>OU896708.1:61887478-64387478 GCA_918026855.4 Phaedon cochleariae
ACTCAGACAAGGCGAGACGAGACTTTCATTGGTCTCGTCTCGAGTCTCGTGCAAGACTTCTCGTGTCTCGTGCGAGAGTCTCGCAGGTAAATATTGTAAATAATGTAGATTGACTACTTTTCTGCCTAGTAAATCAAATAACTATTTTCTTAGAAACCTATTTCTCGAATAAGTGAAATGATGTTGGTTTGAAGATTTGTTTTGTTTATTTGTTTAGAATGTACGTGTTACTTTTTATTTCATTTTTATAACTTTCGAATATATAATGCTATGTTTTTTTTCTTGTTTAGATGTATGATGTAAGTATGTACCTATTCGATACTTACTTTCCCATAAACAATATTATTTTTGTTGTAATTTTCTCTTTCTACTTCTACATTATACATAGAAAGTAGGCAAATGTGAATATCCCGTACTAGAATGGAACAAGATTATGCATGACGAAATTGCGATACTTTTGCGAGACTCTCGTACGAGACGCGAGACAAGACGAGACTCGGGGCTGCGAGACGAGACTCGAGACAAGACTTCGTATTTCATCGGCGAGACGAGACGAGACTTTATGAAAGTCTCGTCTCGTTGGTCTCGTGTGAATCACTAGCCCTGGTTGGTGCTGACGTTTGGACCGCCATTTCTGAATTCCTGGGACAACGCAATTTATGGTAATTGAGTTTCCAGTTAATCATAATTCACACCGAAAGTATCAATTCCATTGTTTCCAGAGGCGCGGTAGCATCCCCTAACAACACGAGTACATCCTAGGGACTTCCCAGGGACGTCCCTAATTTCGAATAAGGACATCCCAGGGATATCTTTTCTGGGACAAAGTACATACTAGGGACGTCCCAGGGACATCCGCTTTCAGACAAAAAGGACATCCAAGGGATGTCCCTCCTGGTACGTCCCTGGGATGTACCGAGTACAAAGAAGGGATATCCCTAGGACGTCCCAAGGATATCCCAGGGACATCCCTTCGACAAAAGAAAAAAAAAGTAGGTCTAGTTGGGATTGAACCCGGGACCTTCAGCTTATCAGGCACGCACCTTACTCCATTGGCCAATATGCCTTCTGAAGATTCATGTATTGAACAGATTTATAAACAGGACAACTACAGAAACCTGGATAAATAAAACTGTTAGGATTCGGGTATAGTTATTATCATTCTTGGGTGTTTGAAAATGAGGGGCATTATGCATTTACGATCTCTGTTTGCGAAAAATGGTCATTTCTTGAGAAGTTTTGAGACTATATTCTTTATTTTCATCACAATTATTTTCCGGAAGAAATACATTTTCGAAAAAATTCGACTCAATATTTTGATGATATTGAATGACTCTCTGATGTGAAGAATGGACATCAGATATTCCAGGGACACGAATGGGATAACCTAGGGATGTACCGGGTGGGATGTCCACTGGACAACTACTGGCGGGACATCCCCTGGATGTCCCAATCATTTCCTTGTACCGCGGGACATAAAAGGGACGCACCTAGGACATCCCTGTGTTGTTAGGGTCATATAGCCAACTACATTAATAATTAGTTACTGTGTGACAAAGCGATCTGATGTAGGTAGGACTAATAAGCCAGAATGCGATTAGTTGCTGTGAACATTAATCAAGTGACTGAGGATAAAATCCCATTAAAATTTGTGTGATAGTGGAAGGAGATGGATGTTACCCCATTAAAACTTTTGTCTCTGAAGTCTCCAATCTGATTCAGCGAAGAGTATCTTCTTGTTGATTCGAAACCGAGACTTCCATCGTCAATTGAATATTGATTTGATTACACAGCTGTATAGAAGTTCATTGAGATTTAGCGGTAGGTAATCGAATAAGCAAAGTGGAATGACATGTTGATGAGAAACAAGAAGTCAAAGTTATCTCAAATGTTCAAAAAATGAACAACAATGGTGAATGACAGAAGAAAAACAACTACTTTCCTGAATGATGTCATGCAGAGCATCAAAGTATACCCTCCTGAATGAATACTGATGCAAATATTCATTTGCTTCATTTCGATTGTTTTTAGATTGTAGCCAGATTGACGCTTGACACCTACAGACTGGTTTCGAGCATTTAGCCCTTATCAGTGTAGACTAGTCACAAGTCGGCAGTCCTGAGACCGCCAAATAAGCGGAACCTAACACAACATAAACTCAATCGCCATATACATTATATTATTTGTTCGTTTATAGACGCTAGCGACATCTAGAGCAGAAGAAAAGAAACACTCCAAAACTGAAATTCCCATTTCGGTGAGAAATGGGAGTTACTGATGACCTAATTGCCAGACTGGCATGATTTCAACAAACTAGTGAATAGCCAAAATGCTCAATAATAATAATAATAATTTTCCTTCCTTCCTTCCTGTAATAATAATTTTATTGATCTTAGAAACACAGAGTTTATAGACACGTCACGAAATTTGAGATCAGTTACCTACAAGAGCAAAGTTCATAAAATTACGACAATAAAAGTACCATGAAACGGTTGCCATGGTAACCGTTTCAAAGTTATACATGGATTTTATTATATTTCATTCAAACTTTCAAGATCAATATAATTCCGTAACAAAGTGCGATAGACATCATTTACGACATGGTCATTCCGGACACCCTGTACGTATGGACGAAGAGAATAGTGCATTTTGTGCTGTTTCCTCCACATGACTTGAGAAATCTGAACTCGAATCAGCCATTTTCTACTGATGAACATAAAACGAGCCAATAAAAAATGAGTGAAATTTCACCCAAACTCCACTCAATACTGTCTCAATTTCGGTCCACGCCCGAGTTGAAAATTCACTCTACGTTACTGTGTGAAATGATTTGAATAATTTCCAATTTTGCTATGTATTGAGTGAGTTTCAACTCATTGTTGAGTGTTAACAATATTCATTGAGTGTTTATAAATGCTCTTCATTTAGTTATATTTCCAAAATGAGTACTTTTCAATTCTTCTTGAGTTAATATAATATATAGAAACATTTATCAGCAATAAAATTAGATTTCAATACAATGAGCTAATCACAATCACAATGTACCTACTCCTAATAAAAACCAAAACAAAACTGACACAATATGAAATCATCAGTATGGTCTCGAATTCTGAAATCCAGTATGGCTTCTTCTTGCTGCAAACTTCTACTAACATGCTTGTTCAGTCACATCAATCTACAACCTGTAAATTGAATATGCCTACTAACAGCTGATTCTAGAATGTATCCATCACAGCGGATTAGTTGTGGATATGTTACCTAAATAGAGACAAATAATCTAACAACATTTTTAATAAATATCAATATTTTTCATAACACTATCTCAATTTTGATTCAGTAAACCTTTTTTGGAAATGATGTAATCAATGGGGATCTAATTCACTCATTTCTGATTTGAAACATTTTGATTTGATTAAATTTCAGTCACTATTGAGTGAAAAGCAAACACACGAACATGGCCGTACAATGCGTAAATGGCTAGGAAATAAATCAACAGCGATCTGGATTCGACTATTTTACTATTTAACTGAAGAATACTGATTTATCTAAAGGTCAAGGTAATCGGATATGAATCAATACTATATACACTCCAATGAATTGAATTCATACCATCCAGATAAATACGTATTTGATTGAATTCACGAGCATCAGCCATATTATTGAAATACTAAATTAAACTTAGCCGTTAACCAAACCACCGAACATAAACGTTTATGTTCGGTGCCCAAACTTCACAGACAAAAGACTCATATTGTTTATGCTCGAATTTGCAGTACTTCTTCCTCAAACGGAAAGTTCAGAATGACATCAGTATTGTTTTTATACACTACACTTCCATCAGGACTGACGCTGCATTATCATTTGGACAAAACGGCCTCTCGGTCGGCCTGGAGTCTTCCTTTCGCCGATGACCAGGAAAATTCGGACATTCCTTTTCTTCGAAGCTCTTCATTTAGAATAATTATAACTTGTTATAGTGACAATACAGTGAACACTCTTTACTGTTTGCTCGTTGAACAGGTACTGAGACGGTACAGATAAGGGAACACTATAACATTATTCTGCTTGTACCGGCCCGTTTATCAATTATTTGGTGAACGTGCTAGAAAATGAGTGATCTCACAGTGTCATCATTAGAAGAAATTGTGAGAATACCCAATTTTTATTGAAAAATCACTTGAAAAAATCACTCGATGGATTTACTCATATTCAAATTTGTAGTCACTCAAAAGGATTCTATAGAGTGTATTTCGTGAATTTGTGTCGCTGATTTGTGACACATCTATTCTGTAACCATACCATGATATCCAAAGAAAAAACAAAATACACAAAGTCGGTCGACCACAAATTATATTACAATTGCTAGTGTGACTAGTTTCGGCTAAACAGCCATCTTCAGACAAAATTAAATAGAGTACCTGTAAGAAATGAAATTACAGACGAACAATAAGTTTGCTGAGGAAAAAACATACCTAGGCCATGTGGTAATTACAAATTCATCAAAAAATTGTTTTTTAAGCGGTTATATCAGCGTATAAATATAATCAGTCCGGTAAGGGGGTGATTAAATTTTTATAGCGGCTGAACAGCCAAAAGAACCTTATAATCATGAGGTTCAACATTGGCACGAAAAAATTTGGAAGATATTTAAATTCACTCAACTGAGTTTCATCTTGAATGGCTATTGAAAGACAGAAATCCAACAATCGCCAAGGTAAGCAAATGACAATGACAGCATGACAAGACTGAATGACAGTGACAATTATACAAACTAAATGACATGACAAAATCATCATAAGGTACAGAATACTTAAGATGCCTAGAATACTATTTGGCAAAATAACAAATAATTGCAAAGGAAACAATGGGTTAATTAAATAATCTCCTTGTAACAAAATTATGAGAAGTACGTGGTAAGGTTGAAGACCAAAAGGAAGAAGAAGAATTGTCAAGTGTAGTAAAAGTAATAAAGGCAGAAGAAGAAGAAGCACCACCAAGAGTAAACAGGTCCGGCTTAAGTACCTGAAAACGGGAAAATTGATCATGAGAATTTGAGTGTGCGAAAAATGTGGTTTCTTTCAAAATTAGTTTGGTCGTTGAGGCAATTAATATTTGGATTATTGATACATTTTTGAATTTCCAAGATTTCTAAAAGGTTTAGCCGTTTACCTTTATTGCAAATGTGAATAATATCCATATTGGATTTGACATCAAAAGTGTGATTAGAATCAATAATATGATTAGCAAAGGAAGAGGAAGGGTCATGAATATCTGATCTGAGAAATTTGTGGACAATTCTGCAATGTTCCGATGCGCGGGTTTCAAAACTTCTACCAGTTTGGCCTATATAAGATGAATTGCAATCATTACAATTTAATCTGTAAACCCCTGACTTTTTTGTCTGAGAAATTTTATCTTTAGAATTAACAAGTAGGTGTTTGAGATTGGAAGAAGTTTTATAGGATATGTTAATATTGAAGTTTTTGAAAATTTTTGAAATTTGGACTGAATAATTACCGAAAAAATGTAAAGATCTGAAAACTGGGGGTTCTAAAGACTGATTCAAAGTCACATTAAAAGTTAGCCTAAACCTTGTATAAAATTTGAAATAAATCTTCATGATTTGTTCTAAGGGGAAATGGTTATTGATAGCGATTTGTTTAATAATGTTAATCTCCTTATTGAATGCTGTATCTGATAGCGGTAATGAAAAAACTCTATGGAAAAAACAGTTAAATGAAGCAAATTTGTGTGAAGGTGGGTGGTTGGAATTAAATGGAATCACTGTATCAGTGGATGTAGGTTTTCTGTAGATTTCAAAATCAAAAGTGTGAGTTTCAAGGTTTTTTGATATGAGTAAGTCAAGGAAAGGCAGAGCACCGTTAACTTCCAATTCACTAGTAAAAGTAATATTGGGATGAAGGGAGTTAATGTAATTCAGAAAATTGGAGACATCATGAGAAAAACCGTCAAAAAGTAGCAAACAGTCATCCACATACCTGTAATAAAAGATTAATTTTGCATTGTAATTAGGATTATTCAAAAATTGGTTTTCTAAGTTGTTCATGAATATTTCTGCTAATAAGGGGGAGAGGTTACTACCCATTGCTAGGCCAGTAGTTTGTCTGTAGAATTTACTATTGAATTGGAAAAAGTTTTGGTTCAAAACCAGACTTAACAAATCACAAATGTTTAAAACATGGTGAGTTGGGACATTGTTCCCAAACAAAAGATTTCTAACCAAAATAAGGCAATCTTCAGGGGGAATACTAGGGAATAAATTGGTGACATCAAACGAAACTAGTACAGAGTTATCAGGAATGACAATGTTTTTAATCTTATTAGCAAGGTCAATAGAATTTTTAACAGAATGAATATTATTGAAACCTGTGAGATCTCTGAGGAGATTGTTTAAAAATGGTGCAAGTTTACAACATGGAGAATTAATGAACGAAACTACTGGTCTGATGGGAATGTTCAGTTTATGGATTTTAGGTAAACTATAAAGAAGTGGTGTGGAAGGGCACATGGGGTATAATTGGAAAACGGATTTGCCAAATTCTTGTAAGGATTCGGAAGCAATATTTAATTCTTTTTTCAATTTTGTGAAGTAGGTTTTAGTGGGATCAAACCTTATTGAATTGAATGAACCGGAGCTCAGAAAATCCTCAACTTTGGAATTATAGTCTTGTCTATTCATAACAACCAAGCAATTGCCTTTATCTGCCTTTGACAAAACCAAATTATGATGATTTTGTCATGTCATTTAGTTTGTATAATTGTCACTGTCATTCAGTCTTGTCATGCTGTCATTGTCATTTGCTTACCTTGGCGATTGTTGGATTTCTGTCTTTCAATAGCCATTCAAGATGAAACTCAGTTGAGTGAATTTAAATATCTTCCAAAAAAATTTTTTCGTGCCAATGTTGAACCTCATGATTATAAGGTTCTTTTGGCTGTTCAGCCGCTATAAAAATTTAATCACCCCCTTACCGGACTGATTATATTTATACGCTGATATAACCGCTTAAAAAACAATTTTTTGATGAATTTGTAATTACCACATGGCCTAGGTATGTTTTTTCCTCAGCAAACTTATTGTTCGTCTGTAATTTCATTTCTTACAGGTACTCTATTTAATTTTGTCTGAAGATGGCTGTTTAGCCGAAACTAGTCACACTAGCAATTGTAATATAATTTGTGGTCGACCGACTTTGTGTATTTTGTTTTTTCTTTGAAAAAATCTGGACCACTTTGAGAAGGATGGATGGTTTCCATGACTTATACCATGATATTATTGTTTGGCGGATATACTTCAAATTGACGGGCAAAGTCAACTTGCCTACTGAATTTTGTACATAATCCAGAGACCTCATGTAGAACTAGTAATTTTTTCTGTTGAAGGTAAATTTTTTATCAAAATCAGAAAAAAATTATGTACGTATGAATATAGTTTGGAAAACGCATTTTGTGTAATTCTGTGTCTCGCGGGATCTCGCATCGCTATTCCTGTAAAATCCCATCGTCACACAAAATAGTCAGATAGCTTCATCAGTTCCTCTGGTGTTCCTCAAGGCTCGATTTTGGGACCGCTGCTCTTCATTATGTTTTTTAACGAAATTGATGACTACCCCGAAGATGCAGAATTTCTTTTTTATGCAGATGACTCAAAAGTGTTTATGAAAATTACTTCAGTAGAGGATACAAAAACATTTCAAGTTATCATTGATGAGATCAATGAATATTGCGATGTTAATGACCTTTCACTAAATGAATCAAAAAGGAAAAATAGTCTTATATACTAGAAGGAAAAAAAATATTCCATTATCAAGTTTGAACTGGAGATATTAGATGAAATCAAAGATCTAGGTACAGTTTTTACAGAGAATTTTTCATTCAATGAACATTGTGCTATAGTTATATAGAGATCCAGTCAGGATTTTCAGTATCAATCTTGCATAATGCTTCTCAACTCATATATCCCATCAATAGTTGTTGAAGTACTGTAGTATTATTTGGAATTCTGAGACAGAATTATATTGATATATTCAGACGGAATTCCCCACAGGTCTATATGCATTTGAAAAGATATGGTGTATATCCAATGCGTGTATATCATATGAACACCAAATGGTTGATTTCAACATAGAGACTTAGAGTAAATATAGCGTGAGAAGATTCAGATCGTGTTTATTTGTGATATCTCTATCAATGTATACCTAATTTATGAATGAGATCAAAAATACTCTTTTCAAAGTATGAACTGTGAGTTCCCCCATATCAACAGTTGCTCAACAACTCTCAACAACTTCTTGAAAACATGTGAAATTGATATATGGACAATCTCCAAAACTTCACTTCTCTCTCACCTGTGATATATCCAAGTTGATAATTTTAATTTTCCATTGTAATTGTTATTGTTATTTCAATATATATTACTAGTGATACTAATTGTGTTATGAAATGAATGATGTGACTCAAAATCTCTGAAATGTATATAGTTTTTAATTCTAGCTTTAGTTAATTCCATTCTCGTCACCAATCCCTTACTGATACATTTTATCAGACATAGTCTGTTTGCAATGAGTATAAATATATAAAAAAAAGACGAGTTTCCTAAATGGTTACGTAAATATCTGTTGAGTTTTCGCTTCTCATCAACATTTCATTCTACTTTGAGCTGGTTGATTCACTTGAGGTTGCGAAGAATTGTGGGTTGTTCCTGAGTTGAAATAATTTGGAATCGAAAAAAAAAAGTAATAAAAGGAAAATGAAAATTCCCCTCTTCACCTCACATGCACTTTCTAGAATGTGGAACTCATACCCCATTCTTTCACGATGACTTTTTTTATTTCAGGCTTTTGAAGAACTAGAAGATCTGCTCGCGAAATTCAATATATGCATCGCCATAAAGGAGAAGTTGGTGAAAGATTCAGGAGTAGCTAGGGAATCTGCGTACGATAATATCGTACAAAAATTATTGACTAAACCGCGAGCGAGAGGTAAGTTCATATAATTAGTTTTTTTTGTAAAAATCCAGTCTGGATTATTTTGCTCGAGACGAGTAAGTAAATTGAATCGAAAATGGCTTCCTCTGCTATATGATACCTACATTTTACGGTTGACGTTGGATACAGCATGTCTCTGAAAAATGATAGAGTGATATTGGACGTTCCAGACATTGAAATTATCGGTTCACATCCTGATCTGATCAAGAATCCCACGGAAACAAAACTTGCAATGAGTTATAAACTTCAGTGTATCCAGAAGAGAAGTTTTGTTGCTATAAAGGGTGTACCTAAATAATGCCGAAAAAGTTCAAGGTGTGATTCCTTGTGATATTCTGGCAAATGTAGTTCATATAAACATGTGTCCTAACGTGCTCCGTTTTTGAGATACAGGATGTTGAAGTTGGAAGTATTAATTGTTTCATTTCTAAGCTCCCTGTATGAGCTTTTATGGTGCAAAAATTCAGTATGGTTGGAGACTGAAAAAGCCCTAAAAATTCAAAATGATTCTAATTAGGGTTATTGAGTAATGCCAAGTCTTGAAAACACCTATACATTGAATTTGGAGTCGAATCAAATTTTTATTGTTTCCTCGAAAACAAATACAAAAATCACACAGGAGATACTTCAATACTTCAATCTGATAATAATATGAATCTCAGAAGAACCGGTGGCGTACAATGACATTCACCATAGATATCGATAAGTTTACCCACTGTGACGCCACTGGAAATATTATTTCGAATCTAATTGCACCAGAAGAAGCTCCATATCACTATTAACGAAACCACAACGATTTATTGGAATTGATGAACAGACAATTGAGTAATGAATGAAAAAACGATTTTTCATGAAAATATTGATACCCTGTATCACAAGGAATCACCCCTTCAATTTTTATTTTATTTGGATACAGCCTGTATATAAACAGATATATACATGCAAATATATATGGCAGCAAATAAATCGCTGTACCCCTGGATTTGGCTTAGATCGAAGGTGGAACAGGTAGATTTTTAATATCTATTAATAAATGAGTATCGGAAGGCATAACTCTCATCTCGTTATCAAATCGCGAAATTAAGTGCGAATCACCGCACATGTGCCGTTCGATAAAATACAACGTTTTTACATGCCTTTGGGACATTTCGTTATCGGATGCTGTTTGAAATTTGTAGCAGGCTCTCCTACATACGGATAAAAAGTTGAATTGAACCTTCAAGTCCTTGTTGAGAGGAACATTTCAGTCCTGGAAGTGCAAGAAATAGTATCGGGTGACATTCAGTGGTTTTTCCTTTGAAACATGAGTCCAGTTTGATGATACTCAATATCATGAATAAGGTGCCCAATTCATCCACGTCAAGTTCTCTGTGTGACTGTAGCTGGATTTATTGTGCTGACGTGACATTTTTTTGACAAAGGGTCCTGCGAGCTGCGATAAAAGGAACATGAAATAAATTTCCAGGGTCTGGTCCGAAATTACGAAAGTTCACGTTATTACCTTTATTATACAGGGTGTGCCTGAGAGGTCTGTACAAAATCTCAGCACATAGTCCTGAGGTCAAAATAAGCCATCTGCAATCGCGTGTTAAGTACACTTTTTTTTTACCCACGTACATTATAGGAATTTCCTTTCGTGCGCTACAAGGGACAATTTTTTTATTCATCTCTTGGAGCACTCAAGAGGGAATTCCTATAATGTTCGAAGAACATCGTGCGTTCCTAGGGGGGACAGGAAGAGGAGATAGGTGGTGTAATCTCTTTTGAAGTTCTGTAGGTTTTGAGTCCTTGAGAATTCTTCAATTATAATATTATTATTAATAATTTCAACATATATTCACTTTTTCGCACTAAAATGACTCTTTCATGCTTTCAACACTGCTGGTAGAAAAACATACTCTTCAAACTATTCGTTTTCGTGAAAAAGGGTATGATAATACATAAATACAAATTTTTTGACGCTTTCACAGATCAAATGGGAAATTTTCAATAAACCTTCACAGTGGAGGCATAATCTAGGGATGGCAAAGGAAAAAATTACATCAAATCCTAACGTGTGTTTTTTATGTGTTTCAATTTTATGTTCAAGATATGAAAGCATATGTTTCTCTACGTGAAAAAAACTCTCTTTTGAGTCTTCAATGCGTTACCCGGTGGGTATTACATGAGGAATCCACGAAATTGAAACAAAATTCAACGAAATTATTTTTGTTTTCGTTGAAAGTCGCACGACATTATAATTCAGAGAACTTATATGTTTATACAGAGTGTTAATTGATTGAGTGCCAATGATACAAGGTGTGAATCCTCGGGTGACTTCAAGGAGAAAGGTTCATATCAATATATGTCCTGAACCTCTTAGATTTTGAGCCTCAGTGTATTATCATCATAGGCGTAAGGTTTTTTTTTTGATCGAAACATTTAATATTAGGCCTATACATGATCATCACTGGTGAAAGTAAAAAATTGATTCTCGTCCCGAAATAAAATGTGTTTCCACTCATTGTGGGTGCTCATTAAATCCTAACAAAATACCAAAAACAATATCGATGAACAGGGAAAAAACAATTTTTGGTATATGTTTTTTCACGCGAAAACGGTACGACGTATGAAAGTAAGTCTTGAAACCAAAATTGCTCCAAAATAAATAGGGATTCTACATATAATCTTGGTTGCAAACCCTGTACGGACGTCACAATTTTGAAAAACAGTTCCAGTCAAAAAATGCTACTTAAATGAATAAGTGTTCACAGAATTTCATGAAAATATCTAAGAGTGATGAGGAATTATGATGAAATACTCACTGTTTTCTCGAGATCTCATATAGCACTGTAGCTTTTCTTTTATCGCTCAAGAACTAAGAGGCGAGCTAAGAGGTTCAGGACAAGTGTTTTCTTATTAAAATTAACCGAGGATTCACACGTTGTATCAATCGTAGTCAATTAATTAACAACCTGTAGGGTAGGTATAATGTTTATCATCACTTCAACGAGTACCTACTACAGTTTGTTGAATCTCAACATAGATCCACCTTGTATACATTTTTATAGACGAGTTTCACAAAATAATGTATCCTAAGGTCATCAGTGTTTCCCCGAATTCACATTGAGTGAATACACAAGCGAACAGCGAACAAATATCATCAATTTTACATCTTCTACAAAAATAAGCATATATTACATTCCAGCGTTGCATTGAACGTAGGCTTGGGAATTTTTAATTAAAACCACAACGAAACCACCAATTGAAGGAGGACGGAATGAGAACACATAATTCAATATATAATGTAAAATTGGAATCAATCATTATTCTGACAAGCTAATATTGAAATGAACTGGAAAAGGCGTATTAACTGAATAAGAACTGAATCAAGCAGGGAGATATTTTCGGACCGTGTTAGCCTGAAGTTTGAGTCATAATTTGCCGCTTAACGAAGTTTTATCAAACAAACTTTCATACCATCCTATCCTTCAAACAATCACGTTCCAACAAAACTTTGGCCATAACAAGACCTTCACGTTCTTCACGTAGTTTTCAAGTTTGTGGGGCATTCCTGGTAGGAAGTTCTCAACTGATAACAACGCTGTCATTTCAACCCTGATTCATAGATTTAATTATAATGATAATAGTAATGTCTTTATTCATCATTTACATATTTGAATACTGATGATACATGAAATATCTATATGGAAATGAATTGAACAAATAAATGATGAATAATAATGAAAGGGCAGGGTTCAGCTACATCAGAGCTGCTTCTGAACTCATTTGGAAGAATATACATATACCACACACATACTAATTCAAGAATATCAGATGACGTAGATACAGAAAATAACTACATCTTCAAGACTATCATGACCAAGATATATATCACAAAGAGAGAGGAACTCAAAGTCATTACCACATACTATATAGTTCATAAAATGAACGATAATGATATATAACTAGAGAAAAACAACTACTTTCCTGGCTATATTGCACGCAGAACATTGCATTACATCCTCCCGAAAAAGCCAAATACTCAAAGTGGAATGCAATGGTTCGCGTTTTCATTTTGCCTCGAACGCCTCGTATGGTATAAATGCTGAGATGTGCTTACGTTGGGTCAGGTCAGCTCGAAACCGGTCTGCAGGTAGTCAGCGTTCCTGAACCACTTTAGCGCAGCTCAGCGTTTAGGACGGAAACACTTGCGATTTCATTCGTTTATACGAACTATCGCATAGATTTCGGAAGGATGTAATGCAATGTTCTGCGTGGCATATAGCCAGGAGAGTAGTTGTTTTCTTCTCGTTATCTACCATTATCGTTCATTTTATGAACTAGTATGTGGTAATGACTTTGAGTTCCTCTCTCTTTGTGACCATTGCATTCCACTTTGAGTATTTGGCTTTTTCCCTAGTTCAAGATATATATATATTACATAGATATTTTCATGGATGATGCTCTTCTGAGATATCAACAATTGTTTCTTCTTTGGCAGTCCCCGCAAGATTAACTTGTCGAGTTGAGGCTTTGCACCCCTTCGTGGCCACTTTGGAGACCTACAGAACATCTCTTTCCAAAGACTCGTTTATCCAACGAACAGCGAGGCTCTTTCAATCTTTTTTCGTAATATTTTAGAGAAAGTTCCTCATATTCTACAGGGGTGGAATTGTACAGTTTGGCCGCATTATAATGAAAGCTTTCTTGTAAAAATCGACTTAAGAATTAGTAGTGTATGTTCAATGCCAATTTTTGTGTGAGAACGGAACTAATTTCTTACGTAGATATTGTGGTTTACCAGACATCGAAATTTTTCGGGTGAGTGTAAGCAATGCAGCAGTCTGTAGGAGGGCAGGGCCATAAATACTATCACAGTGAGCCAATTTGGAAAAAATTGAGGATTCGTAAAGACTCATATTTCCCGATAATATATCTCTACTGGGATAGAGTTCTCTTGAGACATTGAGAGATGAGCTACATACATGGTTTATATGTGTGCAGTACCTCGAGTTGCTGTCCAGCCAAAGACCTAAATTCTTCCTTCAGATACGAAGGGATTGATTCAAAACATCTCAAAACATCCCAGGGATGTTTGTGCTTCCTGGGTTGAAACCCTCGCACTGTTGTTCTGTGAACACACTTCAATAATCAGAATTCAGATCAACCTTGTCTTCTTTCATGAATCTACATAATACTTCCTCCTCTATTGTTTTTGGGATCTCAAGTGATAATTTGGCAATTTCATTAGTGGTCCTTCGCAACAAAACTCAAGTAGGTTCATCTCAGATTCAGAATTATCTTTCATAACCACACCTACACAATTTTTTCCTCAATTTTTTTTGGGTTTTCACTTGACGACTTTGATTCTTCGCATCACTAGAGTTCCATCGCACACCAAGTATCATAATAAACTAGATATATGTAGCCACATCTTCGATTCACATCAATCATGCAACACATTTTTTTTTCAATTCTTTTCGTCGTTTCATGTGATGAACCCAGTGTTTCTTGACACACATCTCAAGCGTTTCTTAATATTTGGACAACAATTTCAATTTATTCCGTAACAAATACAATGAATACATCTGAAACTCTGTCTGTGTCTGTGATCCATCCATGACTTTGGAATCTACACTAAGGCTATTGCTGATGCATTCCTCAGATAATTGTGGTTTACCCATGGATAGTCCTGAACTCAAATCAAGCAAAACCACATAGGATTCAAGTTTTCAGGAGGAAACCAATGCAGAGGTTTGATGCCTGAATCACCTTAGCTTTTTAATTTTAACATTCTCAGCTATGCTCGACAAACGTACATGTGGGTACTACAATTTTGTATCCTCCAAAGGAAATTTGTCTAACGAAACAATGTCCGTATACAAGGAGGAGTACAACGAAACTGAAAGATATTTTCTTGATTCAACCCGCATTCGTTTGTTCATTTGATGAATGTTTAGAAAAAACAACCACTTAGGTTATAGGCACCAAATGAGTCCGAAATCTATAGAGAAAAAATCGAAATATGCTTCGAACAATCATGAATATTATGTTGGCAATACAAAATTGGTTTGTCCGCGGAAGTTCTGGAGTTCGACACCAGTCCCGCGAACTTTGTGATTTTCCCGAATAGTATCAGTATCATGTAGAATATTATGGAAGATGGAACTCGTAGAATAGAATACCACATAATTTTATTACATCGCAACTAATTTGAAATCTTCTTGAAAAAACAGAAGGATCTCTTCGTCCGCTTCAACATACTATTACAATAAATGGGAGGATTTTTAGATCCCAATGGAGAGTTTGAGATGAGCGGAATGAAAATATAATATATTAGAATCTGATAATATGCATATTACGTTTCTACAACTGGGCGTCCTAACATCATTTTAGTGATCTAGCGAATCCAAAATACAAGGTATCCCAGAACAACGTACACACATAAAAAAAATTTCTCCATTGAAGATGATACATTTTTTCAATTCCGAATTCCCGATCTGAGAAAACACCTTCTTCTTCCAAAATAATTTATTCGATGCAAAGTTTCCCAATATCTCTAATGTTGAAAATTTTTTATTCAGAATATTTATTTGGTTTCATCATATACTCTCTATACAAGTAATTCAACAATATTTAGTAGAGAAAACTACAATTCTTGAAAGACATAACTCGAAATATCTTGTTCCAAGACACTATAAAAAATATTTCTTCATTCTAGAAATGAGCTCAACATTGTTATCAGAAGAAGAGGATTTGTAATTCCATATTCTTGAATCAATTCTTACACATTCTTGAATATCTTTGCAATTTCGTCTTCAAGGTTGTGTTGCCAAACGTACGAATTTGTACCCATCTATAATTATTTCAACTTGGTCAAGTCTCAAAATATTGTTGGATGTTATTCATGATCCCTTCCATACCTATACACCTCTACCAATACGAGAGTACCATCAATAATTATCAATTAAGAATAATGAATGTGTTCTATAGTGGGTGGAATTCAAGATAGGTATAGATAATTTGTTAAAGGTACTTAGAGGAAATTTGATTTTTGTGTATTTCTTCACATTTAGTGCTGAAAAAAGTTAGAAAAATACAATGGGAGGATGAGATAATACATATTGATTATAATATTTCAACTTTGTGAGACCCGAAAGCATATGGTCTTCTTGACCTAACGGTCATTTAAAAATGAAACTCGGCAACACTAGTCGTTCGCTATTGCAGTTTTTGATTTGTTAACCCACACTTCCATTTGCCCAGCTGCCCTATGCAGTTCGTTCGACAAATGGAATGGAACAAAAACTGCAAGAATGGGGAATGATGGATTAAAAGAAATAAAAAATCCTTTTTTTTCTATAGTCCATACTCGAAGTTGAGCTGAACGACCAAGAAAGGTAAGTCTCGAAGTCGTACCCGCACGAAATTGATTGGCGAATGTATGCAGTTAATTCTGCTCCAAAAAGGTTTAAGAGATGTTTCGACCATTCGAATGGTTATCACCAATCATTAATATCAACAGTGAATCTACAATTGATGAAATATACTGAACATCTTGTGAAAATCAACATTATAAGTGAAAAGTGGCATGAAATTATACTAATATCAAAACCTACAACATGTGTAACTGATGAAAATTAAGAATCTGATAACTACAAAAGTGTTTCGGTATTTACGAGGTTATATAGCGATAGAATATAGTTGAAGGATATTGAATGAGTGAATCGTAACACTTTTACTTTTGTTGTAATCAGATTATTGATGTTCAACAGTAACATATGTTCTAGGTTTTGATAATTGTATAATTCCATCATGCCACTTTTCACTCATGATGTTGACCTATGCAAAATGTTGAGTATAACTTTCATCCATTTAAGATCCACTTCTGGTACCAATCAGTGATGATGACCATCTGAATGGTCGAAACATGTCTCAAACCTTTCTGAAGCAGGATTAACTGCCAATTGATTTCGTGGAGACGACTTCGAGACTTTGCTTTTTTAAAAACTCATTTTCCTTATCACGTTTGAAGTTCTTGAATGGAGAGCTATTCAATCCGATCAAGCAAATGATAGTTTGCTCATTCAACAATATGGTAGTTTCAATTGAAACACCTCATTTCATTCGTCCATTCTTATCAATTTCTTGTAATGAAATAACCGGCAGTGAATATTAAGAATTTCTGTCTTTTGATTCGAGAGAATGGAAATGGAAAGAATAATTGTCTTGACAATCTATATGACGCTTCCTCTTTAGAATTGGCCCAAGAATCGCCTCCTCAAATATTGACATTCAATTATGAAACTCCCTGTATATCTATTCCGTCTCTCCTAAGCACCGATATAGAAGGGTTGACCCAATTGATTCATTCCATCCCAATTTCCGATTGTTCCAGGTTGCATAATCTTCGGATCCGATCAGGAAGTGGCGGAACTGATGAAGGCCATCCGCAGATGCAACGCTACTGGATATTTCTCCTGGATCGGTTCTGACGGCTGGAGCGCCCGATCCCTCGTTTCCAGAGGAAATGAGGCGGAAGTGGAGGGAACGTTATCGGTCCAACCCCAAGCGAGAGAAGTACAGGGCTTCAAGGAGTATTTTTTGTCGCTAGGCGTGGATAACAACACGAGGAATCCGTGGTTCGTCGGTAAGTATATGCAAGTTGTCTTTTCTATCACTTCGAGCGCACGAAAGGGAATAATGTTCGAAAAACATCGTGCGTATGTACCTATGATTTTTTTGACATTTCGAGGATTATAAGATCTTGCAAATACTTTCGTAGGCAATGAATTCCAGAGCTTTGGAGTTTCATTGACAAACTAAAGTGCTGTTCGACATATTTCGGAGGTTGACAACGAAGGATGTGCTCACAGCGCTTGTCGAGTTCTTCTGACTGGCTCTGCTAATGATGGAATGATAGCAGAAATTTCTCCAGAGCATTTCATGTGGAAGTATCTGGAAAAGTGGAGGGTCGCCGACTTTCCTACAATGTTTCAATGATGTCAATGAGCTAGTGAGGGTGGCATCCCACCAGGCAAATGGCTCTTCTCTGAATGGAATCTAAGAGCATCAGCGTATGTTTGGGTGCTGTTCCCCATATGTGGGAACAGTTTTCTAGAACAGGCCGTATTTGTGCTTCCTAGATAATGAGAAGCTGTTGAAGTTCAAAGTAGCCTTTGACAGGGAACAAGAATCCGAGTTTTAATAAAGCAGCGTTCGCGATGGATCTGACATGATCATCCCATGAAACAGTATATTACTGATGACTGATGAAAATACCGAGCAGAAATATAGTGATTTAATCATGATCTCCATTGACAGCGTTGACCTGCCTATGCACCATGAGCTCTCATTCTCCTTGTATTCGAAGAATTGTAACATTAATCCACGAAGAATCTCGATGAACCTCTCACTCTTAAGAAAAAAGGTCATCTTTCATGATATTTGATTGCTGATTCTAACTACCGTCAGTTTTTATAGCCACTTGGAGCTGCTTCAAAATTTCTCTCGAGCCACACACAACTCTGATCTACTCATCTGGAAGAAATTGATACATAGTTTCTCCTTTCCCTCATCACATTATTCAATGTTTTCTATTCAATAGAGAATGCGGGTAAACTTGTCTCCATCCTCTTTCCTTATACGATGATAATTTATGAGTTCCTCTCCATATAGAAAAATCAGTATCTCATTTTGAACAAATTGAAGTGGTGTGTTTCGAATTTGGTGATAATTATCTTCAGTTCCGAATATCATGCACAGTTCAATTGACAATAACTATCGAATTCTTCTGTTCTTCCAATATCCTCTCTGCGGACTGTTTCAGGATTACTCGTCGAAATCCATATCACAAAGTATTTGGAAAGAGGTCAAACTGAAATATAGGTCAGTATATTTCATGCATGAGTTGTTTTTTCAAGTGGAGATTGTGATCCAGTACAGGGTTTTTCTGAACGATCTTATGGTATCAATATTTATTCAAAAATTTCTGGCTGACTTTGATCAACCCTCGACTGCATATCTGCGGCGATAAGTGGCTTTCCCAAAGTGATTGGAATTGAATTAATAATTCGAGTGGCATTCCAACATCTGATCTAGTTGATATTTATAGGTGAGAGCATTGTTTGTCAATTTTTTTATGTTTTTTCTATAAATTGAGCAATGTTGGAAATAATTTGTCTTCTCTGTTTTCGTATCAATATATTCGTGAAATGTTTCTCAATCTGCGCCGGAAACCTAGTCAATCCAAGAACATTCCGTAAAATTTACTAAATAAAGAATATTTTGATCTATGGAACATTTATACGGAAGGGTAGGAAGACTACTGTTGTGTGTTTTTCACATCAGAATACAGACTGAATTCAATTTTTTCTCTGAATTCAGATTTGTTTCTTTGCAATATAATTGGCCGATCTTGTTTTCTTTGTGTACTTCAACAAACATCTCATACTCTAATTCCATGTTTCTGGTAGACTATTATTACTATTCTTGTGAGTGCATTAGTACAAACTGAACGGAAGTCTCTCGAAAAAAATATTGAGTTGGTGAGTTGATAGTCAAATATAGTTGATTAGAAAACTTCGATCTATCCCAATTCGACAACCGTCTTTTTCATTACCTACTGGGATATTCACTGTGGTATGAGCGAGAGTATAAGTTTCACTGGGATTATTATAGAAGTTCGTTTTGTTCTGGGGATATCTTCCAGAAGTTGATATATAAATAGAAGTCTTCGTTCAATGCAATTTACCTCGAGTTGAGTTCGATATCTTTTATAGAGTTCTGGGAACATCACTTCAACTGCAAATACCCCAATAGTTCGAAAACGCCTTACAATGTGAAAATGGTCAGACAATGCAATGGAACGGAGAAATTGACTGTCCAAAACACAGTGTTCGAAGATCAACTGCAGTTCGTCTCAGATGCTGTTTTAGCTTTCGCATATGCAATTAGGTGAGTTCATTCCATGGGTTAATCGAGGAGATGATATATTCATTTTGCTGGATCATCTGGGAAATTCTCTCCTCGTTCCTATAGAATAAAAATATGATTTTTATTTCAAGTACGTGTAGTAGTACAAATAAGATGATTTGCCCCAAATTGCCACTGCGTTTGAATTCTTTTCTATCAGAGAGATGCCTGAAAGGAAATTCCAATCGTTTGTCAGTGACACTTTGCCTCGAAAAATATTTGACGAAGAGGAATAAATCACACTTTTTATTGACCGATCTTGAATCAACCATTTTCATGTTCAGTTTTCGGTAATGAATACCATGTTCTATCTACATCAACAGTTCAGAATTGTTCTTCTAGGCTCTCTGATAAATACATTCTCAAATAACACTCATTTCATAGAAACGAGTAGAGAAAATCCCAAATGATCTACCATAATGACGTTCGTATACCAATCCATCAATCTCATAATTCTCTTCGAAAAGTTTGGAAGTTTCGTCAGCATACAATGCAATTGCTATAATTAACGATCTCAAGGTACGAACATAAAAGATGGCCCAACAAAAATTTGCCAACCGGATATGTTGAATTTTCTTCGAAAACGGTTACCATTTTGAGGAAAGCTCATAATGTCTCGTGATAGATCAAATGGATTGAGGGTAGAGTGATGCATTTTCTCAATAATGGTCTCCTTATTATCTATCTATTCGTATTTTTTGATCAGTTTTAATCGAGTCAATGTTGATTGATCCCTTGTATTCACACAATAATGACATTTCGAAATCCATTTTGAAACGATATCGGTATACACTAACCAATACGAGGACTCATTGAATAGCCAGCTAGATTTCAAGTCTCCAGTATAATTTAGCCTGGAAACTACTCAAGAGTGAAGATTCTACCATTACTCCACTGGAATCGTTAGAATATGAAGAATCACTAGACCCATGATTCCTGTGATGGGAATGGGAAGGGATGGGATTAACCCCGTTGAAATTGAAATCGAGTGTAGATCTATGGTATAACTCACTTAAACTGTTTGTGTTTCCAACAACGATTAGTCATTTCCAGCCAGAATTTTTCAATATGCTCTGCAACCCGTTGTTGACAGATATGACTTTGACATTGTTAGGTATACAGTGTGTCCCACTTACCATGCTCACCATGGGTATCTTTTTAACGGTGAGAGATACGAAGTCGGTTAAATGACACCAAATGTGGAGTTCGTCAAGGCCAACTATAATGTGGAAAAATATTTTGGTGAAATCTATTCGTTTTTGTTTTATACGCAAAAAACAGATTTCGATCATTTCCATGTCTCCTCCGTAACTTCTTTATTTATGAAAATATTCAAATAGGAATTCCACATCCTCATGGCAGTTTTTCAAAGTGATTTCGAAAAAAATATGAAATTTATACCACCTCTTCTAGAATTTGAGATATCAGCACCAACTTCAGTTTTTCAAATGTTGGTCATAGCTCACTATGACTTAGTTACAAATAACTTCTTTTTCTCTTACAGATGATATGTCGCAGTAATAGTTTTGTGTTGATAACAACGGAGTTATCGTCATTTATACAAAAACAAAAAATTATTTGGAAGCCGCCATCTAGAATTTATGAATTTTAACAAAACACATTATGATCTCCGACCTCAAAAACCCCCACTTACCAATTTTGAATGGAATCGGACCAAATCTTGTCCGCCATCTTGGAGCAGCCATTTTTTTTAAATTTAACAGAAATTCCATAATGTATTGTCACCGAAATTATGAACACCTGCCAAATTTCAAGTTAATCATAGTTATGGAATTTTTGTTGAAATTAAAAAAAATAGCTGCTCCAAGATGGTGGACAAGATTTGGTCCGATTCCATTCAAAATTGGTAAGTGGGGGTTTTCGAGGTTGATGATCATGATTGTCTTGTTAAAATTCATAAATTCAAGATGGCGACTTCAAAATAATTTTTTGTTTTTGTATAAATGACGATAACTCCGTTGTTATCAACACAAAACTATTACTGCGACATATCATCTGTAAGAAAAAAAAAAGTTATTTGTAACTAAGTCATAGTGAGCTATGACCTACATTTGAAAAACTAAAGTTGGTGCTGATATCTCAAATTCTAGAAGAGTTGCTATAAATTTCATATTTTTTCCGAAATCACATTGAAAAACTGCCATGAGAATGTGAAATTCCCATTCGAATATTTTCATCAATAGAGAAGTTACGGAGGAGACATGAAAATGATCAAAATCTGTTGCGTATAAAACAAAAACGAATAGATTTTATCAAAATATTTTTTCACATTATAGTTGGCCTTGACAAACTCCACATTTGGTGTCATTCAACCGACTTCGTATCTCTCACCGTTAAAAAGATACCCACGGTGAGCATGGTGAGTGGGACACACTGTATAAGGTGGATCTATTGGAATTGGTTAATAACATGCTGAAAGATTCCTATTTAATAGTACGCCACTGACCAATGTTCAATACATCCTCAATTTTACCATGCAAAGCCTAAATGTTGACCTTTTTGACTATACTTTCCATACTACACTTCGTTCGGTTCGCAAGATATTTGATAAAATCTATTCGATGCAATCTGAAATGCTCTTTTGATTCCGTTTGAAATTGTGGAATACTCGCAGTTTTCTGCTTCTTCTTTCCCAGGAAATTGATGTATCGATAATATTCGGTATTTGGCACCAGTCTCGAATTCAGGTTTTTCATTTACCGTAAGGAGTAGTTTTCCGAATTGTTATTTAAAAAAAATTGACCATATTCAAATCATACTTATTCTTCACTCCTTACTTTCCAGAGATATGCACAAAGATCAGTGTCAAGGATTCCATGGACTTTGTGATGCCATGAAGCCAACTAATGGAACTGAACTTTTGAGATATTTGAGGAAGGTAGATTTCAGAGGTAAGATCCTCTCTTTATCGTTGTATTATAGCTATTTTTATATCAAGGGAGCAAAGGTATATATTTCCTCCCGCGTGTGAAGTTTGATGAACAAATGTATAGTAGTTGCATGAAAATACCAGTTTAAAATGTAACGTTTTTATATTATTCCATTTCATTCCAACTTCGGGTTTCTACAAGGGGTAGAAAATTATAATATTATTTTCATTTGAATGTCAAAAAATGTAGGAAGAGCGTCAATACTTCCTAGAATATTTAGCCCTCCTCCAATGATAATATCCGATAGACCAGTGTAAAAGTCAACTTGTGGATTAAAATACTTGTAGTGTGAGCACCACATGAGTTCTTTACTGATCCATCGGATATTATCTTTCGACGAGCGCGAAATATTGACGCTCTGTCACTAACTAAGATCATTAGGAATCGGAGGACGTTTGGATATTCGCAAATGGGACATGTTTTCCTTTCATTTGCTTATAGTTTCAACTCGTTATCACATGACAGTAGTATGACCGCGGAATAATGGCAGCAGATAAATATAGCTGTGCCATAAATAAGGTTCAGATTGAGGTAGATTTTCGAGATCTACCTTATAATTGGTATCGAACGGCATGATTCTTATCTCGTTATCAAATCGCGAAATCGAATGCAAATTTCCGCACAGGATAGTGCAATTTTTCATTCATTTGCCTCAGAATAGTGTTATTGGCACAGGTGCCCTTCGAAGAAATTCAATGTTTTCACTTTCCTTTGGGACATATATCGTCACGATATAATAGATGGTTAGTCCATCCATATCGATTCATAAGGGGTTAGCTTGACTTGCGAGAGGTAATATTCAAATAGGCACTAAATAGTTCAGGGGTAACTGAAAGTATGAGATTATATCCAACAATATTTATTGACGCATGAAATATTATGGGTAGCAATGACAAATATGAATAATCAACAATGAATATAAAGACCTAATAACAATTTACATTATAATGACCATTACCGAGAAGCTCTTGCAAAGTAAAGAGTAGCCCCATATCAGACTAACTTCGGAACCCTCACATCCAATATTTATATACATCAATTTGATAAATTCACACGGTTCTCATGAGAGTTCCTTGGTCAGTATTCATAATTCAATGTCAACGGATGATTTGATTAACTTTATTTTCATGAAACCCTTATGGTTCGAAATTACTAATATACCGTATGTTCTACTCGTGACAATATATCATTTTGTTATAAATGGTAGTCGTTACGGCGAGGTAGCGCAGTGGAGTAACCTCGGCCGGAGATGATTCTGCACGGCTCACTCTTGCATTCCAATTAACATAGCTGCTCCATAGGTGGCGTATGGAATCAGTAACAAAGCCTTAACAGAACACACATGGGCTGAACGACCTCTCGTTAGGTCGATGGCCAGTTGGAATGTACATATACATACCAACGAAGTACATTTACTATACTACCACTGATAGTCGCTGACGTCAGCGATGAAAATGTGAAAAAATGTAACAGTGACACCTTGTAGAATTGGTGAATCATTGTATTTTTTGTATTTTTGGTAATCCAAATCGGTCAATAAATAACGACGCTATGGCTTTGGGCGTTTTTATTCAGTCAGCCTGTATACAGTAACATAACATTTCGACTAATTTGTTATTCATTGCAACTACGACATTGTCGTAAAATATCCACATCACTGGAACGTTTCCATTTTATTCAACGTATATGAATATACGCAACCACAACTGTGATTTCATCCAAACTGAATATTAATTAATGAAATCAGTTTCATTTTGTTTTCATTTCGTTTTATAGTGGTGACGGTACAAAATGAAAGTGCTTTCCTTCTAGATATGAGTTTTCCAATGGATAGGAAATTCACAATAACCAAGGACACTAGATTTTCTAATGCCATTTCATTTTTTGGAATGCAAAAGGTGAAGTTATTGAAAAAACTAGCCGGATAACATTTCTATTCTGCTCTGATCCTCCACAAAAAAACTCAGGAAGAATACCCCGAATAATTCGGGATATGAAATGTAACTGCCATCATAGAATTCAGGTGGAAGGTAACGTTAATTAAAAAATTCCGTTAAAAAGGATTAATATACGAGAACAACGCTACAAAAAAATGAATGAGAAAGAATGAGAATTATAACCAGGTTGTAATTAAAAACGCAAAATTGCTGGAAATTTAGAATGATACAATTCATACCAAACTTTCAGAACATTTATGATTTCACAGAAGATTCGATAGGGCATTATCACAGATTCCAAATCAGGTGATTCTCAAAATCATCGTGAGTTTTAGCTGCACAGAGTGTCCCGAATTGGTTGATCATATAAAGTACACTCGTCTTCAATGAACATGTCGCGGTTGAACGGTATGATCGCCCTTATTGCAGCGGTGATTAAGATAGCTGACACCGTCCGTGTGCGATAATATGTTCTCTGAAGAAGGCTGTACCTTGTCCACATTCGTGTTGGAAGTAAAACCGACAACACATCCTTGTCGTCTTTTTTGAGATAAGTCTGATAGTTGTTCCTGATATTTCAATGGTCTCAAGACAACTTCATAATTCATGGCAGTGTTATTCAAAGGGCAGTTGTTCGTAGATGAGAACTCAAAGTCACCTCCACAACATTTATCAGAATTATCAAAGATCAATCGTCAAGGAACATGTTTCGGGCTTATTTAAGCTCATCATCAGCCAATAGAAAGTATCATAAATCTGGAAAAATTGGTATTGACTTAGGATATATAGATGCGAGAATTACTTAGTACTTACATGGAAATGAAGAAAGTAGATATATAAATAGTATAGTTGTTGATAACATCAGTGCAAACAGGGAAATATGCCCCATGATCTGGAAAACAATTGATTGAGAAATATTAAAAGACAAAGTGAGAAAGAATGAAAAAACTTTCTATCACTGTAAAATGATATAAAATTATGTTATAAATTTATTTTTTTATAAATTTATAGGTTAATTAAGGGTCGGGTTCATATGTTACAAGTGCTCACATGCCCTTGAATTACCAAAAGGTGATAACGAAACTCAGAAAAATAAAACCTACAGACAGTATCAAACCGAAAAGTTTGATGGGACATCAAAATTAACCTTATAAAGTGAAAGAATCACATGTGCGTGAAAATGAAGGTTACAAAAATTAGCATGACAGACTTCAGAAAATTTCACATGTCAAGTCAACATAATATGATCTCATTATTCTAAATTTTTTGGGATTTTTTCTCCTCGTTTCTATGAAATAAAAATATGAATATCATTTCAATATACGTGTAGTAAGGACAAATCAGATGATTTGCCCCAAAATGTCAATGCGTGTGAAGAATTTTCCTATCAGGAAGCCTAAAAGAAAAATTCACTAGCTTGTCAGTGACAATTTGTATTGAAAAAAGTTTTGAGAAGAGAAATAAAGGTATATAGAAAAAATATCAAATTTTCACATATCTTTGGACGTTTCGGGACCGATTCTGCTCCCGTTTTCAACATGAGAAGAGATTATTTCAATAGCGAAGTCGTATAATATCTTGGAGCTTTTCAGTTTTCAATGACAATTGGTGACGTTGGCAATCAAATGAGTTACAGGATGTTTTCATTAATTAATCTTGAATTTACCATTATCATGTTCAGATTTTAGTAGTGAATACCATGTTCTGTCTATATCAACTGAACAAGAAGCAATGCTATTGTCTCCGTTCAGAAGAATGCAAACAGATTCCTTGATTTTTCTCTTCTGGTTGTTATCATTGGAAAAGAAGATGATAATAAGAATAATGAATGTACCACCTCCTCGATTAACCTACAGACAGTATAATATGATCTGCTTGTTTAAACATCACCTTCCGGTAATTCAAGGGCACGTGGACCCTTGTAAAATATTAACCCTGCCCTTATCCGATAAATTTATAACATAATAAATTTATAAAATAGTTTTATATTACTTTACAGTGACAGTGAGTTTCTCAATGTTTTTTCACTTTGTTCCTTTCAATGAAAATTCTTCGGTAGAACAAGTAATCCAGCAGCGGACACAAATTGTTTGCGGACGAAAAGTTAGTGTATGCGGACGAAAAGTACTTGCCTTCGGAAATAGTCGGTTTTTCGTACGAAAATTAAAAGGTAAAGTGTGATATTTCGTGGAGGAAAAAAATCCTTCCTCATATTCGCATAAATCATACCGTTCTGCTTATACAAAATTCCGCAGGACTAGAATAAGGCGATGATACCCGAATGCGGTTTATTGGGCGCTCGATACAAATATGCCACCCGGTATATGTAGTTGGGTAATTGGTGACACTGATGATAACTTTCTTTTGGCAGGTCTTAGTGGGGATCGTTTTCACTTCGACGAGAATGGTGATGGTCCGGCTCGATACAAGATCAAACATTTCAAGCAAGTTTCTGAAGGGAGGTACGAGTGGATAACGGTTGGAGAATATCTGGAAGGACTTCTACAACTGAATATGTCAGGTGATAGATACAAAATATTCGAATTGCCATTCAATGACCGTACTGTAGATATATATTCACCTGGCGAGAACATGAAGGGTTCACATTCTAGAAATTGAATCAAATCGTATTATCTCATTAAATTCCTTGAGAATAAATTAGATACCAGAGCACTGATTCGAAACAAAAATCGTCCAAATCGGACAGCTCGAAGTTTTGGATATTTTTTTGTGGTGCGTTGATTCTTTAGGGAAGTGTAATTTCGTTATAGAGTTATTAGAGTATATCTATAGAAGAAATGACAAATGTAGCTTACCGAACTTATGCCATTTTTGTGGGTTTTTTTTTTTAATTCTGGAGGTTATAAGTTCTTGGAAATACTTCTATTGGCGAGGAATTCCAAAGCTTTGCCGTCCGGAACATGAATGACTGTTATCAATGTACAGAGTGATCAAATAAACGGGCAACGAAGACGAGACAAATGAATCCAAGTTAATTTCTGTAGAAAAATGGATATTATGGATTTAATAGTGGTCGACGGTTCATCTGACTCTCTTATCATAAATGCTGGTGTTCCGCAAGGATCAACTCTAGCACCAAAACTATTTCTACTCCATATTAACGGTTTGTTGGAAGTAACTTCATGTCCAGTACACAGCTTCGCGGATGATAGTACCCTCCATACCGCCTACACTTCCAGAGCTCCAATACTAGCCAGGCAAATCAGGAACGAGCGAGGGAGAAATGTTGACAGCATAAATATGGACTTGGTAACAATTCTCGAATGATGATCCAATAACTTGGTAGATTTCAATGCAAACAAAACACAAGCATGAATGTTTTCTAGAAAAGCCGATCTCACTGTGCCCAACATAAGCTTGTCAGACATCCATTTCGATGCTTGGTGTTACTATCAGCACTAACCTTCCTTGGTTGAAAATTTATATAGCTACGAATGCTAAAATTGGAATATATATTCACCATTTCCCCACAGAGGGTTTCCAGATATATTGTGAACAGACTCAAAGGAGAGTTTGAAGCTTCAGAATATTATTTGAATCAAGATACAGGTTCCAAACTATTGTTTTTCTCGCAAATTCCGAACAGAGGTCATGTTCTCAGAGGTTCTCGTCTGCCGCGTTCGGGTTTTGATAATTATTTGTGAACCGTTCTGAAACATTCCTAGGGTTCGAAACGACTGCGCACTGGTTCTACGCAGTTCGAGAACGATTCTTGAACAGTTCTGAGATCGGAACCCGAATGAACCTATACGGTCTCTGACTCAGAGAATTCTTACGATCTCGAAATCTACTCATTTTCTAAACTAAACACACCCTCACCAGTGTAGAACAATCGGGATACACGTGACACGTTCAAAAAGCAAGTTGAGACAAGTAATTTGTACAGCACCATACCACTATAGACCGAGGCCGAAGTCGGCCAAACCGACAAGACGTACACAGGTATACATGTAAACACGAGTGCTGAGTCGGTCTATAAGACCGAGCAGAAATTTTTGAATTTTTTTGATCCCAATCATAAGAAATTTCAACGATGTAGTTTCTTCTGAAGGCTTCAGCTACATATCGCGTCACTGATGGTTTCTGGGAGATTTTTTTGAGTTTTGCTTCTGCTCTGATACCAACAGTATGAACATGAGCCCGGCAGTTAAAGTTTTGAAAATTGGACCTAAGTGTTTGTTCAGAAGCACCGGAAGTATCAATCTCGCAATGTTGCCATCAGACGTTCGATATTAGAGAAGAAATTAAAGTGTGAGCGCAACTTTCTTGAATATCGAAATGATTTTTCTTCAGATTTATTGTGGCATTATAGGTCATATTCAACACCCCATCTCATTCATGGGTCGAATATACTGATGATCAGATTATACCAATCAAACTTCAGTCATGCCATATTCAGGTTAATACTGAATTAGGCACGTTCAAGTAAATGTTTCATTATGGAAATCAATTCATTCGGAAATGCTTTCCACTGTTTCAATTAAACATTTGTTCATTTGAATAATAATAAAATGACGCGAATGATTAAACATGGAAGCAATTCAGGGACTCGAATAGTTATTTGTTTTACTAGGCAGCGAAGTAGTAGATAGCCTATAGAGTCATGAAGAATATGAAAAGGAGCATTTTAATTCATACAAATTGTAATAGGTATTTGCATCAGACATCAAAACATCAATAAAATATTCTCCCGTACATACTTTGCCTGATGAACACAATTTTATGATGTGAAAAATTGAATACTTGAGTTATATTTCCCAAGAGCTTAATAGAGCAAAGAGGTGATAATAAAATTAATCGAGAAACGATGTTGATACCATGATAATCATTAGATTTGTAGCTGATACCACACAGTTTTGTCTATCTTTTTGTCATTCGTCTTTTGAATTATGGTAAACTTCGTTTCTAACGATGTCATCTATTGATGCAAAGATCTATCTTCGGAATGGAGTTTCGAGGTCAACATCATCAATACCTTGGTTTATTTAGCAGTGAAAACTGTAGGAAAATACATTTTCACTGAAAAGTATGGCTATAGTAGTTCATATATTGTATGTTCTTGATTCATAGTATACTTATGTTGTGTGTTTTCTGCACATGCTCCATTGATGAATTGGTTCATAATCTTTTGTTTATATTATTATGATCATAATATATTGAGATAGTATTCATGTTGATGAGTTAATTGTCCTCAATTCTGATACAAAAAAATTAACAAATTCCCAGTGTGATGATTGAATAATCCATTCATCAGAAGTAATAACATTTTGCTCTTCATAATTACGATTAATTGAATGAAATTGAAAGTTGGAATTCTTCTCCGAAGAATCAACATTGTATATGTATAGTCGTCGGATATGTGATCGGGTTCGAACACAGAAAATTCTGAAAAAGTCTATACAAAGTGATACAAGAAATACTGAATGATGGAATGGAGAATAACGTAGTCTGACCTCGAAATGGTTTTGTAATTTCTTGGATCGAAGGTCATATAATGAAAGTACGCATTTTTAATCAAAATGATGCATTTTCGTCAAGATAAATTATAAAATTCAAAAAATCACGATTGAAGTTCCAGAAGTATGAAAGTCATATTCATTCTTGACGATGTATATACGCGATAAAAATATGTCCAGATTGTCCTGGGATGAAGAAGAATTTGTTTGAACGTGATGAAAATCGCTATGTTCCAAAAAAGTAATATAATGTCGGTCATTGTCGAAAATTGAGAAATGAATAAATATATAGTAACTTTTCATGAGGTTCATGCAAGGAAATATGGAAGAGACTGCAGAATTGCCAAAGATTCGATTAAATGTTTTCATACTAATGAAGATGAATACAGTAAGTCCTCATGAGGCTTAGACGAGGTAATATGAAAGAAAAAAAATGCATCATTCTGAATGAATATTCATAACACGATTATCAAATCTCTGAATTTGAAAATTCCGAGAACGTTTCGAGAGAAAGCATCAATCAAGAGGATACAGGTGAGGAAAAAAAATTAAAAAATTATCTGTTCAAACGGTAAGGTGACGACCACGATGCAATTTTACACCCATTCAATTATCACCCTGTAGCAATGTTATCTGAAATTACAGAAGTTTTATATTGCCACAACAAACTGTCAAGAGATTAGGCTAATCATCGGGGAAAACCGATTTTAAATTGGTGAGGAAATTCGTGAGTTATTCTTCTTTGAATTCAGGCTATATTTAAGAGCACGACGTTATCAATGTTGACCAGTTCATATCCGAGGTGGCTATGTCTTTATTTACTATAGTGGTTCATAAACTGACGAAAACTACCTTGGTAGTAAAAACACACCTTACGGCTCAAAAAGGAGTGAATAATGGGAGGTTTTATAGCTAGTTGAGGAAAAGAGGACATTTTTTGTATTTCATTTGTGAAAAGACACTAAGTATGTTTATTCATCTAAGGCGATCCATCTAACAGTGGAGTGAAGGCAATAGGACACGACGACATTCATACAGTCTACTCCACCAAAACTATACTTTAGTTTATTGTGAGCAAACTTACGGGGGGGGACATGTTTCGAAGCTTTGAAGCTTCATTATCAGCGTGTTCTGGAGGAAAAAAGTTATTGAAATAGTATATTATGTAACACGTGTTATAAACATCCGTTTAGTAACGAGTATTTTAAGCACGAGCGAAGCAGAGTGGAGCGAGTGTTTAATAAACGAATGTCTAGAAGATTTCATAAACGCGTTACATACTATGCTTTTTTTACGAACTCCGAGAATTACATTAACATACCTGCTATTCCTGCTAACCTACAAAATAATTCGAAAGGAATGGGACTTGAGAACATACATGCAACTGCATGCAACCAGCGAGACACGTATAAGTGATATTGGTTGTAGATGTGTTCAGTTCATTGCTTACTAACCTTTGTTTCACGTTTACTGTCATGCTTAGAGTAGAAAAAATGAATTGTTCTCAAAGATGGATGCTTCATTTTCACACTTCTTGGAGATATGCGAGTACCAGAACATTCTCTTCGATTTCACTCTCGTCTACTTTTCGCATTTATTTTCAATAAAGAATTCTGATAAAAACGAATATTGTTTGAATGATTCTGATACAAAATTTGAAAATAACAGTTGACAGTTGATACAATTGACAGGCCAGACATGTCTCAAATTGCTGAAGCTGTGTTTAATGAACTGCGTTGCCATGGTAATGTGTTTAAGAAATCGTGTTGCCATGGTAACGTGTTTAATATTTAAAAAAAATCACAGATCGACAATCCGAGATCAATCGATCATTTAGCGTGTTACATATCCGTACGCAAAATGCCATGTTAGTCATGTGAGTAGAAAACATTTTTCAAAAAACTTATTCATGGTAATGAAGCAATTATTGCGGAACGCCTTTGTTAAAGAACTTTGATTTATAAATAATCATGAAATTCAGAGTTCCCTAACAAAGGGGTTCCCCAATAATTGCGGCCCCCATTTAGCTTTATTATCATGTATAAGTTAAAACATGAAATGGGTCATGAGCAGTTTAAGTCATGAGGATTTTTTCTGAGTAGCAGTTGGGGGTTAATTGAAATATTGCGAACAAGTCAACAAAAAAATACTTGTGAACTTATTAACTCGTAACTATACTTCATTGACGGGTGTCGTATTCATCAAATCCAACTCAATTTGCACAGAATCAGAAGGAGAGACACTCTATTTGCCGAACAATTCCATTTGTCACCGTCGGAAAATCTGAATTTTCCGTCAGGTTTTCTGCATTCGATTTGTTCCCCGATACAAACGCGAATCGAATAGTCAACGAATGACGTTGCAATATTTGTATTTTTCCTCGGATTTTCCTACTAACCGGAAATCATGTTGCCTGGTTTTCTTGTGCACTAGAGTGTCTCGAATATCTCATTTCAGGCCCTGCACTCGCTTGTTACCACTGACATTTTTGAAATGTCATTATTCTCATTATAGTGACTGCTCTTCCATTCAACCCATAACATCATGGTATGTTCGTAAGTACTACATAGTACATATAATCCTGATTTATTGAAAATAAACTGTTAATAAGTTCGTACTAGTGACTATACAGAATTATATTTGAGATACAGAAATTGAATGCTATTTATTCATAATTATCAAGTGAATACTGAAGTTCTAAGTTCGTGGAATTGACTACATGGTCTATATTTTCAATGTGTGATTCAGCCAGCCTCATGCCCAGCGTGGAACCGATAAATTGCCTTGTTAGAAAAACGTTTTCATTTTTTGGCTGTGGCACACCAGTGACTACCAAACAGTTATTCATGCTATTCTGTTGAATTTTATCACACTTTTGCCTCAAAATGTTATTCTCTTCCATTATAGTCTTCATTTTCAATTCCAGCTTCTCTATATTTTCCCTATTTTCTTGTATTCCAGCCTCATGTTCGAGATCTTGACTCTCTAGATGATCAATTTGAGTATTATGTTTCTCCAGTGTTTGAATAAAATGATTTTGTTGGTCCAGTATGGCTTTCAAGGTATCTCGTATTTCAGACATAGTCTCAAAGTATGCCATTGGAGATAGTTGATTTCCACTACTGGTGACTTTGTCACTACAAATATCGCACAGCCAGATCAATTTTCCAGAACTGTAGGCATGTATCTGGGATTCTTGAATTTCGTACAATTTGCTTGAAAAGCTTTGGAACAGCCCTTACAATTAATTTTCTGCTTTGCTGACGGACGTTCACCACAATTGTCGCAGTTAGACATTTTTGTGTTCACTGATTATTATCATTTTGGACCAGTCTGGTTTGATGTACAGAAGATGAAATAATCTACTAACGGACAAATATATCACTTGAACTAACTTTTATTTCACTGGTGAAAGCCTTAATTTGTATTCTGTGTAAGTTTCAATATTTGATTCACCTTTGTATTTCGTTTATTTAGCTTTGTTTTGCAGAGCTTAACAAACATACGTTTTCATCAATATGCAACGTTGCCAATATATGTTGAAGTTGAAAGTATTAATTGTTTTTATTCATACCCGTCCTATATGAGCTTTCATGGTGCCAGAATTCAGTATGGATAGAGACCGAGAAAGCCCCAAAATTTCAAAATGATTCTAATTGGAGTTATCGAGTAATCTAAATGGAAGTCCTACATTGAAATGGAGTCAAGTCGAATTTTCATTGTTACCTCAAAAACTGAGCTAGATACTAGAATCACTCAGAGGATAAAAAAGTTGCTATTACACTAGTTCAATCTAATGAAAATATGAAACTGTGACCCCACTGGGAATATTATTTCGAATCTAATTGCACTAGAAGAAGCTCCATATTACTATCAAGAAGACCACAACCTTTTATTGAAATTGATGAAAAGACAATTGAGAAATTGATAGAAAAAATATTTTTCATGGAAATATTGATGCCCTGTGAAGTTTTTGGTGTTATTTAGATACAGCCAGTATATATTATATATATATATATATATATTCATTTGAGTTGCCCAAAGACGAGAAGACATTTCAAGTATATTTGTTCAAGCTTCAAATTCCAATATTCATGTCTTTGAAAAAACTCACAAACGGTTGATGAAGCTGGCATTGCAATGACATTTTCTATCATTCAGATGAACTATCAATAACTCTATATAATAAAGTTGGATAGTTTTCCACGACTGTTTGTACTCAATATCTGAATATTCCAATTACCAACACCAACAGGGAACGAAATCCAATATGACCAGTATACGAGTTACTTGTGTGAACTGGGTTAGAAGGAAATTGAAGTAAAAGGGAATATATTCATTATGGCGCACTAACGAGACCAAACTGGAACTCAACCAATTCAAAATGATGGAGCTACTGCGAACGAAATTTCATAGAAAACGGTCATAGATCCATGCAGTTGAATAATTTTCCATGCGAAATAATATGTACCTATATATAATCCACAAATATTCATATGTATAAAACTGATTCAATTTTTCAATTCATTCAGAATGCATTTGAATCGATTTATGTGAACGGATCAAGTGGAGTAGGTACATTTATAAACAGGACTCGTCCCGTGAAATTAAACTCCAATTGAACTTTCTCTTATTTTTCAGATATAAAACAACTTTAATTTTTTTTTAATAAAACTGTATCTATATACCGTTACAGGTCAACAGATCTGATCTTTTCTGATTCGATTGATGCTATAGCAGCTAAAATTACTCATATCACAAACTTTTTTTTTCTGTGACGGGAAAAAAGTTTGGCATTTCATCTCTGTTGGCAGGTTATAAAATGTCACTCTTCATAAATTACTTTTTTCCCGTGGGCAAAAAGTGAGTACTTTTTTCCCGGATATATATCACATATTATATATACACTGTTGATGGCTTTTGTTGTGCTATAGTTCCGAAAAATGAGTCAATAATACCGTCTCCGAGAAAGAACTGCAAGTCCTTATCTTCGATTCGACTTCGCGGTTACGTATATTACTAAACAACCACTAAATTCGCAATTTTTTGAAATCAAATCACAGAATTAGACTGACAGAAGTGACATCAAATATTTCTACAAAAGAATGATAAAGATGCCTATAGAACGCAGGTGTCCCTACTGTTGAAAACTTAAAATTTCACGTCGATAATTTTCAGATTTCAAAATAATGTAACATTTTCTCAATATTGATTCGTCTTTTCTTCTGTCACAGAAAAAAATAGTGTATTATACACGGGAAAAATATTAGATTTTAGCTCACGGTTTTTTGTCTCCCTCCGCTACGCGTCGGGAGACAACACAACCTGGAGCTAAAATCTACAACTTTTTCCCCTTGTATAATAAATAACTATTTTTCTGCGGCTATAACACCAGATTGCTCTTGTTTATTATTATTAAAAAAAAACTCATCGGCCATGGAATGTCAAATTTCAAGCAATGACAGCTCTCTCTGATAGATGAGCATTACTTGAGAGGGAATCAGATGGCTACAAGACGAAGAAATCGAAAATGTCGCTGTTATCTGTTACAGCTGTAGAAAAATCATAGTGAATAACTCGCACGGTATGCTAATTTCCCACTCGAATGATTGCATTCTCGTGGGGAATTACTATCATTCCGTGCTCGTTAAACAATATACTAATTCTTATTGTCTATGGAACGGCCAAGCGAGCGGTATCCCTTTGGAATTTTTCACCAAATGAAGTATCCTTCAGAAGCTAAAAAAATTCATTAAATTGAGGAATTCGCACTTGAACTTGAGAATGAACTGGATAACTGATGAAGTAGTTTTTTCTGTTGAATATACCGAAAGATAATTAATATTTTCATCACATAGAGAAAAGTTCAGATCAAAATTAACAGACATCAATAAATGTCAAATTATAAATTTTCCAATTTTGTAATATCCAGACTGAATATTGCCGATTAGCCCGGAAGTAATGAATCATATCGTTCCTTGAAAGACAAGGTCCAAACAAGATAATACCTATTGAAATGGAATATTCTCGGATATATTATGAACAAAAAAAATGGAAACATAAACATACATATGTGGATTATTTTGACACTGTATCTGTTGCGTTTTTGCTTTTCCTGATGTGAAAACACACTTATTGAGTGTTATATATATAAATCCTTTATTTAGTCCATTTGGCTAATTTACATTTTCACCTCATTGCAATAATTACAATGAGAATGTTATATGTGTAAACATATTTACATAAATACAATACATAAACTATACTATACTCACTCACTATACATCTTCACGTAATTACACATTCTAATACATATTTAATGAATACACAAAAAACACTACACATTCTAAAACATTTGTAAACCTATCATACTTTATACTAAATCGAAAGAAACAAAATGAGGAAGTGGCCGCTAGGTATTTCATTGATGAAGAAAATATGATTTCAACTGTGCCTTGAAGGATGTTAATGATGTTAAACGTTTGATCTCTTCTGGCAGATTATTATAGCTATCAAGTCCCTTGAAAAAAACTGAATTTTGGGTATGTGTTAATGTTACTTGGTGAATATGGAAGTCAGTTCTGAATCTTGTATTGTATCCGTGGATTTGGTTATTGTACCTAACTTTTTCTTGCAGATATGTTGGGGACATTTTATTTCTTATTTTGAAAATTAGGATTAATGTTTGGTAGAGGAGAAAGGAATTAATTGGTAACCATTCAAGTTCCTTCAACATGTCTCTTATCGGTGTACGTCTTTTGCAATTTAAAATTATGCGCATGGCTCTATTTTGTTATCACGCTGAGAAGCGATGCTTTCTTGTCAGCATTTGAGTGATACTATTTGAAGGCCGTCGAGAGACGAGCGTCGAAGGAGCGCTAGTGTCGCCATCTATCAAGATATTTACTCAATATGTTTTTGTGCCAAAAATTTATACTTCGATATTCAATTTTGTGTTTTAATCTGGTTCGATATGAGTACTCTATATAGCTTCGCAATCTCAAAATAATTATATTTAAAAAATAGCAGACCATACCTACTTAGTATAATGAATTAGGAATACAGGATAGTTATAAATTTTGTTTTTTGCACCAACTTTGAAATTTTATTGTGTGAGGTCCTTGTATATTGGTTGGGAAAAAAACAGTACCATAATATTTTTTATATATATATAGTTTGAATATCCGGCAGAGCAGGAACATTTCATTCATAAACGAGTTATGAATTCTAATTTTCGTAGCCTCGTTGCTTCCAATTAACAAAGCTGCTCCCAAGGTGGCGCATGGAGTTAGTATCAAGTCCTACACTGAACACACATGGGCTGAAGGATCTCTCGTAAGGCCAGTCGATGGCGAGTTGGTACATACAAACCAACGAAGTACATATACTATTCTTTATTCAATACTATCTTTTGAAATTATGGTGGATGCACTTATTTTTATCCCGTAATTTTTTTTCAGCTATTCAGTTCAAGATGGGGATATCCACGCTACCCGAATCCGTCTGTAGTCTTCCATGTTTACAAGGTCAAGCAAAGAAATATGTTGAGGGAGAAAGTTGCTGTTGGCACTGCTTCAACTGCACCCAATATCAGGTATACCCAAATTACCACATGAATATTTTCGAATAACTAGTGCAATATTTTTCTTCTTTTTTGTTTTCAAATATTGGAAAACACTAAAAAGAACAGATTAATTTTAACTATGTCAGTCCAATATAGGCTTTTATGATCAGGTATAGTAATCAAACTATTTTTGATATGTGGAACATTTCAGCGTCTATATACAGGGTGTTTCAAAATGTATTATCACCGTTTCAGGGACATATTATTCAGATCAAAATGAGATTTTTGTTTTCCTATAAACACCGCTTTGTTTCCGATCTACAAATTTCAAGATTTTTTCTTATTCCTTTTAGTTTTCGAGATATTCAGATCGAATTTGAAACATTGGTTAGGCTTCAGGGTTTATATCATATTTCGTATGTCGAGTGAGTAGAAATCTATAAGAAGATATTTTTTCATGGGTCAGGCCCTTTTTCGCTCCATTAACCATTTTGTGGAAAATTTCGAAATATGAAATGAGTGTTATGTTTCGTTGATTATCTAATCACTGAATCGAAAGTAGGCGTTTGCTTCCTCATTTAAGGAAACGAAGTTGGCAATTTACTCCCACGGGAAGAAATCAATATCAACTCCCGTGCATAGGCGGTAAAATGTAATGGCTTCAGCATACATCCTTTGTAACAGTTTTTATAGCTCACTAAGACTTAGTTACAAATAACTTTTTTTTTCTCTCACGGATGATATGTCGCAGTAATAGTTTTGTGTTGATAACAACGGAGCTATCGTCATTTATACAGAAACAAAAATTATTCGGAAGCCGCCATCTTGAATTCATAAATTTTAACAATAAAATCATGATCTCCGACCTCAAAAACCCCCATTCACCAATTTTGAATGGAATCGGACCAAATCTTGTCCGCCATCTTGGAGCAGCCATTTTTTTCGAAATTCAGACTGGAAAATAGAAATATCTTGAAACTCTGAAGCTATGTATATCAGTGTTTTTATAGAAAAAAATCTATTTTCGACCTGGAAAATAAGTTCCTGAGGTCTTGATACTGAATTTTTCAACACCCTGTAGATCTGTTCCAGTATATCGAGCTTTTTCAATTCTCATTTGTCAATCCATCTATAGATTTCCCCATTTATTAATGTTCAATAGATCAATAGAAAGATGAGTAATGTATAAGTACCTATAGTTGATTATGGTTATGGAATATGGATGCAAAATGTCATTGAATCGGAAACCTGATGATAACGAGACCACCGAACATATAAACAGAGACTGTTCGGTGACGAGACTAAGAAAGGAATACGGAAGCGATGTTAGTTCATCATTTATATTCTATATTCATATTATATCATGAAAGTTCTCATCTATTCTTGCTCAATCTTTTCGGAATCCATAATGTATTCATACGCCTAAATCTATTCATAGAAGATCTTTCCTGAATATAAATTCATCCGATAAACAATATTTCTCGGAAGCGTTAGAAGCTGATAGATTTCTCAGGAAGATTTTATTTTTTGGGATGGAGTTCCTCTGTTATAACTTGTGTAATTTTTGTATTAGACTCACTGTAGGCACTCGCAGTTATTCCATGGAATCGTATAGGTTAGGCTTTTAGGAGCACATCACTGGCAATGCCAGAAATACACCCATTGTGATCATCTTCAATAATGGACACTGCTTGCCAGCAGCCGTAGAATTACCTATACATTCTTGGAAATTGAGAAAGCAAGATCATAGGTCAAAGACTTCTTTGTTTTTGAAATCAGGATAAAGAATTCATTTCCGATACAACATTCTGCTGGACAATTTTCGGTTCTGGAAAATTTTGCGTCACCGCTCATGAATCTTCTGTAATTAATGAAGTAATAATTTGATTTGCTTCCCAAGGTCATATTTCGTAATGAAAGTTACACAGCCACACATCAGAGTGTTCCAAAGTTGAAGTGACAGAAGCCTATAGGGATGATTTCGTTTCGAAGATTATGGATGTGTAGAGTTCAAGTGAAAAATTGAGTTTTTTATTGATAGAATAAAGGAATCTGCTTGCAAATCTGTTGCTTCATACCATATTGCAGTTTTTCTGCGATTTTCATAAATTATTCAGATGCAACTAATGGAAATGAAACATTTCCATCTGCTGAATTCAAAAACATCATCAAACTTTGGCACTGGCAATGTTTAGGGATTTCCTGAACAAATATGAAAAATGCACAGAGATTATCTATACATAATATATGACAGTGCAGTTATTTCTGAGAACAAAAAAGAAAAACATGAAACTGAATTCCCTCTCAGTGCTAATGAGTACTTAGTACGAGTATATGAATATCTAAAATGAACTCTTTTTGAATGTAATCAATGCTAAATTGAGACGAGACAATATTAAAGGCTTGTACCATTATTAAATATGATCATTATTATTGCCACCATATCAATGAAAGAATCTTCATCTGATACATGTCTATACTACAAGGAAAAAAGTTTTGTTGCACCAACAAAATTAATTTGGTAATTCGTTTTGTCGAATGTGTATTTGGATCTATGGTCAAATTAAACCAAATTATGCGAGATCACTATATATTTCGTTAATTGAACTATTATTTCATTGTTCAATCAATCATATTACGCATTCTGAACATTTGACAAAATTTTATTATTTTTCACAAAGATTTAACGAAGAACAACATCAAATTTTGTTGTTTCAACAATCATTCCATTGTTCATTCAATCATAATATGCTCTTGTGGATTCAACATCCAGCTAAATTTTCTCAAGATCATCTACGATTTTTGACCAATTTTATGCATTTTTTTATTTCGACAAAATACAAATGATTTCGGATTGAAATTTATCCATATTCTGAAGTCGAATCTACTAATGAATGATTTAGTTTTTTTTTTATGTGCTGGTTCTCACGAAAAGGGACGTCCTGTAATGGTCAGAGAACATCGTGAGAACCAAGGGGAATAAAGTAGGAATTGGTGTTTTTCTTAAATCTCGGGGGGTGATATGTTTCGGGAACACCTCCCTTGGCAATGTATTCCAGAGCCTCGCTGTTCGTTCGATGAACGAGTCGTTTGAAAGAGATGTTCTGCAGGTCTCCATCAAAGTGACCACGAAGGGGTGCGAAGCCTGAACTCAACAGGTTAATCTCGCGGGGACTGCCAAGGGAGGAACAATTGTTGATATTTCAGAAGAGCATCGTCCATGGAAATATCTATAAAATAGAGCCAGGTCGGCAACTTTTCTACGGTGTTCCCGAGAAGTGGGTGAGTTTGTGAGCGATGCATCACCCACGAGACGAATTGCCCTTTTTTGGACAGAATCCAACAGTTTCAGGGTATGTTTGGGTGCTGCACTACAAATATGGGAGCAGTATTCCAGGACAGATCGGATCTGTGCCTTATAGATCATAAGCAGCTGACTGGAAGTGAAATAGCTCCTGGCCCCGAACAGAAAACCAAGTTTTTGGGATGCACTTTTAGCAATTGGTCTCACGTGATTTTCCCAAGAAAGGTTATTGCTGATAGTAATACCGAGCATCGAAATGGATGTCTTCAAAGGTATGGTTACTCCTGACAAGCTTATGGTGGGCACAGTGAGAACGGCTTTTCTAGAGAAAAGGCATGCTTGTGTTTTGTTTGCATTGAAATCTACCAAATTATTGGATCCCTATTCGAGAATTGTTGCCAAGTCCATATTCATGTTGTCAACATTTCTTCCTCGTTCGTTTCTGATTCGCCTGGCTGGTATTGGAGCCCTGGAAGAGAAGGCGGTATGGAGGGTACTATCATCCGCGAAGCTGTGTACTGGACATGAAGTTGCTTCCAACAAATCGTTGATATGGAGTAGAAATAGTGTTGGTGCTAGAATTGAACACCAGCATTTGCGATGAGAGAGTCAGATGAAACTCCGTCGACCACTACATGGAGAGACCTGTTTGAGAGAAAATATATATGAGTGTATGTGTATGTATATGTGCGTATTATTATTTGATTGTGTTTCAATTATCATTATTATTAATTCTCAATTTCTTTTCCGCATTTAGTATTTCAATATTTTGATATTTTAATATGTTCATTATATGATTGTCTTTATTTACTAGACAATTTTTTTATATATTCTATTCATTCTACTGCTCTCAAACTTTAAATCAATATTTTATAAATTTAGTAACAGTATTATCCATTTTGAAATTGTAAAATATCATCGGTGATTCACGCGCAGGTTAGCCTTTGTGAATCTCCCCTGTGTTTATTTACCTGCACTCTATTCAATTGAAAGATTAACCCGTCGAGTTGAGGCTTGGCACCCTTTCGTGGTCACTTTGAAGACCTGCAGAACATCTCTTTCCAAAGACTCGTTTATCCAATCCAACGAACAGATAGGCTCGGAAACACATTGCCAAGGGAGGTGTTTCCCGAGGCATATAACCTCGAGAAATTTAGGAAGAACACCAATTCCTACCTTATTTCCCTTGGTTTTCACGATTGCCTCTGAACATTAAAGGATATCCCTTTTCGTGGGTACCAGAATATTAAAAAAAGTATATGTAGCGTTTTTATGGTGAATAAATATTATTATTATTATCATCGTTATAATTGATCATTTACCCAGATACGCCACCCGACCAACCCGACCCAGTGCGTGAAATGCCCCCAAGGCACGGTCCCTGACCCGCAGCACACCATCTGCCTGCACATCCCCGAGGAGTACCTGCAAGTGGACAGCGGTTGGGCCATCGGCGCCATGGCCTTGAGCTCTACGGGCATCCTCACCACCTTCGTAGTCCTCGCCATCTTCATGAAGTACAATGAGACGCCGGTGGTAAGGGCCTCCGGCAGGGAGCTGAGCTACGTGCTGCTCAGCGGGATCCTGATGTGCTACGGGGTCACGTTCGCCTTGGTGGTGAAGCCGAGCGATGTCGTTTGTGGGATCCAGAGGTGAGTTGATCGTGGCTACATTCAGAGGCAGGTCTGACAACCGTGGACGGTCACAAAAGGCAGTTAACGTGAAATCAGGTGAAAGCGTGAACACCATTGAGATAAGGTAAACTTATGTTATGAGATATCATTCATTTGATATTCTATCTGAAAGACGTGAAGTTCAAAAATAATGTATCTAGATATTTTGCGTACATCCAGACTCTGGTGGTAGGGACCTCTCGGAGGAAGCTGAGCTACGTGCTGCTCAGCGGGATCCTGATGTGCTACGGGGTGACGTTCACGCTGGTGTTGAAACTGAGTTATGTTTTGTGATGGATTTTGGGGAACGGAAAGAGTAGAGAGCAACGAAATAACCGGCTCTCAACCAGGACCATACTCTGGCGAGACAGACCCACGTGCTGGTCTATCATCAGGTTTAACTTATTCGAAAGCGATCCTCAATTATCGAAAAACATAGGAACGCGTATTTACTTTTTCTCTAGCAAGTGTTTCGCATCCATGCCACCACGGCCTCCATCGATCTCTAACGTAGTTTGGATGTCGTTCAGGGATCCAACCTAATTATCAATGCACTTCTCTCACCTACCCTGCAGTGGTGAATTCACCCTATAGGTGCAACAAATAAGGACAACCAACGTCGTTCAGGCATCTAACCTGATCCACAACATCATTTCACCTCTCTCACATCGCCTGCAGTGGTGAATTTACCCTGTTGGTACAATGAATCAAGGAAGTTTCGACTGGAACAATTACCTCATGATCTCTGGCATCCATTTCATTCTCAACAGCTTCGTGGTCCATCTTCATGAAGTACAACTACATAGACGCCGGTGGTTACAACCTCCAGTAGGAAGCTGAGCTACGTGTTATTGCTCAGCTGAATCCTGATGTGCTTCATTGTTCTGTACACAATATGTGTGTATTTTTAATCTGTTTTGTTCCGCAATGTTTTGCTTTTAAGTTTAAACTTGACATATATATTATACTACGATGGTAAGATCTGTTGTACCTTGACTTGCTTCAAACATGTAATTCATGTACAGTGGTTAAATAAAAGTATCTATCTATCTGCTACGGGGTCGCATTTGCCTTGGTGGTGAAGCGGAGTGATGTCGTTTGTGGGATCCAGAGGTGAGTAGATTGTGGCTACGTTCAGCGACAGATCTGACTTCCATGGTCGTACCAAAACAAGCAGAGGAGTTTTGAACGAGCATCGGTCCATGCACGGACAGCAGTCACTGTTACTTCATTTCAGGTTCTGTTGTCGTTCCATCAGTGGCGTTTTGAATGCGGTTGTAATATGCAGAACTCAAGTTTACTTGGAATTTCACTACACTCCTGAGCAATATCGACAGATACTTTATATTCATTCATTTTCGTTTCATCAAGTATAGGCATAGTTCTGATTTCTGAACCGAATAGAATCAAGCATGGTTGAACTTCTTTTAGTGATCAAAATGAGATCTCATTCGCGATGACATCCATTCAAATCGAATTGTATTTGCATTTCATATACAACTAACGCTGACTGACGGAAAATGAAGGAAATAATGGACTAAACCATAGTGAGTAGATTGGAACTGTAGACTGGACTATATGTAGCCCATGTAGCCAATATGATTTGGGCACCCAAATCTTCTTCATTGTAATAATATACATTGTGATAATATACATGTGTTGCACGATACTTTAGACACAACCAACTTTAGATTCGATATCCGTGGTCCCCATAGGACGTGAGGAATTTTTTCCCTGCATACTACTCAGCTTTTATTAATTTTTCAGGAGATCGCAAGGGAGTATCTTCTTGAATTTTAATGTCTCGATCAAGATGCTTTAATGTGAAATACAAGGAAGTAGAAAATGAATCACCGTTTTAACTAGAAGAAACATGGCAATTGCATAATTTAATTTCACTGGAATGCAAATCGTTGAGTCATTTTAACTTGAGAAGTAATAGAATCTCAACTCCAGACTCGAGTGCAAAAATTTTAAAACTATAGCGTTATTAACATCGAGTCTGAATCGCATCATCCTTCCTGGAACACTGGAAGGATATAACAAAAAAACTATTTATGCATTGACCTATTATGTACAATACAGACGAAGAAAATGAGGTGATTGTAGAAATGCAAATTTTTATTATTGCTTTATCGAATTCATTTTGCGTGGACGAAAGTCATAAAGACAGTTCATCGCAGTTCAGAAAGTTTTTCTTATTCCATAAATCATCCATCCATTCGAATATGGAGATAATGTCACTGATATCTTTATATCTGTGATCGCAAGACATTATACAATGGAAATGTTCTTGCATTTTTACACAACCAATTCGTGAGGAAATACTGTTCAGGTCGGCAGCTGATGAAAAAGAAATACTCTTTTATTGAAGATATTCATGCATGCCTTTCTTAGTCAAATACCTACAGATTTTTTTTCTTCAGAAATTCCATGAATTGAAAAATCATTTTTCCTCAAGAATTTTATCGAATAATATATAGTTATTTGTTTAACTAGGCAGCAAAGTAGTAGATTGACTGCCGAGGCTGAATTCATAGCCGAGCGTAGCGAGGCTAGGAATCCAGCTAAGGTTGAACATATAATTTTTTCTCCGATTGTTCATAATGATTGCAAATTATTACAATTCCCACAATCTCTTTATTTTTCCTGTAGTGTTCAATTGAAATGAAATTTGATAGAAATCGCAGTTGTCCATGATAATTATAGTTTGACAATTCATGAAAATTCTGACAGTTGTGCGAAAAAATATCGGTATATTTAAATTATCATATGATGGACAGTGATAGCGACCTGGAAGTACTTACACCTCCAGAAATAAAGGAGGTGGCAAAAAATATTGAGTTGAATTTGTTGCCGGAGAAGTCTCGAATGAAATATGAAAGAAATTATAAACGGTTTATGGATTATTAATTTTGCTGATACATATCAATCAGCAAAGTTACCACTTTGCTGCCTAGGCAGCAAAGTACCCACTTCGCTGCCTAGGCAGGAAAAGTAATACTTTATTGCTGATTGATATGTGTCAGCAAAATTAATATTTGCTGCCAATCGGAGAAAAAATAATATGTCGTTCTCTTCGTCGATTCATAATGGATGACAAATTATTTGTATTTCTTGCAGATATTTTAATAATCTGTCATCATCAGAGCGGCATTTTTGCATCGAAGTAATAATGAAACAAACAGCCATTTCACGGAATATACAGATTTTATGTTGTGCTATATGTCTACCTTGTATGGAATCAATATGAACTAATTTAACCGAATGAAATTGAATTTCGAGTTTATACAGGGTGAGTCATAACTATTAGGACATAGGCTGAAGGCGGATTGTTCGGACCAATATAGGGTCATAGGACCGAATATGAAGTGATGAATATTGCTGTGTAAAAGATACAGGGCGTTGAAGTTGAATATTTTGTTCTCGTTTTCTGCTGATAATTTCGCTTTATATTTCGAAATTGTTGTCAAAATTGGCACAGAGGCATAATTTTATACACGGAATATTATTTATGTCACTTTACAGTGTTACAGGGGGAATTTTGAAGCAAGTTTTCGATGATCTTCATTTAAAAATATAATATGAAAATCATTTCCACGCAATATTATTGGTAGTCTCGGAAGGTGATTTCAAATATCATTTCATTTATGAAGAGTTGCTATGGACTGTCAGATAATTGTTGCTGGTGAATTGATTACATTTCTTGTCAGTGAATGGATTTTGTCGCTAGTTTATTAGTCAACACTTTTTCGATTCTTTTTACACAGCAATGTTTTATTACGGCAAATTTGGTCCTATCGCCATATTTTCAATTTGGTATACTTGCTACCGACCAATTTTCGGAATCCGATCTCGAATGATTGAGAAGTTACAGCACTGGCCGTTTTTGAGCACTTCCCTGTATACTTCCAAACTAATCAACAATAACCTATTGAAGCTATAGTTTATCATCTGCTTCGACATTTCAAAACATGACCATATTTCCACCTCATTTGTCTGCCATTGGAATAATTAAGCAAATTCCTTCAGATAATTACGAATATCTGGGATTCTGTTTTTGTTACAGGTTTGGGGTTGGGTTTTGTTTCACGGTAGTATACGCCGCATTGTTAACGAAGACCAATAGAATTTCAAGAATTTTCAACGCCAGCAAACAATCTGCCAAACGACCAAATTTCATATCTCCCAGATCACAGCTCGTCATTTGTTTCGGACTAATGGGAGTTCAGGTAAAGTAGTTTCCTGAACATATGAATTTCAAGACTTGATGATTCTCACATTGATTCGACACAGAAACATGGCTCTCCAGAAATTTAATTCTTAGTCCCTTACTCAGCTATACTCGGACTGTGTTGCCATCTAGTAAAACTTCATAGGTAGGATGGAAGTGGCGCCATCTCAGCAAGGCTTGTATGATTAGAAAGTATATTCATTCACATACTTACGAATAACTCAACAACAAGTCAAAATGCGAATTCAAGAGGACCTTGATCACTTCTCAGAGTACTGCAAAAATAACTCCCTCTTCCTGAATCCCAACAAATGCCATCAGATAACTTTTAGTTAAAACTTTAATTTAATTATACATAACTATACCATGCATCAGGATCTTCATATCCACATCTGTAGTGATGTGAAGGTTTTGGGAATTATTTTTGATTCAAAAATGGCTTTTAAAAAACATATTTCTTACATTTCTTAGAAAGCGAACAGAATCCTAGGTTTCATTTTAAGAACAACTTATCCTGTCAAAGATTATAATACCTTGCGTACTCTTTTCATGTCATACGTGAATAGTCTGCTAGGCTTCGGCTCAACCATTTGTAATTCCTATTATATAATATACACGGAAAAAATAGAAAGTATTCAGAACAAATTCATTGCTTATATCAATGAAGAATATTTCAAAAACACGCCACAAAAACACTTCGTAATTTGAAAACTTAATTTGATTAGTCTTGCTTGATCCATTACAATGTTCCACAATATTCCACTCGCTATTATAACTTGTTCCATACCGAACACAAATTACTATCTTAACTCCCCTTTACATCGATGCTTGAGAAGTTATAACTCCATTTCAAATATAATAAAGTTCGATATTTTTTCCGCTTCCTTAACAATCTCTGTGAACAAACTCAAGAAACATTTTGTTCCAGATGGTTCCAGCATCCAATTGATGATATATTCAGAACTTTTCTTTTTCATATAAATTATTTAAAATCTTGCACTGTGTAATGGAATTGAATACCTAACAACATGATATACATTTAATATACCTATATGTGAATACTGTCTCTGGGTTTGTCCTGTTTGTATTCCTGTTTGTGAAAATAAAATGAATAAATAAATCAAATGAATGAATAAACCTAGGAAGCATCCAAAACTTTGATTCAAACTATTTTTAATTTTTTTTTCCTACAGAGATTCAATGATATCTCTTATTATGGATAACGTTTGTTGGGGACGTGATAGACAATCTCATTTCATTTGTTGCTGTGATGACGATACTTTCATCCTACCGATGGAGTTTTGCTATAGCTGTTTCAAATTCCAGATGTGTTTATTCATCACTGACCAAGTATGTACTTATGAGTGGTCCATGCAGGGATTTCAGGTTATCTGAACATGGATCAAAAAATTCTGAAACATAATATGCTGGGAGCAGAAGCTCTCCAAGACAATGAAATCGAATCATCTAGATCTAGATAATTTCAATAATTTTATGGGGAAACGTTGATTCTTCCTAGAATTGACTGTGGTATATAGTCGAATAATTGCAATTTGAAAAGCCAAAGTAAGTTATGGTTTCTAGTGAATTGTTTTACACAAGGGTGATTTGATCCCACCAATTTGAAGAGCTTTTTCTTCCATGAATTCCGAGTAAGTTTTTCATTTTTTTGTATAGCTCTGGGACACCCAGTATATACCACTGATAGCTCTGATGGACATTCCGCACATTATTTAAACCTCAATATCCTTTCAGGTATTGATAAATGGCATTTGGATGATCATTGCTCCCCCAAGGGCGATTTATCATTATCCAACGAGGGAGGATAATTTGTTGGTGTGTTCGTCATACATCGATGCTTCATACATGATAGCTTTCACGTACCCGATTTTTCTCATAGTTGTGTGCACCATCTATGCCATCTTGACCAGGAAAATTCCAGAAGCTTTCAATGAATCGAAACACATAGGTGAGTCATTTTCATTTGATTCAAGTTAATATTGCATACGTCGTTTTCTGTACTCCAGAATAAGATAAATATATCAATATATATTTTCATTTTCAGGAAGCTTCCAATGATTTTTTCATTACATTGATGAAAGAACTTTGTGTAGACATTGAGTGTAAGATGTTAATTTCCTCAAATCAATAGATGAATAATTATGGAACCTTGTACTAATAATCAACATGATCCAGTATATTATCGTTTGGGCGATTGAATACTTCAATGAATTTACTGCTTGCCACTTTAGATTAATTGGGACAATTTGAATGGATTGTCGATGAATATTGATTAGTTTGAAACCATTATGTATAACTATCATCAAACTGGAATTGGAATTGGATACAATATTCCAATAATGGAACAACGTGTCACATGGGTATATAACAGCAAATAACTACTCTCAACAATGACATTGCCAGATAATGAATATAATATCACAATTACAGAAGTTTGTATATATCCTCTATATCGAACAGTTTCAGGTACATTTTCATGCGATTAAACTGATATAATCCACATCAATTTCACTTGATTAGATGCATGACAAGTTGAATATGGTTTTCATACGACGCTATACCTATATAGGGAAGTATACTACGGCCTTGCCAAAAATGCTATCTCGGAAACTAAGCGAGATAGAGATATGGTTACTTTGAAGAAAATGAATCGAATTTTGAGCAACTTTGGTTTTTGTGTGTGGTCTGTTTGTCTGTCTGTCTGTACTCTGTGGTAATCATAAATCGATATACCTCCGAAACCCTTCAACATATCGACTTGAATAAATTTCGTCATCTTATCGTACTCAAAACAATATCATGTCATTGAAATATGAAGGAAATCGGAGAACTCTAAGGTGGTTTTTCCGGGTTTTTTCGATTTTTCACCGGAAGTTTCTTGTAACCACTCTACAAATCGCAAAAGTGGTCCGATCGATTTCATTTTTTGTGAAAAAAACTCTATCAGGGAGAGACGAAGCCTATTGAAATTGAGCAGGGTCGGAAAATTCCAAGTGGGTTTTTCAAGGAGATTTTCCGAAACACACGGTTCGCTTTGAAACGACTTATCTCCAGAACCAATAGACTAAATCCAAATTTGAAGGATGCACCATAATATGCCTCTTTGATGACGAAACAAATTATTATATCACCATTTTATCGTGCATTCATCGGAAAATGAAAAAACAAATGAAAATCAATACATCAAAATTTGAAATCCTTTCAATTCAATATACTATATCGAAAACAAATGGAAAAATCGAAAATTATCAGAAGTGCAAAGTTATTCACTAGAACATTTCCTACAAATTATTACCCATAATTTCTTCTGTGAACACAATAGTACAGGAAATAAAATAAAAAATATGAAAAAAAAATTTGAACGACCCATAGTGTAGTCGAGTGGGCTAAGTACGTAGTTTGTGGGAAAAATCTCCAGTTCTCTGAACTTTTATAGCGTCGTATACACATCTTCGGTGCCCAATATAAAAATATGCTCATGATATGGTGCCATGGCCTCTACTTCCATCTTACATGAGCAATGATAAAAAATCATCTGCTTTTATAGCGTCGTATAAATTATCTGACCTAATCTAATAATGTATTGTCACCGAAATTATAAACACCTGCCAAATTTCAAGCTAATCGGAGTTATGGAATTTTTGTTGAAATCAAAAAAAATGGCTGCTCCAAAATGGCGGACAAGATTCGGTCCGATTCCATTCAAAATTGGTGAGTAGGTGTTTTTGAGATCAAAGATCATGATTTTTTCGTTAAAATTTATAAATTCACGATGGCGGCTTCCAAATAATTTTTTGTTTTTGTATAAATTACGATAACTCTGTTGTTATCAGCACAAAACTATTACTGTCACATATCATCTGTAAGAGAAAAATAAGTTATTTGTAACTAAGTCATAGTGAGCTATGACCTACATTTGAAAAACTAAAGTTGGTGCTCATATCTCAAATTCTAGAAGAGTTGGTATAAATTTCATATTTTTCTCGAAATCACTTCGAAAAACTGTCATGAGAATGTGAAATTCCTTTTTGAATATTTTCATAAATAAAGAAGTTACGGAGGAGACATGAAAATGATCAAAATCTGTTTTTTGCGTATAAAACAAAAACGAATAGATTTTATCAAAATATTTTTTCACATTATAGTTGGCCTTGACAAACTCCACATTTGGTGTCATTTAACCAACCTCGTATCTCTCACCGTTAAAAAGATACCCATGGTGAGCATGGTAAATGGGACACACTGTATAGGTTATTGAGATAATGAATAATTTTCAGAATATCTTTCAGTAGATTATGAAATGTTACATTAGATCAGTAGATCGATATGCGAATCAGTAGATCGATATGCGAATCAGTAGATCGATATGCGAATCAGTAGATCGATATGCGAATCAGTAGATCGATATGCGAATCAGGAGATCTACTGAAAATTTGTTGGAACTGGCAACCATGCAGCAGACGAAAAGCGTTTGCGGACAAAATGTCAGTGTCAGTGGACGGAAAGTTCTTGCCTTCGGATATATTTGGTTTCTTGTTCGTAAATTAGAACGTAGAATGTGATTCTTTGTAGAGGTCGACGAAAAAGAAATTTATCAGGAATCGGGATACCAATATTGATAATCCAGAACACTTCAATTGTACTAACTAAGAATCAATCAATAAGGCTTAAATCAGAGATTGAGATTACATCAATGAATTTGAAGATTATAGTTTCCTCTTCCTGATTCGAACCCTTATCATTTACAGGTTTCACGATGTATACGACATGCGTCATTTGGCTGGCATTCGTTCCACTTTATTTCGGAACAGCGAATCACGTAGCCTTAAGGATAACAAGCCTTTCAGTTACAATAAGCCTTTCAGCCAGCGTGACGGTTGCCTGCTTATTTTCGCCGAAGGTGAGTTGATTTAGGTCCTTATCGTCTACTAAATAAACAAAGTTTCGTATTATCAATTAGGACTACGTGACCAATGCGAGTAGATCAATACGTTTTCATGATTGGAGAAGTGAAAGACAGCGAATTATATTTCCTCTACTGTAGCTACGGAATATACCGTCACTCATATATGATTTCAACCTGGCATTAACTCTGAAGGACTCTCAATGACAACAAGATACCATTAAATTGAGGAACTATGTATGGGAAGTATTCTCACCTCTCTTGATTATTTTCCTAGGTGCTCAAGCATCTCGTGCTGTGCGAGAATAATTCAGCTAATCCTAGAGAAATGTCTTCTGTATATCATAATCACCAATCTCCACCACCAGCTCTAGAACTTACCACTTCTTACTCTTTTTCAATTCTTGAATTAGTATCACACTAACAATTTTGTTTTTCTAGATATATTTTAATGAATCATATGATCAATACCTGACTATTGGAAAAAGAAAATTCATCAATAATCAATTCCCTCAATGTATATCCGGAGTAAACCCTAGTAAAACTATTTGTACCTACTTGAACTCACAAACGCAGTGTTCTAACCAAATATCTGATAGGGTACTCATACTGAAGTTGGCTGCCAAAGCTGGCTGAATTAAATCACTTCCTTGCACCGCGTTTTTTGATCAAGGCAACCTTCCTCTACAAATATCACCAATTATACCAACCTTGGGTTACATCTTCCTTCAAGGTTATCAAAAGTACAATTCCTGAATGCAGTGAAATTTTTGGACAAATTATCTGATTTTGGTGTAAGGTCCTTTCCATCAAGATTTCTGTAGCTTCGGACAAAGACCTCCGTTTGTTGATTGATGTACAACCACACCAGGTACCCTCTTATCTGCTCAGCTAGCTTTGCGAACACCTCCAACTCTCATATCGTAATCACCCTTCATGCGATCATTGGCGAATTTGAGAATAAAGCAAACTAATTCTTTATTACTGCGTTCATCTTCTTCCTTAGATTTGTGATGTATAATTTCCTTCGAAGTCACATGGAAGCCTCATTTTGGGGCAAATCATCTGATTCCGAATATTTAGAGGATGATATTATATATAGCACGTGTGTCGATAGAAATAAAATATATGATCGATTAAATTCAGATGGAGAAGTAGTTCGTTTAATTCGCTGTTTATTTACAGTTATATATAATACTCATTCGACCAGAAAGAAACATCAGACAGAGTCTGATGCCGATGAGGTACGGTGGGTTCAACAAGACCTCGACAAATACAAACATGATGGCTGCCATCATGGTAACAGCAGTCACTTGCGATCAACAGCAAAATGTCGAGAAGCATGTTACACCTGTTGACGAATTGGAAACTGGTGAGAATACTGATAAATAAAACCATTGATATCCAGGTTCAAACTTCAATTCTGTTAATGTACAATATATGTCGTGCATCTCACCAAGATAGTAGTCTTGGCATATTTGGAGACAAATCTCGTGATCAATATCAATTGAAAATAATTGCAACATCATATGTAGTTATCAGTTGATTTGTTTGTCTTCTTGAATACAATGGAGACAATTCGAACATACAAGCTTGAAGTTTGTGTGAGACGGAAAATTTTCAATTTATTTTCAGATATGTATCTCAAAGAACCTCACACCAAAGACAGTAGCACTCAAACCTCTTCTGATTTGGGGAGCAATAACACGAATAACTCCCTGGAAGTATCTCCAAGAGTAAACAACATTTTCAATATCGGAAATGGATCGACCAATTCTCTTCCGACACCAAAAATTGGGGGAGGCCCTTCATAGTGAACATGTGATATTTAAACAAGTAATATAACTGCACAAGTATGAATCATACATTTTTTATTATCTTAAATGGTTGTGGAAGAAGTTGTATCCCAGGTAGCACAGGTTAGTGGAATGACGTCATAATGACGTCTTTTCTAGGTCATTATCGGTCAATGACGTCCTCAACTTCAAATAGACCTAAAAATGACGTCATATTTCATGACGTCTTATTGACGTTCAATATTGGACGTCTTAATGACGTCCCTACAAAGTCGTATATTCGACCAAATAAGAAAAGTCAGTCGCTTTCTTACTTCTTTCATCGTTTGTTAATTGTACGTATACTAAATTTGTGTTTGTATATACAGTGTTTTCGTGAGTACTGATGAACAAATTTATTTTCAGCCAAATTATGCAATTTCGAGGAATCTGCTGAAAACGGTCGATTTTCATTCTCAATTTGCCATATATTTATGAGAAAAATTTAATATACATACATGGTGATCCACGTTTGAGTTAAAGACATAACGAAAATTTTTTTAAATAGAGCACCTTATATATATTACTCAATCTTTGGAATAACCATGGGAAGCGGAATTCGAAAATGTTTAACACAATCATGTGGATGGTATAGGTAAGTGCGTCCAATAAATCAGATGCTCCCGTGAAGTAGTTGATAAATTTATCATTATCCAATATCTATCTATCTTATATATTTCTGAGAGAACAGGAGAGGCTCAAACGGATATATATAATTGAATTTTCGTAATCAAATGTATATCACACAAAGGGTTTGTATACAGGTCGTTCGTTACATTCAGTTCTCTCGTAAAATTGGATCGCCATTAAAATATAAAGATGACGTAATTTCTCCTACACGAATCATTCTGTATATATTGATTCAATATGAGATGAAGCTTGAATGAAAATAAAATTCTACAGCTTCGAGCATTATTCTCTGCAAAAAAAAATGTTTTCAATTTTCAACAAATTTATTCGCAACTTCGCAAAAGAACTTAATTCAACGAACGCACTGTATACAAACTCATATATTTTTGAATCCAGCTTTCCATAGAGACTCCAAAAATCGAATAATTTATAGGGTGTTGTTCCTTTGAAAAAATGGTCGCGGACGATGTAACTCAAACTTGAATCACCCTGTATATCCAATTTTTTCTCAATAATGTTGGTAAGTTGAAATAAAAATCGAACTATTTTGGGACATTCCTCAGCAAGGAATTGTATGGTTAAAAGTACATTGATTGGCTACTTTATTTACTTCACGCGAGATGACATATAACGGACACACTGTATACAAACCCTTTGTGTAATATATTTTTGAATTCAGATTTCCATGAATATTTCAGAAATTGAGTGTATCTTCTATAGGTTATTAGTGTTTCCAATTGAAAAAATTGCCGCGGACGTCTTAACTTAAACGGGGATCACCCTGTATATTTATGATTCTTACTTTCAAATGTGGCAAATCGGAAATAAAATCGACCTGTTGCAGAGGATTTCTCAGAAATGGATAGTTTAGCTAAAAATAAGTTTATCCAGCTTACATCTCGCCGACGCTCGCTACATAATTTTAGGTACAAATACGAGTAGCTAACGCTATTGTCATATACAGATTCATAGGTAGAAGCGATAGCGATAGGACTCAACAGGACTGCCCGAGAGGACCATCAACCAAGTTACCACAACGTATAGTTACAAAATGAATGTCATCAAAGGTTTGTGATGTATTATCATGTACCAATAAAACCGTATATATATAAACCTCCAAATTTTTTTATTTCGTCCTTTATTGGTCATTCTGCGACGTCATTATGACGTCTAAGTATGACGTCATATGGCTGTGACATTTTGACGTCATTATAGGGTCTCTCGGACGTCATTTTTGGACGTCCACTTCGTCATTTTATGACCAAAAAATGACGTCAAATGGACGTCACTCTGCTACCTGGGATATATGAATAATAAATTAAGACTGTTCTGGATGAATAATAATCTATAGTAGTTATACTGATGAATGTTTTCCATATTTATTAATAGGATTAAGTAATAAATGTAAGTTGTGATATTTACGGAATTCATACAGGGGTGTTGAAGTAATTGATCTCATAGAATAACTTATATTGCTGGTGAATCTAAGCGCTCAATTTGATTTGAAAAGTACAAGATGATTTGTTTGAAAAATGAAAATGATATGTTCCATTGTTATATTTGTGCTTCAAGTGATGAATAAATACAATGTTTTTATTTGTTTTTCTCTCTCACTCAATATCCTTCAAGACTAAAGACCCTGATTCTGAGAAGCAATCTGTATACAGTCATGCTTGAAGACGAAAAATATTACCTACAAAGCCAAAGAAATCATATAATACTAGCGTATTTTCTTGATGGGGGACAACGATGTCTTAAAATATTCACTCGACTAAAATAATGCATGAATCTTACCTGTCAGGATACATAAGCTCCTTAAAGATTTTCAGAGAGCAGAGCTTATATTTTGAAGATCTTTCTCGTTTGTTTTGCGGGAATTTCAACTTGATGATACGACAAATATAAAATTTGCATTATATGAATCTAGATATCACACTGATTGAAACTATTCAATTGTTTCTCCAACTTCAAATCTCAATACGTACTAAGCTTATTCATGATTGATTGTGTCTCTGCATTTTAAGTTTCATCATAAGAAACAATTGAAAAAGAATATATTTCTTCCATTCGACTATTTCTTCGAGCTGAAACGCGAAGGTAAGTGAGATTTTGCTGATTGTATTATATCAATAATTGTGGAAATTGACAATAATTCTTTCTTGCTCGTGTAATATCTTATGTCCATCATTGAATGACGAAGTTATAAATTCATATTTATTCAACGAATTGTATTTCCGGTCCAATGAGGAATTTGATTTAATTTCCTAATATGTCTTATTTGATCAACCGAAATATGCTTGAGTAGTTGGAATAACGAATTTTTTGCAATTGACTAGGCCGTTAGTCAGTTTATTGTACGAGTATTTCACTTGAAGAAGCTGTTGTGATAACGAAACAATTTTGTGGAAAAATTATCGTTTCTGATTGTGAAGTTTTTGAATTTACGAATCTATTCGCAGAACAATGGCTTGATGAGCTATTGTCCGTCTCAAATTGAATTTATAATAACCGTGAGCTTTATTTCTGTGTTTTTTGATATTTTCGGTTCATCTCAATCCATTACAGGTATCATATAATTCATTCCAGAGGAAAATACTGCGGAGATATGAAATATTCCACTTCTTGCTAAAAGCCCCATCAATTTCAATGACAATTCGCCACCGTAAAAACTGTGAGAAGGATGGATAATGGCAGGAATTGCATTATGCACATAATTCTGGAGATAAAACACCTCAAGTTCTTCTCTTGAGACATATTATGATCCAACAGAGTGGGATAATATCGTCAGGAATATATTTTTATAATTAAAAATCAGCATTTGGAATTATGCTGAAAAGCAAACATTGTCGTTCTCACTGACACAACAATTTAATACGCTGGTTTACTAAAAAAATTCGATAGCTTTTTATATGTAACTTTATCTGACCAGAGATGAGGAGATCTTTTGACTGTTTGAACTTCAAACGGATCGAATACAGGCTGCTCCAATGCACTTTTAGAAACACGGTAAGTACCAAGATAAGAGATTATCTTTTACTATCTGCTGTCTGTATATATAGGTTAATCGAGGAGGTGGTATAGTTTATCCAAAAACAATTTCAGAATCTTGTGCCGCACCTGCAGTCACTTCAAAGGAAACTTCAAACACACCGACGCCGCACAGTACGAGATATTCTGCAATTGATATTGGATGTACTATACATTCATTATTCCAGAATTTTTGTTATTTTCTCTTCTGGTCTCGATAAAATAAAACTATGAATTTTATTTCAATATACGTGTGGTAAGAACAAATCAGATGATTTGCCCCAGAATGTCACTGCGGTTGAAGAATTTTCCTCAAATATCAAGTGCGTAATTTTTTTTGGAACTGAGTGTATGTTCATTTTATAGAGACGAGGAGAGGAAATCTCAAAAAATCTGGAATAATAAAGATTATGTTATATTAGAAACAGGCTTCTATAATTTGACTCGTTTTCGACGACTTATATTACTTGAAGACATTGATCGATATTAGAATGTGATATTTCATCAACTTCAAAAAAAGCTTGAACACAGTGAGGAAGTCCACGGAATGGAAGTTACACATGGTGTAAAGTGGAACCAGTACACAATGGTCTACATTTGCGATGCTGTCGAAACTCAAGGAATTTTTCCCGATTGAATGTCAGTCATATTAAAATACATTGGGACTTCATCTCCGGAAGTTATCGTGATACGTTATTGAAACAAAAATGTTTTCAAAAATCTTGTATTTCATATAATTTTTCTCCAGAACTCTACTCGAACTATATATCTCAATATTACATATTTCCATGTTTTCATCAGGAGGTCGATGGAAGACGATAAAAGCAACATAGAATAATATACAGGGTAAAAGGAAAAAAGGAAAGATGGAGAACATTTCAGTATAGATATCAAAAATGGTGAATGAAACCATGGTCCATTAAATTGATTTACAGAAACGGCCTTGTCGATATCCATTTTTTATAAGAGATTACACATTTGAGATATTTACGAAAATTCACCTCAAATTGAAATACAGGATGAAGTTTCCCAATCCAAACTCCACTTCTCATATCGAAGATTCTTATCAACCTATTCTCAATATTTTTGATGCCCAAGTATATAGATTCTCGTACAAAATACAGAGTTTTTCACTACTTATCCAACAAATGTTAACCTCAAGTACAGTGCTAGGTACATAAGAAGTCGATTACACAAAAAAAAAGAAAATACAACAAGAAACTAGATACAAATTAAAATGTAAGAATAACACTTTCCTTTCTACAATCCCTCGAAGGAAGCGATTTTGTAAAGCAGTCCTTACTTGTGTAGGAGCATTTCGACTATGATAACTAGGACGTGTGTACCTCTGCAGAGATCTCCTCAAAACGTTATACAGCTGCTCTGGAACTGATTCCTTCGATAATCTATCGAACAGCATTTAAAAAATCGTTTCATGTTGGAGTCATTGCCTCATAATGGTTGATTACAATAAATTATTCATATCATTCAAGAATCTTTATGGAGAACTATACTAAACAGAACTCTGAAGGTAAGTATGTTGTCAAAGTGGGGGAACTGTACATTTCGCTCTTATGTACGAGTTTCTCATTACTATTCATGGCATTCAATGAAGGAATATGAGTGCCCTTCGTGTATGATAACGAATAAGGCATTAGTCCTCAATGATCCCCAGGTGTCTAGGGAAGCATTTGTAATGGTTCAACTTCACACCCTGTTCAAGTTTGGTTCTGTGGACTTTGTCACAGTGTCACAGTGTTCTACTTTGAAGTCGATGAGATGTAACATCTGATGAATACAGGTCGTCGAAATAGAGTCGAACTATGAGTGGTTTATTTAGTGTTTTAAAAACGGTAATCGTATATCTCCATTTCAGATGTGAAGTTATCGATTCTGTTTCAATAGTTTCAATTATCCTTCTCCCATATCTTATTCCTCATTATGATTCCTTCGGCTGGATCCCCTAGGTCTGATTCGTTTCTACTTATCACTCATGATTTTTCGTTTCTAAGTTGACAAACTATCTATGTAGGTGTGATTTCCAGAGAGATGGATCGAAAAGTGTCCAATAGTATGAAGATAATGAGCTAGTCACAGCTTGCATTACATAATTTCAATAATAAAGTGCAAAAAGTATAAGTGATCCATCACAGCTCTGATGAAATTCCAGTTTCAGCACTCAAATTTCAATACAGGGTGTCCTAAAATACATATAAATATTCTAACCACAATATTTTTAGGAGAAATATAGTAAAAGAATTTTATATAAACATGGGCACAAAAATGGCTTCCTCTGGGGTGTTAAAGCCATCTGAAGAAGGGTCAGAGATTATGGATTTTCGTAAATATTTTTGGAACCCTCTGTGTGTTAATGGATCAGGTTCCCTATATATAGCTATCAAACAACTGAAAATCGAAGGAAACTCTTTGGAGAAAAGTTGTTCAAAAAATAATATGTTCTTTCAGAATATGAAGAAGAAAATGGTAGCTTTGTGGAAAACATAACTTTTCTAACACTATTTCCGCCAATTTAAAAAAAGTTTGAAAATGTTTGAATAGGAAAAAATATACCTCACACACAGCTATTAAAATTTCCTCTGCCAAATTCGCATTTTTAGTTTTCTTTTATGAGCCAAGGACTGGAAGTTTGCATCACTCTGTATATACATACCAGCAAAGTTTATATACTACTGCTCCTGGAAATAATCCATTGAAAATTCTGATCAGCTTGCAGATGAATCAATATTGTTTTTTACACCTAATGTTCTAGAGATTTATTCATAATTTTTGTTTCAAGCATTCAAGAAATTTCCTTTTTTTTTTCTATCCGACATGATATTGAAGTATGATAAAAATCATGCACCATTGAACTATCGCAATTACCTCGTAGATGATGAACTATATCATAAACAAATCTCAGAGTAAAAAAAACTCGAGTTTCGTCGACCATATTGAACGAACCAGAAAATTGGAGGTTTTACCATCAGTTGGCAACAAAGCTTCGTAAATATCCACTTTTTTATGGGTCACAAACTTTCGGGGAGTTCTTCCGCACTTAGAGGCGAACTTTAACAGCATCGGAGTTCTATGCTGGTAAATAAATATATCAGTACACTTTCAACTTGACAACATCGCGATTGCAGCAATCTGATGAGGAAGTTTCATGATTCAATGGCTGCACTTAGGATAATGAGTTTTACAGGTAGATGTTTATACAGGGTTTTCTTTTCAAAAATATATAAGCTCTGTGATATTCAATTGGAAAACCTTTGATGAATGAGAATGGGAATGAGAGGGAGAATAAAAGGGCCGGCAAATTTATTACCTTCTCATCATGATAAAGGATAACCTTTCAAAATCTAAATTCAACTAGGAGAAGGTATTAGGTACTCGTTTGAAAATAAAAAAATCCTTATATCAAAATTATATACTTACCTACTTGTTTTCATTCATGCAGATGTTGAAGATTTGCTTGGTAGAATCGATGATATTTATATATCAAGATTACATTGGGCCTTTCCAGTATCATAAAATTTGACCCCTTTTCGATTTAATGTTATGGAGGATCATACTTCAATAAAACAGATTAATAATAGGAAGCTGAATTCAACCACTCACTTTTGCCACAGAGTGTTGATAAGTTAGGGGAAAAGAGCAACTTTTGTTTTTCCCTGTAGATGAAAGTGCACTTTATCATGCGATGATTTTTTTTTTAAGAATATTTCAGTCTGAAAAACACGAATTTCACAATGAAAATGTCAACGAACCGCTATTTATCGAGTGCTTCTTTTGCCATCCATCTTGGATATTATTCATTTACAACTACTTGTCCTTTTTTTTCCATTTATATACTCCCATTGTACTTCAATAACACATTTTATTTCCTGAAATCAACAAGAAGTATGGTTTATTTGGAATTTTTCCATATTCTAGTAGTGACGGCCATTCAATTATCAAATCTAGCCATACCATACAAATACAAAGAGTCAAATAAAGGTCGAATGTCAAAAAAATTTGCGAGAAACCAAACTATTGACTATTGTTTACCTCATTTGCATCAAATAAACCATGATTCTTGCTGATTGTAGAAAATTAAATATGTTATTTAAGTACAAAGTGAGTATCTGAAGTGTCCAGTGATGGAAAAAGATGGACAAGTAGTTTTAAATGAATATCCAAGATAGGTGGCAAAAGAAGGTCTCGATAAATAGCGGTTTCTTCACATTCTCATTCAAATTCGTGTTTTCAGAAAAAAATACAAGAGTACCAATAGATTTTCGAAAAAAAAAACATCGCATGATAAGTGGACTTCTACCTCACAGTATTTATTGATCAATTCATCACCTTTCTTTAAGAATAAAAACTCAGGTTGACACTACGAGACATAAATCTACGAGAATTCACCAGAATCGGTTATCAATTTGGTAACAATTTTTGCTTACCGTTTTCTTTTGCAGGTAAGTTCAAAAAGACTAGTTCACATATACTTCCAAGTAAATTTCTTTGACGAGCTTCAGCTATAAATTGTATCACCATAGATTGAAAAGACCAATGGTATCACTTTTGTGTAAGGATCATCATCAACACTCAAACTCATTTACTCCAACTGTGAGAATACCTGTTCGATATCAAACCTGAAAGAAACATTTATCTTTGGATCAAAACTGGGAGAAAACAAACTGTTGTCTATGGATAAAGCAAGATAAAGTGCATAGACTATATTGCATTCAGCTTGCTGTAGCTGTAGTCAAACTTGTCAATGACATAAAGTGTTGGCACTGTTGGTAGTGATGATGGTTGAGTTGGTTAATTCTTTCATTATTACATTTCTATTAGTTTAGTGAACAGTGAACGGGTGAAGAATTGGAGATAGTTCAAACAATTCAAACTAATTATGACGAGCAAATCAATTGACAATATTGACATATAAAAGAACAGCTACAACATGTGCCTTTTGTTGAAGTCTTCTGCCTCACACAAAATCACATGATTAGCACGGAGAACTGCTTCTCCTTCCATACTACTGGTCGGCTTTTTCCGTCTGAATAGAGCAAAATATCTGCCAAAGTACATCTACAACAGACATTATCAGCGTTTTCGATCGAATATTGACAATTATTCATGTCAAGAAATTTGAAAACTTATCACTCTTATCAGTACACAGTACACAAGCTAATGGCACTGATGGGATATTGAGTGAGAATTGAGTTTGTTTTCCCCCAGTTTTGACGTAGCATTGACATGGAACGATGAAAACCAAGCGCCACCTGGTAACATTGATTCCCGCGAATTAATGCCAAAGATTAGACATGAGCATGAGTTTTGGACTTTTTGTATCTGTGTCGATGTTGCTAGATCGAGACAAGGGCCATATAGACAATGATGAATGACACCAACTGGTCAGGCTAGGTTAATATTGATATGGAAATTTATTGATCATGACCAGTCGAATCTGAATGAGTTGATAATTTTCTACTAGTATAGAATCATTACTGGATTTTATAATATTGGCATTTATCACATATTCAGGAAGGCATTTTGATACTCAGTTCTAATGGCAACCCAGATAGCACAAGTACATCTTATGGATATACTATGAATATCCATCATGGATATTGTGGATGTCCATAAGATATCCGGAAAAGGCTTTGGTATATCCTATGGACGTCCATAGGATGTGACAGTGTGACCTTTTTGGATGTCTCAAAGATATTCATTATGGATATCCATAAGATATCAACTATGGTTATGGATAAGAGATAGAGTATACCCTATATAAAGAAAAAATCACAAATCAAGTCTCACTGCGTTCGAATAATGTAGTTGTCAGTTCTTATGCATCATCAATTTTGGACGAATTCGTAGGACTCACTTCCAAATTCACTTCAAATCAATTAAATATGCGAACAGATAATAATAATAATAATAATAATAAATGCTTTTATTGAGAGGTTACATACAAGTACAGAAAACCTAACAAGAGGCAGGATTCAATATCTGCGCATGAAAAATTCATAGCAGAGCTAGATCGACAATATTTGACTATTCCAAGGTTGGTAGAATCGATGATCTATAAATAATCATCACAGTTCTACCAATCTTGGATTATTTGAGACGTTACGCCACCTCGCGCTATTTTTGAAAACCGAATTAATAATAATAACAGATAGTGCATCACAATGTGTGCTATCTTTTGGAAGACCCACGCACAAGTGTTACTTTTGTGGATCTCCTTTTATTTATTTTATCATTTCATTCATTGTATATACTTACTTGATTTGATGTTTCTGGGTATTGTTATTTTGTCTCTGTATCTTATGGATATCCTATGGACTCATTCAGGACGTTTGTTTAGGATATCTCAAGTTCATCCGCAATCGGATGTCTTATGGATATACATTTCATGTCCACGGATATCCCACCTTGAATAGGACTTGAAATGGATATCCATAAGATATCCTGTGTCAACTGGGAAATAAATTCTGTTGATATCAAACTACGTCTAAAAAACAATATTCAGATTATTGATACACCATTTTGGTTCTTGAAAATGATGTGTCGATGTTGTTGAAAATTGAATGAAAATCCAATTCCATCAGAGTAATCATCGTTGAATTGTGCAAAACCTATTTCCATTTTCCGATGGAAAATGCAATAGAAAATCACATGCTAATGTTTCGCTTCCTATTGAAGTGCGCTCACAGAATTCGAAATTTGTATGAATACGAGTTCCGAGTTCAACCAATGAAAACAATAGTTATTAGTCCGCAGGCGGATGATTCTGAAAATCTCAGAAAAATGGCAGAGGTGTATTGTGTTTCGAACTGCATTGTCAGTACTAATTGGCAAACTCGAGAAATGAATATGAACTCCCAGGACAATGCTGATCAGTTCAATGAGATGCCAGTTATATCATTTTATATCCTTACTCTTCGTGGAATATAATATACATCTATAGCGATTTCAATAAATGAAATATTCTCTGGGGATTATTATGTTCCCTTTATCATTCAAATGTTACAAAGTGTGTTCTTGCTATAACTTCAAAACATTCCCGAGTTTTCCTTCATTGAAAATTCGCTAATTAGCATCTTTATATTTTTTATGTAATTCAGAAAAGTATATCATGATCTGAACTCTCATCATCGCGATTATCTTTGAAATTTTGCATTAAATGTATGCTTTCGGTGAAAATTCATTCATTTCAATCAATATCGGAAAGTGATTGACACTCTTATGAACATATATACATATACAGGGTCTCTATAAATGCTCGTAGCATCGTGGTGACCGTTGAAATATGTCTCTGTTTTGCCCCTCACCACTTATTGAGATGAAAACCTTGTATCATGAATACATGACATGAAATTCCAGTTCAGTGTTGTATGAACTATCAACATTGCATGTTTGTTGGTAATTTAATCTAAAGTACACATTTGATCTGATTTATAAATTGTTGGAAACTATGATTCATGGATGATAAAAAGGCAAAAGGCGTTTGAACTATACGTAACCCCACTTCAACAGGTATAATCAATATACAAGATAACAATATTAAAAATTGAATATGACGTGTGTTGAAGTGAAATATAAATAATGAGTACAGTTTAACATTGATGACGTGGTATAGTAGCAGCAGTTGTTTTTCGATTTGGAATTTTTATAGTAATAAGAAGTTATTATGATGTAGAATGGCAACACAAAAAAAACATTAAATATCAGTGGAAGCCGCATTAGAACATAAATTCTCACATGGGTGCATTTTTCTAGAAACATTTCATTTTGGTTTCTTTCAAACGTTCTTGCAACTAAAAAATATTCGGGAATCCTGGACGAAACGTCTGGGTTACATTTCAGGTAACGTTTCGAACAGTCCACAATAGGGTAGAATTGAAATGTCTCTGGAAGGTTTCTTGTGTAGTGGAGGAAGTTTGAACCTTGTACAAATAAACAACCTACCAACCAACTAATTTGTTTCGATCAATTTGAATGAGCTATAAAAAAAACAGCAATTGAAATGAATATTACAATAATTATTATGGGCATCGACAACAATTCAAGAAACAGTAGCATCAAAACATTTTTTTCAACTCCAAAACTTTCAATTAGGCTGAAGATGATCTATTATTAGACCGCAACATGTCGCTTATGATTATGTAACAACATCATTGAAATTTGTGGAAATGACTTCGAGCATTCCTTCCTTCCTGTGAATTATTATGATGTTACAATCATTGTCGTTCTAGATGACAGCCTATAGTTCGGTAGTTGTATATAGGCAAGAGATATTATACCTCCTCGCACTAGGACGCCTACTAGGTTTTAATTTAGATCGACAATGGTTCACAGAACAGATTGATAACGAGCAGAGAAATTATATGACGTTGTGTCAGAGTCAGATGACATTCTCAGGCTATATTTAAATTCTTCCTTCCATCAACATTCTAACTTGTTACTATTGAATCAATCGTATTCATAAAGCGAACAACGTTGGTGAAAATATACATACTCTCGAATAGGAGAGCAATTCAGGAAATATTTTAACATTCATGACATATCTGGAATTTGTTCCGCATAAACTATTTTATAGTTAGCAAAGTTGGGATGCCAACTCCTATTTATTATAGCTAGTGGGAGTTCGTCCATATAGCAGATGAAAAGTAAACAATAGTCTGAACAATACCATCTGTAGCAGACATTCCCCCAACTCAGTTTCCAATTCTGATATCGGTTAAATTTCTGCATGATGAAATTAATGAGTTGTTGAACTTGTTAACTACATTTCTGAAACTTCTCGAGAATGCGATGGTTCGACGTTTATACGTTGGTATCTGTTCCTATTCATAATTATATTATACATGCATTCCACTATTCTTATTTCAATCGGCATCGTTATGTTTGGAAGTTTTTGGATTCTCCACGATATTGAAGTGATATGCCAGGAAAGTATTATGATTGTTTGTAAATGTAGAGGAGGTAAATGATAAGGGTACCTGAATTTTATGAGTACCTTACTGCTCTTGTTACATGGGTAAAATGAGGTAAATGCCTAGAGGTGAGTTATTTTCGAAGAGGGGAGAAGACATTTCTGCAAATGTAATGAAATTCATGAAAAAGAAGGCCACAAATGGTGAACAACTATAGGTACCGAAAGACATGAAGAACGTGCACTTGCAGCATTGGGCATTTCAAAGCATATATTTCAAAATATCAGAACAGAGATGGCAGCTTCGAATTCAGCTGGCATCTCTGTTCCTTCTCCAAAGTGAAGAAGTGGACAACATCAGTTTACTCAGGTCATTATATTGCTCCATAATAAAATCCTATCTATCTATCCCTCGTTTACACTTGATGAGTGTACTTGCCAGTTCATATACCTAGGTAATTGTTGACTGCCCTATTTTGAAACGACCTTATACTTCCCAAGTACCTATCATTCGTTCTCGTAATATGATTTTGACGATTTTATCACGACACTCAATTTTTCCGCAATCTGTTGTTTTCCGTCTATAGAATTATGATGCCGTTTCTAGAGATTGTTTCCTTTTATTCTGAGACTGTTGAGGAACCATTCGAAAAATAGTCACTGGACGCAGTAAGTTGACAAAATATGAGGTTATATGGAAAAATTATACTGATCCTCGACGTTTCATAAAACTTGGTGGAATCGAACATAATCCATTTGCTCAAGGGCCTGGACTGACCACTGAACATCAGTATCAGCTGAAAATAGTGATTCCGTAAAAATGATACATCATCCCGCATCGTGGCGAAAGCTACCACTTCACAAACCCCAATAAACTAAATCAAGAGCTCTGCAACAGAACACATTTGAGGGAAGTCGTTTTATTGGTAAACGTGTCTGGCACACATATGTGGACCTCTCTGGAGCTGTAGTGCCATCGAAATTGAATTTCAACTTATTCGTAATTTGGGATGAGAATGTTCTGAATATTTATTGGATTCGGGGTTTTCCACTGCAGTGACATCATTTGGTGTTTAGAGAATAGTAGGTTAGATTCGGACACGTGTCCTAAACCTTTTCGAATTCATTCCAATACGTGAATGGAATGTTCACTGCTAAGTCGAACTTTTTTGTTTTTTGGACTTCTTTGTCGAAGTGCATTTGCCTAAATGAAGAACTTGTGTACCAGTACCGAAATTTGGCGCAAAGATATACCACTGATCGAGTTCCAATTGCAAACATAATCTCATCAATCCTAACTATTATTGGAATGGAGGAACCGAAGAAACTATATTTTTGAATCATATAAGAAGCATGAGCAAAAAGTAGACATTCTCGATGAAAGAATGCATTTTTGGTTTTGAAGGAATTTTATTGTAATTGCCATCAACTTCACCTTCCACTAGAAGCATTCTTGACAAGGAAGCAATATTCTCTTCATTATCTGTATCACTTTCCTGATCAGCCAAGATTTTATCGTTAGTTATATGGAGCCTGACCCCAAAACATGTGATGGCTATGGAAGGTAAACATATCGTCGGACAAACCCTAAAAGTGTATAGCTCCACTTTTTACTAAAATTCCAGCGATATCTGATGGATTGAATTCGTAACTATCATTTGACGAGAAGTGGGCATCTCCATAAAATTCAAATTATGTGTGTAAACGGTCATTCACAAAACCGTGTAACTCCGTACCGGGAATATGGTGCTCGTGAAGAGTGTGGAATATACAATAAAACGGTCGTCAATAACTTCTAACAGCTGTTATTCTGTAGATATGAGACGCAAAGTTTGTAGTAGAATATTCCTTTGTCCTCATATTTCCATTACTCTTCATTCGAACACATTTGATTATACATGAGGAGTCGAACCATTCTCCTTGTCTGGCATGTTTTAAGGCTATCCTGTAAAATTAACTTGTATGGAGTTCCACACCTCTCGCCGACGATATCTTGAACAAGATTGCTTCTCAATCCAGAACACATATGAGGCATTGCCCTAGCTCCTCAGGTAAGACACCAGCCAAGTGAAGCAGTGTCTAGCGCGGTTAGTACTTGGATAGGAAACGCATTGTATCATACCTACAATTACAATATCGATGAGCACAAGATTATGGTAAGAATAAGCTGTCCTTCAAAAGCACGAATTAAATACTACCTGAATTGAAGCATCTAGAGTCAGTACGCAAAAGAGACAGGGCGCAAAATAATCCATGCCGAAACAAGTTTACAGAAAGTTTACGTCCTGATGGGAATAAACGTCATTGAAATATCGAATCACTATCGGCCCCAACAGTAAATGCCTTTACAGTATTTTTTTGATAAAGTGCATATTCATGTAACTCTTCATTATCATGAATAAATTGCTCTCTACAGAAATATTCGAGGTTGACAACGAAAGGGTGTGCTGACTGGGCTTGTCGAGTTCGTCTGACTGGTGTTTCTACTTGTATAGGAATGATAGCAGAGACCTCCGGAGAACATTTTCCGTGGTAGTATCTATGAAAAAGTGGAAGGTCGCTGATCTTTCTATGGTGTTCCAATGATGTCAAAGAGTTAGTAAAATTAGCATCACCCTTCAGGCGAATGGCTCTTCTGTGGATCGAATCCAAGAGCATCAGCGTATGTTTGGGTGCTGAGCATCGAGTCCCATATGAAGAAACAGTATTTTAGAACAGGCCGTATCTGTGCTTTGTAGATCATGAGAAGCTGTTGAGGTATGAAGTAGCATTTTCACGAAACGAGGATCCAAGTTTTTGTGGAGCAGCTTTCGCTATGGATCTGTCATGAATATCTCATGATAGAGTATATATATTGGAAATACAGACTTGCGTTTTGGTGGCATTGAATTCGACTATGTTGTTGGTGCCTTATGAGGCTGTGATCTTCAATGACAGCATTGACTTGCTTTGCTGTCACCGTGAGTACTCAGTTTCCTGGGAAGAAATGGGAAATCTGGAAGATAAGGCTGTATGAAGAGTACGCAATCCTCACCATACGGATTATTCGTTGAAAGATTTGTGGTATGTATAACATCCTATTGCACGATGTTTCATTTCGGGTAGTATCTATCACAACACGTGCCCATGGTCCCGAGGCCATGGATGTTGGACTCGTTCAAGATCAATACCTCTGGTTGGAGCACCAGAGGATTCTCAGTAGCAGAAAGAGGCCGACGTTTGAAAAACAAGAAGAATAAAAATCTAGAACACTGCCATCCCACAATATCGATTGAACTTCTGTTATTTCGGATCACAGCAGTATACCACTGTTGTCTAAGATAATACCAATGATAATACCTAGGAAGGATGTGTCTGAATCAAAACTGAAAGTAGCGTAAAAACCATGGGAGGAAAGGAAAAGTTACCACAACTCCCTGGTAGCGCATCACTGTTTAAAATATCTCCGAAATGAATTCCTGGTCTAAAAATAAACTATTCAAAGTTATCATCATGTATCAAATTCGATTGCGAAACATTCAGTCATTCTTGAGTTTATTGCGAAAAATCTATTGTTCTTTCTTTACTTGAACACGCTGTATCTTTGAGAACTGAACACTTTTGGAAACCGTAAGTGCCTATCTCAATAATTATGAAATCAATAGGGCTGTAAAATGATCCAAAATGTAAAGCAATTACTTTGAGATACTTGGAATCTTGAGAAAAAAATTCAAAGTTATGAGAAAACATCTTTGAAATAAATGGATTCCTGTAGTGCTAATATGCACTTGTTAATATTAACACCTCTATAGAAATCTCGATCTGGCATAGACAACAAAGCAGAATGCATTAGTGCCTAGATGAAACAAAGGAAATGCGGAAGGCCTATTCATAAAATCGTAATTAATGATGGAGTTAATTGCTGAGAGAAATAATATGATGTGGAATAACAAATGACGCTGATACGTGGTCTCAATTATCAGAAAACAAAGCTTTGTCGGTTTAATTTGACATGGGGAATGTAATTAAGGTTGCTTAGTTAACAACTGAACTATAAACGATCATCTTACAGAGCCCACTTCGAAATTAGTAGAATATGAATTATAATATGACGGCAAAAAATGGTCTTCTTCAGATTTTGTTGTAAATGTCAATGTAATGTCAAACTTGAATATGTAAACATATAAGAGGAGTACCTATGTTTACGACACCAGTACGAGGTCGTTACTTTAGAACCCAAAATAATTGGGGACCTTCAGCAATTTGACAACATGAACGTCAAAAGCTCTCATGTAAACACCAACTCACTCAAACATATCCAAAATTCTTATACCCTTTATCTTCATTAGCTAAAAGAAAAACAGGAATGAATAGAAAATGATAAGAAGAAGAGAAATGACAATACTAGATTCATTCCAGTGATCTGGTAGGGGCAGTGGTATAAATCATCTTGAAAACAATATGACTCGAGGAAACTTTGTATATAGTGAGATTTTTGCTTCCTATGAAAAAAATGAAAATAATGATAATGATAATAACAATAATAACAAAATGATCAATTTACATTCTTATGAGGAAAGTTTGTTAATCGCTTTAACTTCTTGCGAATATGTTGGACATAACGTGACACTTATGACTCTGTGATACTTGGGCGCCATTTCCCATTCCTTCAGCTCATCTGATTGTGATGAACGTGAATTAGTATGTCTCAACACAAGAGTCTCGAGATCATACCCGTGTGTTCACCGAACACGCCCGATCATTCCCTAAGCGGTGGGGAAACGTAAACGGGCAGCAGTAACTACGTTATGAATATTGGCGCGTGCCTGAATTATTTTGGAGTCAAATTTGTTAATTCAATGTACCATGTACCTACTTACTACTTCGAAACGGAACACTAGTAGTTGTGCCTTCTTGTTTTACATATATTATAGGTAGACATCAAATCAATAAACATAGTGCTCTCGCCATCGGTATTTGCTGAACTTCGCTATGGGAAAAATGTTGGGATGATGAATGATCTATACAGGGTGTATCTAAATAACACCGAAATAATGCAAGGGGTGATTCCTTGTGATATAATATGATGAATAAAGGTCATATAAACATGTGTCCTAAACTTGCTTCGTTTTCGTGGTACATGGTTACGTCCTGATTTCGAATCCGAAGTGATTTTTAACCTATCTTGCCTCCTAATATCATTTTCCGGAAATGTTGGTGGGTCCATGACCAGAGCAGTGTTTTTCACTGAAGATTACCTCACTTTGGTCATAGTTGGTATATATATATCTATCGCTCCTTAAAATTGAACAGTTACGTTAGATATACGGGTTGATATTCCATTATAGAAGTGACATGCACACTGTTTATATTTTTAAATACATCCAGTGGGATTGAATTTTATTTTATGTTGAATATTAGAGTGTGTTTTTTTATGTGATATATTTGTTTTGTTTATTTCAAATATATATATATATTTTAGTAGGCATACTAGTACTTCTTTTATATAATTCCGAAATCTGATCCACCCTGTATTTGTTTCAATTAAATGGCATCAGTAGATAGTAAATAGAATGTTAGGATAGGGACACATGTAAGCCATTTTGACAAATCAATATAGGTATTGTATAGTTTCGATACAAAAAAAATCTCGATTTTTCACATTCTACGTATAGGTATACCTTGAGCTTGATCAACGAAATCATATAGCTCAATTAGAAGAATCGAAAAATGTAATGAAATATAAGGTGTTCCATTTTGAATAACAAAGCTGCTACTACTATACTACTAAGTACTACATAACTACTAATGATAATTTCTAGTGAAACAGATGAACATTATCGAAAATAATTTGAATAAAAACGAGCGTCCTCGCCAACAAAACATAAGCATATAATATATACATATAGTTTCATGATTTTCGATGAGTGGTTCGCTATTTACATGTAGGACTCGTCGTGACATAGCCTCGGACATAGCGAATTATTGCAAATCAAATCATCGCTTTCATTATCTGATAAATCTGATAGGTCGCAGTGGATCACTTGATGCCTATCAAATGTTTCTTATTTATTCGAAAAAAAAATGTTGAACTGTGATCAAGAAAACTGTTGGTGGCCCACCCCGTACTACAAAAACAAAGACAGCATGAGAGAAGCTGCCTGCCCACTCATTGTATCATGACTGCCTGATTATGTCTCGGTCTCCCCACCGCTTAGGTAACGATCGAGCGTGTTCGGTGAACACACGGGTATGATCTCGAGACTCTTGTTGTCTCAACCACCATCCAATCAATATTCATTGGTAGTAGCAGGTTCTGCGTTCGACTGCGGTTGTCTTCTGTCGAAGAGATGCCAACGCCAACGTGTAATAGCCATAAATGGAAACGACGGCTGAGGTTAACCTGGTGCGAAAATGAAAAGATCCATTATATGGGAATCGACGAGAAAATTTAACGCTGCGGAAGATATTACTCATCTTTTTGTACGATGAAGTGACAGGCTTGTGGAATACGAATTCAAAACGAGATGCTTTCAAATCACGTCGACAGTGGGATGATAAGTGGCGCCCTAATTTGTCATATACACAGTCTGACGCCAGCATTGGATCTTCAGTTCACGCAAAGAAAAAAGTACTAACATAACCAAAATGTAAGTGAATTTCACTATCATAAACCGGAGAATATACCCCAGACAACACATGTGTGTCCTTTGGATGTCCATTATGTATCCAGCAGGGAGTGGGATGTCCATGATGGACATCCGTTGAACATCCATTTTGTAAATATACCGGGTGAACAACTATCTATCATTCTTCCAACTTTGATAGTTGATATCTTCCGTTGGCGAAAAGCTATCATGTTGCTGTTTTCGTTGGTCGGTGGAGATTTAGTTTCTCTATTACATCATATGATGTTATGCAGACCATTAGATTCATTCTATATATCAAACTTGTATCATTATTCATTGCTGGTCATCTGAATTTGTGAAATCATTGGATGTCCAATTTGTGTTCATCAGTCAGCATGACGATCATGAACATCCTTCGGACTTCCATTTTGTAGATGAACGATGGACACTTGAATCAGTTTGGGCATCCATTTCTAGATGATACAATGGACAACTGATTTCATATATCCATTGGATATCCATTTTGTAGATGAACAATGAACATCTGAATTTGTACATCCAATGGACATCCATTTCTTTTCTATATATCCATTGTAAATCGTTCAGTTATCCAGTGTTTTCAGTGTTTCACCTGGTTATATTTTTGAGGTTAAGTGTATAGATGTCAATTTCAACAATGAAATGAAAATGGAAAATTTCTAGCATAACTTTATACTATATTTATATTGTTTTCATATTGTAGCTTTGTATTTTGAATATAAATATATCTCAAATTGAATTGTATTTCAGTAGTTAATAAGATACTTGCCGAAGTACCTATCTACCTCAATGTTCTATGACAATGTAGTATATGTATAGATTTCTTGTTGTGAAAACTTCAAATCGTCAGTGTGTATAGATAATAATTTTTGAAACTACGCGCGGTTTGCACACTCTACGTCAGCGGCGCCATACGACCAGCTAAGAAAAGCACGAAAACAAAAAGAAGTCTATAGTGTGTTGTCCCAGACGCCAAAGACGCCATTACGGATTACGTTTCATTGTGTGTTTGTTGTTGTGATGTGCATATCATTGATCATTGTGTGCATCATTGTGAAAGAAATAGTGATAGTGATCAAAACATTCATGTTCATGTTTCTACATTTACATTGACCTATAATATATGGTTCTTATTAAGTTAAGGTGAAACGATCAATTCTATTTAATTTTGATATTGAAAATTGCAAAGTTGCAATGTTCAGAATGTAAGAAATAGTGGAAACTTTTTTGATCCTACACTTATATTGAACTATTATATACAGTTACATTATGTTCTCTCCTAATTTATTATGTGCATACATAATAAATATTCAGAATTAACACATTCTACAGTGTGCACAGAACTCTTGTATCTATTGTACTTTTTCCAAATCCCCTCTCATGTTATTCCCAACCTTATATCTTGGTTACAACTGATGTACTTAATGTTCATCCTAATAATTATTTCCACATATCCAATGGATTGCTTTGGACAATAATTGGGTCAAAATTCGAAATCCATTGGATGACTAGGGATCATATATTGGACGATGGATGGATGGTTCCAATTCATACATTGTACATCCACTGGATGTCCAAAAATTCAGACATTTGTCATCCAATGGACATCTAATGAATACACATTGAAATGTGGTGAACAGCCAATGGATGTTCATGGTGTCCAGCCAATGGATGTTCATGGTGTCCAGACATGGAGGTCTATAATTGAATGTTCATTGGACATCATTGTGTAATTTGGAGGATGTTTCGAAATTGAGCTTCAAGATTCTATGGGCTTTATTTGTCAGTTGGAATCACACTTTTTGTCCTATGAACATATGTATTTTAAGAGGAGGATACACCATGCATCAGTGCAATGAAAACATGATTTCTCCGCCCCCACTTTTCATTGTTCAATATTGATTTTTTCGGAAAACAAAAAATATGGTGAGATGAAGAATTGAAATATCTAGGTTTCTCTGGAAGCAGAATTTTGAAAAAATTCACCGATATTCTGCAAAAAAATCATGAACATTGCATTTTTCGAGTATATTCAGAATTTTTTTTTGAAAAAACTAAGACAAAAACTCAAAATCCGCTTCCAGAGAAACATCCGTTCATCCTTTGTGAAGAGCCCAGTATTTTTTGTTTCAGGAAACAAAATTTTTTAGAGGGGGAAAAGTGGGGGCGCGCGATCCCATGTTTCCCAACATTTCGGCACCGATTCCTAGCGTCCTCACCGGAGAATGCTGAAAACTGTGTTTCAATATTGGAATACAGGCTTATTTTGCGTTTTTGAGATTTTACCAGAGGGATTCAAAAAGTAGGACACATTTACGTTTGTACTTCAGCTATCTATATCATTTTTCATCATTTCTGTTTCTTCATCCTATTCCTTGGGAACTTTTATACTGTCCACAATATCCATACATTATTTTATATTATCGAATGAGAATTATAAGATAATTTTAGCATTCCAGTAAGGAAGTATAGCACGATGTCCGTGAATCCTCCTCTCCGAAATGATAAATAAAAACATCAGATGATGTCATAGGTGCGGTGAGAGGTGAAACAGAAACGTTTGTCGGCAAAAGGGGAACCGGCGAAAAGCCGCATTTCGGTCGACGATATAAAGATTTTTTTTGAATCGGGGAATTCCACATAAGTATAGACAGAGATTATACAGACCTCTGGTATAGACTTTCAAGGGTAGAGAAGATATTTTGTATATCACAGTAGAAAATATCGCCTATAATGGGATTCGTGAAATAAACTTTTTAACCAATTGCGGTAGCGTTAGACTTCGCGAGAGTTTCGAGTGTTTACTTCGAAGTTCAGGTTTTTGTGATTCATGGGGAGACTCAGGGTAAAGACGAATAATTGATATATGTATATATATAATTATATACAGCATGTCTCACTTCAAATGCCCCCCTCCCTCTATATCTCAGCTATTATAGCTATCAATCGTGCGATTCTTTCCAAATTTGGACTAGTATGAATTACCATTGATATGATCAGTTTTTAGGAAAAGAAACATCATTATGGACAGTGCCGTGCGTTTTTATTGAAATTGAAATGGGTTTCCTGAATCAGGATTTTTTGTAGGAAAACTAACTTTACAGTATTGTTACTCATGTTTTCGAACCTCCATGTGCAAAAATTCAATAATTTCAAAATACTATAGAATGGGTCAAATTTCTCTCTTCATTATCAGCCCCGAATAAATAATGACTTCTAATTAACCGCAAATTGTGGAACGTTTAATAGCTCCAGTAAGTAGAAAATTATGGTTTACATAAAAAGAACAAGGCATAGTTTTTTTGTTGAACTCATCTTTTCCGAATGAATAATTTTTCCTACTCCCATTTTATAAGAAGCGGATCTCTATCATGATACAGATCTTGACCAATGAAAACACGTCGTTCTCTTCATCATGATAACGATTTTTTGTCCATAAAAACACGTAGTACTTGGGTATAATCAAGTGGGTCTATGTTTCTATCTCCCTTGCTTGAGTTGTTTGACATTTAATTCCAAATGACAATCATAATGACAACGCGAATGCGTCAAAAGTTCATGCAATTCATGTACTTATGATCGTGGAGCTGAAATATAAATAGTGAGAAATTATTTGATTTTTGGAGCGATAATTTCTTTAGGCCAGTTAGGCACTTTCTGGGATAAGAGTAAACCGGCAGACTCGCGTCATGGAAGCACGCGTACCAGTGTAGGTATATATATCTATTTATGTGAAAACTCCACAAACGATAAGATTTCCACAAAATTCTCAAACACATGACATGTTTCGCTAATACAGTAGCTTCGTCAGGTGATATACTGGTACGGCCGAGTCACTTCAAAATATCTATTTATGTTGATATGCGATGGCGGTTATATATGTTCTCGAGTCTTGAATAGCGTAATACATGAGTCGCAGTCACCGATAGTCGATCTGATCATATTGTGTTCTCGCTGGGATTACGAAAATCATTCACATCATTTATATTACACAGGGTGAGTAATGAATACTTCTGATGAGATGCAATTTGGAAGTTCTTAGTCGCAAATGTCAAATTTCTCTGTCAATATTTTCATATTTATTTAGTCCATCCTTTTCGTGTATACGTGTAAATATTTCATGAAATTGATATAACTTTATTCGGATTTCCCCGTATTGTCTAAAGATTATTGGAAATACTATAACGGCCATCGAAGTTGACCTGACTGATGAAGTAGGTACTTTCAACTGGATTCATGTAAATAGATTTTTTGTACATTTTTGTTGGGTAAAGATTGACAGAAAAGAGCGAACGAGAAGAAGCACAGTACCACTAACACTAATTTTTTTGATGATTTGCAATGTTATAGTTCTTGATCGAAATTCTAGATAGATATTAGTATAGTCGTGTCCTATTCTTTATTTCATGATGTGACGTGTGATTCTCGCACTCAAGATGTCACTTTATTTTTCAAATGCTGAACATGGAAAAAGTTCAAATGTTTGCAATGTTCAATACCATAGAAGATTCACAGACCAAAGAATATGTATAGGAGTAAAACCTTACTACGGCTATAACACACAATTGCTCTCGTTTTACTGTGCTCGATACGTCAATGAGGTACTTTGTACATCATCAATATTGTTTCCGTATCTGATATCACAATGACTCCATTGTGTTATTATTTCAAAAAAATCTCATCGCTCATGGAATTTCAAATGTGCGCAATGACACCGCTGTCTAATAGATGAACATTACTTGACAGGAAATCAAATGGCTACAGGACGACGAAATCGAAAATGTCGCTGTTATCTATTATAGCCGTAGAAAAATTATGGCAGCAGTCGCCAATATGGCTCATGCTGCAAACTTTATTCTCGTAGGAAATCACTATCATTCCGTGCTTGTTAAACAATATACTAATTTCATTTATTACATAATCTGATCAATCACATCACAACGTGTGTAATCGCGAAAACACAAGCGGTTTTTTCAATTCTGATTGGTTTATCAGCGTTGGTGTTTTCAAAGATGTAACCATGGATAGCGGAGCAAAGACTGTCAGTTTGGCATAAAATAATTATATCTGTCGTCAGAATATGAATCGCTCATTTATAAGAAATTCTCTCTCACTCTAGCAAATTACAACTCCGTTCTGAATATGTTCTCATGATTCTGTCTTCCATTGTTAACTCAATTGTGTTGAAATACCACTCGTCGTGGTGTTGCCCAGCAGCACACTTTCGCGAACAAGGAAGCAACAGAAGTATCTCGAATATTCAGAACATCCTAATAAATCTTCATGCCATAATTTCACCAGTACCCATCTTTTCGGAATATCAACAGATGTCACGTCACGTCAAATGATGAAAAACACCGCCTATACTATTTCATTATTACTTCATTGATATTTGCAATATTTGTAAAGAGAAACAAGTCACGATGTCGATCAAAAACGAACATTTCGAATCACCAAAAAAGCAGTTCTGTGGTTTTTTATCAACTATAATTATATCTGTCGATTCCTATCATAAATTCACATGAATCCAGTTGAAATGAGAGAGTTATCAGCTAGGTTCAAATTGAAAATTCATTCGAACGTTCTTGTTTCATATTTTTTAATGAACCGATCAAAGTTTGTCGTGCGAATTGAAGAGCAGTTCTTATGACATTATGTCTCATCTTCCTGAATCTGATGAAATTTTTCTAGAAAACTGATCACAAAATGAGCTTTTTCTATATAACAAGAGAACATGAATTTTTCGGATCTGATTTTTTTATAATATGCCATCTTGAATAAAGAAACGTCACTGCCTAATTGGGATGAATCATATCTGAGATGTCGGCCATTGAAATCATAATATGGCGATTTCACATAATATCTTCGTTATTGAAGGCCAACAGAATCTTTCATACATGGAATCTCAACTTGTATTGTTTTCCTCTACTCACCATTTGGCTATGTGAGTCTCTTCATGAATTGCCCTGTATATATCAAATTTTTCCTATAGTTTCTAATAGCATCTTCCCCATATTGGTCAATATACAGCATTACAGCAAACTGATGAATATATTCAATAACAATATAATCCTTGTATCCTTGTGGAAATTCCTATTTCACTCAAAAGTCGAGAAATATGGTGAATTGATCAAGATAATTTTGATGAAATCATCGTGAGAAAAAGAACAGCAGTTTCGCATTCATGCTATAAATTGACCCTTCTAACTCTCATACAGAAGAGCAGCTTTGAAAATTCACGGCAACTTATCTCAAAGCATCTAAAAACCCTTCACATTTCTATATTTCGCTCTCGAATAGTCTTGGATATCCCCTCGTATGTCTTCTTCGCGGTAATAAGATGCGCCTATCGAACGAGCGAGGCGGAGATATTTAGTGAGAAAGACGGAGTCCGTTCTGGAATTTCAAATATTTACCTCGTCTTCTACCCCTTGATAGAGGAGAAACTGAAGTATCATCGATATCATCCACTTAACGCTTCGTTGCCGATATACGGAGAGTTGGAGTTTTTTTCCTTTATTCTTTTTTGTTATTTTAGTTTTCGAAATATTCAGATCAAACTTTTACGTATCAAGGTTAACATCATATGCGGAGTGATTATCAGAATCGACAGACGAAGACAAATTTAAATTTATCTTCTAGGGTGATGAAATAAAACAGCGATTGTATGATTTTCTTGTTATGTTGGAGTAGCAATGCTGTAAATATTTCATAGAAACTACTACAAAGGAGGTCAAACCATCAGCATCAAATTGACAAAGCCTTTTAAGAGCCACTCACGAATCTATAATATTCACCATCATTATTCAGAGGGCTGTTATAAATAGTTCAGGTGCTCTGTAGGTAGATGCTACTTATTTATTGTAACATTGTGCGAACGGAATCGCCAATTAGTTGATTCATGTTCATGCAAACTAATCGCATCTTGGTCTATTAATCGAGTTAATGTATCAGGTCGGAGCACTGTGAGACTTAATTAATTACCTCTGATTCCGGTTGAATCTGAATGGAGACACCACCACTAACATACAGACTGACTGACAATGACAAGAAACGCCCCAAAAAGCCATAGCCGCATTATTTATCGTCCAATTCTGATGGACAAAAAACCAAATGGAAAGACTCCGCAAATACCATGAGGTGGCATGAACTAATGAGTTTTTTTGTGATCTCAACTAGTCATTGGATGGTATTCGTTATATAAGAGTTCGGACACAGCTGAACTTTTGTCCTTTTCTATTCTCTATATTACAATTGTTTGAGTGAATAAAAGAATAAGACATAATAATATATGCGGCTCTTTGTCTTTTCAATTTCCCTAGTAGCGCCTGATTGTCAAATACGATTTAAGAGGTTAGACTTTCTGTCAAATCAATCATTGTCGTAGATGGTGAATGGAAATGAGGTATAAACACCCACTTCAATTTATACAGTGTCATTCATAAAGTCGGCATCATATGGGAAAAACTTTTATTAATGACTTATTTTGGAATTCGAGTTGGACGTTGAGTTTTGATTCAAAAAAGATGAAAAATGACCTACTCAATCAGGGTCACGTGACTTTCGCTACATGTCAAAAGTGACATTTTTTCAAATTAATTGCTGAAAGTAGGCTTATTTGTTCGAATATCGAAAAAGTTTACTTGAAAAAGTTGTTTCTATTTCAATTTTACACATGCTTCTCGAATTTGATCTTTTTATTGCAACTTTTAGATTTTGATTTTTTTTACATCTTTCGAAATTTCTGTGATATTTGAAGAATTGTTAATTCTACGTAACTACTTCATACCAGTAGCTTCTTCATGCTACTTCCTTTCAATTACTTATTATCACTGATTATGGACAGAAATATGATTTTCTTCAGAAAATGATAATACCCGTTTCCAAATTCTGTTATGTTTGATGCAAAGTTGATATATCGTCAAGCATTTAGAAACGAAATTCATTCAAACTGATCTTTTCAGTACTGAAAAAATGAATTTAAACGAATTTAGTTTCTAAATGCTTGACTCAAACATAACAGAATTTTGATGTTATGTTTGCGTCAAACATAACAGAATTTTGAAGCAAATCATATTTTTGTCGATAATTAGTGATAATTACTAATTGAAAGTTAGTAGCATGATGAAGCTACTGGTATGAAGTAGTTTTATCGAATTTTACAATTTTTTTAATATTACAGAAATTTTGAAATTTTTTAAAAAATATCGAAATCTAAAAAATGTAATAGAAAGATGAAATCCGAGTTACATTTGTAAAATTCAAATAGAAACAACTTTTTCGATATTCGAACAAATAAGCCTACTTTCAGCGATTAATTTGAAAAAATGTCACTTTTGACAAGTAGCGAAAGTCACGTGACCCCGATTGAGTAGGCCATTTTTCATCTTTTTTTAAGCAAAACTCAACGTCCAACTCGAATTTCAAAATAAGTCATTAATAAAAGTTTTTCCCATATGATGCCGACTTATATTATTTATGAATGACACTGTATAGCGATACACTTTCCGCAGAAAAATATAGTTATAAAGACGAGAATAATTCACATGACAACATATTGATTTGACAAAATAGACACCTATATGGATATTGCTAGATCTCATAACTGAGAGATCCAGGATGAACAGAGTTGTCCCATGGTTGTCCCCATTGTCTATATATTTCGAAGGGTATAACATGAAGTTATAGTCAGGTTGTAGCCATCTAGCACTCGAATCTATAGTAGGTATTGAATTTATCAATAACGACTTGTCATATGCTGTCATGCATAGTCATGGCTATTAGATTTAAATTAGAATTGAGAAGAAGTGCATTCAAGGTGACAATAAGTTTATAATTCAGTTTCACAGGACTGAAATGGCTTTGTTGATAGTGATATTAAGCTACTTTTGATGTAATTAGATTGAGAATAATATTTTCAGTGGCGTCACAGTGGATGAACTACGTCCTTATTTCTTGTGTTACTTTTGCATCTCGTTTAGTTTCTGTGAAAATTAAAATCTCATCTGACTGTAAATTTCCATTTAGGTGCTCTCAAGATAGCAACTATAAGATGACTCAATAACAAAATAATGATAATAATAAGAATCATAATATATAATATGAACAATATGATAATCCATAACCATACTCATATATTTTGTTGTTCTATTCAAACAAATGATCCGTTCGAAAATAATTCATTGCTACATCGGAATAAGAAAACTTGAATATTGGTTCAAAGATATTTTGTCGATGGAATATGGAATTGATAATGTTCTGTTGATTCGATTGAACTACATTCTTGATTAGAACAAGCTGCTTGTTTGAGATGATAGCATGTAGCTGTTTGATTCAACGAAAATTTGCTCAGTCCAACAAAAATAATTCAAGGATGAATAATTTCTTGATGTAACAAATCCTTTTTTTCCGTGTGTGTAGTTAGGAACTTTCCGTCTTCATATCAGCAATTTGATTGATTGAAAGTGATAGTGCTGCTATCAAACCCCGAAACAGCCTACTCTGCATATGTGGAGTCGGATAACTGCTCATGAACTGTGAAGTCATCACTGCCTTTGAGAAATTTCGATAACGGTCGTATCAAGCAACCTTCTATATAGGGGATGCCCGAAGGGAAACGGAGGATAAATTACCCACAGACACCAATTCTGAATGCAAATTTCGCAAGGGATAATTACATTCTATGTGAAAATTAATGGTGATATTGGATACGGCTGTGACCATATCCTAATCAAACACGGTTTCTGGTACTTACCTACCTATAGGCTTTCAACTATACCTGTCCAAGTTCAAACTGAGACTAATCAACTTATCAACCATCTGAGGCAACACAATAAAAAAAACAACAAATACTTCCGGCAATACTTCTGTTTCTAGGGAGATCATAGGTCAGAATTATTAGGGTAAATCAATTCGACGAATTGATGTGAACGATGTTGTTTCTAATGGAATACTTCACCTTTCGAGGATTTACTGCAGAGCAAATTTGTTACCAATCATTTCCAACCAATCAGATGCTTCATTTCGACATTGTTACTATATGGTAACTAGCAAATTTTTTGAAAATGTTCCATCCACATGCGCATCTAGACGTACAATTAATGAGTGGAAATTTTCTGGCATATGAAAGCTATCACATAATTGAACAAAATTGAAATAATTTTGAGAATATCTCTTATTTTCCGGAAACCTAGTGAGAAAATCATATGAATTCATTTATTTTTATATAATAATGTATCTGATACTATAAATTTTATTTCACTAGAGGATACAGGGAGAGTAAATATACACTTAATGTTTTCTTTTTCAATATATTTCAGGTATAAAATCTTCTTACCAAATCCCCCACGTGCATGAATGAATTGCGAGAAATTTATTGTCTCGTAAATGAATTTTTGAAAAAAACTATCATTCATCGCTTCGCAACTGATGATATCAATTCACAAACAATTCATGTACTCAAAAAATTTCCAGCCATAACTCATTCTCTAGGGGGATTATGAATGATAATTTTTCATATTTTTAAATCGGTTCACCCTGTGAAGGAAATTGTCTTAACATTTCGAGAAACTGGTTGACCTATTGAGTTATAGTATATCCAATATCAATTGCAGAATATCCCGCACTGTGCGGCGTCGGCGTGTTTGAAGTTTCCTTTGAAGTGACTGCAGATGCGGCACAAGATTCTGCAATTGTTTTTGGATAAACTATACCAAGGTAAATCGACATTGACAAATGAACCACGTTTAATATTTCTCCTAAGATCATTGATCTTGACTTGAAACGAATCAATTCTTTTTTAGTTTCAAATTATTTGATCGACGGCAACAAACTTTCCTAACGACTAAATACAATAAAGTCAAAACGACAAGAAACATTATCATTAACATGGCCATAACATCTACCAGGTAATATTTGTACCATGGCATATCAACTGCAGCAACTCTGAGGTGAGGAGCACCTTTGAATCTTGCTACAAATTCGGTCCAGTAGACTGCAAGGTCCATAGGCTTCATAGGTCTATCATGTAGAAACACAGATCTCTTCCTAGCATTCTTGAGATATCTATTGATGAAATCAAACAACACTTCAATATACAGGGTGTTATTCAAGTAGGTGGCAAAACTTCAAGGGGCGATTAATTGGGTGATTCTAGAAATTGTTGTTTTTCATGATTACCCCGTATAAGCTTACATGATGGCAGAATTGAGTCTGGTTGGTTACTGGAGAAGTCTAAAAATTTCAGAATGATACTCAATGGGGTTATTGGGTTTTTTAAGGGCACCAATACAGTAAAATTTGGAATCAACTAGCTTTCATTATTTCGTCAGAAACTAAATAATATACAAAAATCTGATGAGGGACAAGGAAGTTCTATTCTTGATTGTTTGATCTGATGAAAATAAATAACTTAGAAGAACATATGCCATAGAGGGTACCTCATTTACCATAAATATTGAAAATCACCCATTGAAGTTTGACCACATACTGAAATGACACCCTGTATACATTAGTTTTCAACACCCTGGATACTGATATATAGGTATCATATAGATATAATATGAATGATGTGATGATTTCTTTGAATCAAATTGAAATACACACCGGGTGGCTACGGAAATATTGCCTACGGAATATCTCAGTTATATTGTATGAAGTAGGTTTCTGAAATTTGGAGCGTCGATATAATGACATAAGAGCTAGAATTTGAGCATATTGACATGTCGAAGTTAACTTCCGGTCTGACCGAAACCCAGATAGCACACACTCGCCTAAGGTCATCCTCAATGTGTCGCCAAACGCCTGGAGAGGACGTTCTATTTTCTACAACCTAAGAACATCATCAGGCGTAAATTTAGCGCTGTAATTGTCCTAAATGAGTTCTTTCAGTGACAGCCTGAGGATGTAAAGAATTTCGTGCCTACGGACGTCTTCAGATGACATTCCATGAAATAACGTGTCATCGAAGACAAAAGGAAGAAAAAGAAGAACTAGAGTTGAGGTTATGTCTCATGATAGTCATGATTTGTTCAAGATACATCATAATATATTAATGATTATATCAAAATCATTAGAGTATTCATTGAATACCTTCATCAAATTCCTATTTCACAAAATGATTGCGAGAAGAACTTCTTGTACAGAATTAAAAGATATAACAATAACAAAAGGATGATAATCTCTGTTGATGACATTTCTCTCAGGTAGCAAGAAACAATGGTGAGTAAATACTAAATAGAATCATTGATAGTACCTGACATGAAATATTAATACATTCATATACATTATTTATTGTTTCAGGAGGTTATTGAGAACACAAACTAGATGATATCATCATAGCAAACATGTTTTATTCCAAGATAGCTTTGCTTCTTCGGAATCTATAAAATATTGTATGGAAGCTTGAACTTTCAGTATGAATTCAATAAAGGTAGGTACCTGAATCAAATCATTGATATAGTAGGTACTGGACATGAAATGTTAATAGGTTAATTATTTGTTTCAGATGAAGTTATTGAGAACACAAGATTGATGATGTCATCAGAGCAGAGATGTTTCATTCCAAGATATTTTGGCTTCTTCGAAATCTATGTGAGATTGCGTATGCATGTTTGCACTTTCAGTATATTCAATAAAGGTAGGTACCTAAATCAAATCATTGATATAGTAGGGACTGGAACATGAAATATTAATAGGTACATTATTTGTTTCAGGAGGTTATTGATAACACAAAATGATGATATCTGAGCAGAGATATTTTATTCCAAGATATTTTGGCTTCTTTGGAAATTATGAAAGATTGTACATATGCAGACTTGAACTTTCAGTAGATTCAATAATGGTTGGTACCTATAACTACATGAATCATATCATTGATAGTAAGTACTGGACATGAAATATTAATACATTGTTTGTTTCAGAAGGTTATGCAAAACACAAACCTGATGATACTTTCATTCCAAGATAGATTTGCTTCTTCAGAATCTATAAAATATTGCATGAAGGCTTCAACTTCCAGTTGATTATTCTGCATCAGGAATGTCCAGAGTTCAGAAATCAAAAACAACATGGAGAAATATAACTATCAATAGGCAATAACTTCTAGTAGTGCTCAACAAGAAGCTGAAATACATTTCTTTGAAAGGGAAATTGAAATTTTTCAGAATAAGTTATAAATAATAGAATGTAGGTTTTTCTTTTGGTTTTTCATTTGAACCTATTATAAATAGAGGGAAATTTTGCAAATATCATGAGATCCATATTATTTTGAAGAAATTATCATTCGCATAATACAAGGTGAGTCAATAGTGTGTTATCCTTGTATATTAGCCAAACCATCAGATAAATAGAGAAAATTCAAGTACAACAGTAATAGGGTTTCATGAGAACTTTCACATTAAATTGTTTTCATATATATCTGTAGGGTGTTCGAATTCCAAGATATATTGACTGATGATTGTTTTTTTCCAAATGGGACACCCTGTATACTATTGCATTTTTAGGTTCTCCCTGAAGAGCTGATTCCATCAATGTATCACACTTGGGGTCTAGTGGGAATGATTACAGAGATATAGGGTGTTCAAAAATAAGATTTCTCAATTTTAGGATTTTTTTTGTGGAAACTATTCAATATTGGTCAAAACGGCTCACATATCCTTATAAACTTTCGATTTACTATCTACTGACATTCAATCGGAACAAATAGAGGGTGGGTTAACATTCAGAATACTGATCAGCTTATTGTATCTGTTCCAAATAAGTATCAGTAGATAGCTAATCAAAAGATATGACAGGAACATGTGAGCCGTTTTGACCATTAATGAATAGTTTCGACACAAAAAATCCTACATTTGAAGAATCTCAATTGTCAACACCCTATATCTCTGTAATAATTCCCACTAGACACCAAGTGTGATGCATTGATGGAATCAACTCTTTAGGGAAAACTCAAAAATGCAATAATATACAAGGTGTTCCATTGAAAAAAACCAATCATCAACCGATATCTTGGAATTCGAACACCCTATAGATATGAAAACAACTTTAGGTGATTGTTCTTATGAAACCCTATTATTTCTGTTGTACTTGAATTTTCATTTTATATATCTGACGGTTTGGCTAATATCGGAGGAGAACACACTATAGTGACTCATTCTGTATACGAATAATATTCTCCCATAAATCTTGAACCTCCTTGAAACATCATCAAAAACCACCTCAAGATGTTACCATGATGTCCTGAGGTTGTCTCAAAAGATTTTATAGGGATGTTCTGAGACGTTATTAGTATGTAGAGAATGGTAACAGGAGGACGTCTTGAGAATGTCCTCAGGCTCGCTCTCGACGTCCTGAGGACATGATTGTGAACGCCTCAGAAGGGCCTCAAAAGGAATTTGTGCTATCTGGGAAGTAACATAAACTTTCTTATTTTGAATGGAAACCCTATTTTTTTTCTTTTCGCTTTATTCAGAATTCAATTCCCTTTCTAATGACATATCACAAGTTGATATCTAACCAGAAACTAGATCAGAAAAAAATCATTATTAAAATTCACCGAGTAGGCCGTGGAAGCAAAATGAAAGCCAAAAATTGAAAAATTGGCTATGAAAACCATACGTCACTTGATAACAGTTGCTACTACTGTGATATTTCATTTTCATTCGTCGGCGTTATAAAAAGCCGCCAAAAAAAATATTGGAAAAATTGGGAAAAAAACAATACTCTGTAGGCCCATAACTTAAATAGGAACATACAACTTTTTCTTGCCTGTAATATTCAGCATAACCATTCCTTTCTAATGATATGATACAAAGTAATTTTTTCGAAATTAAATACCAAAAAATCCAATTATTATTCTACTCGGCGAATTTCAATAATAATTTCTTTCTGATCTGGTTTTTGGTTAGATACCAACTCGTGATATGTCATCAGGAAGGGAATTGAATGCTGAATAAAGCGAAAAGAAAAAAAAAAGGTTTCCATTTAAAATAAGAAAGTTGATGTTACTTCCGGTCAGACCGGAAGTTAACTTCGACATGTCAATATGCTCAAATTCTAGCTCTTATATCGACGCTCCAAATTTCACAAACCTACTTCATACAATAACTGAGATATTCCGTAGGCAATACTTCCGTAGCCACCCGGTATATTAAAACCATGTCGAAATGAGTTGTTCCAGAAGCAGCTATACATCGCTTACATTTGAGTATATTGTTGAAGAAATGTTGTGTTCGTTATAGAATCAATTACTCACTCTGGATTCTTCAGGGCTTCATTCAATGCCGAGCTGAACAAATCTTTAGTCAAATCTTGGAAGTGAAGGGAAACTCCATATCCAGCATCCACTGCCTTAGCCGCATTGAGCTTCTGATCTCCAAAAACTGGTAATGCCAAAATTGGTACCCCATGGTAGATTGTTTCCGTTGTACTAAGTATTCCTCCATGTGTTATGAATAATTTCACGTTCGGATGTGCTGTTCAGAAAATAAAATTGATATTCAAGAGGTCGAAATTGATAACAAGCTCAAACAAATTCGAATAATGTGAAGAGTTGAAATATTCGCCCAAAATAGATGATTAATTGAATGATGACATGTTCCACCTCGTGTTCCACTATTTCATGATGATATGAAAAATATAAGAAGTGGATAGGCCTTGGCTGACCATTCAATCTATTCAGGAAATATCGGAAATCAAGTGAAATTATTAGAAATCGGCCATACATTTTTATTAATCACATTTTCTGACGTTATTTAAGAGTTCCAAGAGAATTTTGAGCCTCGATTCATCACAGTACAATAGAAAATATATCTCATCATTCACTTACCTAAAACATCCATTTGCGGAAACCATTTCCTGATCACAATGTTACCAGTTTTACCCGGTAAATCTTCCTCATCCCATTTCCAGAGTACTGTTTCTTTCAACCCACCCAGAACATCTATCAACGCCTGTTTTGTTTCAGATTTCATTTGCGAAGGAATTATGTTTGATCCCATACTGAAGAAAATGACTCCATCTTTAGCACCATCTAAGATCTTCTGGAGATCCACTGGCAGCTTTTTGGGAGGCTGAACATGATATCCACCAATGTTGATCATATTAGGGACGAGTGGGACAGATTGCGCAAAGCTCTCGTGTGAATTCAAAAAGAACAGCGATACGTTGTAAGATAGAGTTTCAACACTTGGACACCCTGGGAAATGCCTCTTCACCATTTCATCTTGAGCAGGGTATACAATGAAGTATCGAGTGAGATCATGGAAGAGCTTGACTAATGAGTTTTTAGTTCTTTGCCATAGCGTCATGGAACTGCCGTATTCCACAAATGTATCGGGGATGTAGGATGGTGGGGATGGATTTCCAGATATGGAGTTTAACCAAGCGGTTGCTCCCATGGTGCTGAACATGATCAAAGGGGCGTCAAAGTGCCATGCAAGAGCCTTCAATCCATCATTGATAAATTGCTCGATGATGACGACATCAAATTTTTCATTGGAATGTAGGAGTCGTTGAAGTGCTGGATCTTCCAACGTTTTATTAGTGGCATCGTTCCCGAGATAGTTCACGAACAACGTTTCTAGGAATACACCGAATTCCGCCATATCGAAGAAACGGACATTGTTATCATCTGAAGAAGAATGAAAGAAAAAATCGATTAGAAACATTGTGAGAATAACAGTGGTTGAAGATCGATGTTATATCTTCAAAGAAGTGAATAAATTAATGTACAAAGAAAGTTGCCCTTATTCCATGTAAATTTAAACTGTCAATTGATAGTGATATTTATTTTCCCAAATCTGAAACATTCAATTGAGGTATTCGATTTAAGTCGTAGAGTCGATACAATATCACATAACCTCACATTTCGATTCGGTTTTACAAGGTGTTATCAAGCAGCTATGGAGCCAAATTATAAAGAGTGATATTGTGAGTTCACCTGAACATATGACCAGAATCGCTCCGTTCTCTAGATAAATGTTTGATGAATCGGTTTTCTGGATTCTGTTGTCAATCTTGTTCAAATTTGAAAATACTGTTTGAGGTAGTAGAGGGCTAATTATGTCGTGATGAAATTGATGAAAGATCAAGTTTTCGAAAATAGTTGAGAATTGTGCCTTTCCGGATGTAAGTTTAGGTGAACATCTTAGATAGAAGTATTCAAAAAATCATCCTTTGAATGGATGCATATCAGAAAAGCAAAAAAAATAACAAACATCATTAACGAGTATCCACCAAGCAGAATGTTTGTTAACCATTGGGTAGTTAAATACCATTTGATTACAAGTTTTAATACTGATGTTTGTGTTTTGATAATCATGATATAATAAACTTATATCAGGGTCAATGATGGAAGCAATTGCGATGGAATTGATTATACACTCACAAGACTATTCGTGACTAAGTTAATCAAAATGTTATCTAATACATAAAGTCAATGCCAAATTCGAAATCCCATTATCTGAGAATCATTATATTAAGAAGATCGGTTATCTATAATTATGTTTTTCGAGAGAGGAACACACACTCCGTATACGAGATATCAATGAGGAATTTATTAAAGTTAATCAAAATGTTATCGAATAAAAAAAGTCAATGCCAAATTCGAAATCTCATTATCTGAGAATCATTATATTAGGAAGATCGGATTTCCGTAGCTATTTTTTTTTTCGAGAGAAAAACACACTCCGTATCCGAGATGTCAATATGGAATTTATATAACGCAAATCTATTTGCCACATCTTTCGAACCTTACGGTCATTTTTTATTTATCCCTTGAGGCATATGAAAGGAGATTCCTATACTGTTCGTGGAACATGGTACGCTCTATAGACAAACGAGTTTTGGTAGAGTGTTGTTCGACAAATTTCAAGGTTGACGACGAATGGATTTGCTATCTGGGCCTGTCGATTTCGTCTGACTGGTATTGTTGATGATGGAATTATAGCAGAGATTTCTGAGGAACACTTCCCGTGGAAGTATCTATAGAAAAGTGAAAGGTCGCCGACTTTTCCACGGAGTTTCAATGAGGTCAAAGAAATATTGACTCATGGCTCAGGAACAAGGAAAGTGGATGGTAAAGCCAACAAAGTGACAACTAGAAAATGTTTGTTACAAGTGAACTAGAAGTTTGAATTTACATTTTAAGAAGTACGATAGTTGTTATGCTGAAGGTTGATTTGCTACAATCCTTCTGTTTCAGAAAACTATCATCATTATTTTTTTCATCGCATTGTAGGTCCCATTATAAAAAGATGACTCTCAGTTATGTGGGTGCTAATTGCCTCTAGTTAGTTGCGCATTAGGTATTTGTTGATATTTCTATACATAGATTCTAGATGATTTAGTTTGAGTTGTGACAATATTACTCGTTCTCAAATTTTTAAGAGTATATCTTGAATAAAGGCTCTCTAAATGTAAAAACTCCACAACTCCACACCAAATATGTTTCGCTAACACAGTAGCTTTGTCAAGTGATAAGCTACTGTGTGAAACATGTTGTGTGTTCAAGAATTTTGTGGAAATCTTATCGTTTGTAAAGTTTTTACATTTACCATGGATTTCCATCAAGTAACGGCCGAGTCAATTCGAAAAAAAGACTGTAACTTCAATTTCTCTACGACTATCGTATTCTACATTGATTACATATAGGTTAGTAATTGATGAATGAAGATGATTTCAAGACACCGTGGATCCCAACTCATTATTCAACGGCACTCGACCAAATAACAGATTCAGAATTTTCAGGATCCACAGCAACTGAAAAGGTTAGACTAATGAAAAACCTGCAAATCTACCAAACAAATTTCTCAAGAAGGCTCTGCTTCATTTTACGGGTCACGTCACGGCTTGACTTTCGCGAATGTCAGATTGACTTATAGCGTCTTTTAAGTTTTAACTCGAGTTTTAACTTTGATATCTGGAGGATATAATGGAGGCTTGCCGTTCCAAAGAAATGTACTCTATGAATATTGAAGATATTCAAGATCTTGGATCTGAATGGATGATAACTATTCCTGAGACCAAAACAAAAATTGTAAGGAGGTTCACGGCTCGTTTCGGAATCATATCCTCGGGAATAATAGCTATATCATTATACGCTCGTTGAAGAATATACTATTCCTCATGTTTGAAATTATTAATGCTCTCTTGATTATGAAAAGACCGGATCAGCAGTTCCTTGCTTACTTTTGAGTTCACTGATGAGTGAAAGAACGACATTCCTGAGTGATCCATTTCCAGGCACCTTCTTGTCCTCGAAAGGGCTGACCAAGGTCACATCATGTCCTGCTTCTGCCAGTCCATCGGCCAGAGTACTACCGAGTCGAAAATGACTGAACGCAGGCATCGGGAATACCACTAAGATCTTGTATCCGTACACGTCACATATTAGTTCGATGAAGACAATCAGATATACAAATCTCATTTTATACGTTTGTCTACTAACTCTTGATAACGAATTATTGATTTACTGATTCTGTTGCAGCATCGCTTAGACCTGTTATCGTGTTATCCGTTCAAGTTGAATGACACTACCTTACTATGAGTATCATCGTTACAACATCACTATTAACTGGTCACGATCAGCATAATGGATGTGTGACCAGTGTTATTTCGGGAATTAAACTGCTCGACACTTGAAATACAAAATAAATATTTTTAGAATCTAATTTGAAGATGAACTACCTTTAGTAGCTTATTGCCACCACCGTTTTTCATTTTATTTTCAATCTCCATTGCTCATTGCTATATCATGATTCTTAATAATGTACAGTGTGTCCAGTTTTCGATGCTTTTGCATGATATCTCAGTTATCTTTGGAGATAGAACCTTGCGGTTTTCGCGATCCTGTGCTACTTTTTCGTGAAACTGAAGATGGCCTGATCAGATTTTGCAGGACTGTTTCCGTTTATAAGATACAGGGCGATTTTGAAAATTTATACTTTTTGGGCCCCCTCTATATCTACGAAGTTTATCAGCGAAAATGTCAAATTAAAATCTCAACCCATAGAGAATTTTATGCAGAATCCAGTGGCGCACAGAAGTTTTTTTTTCCAGGTGTGGTTTTGAAGATACGACTCAAACTTATGATTTTTTTAAATTGAACACCCTGTATTTCACAAGCTCATTAAATTCCTTAATATTTTCCCTTCGAAATGATATATGATGTATGAATATAACATTTCCAAAAATGTTCGAAAATCACTAAAACATTGAATTTTAATAGTGGGCTATGGGTTTTTCGAGAGATTTTCATATAACGAAATTTACAATTGAAGGAATATTTCCTTTGATTGTTCCATGGAGGGCGAAAAAACAATTTCAACACCAACTAACTTGCAATACACAAAACTTAGATACCTGATATCCACAAATATACATATAGTAATAAAAATTTATAATGTAGAATAAGCACCTGATTGAATATTTACTAAAACAATTGGATTTCGAAATTATTCAGTGATTTATTCATTGAATTGTTTGAATTGATGTCCATTTTTCATCACAAACTTTCTCAATACATATCAATCATTGAAAGATGTCTTTGTAATTCCTGGAAAACTGCCTCTGTTGTTGCACAAAGTTCTTCAAGTATGTTGGGCCACTGACTGTATTAAGAAGTATTAAGAAAGTTTGTCAACTGATGTATGTTAGGGAAAATGGATATCAATGTCAATGAACATGTCAATGAATAAGTTACTGAATAATTCCAGAATTCAATTGTTCTGTTCAATATTTAATCAGGTGCTTATTCTACATTATAAACTTTTTATTACTATACTATTTGTCGCTATCAGGTACCCAAGTTCAGTGTTTTGTTAATTAATGAGTGTTGATATTGGTTTTGACCTCTTCATGGAAAAATTTGAAGAAATATTTCTTCAATTGGAACGTTTTTTATAAGAAAAATCCATAACCAACTATCAAAATTCATTATTTTAGTGATTTTGAGCAATTTTGAAAATTTTATATTCATTCGTTATATATCATTTTGAAGACAAGAAAATATGGAATTCAATGAGCTCATGAAATACAGGCTGTTTCATTAAAAAAATCATAAGTTTGAGTCGTATCTCCAAAACCATACCCCGAAAAAAAAATTCAAGTGCGCCACTGGATTATGCGTGAAATTCTCTATGTGATAAGATTTTGATTCGAAATTTTCAAAATCGCCCTGTATCTCATAAACGGAAACAGTCTTGCAAAATCTGATTAGGCCATCTTGAGTTTCACAAAAAAGTGGCACAGGACTGCGGAAACCGCAAGGTTCTATCTCCAAAGATAACTGAGATATCAGGCAAAAGCATCGAAAACTGGACACACTGTACAGTATTTGGAAAATCGTAGATGATGAAATTCTCGAAATTGTCATGCTTTATGCTAAAATATGATTTTTTCTCAATATACAAGTTCATTATAAATTCTTGTATTTTCTTATTTATCAGTTCAGGAATAGATCATAGAGGCAATTACGGTATAATCAATATATCAAATATATAGAGGAATATGTCGATAATATAATATACCATGGTAAATCTTTTATAATATATGATCGCGGGATATGTGGGTGTAGAAACTTGTAAATTTGGGGTTTTAAATCTAAGTAACAGCTTTTTTTGATATTATGTAACTCAATGAGCTTTCTGTTTTCGGTCACGTGACATCAGATTAAAAATTTGTAATGATGGGACAACATGTATCAATTTCAACAAACTAACGATCACACTTCTTGTTTGAAACTACGGCTCGGTGGTCGAGAGCGTTAAGGCGCTGAGTTCGTATGGGGACTCCCACCGAGACCTAGGTTCGAATCCTAGTTAGGCCATGGATGTTTGTGTTTGTATGTATATCTAACCCCGCACAAGTTTCGACTTATGGGGCGTTTGTTCCCAGCGCTGGGACTAACGAGGTAGGTATGCAATTGCGGAAATATCAATTCAGGAACTACAGGTACTTCAATATCCTCTTTATTATTTTAAAGTTATGTGTCCACATTTTTTGATAGAATATGAAAGATTAATATACTGTGGCTTTGTTTTGAACATCACAAAGAATATATAAGGACTGCCCACATATACAGGGTGATAACCAGGTGACACAAAATTCGAATAATTTGGCAGTAATTTTTTTTTATCACTTGGAGCGCACGAAAGGGAATCCCTATAATGTTCAAAGATCATCGTGCGTTCCTAGGGAGGATAGGGACAGGAGGTAGGTATTGGAATTTTTTTTTTGAACTTTTGGAGATTATAATTATGTTGTTGGGAATACTTCCACAGGCAATGCATTCCAGAGCCTAGCCGTTCTATGGAGGAGTCTTGATAAAGTGCTGTTCGACATCTTTCGAGGTTGACAACGAAAGGATGTGCTGACTGGGCTTGTCTAGTTCATCTGATTGGTATTGCTAGTGAAGGGATTGCCCATGTAAGACCTTTGTTGTAATCGCGTCGTGTGAAGAAGGATACTATATGAGATACCTGTAGTTGTTAAGATGATCGTTTTAGGCCACAAGTGGTTTGTTGGAATCATTGCATCGGGAGGAACATATAAATGCCAAAATATACAGGTTGTCTTATTGATAATTTTTACGTTGAGCTCATTATTGGTTAACATGATATCAAAAAAGCTGCACAGATTGTTCAAATATTCAGCCCTAAAGTTAGAATTTACTACTAACTTTGTAGCTCCGAGATATTTTCTGTCTGAATCGACGTGGGACACCCTGTACCATTGTCCAAATATTTCCGGAAAGGTTCTGAGCAATCAGAGGGCAAATATCAAGGTCCAAACTAGTTTTACACTAACTTATACATTCATATCAACCATCAGTATAACACTGAAAATCTCGCACACTTGTTCGAAATGCTGATAACAAGAAATTTCTTCTCCTTCTTCTTCTTCGAAGCACTGGTGGGCGGGTGAACCCCCTGCACGTGGGCCTCCTTATTCGGGCCCATTGTGCGCCCACATGTTACGACATTCAGCTGGGTATGCCGACTTCCTTGGAGAAGTTCAGCAGCTTCCTCAGCTGAATCTCTTTTACGTCCTCTGGCCTCAAAATTATGTTGCCAAGGACAGCCCTCCTCTGATGCGTCAGTGCTGGACACTCAGTGAGGACATGTGATGACTTTTCGTCATCTTCCAGGCACCATCTGCAAAGGGGGTCATCCTTGATCCCAATAAGCTCTAGGTGCCTATTGAGGTGGTTGTGCCCCGTTAGGAGCCCCACTACCATTTTAAGGTTTCGCCTGTTTAGGAATAAAACCTCTTTTGCGAGCCTCTTCGAAGGTTCCTTTATGTGGAGCTTCGATTGTCTCATTCCTGGTGTGTCCTGCCATATTTTGAGGAATTGCTTTTGCAGCTGTTCCTCTATAGAGGAGGACAGAAATTTACTATTAATGTTATCAATATTTCTCTCTATATACGCTTCCTTGACAGCGAGTATTGCAGCTATCCCGTCATTTCTGTACAAAAGTAGAGAATATGTCACAAGATCGAATGTTTTCAATCCCTTCGAAATGTTGCACAATCTAGTACGTTTTATCTTGTGCCTGGAGTGTAGTATATATCTATAATATCACATTGATAAAAAATTTTCATTTTCATAAACTAAGTGTTGAGCAGTTTATACCGAGATGACCTTGAGGTAAAGTAATTATACCCTAGGTAGGCTGGAATGCTTTGATAGGACTAGCTTTTCTCTGAATATGTCCCATTATTTCCAACAATCTCGTCAGGTATAATTATAGTTTTTATATTCTCTATTGTTCGGTCAATTACAATGATAACATTGTGAAGTTGTGGAATCAGATTGACAAGAGTGCATTTGAAATTTTACCATCATTTTGACCTTGGAATAAATCCCAGTGGATGCTTTTTCACTCTATCATTGTTTCAAAAGTAGAAATTGACAAGTCCTGTTTGATTAACGATCCGTCTTCCTAAACTTTTTACACTGCTGGAAAGAGTAGGTTTAGTGATCAGTCATCTCATTATATATAATTTTATTTGTTGATCAATATTCAATGGTCTGAAGGCATATCTACTAATTATATTGATTTCAATTGATGGTTTCATGGGCATATCCCCCACCTCCATTGAAGTACCATGAGTACGTGAGAAATGATCTTTCTCTCTCGCAAAACTAATGGGACCTGAACCACCTGAACTAGGTCGCAATATTGTGTAATCAGTTCATGTGTTCTGAACTTTAATCCCTCTGAGGAGGTCTACGACGGTACCGTCTCCAAGATATCGACCATTCGGCGTGGGGAAGAAGACATCATCGGTAAGTGGCCATGTTAGAACGCTCTGTGATTTGACGAATTTATCTGATGACAATTTCCAAAATACAGTCCACTTTTATTACAAACAAAACAGGTAGGTATATTTTTTATTCTACAAATATTTCTACGCCTATATATATTGGTTTTACGTTAATGACAGAATGATAAATATAAATAGGTACTTTGCGAGTCTGACAGTCACCTTTGTTGAAACCAGATTCCATACCTGAGGGATTGACCAGGAGGGTATACATATCATATTGGTATTGTTACAGATCAACATTAAACATATAGTTGGCATGATAAAAATCCAGGAAAAAATGTTTTAGAATAAACCTCAGTAAGTAACAAGCATTCAAAAATGAGAAAATACTGAAGACAACGTTAAATATATGATAATAATAAATTAAAGAGAACATTTATGGGTTGTCTCAAGCCGAGTCTCAAGCTTGGTATTAAGGTTAAGTTGAATCTGGCATTTTCAAAAAGTGGTTGGAAAGACTATCTTTTACTTCTTGTATAATATGAGAGAATACAAGAGATCAGAAGTTAGGTGAATGTGAGGCTTACCTATTTGATTCTTTTTAACCAATAAGTTTTTTTGCCGAGGTTTCTGCCAAGAAAACTCCTTTCTCAAAATCATTTGGGCTGGTTGTTCTACTTACCAATGGACTTACCATTATCGAAAACCAGTCAAAACTGATCAATACTAACTACTTGTTGTTTGAAATCATGCACCAAAACACCAGAAAAGAATAATTCCAGGAAAATCATAATGGTACCCAGTAAGGTACGAAGGTGGAGGCATAGTTGAAGCCTTGGTAGAGACAGGGGAGTATTTTTATGACCTCCATACAAATCTACTAGACATGGCAATTTATTGAATGATAAAATACACCATCATTTAGGTAAAAACGTAAACGTGAAAACTTCACAAACGATAAGATTTCCACGAAAATTTTTTAAACACACGTCATGTTTCGCTAACACAGTAGCTTCGTCAGGTGATATACTGGTACAATGAACTGAACTAACGTTGGCTTGCTTAACTTTTATATATCTTACTTTCCCAACCTGAAGGATTAGTTACCTGTGGACAGGTACGATAAACCTCCATTTTCGGAAATTAGGCACAATATCTACATTAAATTACGGTATACCGGATTAACTTGAAGGAGTTGATATCAAATACATATTATTACTAACTAAGAAAACAAAGTATATAAGGAGGAAAAATATCCTTCCTGCGTAAAAAAGAGACTACGTTTTTTAAAAAATCTGACCCAACTCAGCCCAATATACGGGGTGACAGGTGAAATAAATACAATTATTCCAAACTGAAAAATTTCGATGAATACTATTGAATGGCAACCATGGAAAATCCAGGGTGAGACTCTCTTTCCACCCGAAGTTCTACACTAGCAATTCTGACCTCACATCTGAACAGATTTCAGGCGTATTTGTCTTTTTTTTTTTCGATTTTTATCCAATTTTCCAGCTCAAATTTCTTGTTAATTAGTCCGATATTATATTGAGATATTCGTTGAGCTATATTTCATTGATATGCTGAATACATACCAACACGTTTCAAAGACACCTCGTATAGATAATAAAATGAACGAAAATATCTTTGAATTTCAATTCATTACACCCCATATACCTACCATCGATATCGGAATTAGTCGTACTCGTTCGGGGATTGATATCGGTTGAAAGGATGACGTAACTAATTAGTCATTCGAATGATATGAATCAAACCAATCAGCAGTCTCGTTCTAAACTTCATCGCGTACAGTGGATTAAAGTGATTATAAAAAAAGAACTCAAAAGTGAAAAATTGAAATTCATTTTCGGTTCAGTGATGAGTGTATTTTCATTTGGGTGTGTGAAAGTTGTATTTTTTCAAGATGGTAAGTGTTTTTCTATAATATATATGTATATGGAGGCATTCATCGCATGTGGTTGGTATGTTGCTTCCGTTTATATCCATATAAGGATAAAACAAATTTGAAATTCGCTTTCATTACCTGTTTATACAGAGGATCTAGATGGAAATTAATATAACAATAAGTTGCGAAAATATTCACAATTTTGTATGAGAACACAAATATTTAAAAATTTCGTATTTATTCAGGATGGAATAATTCGATTTGTTAACTTATACAGAGGTACTGAAAATAGGTATTGGAATGAGTTGCAGAAACATTCGCTATTTTGTAGACATTTATTTATAGGTATACGAAACAATTCGAAATTTGTATACCATCAACACATGAATTTTGATGTAATCTTACCTAAGAATCGCAGTTTGAATGACAACACATCGTATCGAAATTCAAAATGTTGAAAAGAATGTATACTTCGGTACTAATAGCCATATACAGGGTATGTCAAGAAGAGGTTACATTATCGTTATATCGAGAATCAGTCGGGAGAAATCCATGAATAAAATGTGCCTGCTCATATTTCAGAATACGCTCTCTTCATTTGAAATATTTTCGACAGTGCAGTGATGTTTCAAATTTCATTTTAGTGAATGATTTATGTATGTGCGATAGATATTTGATATCTCTGTACAATAATCACTGAAAAGTGAATTTAATTGAGGACTACTGCCTTTTGAATTTGATGTAGTTTCGGAATTTCCAGTTATTTCCCAATTTTGGTTGTAATGAGTATTTTTTATTTATGAAAGTTGGAGGTGTGTTATGGTTCGGTAATATCATTTTATGTCCCGATGACCAATGTTCAGTTATTTACACTATTGTCATGACCTAAATGTAGTATTCGGTCTGTATATTATAGATTTCATTTAACCATCTGTATACGCAGATATACAGGGTGTTTCAGTTTTATGTAGCAGGACTTTAACAGCTTGAAGAAGACATTTTTTTAAGATGAAAAGCTCATACAAACATATATGCGTGGGAGCTTCGTTTCCGATTTACAGGGTGTCAAAGTTTCAGATATTTTTTATGTTTTTTGAATTTTCTCCTACAATTTCCGGAATAGTTGCTTGAAATTTGGTACACCTAATACACTTCAAAAACTCAATATTTGAGGCTATTGAGCGTTTTCAAATACCTACAGGGTGATAGACTTTCGGTAAATGTTTAAGAAATGTCAAATAAGTGTGTTTGAGAAATAACGGTTTTATCTCGGGTTTTATTACAAGTAATTTATTTTTGGCATTTATCTCGAGATTCATACAGTTTTCGAAAAATTCACAAGGGGGCAAAAAGTTTCCAAATTGCAGAGACAATCTGAATCTATGTCCCATTGAAAGCAGAGGCAACACGTAAAAAAGTTCTACAGGGTTAAATTGGGTACGACCCCTGAAAGTCTATCACCCTGTAGGTATTCAAAAACGCTCAATAGCCTCAAATATCGAGTTTTTGAAGTGTATTAAGTGTTTCAAATTTCAATCAATTATTCAAAAAATTGTAGGAGAAAATTCAAAATACATTAAAAAAATCTGAAACTTTGACACCCTGTAAATCGGAAACGAGGCTCCCACGCATATATGTTTGTTTGAGATTTTATCTTGAAAAAATGTCTTCTTCAAGCTGTTGAAGTCCTGCTACAAAAAAATCGAAACACCCCTTGATTTTATTCAACGAAAAGAATGTCTAAAGGCCAACTATTTTTTTATTGAGCGTCCATTGTTGTTGAAAATAAAAACCTTTTCTTTGTTCGTGGGCGAGAAATATAATTGTCTGCTCATTGACCAACATTTTTTCTGCCTGTCAGACAGACAATGTCCCTAGTTTATGAAAGCTCATTTGTTTCAATAGAATATTTGTTGCAATGCATAATTTCAGGTTGAAGTATTTGAAACATCACCTCAGACAAATGGCAATTTTGATTTGATTGTCTAATTTCAAGTTAGTTGTTGGTTCTTCATTTGTTCGATTTTGGTGTTCCATTTTGCACTTCTACAAGAGGTGGAGGTATGTAACAGTTGATAGTATATTACATAACAAGAGTTGTGAAAAGTAATTTATGGAATGTCACAATTATTTCAAACTGAAAAATTTCTACGAAAACTAATGGATGGAAACCTCAGAAAATTCAGGTTGAGACTCTCTTTCCACCCAAAGATCTACAATAGCAATTCTGACCTCACATCTGTACAAATTTCAGGCGTATTTGTCGTTTTTTTCGATTTTTATTCAATTTTCAAGCTCAAATTTCTTGTTAATTGGTCTGATATCATATTGAAATATTCGTTGAGCTATATTTCATTGATTTGTTGAATATATAACAACTCATGTCAAAGACACCTCGTATAGATAAGAAAATGAACGAAAATATCTTTGAATTTCAATTCATTACACCCCATATACCTACCATCGATATCGGAATTAGTCGTACTCGTTCGGGAATTGATATAAGTTGAAAGGATGACGTAACTAATTAGTCATTCGAATGATATATGAATCAAACCAATCAGCAGTCTCGTTCTATACTTCATCGCGTACAGTGGATTAAAGTGATTATAAAAAAAGAACTCAAAAGTGAAAAATTGAAATTCATTTTCGGTTCAGTGATGAGTGTATTTTCATTTGGGTGTGTGAAAGTTGTATTTTTTCAAGATGGTAAGTGTTTTTCTATAATATATATGTATATGGAGGCATTCATCGCATGTGGTTGGTATTTTGCTTCCGTTTATATCCATATAACGATAAAACAAATTTGAAATTCGCTTTCATTACCTGTTTATACAGAGGATCTAATATAACAATAAGTTGCGAAAATATTCACAATTTTGTATGAGAACACAAATATTTAAAAATTTCGTATTCATTCAAGATGGAATAATTCGATTTGTTAACTTATACAGAGGTACTGGAAATAGGTATTGAAATGAGTTGCAGAAACATTCGCTATTTTGTAGACATTTATTTATAGGTATACGAAACAATTCGAAATTTGTATACCATCAACACATGAATTTTAATGTAATCTTACCTAAGAATCGAAGTTTGAATGAGAACACATCGTATCGAAATTCAAAATGTTGAAAAGAATGTATACTTCGGTACTAATAGCCATATACAGGGTATGTCACGAAGAGGTTACATTATCGTTATATCGAGAATCAGTCGGGAGAAATCCATGAATAAAATGTGCCTGCTCATATTTCAGAATACGCTCTCTTCATTTGAAATATTTTCGACAGTGCAGTGATGTTTCAAATTTCATTTTAGTGAATGATTTATGTATGTGCGATAGATATTTGATATCTCTGTACTCTCTCACTGAAAAGTGAGAACTACTGCATTTTGAATTTGATGTAGTTTCGGAATTTCCAGTTATTTCCCAATTTTGGTTGTAATGAGTATTTTTTATTTATGAAAGTTGGAGGTGTGTTATAGTTCGGTAAGTCCCGATGATGACCAATGTTCAGTTGTTTACACTATTGTCATGACCCAAATGTAGTATTCGGTCTGTATATTACAGATTTTATTTTACCATCTGTATACAGATATATATAGATCTCATTCAATGAAAAGAATGTCAAAAGGCCAACTATTTTTTTATTGTTCGTCCATTGTTGTTGAAAATAAAAACCTCTTCTTAGTTCGTGGGCGAGAAATATAATTGTCTGCTCATTGACCAACATTTTTTCTGCCTGTCAGACAGACAATGGCCCTAGTTTATGAAAGCTCATTTGTTTCAATAGAATATTTGTTGCAATGCATAATTTCAGGTTGCAGTATTTGAAACATCACCTCAGACAAATGGCAATTTTGATTTGATTGTCTAATTTCAAGTTGGTTGTTGGTTCTTCATTTGTTCGATTTTGGTGTTTCATTTTGCATTTCTACAAAAGGTGGAGGTATGTAATAGTAAATAGTATATTACATAACAAAGAGGTATAAAAAGTAATTTATGGAAAGTGACATTTTATAACCTGTCAACAGAGATGCAATGTCACTTTCATTCCGTTACAGAAAAACACATTTTTGTACACTGTTCGAAAATGAGTGAATTAAATTGGATGAAATTTGACAAAAGTGCATTTTACATGCTTTCGGTAATCAACGAGACTCAGAATAGATTGTAGAAGGGTAGAAACCACCCTCGTCCCATGACATTTTTTTCAGAACATTCTTAGGGGTGGTAATACGTTCTCAAAATTTGTGAGCGAGATTAATTATCCTCATTTTGTCACCCTTGTGAAAATATTTTCTCAAATAATGCTTGTTTAACTTTAATATCTATAATAAAAAATTTTGTTGGCAGTGGAAATAGGCAGAACATCTTATTTCTAAATTCAAGTTCAATATGACTCCCACCTTCATCAATATAAATGTTTGTTTCCACTGGCAAATAAATTTGAAATATAGTTTTATCAAGATTTCACTAGGAATATTTGTTAGCATTATTTGAGAAAACATTTTGTTCCTTCCATGCTTGAAAAAATTAAGAACCCTATTACCACGACCCCTAAGAATGATCTGAAAAAAATGTCAGTGGGTGAAAGTGGTTTCAACCCTTCTACAAATTATTTCACGATTCTTTGATAACTGAAAGAAGGTTTGTCCTCTGAAATGCACTTTCTTCATCCAATTTGTTTCACTCATTCTTGAACAGCGAACAAAAATCAATATATTTTTTTATGTGAACTTTGAACTCGTCTCACGGACAAACGGTACATTTTTTCACATAAATAAATTGGGTCCAATCAACTCATTTTGAGTAGTAGTAGCTCTGTGTGCCAGCAATTTTGGGACACCTTGTATAATGACCTCTCGCTCAGTTTCGTTTCGTTTCCGTGCCGGTTTTGTTAATATCGAATTTATATACAGAAGGAAAATATTCTTCCTGCGTAAAAAAGAGACTACGTTTTTTAAAAAATCTGACCTTACTCAGCCTAATATACGGGGTGAAAGGTGAAATAAATACAATTATTTCAAACTAAAAAATGTCTACGAATACTATTGAATGGCAACCTCAGAAAATTCAGGGTTTCCACCCAAAGATCTTCAATAGCAATTCTGACCTCACATCTGAACAAATTTCAGGCGTATTTGTCTTTTTTTTCGATTTTTATTCAATTTTCAAGCTCAAATTTCTTGTTGATTAGTCTGAGATCATATTGAAATATTTGAGCTATATTTCATTGATTTGTTGAATATATATCAACTCATATCAAAGACACCTCGTATAGATAAGAACATAAACGAAAATATCCTTGAATTTATTTTCATTACACCCCGTATACCTACTATCGATATCGGAATTAGTCGTACTCGTTCGGGAATTGATATCAGTTGAAAGGATGACGTAACGAATTTGTCATTTGTATGATATGAATCAAACCAATGAGCAGTCTCGTTCTAGACTTCATCGCGTATGGTGGATTAAAGTGATTATAAAAAAAGAACTCGGAAGTATTTGAGAGTGGAAAATTGGAATCCATATTCGGTTCAGTGATGAGTTCATTTCCATTTGAGTGTGTGAAAGTTGTATTTTTTCAAGATGGTAAGTGTTTTTGTATAATATATATGTATATGGAGGCATTCATCGCATGTGGTTCGTATTTTACTTCCGTATATTTCCATATATAACGATAAAACAAATTTGAAATTCGCTTTCTTTCTAGGATCTAGATGGATATTAATATAACAAGTTGCGAAAATATTCGCAATTTTGTTATGAGTCAACACAAATATTTTGAAATTTCGTATTCATTTAGGACGGAATAATTCAATTTGTTAACTTATACAGAGGTACTAAAAATAGGTAATGAAATGAGTTGCAGAAACATTCGCCATTTTGTAGAAATTTATCAATGGGTATACGAAACTATTCAAAATTTGTATACCATACTTTTAAACATGAAATTTAAAGCAATCTTAAGTAGGTATGTATCAAAATTTGAATGATATCTATAAATAATATTGTTTGACTACCATAAATTGTCAGTATGAGAACACATCGTATCAAAATTCGAAATGTTAAAAGAATGTATACTTCGGTACTAAATTTTTCCAGGAAAAGGAAAACTTATTATTCTGAAGAAACTAAGAGAAAAAGTTTATGTTCAACGAAATCTCACCTAAGAATCGATGTTTGGATGAAAACACATCGTATCGAAATTCAAAATGTTGAAAAGAATCGGTACTAATCCATATACGGGGTATGTCACCATGAAAATGTGCGTGCTCATATTTCAGAATACACTCTCTTTATATGAAATATTTTCAACAATGCAGTGTTGCCGCTTCTACTAGAGAGTAGTATCAACATTGATATTTCGAATGGAATACCCTGTATTTTATTGCATTTTTAGATTCTCCCTGGAGATCTGATTTCATCAATACATCACACTTGGGGTGTATCGAAGATTGTTACAGAGATATGGAGTCTTTAAAATGGACATTTTTTCAACTTTTAGGTCTTTTTTTGTGTCGAAACTATATTCAGTATCGATCAAAACGTCCTCATCTCAACTTTCGATTCACTATTTACTGATATTTAATCGGAACAGGTACAGGGTGGTTCAAGAGTCAGAATTCTGTCTCATTTGAAAAACTCATCATCAGTCGATATCTTGGAATTCGTACACCCTATAGATATGAAAATAATTGTAGGTGATATAGTACTCATGAATACGAAGCCCTGGAAGGGACACATTGAATGAAAAAAAATAAAAACTCTTCAAAATTCCGAGTTATAACACGGAATTTCAGAATTCCGAGTTATATCTCGGAATTTTACATCCAATATTCCGAGTTATAACACGGAATTTTAAAATTCCGATTTTATTTATTTTATGTGTCCCTTCCAGGCCTTCGTACATGAAACCCTATAACTGTTTGAATTTAAATTTTGTCTATACCGGGTGACAAATACTTACCATGGTATACCTCCTTTTCTCCTTTGGCTTTATAGCTATATTTCTGGAACTTGGAACAACAGATATGCTTGCTAGAGGGAGGGCACTTCCTCACATTTTAGGAAATTGTTTTCATCTTCCGGTTTTCCTGGGAATGACATCAACTTTCGATTTTCAAATGGAAAACCTTGTATTTTATTCGATAATCGGTTAGAGATTATTAGGACGAATTCAAAAATACCGGTTTGATTGAGTTATTATTTCGAACTATCACGAAGATATTTACGTTCGAAGTTCCATAAGATCAATGGGTGTGACTGCACAATATCGAAATTTTTTTCTCCGATTTGAAAATTTGAAAAATAATTTAAAATGATTTTTCAGAAATTTTTTCCCGTTGCATCAGAAAATACAGGGCTCTCGGAACCAACGAGCTACAGAGTACTACTTAATTTTTTCCAAATGGAACAACCTGCATTTCATTGTATTTTCAGATTCTTCCTGAAGAGCTGATTTCATCAATACATCACACTTGGGGTCTTGCTGGAATGATTACAGAGAGTGAGGGTGTTTAATTTCAGGATTTTTTGTGTCGAAACTATTCATTATCGGTCAAAACGGCTTCTATGTCCCCATCTCAACTTTTGATTCACTATCTACTGACATTTAATTGGAACGTTTACAGAGTGGTTCAAGATTCAGAATTGTGATCACCCTGTATCTGTTCCAATTATTGAATGTCAGTAGATAGTAAATCAAAAGTTAGGACACGGACATGAGAGCCGCTTTGACCGATAATATGAATAGTTCAGTCATAAAAAAATCGTAAAGTTGAAAAATCTCGATTTTGAACACTCTTTACCTCTGTAATCATTCCCGCTAGACCCCTAGTGTGATGCATTGATGAAATCAGCTCTTCAGGAAGATTCTAAAAATACAATGAAAAATATGGTGTTCCATTTAAAAAAATCGAATAGTACCCTGTTGATCATTTGTTCCAAACACCCTGTATTTTCTGATGTAGCGGAAGAATACTTTTTCTACAAATGCTCAACAAAGTAGCACGCTTCCAAATTCCAGCACAAAGTTGACGTTTTCCGAAAAATGTCATTTTTGACAGCATTTGCGCTCGTGAGCGGCAACATTGAAAAAACGCTCGCACATCTCTGTAACCTATACTTATCTATTCTTGGAAACCCCCAATTCTTTCATGATGGAAAATAGTGACAGTGAATCATCAAACACGCCTGATATAGCAGAAAGCGCAAGAGTTTGAATCTCTTACCGGAGAAATCAATAAGGAAGAAATATGAATACAATATGATACATTCATAGATTGGTGCTACTCCGAGATGGTGAATTATATATTCTGAAAACGTTTTACTGGCTTATATTGGTAAAAAATCAAAGACTTTGAAGTCAAGCCGTAGGCGAGTAGCTTTGGGTCAATGTCGTGAGCGAAATAAAAGCAGCAAGTTGGAGTTTGTCAATCGACATTCTGAAAGAAGTCAATTTTTATATTCAATTTGACACATTTTCAAAAGAGAATCAAATACGTATACAGGGTGATACAAGTTTGGGTAATGACGACTGCGACAATATTTGAAAAAGTAACACCCTATATACTACTAAATTTCAAATTCAATATATATAGGATCCTGATGGGTGAGGTATTTACAGTGTTTCTGATTCGGGAAAAAATTGTTGGCTATCTGTTCCGTTCATTTTTTGAGTAATAGAAGAATATGTCGCGTTTCAGCAACGGAATATGAAAAAACTTCCTTCAATATTTCAGTTTCTTATTCCATGTAGCTTTCATGATATCAAATCTTAATATATTTTGAATTCGAGATATTGATACCAACTATGTTTTAGATCAACGAAGCGAAGTGTTATTGATCGACGAAAAAATTGCACAAAAGAGGAAAGTTCAAATCTCAATATATTTTGAACTCGAGATATTGATACCAACTATGTTTCAGATCAACGAAGCGACGTGTTATTAATCGACGGAAAAATTGCACAAAAGAGGAAACCAGACCAGAAACCAACGACCGTTGATAAGTTTTTCATTACTATTTACGAGTTTTATTCAATTCATTTCGAATATTTCTTCCGAATTTATAATTTGTTATGGAAGGCGATATATCATAAATCATCTTTTGATAGTCACCTTTAAGTCTCGATGGTGACACGACAGGTACCCTTACGAGGGGAGAGTATCAACCCTTGGCATCGGTAAACCCTCGTTGCAACCGGGGTAGGCGCCTGATGGGTTAGGTATATACAGTGTTTCTCATTTAGGAGAAAATTGTTGGCTGTCTGTGCCGCTCATTTTTTGAGCAATACAAGAATATGTCGCGTTTCAGCAACGGAATTTGAAAAAGTTTCCATCGATATTTCAGTTTCTTATTCCATGTCACTTTCATGATTTCAAATCATTATATATTTTGAATTCGAGATATTAATACCAACTATGTTTTAGATCAACGAAGCGAAGTGTTATTAATCGACGAAGAAATTGCACAAAAGAGAGAAGTTCAAATCTCAATATATTTTGAATTCGAGATATTGATTCCAACTATGTTTTAGATCAACGAAGCGACGTGTTATCAATCGACGGAAAAATTGCACAAAAGAGGAAACCAGACCAGACCAGACCCCTTACGAGGGGAGAGTATCAACCCTTGGCATCGGTAAACCCTCGTTGCAACCGGGGTAGGCACCTGGTGGGTTAGGTATATACAGTGTTTCTCATTCAGGAGAAAATTGTTGGCTATCTGTTCCGCTCATTTTTTGAGCAATACAAGAATATCTCGCGTTTCAGCAACGGAATTTGAAAAAGTTTCCATCAATATTTCAGTTTCTTATTCCATGTAACTTTTATGATTCCAAATCTCGATATATTTTGAATTCGAGATATTAATACCAAATATGTTTTAGATCAACGAAGCGAAGTGTTATTTTTCGACGGTAAAATTGCACAAAAGAGGAAAGTTCAGATCTCAATATATTCTGAATTCGAGATATTGATTCCAAATATGTTTTAAATCAACGAAGCGATGAGGTATCAATCGACTAGAAGATTGCACAAAAGAGGAAACTAGACCAGAAACCAACGACCGGTGATAAGTTTCTCATTCCTACATACGAATTTCAATCAATTCATTTCATTTCGAATATTTCTTTCGAATTCAATGTCTAGGGGTAGGTTCCTGATGGGTTAGGTATATACTTATATACAGTGTTTGTCATTTAGGAAAAACTTGTTGGCTATCTGTTCCGTTCATTTTTTGAGTAATAGAAGATTATGTCGCGTTTCAGCAACGGAATTTGGAAAAGTTTCCTTGAATATTTCAGTTTTTTATTCCATGTTACTTTCATGATATCGAATCTTAATATATTTGGAATTCGAGATATTAATACAAACTATGCTTTAGATCAACGAAGCGAAGTGTTATTAACCGACGCAAAAAGTGCACAAAAGAGGAAAGTTCAAATCTCTATATATATATTTTGAATTTGAGATATTGATAACAAATTTGTTTTAGATCAACGTAGCGACATGTTATCGATCGACGAAAAATTTTCACAAAAGAGGAAACCAGACCAAAAACCAACGACCGGTGATAAGTTTTTCATTCAATGTTTCATTCAATTCATTTCGAATATGTTTTCCAAATTCATTATTTGTTATGGAAGGCGATATATCATAGATCAGCTTTTGATAGTCACCTTTAAGTCTCGATGGTGACACGACAGGTACCCTTACGAGGGGAGAGTATCAACCCTTGGCATCGGTAAACCCTCGTTGCAACCGAGGTAGGCGCCTGATGGGTTAGGTATATACAGTGTTTCTCATTTAGGAGAAAATTGTTGGCTGTCTGTTCCGCTCATTTTTTGAGCAATACAAGAATATGTCGCGTTTCAACAACGGAATTCGAAAAAGTTTCCATCAATATTTCAGTTTCTCATTCCATGTAGTTTTCATGATTTTAAATCTTTATATATTTTGAATTCGAGATATTAATACCAACTATGTTTTAGATCAACGAAGCGAAGTGTTATCAATCGACGGTTAAATTGCCCAAGAATGGTCCAAATCTCAATATATTATGTATTCGAGATATCGATACCAACTATGTTTCGAATCAACGAAGTGATGAGATATTAATCGACGAAAAGATTGAACAAAAGAGGAAACTAGACCAGAAACCAACGACCGGAGAGGAGTTTCTCATTCCTATTCACGAATTTCAATCAATTCATTTCATTTCGAATATTTCTTCCAAATTCAATATTTAGGGGTAGGATCCTGATGGATTAGGTATACACAGTGTTTGTCATTTAGGAAAAAATTGTTGGCTATCTGTTCTGTTGATTTTTTGAGTATCAGAAGAATATATCGCGATTCAGCAACGGAATTTGAAAAAGTTTCCTTCAATATTTCAGTTTTCTATACCATGTAGCTTTCATGATATCAAATCTCAATGTTCTGTTTTTTGAGTCTTAGAAGAATATGTCATGTCCCAATTCAGCAACGGAATTTGAAAGAGTTTTCTTCAATATTTCAGTTTCTTATACCATGTAGCTCTCCTGATATCAAATCTTAATAAATTTTTAATTCGCGATATTGATACCAACTATGTTTTAGATCAACGAAGCGACGTGTTATCAATCGACGGAAAAATTGCACAAAAGAGGAAACTAGACCAGAAACCAACGACCGGTGATAATTTTCTCATTCCTACTAACGAATTTCAATCAATTCATTTCATTTCGAATATTTCTTTCAAATTCAATGTTTAGGGGTAGGTACCTGATGGGTTAGGAATATAGAGTGTTTGTCATTAAGGAAAAAATTGTTGGCTATCTGTTCCGTTCATTTTTTGAGTAATAGAAGATTATGTCGCGTTTCAGCAACGGAATTTGGAAAAGTTTTCTTGAATATTTCAGTTTTTTATTCCATGTGACTTTCATGATATCAAATCTTAATATATTTGGAATTCGAGATATTAATACCAACTATGTTTTAGATCAACGAAGCGGTGTGTTATCAATCGACGCAGAAGTTGCACAAAAGAGGAAAGTTCAAATCTCTATATATATATATTGAATTTGAGATATTGATACCAACTTTGTTTTACTTTAGATCAACGTAGCGACGTGTTATTGATCGACGGAAAAATTGCACAAAAGAGGAAACCAGACCAGAAACCAACGACCGTTGATAAGTTTTTCATTACTATTTACGAGTTTTATTCAATTCATTTCGAATATTTCTTCCAAATTTATAATTTGTTATGGAAGGCGATATATCATAGATCATCTTTTGATAGTCACCTTTAAGTCTCGATGGTGACACGACAGGTACCCTTACGAGGGGAGAGTATCAACCCTTGGCATCGGTAAACCCTCGTTGCAACCGAGGTAGGCGCCTGATGGGTTAGGTATATACAGTGTTTCTCATTTAGGAGAAAATTGTTGGCTGTCTGTTCTGCTCATTTCTTGAGCAATACAAGAATATGTCGCGTTTCAGCAACGGAATTTGAAAAAGTTTCCATCAATATTTCAGTTTCTCATTCCATGTAACTTTCATGATTTCAAATCCCAACATATTTTGAATTCGAGATATAAATACCAACTATGTTTCAGATCATCGAAGCGAAGTGTTATTAATTGACGACAAAATTGCACAAAAGAGGAGAGTTAGAATCTCTATATATATTTTGAATACGAGATATTGATACTAACTTTGTTTTAGATCATCGAAGCGACGTGTTATCAAATGACGGGAGAATTGCACAAAAGAGGAAACCAGACCAGAAACCAACGACCGGTTTTGAGTTTCTCATTCCTGTTTACGAATTTCAATCAATTGATTCAATTCCGAATATTTTTACCAAATTCGATATTTAGGGATAGGTTTTCTGATTTGTTAGGTGAACACAGTGTTTCTCATTTAGGAAAAAATTGTCGGCCATCTGTTCTGTTCATTTTTTGAGTAATAGAAGAATATGTCATGTCCCAATTCAGCAACGGAATTTGAAAGAGTTTTCTTCAATATTTCAGTTTCTTATACCATGTAGCTCTCCTGATATCAAATCTTAATAAATTTTGAATTCGCGATATTGATACCAACTATGTTTTAGATCAACGAAGCGACGTGTTATCAATCGACGGAAAAATTGAACAAAAGAGGAAACTAGACCAGAAACCAACGACCGTTGATAAGTTTTTCATTACTATTTACGAGTTTTATTCAATTCATTTCGAATATTTCTTCCAAATTTATAATTTGTTATGGAAGGCGATATATCATAGATCATCTTTTGATAGTCACCTTTAAGTCTCGATGGTGACACGACAGGTACCCTTACGAGGGGAGAGTATCAACCCTTGGCATCGGTAAACCCTCGTTGCAACCGAGGTAGGCGCCTGATGGGTTAGGTATATACAGTGTTTCTCATTTAGGAGAAAATTGTTGGCTGTCTGTTCTGCTCATTTCTTGAGCAATACAAGAATATGTCGCGTTTCAGCAACGGAATTTGAAAAAGTTTCCATCAATATTTCAGTTTCTCATTCCATGTAACTTTCATGATTTCAAATCCCAACATATTTTGAATTCGAGATATAAATACCAACTATGTTTCAGATCATCGAAGCGAAGTGTTATTAATTGACGACAAAATTGCACAAAAGAGGAGAGTTAGAATCTCTATATATATTTTGAATACGAGATATTGATACTAACTTTGTTTTAGATCATCGAAGCGACGTGTTATCAAATGACGGGAGAATTGCACAAAAGAGGAAACCAGACCAGAAACCAACGACCGGTTTTGAGTTTCTCATTCCTGTTTACGAATTTCAATCAATTGATTCAATTCCGAATATTTTTACCAAATTCGATATTTAGGGATAGGTTTTCTGATTTGTTAGGTGAACACAGTGTTTCTCATTTAGGAAAAAATTGTCGGCCATCTGTTCTGTTCATTTTTTGAGTAATAGAAGAATATGTCATGTCCCAATTCAGCAACGGAATTTGAAAGAGTTTTCTTCAATATTTCAGTTTCTTATACCATGTAGCTCTCCTGATATCAAATCTTAATAAATTTTGAATTCGCGATATTGATACCAACTATGTTTTAGATCAACGAAGCGACGTGTTATCAATCGACGGAAAAATTGAACAAAAGAGGAAACTAGACCAGAAACCAACAACCGGTGATAATTTTGTCATTCCTACTTACGAATTTCAATCAATTCATTGCATTTCGAATATTTCTTTCAAATTCAATGTTTAGGGGTAGGTTCCTGATGGGTTAGGAATATAGAGTGTTTGTCATTTAGGAAAAAATTGTTGGCTATCTGTTCCGTTCATTTTTTGAGTAATAGAAGATTATGTCGCGTTTCAGCAACGGAATTTGGAAAAGTTTCCTTGAATATTTCAGTTTTTTATTCCATGTTACTTTCATGATATCGAATCTCAATATATTTGGAATTCGAGATATTAATACAAACTATGTTTTAGATCAACGAAGCGAAGTGTTATAAACCGACGCAAAAAGTGCACAAAAGAGGAAAGTTCAAATCTCTATATATATATTTTGAATTTGAGATATTGATAACAAATTTGTTTTAGATCAACGTAGCGACATGTTATCGATCGACCAAAAAATTTCACAAAAGGGGAAACCAGACCAAAAACCAACGACTGGTGATAAGTTTTTCATTCAATGTTTCATTCAATTCATTTCGAATATTTTTTCCAAATTTATTATTTGTTATGGAAGGCGATATATCATAGATCATCTTTTGATAGTCACCTTTAAGTCTCGATGGTGACACGACAGGTACCCTTACGAGGGGAGAGTATCAACCCTTGGCATCGGTAAACCCTCGTTGCAACCGAGGTAGGCGCCTGATGGGTTAGGTATATACAGTGTTTCTCATTTAGGAGAAAATTGTTGGCTGTCTGTTCCGCTCATTTTTTGAGCAATACAAGAATATGTCGCGTTTCAACAACGGAATTTGAAAAAGTTTCCATCAATATTTCAGTTTCTCATTCCATGTAACTTTCATGATTTTAAATCTTTATATATTTTGAATTCGAGATATTAATACCAACTATGTTTTAGATCAACGAAGCGAAGTGTTATCAATCGACGGTTAAATTGCCCAAGAAAGGTCCAAATCTCAATATATTATGCATTCGAGATATCGATACCGACTATGTTTCGAATCAACGAAGTGATGAGATATTAATCGACGAAAAGATTGCACAAAAGAGGAAACTAGACCAGAAACCAACGACCGGTGATGAGTTTCTCATTCCTATTCACGAATTTCAATCAATTCATTTCATTTCGAATATTTCTTCCAAATTCAATATTTAGGGGTAGGATCCTGATGGATTAGGTATATACAGTGTTTGTCATTTAGGAAAAAATTGTTGGCTATCTGTTCTGTTAATTCTTTGAGTATCAGAAGAATATATCGCGATTCAGCAACGGAATTTGAAAAAGTTTTCTCCAATATTTCAGTTTTCTATACCATGTAGCTTTCATGATATCAAATCTCAATATATTTTGAATTCGAGATATTATTACCAACTATGTTTCAGATCAACGAAGCGACGTGGTATCAATCGACGAAGAAATTGCACAAAAGAGGAAAGTTCAAATCTCAATATATTTTGAATTCGAGATATTGATACCAACTATGTTTTAGATCAACGAAGCGACGTGTTATCAATCGACGGAAAAATTGCACAAAAGAGGAAACCAGACCAGTAACCAACAACCAGTGATAGGTTTTCCATTACTTCTCACGAGTTTCATACAATTCATTTCGAATATTTCTTCCAAATTTATTATTTGTTATGGAAGGCGATATATCATAGATCATCTTTTGATAGTCACCTTTAAGTCTCGATGGTGACACGACAGGTACCCTCACGAGGGGAGAGTATCAACCCTTGGCATCGGTAAACCCTCGTTGCAACCGGGGTAGGCGCCTGATGGGTTAGGTATATACAGTGTTTCTCATTTAGGAGAAAATTGTTGGCTGTCTGTTCCGCTCATTTTTTGAGCAATACAAGAATATGTCGCGTTTCAACATCGGAATTTGAAAAAGTTTCCATCAATATTTCAGTTTCTCATTCCATGTAGTTTTCATGATTTTAAATCTTTATATATTTTGAATTCGAGATATTAATACCAACTATGTTTTAGATCAACGAAGCGAAGTGTTATCAATCGACGGTTAAATTGCCCAAGAAAGGTCCAAATCTCAATATATTATGCATTCGAGATATCGATACCAACTATGTTTCGCATCAACGAAGTGATGAGATATTAATCGACGAATAGATTGCACAAAAGAGGAAACTAGACCAGAAACCAACGACCGGTGATGAGTTTCTCATTGCTATTTACGAATTTCAATCAATTCATTTCATTTCGAATATTTCTTTCAAATTCAATATTCAGGGGTAGGTTCCTGATGGATTAGGTATATACAGTGTTTGTCATTTAGGAAAAAATTGTTGGCTATCTGTTCTGTTAATTTTTTGAGTATTAGAAGAATATATCGCGATTCAGCAACGGAATTTGAAAAAGTTTTCTTTAATATTTCAGTTCTTTATACCATGTAGCTTTCATGATATCAAACCTCAATATATTTTGAATTCGAGATATCATTACCAACTATGTTTCAGATCAACGAAGCGACGTGTTATTAATCGACGAAGAAATTGCACAAAAGAGGAAAGTTCAAATCTCGATATATTTTGAATTCGAGATATTGATACCAACTATGTTTTAGATCAACGAAGCGAGGTGTTATCAATCGACGGAAAAATTGCACGAAAGAGGAAACCAGACCAGTAACCAACAACCGGTGATAAGTTTTCCATTACTTTTCACGAGTTTCATACAATTCATTTCGAATATTTCTTCCAAATTTATTATTTGTTATGGAAGGCGATATATCATAGATCATCTTTTGATAGTCACCTTTAAGTCTCGATGGTGACACGACAGGTACCCTTACGAGGGGAGAGTATCAACCCTTGGCATCGGTAAACCCTCGTTGCAACCGGGGTAGGCGCCTGATGGGTTAGGTATATACAGTGTTTCTCATTTAGGAGAAAATTGTTGGCTGTCTGTTCTGCTCATTTCTTGAGCAATACAAGAATATGTCGCGTTTCAGCAACGGAATTTGAAAAAGTTTCCATCAATATTTCAGTTTCTCATTCCATGTAACTTTCATGATTTCAAATCTTAACATATTTTGAATTCGAGATATAAATACCAACTATGTTTCAGATCATCGAAGCGAAGTGTTATTAATTGACGACAAAATTGCACAAAAGAGGAAAGTTAGAATCTCTATATATATTTTGAATACGAGATATTGATACTAACTTCGTTTTAGATCAACTAAGCGACGTGTTATCAAATGACGGGAGAATTGCACAAAAGAGGAAACCAGACCAGAAACCATCGACCGGTTTCGAGTTTCTCATTCCTGTTTACGAATTTCAATCAATTGATTCAATTCCGAATATTTTTTCCAAATTTGATATTTAGGGATAGGTTTTCTGATTTGTTAGGTGAACACAGTGTTTCTCATTTAGGAAAAAATTGTCGGCCATCTGTTCTGTTCATTTTTTGAGTAATAGAAGAATATGTCATGTCCCAATTCAGCAACGGAATTTGAAAGAGTTTTCTTCAATATCTCAGTTTCTTATACCATGTAGCTCTCCTGATATCAAATTTTAATAAATTTTGAATTCGCGATATTGATACCAACTATGTTTTAGATCAACGAAGCGACGTGTTATCAATCGACGGAAAAATTGCACAAAAGAGGAAACTAGACCAGGAACCAACGACCGGTGATAATTTTCTCATTCCTACTTACGAATTTCAATCAATTCATTCCATTTCGAATATTTCTTTCAAATTCAATGTTTAGGGGTAGGTTCCTGATGGGTTAGGAATAAAATTGTTGGCTATCTGTTCCGTTCATTTTTTGAGTAATAGAAGATTATGTCGCGTTTCAGCAACGGAATATGGAAAAGTTTCTTTGAATATTTCAGTTTTTTATTCCATGTTACTTTCATGATATCAAATCTTAATATATTTGGAATTCGAGATATTAATACCAACTATGTTTTAGATCAACTGAGCGGAGTGTTATCAATCGACGCAAAAGTTGCACAAAAGAGGAAAGTTCAAATCTCTATATATATATTTTGAATTTGAGATATTGATACCAACTTTGTTTCAGATCAACGTAGCGACATGTTATCGATCGACGGAAAAATTTCACAAAAGAGGAAACCAGACCAAAAACCAACGACCGGTGATAAGTTTTTCATTCATTGTTTCATTCAATTCATTTCGAATATTTCTTCCAAATTATTATTTTGTTATGGAAGGCGATATATCATAGATCATCTTTTGATAGTCACCTTTAAGTCTCGATGGTGACACGACAGGTACCCTTACGAGGGGAGAGTACCAACCCTTGGCATCGGTAAACCCTCGTTGCAACCGAGGTAGGCGCCTGATGGGTTAGGTATATACAGTGTTTCTCATTTAGGAGAAAATTGTTGGCTGTCTGTTCCGCTCATTTTTTGAGCAATACAAGAATATGTCGCGTTTCAACAACGGAATATGAAAAAGTTTCCATCAATATTTCAGTTTCTTATTCCATGTAACTTTCATGACTTCAAATCTTTATATATTTTGAATTCGAGATATTAATACCAACTATGTTTTAGATCAACTAAGCGAAGTGTTATCAATCGACGGTTAAATTGCCCAAGAAAGGTAAGTCCAAATCTCAATATATTATGCATTCGAGATATCGATACCAACTATGTTTCGAATCAACGAAGTGATGAGATATTAATCGACGAAAAGATTGCACAAAAGAGGAAACTAGACCAGAAACCAACGACCGGTGATGAGTTTCTCATTGCTATTTACGAATTTCAATCAATTCATTTCATTTCGAATATTTCTTCCAAATTCAATATTCAGGGGTAGGTTCCTGATGGATTAGGTATATACAGTGTTTGTCATTTAGGAAAAAATTGTTGGCTATCTGTTCTGTTAATTTTTTGAGTATTAGAAGAATATATCGCGATTCAGCAACGGAATTTGAAAAAGTTTTCTTTAATATTTCAGTTTTTTATACCATGTAGCTTTCATGATATCAAACCTCGATATATTTTGAATTCGAGATATTATTACCAACTATGTTTCAGATCAACGAAGCGACGTGTTATTAATCGACGAAGAAATTGCACAAAAGAGGAAAGTTCAAATCTCGATATATTTTGAATTCGAGATATTGATACCAACTATGTTTTAGATCAACGAAGCGAGGTGTTATCAATCGACGGAAAAATTGCACAAAAGAGGAAACCAGACCAGTAACCAACAACCGGTGATAAGTTTTCCATTACTTTTCACGAGTTTTATACTATTCATTTCGAATATTTCTTCCAAATTTATTATTTGTTATGGAAGGCGATATATCATAGATCATCTTTTGTACCCTTACGAGGGGAGAGTATCAACCCTTGGCATCGGTAAACCCTCGTTGCAACCGGGGTAGGCGCCTGATGGGTTAGGTATATACAGTGTTTCTCATTTAGGAGAAAATTGTTGGCTATCTGTTCCGCTCATTCTTTGAGCAATACGCGTTTCAGCAACGGAATTTGAAAAAGTTTTCAACAATATTATTCCAGTTTCTTATTCCATGTAACTCATGATTTCAAATCTTAATATATTTTGAATTCGAGATATTGATACCAACTATGTTTTAGATCAAAGAAGCTACGCGTTATTAGTCGACGGAAAAATCACACAGAAGAGGAAAGTTCAAATCTCAATATATTGTGAATTCGAGATATTGATACCAACTTTGTTTTAGATCAACGAAGCGACGTGTTATTAATCGACGAAAAGATTGCACAAAAGAGGAAACTAGACCAGAAACCAACCACCGGTGATAAGTTTCTCATTCCAATTCACGAATTTCATTCAATCAACTCATTTCATGTCGAATATTTCTTTCAAATTCAATATTTAGGGGTAGGTTTCCGATGGGTTAGGTATATACAGTGTTTCTCATTCAGGAAAAAATTGTTGGCTTTCCTCGGTACTTTGTATGTCATCAATTTCATTTTTGTGTCTGATACAATGACATCATTGACTTATTATTTCAAGAAAATCGCATCGCTCATGGAATGCCAATTTCCAAGCAATTGCAGCTCTGTCTAATAGATGTGCATTACTTGAGAGGAAATCAGATGGCTACAAGAGGAAGAAATCAAAATTGCCGCTTTTATCTGTTACAATCTGTTACTATATCATTTCTTGTTCAACAATATTCTATTACGAATCCTGTTTCGTCGTAAATGATGATGATTTAAGAGAATATACCGTATTGTTTTTCCGCATCATGTCAGACAATATAAGCAAATCATTTAAACAATGAAAGCTTCATTGAATGTATATTGGCTGCCTAAGATTGATATATTTCGGATGCATCTCAACGTTATGAATCAACGTTCCCCAATTAGTTCCGTAAGTCGTAAGACGATGAATTAAAGTTGGCATTCATCTTCCTGAATATGACACCGCCAATTTTGTCATATCAATTTGTATTATTATTTTTGTCCGGGCTATCAATAAGTATCATTTTTGGAATTACCATTGCACGAGGATCAATCTGTTATGGATTAGGAACATTTGGCACTGCTACAGTTGTTATGTGCGGCAGCAATTGGAGCTTTCTCAAATCGGAAATGTTTGTCAAGTTATGGTCCCTACATTTTGTGATTCTGTAATTGAATGGTTCTCACGTTTTGCGACTCTGTTAATGTACGGTTCTGACATTTTACTATTCTGTCGATAAAAGCTTCGATATTTTCCGATTTTGACGAAATCATTGATCTAGACTCGAAACAAATCAATTCTTTTTTAATTTCAAATTATTTGTTCGACGGCAACAAACTTTTCTAACGATTAAATACAATAGAGTCATAACGACAAGACACATCATCATTAACATGGCCATAACATCTACCAGGAAATATTTGTACCATGGCATATCCACTGCAGCAACTCTCAGGTGGGGAGCACCTCTGAATCTTGCTACAAATTCGGTCCAGTAGACTGCAAGGTCCATAGGCTTCATAGGTCTATCATGTAGAAACACAGATCTCCTCCTAGCATTCTCGAGATATCTATTGATAAAATCAAAGAACACAGGGGGTTATTCAAGTATGTCACCAAACTTCAGGTAGCGATAATTGGGTGATTCTATAACGAAAACTCCATGTATACATAGGCCCTGATATTTCTCGATTTCAAGATATAGGGTGTTGAAGTTGGAAGTATTGATTGATGTTTTTTCCATGATCACCCTGTATAAGCTTTCGTGATGGCAGAATGAAGTCTGGTTGGTTACTGGAAAAGTCTCAAAATTTCTGAATAATACTCATTGGGATTATTGGGCAATCCCAATGGGTGTTTAGAGGGAACCTACATCAAAATTTGGCACCAACAAAATTCATTTCCTCAGAAACTGAATACTTTACAAAAATTTCATTAGGGACAAGAAACCTCTATTTTCGATTGTTTAATCTGATCAAAATATCGAACTTGGAAAAAACTATGCCGTAGGTACCTCATTCACCATCATAAATATCGAAAAAACAACCCACTGCGAGGCCACTGGCATCATTATTTTGAATCTAATTACACCAAAACAAGCTTCTTGATATTGGCAACACAACCACCAAGTTCAATTGGAATTGGGAATCAGAATTTTGAGTAATTCATAAAAGAACGATTTTTTGTTGGAACTCTGACTCCCTGTAACATGGAGTTTTCGTCTTACAATCACCCACATAATCACCCATTGGAGTTTTGCTACATACGTAACACCCTATATGTATACATTAGTTCTCAACACTCTTGATACTGATATAGGTATCAGATAGATATAATATGAATGATGTGGTGATTTCTCTGAATCAAATACATTTCTAAAGATATATTAACACCATGTCGAAATGAGAGGTTCCAGAAGCAGCTATAAATCACTCATATTCTAGTATATTGGTGAAGAAATACTGTGTTCGTTATATAGGAGCAATCACTCACTTTGGATTCTTCAGGGCTTCATTCAATGCTGAGCTGAACAAATCTTTAGTCAAATCTTGGAAGTGAAGGAAAACTCCAAATCCAGCATCCACTGCCTTAGCTGCATTGAGCCTCTGATCTCCAAAAACTGGTAATGCCAAAATTGGTACCCCATGGTAGATGGTTTCCGTTGTACTGAGTAATCCTCCATGTGTTATGAATAATTTAACGTTTGGATGTGCTGTTCATAAAATAAAATTGATATTCAAGAGGACGAAAATAATAAGCTCAAACATATTCTAAGAATGTAGGGAATTGAAATATGTGCCCAAAATAGATGATTCATTGGATGATTTGGTAGTGAGAGATTCTCCAAATAGAAACATCTCTGAGAATATATTTCTCAACACGAGGAGTTAACTCTTTCAGGTACAGGAATTTCGAAATATAACACTCCCTAGATGTACAGCTTTATTTTTCTTCAGATTTTCAAGAGATTCATTAACAAACTAACTCCAAATGTCTCAAAAGATACGAAGAAATATAAAATAATCTCAGAATTTTTCAATTTTCACAAAAAAACGGTGGGTCAAAATCTAACCCACCATTCCATAAGGTGAAAGATTTCATGAGAATCGACTCATTTCAAATTACTGTGAAACGTCTGCAAACATGTTTTGTTCTTTGCAAGACAGAGTGGAACACGGTGAAACACACAACCAGTTTGTTCCAACTCCAAACTTTCCTGAATTGCAGAGCAATCTCCTTCGCCTTGTTCGGATAGGTTGATGAGCACCCTGTGTGACTCTCATTACCGGGCTTTGACTGAGTGTTTTTCTCTATTTGACTCGTCCATTCGATTGATACTCTCGATGAAGATACTGATATTTATTGACGACAAAATGATCAAATCTTTCATTGATAACTTTGAAAGATATAGAATATTCTGTGAAGAATAATTAATGAGTTGACTACAGCAGCATACAAAGAAATGATTTCATGAATATCGGTTCCTTTATATGTCTTTCCAGTCGTCTGATAATTCTGCTCGGTATATAGATTGATCTGGAAAACTATGTGATTCAATAATTTGTCCGTGATGAACTGACGAGAGAGATTATCCATCTTGAGCCACTCTAGAGGTTCTATTGAAATCTTTTGGCTGAACGATCCCATCCACTCCTCACCATTTTTTTCTCTATCCCTGGTTTCAACTCCGCGATAGGGGTATCCATATATAAGTACTGGTGTCTCGATATTCATATCAGACAGTATAATGTTGTTAAAATTGAATTCGACATAATTTTCCTCATCATTATCCTTGAAAAATGTCTTGGTCGTGTTGTATGGTGGGACAAATTGCGAACAGCGTAGATTTTCACATTTTGTGTACGAAAAATGAACATATGAGTTGGAATGATATTACAAGTAGGTTACCTATGTTGCCTAGATAGTATTTAATGCAACAAAAAATGTAATAACATGATAAGCATGAAATTTGCAGCCGCAATTCGAGAGGAGAAACACAACGTACGGAACAAGTGTCGAGTTTATTCTATTCACTGATAATGTATTGTTCAATTCGCTTCAGCTTAGAACATATGATTTAAAAGACCAATATGAGTGAGTTATATGGGGCGGGAGAAAAAACAAACCGTCGTATCACAAATCATAAGCCCATTGCAGAGCGGGATATATTGTGTCCCAGCATACCTCTAACTCCAAGAAATTCGTGGTTCAAATTTTGCACCAAAGTACTTGAAAGAGTTAACACATCTATTTGGGAAATACCATTGATATAGACCTAGGATAGTTCCAAGAAAACGAATCTCTTAAGAGCAAACACTACCGCGTCATCACAATCAGTCGAATTTCTTCCTTGCCCCGCGCAGCTCGAGTTTGTAGACATATATCTATCAAGAGCGGTTGTACAGGTGGGGGACTCGTAAACAATTGGCAACGCAGCCTCTGTCCGCAAGATATTCATTATTTCCATTTTAGCTTTTCTTTCTAGTAGCGTCAGTGGAAGCGTAGCTGAGATGGGAGCAGTGGCGTCGTTAGGAGCTTACACAAAATATTGTTTCGGTTGCCTTCTTCAGTGCTGATATGTGCTATAATTACTGAACACACTAAGTAGACAGTCGGGATGTTTTACTGAATTACTTAGCAAAAAAAATAATTGGGGAATTCACGGAAAAAACTCACTTCGCCTTGAAGTATCACTAGAAAGTAGATAATCTGAAAATTCACTAGTAAATGTTCAATAAGTGGGTATTGAACGAAGCTTTGATAATTAAAAAAAAACGGACTTCACAGCTGGTAGCCAGATGAATTTTATTATTACTCTTTCTACCGGGTGGTTACAAGAACCGCGGGCAACCCCTGTAATTTTGATGCCGTTCGAGATAAAAATTTCAGGAACAGCCAGGTTCTCGTGGCCATTACAAAACGATTTTTCTTATTATATTTCATAATTTTGCATGATCCTCAAGTGCTTCCTAGAACATTCTCTGATTTCCAAGCCTCTCGGTACTCTCGGATCTACAAGCTCTGGCTAGAGGCAATTGAAATAAAATATTTTCAATTTGGGAACCATTTCATTTTCCCAGAAGTTATCATCTCTCTAAAAACATATATTTATGATCTAAAATGTATGACGGAGGATATGATCAATAGTTACCTCTTCTACAAGGCAACCTTTTGGACTCCATATAACAAAGAAACATTTTTCCCCTTCGCGTTATTGCTAATTGCCCTTGGACTTGAAAATAGTAATTATGTTTTCTATTCAGTACTAAGGTGTCGTTTTCGAGTTTGCCGAATTTGATCTTTTTTCTCCGATTGGCAGCAAATATTAATTTTGCTGACACATATCGATCAGCAAAGTATTACTTTTCCTGCCTAGGCAGCAAAGTGGGTACTTTGCTGCCTAGGCAGCAAAGTGGTTACTTTGCTGATTGATATGTATCAGCAAAATTAAAAATCCATAAATCGTTTATAATTTCCTTCATATTCCATCCGAGACTTCTCTGCCAACAAATTCAACTCTATATTTTTTGCCACCTCCCTTATTAATGGAGGTGTAAGTATACTTCCAGGTCGCTATCACTGTCCATTATATAATAATTTGAATATACCGATATTTTCTCGCACAACTGTCAGAAATTTCATGAATTGTCAAACCAACAACTGCTATTTCCATCAAATTTTATTTTAATTGAACACTATACAGGAAGAATAAAGAGATTGTGGGAATTGTATTAATTCGCAAATACAATATTCTCCCATATCATTATGAACAATCGGAGAAAAAATTATATGTTCAACTCGGCAGCAAAGTAGATTGACTGCCTTAGCTGAATTCCTAGCCTCGCTACGCTCGGCTATGAATTCAGCCACGGCAGTCAATCAACTACTTTGCTGCCTAGTTAAACAAATAACTATTTCATCCCAATTTCCTCTTCTGGGCATATGTCCTTGATGTTGAAGGGACACTTCATCTCCACAATGGCATTTTCATCCACCAACCCATCAGGACTGGCACCCAAAAAATATTTTTTATCAATGAAAAATCCACTTTTCCTAACTTTAATATTGTTTTTGACTTCGATGGCAAAAGGTTCGTTCAATTTTTCATATTCGGTCGCTTTGCTGCCTTTGAATTTCGAATATAATAATCCTTTTATTGTATTAATGCTGCGGGTGTTCGATTTCATTTCTCTTTTCTGGTAGTTCTTTATCTTTCACTTCTTCGACCCATTTTTCTTTCCACAATTCTCACTTGATTCACTGTCAAAACACGAATGAGCAAGGAGCAAGCACCCAATACTTTATTTACCTACCCTACCCATCGAGGGATTAGGATTTCCAATGAATAATTATTGTTTTCAGGTACGCCTATGAAAACTATTGCATATAACCTAATCTACTAAATGCGACGGTCCGGACGGATTACCAAAATTGGTTACCAGAAAAAGACAGCAACACCTAGTCTTGTCGATTATTAACAATATTCATTTCGCCCTAGGTAGGAAGCTTTTCCAACGTTGCCAATTGGGTCGAGGTTCGTTCGAGAGTTATAAAACGACATAGGGGGCAGCGCCAATCAGATACAAATTTCATGATCGTAGAATCGATTTTTCGTGAAAACTATAGCTTTTTTGTGGAAAATGTTTATTTTGATGGATTCAGAGGCCTCATCAAAGTTCCGGATCTTCAATATTTTTTTCATTTATCAATTTTTTTTTTTTGAAAATTATCACATTAAAAAATCAAGGAAGTTCCGGAATTTCGAAAAATGAAATGCATCAGTTGCACTAAGAATTTTTTTTTTGAAAAAAAAACTGAACGCGTAAAACCGATTCCCGTTTTATGAAGGTAGTGTTTGCTCTTAATTACTCTTCCACACATCATCAAAAATGGTAATTTATATTCAAATTAGTACCTTTGACATGTTTCACTAGCTCATGACGATATGAAAAATATAAGGAGTGGTTAGACCTGAGCTGATCATTCGATATATTCAGAAAATATCGAAAATCGATTGAAATTATTAGAAATTGGCAATCACATTTTCTGACGTTGTAACACGATCGCTGCCTGGTGTATCATTAATGATACACCAGGTAGTGCTTTCCACAGGCCGGGGGTATCTTAAATGATACACGGACTATCATTCTGTCTGAACAGCGGTGTATTCTCTGTTATACACGGGCAATAAGAAATGCATTAGCTCATGATCTCTGCGGCCTGGCAGCATAAAGAGCAACTGAAAGTTTTTGGCTGGGGTTTCTTAGTGGGGACTTTTGTGTGGGTATAATAGAGAATGTTTGCAAAAGGTACCTCATTGGTGAAAATTACTTTGGCCTGTGAGGTCATTTTCTGAAATTTCAGCTTGGCAGAGCTTCAAGATAATCTTGAGCCTTTAGTTATCACAGTGACATAAAAAATATAGCTCATCATCCACTTACCTAGAACATCCATCTGCGGAAACCATTTCCTGATCACAATGTTATCAGTTTTACCCAGTAAATCGTCCTCATCCCATTTCCAGAGTACTGTTTCTTTCAACCCACCCAGAACATCTATCAACGCCTGTTTCGTTTCAGATTTCATTTGCGAAGGAATTATGTTTGATCCCATACTGAAGAAAATGACTCCATCTTTAGCACCATCTAAGATCTTCTGGAGATCCACTGGCAGCTTCTTGGGAGGCTGGACATGATATCCACCAATGTTGATCATATTAGGGACGAGTGGAACAGATTGTGCAAAGCTCTCGTGTGAATTCACAAAGAACAGCGATACGTTGTAAGATAGAGTTTCAACACTTGGACACCCTGGAAAATGCCGCTTCACCATTTCATCTTGAGCAGGGTATACAATGAAGTATCGAGTGAGATCATGGGAGAGCTTGACTAATGAGTTTTTAGTTCTTTGCCATAGCGTCATGGAACTTCCGTATTCCACAAATGTATCGGGGATGTAGGATGGTGGAGATGGATTTCCAGATATGGAGTTCAACCAAGCGGTTGCTCCCATGGTGCTGAACATGATCAATGGAGCGTCAAAGTGCCATGCAAGAGCCTTTAATTCATCATTGATGAATTGCTCGATGATGACGACATCAAATTTTTCATTGGAATGTAGGAGTCTTTGAAGTGCTGGATCTTCCAACGTTCTATTAGTGGCATCGTTTCCGATATAGCTCATGAACAGCGTTTCTAGGAATACACCGGATTTCGCTATATCGAATATATTGAAATTGTTATCATCTGAAGAAAAATGGAAAAAGAATATCGATTAGAAACATAAGTAAGAAAACAGTGGTTGAAGATCCATGTCCATGTTCATTCAGAAAAGTGAAATAAATGAATTAATGAACAAAGAAGTTGCCCCTATTCCATGTTAATAGAAAATTACCAGGTTATAGTGATTTTTTTTTCCTAAATCTGAAACACGTGAACCAATGACCGGAATCTCACGATTCTCAAGATATGAGGTATCGAAGTTTAGTTTGATAAATCGGTTTTCTGTAAATATCATGAAAAACTGGTATCCGATCTTGTTCAAATTTGGAAAAAAATACTGTTCAAAGTAGTACTGGGGGCTAATCAAGTCATGATCAGATTCATTGAAAATCAAGTTTTCAGAAATAATTGGGAATTATGCCTTTGCGAATTAATGTTTAGGTGAACTCTTCATCTTTGAAGTACTGAAAAAAATCACCACTTGAAGTTTAGCATAAGTAAACTTTAAGGTGTTTCCTTTCTGCTAATGGAATTGGGAAAAATATTTCAATCATGCATAAAAGCAATGAAATCAATGCATATCAAAAAAGCAAATAAATTCTATTATTAAATTGAAATAACAGAGATCACTTACTGGTATCACCTGGAATCCACCAAGCAGAACATATGTCAATCATTGGGTAGTTAAATACAATCACATTATCTCAGGAGAATTATATTAGGAAGATCGGTTTTTTGTTACTATTTTTTTCGAGAAAGAAACACACTCCATATACGAGATGTGAATATAACATTTATATAACGCAAACCTATATTTGCTACATCTTTCGATCCTTATACGGTCACTTTCCATTCATCTCTTGGGGCGCATTGAAGGAAATTCGTAGGATGTTCGCAGAACACCGTATACGCTCTATAGACGAACGAGTTTTGGTAGAATGGTGTTCGACATATTTCAAGGTTGACGACGAAGAGATTTGCTATCTGGGCCTGTCGATTTTGTCTGACTGGTATTGCTAGTGATGGAATTTTAGAAGAGATTTCTGAGGAACATATTCCATGGAAGTATATTCAGAAAAGTGAAAGGTCGCCGACTTTTCTATGGTGTTCTAAAATGAGGTCAAAGAGTTAGTGACCTATGGCTCAGGAAGAAGAAAAGTGGAAGGCATAGACAACAAAGTAACAACTAGAAAATGTTCGTTAAAAGTGATTCTAACTAGAAGTCTGAATTTAATTTTTGAGAAGTACGAAAATTTCATGCTGAAGGTTGGTTTGCTACAATCCTTTCGGTACAGAACACTATGATCAATCTTTTCATCGCAATATTTGTACCATTATGACAAACTTACTTCAAGTTAGGTGGGTGCTAATTGCCTCTAGTTAGTTGAGCAATAATTATTTGTTGATATTTGTTTCCATAGGTATTGAATGATTTGGTTTGAGTTGAGGCAATTTCTAAGAGTATTTATCTAGAATCAAGACTCTGTAAAATCAGATTCCTCATGTTTGGAATCAATGCTAGCCAATTCGACGATATACTGGATCTCCTCTAAATCTCTGTTGACTTTGAAGAAACCGACTCAGCAATTGGTCGCTTACTTTTGAGTTCCCTGATGAGTGAAAGAACGACACTCCTGAGTGATCCATTTCCAGGCACCTTTTTGTCCTCGAAAGGGCTGACCAAGGTCACATCATGTCCTGCTTCTGCCAGTCCATCGGCCAGAGTACTACCGAGTCGAAAATGACTGAAGGCAGGCATTGGGAATACCACTAAGATCTTGTAACCGTACACGGCACATATTAGTTCGATGAAAGCAATCAGATATACAAATCTCATTTTATATGTTTGTCTACTCTTGATAACGAATTATTGATTTACTGATACCTACTGTTGCAGCAGCGCTTAGATTCTCATAATATAGACATGTTATCTATTAATTCACATCGTTGCCATCCCAGCAACTCAAAATGTACTAAAACAATCTAATAGTTAGGATTTTCATTCGAACTTCCTACTATTGAGTAAGGATAGGGGGAGGGGTAGGAAGGAGGGGCTTGGGAAATAGACAAGTGAAAAGATAATGAAAACTCATTTGTAGTATTGTGATTATCGCATTTCTCATTTTTCAACACACTTCAAAACAGACGATTGAGTCAATCGTCATTCTGTCATTCATTTTTATCCATAATCATAACTTTGAGCAACGTGAAAAAAATTTACTAATGACCATAATACACAATAGTGACATGTAATGTGAACTGCATTGTGAAGGCATGCATCATAAGCACAAAACTCACTTGTTTGGATGGAAGACATTAATGACATTTCTACGAAAGCGTAGAACGGACATGAGATATTTTTTTTCTTAATTTCGTGTTAAAACTCGAAATTAGCTTAATTCCGAGTTATAACTCGAAATTAGTGCTAATTTCGTGTTACAACTCGAAATTAGCTTAATTTCGAGTTAAAACTCGAAATTAGTGCTAATTTCGTGTTACAACTCGAAATTAGCTTAATTTCGAGTTATAACTCGAAATTAGCTTAATATGCGATATGCGATATCGCAGGTCACAATTGTTACATCGCTGCGATATCTCTGTGATGTTACTGTATTTGCAGGGATGTTGTTTATCAACTTTTTTGTTATTCAGTCGAACTCATTTATTTCACTCATTTCTGAGTTATACCGGTTAATAGTAAATGTCTCTTTTATGACAAAAACTGAGACTACGGATGATTTTCACAAGAATGCCATGAATATGAGTTACCATAGCAACCATTGTTATCGCAAATGTTGTCAGAGATATTGTCAAATTGAGCTAATTTCGAGTTGTAACACGAAATTAGCACTAATTTCGAGTTATAACTCGGAATTAAGCTAATGTCGAGTTTTAACACGAAATTAGTACTAATTTCGAGTTATAACTCGAAATTAAGCTAATTTCGAGTTGTAACACGAAATTAGCACTAATTTCGAGTTATAACTCGGAATTAAGCTAATTTCGAGTTTTAACACGAAATTAGTGCTAATTTCGAGTTATAACTCGAAATTAAGCTAATTTCGAGTTGTAACACGAAATTAAGCTAATTTCGAGTTGTAACACGAAATTAGCACTAATTTCGAGTTTTAACTCGAAATTAAGCTAATTTCGAGTTGTAACACGAAATTAGCACTAATTTCGAGTTATAACTCGAAATTAAGAAAAAAAAATATCTCATGTCCGTTCTACGCTTTCGTACATTTCACTGATATTGCACATTGATTTTTGATTCTTGGCTCATTTCAGTACGTACGAATTTTGCGATCGGCGAACTAGCGTACTAGACAGAGTGAAAAGGTACTAGATCTAGTACGAAAATACTAGTTCTGGCAACGCTGTCCGTTCAAGTTGAATGACACTACCTTTTACTATGAGCAATGACGGCTATATTATCAGAGTATCATCGTTACCAGTTACCACATCGCTACTACCTGAAGAAGAATATTGAGGCGTTTGAGCAGTGTTATTTCGGGAATTTAACTGCTCGACAGTTGAAATGAAAAATAAATATTTTTAGAATCAAATTTGAAGATGAGTTATTGCCACAACCGTTTTTCATTTTATTTCCAATCCTCATTGCTCTTTGCCTTTCGATTTTTTGTATGATTTGTTGCAGCGTCTCTGTATATATCATGATTCTTAATAAATGTACAGTTGTTATTTGAAAAATCGTAGTTCAAATTCTCGAAATTGTCATGTTTCATGTTGTAATATGATTTTTTTCTCAATATACAAGCTCATTTTAAGTTCTTCAAGTTCTTGGATCATCTAGTTTATGATTTCAGGAATAGATTGAAAAGGAAATTACGGTTTAATCAATATATCGAAAATATATAGAAATATGTGTAGAAATTTGTAATTTTGGGGTTGTGAATTCAAATTATTGGTACAGCTTCTTTTGATATTATGTTACTCAATGAGCTTGCTGTTTTTGGTCACGTGACATCATATTATACGAATGGGGGAGGGAGACAGAGTATATAGTCTCCTGGCAGTTCGTGGAGTCTTTTTCGAATTCCTCTAGTGTTTTCTATATAGCATATTGAAATCTATGAACAATTCCCTATTTTTGACCGTGTCACTTTTAAGCAAGTAGTTCAGTAGATTGAAGTAGTCATAGACATAGACGGGGATCTGCAGCTGAACACTTCCTCTGAATAATTATTGAATCCATAATAATTTGAATTGAAAAACGCAGTAACGTGGTGTATATGCAAGAATGTGATTCATAATCGGACATTATAGGTAACAATCTGGTTTATTGGAATCATTGGAAATGCTGCACTTATTGTTGAGTAGTGATGAACGACAATCTGATCGTGACATCATGAATTCCCTAACGTTGCTATGATCCTATTGATAAACATTGAGCATGTAAAGGGCAACATAGCAAAAGATACTGAGTCGGCTATCATACATTCCGCCAGTCTCCGCCGGAATATCTGAACTCTGAACAAAATAAAAATTGAAATATATCATGTGACCAACTGTCTAACGATGAGCGTTGCTGGGATCCTTCCTCAAAATACATATATGTAACCTGTAGGTATGCTAGATTCACCATGGTTCTGTGTAAAATCCGTTCGAGCACAAGATTGCAAAATACACGCGAAATATGAGAGGTAGGTATAGGTATTTCGTAATGAATAAGTAAATGATAAATACATAACTGTTCAATTTTTCTTTATTTTCACATTGGAAGTTCGGCAACAAACTTTCCTAACAAGCAGATACAGTAACGTCAATGTACCCAAACAAATGGATAGCAGGGTGACCATGACATCGATCGATGCATATTTGTACCATGGCATGTCGACTGCAGCCACCCTTAAATGAGGTGCACCATCATGTCTCACGATGAATTCAGTCCAGTATACAGCGAGATCCAGGGGTTTTATAGGTCTGTCATGCATCAGCCTGGATATTCTTCTGGCATTTTCGCGGTACCTGATAGACAAAAGATTCCTTCAGTAATTCTCTTTTTTGTTCGTCGTGACATTTCACATCGAGTGAAATAGCTATTTTTCTACAAGCGTGCGTGATTCACCCTATACCCGCACGCAATTCAGTTTGGGAAGTGTCATTTTCCCGCAACAGTGCGGGAAAATTTTCCCAAACTAGTGCGGGAAATTTTCTCAGTTTGTTTGTTGCAGTATTAAGTATGTATGTTCAGAATCATCCACCAAATTGCACTATTTATTGTAAAAATTAAGAAATATTGAGAAATAAAAATTGATTATTATAAAAATCCCCCTATGATTGATCTGACGGGAAACGTCAATTTGTCATGCCAATCAAACCTCAAATAAGTTTGAAATTGTCGAAGTGACAGACACAGCGTTACTGTCATTTTCGATTCAGTGGAAATGCCACAATGTGATCAAAAACTTCTAGCTATAGGGATTTGATACAGATGCGTTATCATCAACGAAGTCTTAAGAAAGGTATATGAGAAGCTATACACGCGTTTTATTGAATGATGCAACAATAAAGAAATGAAAAAACCGAATGAAGAATAGGTATTTCCGGCTCATTTCATAGAAGTGTCTGGAACCTAGAGACCAAAATCCTAATGGGTCTGCTGGCTTCCGCAATGAACCAACATAATGCGTCAAACTGTAAGTTCACAATAGCTATATTACTAATAATTAATAGATAGAGAAAATATAACTCTTGTTAGTTGTTCCTATTTGCTTGAATAATTAATTGAACGATTCAATCAATTTCCTACGCTTGTAGAAAAAATATTGTTCCTAACTCATGCGGAAAGTAGTAATTCTCCGCACACGACGGCAGTTGCACGAACGACGCGGAGCGGAGTTAGGGCATGTCGTCAAGGGCGGAAAACACATTTTCCGCAAGAGTTAGGTACAAAGTTGGTGTCATATTGTAACCAACATCACACAATCGTCCACCCATTACATGGCATATTGTAGTCGTCTAACTATTTTCTAGCCGGCACCCTGCCAAAAAGAATATAATTATATTTAAGTTTCAATAGACAAGTTCAGCAATTCATTGCCAACCTTGAGAATAGCTAAGAACGTCTACCACTGAAAACAGATTATTTTCATAAATTATTGATAATATTTCTGTCCTTATCCATTTTTGTATCATCTGCGGCGTCGAAATTTCTGGAAATTATAAAAACTTTGATATCTAGTGATTTTGAGGTTATTTTAGTTATCATATTGGCTGCCTGTAAGTTGAATGACACATGTTTGTTTTGTTCTGTGACTCCTGTGACCGATTTTAGGTTAATTCAAAACATAACTTAGAGAGGAGCATTCAAGAATAAGTTTTCCTACAATTTTCATTTGATGAAGTTTATCTATGAATCAGACATCAAAGACATTCAAGAAGTACCTGGATACCCTGTGAAAACATAACTTAGAGAGGAGCATTCAAGAATAAGTTTTCCTACAATTTTTATCTGATGAAGTTTATCTATGAATCAGACATCAAAGACATTCAAGAAGTACCTGGATACCCGTGTAAATATTACGTTGAGCCTATATTAGAGAAGAAGGGAAGGATTATTATAAAAAAAATGTGAATAATAATCTGTCAGTTTTATACTTGGTTGCTTGGTCGATGAGAAGCAGGATTGATGATATTGAACTTATAGCGGGTGACACAGGGTATCGGGCCACCCCTGTAACTTCTGCTTTCGTCATCAGATTTTTCTGAAATTCGGTACAGTTATATAAGCAATTATTTCGGATTTGATCACATTACAATCCAATATGGTGGACTTCCGGTATTTTTGGAAATGCCAGCAACTTCGTTTTTTCAAATGAAACACCCTGTATATTTTCACATATTCAAGTTCAACAGGTCGAAACAAGTGCAATCTTTATTTCAAATGTCATTTTTTCGAAAAAAATTAAATTAAAATTGTTTTTTCATTTTTCCTCGTGGATAAATGAGATGTGGTCAAGACTATTCACAATGAGTCACACATAACAGAAGAACATAATTTTTTCTGAAAAATTATTTTTTGTGTCACTTATCCAGGAATCAATTCAGCCACATCACTTTTTGACCAAAAATTATTTTTTTTCAAATGGAACCCCTATGAGCCACCTACTCGTTCCTCTAGAACATACATTAAGGAACAAAATGAAATATCATTTTTGTTTTTCGGTGCAGTAACAAATTGTATACATTCAAAAATCAACAACTAGTTATGCATTTCCTTGCAGTTAGAATCATTTCTCAACTAGGTAGGCTGTGGAATAAATGACATTTGACATCAAGATTGCACTTGTTTTAACCTGTTGAACTTGAATATGTAAAAACATACAGGGTGTTCCATTTGAAAAAACAAAATTGCTGGCATTTCCAGAAAAACCGGAAGTCCGCCATATTGGATTGTGATGTGATCAAATCAGCAATAGTTGCTTATATAACTGTACCGAATTTCAGAAAAATCTGTTGACGAATGCAGAAGTTACAGGGGTGGCCCGATAGCCGGTATATGATCAAGTCCTTAGGAATAAAGATGAATGTTATTGTTGTAGGTGGTTATAAATGAGTAAAAATTATCTCATTATTCAAAATTTTCTGGGATTTTCTCTCCTCGTTTCTATAAAATAAAAATATGAATATTTTTATTTTGGGTCAAATCATTTGATTTGTCCTTATTACACGTATATTGAAATAATATTCATATTTTTATTCAATAGAAACGAGGAGAGAAAATCCCAAAAAATTTGGAATAATGAATGTACCACCTCCTTGATTTCAACCTGCAGACAGTATTTAAAAATTATCTCATTTTGATCGAAAAACCTTGAAATTCCAACAAAATATAAGCCTGTACCTGTATTATCTAAGATAATTGAGGAATGTGGCGATGAGAGATTACTCAAATATTTGTGTAAAATTTAATTTCTATGCAGGTGTCAATATGGGTTTCGAAGGTCGAGTGACACCGAGATAGCACTAACAGTTGATCTGATCACAGATCGACAAATGAAAATTTATGACCTGCATTTGACACTGTCAACCATGCTTTAGTCCTCAAAAAGCTGGAAAAGAAGATATTTGGCGAACAGTTGGTTAAGAAACTGAACAGTTAGTTAGTGTCAAAGGATTGGGAAGAGATCTCAAACAATTCACCTGTGGAGTTCCGCAAGGATCCATTTTGAGGACAACAGTATCTTCAATTTATGTAGATGCCATATCAAGGAAATATAAAACTGTACGCTGAAGATATGTACTACAATAGTCTATTCGGGTGAGATGGTTATCACGATACAGGAACACATTCAAAACCATCTAATTAAACTTTTTTACTAGTTGGTCTCTCATAAGTAGCTGACACCAAATGTTGAGAAATTATAATGAAGACAACATTGAATATGAATAACTGTATTGCAGTGTCATTTGAGAACAAATATCTCATATATGGAAAAAAGAAGCGAAATATTCAGGTCTCATTATACAAGGTGTCCCGAAATTACATAAACAGATTTCAACTACGGATTCCAGGAACAGAAATGGCCCCCTGGGGAGTTGAAGCCATCTGAAAGAGGGCACGAGATTATGGTTTTTCATAAATCTTTCCGAAACCCTCTGTGTTGAGATAGTGAAATTTTCTAGCTGTAAATAACTTGTCATAACCGATTTGGAAATGTTAAGAATTTCCCGAAATTTTGATCAGGGGTGTGGAAAATATGTGGGGCTAGGGGAATTCCTTTCTACAACTTTTTCTCATGCAATTTTTGGGAGTTTGACCAGGAAATATGGAAATATCATTATTTTAACCTGGAAATGATATTCATGTTCAGTTTCGATAGCACACACCATTTTGGAGATAAATCGATTTCAAAAGTCAGTTTCACAGAACTAAAATGATTGGAATATATATTGCGAGTGGTGACAAAAATTCAGTAACACCTCAGTAAGGAATATTATCACCACAGGACCTTCTACTCCTCGGGTGATATTGATATTCTTTACTACTTTGGTGTGAAAATGAATATTATTGAACAGGACCCGATAATTTTTTTGACTCAACAAATGAGTAGGAGTGTACAGAGCTGTTTGGAATCTCAGAAAAATCTAACATTGATATTGATATTTGATGGTATCGTTAATGACATCCCTTTTGAACAGAAAGTATTTCTGATTGGTAATAATTTTCGAAGATCAATATTTGAGATATATCACGCATAAAATGAAGCATTAAAAACAAATCGGCAGTCCCCAGGTGTGTATAGTGAATATGATCACGAAAAGATAGAACAAAAAATTATTTTTGGATTCATGATGAATTGATATTCATTATACAGGATGTGGAAAGAAATTCTGAATTGAAAAAACCTAATCACGAATCTGCGATCAGAGCAGGTCTATAAAAATAACATGTTTCTATCGTTCGTATCGTAAGTTTGAACGCCTTGAATGGGTGAAAGTATTGAAAAGGAATATACTCAGATAAAATTATGAATAAAAAAAAAGGATGTATATATGTATATTTGAAGTGATACATTGAGAATTCGCATTTTCTATTTAATGAAAATATCAATTCTTTTTCGGTTTATTCTACAGAAAACAACTACTTTCCTAGCCATATGCCATGACGAACAATTATATCGATTGAACACACACGATACGAATTTGAAAACAAAATCTTCTGAAGTTGAGAATTTGCATTCTCCTTCAGATAAAAATATGTATATGCACATGATATCATTCTGAATATTCAACAGAAAACAACTACATTCTTCGCTATTTGCCACGCCGTACATTGAATTCTACAGAGTGTGCCATTGAAAACGAAACAGCGGCTCTGTAGGTCGGCAAAACCGGATTATGAAAAAAATCTGAAACAAGTCAACTACATTTTTGAGGGGGACATCGTTCTTAAATACTTTCAGCCCTGCGGCGTTGCCGCCTTTAACGAAAAGAAGCAACAACTTTGTTATTTCAAACGGAACACCTTGTACTTCATTGCATTGTTAGATCCTCCCCAAAGAGCTGATTTCATCAATGCATCACACTTGGGGTCTAGCTGGAATGATTTCTTCAGGGATATAGGGTGTCCCTATCTCAACTTTTGATTTACTATCTACTGACATTTAATTGTAACAGATACAGGGTTATCAGAAGTCTGAATCTTGACCCATAACCAAAACGTTCAATAGCAGAAGTTAGCATATGAATAAGAAATATTCACCCATTCGATTGAATATTCATCCCTTTTGATTCATTGCTCATCTTATTACGTACTTTGGATTTCTCAGCAGCTCATTCAGTGTCGAACTGAATTTATCTTCTGTAAGGTCCAAAAAATTCAGAGACAGTCCGTACCCAGCGGCTACTGCCTTTGCTGCATTGAGCCGCTGATCTCCAAAAACTGGTAATGCCAATATCGGTACTCCATAGTGGAGTGTTTCTGTTGTACTGAGTAGTCCTCCATGTGTGATAAATAATTTCAAGTTTGGATGTGCTGAAATATCGAAGTCTGAGAATCATGTTTGAATGATCAGAAATGGTCGAAATCTTGTGTCAATCATGTATTGATAGTGCATTGCATAAGGTTTGTTTCATCTCTAATAGAAAACCTTGGTGCAAGAACCGGGCAATTCCAATTTTTCAATATGTTGGGGAGTGGAAAAAAACGTAATATTTTTGAGAAACTTGAAAAAAATTATGCTAAATGGTATGAATCCTCTAGAGTTACGTCAGATAAGCTGTATTAACTCAGATTGTAATTTTCATTTACATTGTAGAAGCTAAAAAAGAAGTTTGAAACAATGGTGTTGCCTATTTCTTGCCCCAAAAAGACAAAATTCTGAAAATATAGTCGAACTCGTGTAATAATTTCGCTTTTTTATTTAAAATGAAATATATAACAAGAAATATTGTGAACAAATAGTATTTCAACATAGAAAGAATCGTTGACGTTTCCTGCGTCTTGGTCTTCGTTAATATTGCCAGAATTTGGGTCCTCTTCTTCAACAGTCATGTTTTTGGAACATATTCACTCCCCGAATCTTGATAGGGCTCACTTTCACTTTCCGACGACATTACATGAAACAAATGATCAAACTAATCACGCCACACACGATGGAAGACGCGTAAAGGCTTGCTGCTAATAACCTCACTCCGACATCTCCTACTACACGCGTTCATTTCGGTGCTAAAATCGGGTAACTCCTGGAGTTGCCCGACTCTTGCACCTCAATGGCTCATCAGGTAAATCCTTTCCCGTGTTAACTTAATAGGAAATTGTTGGATTCGCTTGATTCTTGCACCAAAAGATGCGCAAGAAAAAATTCTATATGTTAAATACAATATCCCAATTTCGGCATAAAATGGAGTTGCCCAGTTCCTGCACCGAGGTCTTCATTTATGAAACCAATTCCGTGATAGTTCTCAATTCTAATTATAGTTTCTCCAATTGACTCAGCAGTTACTTGATGGAAATCCATAGTAAATTTAAAAAACCTCAATACGATTTTCACAAAATTCTTACTGACGAATGTTTCGCTAACACAGTAGTAAAAAAAGCGATTTGTGTTCAGTCGGTTCGAATGATTCAAAAACTACTCACCCAAAATGTCCATTTGAGGGAGCCATTTCCTTATAATAATGTTCGAGCTTTTCTCAGCTAAATCTTCGTCATATTTCCAGAGTACCGTTTCCTTCAATTTTCCCAAGGCATTAACTAATGCCTGTTTATAACGGGGTTCCATTTCTGAAGGCTTTATATTCGAGCCCATGCTGAAGTATATAACTCCTTCCTTGGCATTGTCCATGATGTTTAGAAGATCGTCTGGCAATTTTCTAGGACGAGGTACGTGGAAGCCGCCTATATCGATCATATTTGGTACCAGAGGCACTGGCTGACTGAAGCTCTGGTGAGAATTCAGCAAGAATAATGATACATTGCGTGATAAAGTCTCAACGTCAGGACACTCGGGAAAATATTGCTTCACCATCTCATTTTGTTTCGGATATATTATGAAATATTTGTTCAATATATGAAACAGTAGTAGTAACGAGTTTTTCGTCCGTTGCCAGAACGTCATGTATGGTCCATATTCCTCGAAAAGATCCGGTATGTAGGAAGGTGGACCCGGATTACCAGATATGGAATTGACCCAAAAATTAGCTGCAATTGGACTGAACATTATCAGAGGAGCATTGTAGTGGCATGCTATTGCTTTCAAGCCATCGTTGACGAATTGTTCTAGGATGATGACGTCAAAAGTGTTGTTGGATCTGAGTAGTTCTTTGAATGACGGATCTTCAAGTGTAGCTTTGGTCCTCAGGTTGCCGAGGGAGCTCACGAAATATATTTCTGAGAATGTATTGAGCTTTGTCATTTCGAAAAAGTTCGGATTCTCCTCATCTGAAATAGAAATGTGAGGAATTCAGAGATGACAATATACTTCAGGAATATGAGATTTCTGATCATTTCCGCTTCTATACAGGGTGTTTCCACAATTAGAGCGATCGATGAGATTTAGTATTTGAGGACTGAAAGATGATTATTCGAAAGCATATATTATCATATACCTGGATCAAATTCTCAAGGGGGCTTGAGATTTTTGGAGAAATATATGTATCAATTGTTCAGAGATTGAGAGTCGAACCCCAGAAGTTTTATGATTGCTCCTTTCATATAACACCTGATTTCATTCGTCACATCAGTTTCTGGAAATACATTGTTATTGAAACAACATGTACTCCACTCATCGAATGATGAACTTGAATGAAATATAGTAACTTTATTTTTTATAAAATCAATTGATATAATCAATCAATCGATGTTCTGAAATATCGCGAGTATCGAAGTCTAAGTTTGAATTATATTCTGACAACCAGTGTGTTTTCCTCAGCGAAAAACTTAGTATTACTAATCATGGAAGCATTAAACAAAGATAAATCATCGTACATGGTGATTTTCTGCCGAAATTTTTATTGAGTTGCGTGTCAGGGTTGACATATATATACAGTGTGTCCACCTTAAGGACTTACCACCCCTGTAAAATTGTTATTATCTGACCGATTTCAAAAAACTTTTTTTTGTTGAATAGGTATTTGAAATGTCCATCCAACAAGAGAGTGATTTTACTCATGAACTGTAATCGTGGCCAACTGCGACCAACTTTATTGACCCATATTTGAGAAAGTACTATTAGGGATTTTTTTCAGAAAAAACAATGCTGGATTCTGAATCACGATCACTTGAAAAACACCTCCACTGATTTTTGTCATCATAAAACACAGGGTGTGCGAAAAAACGAATTGTTTTTATTTTAATAGGTGCGATCAGAAAATGTAGTATTGTGGTATTTTTGAGAAGAATTGATGACACATTATTATTGAGGATCACTTTGAACATCTGTACCGATTTTCATCATTCAAAAATACGATGTACATATATGAGAAAACAATTACATAGAAAAAGTAGGCAATAATTTTTCATCACCTCAAAAAGAATATTAATTTGATTTTTCGAACTCCCTGTGTTTAATGATGATGAAAATCGGTAGAGGTATGTTCCAAGTGATCCTGATTCATCTTTTTATTTTGAGTGAAGAACTATCAGGATGAAAAATATTGCTTACCTATCCTTTTTAATTTTTTTCTCAGACACATTGTATATTCAAATGACGAAAATTGGTACAGGTATATTTCAAATAATCGTCAATGATAATTTGTGATTATTTCTTTCTAGAAAAACCACAGAACTACATTTGCTGATCACCTATTTGAAGAAAATGATGATTCGTTTTATCGGACACCCTGTGTTTCATGATGATGAAAATCGGTACAGGTATATTCCAAGTGGTACTGATTCAGAATCCATCATCAAGTTTCGTAGAAAAAAATCCCTAATAGTACTTTCTGGAATATGGGTCATTCAAATTTGTCGCAGTTGGCCACGATAACAGCCCAAGAATTAGATCACTCTCTCGTTGGATGGGCATTTCAAATACCTATCCAACAAAAAAAGGTTTTTTGAAATTGGTCGGATAATATCGATTTTACAGGTGTGGTAAGTCCTTAAGGTGGACACACTGTATATACACCGTGTTCCAGCTAAAATGTCCCTGCCTGTAAAAAATCAACCGCGCAATCGAATGACTTCAAACTTGGTCACCCAGTATATTTGATGATGCTCACTCGAAATACGCTATTGAATAAATCATAGGTATACAGGGTGACACCGAAGTGCACCTCAACTTTCTTATTTGAATAGGGACACCTAGTATATTATTCCATATTCAAGTAGAGTTCATTATTACAAATTCAACAATGCCGGGTTTGAGGGGATTTTTCTCAAACGACTACGACGATATGGCAAAAAATAAAACGAGGCAATAAAAAATTTATATGAATAGATTTTATTATTATAACACGATGGGTCTCCTGCACCTAACTACAGACCCGTAAAGGATTATCTTCGCTATCGGTTTGGAGAAAATCTAATAACCACCACTTGTCTCGATAGTGATAGCAACTGGCCAGCTCGGTCGCAGGACCTCACCCCACTAGATTTTTATTTGTAGGGCTACTTGAAACAACGAGTTCATGAGTTGCCAATTGTGGATATGGAAGAAATGACAGAAAAAATTCACAAATTTATGCGCACAAAGTGATCGCAACGTGATACATAGGATAGGGTCACAATGAACGTTATCAAATGAGCTAGGAAATGTTTGCAGTAGAAGGGACGACATATTGAGCAAATCAGGTTTCATTTATTTTCTTTTCATTCGATTTCGATCATGTTATATTTATAAAATGTAATCGTATAAATTTTTTATTGAATTGTTTTATTTTTTGGCATATCTCCGTCGTCGTTTGAGAAAATCCCATCAAACCTGTTGAATTGTAATAATGAACTCTACTTGAATATGGAATAATATACTGGGTGTCCCTATTCAAATAGGAAAGTTTGGGTGCACTTCGGTATGACCCTGTATACCTACGATTCAATTAATAGCATTGTTCGAGTGAGCATCATCAAATATACTGGGTGACCAGAATTTAAGTCATTCGATAGCGTGGTTGATATTTTACAGGGGGAGACATTTTAGCTGGAACACGGTGTATATATTTTTCTGTGACGGAATAAACGATTTACATTTTATCTATGTTGACAGGTAACAAAATGTCACCTTTCATAAAATTACATTCCCTCTGCAGAAATAGTGAATACTCTTTCCCCAACATAGCTCAGACGCATTCGAATTCATGATTAGTGGCTCATTTACAGAGCGTGCCCAAATATCACCCAAGATATTATGATCGAATGTGATTAACTCAAGATCAATATCAATAGGTGATAATGATAGGAAATAAGTGTTTTTTTCAGTAGAGTATATGGATGTTTCAATAAATCAGTAGATTAATATGCAAATCAGCATATCTCCTGAAAATTCGGTAGAACTGGCAACTCTGTCGCGTGCTAACACGGCAATTTGTTGGTTCCCCGATCTTCATTTCAGTTTCTCATCACTAATTTACTAGAAAAATGTGCATTTTTGAATTTTACCTCTTCCATCCACCATGTGCTTCAGATGAACATTCCTGTATTTCCCATTTTTCGGCAGTACTTTGTCATCGAATTTACCCACCATCGTCACGTCATGACCAGCTTCTGCCAGACCTTTAGCAAGAGTACTGCACAGTCTGAAGTGACTAAAAGAAGTTGACGGGGATACCACTAATATTTTGTAACCGTACACAGCACATATGAGTTCGATCACCACAATTAGTATTAACCAAACGGTTTTCATTTTGGATATAATCTGATCTAGTTTAGTCACGTAATCAGTCGTTCATCACAAATATAGTTCACGTCTAACGAACGAAACCATCTCACTGTTTGTGTTCACTACTGTATGTTTTGTCGCATTTATCACATATTATTATCATTCCATCAATTCCACGGAAATTCTATGTTGAACATAATGTCAGATTAGAATACAAATTTATTTGTAGACAGATGATAATAATGATGGAACTAATAATGATTATGATTATCATGAGAACAGTTAATGTTTCTATAATTGGTTGAAATATACTCCCCATCAAGCACAAACGTCCCTGGGATGTTTTGGGATGTTTTGAAAATGTTGGCATGAAGAAGGTTTTTCGAAACGTAATATGATTTCTCAAAAGAGCTCGTTGAAGAATGTTGGAAATATTGTTTTATATTGTTTTTCTGTGCCATTTGCCATGATGCTTAACATCACAATACAATGAATTATGATTTGTTTCCGATTTTGTTGTTGTTGTTGTTGTTGTTCGCATTCGCCTTTGCAGCGTCTTTCATTCATTCCATTATTACAATACCAACTTTAAAATACAGATTTGAAAGGGTTGAGATATTGTGCCTAATTTCCGAGAATGGAGGTTGATCAAACCTTTCCACAGGTAACTAATCCTTCAGGTTGGGAGAGTTTAAGATATATAAGCAAGTAAAAGTTAGTTTAGTTCATCGTACCAGTATATCACCTGACGAGACTACTGTGAACCCTATAGTCCCTATCTGTGTCTAAGCCACTATTGTTTTTTGTGAGTCCAAGGATTACTCACAGCAGGTGTTTTGACACCATGAATATTCCGTATACAGTTTGTATTCACACTTTACTACTACATTCAACATTCAGCAGAAAAATTCAGATTTTGAATTCACGAAGCTTTATTGTGATCATTGTACTTTATTTCATGCATGGGTTAATAAATATTACTTGAGAAGTGATGAAGTGATGTCATTAATAAAGTGTTCTCTTTTCGATATCAAATAATTTTGGTTTCCAAAACACATTTTTTATGGACTATTATACCACAGAAAATACTGAAAAACCATCACATCTTTCGATTGATGGATAAATATTGTTTTTTCATTTCATCCCATCATCTTCTATGAAATCTAGATTCATGATTCAATGCTCGAACTTAGTCTACGAGAAGAAATCAATTCGACTACCAAGTGAAATTACGGAACGTTGCGTTTTCCTTATCTATGATACATTTTTCACCAAGTCATGTATACGCGAATGAACATTTTTCATACTCTACTTTTTCCTACATCACAATATCAGGTACTGATTAAGTGATCAGACTAGTGAGAAAACTTCAACAAACATGCGAAGTATGCATTAACGAGTCTGGAGTAATTTTTTGAACTTCAACCTGAAGTTATCGTTAGAAAATAATCTATGACCTTGAAATTATCATAGGATAGATGAAATGAATCATAGCTGGATAATTATTATGAAGAGTTCAACTAGATTATTAGCTAAATATTGTCTGTAGGTTAAAAGAGGAGGTGGTATATTCATTTCACTTGATTATTTGGGATCTTCTCTTATCGTTTCTAAAAAATAAAAATATTATTATTTCAATATATGTGTAGGAGAACGAATCAGATGATTTGCCCCGAAATGTCACTGCGTTTAAAAATGTTTCTATCAGAGAGCCTGAAAGAAAAATCCAATGGCTCGTTAGTAACACTTTGTTTGGAAAAATGTTTGAAGAGAAAAAATATAGTTATATTTGAAATTTATCGGATTTTTATACTTATCTCTGGACGTTTCGGGAACGAATCTGCTCCCGTTCATACATACATGATGCAAAATATATTTCTTCGAAAATGTTTTTCTTATAGTTTGACACCCCTCAGTGACATAATGATATTGGCAGCCAAGAGAGACTTGTTGGATTAGCATTGATGCCCATTTATAGAGATATTATACAAATATCTCCAGACTGTGTATTAACACGGAATCACTCAGGTGGATAATCTGTACATTATCACCCAAGTGACGTCTGCTGTACCCCATAATCAAAAACTCGAGGAAAAAAACTGTTTGGAATTTCTCCAAATTTGTACGTGAAATGAGTTTTAAGATGTATTTACTTCATAATTATGAATAGAATTTTTTCATAATTAGCTTAATTCATGGGATATCATCAAAGCCATATAAATGGTGAAATATTCATGGGAAAAACATTATATCTTTGGAGACTGTTGAAAAAATATACAACACTCAATTCAGTGAAATTTCGTGCAAAACAAATTATGCAAATGTTCAACGCTAATGACACAATTATGTCCCATGGATATCCTCAGGACGTTCTGTCGGGACATTCAGGACGTCCATAGGACGTTCGAATTTGGTACCGTGGGCGTCCATTGGACGTCTGTGGGACGCACAAATGTCCCACTTGAGGACCAACTAGGGACGTCCTTGAGGGATGTCCCTGGGACAACTATCGAATACCTAAATTCTTACCCTTTTTCTACTTGAATCAACCCTAATGAAATTCTGGAAATGACAAACGGATTCGAAGTGAATGAATCAAGTATTCAACAGAGCACATTTGAAGGACCTATTTCTTCAAGAAGCATTTTTCGACTTATGTTTCAGAAAACATTTTTCCTTCCGGATTGGATTCATTGGTTGACGAATAACATTTTCGTTATTTCCTCCTCTATAAAATTATTAAACAGAAGCCAATTTTATACTCAGTGAGTAGGCGTATATAGGGAACTCGTATACTCACATGTTTATAATATATAATACTGAAGGTGAATACAGAAGTGGTTTCCTTCTATTTCTGAAAATGCATCAAATTATGCTTTAGAACCGCAGTTATTGCATTTCAAGCTCAGCGCAAATCTACCGAATAGATTCCAGTACACAGTGAGAAATCCCTGTGCCCTGTGGGATATAACGCCCTTTGCCTTCACATGTAGTTTTCTATTTCGATAATCAATGACCTCATATCCCAAAGTAGGTGATCCATTACTTTATAGTGGTGATGACATAATTCAGGATAGGTGGGGGAACTCACAACCCCACACATAAAAACAATCTAATGAATATATAAAATTCTCCTGTCCCTGTCACGATGTTAGCGGCCATCTTGGCGAGCGAGTTTTGTAATCCGCTTTTATTCAAAATTGGTTTCTGGGGATTTTCGGGGTCGGAGATTATGATTTATTCGTCAAAATTAGGAAATTCAAAATGGCGGATCCAATATGGCGGTCGAGTCTTTTAATAACGGACCGATTCTATCCACGCACCATTTGTATCTAGGAGTTTTCGGAGTCGGAGATTGGAAATTCAAGATGGAGGATCCAATACATCGAGCGACTTTTGTATTCATTGTCAGAATTCAGATTCTATCAAAATTGATAACTGGTGGTTTTCGAGGTCGGAGATCATGGTTCCTTCGTCGAAATTAGGAAATTTTGAATGGCGGATCTAATATAACGTACGAGTTTTTCAATTATTGGTATCTGGGGGTTTTCGCAGTAGGAGATAATGATTCTCTCAACAAGATTTGGGCATATAAGATGGCAGATCCAACCACCACGTCACTCCAGACAAGTAAGAAACTATTTGGATAGTACTTTCCCTGGTCGTTGGGTTGGCCTTCGAGGTCATTCGAAATGGCCAGCCTACTCGCCAAATTCCACACATTTAGACTTTTTTTTATGAGGCATTTGGAGCATGTGGTGTACGAAACTAGACCAGCTTCAATATCGAATATTCGAAGAGAAATGATGAATATTTGTAGAAACATGGACGTAACTGTGTTGAAAAGTGTTCGGAGTGAAATATCGGATGAGCTGTTCTTGAACCAAGAAGTTCAAGGCAATCATTTCGAGCATATTCTGAACTGAACTCAGCTCATTTCCTCCGACATCTTGTAGTATGTGGGGATATTGACTCTATGGGTCGGAAAGTATTAAGGTATTAAGTATTAACTCTGTTTTCGAGATGGCGCCCAGTGACCATCTTGAAATTTTCATCTATCAATATTACTCCAAAATTAAGTATTCATGCATCAATTTCATTAAGACAAGTTTCAATTTTTTCAGTAGACCCGTTCAAGAAATAGAAGGGAGGGCATTAAGGAAAAGAAATGAAGTATTTTGTTATTCTTTGGCTATAACACATAATTGCTCTTGTTTAACTGTGTTCGATAAATCAAGGAGGTACATACTTTATATGACTGTCATCAATTTGATTTCTGTTTCTGATATCACAATGACTTCATCGTGTTATTATTTCACAAAATCTCATATCCCATGAGATGTAAAATAATTATATCAAAAGTACATTCTGAATGAAGGTTTCTCATAACAAAAGCAAAGAAAACGAATTCCTAAAGAAAATTAAATATGGGCCATATTTTCGCCGATAGGGTTGATATATGGCCCGGTAAAAAATAAGAGAGCGAAACATTTGAGGTTATGTATCAAAACCGTGTAACAGATCGCGTCTGAATTGCGGCAACCAAGCATACACGGCTGAATAATCGTGAGTTGAGCCAGGGTCATTCATTTAAATCGCGCGCCTATTTCCATTCGAAAGGAAGTCAGGGTTATTGGAACGGGGGAAGGGGAAGAGAAGGAAATTAGAAGATGGTGCCTCAATGTTGAAACTGTAAAGGTTATTGATTTTAAATCATTGTGCATCCAGTTTTGCAGAGGGTGTTTTTTGGTTTTATTGTAGCGTCTACGCTCCTGGCAGCGCTGGACCTCTCGCCTATGCCCTTTTGTAGACTTGGATGAATTTAGACTAAGAACTGGTGTCCTTTCGCCACTGGGATTTTTCCTGCCGCATTTCACCTCTGTTCCTCCAGTTTGAATAAAGATCTGCCACCCGACGAGCAATTTTTTACTCAGCCGAACCCCGCAAACACAGACCCCTGAGATTTATTGCAACTTGGCGACCACCACGGGGCTGAGAAAAATTGAAAATGCTCCCAGAAAGAACACCTCCAGGCGCTACTCAATACTTTCTGAGGTTCAGAAACCGTCCAGAACAACCGACAGCAGATGGAACTGTGCAAAGGAATGAAGGACAGGAGGGTAATCAACAAAGGTTTCAACACCTTGATCAAGGTAACAACTTGAATATTATCCCCAGTGAACAACCCCAAGCAAGTGCTTTGCCAGTGATATTGGAAAGGGAGCCCACTTTGGGACATCGAGTATCTGATGCACTCACAGCCTCTGTAGGATCTGGAAGTGATAGTTCTAGTGTTTTAGGGAATAATAATGGGTTGCAAACCCTACTGGAGGGTAGGAACTATGAGGCAGTAAATCCTACAGGGTTAGTGGCAGAGCAACAAAGTTTACCTAGACATCAAGCTAAGCATAGTAGGGTCCATTTTCCTACAGATTTATCTGAAAATGACTATACACTGCCTGCCACTAACACTGTACCGGGGCAAAAATATCAGGAAGTCCCAATTAGTTTTTTTAATAACAGTAACTTTAATAGCTTGCCATACTATAGTCAGGCAAATAGCCAGGCAAATAGTTTTCAAAATCTTGGCTACCAAAATGATCAAACAGGAAGAACTTTTTTGCCTCAAAATCAAAACTATATTAGTTCTGTGGGTAGGAATACGACTATTAACAACAATGCAAATCAGAGTAGGGCTCAGCAGGGAAATTTTTGTAACTTAGCCAATTTTAGGGATGTAAGGGTTTTGCCTACCTTTGTAAATGGAGGGAATTTGCACCCGGTTGAATTCTTAAATAATATTGAAGCATGTTTTGATGTAAATAACCTTTCTATGGGCCAGTTCAGGTTTTATTTGGCCAGCCTTTTTGAGCACTCTGCAAAAAACTGGTTCAATGCATTTGGTTGCTTGTTCAATTCTTATGCTGCATTTAAGCAAGCTTTTTTAGAGCAATATTGGGGTGAAACCATGCAACTTGAAATAAAATTAAAATTGGAATCAGGCAGGTACAGGGAAACTAATGGTCCTTTTACTGAATATTTTAATGCAAGAATAGCAGAAGCTCGTTATTTGTTCCCACCTTATACAGAACAACAGTTAATTGCAATTATTGCTAGACATTTTCTTCCAAACAATTTCCCAAGAAAATCGCAGTCATGGGATTTGAAGGTCAAGAACAAGATTCGGAAAATGATTCGGGAAACTTGGAAAGTTCCCATACATGAATGGGTGTGTGGGAGCGAAATTAAATAAGGAAATAAAGACTGGCACATTTATCAATACTAATAATAATCCAAAGGAACATTTGCTGAAGGAATGTGATTTTAATCATAAATTATTAGACACTAGGTCCCCCACAATTCAAATAAATTTGTATGGATTTCGTTTTCCTGCTTTGATAGATACAGGCAGTACAGTGACTGCATGTTCTAATGAAGTTTGGCAGCAGTTATCGAACTGTTGGAATAAAATTCCACATTTTCCATGTACTTCAATTCGGGTGATAGGAGCTTTTAAGACAAAATTCAGGAAGGTGCTGTTGCAGGCTTGTTTCACTTTTGAATTGCAGGAAGTAGAATTCTCACATGAGTTTCTTCTAATTTCTGATTTATCTTGCCCAATTATAATTGGAGTTGATTTCCTACGACTATTTCAGGGTGCAGTTGACCTAAAAAATAAAAATATAATTTTGTACAACAAAGACAAGAGGTTATTAGTTCCCGAGTTAGACTTACCTTGTGAGTGGGTCAACCCCGCTCCCATAATGGTTACAGCCCTTGTAAATAAAAGTGATAATGCTACGAGTTTCAACCAAAACCAAATGAAACCAGTAGGCATAGATTTTAATTTGTTGTCATTGTCCACTCGTGTACCTGAAAATGAGAGGTTACATTTAAAAAATTTAATTTTAAAGTACGAGAAAATATTTTCAATTATTCCCGGTCGTATCAAAAACTATTTTCATGAGATCCATTTAAAAGTGGACCGAGAGTTTTTTATTAAAAGTTATCCAATCCCAGTAGCACATAGGGAAGCAGTAGGGAACATGATAAAGCAGATGGAGCAGTGGAAGGTCATTGAACGTGCCAGTACCCCATATGTGTCACCACTCATGACCGCTGTGAAAAAAGATGGATCGGTTCGAGTGTGTCTGGATGCCAGGCACCTCAATTCCATTATGATACCCGAATTCGATTCACCACTTAGGATAGATGATATTATTGCTCGGCTGAAGGGGAAAAAGGTACTATCTAAAGTAGATTTATCCCATTCTTATTGGCAAATCCCCCTAAGGCAAGAAGACAAAAAATACACAGGGTTCATGGTGGAAAATAAAATTTATCAATTCACGGTATTGCCTTTCGGCATCTGCACGGCTGTTTCCTCATTTACCAGAGCCATTCAGAAAATTTTTGAAAACGGGTTTACTGATTTCCTAGTCACATATGTAGATGACCTGCTTATTATGTCAGAATCGGTGGAGCAACACTTCGAACACCTGGAGAAGGTTTTTTCTCGGTTGCAGGAGGCCGGCTTAACTGTTAAGTTGTCCAAGTGTGATTTCTTCCAGGAGGAGATGAACTTCTTGGGATACATTGTTAGTCCATTGGGGGTTCGTCCAGATCCGGATCGCATTCAGGCAATAGCGGACTATGTCCGACCCAGAAACGTCAAAGAGGTCCAAAGGTTTCTAGGCCTTTGTAACTACGATCGAGGTTTCTCGGCCAAGTTCGCGTCAATTTCGGAGCCTTTAACCTGTTTGCTGCGAAAGAAAAGTCGATGGAAGTGGGAGGCTGTTCAAGAGCAGGCTTTCCTCAACATTAAGAAGGAGTTGCAGAACATCACCATGCTGTACCACCCAGACCCATCCCTGCCATGGCATGTAACAACCGATGCCTGCGACAAAGGTATAGCTGCTCAATTGTTTCAGGTGGTGGAGGGCGAAAATAGGGTCGTTGCGTGGGCGAGTCGCCTCCTTTTGGATAGGGAACGTCGTTATAGTTCAAACGAGAAGGAGGTGCTAGCTGCTTTGTGGGCGATCCAGAAGTGGAGAATCTATTTGTTAGGGGGAGTTTTTACATTGTATACTGATAGCAGGACACTCACCTATTTAAATACCTGTAGACTCCTTTCCCCTAGGATCACTCGTTGGGCTCTGGCATTACAGGAGTTCTCTTTCAACATTGTGCATGTTGCAGGGAAAGAGAATTTCGTCGTAGATGCCCTCTCTCGTCATAGTTGTGTCAGGTTACCATCCCCCCAAGATAATTGTTTTCAGCTGCTGAACCTGCAATTTCCGTCTCAATTCCAGCAGTCTCTTACTGAAATAAAACAGCGGCAGGCGGAAGATCTCAAGTTATTAGATATAAAGAATAGGGTTGAAACAGAGGACACGCTTGCCCGGCAGTTTGTTGTGTTCGATGATATCCTTTATAAATATGGAAATGACGAAAGTCGTGTCCTGTTATGCATTCCAGAAAGTCTGGTGGAAGCATGTACTCGTAGTTATCATGAAGCTTTCGGACATTTTGGCCTGTACAAAACCCATTCGGCAATGAAGTCTGAAGTCTACTTTACAAATATGCAACGTAAGATAAAAAAATATATAAAATCCTGCGACCTTTGTCAAAAGGCAAAAATATCGGTGTTACCTCGACCTCCACAATTGCAAATCTTGCCTACTAACAAGAACGATTTGCTAGCGATAGACTGTTTGGGTCCCTTGGTCAGAAGCCGCGGTGGAGTCACTTACATACTAGTGGTGTTGAACGTCTTCACCAAGTACCTCAAACTTTACCCCCTCAAGCGAGCCACTACTCAAGCAATAATAAAGCGCCTGACAGAGGACTACCTACCAACCCATGGGCCGGTGCAACGAATCCTGCACGATAATGCTACTCAATTTACGTCTAGGTTGTGGCGAACAACATTTGATAACCTTCAAATCAAGCTCGTTTACATTTCAGTTCGCCACGCAGCGGCTAACCCATCTGAGCGTTGCATGCGTGAAATTGGCCGGATCATGAGGACCTTTTGTCATGATCAACATTCAAAATGGGCCATCCAACTGAACCAATTTGAGGAGTTTCTGAACTCGGTAGTCCACGAAGCCACAGGTTTCACTCCGAATGAACTCCAGCTAGGTGTCGAACGCCCCGCCCTCCTACCTGCGCGGTTACGCCCGGTATTACCAACTCCCATTCCTCACCAAGAGAAACTGGTCTTGGCAGAGGCCTCACTCCACAACAAGGCGGCACGGCGGGCACTCATGTATCCGGGTCGACCTTACCAGAAATTCATCCCCGGTGACCTGGTATTGCTGAAAGCGAATAATATCTCTTCCACACTGAAAGCTGAAACGAAAAAATTGTTGTTACTCTTCGAAGGCCCTTACAGGGTGAAAAAAAGAATACGTGAGGATACTTACATCTTGTCGTACGATGACGAACGGGAACGAGGTATGTTTCATGCGACCCACTTGAAAAAATACAATGAGCCCCCATAGGAAATCATCCCAGGGGTGCTGACTGAGTTCAGTGACGTTCCACTGCACTTTCACTCAAGGGGAGGGGGGTGAAGATGTAACAGATCGCGTCTGAATTGCGGCAACCAAGCATACACGGCTGAATAATCGTGAGTTGAGCCAGGGTCATTCATTTAAATCGCGCGCCTATTTCCATTCGAAAGGAAGTCAGGGTTATTGGAACGGGGGAAGGGGAAGAGAAGGAAATTAGAAGATGGTGCCTCAATGTTGAAACTGTAAAGGTTATTGATTTTAAATCATTGTGCATCCAGTTTTGCAGAGGGTGTTTTTTGGTTTTATTGTAGCGTCTACGCTCCTGGCAGCGCTGGACCTCTCGCCTATGCCCTTTTGTAGACTTGGATGAATTTAGACTAAGAACTGGTGTCCTTTCGCCACTGGGATTTTTCCTGCCGCATTTCACCTCTGTTCCTCCAGTTTGAATAAAGATCTGCCACCCGACGAGCAATTTTTTACTCAGCCGAACCCCGCAAACACAGACCCCTGAGATTTATTGCAACCGGGAAACAATATTTAGGTGTTATATGGGGAAATTATGTCGATAACTAGAAATTTCAAAGCTGTCTATATACTCACTGGTCTTTCTCAACAAACAATGGAACAAAAACACAAAAATGCAATCTTTACTTATATAATGTTTGTATAGAATAGGCTCCGAAACTACTGAACCAATTTGAGAATTTCTCCCACGATTAGAAACATACGTTATCCCTGATGAACATAGGATACTTCTTACCTCGAGAAAGGGTTTCAATGCTATGGAAAAAAGGATAATAGGACTATGGGTCACATAACTTCTAAGCGGCTCAATGAGTTGAAATTTCATAATGAGTATTTCTATGGTTTACTGGATGATTTGAAAATACACTTGGACGCGAAATGAAGCGCAGCTGTCGGTACGTCAACTACTAAACGGCTTGACCGATTGGGATGAAATTGTTATACGTAGAACAACAAAAAAATACAAAAGATATCGAGAGAATGAAAAGAGGTGTGGGTATAAGCACGAAAAATTGGAAAATATATTTAAAAAAAAATAACTGTAGATACGCGCATAATTCAGAACGACTGCAACAATAGTCTTATTTCTTTTTAAATGGGTACACCAATCGTGCAAAGCCTAGCCGGACAACTAGTTTTTTATAGAAAAGACCACGAAAAATCCGATAATTAACTAAACAACAGTCAGTGAAACTAATAGGAAGTATCCACACCTTATAAAAATACTAAGCTTACGCCACTGGTTGACACATGACGCCTCTCGTCTAAGAAAAACAGGGTGAGCTGTGATTTCACCGGGGCCTTATTATTACCCCAAGGTACCTCAATAGATGAGCAGTACTTAAGAGGAAATGAGATGGCTACAAGCCGAGGAAATCAACATTTTCTGTTGTATCCGTTACAGCCGTATATATAGAGAATAGTCCTGTCAAGTCATGCTCATTTATTAGACAGAGCTATCATTGCTTGAAATTTGACATTCCCTGGGCGATGAGATTTTTCTGAAATAATTACACAATGGAGTCATCGTGATATCAGATACGGATATGAAATTCATGACAAACAAAGTACCTCATTGATGTATCGAACATAGTTAAACAAGCGCAATTTTGTGTAATAGCCGTAGAAAAAGTATAGTGGATAACTTACACGGAATGCCAATTTTTCACTCGTATGATTCGCAGCACTCACCTACGGCTCATGCTGCAAACTTCATTCTCGTGGGAAATGACTATCATTCCGTGCTCGCTAAACTTAAACAATATACTATTCACTTTATTTATTCGTTGGGGTCACGAGCGCTTAACCAATTAGGATACCATAATACATGTATCTTTGTTTTCTGCATTACAATGAGCACAATGCTAGATTATTTTTCAGAAGGAGAGGTGTTCCATATTCATTTTTCAAATTATACTTGAAATTTTTTGACAGTGTAGGCTGGGACAAATGGAAAGCCTTTCAACTGTTCGATGATGTATGCATCTGTTGAATACAGTTTTATGAATGAATGGCTTCTAGCCTCGGGAATTCGAGAATGGTGGATAAGGATCATTCAACATGCATGATTTCAGAATATGAATGCTTGAATGCGACAAATTGGATTGAGAATTGGAAAACAAAATATTGGCTCAGAAAGTTTTGTTAGGATTCAAGGAAGAAGCGTATGTCAGTTGTATTCGTAGAACTCAAAAGTGGGTTTTCGTAGATAATTGGTCATTATTAACCCTTCGTCTGTGATATAGTGAGTTCAATTGCATTTTGTCGTTATTACTGCTAGTTTCTGGTATTTTTTGAAGGAAAAAATCAACTAGTCTCTTATAGACCTCTCACTCAAAAGAGCAACAACGTTTTCTGCACCAATGGGATAAAGACACAAGTTTTTCAGGTAGTTTTTCGGATTTAGGGTGGAGTCGAAGAGGTTCGTATAACGATTGATTTTGTGATGATGAGTTCATGAGATCAATGAGATGATATTTGGAAATGAATATGAGATTAGATGAGTTTTGTCCCGGAACTATATGAATCGGAACACACTGTCCTTGTGAAAAATTAAAACAGTTTGAACATGCAAATTTATCATTTTCAAATTGTGCTATAGTTGAACCACCATAATTTTTTCATTTGTGGATATTTTCATATTCTATTTTTTGTATTATGTGTATTATGTATAACCTGAATAACAGAAAAATCTGAGAACACAAAAAAGTTGTCATAATGTATGTATATAATATTGAGTATTTCTTTTGAGGTATACCATACCCCACTACCACACAGTTCTTGTGCCATTTTGGCACAACAAAGTCGAAGGGATAAAACATTTGCTCGCTATTTTGAGTATATTGGCTGCGTCGTTCTTTCGAAGACCTTAATAATCACTTGACACTTTATTGTAATATTATAATTCAGAAATGGAAATTACATTGCATTGAGTTATCTACTGTCTGAAAACTTGTTGATTTTTAGGTGTAGTAGTGCAGAACCAAGGCCTACTAAATCACATTCAGAGGCTGAAAAATCCAGGATCCATATATTAGCGATTTTTGTAGAAAAAATCTGCGTATTCCAAATTACTGAGGAGTCTTCCAACAGCACAAGTTCATTCTATGGACATTCCAGGGACGTCCCTCATTCACTAGTAGGATGTCCCTGGCCCCTGGCGGGACACGAGACATACTAGGGACGGTCTATGAACATCCTCAGGCTTCCAAGAAGCTGTAATTGCCAGTTTGAACTCTCCTAATAAATTCCATTCCATTATTTATTGAATTGCAGGAGAATGATAATATAAGTAGTAATGAAAGAGAAAAGGGTGGACAAAACTCTCCGGTTGATCACAAATAATCCAGCAGCTGTGAATTGCGGGGCGAGTCCTTTCAGGAATTGAATGAGGTATGTGAGTTCGTCTCCCAAATCCGATTTGTCGATGCGATCCTGCAATAGGAAGCAAGTTTTGATCAAGTCTTTCCCAGATCGTTCGACTTTGTCACACGCCATCACTAAGAAAGCTGTCTGTGTCTGAAACAAAGATTTGTAGATGTTATAGGTTATATAGGTTCTAAATGAAAACCAAAAAGATATGCAAAAATTGCCTTCTTGGGCGATATTTTGAGCGAGCCAGTGATCTCTAGGTCGAACTGAGTTAATCGGTTGTTATTCATACCCTAGTCATTTCCCACATTCCTGGCAGGAGTCACTTTACTGTCAAGTTTGTAATAGTATATCGTGCAACAAGTGGAAAAAGTTCAACTTTTCTCACGAGTGCGAGAGTTTGTGACACAAGCCTGAAAGGCGAGTGATGCTAACGCACGAGTTAGAAAAGTGCTTTTCCCCACATGCTGCACACTTTACCTTTTCTACACTTATCAAAAGAATCTGAGTAATGTAACTTATTGGTATTTATTTTATAATGTGACACATTGAATATCGTGACCAAAGAGTAGACGCATTTCCTAGTTCCTCAAAGTATTTAAAAAAATTACAGTTTCCGAAAAAGAATTTATTTCTGTATTTTTCTAAATTCCATGAATTTTTCGTACCATTATGCCAATTCATACTCTTTTCTTGGAATTTCCGGAAACAAATCCAACTTTCGCAGCTTTTTCTATTATCTCTGTCTCTTGCGGTGTATTATTCAGAATCGTCACATCTCGGTTTATACATCATATTATTTATTATGAATTGTTGAAACAATATTTGATGGAAAATGCGATTTCTATCAAAAGCACTAATGAGAACTACCCTAAAGAATTTAAAAAACTTCTTCTGACAGTTGTGACAACTATTCAAAGCTGAACAGCAGCCAAGTTTTGATCGATTTTTGTTGATTCTCCATGGAAATGTATATGGTGTTGGCAAAGTGCCGTGAGAAAAAATATTCCTCACAGTATGGGCAATACATGGTTTTGAAAGTAAGTATGCTATGAGAAATGCGCTACTTTTCATAGCAGTAGTAGAAACAAAAACATTTCTCATCCGATACATTCATGTTATAAGTGATACTTTTAGTGAAAAAAATCACGCAGTTGGCCACGATAACAATCCAAAAATAAAATCACTTCCTTGTTGGATTGACATTTCAAATACTTATCCAACAAAAAAAGCTTTTCGATTTCGATCAGATAATAACGATTTTATAAGGGTGATAAGTTCTCAGAGTGGACAAACTGTATACAGGGTGTTTCATTACTAATTGGAAATATCTCAACCATAGAATCCCGAACTCGAAATATGAAGATTAAACCTAAATCACCTAGATAAAATATGTCTCCTGTCTGAGTTACAGGGTGTTTTATTTAAAAATTTTGAAATATTTTTTGCCCAGTTCTTCAAAATTGAAGAATCGAAAAATTCTGATAAAATTGCGAATCCGCCAGTGGAGTAGAATTGGGGAAGGATCAACCAGTCACTTGCCCCTGTCGTACGCCTTTGGTTATAGATAGAAAAGTTCATTTCACATAATTCAGTTTGGTGTATAATACCTACACTTCCCTCCAGATATGAAAGTGATACGTCAAATAGTTTTGGAGAACTGGGCAAAAAACATTTCAAAATTTTTGAATAAAACACCCTGTATCTGCGCTTTGTAGATCATGAGAAGCTGTTGAGGCGTAAAGTAGCCTTTCGCACGGAACAAGAATCCGAGTTTTTGTAAAGCAGCTTTTGCGTTGATCTGACATGATTATCCCATGAAAGAGTGTTGCTGATGGAAATACCGAGCATAGATATAGTGGGCTTGGTGGGGATGGTCGTGCCAGACATTACAATATCGGGCATACTGAGTTCCGCCTTTCTAGAGAAAAAACAAGCTGGAGTTCTGGTGGCGTTGAATTCAACTAGGTTGTTGGTTCCCCAGGCTGTGATTTCAGCAAGGTCTTCATTGACAGCATTGACCTGCCTTCGCCGTGAATTTGTAGTTTCCTGGGAAGAAATAGGAATTCTGGAAGAGAACGCAGTATGGAGGGTACTATCATCTGCAAAGCTGTGGATGGCGCAAGTTGTTACTCCCAACAGATCATTGATATGAAGAAGAAATAATGTTGGTGCCAAAATTGATCCTTGTGGAACGCCGGAATTGATGCCAATGGTATCAGACGATACACCGTCCACCACCACGTGAAGCGATCTGCCTGAAAGAAAACTCGATAAGAGATGGCATAGCTGAGGTGGTAAGCAGTATGATGGTAGTTTCACTTTGGAGATTACTGATAACAGGGAAATGGGCCTGTAGTTGTTGGGCTGGCTCTTGTTCCTTTTTTTGGGAATTGGTTGGACTCTAGCTGTCTTCCAGCATGATGGAAGAAAACTCGACCTGTACGAGACGGTGAACAACTTGCAGAGAATCGGTGTTAATTCTGGTGCACATTTTTTGAGGATAATGGGTGGAATTCCATCAGGGCCGTCAGCCTTATTCGTTTTGAGAGCAAGCAAAATTAGTCTGATAGTGCGTTGACGGAAGACGTTTTCTGCCATTCGACTCTCAACGGGTGGAATGTCTGGCGGTACTTTTCCCGGGTTATCTGAAGTAGAGTTTGCTGCGAACATCTCTGCGAAAATAATTGCGTTCTCCTGCGATGTTGTTGCTAATGTGCCGTCGGATTTGGACAGTGGTGGAAATGAACTATATCAGTGAAATTTCTTCCGACCGCTTTAGCAAGGGACCAAAACGAACGGGAGCCATTGGGACAATCTATATGAGTTTGAATGGACCATTGTCGTTCTAGATGACAACCTAGTTAGGTAGTTAGTAGGCAGGAGCTATTATACCTTCTCGCACTAGGTCGCCTACTAGGTTTCCATTCAGATCGACAATGAATGGACTCTCACTTTTAGATGTCCTGCGCATATATTATGAAACATCATGTATATGCAAAAAACTTACCAATAGGAAAAAAGGACCGATTATTACATTCATCCAGAATATTTCATCTGTCAGGATACCTCGACTGGTGTTTCCACGAAATAATGCCCACATAAAACTATTGAGGAATGCAATAACACTGTATGCTATCATAGCGAACATTGTTATACCGAATATATCGTTGGATTTCATGATAACTTCATGTACAGTTATATACGTTGATTTGATCTCTCTGATTCTGAGTTTCAAAATGTTATTTCTCGTGGATGTGAACGGTTTGAAATTATCCACTATTTTGATGCCCAAATATTTGTAGCTATCGTTTATAATATTAGCAAGCTCCCATATAAGGTTCGTGATGATGAATTGCTGGTACCATCTGATTGTCAACGAGATGGAAATGAGTGTAGCCGCAATCCTAGAGTATCCGAATACGGGCAAATAGAACCACCAGTACAAAAGCGATGTATTTATCGATATGCCCAGTAGATGCATTCCATATACTCTATATATGAACACCCATCTGTTGACCGCATCGCATTTTCCATAATTAATGGTGAATTCCATGAGAACTTTCCACTGTGACATTTTTAACGGGATTGTGAAAGCTATCACTGCTAATGTGATCCCCAAAATAATTTCCAATCTACTGACTATAGTAAGTAAAGTGTCATCGGAAGGATCAGATTCAAATTTTATCGAAATTATAGCGGTTATATGTGTGATCAAGAAAGTACATAACCAGATGAACCATCTGATGAAAAATATTTTATCAACTTTGAATTCTTGAGTCTCGAATGGACATACTCCTAACTTATTACCAATTTTTAGGTACAGTGCCAGGATGCTAGTGGAATATGGTTTCTTCTCCACTAATTTTTCCATACTTATTGCAAGGCAAACGAGAAAGAGTAGTCGCTATTGATTGTATAAGTAGATCGCTTTCGCTTTGTTCAATACAAACTGACTATTTTTCTTTCCTTTATGTCTAAATGGATTAATTCATCAATTATGTACGAATGTGTCATACTTTCTTCTATTTATGATGGACTAACAATAACCGCTGAATGCTTATGAAAACTCATCAAATTAGGGAAATATGAGAATAATATAGGCACTCAATTTTCATCCATTTATTACCACCACGGTACACAGGAAAAAAAATTTTTTGAAACTACAAAATTTTTGTGAATTCAACAAAATCTGAATGTCATATATCCACGACAAAATATTTTGTCACCGCAACAAATATTTTTTGTCAGTATTCAATTCAAAATTCATTTGATGTAATTCATTGATGATTCAAATTAACAGCAGGAATTGGTGTATTAAACGAATACTATTTTGTTCCTATAATACAATATCTGCTCTCATGAACGATTCAGTTGATTGAAATGATTATATCATTTCATTCAAGTGACAAAATTTTCAGATTTTCAGTGAGTTAATATGTTAAAATAGCAATATATATAGCCTAATATAATTTCATAAACGGATGTTTTAGGTAGGTATATGTACACTCCAATCGAGGCGAGCGTAGGAAGGTTGGAAGAAACGTCACCTCTTGGCAAAAATGCAACTAGATAATCATTCAACAAAATATTTGTTTGATATAATTTATTCGTGGGATCTGTTCAACAAAGTCATTTGTTTGAAATAACAACATATTTCTTGATAGTGATGTGTTGAATCAACAAAATATAATGTTGTCATAATCAATTCAATTTTATCGAATAGCAAAAACCTTTGATTGGTTGCACAATGAAATGATTGTTGTTGACTCAACAAAATATGATATTTTCAGTTAAATCTTTGTCAAATATAATTCAATTTTGTCGAATAGACAAAATGCACATGATTGATTGAACAATAAGATAATAGTTGGATCAACACAATTTGTTTTATGTCAACTATAAATGTTGAATGAAATGAAACTTCTGTTCAAGTAAGCAAATATTTCAATCAAATTATTTTGTCTGCTTGAATATAGGTTGCTTATTTGGAATGAACATATATTTTGTTGATCTCTCCAAATTGTGTTTAATTTAACAAAAAAAAATGACCAAAGTTATTTGGTTGCATGGTGCAACAAACCTTTTTTTTTTTCGTGTACAGTTGCCGATATTGTCATTTCTGTAGATCATATAGTTCAAAAATTGGGCATACCAGTGGTTCTAATTTATTGTAATATCAGTTCCAATAATTTTCATTTGCCTCTGATGACAAACAGTCTCTGATTCTTATTCTAAAATAGAAATAGTGTTTTTGCAGAAACTTGCATAGTTCGGAGATGGATATAATAATGATGAACAATTATTACCAAGTTAGATTATGTTATATCATGAATGAACTGCTGTAAAATACCTTCGATTCCAGGTTGCTACTCATAATACCAACAGTGGCAAAGGAAGAAACGAGTACCTGATCAGTTTCGTTATTGTCCTTCAAATACGGTATTTTTTCTAAACTCAGTTCACTAATGAATACTAGTTGTTTGACTAATATAGACACTACATTTATTAATCAACTCAGATTTGAGTGTTATATACAGAGAACAGCCCGAAATGTTTTATGCCTACACATCTTCTTACAGACAACTTCTACAACACTTGGATATGGGTACTGAGACCACTTAGCACTAAAATATTTAGTATTCTAAGCACACTAAAAACATTCGGCTAGATAATATAAGCCAATCATATTTGTCAATCAACAGCATGCTCTTGTATGGCATGAATTGAAAAAAACCCTAATTTGTCTATATAAGCTTCAAATAAAATACGCCAAGTTTGAAGAATTGGTACCAGGTGAACCTCTGTAAATTACACGTATACAAATACACATTATATTATTTTGAGAGCAGGTTTTCCTTAATCTCTCTTCTTCAAGAACTGGATTCAGCATGGTATTCCACTAAAATAATTTCAGAGGATTCTAAGAGTACCAGCAAGATTAATATGAATATCACTGATTGTTTTGAGTCAGCAGTGTGACATACAACTTGAATCAATAAAATTAATAACTACGAAATAGTCACAATGCTATGGTACACTTTTCAAACATCCACGTATTTCCGATAACATACTGTTGATCAGATGATTTGTCAACTTGAAAAAATTGGCGTTATCAATAATGCTGAGGTAATTTTTAGAACTTTATTCTGAACTAATCGCTAGAAAAGTATCTTTGACCTTGAAATCGATGTAAGGAGATTGGAATGAATAAAAGCTGTAGGTTGATGATGACGAGATTCTCTGGATTGGTTTGGAACTACTCTTTTTTCAGTTGAAGCATCGTTGAAAGCTCTCGACCATTGAAATGCACAAAATTGACAGATATTTGTTCACGTTGTCGGTATACTCGAGCAGAATTTGAACAAACACATGCGGCTGTTACCATAACCATATATATCGTAGTGTGACATAATTTTGCATGAATTCGAATGAAATGAACATGAACATATATAAAAGGATGTAAAGAATTATTCAGTGGTTTGTCTCCATGGAATGCGGCCGAAATAATGTTGAATTCGAAATAACTTTGACAAAAATTAGATTTTTTTTCAATTCACTCGGCCGTTACTTGATGGAAATAATAATAATAATAATAATAATAATAATAATAATAATAATAATAATAATAATAATAATAATAATAATGTGGAGAATGAGAGGTGCCGAATTTATTGGAACTTTTCATTCCCCACCCTCAGGCAGATACAAGCTAACAAGCCTGATGTAGTCCTCCTCGACCATCAAACCAAAGCGATGTTCGTGATCGAGTTTTCGGCGCCAGCCGAACCGAACATCGTTTTGAAGGAGGAGGAAAAACGGACTAAATATCGAGATCTTCTCTTCGAACTCCGCCGGCTCTATCCAGACCATTCTGTGGAATTGGTCATCCTGATAATCGGCTCCCTAGGAGGCACACGACACACGCTGCTCTCGGAGATCCAGAAAATCCCAGCGTGCCGTGATAAGGCACACATCCTGGCTGGTGGAATGCAGAAGGCCGTCATACTGGGATCATTGCGTCTACTTAGGGCACACGGTACTTGGTCCCAGTGATTACTCACCTCACAGGCTGTGAGGAGTAGTCACTGGATTTTATCCAGCACGACTCTGCGTGACGTCGGAGGCCGCAGGGTCGTGACTGGAATTATATGAACTAAATAATAATGATAATAATAATAATAATAATAATAATAATAATAAACTCAAAAAATAATAATAATAATAATAATAATAATAATAATAATAATAATAATAATAATAATAATAATAATAATAATAATAATAAGTCTTCTTGCACGGTGTATGCAGTCTCGGCCTATATCCATAGACACAATGCGGCATTGCGAGTGCTCTATTATCACTTGAGGCACTCGTACGGAATAGACGAGACCCCAGTGCTGCCCTATGCTCCGGGGGATATTGAGTCCGTTGTGGAGAATGAGAGGTGCCGAATTCATTGGAACTTCTCATTCCCCACCCTCAGGCAAATACAAGCTAACAAGCCTGATGTATTCCTCCTCGACCATCAAACCAAAGCGATGTTCGTGATCGAGTTTTCGGCGCCAGCCGAACCGAACATCGTTTTGAAGGAGGAGGAGAAACGGACTAAATATCGAGATCTTCTCGTCGAAATCCGCCGGCTCTATCCAGACCATTCTGTGGAATTGGTCATCCTGATAATCGGCTCCCTAGGAGGCACACGACACACGCTGCTCTCGGAGATCCAGAAAATCCCAGCGTGCCGTGATAAGGCACACATCCTGGCTGGTGGAATGCAGAAGGCCGTCATACTAGGATCATTGCGTCTACTCAGGGCACACGGTACTTGGTCCCAGTGATTACTCACCTCACAGGCTGTGAGGAGTAGTCACTGGATTTTATCCAGCACGAATCTGCGTGACGTCGGAGGCCGCAGGGTCGTGACTGGAATCATATAAACTCAAAATAATAATAATAATAATAATGATAATTCGTCTTTATTTATGTGATTCCATAATACAAAAAAATATATAAAGATTTGTACAAACATTTGTACAAAGAAGAAAAACATTGTTCACTGTTCACTGTCCAGCAGGAGGCGAAATTTAGCCTAAGGCTACTCTTACATCTAACGACCTCTCACTGTCCAATTGGGAAAGTGAGTCTACATTACTTAGAGAGAAAAAAAAGAGGATGTGTACATAATATTCATACTGAAGAGCGTAACAATACTCATTGTGAAGAAAGTAGCTCATGTATAATGAACTTTCGGAAGGAGAATGGACCAAGGCTTAATGCGGTCTGGGATTGAATTGAACAATTTAATTGCATTATATGTGAAACTTCTTTGATAAATGGCGGTCGAATGATGAGGCATCGTTAATGCATTGGGATGTCTTATATTAACTGAGTGTATGCTGGATCTCGGAATTAACTGGTAGTGACTATCATCTGATTGATTCCTAAGACGTTTATAAATGAATAAAGCTAAGTGAAGTCTCCAACGATTTTTCATAGTGAGCCAGTTAAGTTCATTTAGTTTTTGAGATATGTGATCATATTTACGTAACCCATATATAAATCACACACAATAATTCTGTACCTTTTGAATTTTATACTTCCATCAAGGCATGGACCATACAAAAAATCACAATAAGCGAATTGGGACAAGACCAAGCTGTCACATAAAATTTTGCGCAGTTTTAAATTCAACACGTACCTATTGCTGTAAAGAGTTTTTAGGGAAATGAATGTTTTTCGACGAGTGGACAATACTTAACGATTTATTATCAATACTTATGTTAAAATTCGAGCAGATCTCATCATAATAATTTTTGGGAGAAAAAACAATAAGTTTTGATTTAGAAGAGTTCAATTTCAGATTATGAGCCCGACTTTTCTCGAATATTATGTTAAGGTCATAATTTAACCAATTTTGGGCCTCAAAAATATTATCTTTAGGAAAGTTTATGAAGATTTGGGTGTCATCGGCATACGCCTGAATTTTACAATGTTCTATAGATTTCAGTATATCCGCCGTATGAATAATGAAGAAAAGGGGACCCAAAATGCTGCCTTGTGGCACTCCTGCTGTCATGTTTACATAATACGAGTGACTGTCATTCGATACTATTTTTATTTTTCTCTCTGCAAAGTAAAATTGTATTAATTCCAAAGAGTCAATCGAGAATCCATAGTATTTAAGCTTAGCAATCATGAGTTTATGGTCCATGGCAAATGTAGAAACTTCGCAAACCATAAGATTTCCACAAGTGGAAATCGTTTGTGAAGTTTAAACATTTGAAAATGAGAAATTTAATATTTTCTTTTTACTTGATTTTTTGGGATTTTCTCTCCTCGTTTCTATAAAATGAAAATATGCGTATTATTTCGATATATTTGTAGTGAGACAAATCAGATGTCACTGCGTTTAACAAATTTCTACTATTTATGAAGATCCTAATAAATCATTTCATCATCGAATATATCTATGAGCTCTTCAATTATCCAGACATCGTTATTTTCATAATGATCTTTCCTGCTCTGTAAGTACTGCTCATTCAGCTCTGGCATTTAGAGCGCTACAAAGTTATTTGCATAATCAGGGAGAATTAATCGAAGCAAAAATATTAATCACGGTATATTTCAGGATTTCACGAGAAAATTACCAAATAGGCCCCTGGATTACTTTGCAAATGGTTTAATTAACGAAAATTCCAGAGAAGTTCTGAGACAGAGTGGGAGGGGAAACTTTCGTCAGCGTCGCTGAAAGTTGTTAATTAGATTGGCTCATGAGGGCAAAGACATTATTGTTATTGTGACTCCATTTTTACTAATAGACATTATTTTTTTCATGTTCTGGTTCCCGCGAGAAGGGATATCCTGTAATGTTCAGAGAACATCGGGAGAACCAAGGGAAATATGGTAGAAATTGGTGTTCTTCTCAAATTTCTGGAGGTTATATGCCTCGGGGAACACCTCCCTTGGCAATGTGTTCCAGAGCCTTGCTGCTCGTTGGATGAACAAGTCTTTGGAAAAAGATGTTCTGCAGGTCTCCAAAGTGACCACGAAGGGGTGCGAAGCCTCAACTCGACGACAGAAGAGCATTGTCCATGAAAATATCTATGAAATAGAGCCAGATCGCCAACTTTTCTACGGTGTTCCAGAGAAGTGAGTGAGTTTGTGAGCGAGGCATCACCCAACGAGACGAATTGCCCTTTTTTGGACAGAATCCAACAGTTTCAGGGTATGTTTGGGCGCTGCACTCCAAATATGGGAACAGTATTCCAGGACAGGTCGGATCTGTGCCTTATAGATCATAAGCAGCTGACTGGAAGTGAAATAGCTCCTGGCCCGAATCAAAAAACCAAGTTTTTTGAGATGGACTTTGAGCAATTGATCTCACGTGATTTTCCCAAGAAAGGTTATTGCTGATAGTAATACCAAGCATCGAAATGGATGTCTTCCAAGGTATGGTTACTTCTGACATGCTTTTGTTTGGAACAGTGAGATCGGCTTTTCTAGAGAAAAGGCATGCTTGTGTTTTGTTTGCATTGACATCTACCAAGTTATTGGATCTCCATTCGAGAATTGTTGCTTGTCCATATTTATGTTGTCAACATTTCTCCCTCATTCGTTTCTGATTTGCCTGGCTGGCATTGGAGCCCTGGAAGAGAAGGCGGTATGGAGGGTACTATCTTCCGCGAAGCTGTGTACTGGACATGAAGTTGCTTTCAACAAATCGTTGATATGGAGTAGAAATAGTGTTGGTGCTAGAATTGATCCTTGCGGAACACAAGCATTTATGGTAAGAGAGTCAGATGAAACTCCGTCGACCACTACATCGAGAGACCTGTTCGAGAGAAAACTAGCTCACAGAGAACATTGCTGAGGAGGCAAGCCATAAGATGGAAGCTTGGCAAGGAGTCCGTGGTGCCAGACTTGATCGAATGCTTTGGAGATATCAAGTGCCACGGCTAAGGTTTCACCATATTTTTCAATAGAATGCTGCCATTTATGTGAAACGTGAGCGAGCAGGTCACCAGTTGATCTCTGATGACGAAAGCCATATTGCCTAATGTTGATAATGCCTGAATGTTACAAGTATTTCATGAGCTCGATGTTGATAGCTTTTAGACGAATGGAATCGTGAGTGTTTCCTTCGTCTACGAATTATTGCATAGATTTCGGGGGATGTAATTCAATATTCTGCGTGGCATATAGCCAGGAAAGTATTTGTTTTTTCCTCGTTATCTACCATTTTTGTTCATGAACTATTATGGTAATGACTTTGAGTTTTCCTTCTTTGTGACCATTGCATTCCACTCTGAGTATTCTAATTCAATGACATAATTTTATTTTATCTGGTTCTGGTGAGAATCCATGAAGGATTCGGAGTGTATGCAACAATGCCACTCCATTTTCTCCTCCCCATCTAGATATAATAACATTCCAGCACCCTCGTTCATTATCCTAGGATATTTTCTTTAGAGCTCAGTAGGTGAGACGACGATCTTGCTATTTCTCGTCAATATTTGTCTATGACTCCTGAGTGTTAGCAGGAGGCTGTTGTGGAGTCTCAAATTCATTATCGAAGGCCACAAGTGTTTACTTTTCATAATAACGTTTCACGGGGGAGGGATAGTAATAATACAACAGTGTTATCATTGGAAAGTTCTATGAAGTGTTGGCATTTCAATTCAACCCCACTGTGAATCAAAAACTGCTTACATTAATTGAACGAATGTTTGGTGAAGCAAGCAGAAGCCGTTTGTGAATTCAGAGCGCCCAGTGCAGAGTTGCCGTTTTTAGTAATATTGTACTTATCTAGTACATTTCATACACATTCAGTACGTCGATGCAATTAACACTAGTCTAGTACAAAAACAAGAGCCGGATGGCCCCATGGGATAGGCCAAGCTAGTATTACATACAAAACAATTATTTGGAGAAGATATGATATAATTGGAATCTTAATGAAGCCCTCATTGATAAAAAGTCCATATAATTTCCAATTCAACGGAGAAACAATTAGCTGCGGTTTTGATAGTTCACTTCGAAGTTTGAGTCATCTATTTTATATCATTGATAGAATGATAGTTTTTTATCTCAATCTGTAATCTGATTTGTTTCTCTTCATCTCTTATTCTCTGCTTTTATTATACTTATAATTGTTTTATGACCTACGTTTTTCAGAGGTGTTTCAATGTGCTGTATATTATTATTTGAAATTTTCATAAATGAATAATATATTATGAAGTTTCCCATCAAATGTGTAAATCCTGAATTTTGAAGTATTAATTTTTCAATTTAGTACAATTTTGGAATGACTTCTAGTACAAATTGAAATTCTGAAGCGGCAATACTATATAGATTGCCGCTGCGAAGTATCAATGAAATTCATCTTGCTGAATTCAGAGTCTATGACTCTCACCAAATTAAGCCTTTGTATACTTATGAATTTGCCATTTTTTTTTACAATCTAAACTGGCAATTATATGAAATACATGTCCTATTCATATCATCCTGTATATTCCACAATAATGCTTTTTTCGTCTTTCATTGTCCTCCACAAAACATGAGAACAGTTCTTCCCAATAATCAGCTCAAGTGTAGTTCTGGAGAAAAAATTCAAGAAACGCAAGACTTACTATAAAAAATCCAATTTTCGTTCCAATGGCCAATCAAGGAGAAATCACGAAAATGTCCTGAGATAAGGTCCCATCATTGTATTATAATATGACTGACTCTTGATCAGAACAAAATTTCTCGAGTTCTGGCAGCATTGGAAATGTAGACCATAATGTGATGGTTCCACTTTACACCCTGTGTAAATTTTGATCTGCAGACTTTTTCAGAGTGTTCTAGATCTCTTTGAAGCCGATGAAATATCATTTCTGATATCGAAAACCGCATGAAGATCGGTCAATTTTTTCAAAAAATACAGGTCTTCGAAAAAGAGTCAAATTATGAGTGGTCCATATTTAGTGTGTTGAGAACTGTATATCATCGATCTAAATTTCAGAATTCTGACTTAAAAAACATCTGAATGACGCAATGGCCAATGATCTTGTTGTGAACCACGGTGAGAATGAGCATGAGCCACCTTGTAATTCAAAATATGAATGAGTGCTTTGAAGTCAGTAGGTATACGGGTTTTGAGATGTGAATAATTATTATTATTCCTTTATTGTTGAGTGTATTGTAGTAATGGTGAAAAGAAGTGGTAACATGTGATTTCCAGTTAGCTCCAATATTCTTCCGCTGGTATCATCAAATACGATAGGTGAGAGAAGAAAATTATTATGTTTATGAAATTATCAAAACTTGGATTTGGAATTGGAGTTTTTCTCTTTACCGCATCTATTTCTTATGATAACTGTTGATGACGGTGATTGTTGATCTACTATATATAGTCCCATTTCATAAACATTGATAAAACGCTCGATATGTTTTTAGGAGAACAAAAATAATTATTATTCTGAATACCAGTAGCGTACCCACGGCCGTTCGTGAAAGTGATGATATGATAGTTTCTGAGAATCAACTATTCCGAAAATTGATTCTTGAAGGCACACAGGATGTTTTTGAAATTAGGGCAATAAATAAAATTATGTATTTTATGACAGGAAATGATACGATAAATCACAGAAAAATTAGCGAAAGTCATTATTACTTGCGGTGGTTGAGATCTCGCCGGAAGCAAACGCTTGGTTTGGGCTATCAAAACCTCAAATCGATGATTCTCAAGAGGTTCAGGCGAACTTTGAAGCTCAAAATCTTTGAAAATATGTTTTATTTTGACAAAAATGTATTCTTTCATCTCGTTTTGTTTCCTCATTTGATTGCCCCCGCCAATTTCGAAAACACCCTGTATGTGGGGTATTTGAAAAATACAGAGACATCTGTGAAATAGTAGAATACCTAGACAGGAATGGAATATACAGGGTGTTCCTAAAATGTATGTCACATATTTCTGATGAGGTCAAAATGAGCCAATTTGAAGCAACATACCTCTGTCCGAAAATGCTCAATTTTCGAGATTCAGAGTGGTAAATTCGAGTAATAAAAACCGACAAGTTCACCCCAAGAAATTATTTTGAAAAATCGATTTTTGCACGGCTCATTCATTAACCAAATAACATTAACAACGATAACAACACACATTTTTTATTCAAAATAGATTGAATATTTCGGTGCGGCATCGAACACTAAAAACGAAATATCTCGAAATCGGCTTACTTCAGCGGATTTTCACTAGAGTACGTTTTTTGCTTGAAAATAAATGAAAACATTATTTCCTCATGAGACAACGTGAAAAACTACACTGAGCAAAAAGATATGGTCATTCTGAACCATTAAAATTTTATTGGTAGCACCCTTCTACAGGTTTCACATACCAAAACATTCCAATTTTCAAAGTGATACGTTCAAAAATGTTCATGAATTCTGAAAAATTTGATTTATATTGCGATATCAGACTGAGGTAATTTATTGCTTTGAATTGGTTTATTTTGACCTCAGGAATAAGTATGTACCGACCTTTTGGGGACACCCTGTATACCAGTTGACAGAGGGTATCGAAAATGCCAGCAACTTTGTTTTTTTTTCAATGGAACAACCTGTACCGGCTGTCGGCCATATCTCAGCAACGAATAATGATACAAGTTTGAGATAGAATAAATCTAATGGTATGCATATCATAACACGATGTAATAGAGAAACTAAATCTCAACAGACCAACGAAAACCGCAACATGATAACTTTTTGCCAACGGAAGATATCAACTAATAAAGTTGATCAAAAATCCATTTTTTCCAATTGTACCCCATTGGGCCACCTAAATTTCTCTCTAGAACATACATTGAGGAAAAAACTGACATCAATTTTGTATTTCGGTGCAGTAACAAATTGTATACATTCAAAAATCAACAACTAGTTCATGAATTTCCTTGAAGTTTTCAACTAAATATTTCTGAATCTTGTCACCTAATCATAGTGAATAGCTTTGACCTCATCTCGTCTATCCACGAGGTAAAATGAAGAAAGAAAATTAATTTCAATTTTCTAGAAAATAATACATTTGACACAGATTCCACGCACTTGTTTTGAGCAGCTGAACTTGAATAGGTAAAAATATACTGGGTGTTCCATTTGAAAAAACAAAGCTATTGACATTTCAAGAAGAACCAGAAGTCTGTCATATTGGATTATGATGTGATCGAATCCGGAATGGGTGCTTATATACAACTATTTCAAAATTTCAGAAAAATCCCTTTACGAATGCAGAAGTGTCCGATACCCTGTGTCACCATGTATGATATCTACATGTACTGTGTATTTCTTGCGTATGCGGGTTGTATCTACTGGTAACTATTTTAATCATTTTGAATCATCACATAACCCGACCAATCACAATAAACCAAACACAACTCGTATTATTCCATTTCCAAAATACACATATTTGATCGGTTGGAATGATTGTATTGATAATGGAAAAAACTTTCCGTTGATTTGGAAATACTCCATTAATTTGACATCACCCTTCAACTCAAAATATTTACTTCTTTATTTCTTCGAAAAGAGCAAATGTTCTTTATTTAAAAACAGCAAGTCTCCGTGATAACATATATACATATACAGGGTGACTCACATGTAAAAATTTCACAAACGATAAGATTTCCACAAAATTTTCAATCACCTATGAACTATCTACTCTTCATGAATTGAGAGCATTCAACAAAAATTATTCAATATCTCCAAAACCGATAGAGATCGGTATGGAAAATTATTAACAGAACAGTAGGTATATTGATGAAAATGCGATTCAAAAAATATGTTGATATATCATGGAATGTCCCATTTGAAAAAATTAAGTTGCAAGGACTTCCTGTTAGAAGCGGCAACGCAGCAATTTCGAAAAAACTTTATATCGATAGAACTGGTGATAAAATGTAAGATGCAACATTTCCAGAAAAACCCTCAGTTGCCTTCTCCATAAACGTCTAACCTATACCATATCGACCGTGAGTCTCCCTGTATAAGATATAAATAAACATTTCAAGATGAATTGCTCTGTGATGCAACTTCATCAAGAGTTCAATATGATAGCCTCACCCTTGATTAACAATCAAACGATATTCAAATGAACATAGTATTTCAGTATCTTCTTTCACGATGCCATCATCTGTTGAAATGGGAAAAATTCTTTCTGGGACTCAAATTGCCAGGTAAGTCTTCAATAATGAATTTCTGCACTTTCGAGATAAAAGTCCATCCAAATAGTGATTCAAAATAAAACTCTAGGAAAGTAAATGCAGATCGAGTAAATGTATTGTTTCAAAGCCTTCTAACAAAATAGGGTGGTCCAGATTATTTTATATATCAAGGCTACCACGTTGGAACAAATTCATCCAAAGGTTGATATGACCAGTGGGAAGAAGAAGCTCAGACAAGTCGATTGTCTTTTTCAGATTCACATTTGTTGGTCTACTCACATTTTTGATGACGTCATCACCATAAAATACATTATTATGGATGAAATTGATCTTTCTCTTCCCGAAAATACGATTATGACTTTCATACACAAAAAAATGCGTTCTTTTTTTAAGTATTATCAGAATAGGGTATTGCTATCAAGAGGATGATGATGGCGTCATAACTCAAATGGTGACGACGTCATCAAAAATATAAGTAGCCATCAAAATGCTCAACAGAAAAAGAATATCGACCTGTCTAAGTTTTTGTTCTCCGCTGGCCATATCAAGCTCTTAACGAATTATTTCCAACCTTTTCGTGTTCACTATATGATTTTATTCACGATTCATGTCGTGGATACACTAGATTTTCATTCCTCAAACTATAGTTATCATTTTCTACATAATCATTGAACAAGTTTTTATTTTTCACAAGAAAAATCAGACATTCCTGAATAAAAACTCCTATTACAGTAAGAATTTTATTCTCTCTAAATCTTCCTCTGCATGAAACCGTATTTTTTATATTGAGCATTGTTCGAAGCATTCTCTTTTGTAATATAAAGACCCTTTCAGTACAACTACTACCCCCATAAAATATTATCCCATATCTATAAATTGATTCGAAATTTGCAAAGTACACCATTCTCAGAACATTCAAATCTAAATAACTTTTCAGGACCCTCATACTATAACATGCTGAACTTAGTTTTTTTACAAATGCACTTCTATCCTTATTCAGTTCATGTGGCAATTCAGATCGGGCATAAGTGGTTTTGAAAATCATAACACTTGTTTTTGATTCATTAAGCACCATTCTATTCATCAGAAACCAATCTTTGGCATCTTGCAGCTTACTGTCAGCAATATTAATAAGCTCTATCATATTCGCAGCCGCCTATATTCTGATAATACCCTCAAGAAGACTTTTTTTTCTGTGTATGGACGTCTATATTTTCACCTCTTTCTACTGCTTCTATTCGGGCTGACTATTTTTTTTATTATCAATAACTTGCAAACCAGATTTTATATTCAAGGTAACGATATTTTGAGGACCAACGGTATCCACATCATTTTTTAGTTGTTTCAGTATTCAGAAATCAATTTTCAAATTTTGGAACACTGTTGCGACATACTTATATGGTTTTTAAACAATTTGAAGCGCCCCCCTGCGTTAATCGCTAACGAAACAGGCTGACTGACGGCAGGCTATTGCTATAAACCCTATATAAACACTACTTAATATCGAATTATCAGCCCTGAAAAAACTGTTGTAATTTTTTGCTACTCACCTCTCCGAATGTAATAATGTTTCTTCTTCCAGACAAATAAGAGAACAGCTCCGCAATGATGTAAATGCATTGAGAAAAAGCGTCCCGAATTTCCAACCTAGATTGGTCATTGTGCAGGTTGGAGGACGGGAAGATTCCAATGTTTACATTCGCATGAAACTCCAAGCTGCTAAAGAAATAGGGATCGAGGCAGATCATGTGAAACTTCCGCGTACAACAACGGAAGTTGAGGTAAACGCTAATCATCAAATTCAATACAACATCCTTAGAATGAATGGGCCAGAATCTTAGCTCACCCCTTGATAGGCGTAATTCCTCTGGTGTGCCCACTCTTCAATTGTTTCGTCAGACTAGCTCTCGATATGAACGATTGAATGAGAGTTCGGAACGTGAAGTTCTCATATTCGATGATAGATGTCGTGGACGATGGACAATTTCTTGAAAAATGTCAAAATTAGTATCGAATCTTATTATGAAGTTGAAATAAACTTTCAATCATGTATTTTCCTTCTCTCGGTCCCGTTGATGATGCGCGAGTTCAATAATGGCTGATAAAGAAGCATCTAGAGACAGGACGCAGAAGAGACAAGGCGCAACAAGTAATTCTTGTGGGAACATCTTGATCTTGACATACCTGTCATGAGTGTCATGTTTTCAGCATATTCAAAATTTTGTTTCAATTTCGAATAGAAGTATTATAAAATGAGAGCATTAGTAGTTCATTAAGCAGGTATTGATAATAATATTAGTTGAGTGAGTCTATTGTACTTTCGTCATGGATTGACTGCTGCAATGTGTGAGGATTATTTGAAAATTCGATTTATTTGATGTCCAAAAGAGAGTGAATAAACTATTATCACAGGATTTTCTTGAGTTAGGACCTCGTGTCGTTCATGAATTCACCATTATTGAAAGTCGAAAATATACCGCACCGTTTCCAATTACATAAAAATGGTGAAAATGAAAATGTGAACTCAAATGAATGTGTCATGATGCCTGCAAATTTGATTTGAAACTTCGTGAATTTAGCAAGATTCTCACACGCCTCGCTATTTTTTACAAAGTAGGCGATATCCAGAGATTTCGAAACTTCTTTCAATAGGCAGTGATAACACCATGTGACTTCCTATACATCTATGGCGTAATCCTTATTCTCACTCATGATATATCTCATACTCCCTTGAATTTCCAATGTCGTGACCGAATAGTCATGATAATAATAATCGATCGATAATGATCTATGCAAATCTTTCATGACTTCAACCACAAATGACAGACACATAACAAACTTTCACGATTTGTTTTCGTTTCCAGCTATTGAACACCTTGGAGTCACTGAACAATGATCCTAAAACTCATGGAATAATAGTGCAGATGCCTCTGGATTCGGAAAAACCAATAAACTCCCGTTTAGTCACTGATTCCGTAACACCCGAAAAGGATGTGGATGGGTAATTATCATTCCTTGTTGATTTCAGTTGAACAGAACGTACTATCTCCAAATTTTTCTCTCGAAGTTGTCTCCAACCATTAGCATAAGTTTTATTCATTCGACTAGTAGACGTATCACGATATAAATCAAATTGATGACGATTGATCTGCAGGATTTTCGCAGAAAAGAGAGTCTGCAGGAGTGCAGGAGTGTGTTTAACCTCTAAAAAAACAGTAAAAGTATACCTTTTCAGCCTAGGCACAAATTGGTAATCAAAATTGACAATGACAAAGAATGAATTATTTGGACTTTGCGTGAAATTGAAAAGAATTTGGAGAAAAAATTATATGTTTCACATGGCAGGAATGAAGATGTGAGGCCTTGGCTGGTTTCCTAGCCTCGGCTACGCCTAGGCTATGAAACGCCAGCTGCGGCATTAAATCTTGTACTTTTCTGCCTAGTAAAACAAATAACTATTTTTGATCTTAGGTTGAATACTGTCAACGAAGGCAGACTGGCCATTGGTGATCTTAATGGATTCCTTCCTTGCACTGCCTACGGGGTCATTGAACTAGCAAGAAGAGCAAACGTCAACTTCGTGGGGGCAGAAGCAGTTGTACTGGGCAGAAGTAAGATTGTGGGAACACCCACTGCTGAGCTCTTGAAATGGAACCACGCGACAGTGACAACCTGTCATTCAAAAACCAAAGATCTGCCAGGTCAAGTACGTATAATGATTTTTGAAATTTCATCACATTCTAACTCAAATGGTACTAATAAAGACTTGATCTGTTATTCTGATATTACAATTTCAACGATATAAAATATAATCATTGCATAAAGAAAAACCTTCACTGTCATGTGCTAGGAACTTTCGTACTATCTCTAGGCACCCAGATTCCTTAATTTTATTACAATGCACCCGTCTCGATGAGATTACTTAAGATATATTGATTATTCCTTGATTATTGTTATCAAGTTTCTGCGAACCTTATGTAGTTCTAGATCATTTACATCTGAGGATGTCAATGAACAAATGCTATATCTCATATTCTAATTATTGAAGAAATGTAAGTTCTAACATTCACAAATAATCAGGCTATAGCAATCTGAAAATTCAATAAATTCACTACCATTTTTTCTTTCAGTGCCGAAAAGCAGATATTCTGGTTGTAGCTATAGGTCAGCCAGAGTTAGTGAAGGCAAATTGGATAAAGCCAGGTGCTGTTGTCATAGATTGTGGAATAAACGCCATCAAAGGTAAGTATCAGGAATAGAGTTTTTTTGAGAATTTTATCTAGAGGAATATTTCCAGGAAACCTCTATTGGTGCTAGTATGATAGTTGACCTTCGAATTTTGTGTTTTGTTTTGCCATAACTCAATTTGGTTCTTGGCATAGGTCGCGTGTACGATGACCGACCCTGGAGGTGAAATATCGGAACACAACCTCACTCATCTGTTAAACATTGAAACACAACCTCACTCTTTTTATTTGTTCACAGAGGATTCAAAGGAATGAAATAGTTTTTCACAATATTTTGTCATAGAAATCGTCTTTTTTCGGCTATTCATTGATTCAAGCATGCCTTCTCATTTGGCTGTTGTACAATGCACAAAAAATGCAGCGAGAGACGAAAGAATATAATTTTCAAAGTAAATAGTAATCTCACATAGTTTTCATTATGAAACTTTTTCATTTCTTTTAAGGTTCCTTCTGCCACTTCTGCAATAGGAGCTAATACTGATGCCAATAAATTGAGAATGTCAACAACACACACGATCATATTTTGTCAGCATGTCAGACCAGTCCTCCCGTTTGATTGCATGAATCCAATCTCCTTGCATTCTTTTAGAAATCACGAGTATTTCTATTTGCTCATATTGCAGGAGAAATTCTGATGAGAAATCAGAGAAATTACAAAATTTCAAAAATGAAAACTTCATGTGATTGTTTATAGTAGGTACATACTTACAAATCATAATGTACAAACCGGATTCCTTCATCTCCCGCTGCATTTTCAGTGCATTGTACAGCACAATGTGAAGGCATGCGCGAATTGATGAATAGCTGGAAAACACGATTCGTATGCCAAAATAATTGTGAAAAACTATTTCAAAACAGAAGGAAAGTGAGGTCGTGTTTCAATGTTTTACATCCAGGGTTGGTCATCTGACAGTTCTTGCACGCAACCCATAACTAAACCTAAATGCACCAAACTATCCTGAAATTATCACTCATTTATTTCTATATAACAAATAGTCACCTACACGTACCACCTGAAATCATTAATCTTGAAGCATTAAATCTCTTATTCGCACTATCAGCTGAAAAGACAGAAAAGAGAATAGACAAAGCTCTGGAAAGATCATAAAATTGCATTAACTCAATAATTCCTAAAATTTCAAGTTTCTAACAGAGGAAGTAAAAATATTGCCTAGTGCAATATGCTTACTTACTTACTTAATCCTATGCCTTTATACCGTTAGGTGGCAGGCGTATCGAGTTGTGGCTTTCTCCTCCATATATCTCTCCATGTTTTCCTATATGTTGTGTCAGTTCCTTAATTCCTTCCCATACTATGCCTTTTTTTCCAGCTTTCTATCTGATTCCATCATTCCATCTCCTTCTAGGTTTTTCTTTACTGTGTTTTCCTTGCACTCATGCTTCGCTTACTCTTTTCGTTAGTCTTTTGTCTGGCATTCGACATTCTATCGTTAATAGGTTCAATCTGTAGATTTTGTCTGAATGTTTGATTTCTAATTATGTATCTTCTTATTTCGTTTCCAATTTTTCTCAGGAATCTCATTTTATTCATCATGTTAAAAATTTCTTCAGTTCATTTCTCCGTTCATTTTTTCATTATTGTCTATTACTGATCCCAGGTATTTGAAGTTTTTCACTTGTTCTATTTGGATTCCGTTTAAGTGTACGGTATGCTCTTTGTTTGATTTGGATATTATCATGCTATTCGTCTTATTTCAATTAATCTTCATGTATATTTTTGTCAATTCTTCATTAAAAATTTCTAAGTTGCAAGTGCAATATGCATTATTTTAAATGTCAACTTCAAAGAGTTCTCTTGGTACTGGAAACCATCACTTACCATGACAGCAGCATGAAAGACTGTTTTCTTGAAAATATCAGCACAATAAAAATTGACATATCTGAGGTTTATACTCATTTAGTCACTCATTCGGCAGTCATATTCGGTTAAAGGTCAGTGCTCGACTCTACTCTACAATTATATGTCCATTTCTGGAGTCAGCAATAGATCTGGAATTAACGAAGACTTTCTGATGTTTCATGCCCATCTGAGTCAGTTTCAAAGCAAATGGGCCATACATTTCCGAGACACAAAGTAACCCCAGAGTAAATAGATGGAATAAACATTAGTTAAAAGCAAATCTGGAGATTGAGAAATAGCATTTCTTTCACGAAAGAGAAGTAGATTGAAATTGGATACCAAGATAATCGAGGATTCGTTGAAAAAAAGATGGATCCGCGAATAACTCCAGAGGAGTTGATCATTTATATACCACAAAAAAGTGTTTGACTTTGATCAGGATTTTTTTATTTGATCTCTTTGTATACTGCTACTGAGTTCATATTACAACAACCTGGTAAATGAGATTTACGAGGTTAAAACTGATTTAAAATCAAACCGAGGTACTAAGGGGTCATGTGATAGAGGTGCAATTGGAATATGTGAAGGGTGTTTTCTTTAGAGGTTTATTCTTCGAATTACTATTACTATTACATGACCATGAATAGACTCACTTCGGAACAACGCTCACAAATTCTGCAGATTGACTTAGAAAATCGGGGCTCAGTTCCTCATTTTCTACACAAGATTTTGATCAGCCAAGAGGCTCATAAGGAGGATTTGTTGCATCAACAAATTATTTATGCTTGAATTATTATTGTTGGACAGTTTTTTGTTGAATCAATCAGCAACATGATTATTGCATGGAAGCAGCTTGTTCAAATCAAAAATATAGTTTAATTGAATCAACAGTATAATATGAATTCCATCAACGAAATATATGGTTATCTCAAAAACAGATTATGTTGAACCAAAATAATGTCGATGTTGAATCATCTATAAACATATCATCTTGATTCGATGAACAAAAGATAATTTCGGTAAGCATACCTATATCTTTGAAACAATATCCAAGTTTTTTCATTCTGATGTAACAATGGACTCGTTTCGAACGGATTATTTGCTTGAATAGAGCAACGAAATAATTATGTATAAAATCAATGAAATATTTTGTTCATTCTACATCAAGTTGAAATTTTGATAAACAATCCATGGATGTGCAAATTCGCTCTGAAACAAGATATACTTTTCCTCATTTCAAGATTATATTTTGTCGTGCATATATGACACCTATATTTGCTTCATTCAATAAAATGTTGCTTGAGTTAACAAATCCTTTTTTTCGTGTAATATTGGCCTATATTTCTTCGAAAACATTGCTTGACAGAAGGTTACGGTCATTGGTCAATATTTCGATGATTACTGATTTTGTTCCTCAATTGATTGGGATGAACAATCGAATTATTACAGAGCGCGAATGATTTCGCGAAATGGAAAATGGACCTCTGCAATGGTCCACAAAATCGTGTGATATCACGCCAATCGATTATTTTTTGTTGAAGTCTATACTAATAATCCACGATTCCACGCTTGGAAGCCAATATTACCCGCGTTATTGCAGATATACGGCCTCAACTGCTCATAAAATTTATAGAAAATTGGACTTTAAGATTGTGCTTTAGACTGTACTGATTTCTCGATTGGAAGGTGTACTCCGACTGAAGATTTACAAGAAATTTGGTACATAATCAAATTGAAGCATGCAATTTCACGGCTCATTTTCAAGATTCAAACAAAGTATTTTTCTTCATCGATTCAATATAATAACATTCATGAGGTTAATTGCATTCGAGATGTAAGTATACATACTTATGTTCGCGTGTCCGAAATGATTCAAAACAATCTGAATTAGATAATGTATTCCATAGTGGGGATATTTCACCAGGAGTGTAGACAAAAAATGGTTTTTCCAGCACTAGCTATAAAATTATTCCGAATCCACTGTTCTGATGCGAGATTCGCAGGAATATAGCACTCGAATCTAGTGAGTATTCATCAATAACGACTTATCATAATATGCTGTCATTGTCATGACTACTTGACTTCAATTAGAATCGGAAAGAAGCGCTCTTATAGTGACATATAAAGGGTGTTTCCTAACTACGGTTCCTAACTGCAGGTGGTAGGTCATTTCAGGAAGAAAAGTTCTCATGAACATATGTCTGGAGTTGCTTCGTTTCTGAGATACAGGGCGATGAAATTGAAGAAAAAAAATGGTAATTAGAAAATATCATGAATACCCTGGAACCGATTCGGTTGAAATTTGGTACTTTTATTTGAACTAATAAGGCGCTCATTTAGCCCTATTTAGATTGAAATTATTGGGGCTAGTGGCGTCTCAGTGGGCACCACAGCCAACAATATTGTGAAGAAAAAGTACGCCACTGACTTTTTTGGTGAATTTTCATTTTTTCAGATTGAGCAACTCAAAATACAACTTTTTGGTCTCCTGTATTTTCTTCATATCCAGCTTCGTTTCCGAGAAAAAAAATTGAAGCCACTGTATTGCATATCATGAACACCTGCATTGGAGAAATGAGTTTTTCATTATTTCCGCCAAAAATATAATTGACACTTGATATGCTGAAATTTTAGAGGATTTGACAAATAAAAGTACCAAATTTCAACCAAATCGGTTCCAGGATATTCATGATATTTTATAATTACCGTTTTTTTCTCCTTTAATTTCAACGCCCTGTATCTCAGAAATGATTTGACCAAACTATACATATATAATGATCGAAATAATATATTGCTAGTGGTGAAGAAAAAAAGTCCATCACTTTTCGAATAGCAGTGAAGTAGGAACTACTGAATTATACTTAGAATCAATTTTCACGACAAGTCAATGCAAAAATTACATCAAGATCTACATGTTTCGACAAAATTATGTATTTCCATCATCAGCCAAATATCAAGAAATAAGGTGTCCAGCGATGGATTGAACAAATGCCTTGAAGTAATAAGAAATCTTATTGTTGGTCATACAAATTGTTAAATTTATCATTGGTGATAAAATAAAGTGGGTTACATTTGGGTATGAATCCCCAAACACTGAATTTCAATGATAGTGAAGAGAACATATGAATTTTCTCCGTATCTAGTAGTGACAAGGTGTACTGAAAATATATGCAGTTTGATCCTTGATAAATTCCTAGTTTCTTTTCGTTCTACACTTTCTGTCACATCTCGAAATATAAAGTGGTGGGAGAACGACAAATTATGTTTTTTCTCTGAACGTCTGTTACTCTGGTTATCTTCAACATAATTCAATAATCTTGTTGTATAGGCTTCTTTCTGTTCTATCAACTGTGATTCGAATCGGTTGCATATTCATATCAGCGTTGCCGCTAGTGGGCGATCTAGAGTATGAATAGATATCGTGATTAAAACAGATTAAACGTAAAAGTAAGTAAATTTGAACAGACCAACGGAAACCTCAACATGGTAGCTTTTCGCTAACGGAAGATATCAACGATCAAAGTTGGAAAAAGGATTGATGACAGCCGTTCTTGACTGTTCACCCTGTACAAACTGTACATATCTTTATCATTTGATAGATTGTATGAGTTCGAATATTTCAATTAGTATTAATTTTCATCGAGTAATAGCCTTGTGAGTCGAAATGTTTTTTTTACCATGAGGTTTAACGTACCTATCTTTCTCCTTTTGGGACGCCTATGGATGTCATACCTTTGGTTCATTTAGTGGTAAATTTCTTGATATTGGAAAACTAGTTTAACTACCGCGTGTGTGTTCATCAGTGAGTAGGTTATCGTGAAGAAACGAACAATAATAAAACTGTTTAGATAGGTATACGGAACAAGAACAAAAAAGTCGATATGGCGAACAAGATGGGCGACCTTGAAACTGGTAAATGAACTGAATTACTATCGATTATTAAATTAGTCTTCGAAAATGTCATTCATATTCCTGATCATCTTACCTTTTGAGAAGAAGCAGAATGTAGATTATATTAAAAAGAGATTTAGGTATATTGTCCAAATTCGACAACATCGTTTGGATATTGCTCCTCCTCATTTCACTTGATTTTTTCTGGTTTCCTCTCCTCGGTTCAAAGCATAAAAATATGAGGATTATGTCAATATACAGTTTGTCCCAAATTCAATTCTCACCATTGTGATTTCGGTAACTATGAGTGATAGAGATTCGGTTAAATTAGCAAATTCAATCTTGGTTCAGAATCCGTCGAGAAATCTCGACTAGTTTCATCCATTTTTGAGTTATTCAAGAAAAGCTGAAATTTTGTATTTTCGTTTCCCTCGTATATCTCGGAAATTGTTGAATGTATCATATAACAACTTCAACATTCTGATACTACCTTTTAGTGACCTTTCAAATGGTTTTGTCAGTCCAATATCAAATTTCTGAGATAATATGACCTCCAACTCAATTTTTTCTCTTCTTTTTTTCGATGAAACCATTCAAGAGATCACTGAAAAGTGACATAATAATTTAGAAATCGTCTTTCTATATAATATATACTATCAATAATTATTGAGATATTCCAGCAAAACGAAAATACAACATTTCAGCTTTTCTTGAATAACTCAGAAATGACTGAAGCTAATCAATATTTCTCGACGGATTCAGAATCACGATCGAATTTGCTGAAACTTTCGTGATATTACCGACTCTTTATATCTCACATTCACCGAGATTCCAATGGTGAGGATGGAATTTGGGACACACTGTATATTGAAATAATACTCATATTCTCATTCTTTGAAACGAGGAGAGGAAATCCCTAAAATATCTAGTTAAATGAGGAGGAGCAACATCCAAACGATGTTGTCGACAAATCAGATGATCTGCCCCGAAATGTCACTGTCTTTAAGAATTGCCCTATTAGTTAGCCTAAAAGAAGAATCCAACAAATAGTATACAGAATGTTTTCATCAATTCATCTTGAATTCACCATTTTCATATTCAGCTCTTAAAATTTATATCGAATCAATGCTATATTGTCTCCGTTCAGAAGAGTGCACGCGGATACCTTGATTTTTCTCTTCTGGTTGTTATCTTATCTTCCTATGATTTCAATATCATTCCACTCTGTAATATAATTCAGTAAGAAGATGTTCAGCTAGTATTGATTTGTCCTTTAGATTGTACTTATGTCATTCGTCCTTACTGAGACAGACCTCTATGTTTCACCTTTCACTGTGAGACAATAGTGAATCTATATTAGAATAAATACATTAGATATTCGGTTTCATATGATATGATATGATGTAAGTTCAAAGATAAGGTATAGGTATCAACTTTTGATGTGCAAGAAATGGTCATCTTATTTGTTTATACTCTGTATCTATCACAGTAATATAGATATAATTTAGGCAACGCTTGCATAAAGAAATTTTTCCGTACTCATAATATGTCTAGAATAGTTAGATCACAGCATTCATCAGTTATAAATCCGATTTTTCTACGGTAAGATGTCATTTTATAACTTACATCCACTTTCATCAATAATCTAATACAGGGCTTTTCACGATGAGCGTTAATTAGACGTTTCTGGCAAACCAGACAACGGATCATTTTGAAAATTCAATAGAGGGCATATTCGGACATTCTCTAGCCAACTAAAATATTTTCGACAATGTGGTGTTGCCGCTTCTATTAGAAAGCAGTAGCAACTTTGATTTTTCAAATAGAACACTCTGTATTTTATTGCATTTTTAGGTCCTCCCTGAAGAGCTGATTTCATCGATGTATCACACTTGGGGTCTAGCGGAAATGATTACAGAGATATAGGGTGTGAAAAATCGACATTTTTCAACTTTAGGATTTTTTTGTGTCGAAACTATTCATCAGTGGTCAAAACGGCTCACATGTCCCTATCTCAACTTTCGATTAACTATCTACTGATATTTAATTGGGACATATACCGGGTGATCAAGAATCTGAATTCTGCACCACCCTGTATTTGTTTCAATTAAATGTTAGTAGATAGTTGATCAAAAGTTGAGATAGGGACATGTGAGCCGTTTTGACCAATAATGAATAGTTTCGACAAAAAAAATTCCTAAAGTTGAAAAATGTCGATTTTTCACACCCCATATCTCTGTAATCATTTCCGCTAGACCCCAAGTGTGAACATCGATGAAAGCAGCTCTTCAGGGAGGATCTAAAAATGCAATAAAATACAGAGTGTTCTATTTGTAAAATCAAAGTTGCTACTGCTTTCTAATAGAAGCGGCAACACCACATTGTCGAAAATATTTTAGTTGGCTAGAGAATGTCCGAATATGCCCTCTATTGAATTTTCAAAATGATCCGTTGTCTGGTTTGCCAGAAACGTCTAATTAACGCTCATCGTGAAAAGCCCTGTATAGTTGAGTACAAAAATATGTCATTTTATGTCTAGACGAATTACAAATGTGACAGAATCAATGAATTCCTAATGGATACGCTCGTAGTATATTCGATCTTATCAAGGAATAATCATTTATTTTTTATATATTTCATCAGAGGTCACAACCTAGCAGTAACATATTATTTTTTTCGATAATTATCACATCATATATCAATGCAAGATTATTTAGGCCAGGAATTGATCAACAAAAATGATGTCCAATCAAATTAATCATTACCTTACTTTAAAAATTATAATAAAAGTTCAGATATAGCATCTTTGTTATTTCGCAAGTGATACATCACAAATTATCCTATCCCTTAAATACTGAATACTGAAGATCCTTATTACCTCAGATCCTACAACAAAATCTGGACAACGATTGGTCGGAGATGTTGCTTACGAAGAAGCCAGCCAAGTAGCCTCCTATATTACCCCAGTACCAGGTGGTGTGGGGCCAATGACAGTCGCCATGTTGATGCAAAATACCGTCCAGAGTGCTAAAAAAGCTGCAGAAGCTTTGATTAACAGGCAGTGGAATTTATCTGTTCTGCCATTGAAATTGCTATCTCCAGTTCCAAGGTAACTGATTTTCAGTTGTTCTGACCAGGCCAAGAAGGTCTAGGAATTGACACTAACCATTTATATAAATTTGTTCCATGTTGTGATATTTGTTACTTACTAGCTTGTGTGGTTAGTTTTTCACATGTTTAGTATCCCCCTTTATCTCAGAGTTTGCTGTGATGTAGGTTTTACAAGTATGTTTCCTTGTTTCAGCGATATCCAAATAGCCCGTTCACAAACTCCGAAGAACATAGACCAGTTAGCAGAAGAAATCGGTCTCCTTCCATCAGAAATCTCTCAGTATGGATCGAAAAAGGCAAAAGTTTCCTTGTCAGTGCTGAAACGACTTGATGATCAGAAGAATGGAAAATATGTAGTTGTAACTGGGTAAGTTGCCCCAACACAATACTTGATTTGTTCGTTATTATCTCAACTTTCAATTGCAGAATGACACCGACACCATTAGGTGAAGGCAAAAGTACCACATTATTGGGACTGGTACAAGCGCTATCAACTCACTTGAAAAAGAACACATTCGGTACTATGAGACAACCATCACAAGGACCAACATTTGGAATAAAAGGTGAAATATAACAGAACTGATGATATCAATTGAACTGATCAATTTTTGTTTGAAATATCAGGGGGTGCTGCTGGAGGTGGATACTCTCAAGTTATTCCCATGGAAGACGTGAATCTTCATTTGACAGGCGACATCCATGCCGTCACTGCAGCCAACAACCTCCTCTCTGCACAATTAGATGCCAGAATTTTTCACGAAGCCACTCAGAAAGATCAAGCCCTCTACGATCGCTTGGTGCCGAAAATTAAAGGTACCAGAAAGTTCTCCAATATCCAGCTGAGGCGTCTCCAAAGACTGGGGATCACCAAAACAGATCCAGATAGTTTGACCGAGGAAGAACGTTCCAGATTCGCCAGGTTGGATATCGACAGCAACAACATCGTTTGGAACAGAGGTATATATAAGTTCATAGCATAATAGCTTTTCTGATCACGATGTGAATGAGACTTCCTAATGCTATGAATGATTTTAGTTATGGACATCAATGATCGTTACCTTCGTGAGATCACCATCGGTGAATCCCCAACTGAAAAAGGTCTCAGTAGGAAAGAAGGGTTTGCAATCAGTGTCGCCAGTGAAATCATGGCGATCCTTGCTCTGGCAAACGACATGAGGGATTTCAAAGATCGTCTTTCCAGGATGGTGGTTGCTTTCAGTAAAACTGGCAAACCCATAACTGCCGACGATATTGGCGTTACTGGAGCATTAATGGTGCTTCTCAAGGACACTATCGAACCCACCCTGTTGCAGACTCTGGAAGGCTCTCCGATATTCATGCATGCTGGACCGTTCGCGAATATAGCTCACGGATCGAACTCTATCATTGCGGATAAGATTGCTCTGAAATTAGTTGGCGAAGATGGATTTGTCCTGACTGAAGCTGGATTTTCTTCTGATATTGGTGAGATATCTCTGTAGACAATATGTGTAATGAATATTGGACAACTCAACTTTTTATAGGTATGGAAAAATTCTTCAACATCAAATGCAGAGCCTCAGGTAATATCCCCAATGCTGTTGTCCTCGTGTCAACAGTCAGAGCTTTAAAAATGCATGGAGGTGGACCAGCTGTCACTCCTGGTGCTCCACTAGCTGCAGCATACACCCAAGAAAATCTTGATCTACTTAGGAAAGGCATTCCCAATGTACTCAAACATATCAGCAATGCGGTCAAGTTCGGTGTACCTGTTGTTGTTGCCATCAATCATCGCGAGTAGGTCTTTGAAATATAAGTTGGAGACAATTTCTTCACGGTGAGCATTTCTTCTTCAAGAATATGATGATTTGATCAATTTCAGGACAGATTCAGAAGCAGAACTCAACCTTCTTCGATCCGCTTGCAAAGGAGCAGGAGCTTTTGATGCTGTGATCTCTAGGCACTGGTCTCACGGTGGAACAGGTGCTATCGAATTGGCCAAGGCTGTTGTTACTGCAGCTGAACAGCCCAGTAAGTTCAGATTCCTTTATGATCTGGATATGACGATCGAACAGAAGATTGAAATCATCAGCAAGGAAATGTATGGTGCTGGCGATATCAAATATTCGGAAGTGGCCAAGAAGAAATTGAAGCAGTATGAAGAACAGGTGAATACAAAAGTTATTCATTAGGATGAATTTATTCATTTTATTTATCAATCACTATAAATGGCGATGATATTCTGAGATATAGATTTTATCATTGTGATTTTCTGTTCTATAGGGATTTGGAAACTTGACTATTTGCATGGCGAAAACTCCATTGTCGTTGACCGCAGATCCTTCAATAAAAGGAGCTCCGTCTGGTTTTACTCTACCCATAAACGATATGTCCATATCCGTTGGTGCTGAATTCATCATTCCAGTTACAGGAGCGGTGAGCATTCATTTTATATACAGGGTGTCTCCGTATTTTGAACGATGAATGCAATAGGGAATTTATATCGCAGACTGGAACCTTTGGCACGGTATTACACTACATAGTGTTCTACCACTAACCAAACCGAATATTTTACGCCTCGACACGTGTTTCGCTAACTATGTTAGCATCTTCAGAACAAGATTAGAAATGAGTTTCAATCTTCATACGTGTCTAGGCGTAAAATAATCGATGTTTCATAAAAAAAAATCTGAATTCTGAATGACCAAACATCTTTAGGTCTCTTTATTGATAAAAAATAATCATTTATGATAATAATGATGAAATACCTATAGGATTCGATGAGGTATGAGATGATCATGATTGCCATTCGATTTCAAAGCTCCAATAATCAGCCTTGAAAAGTAAAAACAATAATTTTGTAAAATTTGTACATTGCTATACATTAAATAGAATTTCAATATATTTTCAAGTACCAAAGCTTTCTCACTAATGATATACCGTTATGATTTCAGATTACCAAAATGCCAGGATTACCTACAAGACCAGCCATCTATGACATAGATTTGAATATTGAAACTGGAGAAATCGAAGGTCTATTCTAGATTGGTCTGAAAATTTGTTTTATTGAATTTTTACTGTTGTGAATCTATTTTTGAAAATATATAAGAGTTTTATTCACCTTTTTGAGTAGATAAAATTGAATTATTTCTCATCTATGTCGGAAGTGCGGTCATCAGAAGTACATTAACTAAATTAATAATTAAATTCCTACCACTCGAGTTCTTGAACGCAGGCTTAGCCAATAGAGATCGTACAACTAGACTCAAGGAATTCTGTCACTGAGTTCTATTCAATATACAGGGTGAGTCATTGAAATGGGAAAGTGAGATAACGGCTTCGCTGTTTGAGATAGATGAATAAAAAATTTTGTGATGGTCTAGGCTCATGAGCAGCATATTTCTTAATTACTTCGCGTATACAGGGTGACTCAAATATGCGTGGCGTATCGAAGTTATACTTTTTATTATAGGACACCCTGTATTTTATTGCATTTTCAGATTCTCCTTTGTGAGCTGATTCCATCAATACATCAACTCGGGATCTAGCAGGAATGATACGTTCAAAATCAACATCAAGAATATACTACCCCCTACATCGCCTGACACTATCAGCAGAGAAAAGTCCTCATTATATGTGTGTATAAAATTCTACAATGAATTGCCAAATGACATAAAAGTAGAGAGTAGTCAAAAATACTTCAAATCAGAAATAAGAAAACTGTTAATCGCATCAGAACCTAATTCGCTGAATGACTTCTTGAATACCTAAGGAGTGTAAGTATGAATGACGTCAATTCACTCCATGTTAGTTTATGTAGGTACATATTACTGAACCCAACTTCAACTTTGGAATTTTTTTTGTTGAAACTATTAATTATTGGTCAGAACGGCTCACATGTCCCCATCTTAACTCTCGATTCACTATCTACTGATATTTAATTTGGACGAATACAGGGTAGGCGTAGTTCAAAATTCAGAATTATGAACCACCCTGTATTCGTTCGAATTAAATATCAGTAGATAGTATATCAAAAGTTTGAATAGGGAAATGTAAGACGTTTTAACCAATAATGAATAGTTTCGACCCAAACAAATCCTAAAGTTGAAAAATCTCGATTTTGAACTCCGTTTATTTCTGTAATCATTCTTGCTAGACCCCAAGTGTTATGCATTGATGAAATCAGCTCACAGAGGAGAATCCGAAAATGCAATGAAATACAGGGTGTCCCATAAGAAAAAGTATAACTTTGATACGTCGCGCGCCTAGACCATCAAAAGAATTTTTCGTCATTTATCTCAAACAGCGAAGCCGACATCTCACTTTCCCATTTCCATGACTCACCCCGTATACACTTGTTGTTGAACTTTCAGCAAACTTATGACTGGAATTAGGTAATTCAATGGTTCAATTCAACTCAACAAGTCCTAGAGTCGATTATTATAGGCAAGTTCACTCTCAAATGACAAGTGAAGTCATTCAACAATGGTAGAATAAGGACCTTCTAGGTGAGACTGATCACCAACATGAACATACATAAAACATTTCTTCCAATTAAATACTATAACATTGACTGATATAACTCTAGATATTTCTGTTTCAATAAATTGGATTTCGAAAGCAATTATCACCACAAAGACCTTTCTGAATAATTTTTACCGAATATAGATCACTGGTATTTCAATTTTCTGTTTCGTGAATTCAATCTCCATCTTGAACCATATACCCAGTAAACATACAACACGTTTCTGAAACAACAACAAAAGTTCCCTAATACGTGTCATCTGAAACATTCCAATGTTAATGTTAATTGGGTGGTTCAAGATTCAGAATTCTGATCAAAAGTTGAGATAGGGACATATAGTATGTGAGCCGTATCGACCGATAATAAATAATTTCGACAAAAACAAATTCTAAAGTGGAAAAATCTCGATTTTGAACACCCTATATCTCTGTAATCATTCCTGATAGACCCCAAGTGTCATGTATCAATGAAATCAGCTCTTCGGAGAGAATATAAAAATGCAATGAAACACAGGGTATTCTATATGAAATAACAAAGTTGTTGCTACTTTTTGATTGAAGCGGCAACACTGCATGTATATTTTCATGGGTTGCTTCCGACTGATTCTTGATATAGAGAAAGTGTAAATTTGTCGTGTCATACCCTGTATAGGAATGTTTCCTATTTCTCAGAGTTAGTTTCGAAAACGTTTCAGAAAAACAAAATGATTTACTAGTTAGGTATAAGCAACACAAATTAATAAAAGCATCCGTAAATAGGACTATAAATATGTGTAATATGAATAAAATGAAATAAATCCAATCATCGTTTTAGAGCTTCATTATTTCTGAATGCAAGTGTATTTTACTCTATCACGTTCAAACTGGATAGTCTGGAATGAGATGTCTGGAATATCCTGTAGAATGCACATGTGATATCGAATATCGTTCCGATCAACTTATCTGTTGCTTGAATGCTGCCATTGCCTAGGGAATGTCAGATTATTGAAAATGCAGATGTCATAATTTCGACGGAAGCTGCGAGAAACGTTCCAGAATTCTGATGAAAATTAGTGAGAATTATATCAGTAAGTTTGAATTATTCATAATAATATGCATTACTCCTTTTCATCATCACAGACCATGGAAAAGCAACTCCAAAATGAATTCAAATGTAGGGTATGGGGTTGAGTATCCATTGATTCTTCATGATCTCGTGAATTGAATGTAGGTAGCTTTTAGCTTTAGAATTATTCCCAAGAACTTATAAACTGGAATTTTCTCTCGTGCGCTCCAAAAGTAGAATATAGGTTGGTACAGTAGTACGGTTATGATAGGTGATACATTTTTTTGAGAACACTGCTTCTTCAATAGTCGAAGGAATCTTCATGAACGATGGATATTTTTTCCCAAAGATTACCATTATTTACATATTATTATACCCTTTGGTAAAATCTTCTGAAAGCCAGCGCTGACTAGATTCCGCCCCATTAATTTTCTCAGTCCATTTTGCTAAATAATCAATGATATCGTCAGGATACCTGCCTGTGAGTTGAAACAGTGGGTGAAATTAATATTATTGATTCAATCATCAGAAACGAATACCATCTTTAATATCGAGGTGAATCTTGAAAGAGTCAAGTACCTTTACCATGCAGTATAATGCAAAGTATGATTAAATACAAATTTCTGTTTCACCGAAAGTTTGCAAATATACAGGTTGATACACAGGTAGGTATCTAAGTAAATCTGATTACTTCGATGGGACAATAATCAGTTCATTAGATATTCGGACATGGATTATTAAAACGAATTCACTTATTCTGGGTTTGATAAGGGGTGAGAAAAAGGGCTGAGGTCCTCAGTATCTCTTTCTGCTCATAATTATAACAATTCATTCGATTTTGTATTGTTTTTCTTCTTTTTTCAGGATTAATTGAAGTTCCTGCAACCATCTACTCCTTGTAAACCTCCAATCATGATTGGCTACATAAAGGTGAGTTATCTTTGGAGAAAAATCTCATCTTGATAATAGATTCGCGCACTATGTCCTTGAAGTAACCCTTTGCATGCCTCTTTGTTGAGTTTCTAAAATCTGGGATTCATTTTTTGATGGTTTTACTCCAAGTGGTCGATTTTCATTTCATGAAAGGATATACAGGGTGGTCCTTAGAAAACGAAACAGAGGCTATGTAGGTCGCCAAAACCAGATTTTGAAAAAAATCTGAAACGTCAACTACATTCCCAAGGAAGACATCGTTCTAAATTTTTTTCAGCTCTGCGGCGTTGCCGCTTCTAACGAGAAGTAGCAAGAACTTTGTTATTTCAAATGAAACACCCTGTATATCATTGCATTTTCATAGATTCTCCCCAAAGAGCTGATTTCATCAATGCATCACACTACTCGAGATCTAGCGGCAATGATTACAGAGCGATATAGGGTGTTCAAAATCGAGTTTTTTTAACTTTAGCATTTTTTTTGTGTCGAAACTATTCATCATTGATAAAAATGGCTTCAATATCTCTATCTCAACTTTCTATTTACTATTAACTGACATTTAATTGGAAACAGGATCATCTCTGAATTATGAATCTTGAACCACCCTGTATTTGTTCCAATTAAATGTCAGTCGATAGTGAATCGGAATTCAAGATGTAGTCATGTGAGTCGCGTCGACCAATGATGAATAATTTCGACACAAAAAAAAAATCCTAAAGTTGAAGAATGGCGAATAGCTCTGTAATCATTGCCGCTAGATCTCAAGTGTGATGCATTGATGAAATCAGCTCTTTGGGAAGAATTCAAAAATGCAATGAAATACAGGGTGTTCCATCTGAAAAAACAAAGTTGTTGCTACTTTTCGTCAGAAGCGGCAACGCCGCAGAGCTGAAAATAATTTAGAACGATGTCCCCCTCGAAAATGTAGTTGATATGTTTCAGATTTTTTTCATAATCCGGGTTTGGCGACCTACAGACCTCTATTTCGTTTGCAAAGGGCCACCCTAGCTGTATATATCCAGACGTCATGCAGGAAGACTTTCAAATAAAATTATTGGGGGTTGAATGATACTCCATTTATTCATTGAATTATATAACCCTTGAATCAAAACCTTTTGTTTTCAGTTTTGGGTTATGCTCGTCCTCATGGTCATCTTGATGTCTTCTCAAGGTAAAAACAAATAATTACATTCATGTATTTGTTCACTTGTGTATCACAACTTACAACCAATTAAATGCAGGCATGATATACGTTATTAAATTCGATGTTATATTGAAGTACATGATATCAGGGTATAACAATGAGTTGTGAAGTACAAGGAACATAATATGGGCCGATTTCATAATCGAATTGAATGCACCATTAAATATGTTGAAGGACACTAAGTTTCAGATCGATTCCATAATACATATTCATAGATAAAGGTGCCTTCAGAGGGAACAGTGGTATGCCCAATTTTGCATACCACAGGGTAGTGAAAAATTTTGATGACTCTGTATTTTCAATTGAATGTCAGTATAGATAGTAAATCAAGATGAGGACATGGACACCGTTTTGCATGGCAAATAATGAATAGTTTCGACACAAAAAATGCCTAATGTTGAACAAATCACAATTTTTCACACCCTATATCTCTAATAATTTCAGCCAGACCCCAAAAATTAATAAATGTTGCCCATAAGTCTTTCTCGATATATTCGTTGAAAGAATAAATTAAACAATATAAGTACCCATGAGAGTTTAGTGGGGGTTCAAAATATACGTGACGACCCTGTACATTCATTCTGCTAGATTATTTGCCTCTTCGTTTCGATACAATAAGTATATGAGTATTATCTCACCTATACGTGTAGTAAAAATTAATCAGATGATTTGCCCCAAAATGACACTACGTTTGAAAATGTTTAGATTTAGGCTCTTAGAAAAATCCAATCGTCTATCCCGTGAATCGATGCCGATCATAGCTTCAGGCAATTTCAAGTCAAAAGTGCTGTATACACTCTGGTCCAAAACTCTATTGTCGAGGAGTAATGAGCAATATTAAATTTTCTAGAATAAAGTGAAGAGAATGTTGAATTAAGTAATGTTACCGAATGGATTGACTCAGAATTGAAATGTTATAACTTTCATCTCAAGAAACAGTACGAATTTGTTTCCACTGAATAGAATTCATTAGTTAACCTGTCAATATTATTATTATTTTTATTATATGTGTTCATGTATCCCTATTATGAACAGATATGTTTCTTGGGGTAATAAAACCAATCAATCAATCATTCAATATGACGTTGGGTTTTCATCTAAGAACTCATAATATTTTTAATTTATAGAAACGAAGAGACAAAATCCCAAATAATAGAGCAAAATGAACAATATAGTATATTGCCCCTGTAAGTGATTGATTTCTCAGGACTACCAACGTTGCTCAATTTCCTTCAAATGGTAATTTACTTAACATTGTGAAGTAATTATGAATTCATTAGTATCAATCATTGGATTTGAATGGCCCCTTAACAAAAGGTATAATTCAACGAAACCAGCTATTAGTATCTCATTATGAAATCGGCCCAAGTACCTATCCATTTTGATTATTTGAATGACTCAATCGGCTGACTTAGTTAAGATTAATGAAGCCTGAGTCTCATTTATTGAATATACTTGTAGATATACCCACTATCATAATGCATGGGCAATTTAGAAAAACAATTCGATAGATAATGCAAATTATCATTTATGATGATCATAAACTGCTCTAAACGTATAGGGTGTTTCCGGAATTAGAAATATACAGAGTGTTTCAGATTCAAATGTACATTTGATCCTCTAAAATTCCTGAAATTATTGACAAGTTATTCTGTCAAACGAACAAATCTATCGAGAGTACGCCTAATTTTACTTTGATGATGTTGAACTTCGCGTTATTATTTGTATTAAAATTGTATTTTGGATAACGAGTTCAACAAAAATGCATCAAATTGAATATCTCTAGAAATAATAATGGAATAACTGTCAATAATTTATAGTTTTCGCCTGTTCTTTTCGAATAGGAATCAAAACAGATCCAAAAAATTCTGCCATACAGTGTTGTTTTTGAAAAAAAATTATGTTTTTCCTCAAGACGTATACCAAGTACTAAGATTATACAAAGTGGCTCAAAAATTATGATCAGATGAAGATTTTGCCAAAATCAAGATGACATTCTATGTATCTCAGTTATAAAGGCCGTATATAGACACATCAATGAGGTGATTTGACACCAACGAAGTGACCTCTCTGCGGTATCGTATGTACATACATTCAAATCTGAAACACGCTGTATATGAAGTATGTTGGACAAAAAAAAAATCGAAATTATATAGTAGGTACCTTCTTGTATAAAAAAAATCTTATTTGTCAGTTTGCCAGCCCTTAAGATAAACACCCTGTGTATTGAACTAAATTATTTCAATATTTGTTATAGTGCAATCGGCACATCCCAGTAAGAGACAATTTCCTTGTGCACCTGATGCATTTGGATCAATTTCTGGAAAGAAGACGAAAATCTTTGGTCATCATTAATTAGCACTTATCAATGGTCGTGACAACAAAGAATGGAGAAACGATATATTTTTTCGCTGGTATTTGAAATAATTGAGCAAGGACGGAAAGCCTTTCGAATGTTGTCGTAGAACCTTAGTTTTTTCATTCTTATTGTTATCTCCCAAATATATTATCAAATCATGAAACGTGAGTTATTCATACAGGCTGCTGGCTGTCTTCAACAACCAGAGCGTGCCAAAAAAAGTTAAAAGTCAATTTCCAGTACCGATTGAATGAAACTCTGACATTGTAACTCCTATATGAGTAATAGTTATGATGAATATCAGTATCAGAGTAAAACGACTCCACTCTTGGCCGTAATTTCACCTTTTTCCAGCCACTCAATGTACTTTTTTGAATTTCGTTATACAGCGTGATTCAGTTTTTAAGGCACAAACTGAAATGGGAGATAGGTCTCACCGTTTTAATCAAAAAAGTTTATATAAACATTAGTCCGATCGGACTGATGTTTACATAAATTTTTTTTATTAAAATGATGAGATCTATCTCCCATCTCAGTTTGTACCTCAAAACCTGAATCAGCCTGTATACCTACAACACTCGTCACTGAGCCATCAACCAAAACGTAATCCCAGGTACCCCTTTATAGGAAGCCCAAACTGAAGTTGATAGTTTTTGAAACACAAAGGTTTCATAATTATTGTTTCTTCTCAAAATGTTTTGCAAATAATAATCCCAATGACCATTTTTCGGAATTATGCGAGGAACTGTCATTGTTGAAATGAATATTTGCCAAAATCTTTGAAAGAAAAAACTATTGAACCCTTTATCTAGAACTATCAACTTTCCGGCTCAGATAAATAGCCCTAGTATTTTTTGGTTATGTCGTATGCAGACCTCTGAAAGGTCACATTATCGTGCATGGAAAAATCTGTTTGGTAATCTATAGAGGAACCAAACTAGTGGTTCCTTAGACGGAGAATATCATATCCTAGTCTGGGTACATCATTATAACATTATTACATTTTTTATAGCACAATCTCAAAAACAAAATAGGCAAATACCATGTGCACCGGAGTTTTTCCGAACAGTGTCTGGAAAGCTATCAAGAGCCTATGGTCAATCTGGTCAATGACAAGCTAATATCTTGAGTTTTACTCAACAAATTTTCGTCTTTCAAGAATGTTCGTAAACTTGTTTCTACTTTAGATGTTGACTATCACATTTATTCATGATAGATAATAAATGAATAGGCAAAAATCTTGTTTTATTAGTATTAGAGGAAACCTGCAATTTTCACAAATGCTGCTGATTAATTCCTACCACATATCACGATCATTGACAAAATGGAGTACCCAATAGAAAAAAAGCAGTTTTAGTTTGCTAGAATGGGAAGTTGGATGAATCACCATTTAGTATACAGTGAGGGGCATAATAAATATGGAATGAATTCAGTTTTTCGATAATTGGCCACTTTGGATATAACGATCCACTCTATTCGGTAACTGGAAGATGTCAAAGGCGTACTATGAAAAAGTTTAGGGGATATTAAGAAGCGTCTTCCCCCAAAAATGTATCACCCTGTAGATTTTGAAAATCTCCAAAATGCTTCAAATGATGATCTTCTAGGAAGTATTGACCACATCCAATTTCAAATCTGATATCTCTAGAAGTGAGCGAGATATTTTAGTTGTTAAAAGAAATATTCAAATTTTGACCACTTGCAGCTCCGTTACTGATAGAGATAATTATGACCCACGTGTATATGAACTTTTTTTATCAGAATGATGAGATCTATCACCCATTTCTGTGTGTACCTTGAAACCTGAATAACCCTGTATATAGAGCTAGAATTGACATTCCAATTCCATTTCTGACATTGATATTGTATCTTATGTCTCATACTTTAGTTCTTGTTAATATTACTCTTCTTTGTCTTCTAATTAATGGACGATAAATTATTCTTTTATAGTACAACCGGCATCACCAAAACTACCAGAGAAACGACAAATACCATGTGCACCAAATGCCTTCAAATCGATAAATGGAAAGAAATCCAGAGCTTTTGATAAAGAAACTTGAATACCAAGCAATGATAGCAATCAAAAAAGCTAAATTCTTCAATGTGATTTGTTCGATTTGGAAATTCACTTTTGGAATTGAATAAAGAACAACGTTCATGTTTCTTTGTTTACTCTTACTCACTCGATTCTCAATAGTTAATTGACAGTAATTGCCGTGTCAAATTCAGAGTAGGTAGGTATTCGGTTTATTTAATAACTGTACAGTGTGTCCAGCTCTCCATGCTTTTGAATGATATCTCAGTTATCTTTGGAAGTAGAACCTTGCGGTTTTCGCGGTCATGTGCCACTTTCTTGTGAAACTCAAGATGGCCTAATCCTCAATCAGATTTTGCATAACTGTTTCCGTTTTTGAGATACAGGGCGATTTTGATAATTCATAATTTTTGGACCCCCTCTATTTCTACAAAGTTTCTCAGCGAAAATGTCGAATTGAAATCTTAGCCTATAGAGAATTTTACGCAGAATCCAGTGGCGCACAATTTTTTTTTCGGAGTATGCTTTTGGAGGTACGACTCACACATGATTTTTCAAATGACTCCCTGTATTTTATCAGCTCATTAAATTTCTTATTTCTTTTCCAAAAGCATGAAAAAGTTCCAATTGAAGGAATCTTTCCTTTGCTTTTTCATGAAAAGGACAAAAACAATACCAATACTGATTAACAAAACAAAAAACTTTGTTACTTCAAGCAACAAATAAAGAGTAATAGGAAGTTCATAATTAAAAATAAGCACCTGATTGAATGTTTACTAAAACAATTGAATTTCGAAATTACTCAGTAACTCATTCATCGCATTGCTCAAATTGATGTCCATTTTTCCTCACACATTTTCTCAATACATCATATGCATTGAAAATGTCTTGGAATTTCTGGAAACTGCCTCTGTTGTTGCACGAAGTTCTGCAAGATTGTTGTACCTCTTAATGTATAAGCACGCATTGAAAAAGTTTCATAGATGAAAACCCAAAGTCATCTCCACAACTTTGTGGAGATGACTTTGGGTTTTCATCTATGAACTACACCACTCCACTTTGAGTTACCATGGACTTCTTCCAAAGATTGGAAAAGTTTGTCAGTTTTGTGTTAGGGAAAATGGACATCAATTTGAACAATTCAATGAATAAGTGACTGCATGAATAATTTCGAAATTCAATTGTTATAGTATTCAATCAGGCTCTTATTCTACTTTATGACCTTTTTTACTATTTATTTGTTGCTATCAGGTAACTAACTTGTATGTTTTGTTAGTTGATTGGTTTGATATTGTTTCTGTCCTCTTTATGGAAAAATCGATAGAAATATTCCTTAAATTGGAACTTTTTCACATGAAAAATCCATAGCCTACTATTGAATTTCAATGTTTTAGAGATTTTTGAACATTTTTGAAAATTTCATATCCATACATAATCGATGATTTTGAAGAGAAAAAAATTATAAATGTAATGAGTAGACTGGTGTGGTATTTTGGGTATATTTTTATGGGCTATTCATTGGCAATTGCTAGAAATATTTTTGATCAAGTTTAATACTCTCCGATTTCCAGAGATTCATTTTTGAACTTCAAAAGTTGCTATGATATCGTAATAGTTTTTGATGATGACTTTCGGCTCGTAGGTACTGCAACTTCCATATTTTTGTAACTGTGAACTTTTTAGATAATATACCATTTCAATAATTCACATTCATAATGTGTCATCAGATCGTGATTGAAATCTTCAACGTAATAACAACTTCGGGAAAAGAAAATAAAACTACCAAGAATTACAACGATGAATTTGATTACCAATAATTATAAACTTCCTTATAACCTCCAGAACGTTTTTCTAAACCAAACTGTGGGCATCTTTTCCGAATAAAAAACCCACATGATTGAACACGTACACATTCGGGTGTCTCAGATCGTTATTTGAAATCTTCAATGTAATAACAACTTCGGGAAATGAAATTAAAAGTACAGAAAATTACAACGATGAATTTAATTACCAATAATAATAAACTACCTAGCACCTAATTGATCGTGAAATTCTTCATAACCTCCAGAACCTTTTTATAAACTAAACTATAGGCATCTTTTCCGAATATAAAATCCACATGATTGAACACCCTCAGCGGAACCTTGTACAGCCCAACGAGATTTTTCAATTCCCTAGACAGTATCCGCACGTCCGTTGCACTGGCTAAGTTGTCCATTTCAGCGTACATCAAATACACTTTCGACTTCACCTTCTCCATTTTATACAAGGGCGGTGAAGGTGTTCCGTATTTGATCAAGTTCCCTTCGAGCCCGTAATCGTACTGTTGGAATCTGCCGTGGTCCCTGATCTCCTGAGCGTAGTGCAACACAGTTTTGGAAGATGTACCTAAGGTTATACAGGGTATGTCATGACGAGCTTACACAGAAAAAAAAAATTTGTTTGAAACTACAAAATCTTTGTGAATTCAACATGATCTGAATGTCATATATCCACGACCAAATATTTTGTCACCGCAACAAATGTTTTTTGTCAGTTTCCAATTCAAAATGTATTTGATGTAACTCAATAATGATTCAAATCAACAGCAGGAATTGATTGAATAAACAATGACTATTTTGTTCCTATATAATACGATATCTGCTCTTATGAACAGAGTCTGCTGATTGAAATGATCATATTATTTCATTCAAGTGACAAAATTTTCAGTTTTTCAAAGAGTTTTGATCAACAAAATTGTATTTAGAATTGACAAAATATTTTGTTGAATAATATCAAAAGAATCCAATAACTGAATTCCAAAACTGAGAGAAATTACGAGAACAATTTCCTCAGTTGATTCAAGACTATTATCTTGTATAAGCGTCATTAGAAATTCTAGGACAGCTTAATATAATTATTCAAACGGATGTTCTAGGTAGGTATATGTACACCCCATCGAGGCGACCGTAGGACTGTTGAAAGAAACGCCACCTGGTGGCGAAAATGCAAACTAGATATTCTTTCAACGAAATAATCGTTTGATATAATGTATCTGTGGGTTCTGTTCAATAAAATAATCTGTTTGAAATAACAACATATTTTCTGATAGTGATGTGTGAATCAACAAAATATATTGTTGTCATAATCAATTCAATTTTGTCGAATAAAAAAAAACCTTTGATTGGTTGCACAATGAAATGATTGTTGACTCAACAAAATATGATGTTGTATTTAGTTGAATCTTTGTCAAAATCTATTTAATTTTGTCGAATAGACAAGATGCATATAATTGATTGAACAATGAGTTAATAGTTGGATCAACCATAAATGTTGTTGAATGAAATGAAACTTTTGTTCAAGTAAGCAAATATTTCAATCAAATCATTTTGTCGCTTTGAATAGGTCGCTTATTTGGAATGAACATATATTTTGTTGATTTCGCAAAATTGTGTTTAATTTAACACAAAAAAATCACCAAAATTATTTTGTTGGTGCAACAAGACTTTTTTTCTCGTATACACTATCTCTATATCGAGAATCAGTCGAAAAACCCATGAAAATATGCATGTATATATCTGAGAATACGCTATCTTGATTTAAAATATTTTCGACAATGCAGTGTTTCTGCTTCTACTAGAAAGTAGTAGCAACATTGATATTTCAAATGGAACACCCTGTATTTCATTACATTTTCAAATTCTTCCTGGAGAGTTGATTTCATCTATGCATCACACTTGGGGTCTATCGGAAATGATGACAGAGATATAGGGTGTTCAAAATCAAGATTTTTCAACTTTAGGAATAGTTTGTGTCGAAACTATTCATTATCGGCCGAAACGGCTCACATGTCCCTACATCATCTTTTGATTCACTTTTTACTGATATTCAATCGGAACAGATACAGGGTGATCAGAATTCTGAATCTTGAACCAGCCTGTATCTGTTCCGATTAAATATCAGTAAATAGTAAATCAAAAGTTGAGATTGGGACATGTGGGTCGTTTTGACCGATAATGAATAGTTTCGACACAAAAAAATAATCCAAAATCTTCGTCAACATACCCCAATTTCAGAATCTTAACCCAACAATTACAAGAGGTACAGGGTTGCTTCCATTGGAAGTAAGACACTGTATAAGGTTCATCTTGAGTCAATTTTGATCTTCATATCTCTTCATCTGAAGTTTATGCTCCAAATGAGCCTGGGAATGAGTTATGACTGCGAAACCAAACAGTCAATTTTTTGAGATCCCTCTGTGAATATAAGAAATAAGAAGACAATTCAAAAATATCTCGAGGTGAGATACTTTTCATACATCTGCTGTCGGAGTTGGAAGAATAAGTTATTGTTTATTTAGGATCCTTTTGGAAATTCCGAAATATTGCACAGTAGCATCAGGTGACACCCGGTAGCGATTTTATATGGAGAACCCCATGTTCTGAAGAGAAAAGAAATTATTGCTGAAGGACTGTGCTAGCAACAACGTGATCCAAACCCAAATTTTTGGATGCAGAAAAAAAGTTATTCACATTTCAACAGGGGGCAAAATTTTGGGGTGCGAATTGTTGCGTAGTTTTAGTATAGTTCAAAAAACTAAAGAAGCGCGCTTTTATAGTTAGCCAAACTGAAGAGAAGTAGAAAATGAAATAATGAAAGTGTGTTGATAAATACACAACAACAAAAATATTAGCACCTCCTTAATCAGTACATTCTATGTTGTGTATTTTTTCTACTATACCACAACACAAGCGATATGAGCTTGACTTCCATACGCATCCACTAGGACCTAAACGGACGTTGTAGCTTATGGTATTTCACATAACCCACTCAAGCTTTCACTTCTGGGACATGACTATCAGCATTGCTTATCGAAATATATTTTACTCGTCTTCTCCAAAATAATTGTATTTTCAGTAATTTCCAGTGAATGGGCATAACCACAAACAATCACGTTTAGTGATTCGTGCTTCGATTTTGTCTTCATATTATACAAATATTCAATTGCATGGAGATAAACAAATTTATTATTATTATTACCTGCAGGATCATGACTCAACACTTTCGGCAAAATATCTACGTTGAACTCGTCTTTCTCGAAGCCAAGGAAAATGAACAGGACATTTCCACATATTTTGTCGTTCTTGACCGTTTTGTCGCACTCATAGGAGAGGAACTTGAGGAGCTTATCGTTGGGTAGGAGCTCGTTGATGCCCAGGTACTTGGACAACCACTGGATGTCATTGGCGTACGGCGCTAGGTAGCGTACTGGGGAGGTCACGTTCGTCATGTGACTAGCGGGAGCCAGGCCAATCATCAGTTTCACGTTTTTGGCAGCTTCTGGCTTGGTGGAGGACATTACTAAGTACCCAGTGCCACCCATCGAGTGACCTATGTATATGATTTCCCCGTACTTTCCTTGAACAAATGGAACTTGCGATATTATACCGGGTGACCAGTTATATTCTGACCCATTTCAAATGCTCATATCTCTGAAACCATCCAAGTTATCGTTGTGCGGTTTGGACTAGTCTATTTTGACGTGTTTTATGTTTTTTTTTTGACGTGTTCATCTTCTCACTTGAACTTCCGGTTCTACCGGAAACAAACAAGCAATAATCCAGGTATAGGTCAACTTTTTTATTTCACTGAATCACCCTGTATATTCTTGCACATTCAGAAAGACTGGTCTTTAAACTATCTAACAATGTATTACAAGTTATGTTCTCCTAGAAAACTATTAGAGTCATAACTCTTTGAAACAACTACTGCTTGTGGAATGTTTAAATGAGATTATGCAATGTTATCAAAATTGCCCTATACCTGAATAATGGCTTTTTTGTTTCCGGAAGACCGGAAGTTCAGGTGAGAAGGTGAACCAGTCAAAAAACTTGAAGAATATCAAAATTGAGAAATCCTAACCGCACAACGATAATTTGAATATCGTAGATATGAGCAGTTGGAATGGGTCAGAATATAAGTGGTACTTGTTCACCACCATCTGGCTTGCGAAAGTTTCATTATCATTTCTGAATGCTCACAACTGTTCAACGCGTTTGTTTCAGAGATGGATATTAATGATGATATATGGGTATTCTCGTGATCCCATATTGTTATTTTGATTCAACGGTTTTCATAGGAAAATTGAGTAGTTTATGTTAACAGCCCCCATCCCTTAAGATTGTTTATGCACGACCGGGCGTAAAGTAGCACTTTACCGCCCGGGTTTGCGGGTGTAAAGTGGCACTTTACCGCCCGCGGACTACTTTACCGCCCGGCGGGCGATAAAGTCATTGAGCTGGTGGTAAAGCTAATGTCACTGTCATATCGCACCAGCTTACGAATTTTTCGTATACTTTGTCGTATATATTTTTTTTGATTTACTTGGCAATAATCTCGATTTTGCTTCCTCAGCTGCCTCACTAATTTCTGGTGGAGTACAATTCACACTTTCTTCATCACTAGAATTCATTTTGAAATCACTAATGAATTATGTGTGATTACACAAATTGACAGTTAATATGGCTACTGGCCTATTAATTCCTATTTCGAAAAATTGACTGAGTTGCCATGGTAACGTTGATTCCATACTTCTTGATTAATTGTATTCGCGATATGGATACAATACAGTCTCACTGCAACCGTGATGTATTTCTATTGTGCTTGAGGGGTGAAGAGATACCTACATCAGATATCAAATATATACAGGTCGTGCATAAAATGTTGCATGTATTTCGGGCGTAACTAGCTTTTATGGACCTAGGCGTGTTAATAGCCCTCGCTATCGCTCGGTCTATTACTTACACTTACACGCTGCGGTCCATAAAAGCCTATTTTACGCCCTTGATACATAAATAACTATTACCTACTACCAATATGTGACGTGAAACATTACGACACTGATTTCAGTATCGTAATGAGATACTTTACCGCACCAGTGATGTGAAGTGTAACTTCACCGCACTAGTGCGGTAAAGTGAAAAAATATAATAACATCTGTGGATGTTTACTAATATCCACATTATTCTACATAGAAATGGTTGTTCTCAACATACTGTAGCGTGTCCATAATGTGGCTGGCTTCCCTTTTTCAGCTTCACCAGCAAAATAAGCCAATGAAATTTTCTCTGACATACAACGATCAGGGACTTTTTTTGAACAGCATCACATTTCAAATTCCTTAAATTCATTTTCGTACCTATCCCGGGATTTAGCAGGTACTAAAGTTTCGATTGCTGCCGGAATCTAAACTTTCCTGATCCGAATGCACATGCCGATGATTTTTTTTTGTGTTGAAATTAACGCGTCAAAGTTGACGGTGCGCCGAATGAGTGACAACTGAGAACACAATAGATTCACTACAACCATACGCCCAAACCTGGCCACGCTTGCTTGTTACATATTCCTAATGAATCGTCAGTTCAAGGAATATTGAATATTTTTGATCAAATAATTAGCTTTTTGATAGTAGGTAAAATATTGTACTTTATTCGTATCGTAAACTCATATTACGATAATCGATGGGTTATCAAATTCGGCCTCCAGCCTCGTTTGACAAATTTCCTATCCCATATCGTAATATGAGTCTTCACAATACTCGTAACGTAAATATCAACAACACGATGTTGGGATTTTTTTGTAGAATACGAGGTACCTGGTTTGTTTTTCCTCGGAATCAAAATGTATCCATCCAGCGGGATTACGAAAAATCGTGAACGACACACGGCCGATACGCAGATAACAGATTCGGTTGTTAAATTCTTCGGCTGCGCCTCGGAATATTGAACCTCATTCGTTATTCGCTATACATATCGGTCTTGTAACGTAATGAATATTAACTGCTGTTCCAGCGAATTTTTCATCAACATTTGAAAAAATATTGAACCTCAGTCCCAGATTGCTCCGTTTTCCTTTACGAGATACAAGGGGGTAAAATCAAAAATTTGTCAAGTACACTCTCCTAGAAAGAATTTTGAAGGATCTATTATGAACTGCTGATTCACTGACCAAAGCACATCCAGGAAGATAGCAGCAAACTATTCTCATTCATTAAAGACCAAAATATCTCAAAGTTGATGTACGAATATGAGAGCCTTCTGACGGCTATAGTGAAAAGGTGTCCGCATTCGGGTTTCGCATTTCAAAAAAACTCCAAGCTACCGATTCTCAGAGAAGTTCATTGAAAAACGTTCATAAAGGACCCCGCACGAAAACACGGGAAATTGGCTCTCTCTCGGACAGTCTCGGTGAGCCATCCCACAACAACATAGTAAAATTTCAGCCAATTCGACCGAGAGTCAATTTCCCGTGTTTTCGTGCGGGGTCCTTTGAAAAATTCGAATTTTATTTTTTAAATTTACCACCTTATATCTCGGAACAGCGCCGTTTCGGACTGTTGTAAGTTGCTTCAAATCAGATTATTTTGACTCCCGGAATATGTGCTAAGATTTTGTATGTACCTTTTAGAGACTTAACGAATGACCTGACTATTTTCCCCAGTGAATAAATTATATTCTGTATTCTCTGAAGCTTTGAAAATGAACATGACATTAATAAATACCTGTTGTGTTGCTAACATAATAAAGAGCTGCAGGTAAATCATAAATTCCCATTTCATGCCAGCTGAAATTCCAATACTGGGCACTCCATGTTGGCAAAGTCACGTGTCCTCTAGAATAAGTATTGCCTCTATAGTTTCCTAACCATACATCGTATCCCTGATCAGCCAGGAGAAAACCTGTCGGTTTGAGATAAAAAAAAATGTACACAAATGTAAAAAAAGTACACACACAAGTTGTACAGCAGTTAAAGGCTATCGTGAGTCAGGCTTGTCAATCTTGATCAATCTTTTTATCGACTGACAAGTAGTGTCAAAATTCAAACTATTTTCGTCACTTCGGCGCAAATGTGTACGTTCACTTCTTTTTAATGAAATCGTGACGTCAGTTTTTACTGGCAGTTAATTTCTAGCTGTTCGAAAATTACCGTGGCATTATTGATGATTTTAAAAAAATACGAGATTGAAAGGAATTTGACTGATTTTTGCGATTTGCGAAGTAAAAAAGTCCACTATCCTATTGGGCTAAAGCGCTACTCAAATGGATGGATTTGAAAAAGTATTTTATGCATGTCTACGGCAACAGCGTTATACTGAAGTTCAGAATTATTCTTACCTAACCTGCTAACCCCACTCTTGCCTGTCACTATCATCTTCCAAACCATCTAGCCAAATCCATGATCGAATCTTACAAATCCTGCGAATATTCAATGATAATCTTCATATCAATATCTGATTCTTCAGTTGTGTGTCGTGTTCTGTTATCCGAAATAAGTATTCACTCAAGAAAATTAATTCAATATTTAGATCGAAATGACAAGCAAAACTATTCTTGAACTTGTCTTATCGAAATAGACAATGTCGAATCTTATATATGGTTGAATTGAATTTTCCACGGATGATTATGTCACGCGTTTTCCTGCTTTTTTTATGTTATGAAATAAAATCTTTCACTGAAACAGGCCCATTGGACGTCAACGATTTCTGAGCACTCATGGTATTACCCCTGAGAGTGTGTTGTTCATAACTGCATATAAATATTTCAAATTCAAATAGTGAAATAATATAATACAATAGTAGAAAACTCTCCAAGTCGTCTTACTATACAGGGTGTCCATTAAAGACATGCTAATATTCGAGGGGGTGATTCTTTGGCTCATTTTAAGAAGAAAACTTCATATGAACGTATGTCTCAAAAGTCCTAACTTTTCAGATACAGGGTGATGATGTTTTGAAAAATATTCAGTTTCTTGATCATAACAGAGACAATATTGTATAAATCTTCATGAAATTTGAAACAACTCTTATATGCATCAAGGTGCATTTTCTGATGTACGAAAACTTCAATTTTCTCTACCAATGGCACCGTTACGGGAATATTATTGTTTATATTTTACTTAAAAGTGAGCAACGACAAAAAATTCGCGAATTTTATTCAAAGTCATAGAAGGCTTTTTTATTATGTCAAAAATGATCCTCGTGTTGATACTCGATAGAATGCTTCGTTTTCGAGAAAAAAACGGAAAAACGAGACCAGACTTCAATACGAAAAGTTATACAGGGTGGACAAAATAATAATCTCTGCATATTTTCAACATTGACACCCTGTATCTCATAAGTTAGGACGTTCACGACATACGTTCATATGAAGTTTTATTCTTGGAATGGGTAGAAGAATCGGCCCCTTGAATATTAGCTTATCATTAAGGAACACCCTGTATAATAACTACTTCACTCCACTTTGAGACAATATGGACTTCTACAGTAGATTAGCAAAATAATATAAATCTTCGCAAGGAATTATTTTTTTATTTGAAATTCATCCATCAAACAGCACAAATCCATTCTGAAGTTTGAGGTTGAATGTCTACGGGATGAAATAATGTGTACAATGTGTTTCGCAGACAACTAGCCTTCTACCTTATCTCAAATTGGTTTTTAACTGTTGAAGCCATTAAAGACATGCAGTATTTGTCACTGCAAAGAGGAAAGAAAGGTAGTCGTTTCGAATTTATCGAAGCATACTTATTTGGATGTGTGAATAGTGTTCGAAGCAACTGCTATAGAAATGGAAATTCGGTAAGTATCTTATTGTTGTTGTATTTCTTTGTAGCGCAAACAATTTTTTTTCTCATCTTCAGGCACTATTATTATTCAACCTGAAGGTGAATGAGTGGTTGTAAATTATGAAAACTATTTCATAGAAATAGGTATAGTAAAGGTACTTAGCTATTTATTTAACATAGCATAGAAAACATAGTGAACAAACTTTCACACGTAGTACGGTATCCCTATTTATCAAATCGATCTATTTCATAGTAATAATTTTCAGTCGACCTATCAACATTATTTGAAATAATTATTGATGAAGGCGATTATACAGGGTGTTCCAGAGCTGTGGTGACAAAAGCCTGCAAGAGGTTCCTCTAAAAAAAATATGAAAAAAGGTCATATGAACATAGGTCCTCAAATGCTTCGTTTCCGAAGGTGTCCAAGTTCAAAATAAAAAGAGATTTCAATCAATATCTTGAAAACACCTAAGCCGATTGAATGGATTTTCTTGGTTTATTCACATAATTATCAGACTTTTACTAGACCAATCAGATTTGATCCAAATTCTCAGGGGCGTACTCATCGAGTAAATCGGCTTTACCTGTAGAAAAAAATCACCCATTGTATTTTTGGGGTTCTCCGAAATATGGTGAGACGGTGCAATGCCTGACTGGAACTTTGGATGGTGTACACACCGCGTTTTTTTTACAAATAATCATCAATTCTACTAACCTTGGTAGAGACTGCTGCGTGCGACACCTTACATAAAATATATCTTTAGTTTACCACAATTATCTCAATGAGACTTACAACAATTTGACATTTCATTTATCTAAGACAAAATGATGAAGGAACATATTATGTGACGACATAAGACTGTAACTACGCCACTGGATAACAAAATTCAATAATGAAGACTGTATGAATAGCTCCAAGTAATCACCTTGATTATTCTGGAATAACATATCGAGTTTCATCTATTCTTCATTCAGGGGTTCCTAAGAAATCAATATAAATCTTAATTTTTTTCGCAATTTTGACTAGGATATAGCGCGTTCTATTCAACTCAGGATAAGGTTAGAAATCCGTATACGAAGCTTGCCCGTCTTATTCTGACTCAACCTGAAGATCTTTGCATAATTTATAATAATGAAAAGAAAAAGACAAAACCCAAAGTTGGTCGACCACAAAATTATATTCAAATCAAAAGCGATGCGTGTAACTGGTTTCGGCTCACGGCATCTCTTTTTAATTATATGTAATTTCGTGGCCAACTGACTTTAGCTACATGTCAAGATATATTTTTCAAATTTATAGCTGAAAATCGGCCTATTTGTTCGAATGTTTAGTAATCTTACCAAGAAATAGCATATACACTATAATTTTTCTACCGCTGTAACAGATTTAAATTTTTATTTCTTTGTCTTGTAGCCATCTGATTTTCTCTCAAGAAATGCTCATCTATTTGACAAAGCTGTCATTGCTTTGAATTTGACATTTCATGGGCGATGAGTTTCTTTCGAAATAATAACACAAATGGAGTCATTGTGACATCAGATACGGTAAAGCAAGAGCAATTTTAAATGGAAAAACTTCACAAACGATATGAAATTTCCACCTGACGAAGCTTCTGTGCTAGCGGAACATGTCATGTGCCTGAGAATTTCGTGAAAATCTTATCGTTTGTGGAGTTTTTACTTTTGCTATGGAGTCAATTAAAAGAAATTTTATACATGTGTCTTAAGCCTCGAATGGTAAACGTTCTGTTGCAAGTTTGAGTTCTTGATATATTTTGTTTTCTTCTAATCGTAACTTCGACAAAACTGTCCTAAATTTTGATTAGATTCGTAATATAGTTTGATGATATTTTGATAGATGACTTGGGCATCATTTTGTACTGAAAAAATCAATTGAAATAAATATCGTTTTTGAATGATCAATTTTGCATCAAACATAACAGAAATTTGAATCAGGGACTATTATTTTCTGAAGATAATCATATTTTTGTCGACAATTATATAGTGATTGAAAGTCAGTAGCATGATAAAGCTACTAGTATGACATATTTTAGTCGGTGTTATTTTTTTTATTGCAGACACTTCGTAGAAATTTAAAAATATCAAAAATTTAAAGTTGTAATAGAACGTTCAAACTCGGGACACATATGTAAAATTGGAATAGAGACAACTTATAACAGCAAACTTTTCAGAAACTTGAACAAATGGGCCTATTTTCAGTGATTAATTTGCAAAACTGTTACTTTTGACATGTAGTTAGAGCCACGTGACCTCGACCGAGAAGTCCATTTTTTATATTATTCGAAGCAAAATTTAAGGACCTTGTTGAATTTCGCAATAAATCAGTATTAAAAGTTTTTCTCATATGATGCCGACTTTCCGAATGACACAGTTCATGGCATTCTGCAATCATATTATCGGTTTCACTCACCCAGTGAATTATTTCCGTTCATAATCCAATCAGCGCTGCTCCCCAACAATCCATGTTGCAAAAACACAGGTTGGCACCCTTTTTTCCCATCTTGCGATCCAGGAATTCTGTGCAAACCGATTAGATACCCGTCTTCGGTGGCAACAATGTGTGTTTCTGCTGGATACCCATGCCTTCTGATGATTTGAGCCGTATCCAGGAAATCGTCTGGATCAAAACGCCGTGTCGAAGGTTTCGGATTTTCGTACCTTTGAGTCGACCCTCTCGCGAAATCCACTAAAATCGCTATGATGATGATTCGGTGTACTTTGGATGTTGTAAACATTGCGGTGACTTGTACCACAATGAAATAAAGGAGTTTTCATGTTCGGATTGTTGGGTTACCGTTTATTAATAGATCGTAACAGCGGTCATTATTTTGAAGAACATGTGCTTGCAATTATATACAGGATGATTCTAAATAGACATCAAAGCAGGCGCGGGAATCGACACGTTCTCTATTTATGTTCTCTTATGTGATACAACAAGTGTAACGATGATTGTCTGAATACAGTCTGTTTTATATTTCTTTGGGTGTGAATGGAACTAGCATTGACCTATGCGCAACTATCCTCTTCAGACTTGCATATAGTGCAGCAATACCTATCATGACGGTTGTTGACATAACTTACGACATCGCTTTCAAACCCAACAGGTTAAAAGCTTGAACACAGAGAGATTTAATTCTTCTTTGAACATAGTGGTTATTTTGTAGTTGAAATAACGCCAGTCGGGCAACCAGCCACTGCCATATGGGAATTTCAGTTTTGGAGTATTTATTTCCTTCTATCCTACTCAGATGGCGTTTGTTTTCATATTGTCAATGAAAGACGCCTCTAGAGGAATATAATGTCGACTTAATTTGTTTGGCTAGGCTACGCTTAGTCAGCGGTCTTATAGGACTGCTGGTTGAAAACTGCCCTGTACTGATGAGAGTCAAACAGCTCGAAACCGGTGTGTAGGTGTCTAGCGTGGCCTGGCTAAATCGAAATCAATAGGCATTCAGGAAAGAATCACTTGTATCAGTATTCGTTTATACGAGTCGATGCATAAATTTCAAGAGGATGTAATTCGATGTTCTGCGTGGCATTAGCCAAAACAGTAGTCGTTTTAGTCCCAAAATCTACCATTTTTGTTCATTTTATGAACATTGTGTGGAAATGACTTTGAGCTTTTAGTATATATATAACAATAGATATCCTCATTTCTTTCCACCGGAAAAAATATTTGTTTATGATCATTTAAGATGGAAGCACCCTTATAAAACTTACATTTTTCAACCGATTGGAATGATTTTTTTTTTGTTAGGTAGATATTCAAAAAGTCTATTAGGACACCAAATATCATGAATAAATCTCCATTTCCAGGGCCAACTAATCTGATTTTTCAAGGTCAAAACTCTAAAAAAATTACTAGTGATTTTTTTTAAAAAAATCTGACTACACCACTGGATTTGTGACATTTTCAAATGGGTAACATGTAAATTACGTTGAAATGCGTCAAACAATAAAAAAGTTATAAAGGAATGAAATTTGAAAAATATGCCGTTTATTTTTTTATTTATTTTATTTTATTTTATTTTTTATTTTTATTTAATGTTACACTGTTCTACAGGTCAAACCCAACTACAGAACAGGGAAATAAGTATAACTAATAATACAGTTTTTCATATTTTGAAAAGTATATAAATATAGGCAAGACCTTAGCTGAAATAAAAAGATTTAATCGTAGAGATAGAACAATGAAAGATATCTGGCTGATTATTTGATGAATTATTGTATATAGAACACATGTTATGGAGAGGAGAATATTTCAGAATATTTGTTCGTGGTGTGTGCTGAAACCATTGAACATAACATATTGACGTCTATTAGTAAAATATGAAGCAAAAAGTTGGATAAGTGCCAAGGAAAATCCGTAACGGTATAGTTTCGATAATAATAGTCCATGATCGAGCCTGTCGAATGCCTTTGAGAAATCTGTATATACAACATCAACTTGCAATCGTCTGTCAATGCTTTCAGAAATATATTGAGTAATATTGAAAAGGTTGGTGATTGTGGAACGCCCTTTCATGAAACCATGTTGAAGTGGTGTGATTTGACTGCTCAAATGCTGATATAACCTATCATAGAGGAGTATTTCAAAAACTTTGGCAAAATTGCAAATAATGGATATGGGTCTGATGTTACCGATGTCGAATTTATCGCCTTTTTTGTATATCGGACAAACTTTTGATAATTTCCATAAGTCAGGCATTGTGCAGGTTTTCAAGCAAATATTGATCAATATAGATAATGGACGAGCCAAAACATATGCACAATTTCTCACAATCATTGCAGGGAGGTTATCAGGACCCGTGGTCATTTTCGGTTTAATTTGCTTCAGAGCTGCCAACACTTCATTCTCGTCAAAACATTCAATGTTCAAAACCTGTAAATACGGATTGCAATCGGTAAAATCACTCTGTGAACTCATGGTATACGCTTGAGAAAAAAAATCTGCAAAGCCATTCAAAATATCAAGAGGATTCTCTAATAGTTGCCCTTCATAAGACATTTTATCCGAAATGGTGGTGGATCCTTTTTTGCTGTTGATATATGCCCAGAATTTATTTAATCAACCCACCAATTCATGTTCAGGAATTTTATGAAAATTCTGTATACTCCACTGGATTCAGGATGTCTTGAAATATGACTGATCACAGTTTCATCGAAATCTGTTCAGTAATAAAAATTGATGGGTTGATTAAACGGCATATTTTTCAAATTTCATTCCTTTATAACTTTTTTATTGATTGACGCATTTCAACGTAATTCACATGTTACCCATTTGAAAATGTCACAAATCCAGTGGTGTAGTCAGATTTTTTCTAAAAAAATCGCTGGTAATTTTTTTAGATTTTTGACCTTGAAAAATCAGATTAGTTGGCCCTGGAAATGGAGATTTATTCATGATATTTGGTGTCCTAATAGACTTTTTGAATATCTACCAAACAAAAAAAAATCATTCCAATCGGTTGAAAAATGTAAGTTTTATAAGGGTGCTTCCATCTTAAATGGGTCACACTGTATATATCCACCATATATAATATCTGAATTTTCGATTATAAACATCGCACAATGTGAGGAAGTATATTATTTCTCATATATAGTTATCATACATTGAATCCTCAAAACAAAATAAATATTCATTATTAACAAATGAATATTATCATGCAATAATTAGAATTTAAACATGAATGAGTCTTATTTGTGGTATTGTGAACAAACCATATTTCAATTACTAACACACGTTTTATATGCCATATAGCAATATGTGAATTTGGTAACAATTAATGTGATTAGTTAATGTAACTAATCTGTTCTTTTAGTGGAGTAGTAACATAACACTCATCTGAAGGAACACACTCATTATCATCAGAGAAAAACGAATAGTTTCAACGCAGCAACTCTTGAATGTCATTATGCTGCTTGAATCGATTTGCAGAATCCTAAGAAAACCCACACTTTACTTCCTCGCATTGGGAATCGTCATATTAATCATTTTATTTCTCATCATGCTACAAGGATATGGCAAGGAAAACAACACTGGAACAACATATTGCAAAGATGATCAGGTGAGTTGTAGATAGAGTTGCTATCGGATTCAGACATGAAACCACCAGAGCTTTAATTTTTACTAGAACATGTTTCGAGAACACCAATATTTTAAAAATTCTCTCGAGTCGCGAAGACGAAAATGAATAAAATTAGGTTGATAGTGGTTCTATTTTTCAGTTTTTACAGTCATTCTGCCAGTAAAATGTTGGTTGAAATTTAGTTTCTTATACAAGAAACTCAAAGTAATAATTATTCGGTATATCAATGAAGTTTGTTCGCGGAATATTATTAGCTTAAATAAAATGTGATTGAACGAAATAAAATAAGGAAAAATTAGTCGATAGTAGCTCAATCTCTAAATTCAGCTGAAGTAGGTAGGGATATATTTTCTAACAAATAAATTATTGACTTATAAAATAGATGTGGCATAAGCTGAAGTTGAATGTAAATGTCATTCCACCTATGAACGTCAGATTGTTATTTCATGCTCCTATAACCCCAAGAAGGAGAACATTATCCGGAAATGTCTTCAAGTGCTATGGTAACGATACAACATATACAGTGTGTCCACCTTAAGGACTTACCACCCCTGTAAAATTGTTATTATCTGACCGATTTCAGAAAACTTTTTTTTGTTGGATAGGTATTTGAAATGTCCATCCAACAAGAGAGTGATTTTACTCATGAACTGTAATCGTGGCCAACTGCGACCAACTTTATTGACCCATATTTGAGAAAGTACTATCAGGGATTTTTTTTCACAAAAAACAATGATGGATTCTGAATCACGATCACTTGAAAAACACCTTTACAGATTTTTATCATCGTAAAACACAGGGTGTCCGAAAAAACGAATTATGTTTTTTTTCAATAGGTGATCAGAAAATGTAGTATTGTGGTAATTTTGAGAAGAATTGAAGACACATTATAACTGAGGATCACTTTGAACATATCTGCACCGATTTTCATCATTCAAAAATACGATGTGTTATAACAAAACAATTATTAAAAAGAAATAGTAGGCAATATTTTGTCATCAACTCAAAAAAAAAAATATTAATTTGATTTTTCGAACACCCTGTCTTTGATAATGATGAAAATCGATACAGGTATGTTCCAAGTGATCCTGAATCATCTTTTTATTTTGAGTGAAGAATTATCAGAATGAAAAATATTGCTCACCTATCCTTTTTAATTTTTTTCTCAGACACATTGTATATTCAAATGACGAAAATTGGTACAGGTATATTTGAAATAATCCTCAATGATAAATTGTGATTATTTCTTTCTATAAAAACCACAGAACTATATTTGCTGATCACCTATATATTTGAAGAAAATGATGATTCGTTTTTTCGGACACCCTGTGGTTTATGATGATGAAAATCGGTACAGGTATATTTTGAGTGGTAGTTACTGATTCAGAATCCATCATCAAGTTTCGTGGAAAAAATCACTAATAGTACTTTCTGGAATATGGGTCATTGAAATTTGTCGCAGTTGGCCACGATAACAGTCCAAGAATTGGATCACTCTCTCGTTGGATGGGCATTTCAAATACCTATCCAACAAAAAGAGGTTTTTTGAAATTGGTCGGATAATAACGATTTTACAGGGGTGGTGAGTCCTTGAGGTGGACACACTGTATATGCTCTCAGATAGTTGAAAACCGTTAGGTGTGGAATTTTCAATAGATATAAGTTTGGCCGAAATTCGCACGATCTATTCAGCTTCAAATCGTCAAACAACTTGAAAATCAGATTTCATTTCAGCTGAATTATTTCATGATATTGTTACAATTTGTCCCGGGTTTCTAACATCTCAGTAGTCCATACTCGAAGTGGAGGGGGATGATTAAAGACAGAAAAAACTCAAAAGTCGTCTCTACAAGTTTGCTGGTGAAGTGTGCAGTCAATTCTGCTCCATTACTTCTGATTGAGACATGTAGCGACCATTCAAATGGTCATCATCAGTCATAGTACTAACAAAGTCAATGTGAAAGTGGCTATATCTTCATGAAGACGAAAAAATTGTTTATATTGAAAGAACATGATCGATTCAGATAAGGTTTCTTCAATAACGTATTTGTATCTTAACTAGATGGCGTACCCAATACACCTCCCATCAGTTTTCATTTTTCATCGCTCGATGATGCTGAATTCATTTCAGGGTCTTATACCAGCACATGCAGGTGAAGAAATCCCTCGAAACTAGCTGAATCTCTCTTTGTGCCTCGTGGAACTCGGCCACACTGACTGCCAGCTGAAATCTTGTATACTAATAGGTCAACCCTATCACTTGCTAATACCGAGGCTATTAGACCTAAAAATATTGCTTGCTTCGAAATAAAGGAGCAAATGAACTTCGAGCATAAGTCGTCTCGATTAACCCCCGAGTTCCGATTCAGCACGTTTGAAGGTAACTTACGCCGCCGAACTTATTATTTATATTGCTAATACCGAGACTATACGACCTAAAATTATTGCTTGCTTCGAAATAACCGACCAAATGAAGGTCGAGCTCCCGCCGTCTTGATCAACCCCGTTACTTACGCCGTTGACATTATAATTTACAATAATCACATTATTACATTATTACTTACGTGAAAAAATCGCGGGGGTTTCGAATTTCCTCAAAAACTTCATAGAACCGGAGGAATTCCATATGTAACGAACGTATTTCTTCTCCGCAGAACTTAATCTGGTGAAAAATTTTGACCTAAACATGAACTACTATTGATATTATTTCCAGAAAGCATATAATAGGTTGATAGAAGATAAATGCACTTTAGTCAAGTTACCCGATGGTAAATTGAGGGGACGGAAAGCGATTTCTTCAAGAAATATTGAATTTTACGCATTTCAAGAAATTCCTTATGCCATGCCACCGATAGGAAAACTACGGTTTGAGGTGAGACTATTTAGATGTAGAAGTGTACCTACTGATAATCATTCATCCATCCATAGAGAATAATTCATGATCCAAAATCGTCTTTGAAACGGAATCAGTTGCATTTTGAGAATAAGTTATAGTATCGTTAGAATTAAAAACAAGTTATTTCACTGGACAACAATATAGTTTCAAGTATGTTCATGTTTATTTGTCACTGACCAAGTACCATAGACGAGCTCTGGAAGAGTGAAACTCAGACGAGTTCTGGAAGAGTAAAATTGTGGTACTTGGGTATACCTATAATGGTGAAGAATGCAATTTTTATTTTATAGGATCCGGTACCTCCAGAAAAGTGGGATGGTATTCTGAATGTGACAAAAAATACCAAAACATGTTTTCAATTCATCAATTTCCTACATGTTCATGATTGGAGAGAGTCTCAAACAGAAGATTGTCTTTATTTGAATGTCTATACACCAGTGGTAAGTAAAAACAGAAACACATAATCTCTCCTCCAGAGAACTATATATAGATAAAACACCTACTTTCCTTGATAGAGGATGAATTATTACCTCATCTTTTCAAATCGTTGAAAGATTCTTTTAAGTTTCCTATGCGAGAACGAGTAATTTTAGGATCATGAAAGAAATCTTGTCCTCGCCGCCAAATGCATAATGTGCATCAATCAGGTATTGTTGTCTCCTCAGGATAGAAGGTTATAATAGATATAAATCTTAAGAGCACTTCGGTATTCTGTCAAAAAACCAAAATATTTTGGAAATAGAGGATTATTATCACTAGATTTCATCAGAGTGATCGATAAAAGTAAGATCATCAATAATTCATCATCTGCTTACTTATTCGTCATATGTTAGGTCCTCTCTGGTTTATCACCAACCTGAATTACTAACAAAACTAACACATTTATTTCAAAACTTTTGTTGTTTCCGCAAACGACACAACTTTGGCTGATGCTAGTGCAAATATTGAAGCTTTGAAAGTGGACAGATCTTCTAATCGAAAATGGTATTTTTTCGATAATATTTTTTGGAATCATCTGTCCATGAAAACAATAAGAACATATCACTTTGGTTTATTGAGCAACCCTTGTCGTACTGGAAAAAGTAGTTCATCGTTAGTCGGCATTTTCTTCAGAAAGTAAAATATGTATGTATAATATGTAGCAGAGCAGCACTGGAACATATGAGCTATGTGTTCTTTGAGAAAAAGAAGTAATTATAGTGCAATCGAATTAATGGATACCTAATTAATAAATATAAATGAAAATACCACTATTTTGAGTCACTCGAGCATATCAGTGTCAAAGCAGCTATCATATCAGCTGTCATCCCACACGTATTTAGTTCCTAGGAGTTAAACTTCAACCCTAGCTCCTAGACACTAAATGTTTTGCATAGCAATCCTTTTATTGTGTCAGTAAGAGAAACGTCGAACGCTAAAAACGTTCAAGAGCTAATTTTGAAACAAAAATAGACGACTTCTGAGCCGATTGCAGAAAATTGTTATTTAGGTCTTGATGGAATCGACGTTACCATTGTAACTCAGTAAATTTTCTGAATAAGGAGTAGACTATTATTCTTGCTGTTAATTGATGTCACATATTGCGTTCGATCATCCATATCATATCAAATCATTTTGCATCTCAGATATATATCAAGAGAAGTGTAATATCAGCTGAGGAGCTGAAACTGAATGCCTTGGATTGTACAGTAATGCATATTACGAGTTACCTGGAATGTGGAGGCTATTTCTACTTTGGCATGGCAACCATATAAAGCAATATTAACCGATATTTTCAATATTTCCAGTGTGCATCATCTGGAGGTTCATTGCCTGTTATGTTTTACATTTATGGTTCGGGTTACATCAGTGGAGCAAGTGACTATGACCTATTTGGACCAGATCATTTAATGGAAAATGGTGTTATTGTTGTCACTTTCAACCATCGATTAGGTCCACTAGGTGAGAGTGAATTACAATTATAAATTATGAATTATGATCAATCAGCAACAAGTAGAATTCGAACATTCATCCAACCATTCCAAATATGTATAAAAAATATCTATTCTTTAAATGTCACCTAAAGGGAGAACTCGGAAAATGGGAAGAAATTGAAAAGTCCTCCTACTGGAGAGCAACTCCAGGTCAACGACAAGCGAAAAGGTTCATCAACCATTCGCAGAACCGAGCCAAAGAGCTACTTAGCCTCAGCTAACCAGAGCTAAAGCTTATCACAGGCTTCCTCACAGGACACGGCCCTCTGAGGTACCACCTCAAAAAGATGGGTCTGGCGGAGACTGACACTTGCCGCAATGCGACCGAAACCGCGGAACACATACTTTGCTCATGTGAAGTATTAGTCCGCCAAAGGCTGAACCACCTAGAACAGGTCTATCTCACCCCTGCTGAAGTGGAAAAGTCAACCGTCAAGAAAATCGTAGGCTTCATCAGAAGTCTAGGGTTAGAGGACCAAAACTAGATAGGGGTAATCACAATTGATCTTCTAGGTCGCAGTGATCGAGAGGTCTCTCAGCCTATACGACCCATCTACAATCTACAATCTACAATCTATTCTATAAATACAATCTTCTCACATATTCCAAAGAGCATTGAAATGTGGGTTCAGGCAACCAATATCAAGTCAACTCGAATATTCTTTGATGTTAGATTTTGTCTGATTTCCCCTTCATTTTCCCAAATTGCCACTGGATTTGTTACTAAGTGGTAACGAAAATATCTATTCCATATAGGATTCCTTTCAACTGGTGACAAGGTCATTCCTGGAAACTATGGCATGAAAGATCAGGTTCTAGCACTGAAATGGGTCAATCGAAATATACAATATTTTGGTGGGGACCCAAACAGCGTCAGTATTGTAGGGCATAGTTCAGGAGCAGCATCAGTCGGATTGCATTTGATGAGCAAGTTATCTAGAGGTAAGTTGAAACAATAATTATATAAAAAAGGAAGAAAGAAAGCTCAAGCTCATCTCCACTTCTCTATTACTGATGTAATAAATCAATCAAGGAAACATGTTTCGGACTTATAAAAGTTCATCTTCAGCCGTTTTTACAAGTTGATGACGGTGAAACAATATTTTGAATTGGATATGCCGATGTGTTCCATCATGATATCGTGGTTATATTGGTGACAAGAGGGGTTGAGAATGAACGGGTTTTCATTAAAGATGAAAGGCCCCGTGCCCTAAGTATGCGCACTCATATTTGATTCTGGGACTTGACATTTGATTCTATAGTTTTCAGAAAAAGAAGGAACTATAATATTATCGTACAATTGTCCTCTCAATAAGAAACATTGATGTTGGTCCCACTATTCCAGGGCTATATAACTCTGCTGTATGTCAAAGTGGCACATCTTTATCTTCTTGGTCGTATCAACTGAACTACAAAAGGAATGCTCATCATCTTGCCGTATTATTGGATAGTAGTTTCAAAAAAAATGCCAGTTCCGAAGAATTACTGAAATTTCTACGTACAGTTCCAGCTGAAGAAATAAATTCAATTGTACACAATTTTCCGGTACGTATAATAATTTGCTCCGCAATGAACAGGTTAGTTTTTTTTCAAACCATTAAGATGATTTTGATCAAAACTTTAAGAACTACGATGAAAATAGCATATTCCAATTAATATTGACCTAATCCATGACACCCAAACTACAGGAAATAGTATATATTACATAACTAGTGTGGAAAGTGACATATTTCGAGCGAGTGGACGTTTAGCACGAGCCGCAGAGCTGTCATGAGTGCTTATAAGGCCAGAGTAGGGATCATGTTTCTAATCATATTCGATCACATGAAGGTAATATCATCATCATTATTATTTAATTTCACTTCAATATTCAAATGACATCATTAGTTTAACATTAACTCAACATTAACTCAATATGAACTTAACATTAACTCAACATTAACTTAACATCAACTTAACATCCACTTAACATCAACTTAACATAAATTTAACAGTTTCTCAACATTAACTTGAAATCAACTTAACATTAACTCAACATCAACTCAAAATGAACTTAAAATTAACCCAACATTGACTTAACATTAACTTAACACTATCTCAATAATTATTCAACATTAACTCAACATTGAATCAACATTAACTCCATATTAATTTAACATTACCTTAGAATCAAATTAACATCAACTCAATATCAAATTGACATTAACTTCACATTAATCACTAAATTGCCAATACATTGACATTAATTCAATTTTCAATTGAAATTAACTTGATTTCAACTCTTCATGAACTCAACATTACGTCAACATTAACGACGATAACTCATGTCGAATCGACACTAACTTTCCATTAACTTGACCATAACTTAACTTACCATAATTCAGCATGATAATCATTCATTGGTACATCATAATCTATAGACCCTGTTACTGTGCGATTTTCGAATATTTCCACCCATGTGAGTTTTGCTTTCGAACTTTCTAACTGCCATAGTGAAACGAGTCACTATCTCAATAACAAATCAATGTGTTTTGTGCTGTTTTTATAGGTGGTCGTAGGAAAACTAACCTAAAACAACACACAACCGCGGAGTCCGACATCTGCTTCGATAATATTTGAAAAATTGATGAAATAGGCAAAAGGCGCCCACAATCATAATATATATCATCTACAGGATGTTACGCGATGTTACGTTTTCGAGAAACAAGGTGTTGACATTTTTTGAAAAAATTGTTTTGTATTCACTACTCAAACACTTGTCATCTGCTTTTCCTTAACTTTTCAAGTTTTTGTGTATGATATAAAAATATTCCATTTGGCGTAGCTTGATTCACCGTTAGTATTCTAGTGGCACCCCACAGAGGGTCCAATAAATTCATCATCGACAATACTGAATTTTGGGGTTATGAAAGATTATACAGGTTAATAAAGGAAAAAGGCAAATTATATATACCTATAACTTCAAAACCCTGTCTCTCGAAAACAAAGCTACGAAACATCAAGCTTATATGAACTTTCTCTAAATTTTTGCGTGTACTTTTGCTAATCAAATTTTCCTGATCAGAATCTGAATCACTAGGTATAGATATAGCGAGGTTGAAATGATTGATCGTGAGAACTTTAAAAAGTAAGAAGAGGAAGAGTGTTTGGCTTCACTACTGCACAAATTCGAAACAATATATTTATCATTATGTTAATTTCAGTTATCACATTTATTCTAGTTAAAGCTTGAAATGACATGTCGTCGGATATGTTTCGGTTTCTAGTTCAATGGAATATAATTTCACTATCATATCTGGTATAATTATACTATTGTTAGAATTTTATACTAGGTGAAAATATTCAATCAAAGTATCACTGATTCCAGATATCACATTACTTTTCCATTGAAGACAATACTTTTCATTTACAGAAATCTCTATTAGATCAGATGGATGTTCAAGGTTTCGCTTTCACTCCTGCTATAGAGCCAGATCACGAAAAAGCGTTCCTTACTGAAAATATGTATTCAGCAATACAAGAAGGACATATGGATAGAGTACCTCTACTCATCGGTATCGTTTCTGAGGAAGCATTCACCAAATATGACAGTTAGTTTCTTATAAAGACATAGAAATATGGTTATTGGAAAGCGTATCTATATAGATAGATAGATAGATGAGCTTTATTGTCTAAAATGAGCACATTTTGTCGACAAAGTCCTATAAATTAAGGATTGTCTCGTTAAAGATGAACTAGGCAGCGGAAGAGCAAGGTTCCTTTTATTACGCGTAATCTTGTCTATGTTTGCGTTCATGAAATTTCTTCTATTTTTGTGAAGCAAACAGACTGTTTCTAAAACGAAAATTTCAAAGACCGTCAATATCTTATAGTTGTGAAACATTGGCCTGCATGAGTCACGCGGCTTGAGTTTGAATACAAATCTCAGAGCTCGTTTTTGAAGAACGAAAACACTATTTAAGAGACCATGACAGCTACACCCCCAGAATGAAATTCCATACCGTAGATGCGATCCAATAAGTGAGTAGTATGCTGATATTGAAGCTTGCAATCCAAGTTCACGGGATATCACATTGACTGCGAAGCAGCCAGCTGATATTTTTTTCTTAAGAGCTGATATATAATATATGATGGTCAAACTTCAAATTGCTATCTATGTGAACACCAAGAAATTTAGTGACAGACTTGCTCTCAATGAGTTGATCTCCTAGAGCAATTTGTTCAATCTTTGACGCCTAGACATGCGTTTCGCTTGCTTTGTTAGCATATTCAGGAGAAGATTAACTAAGTATCCTATTATACAATGCTGCTTATAATAAGTATGTTTACCTAACTGTGAAAGATACTAACCGCTCCATCAGCAATGTCTGTCATAGAGGACCATTCCACGATGGCAATGAATATAATGGACGCACTGTATACAAACCTTATGTGTGATATTGTTCTGAATTCAGCCTTCCATGGATTCACTAAAAACATTCAATATGTTCCATTTGACATCACAACTCAAAGGTTGATCACCCTGTATTCTTATTTTTCCTTATGCATGTTGCAAATTGAACAGTGAATTCGACATGTTTCAGGAAGATTCCTCAGAAATGGATTTATTCAGTATACTCTACGAAAACACTCAATTTAACGGACGCACTGTATAGATATATTTTTGAATTCAGCTTCCCATTGAGATTCCGAAATTGTAATAATATACAGGGTGTCCAATGAGACATGGATCGAATGAAGTGGGGTGGTAGTAGAGGTCATTTGCAATGAAACTAACGGTAGGTATATGTGGTTATCAAATTGTTGATGATTCAAAAGTTATTTGTTTTTGAAAGAGGTGACCCATTTGGAAAAAAAAATTATAACAAGGAAGCTGTTTTGAATAACTCATATGTAATATCATTCCGAAATCTCTATTGAATGTGCAACTTCTTTTCATAATTGTTCATCTTTGTGGAGTAGTTTTTGAATCTACCAGCAGCATTTAAACCACATCTTAAATATTTCATTCAATGAGGAGTCTTAAGGAAAACAAGATTTATCTCAGATGATTCATAAGAAGTAACACATTCTTATTAATTTTTTTCTACTCACACAACTAAAATGGCATTTAGCGTAAGGATATGTACCACGCTAAATGGTCGATTAATCACGGATTGACGATCTGTGATTTATTCAAAATATTAAACACGTTACCATGGCAACACGATTTCTCAAACACATTACCATGGCAACACAGTTCAATAAACACAGCTTCAGTATAATTTGAGACATGTCCGGCCTATCAATTGTAGGAACTGCCAAGTGTCATTTCCGAATTTCGTATCAGAATTATTCAAACAATTTTCGCTTGTATCAGAATTCTTCATTGAAAAATATATGCGAAATGTAGACAAAAGTGAAATCGAAGATAATGTTTTGGTACTTGTATATCTCCAAGAAGTGTAAAAATGAAGCATCCATCTTTGAGAACAATTCATTCATTCTGCGCTGAGCATGACAATAAACGTGAAACAATAGTATATTATGTAACAAGTGTTATAAACGTCCTTTTAGTAACAAGTGTTTAATAAACGAGTATCTACGTACGGATTTGTACCACGCTAAATGATCGATTAATTACGGATTGTCGATCTGTGATTTATTCAAAATATTGAACACGTTACCATGGCAACACGATTTCTTAAACACATTACCATGGCAACGCAGTTCATTAAACACAGCTTCAGTAATTTGAGACATGTCTGGCATGTCAATTGTATTAACTGTCAACTGTAATTTTCGAATTTTGTATCAGAATCATTCGAACAATATTCGTTTGTATCAGAATTCATCATTGAAAATATATGTGAAAAGTAGACGAAAGTGAAATCGAATGGAATGTTCTGGTACTTGCATATCTCCAAGAACTGTAAAAATGAAGCATCCATCTTTCAGAACAATTTTTTTATTCTGCGCTGAGCATGACAATAACCGTGAAACAAAGGTTAGTAAGCAATGAACTGGACACATTTACACCCAATATCACTTATACGTGTCTCGCTGGTTGCATGCAGTTGCGTGTATTATGTTCTCAATTCTCATTCCTTTCGAATTATTTTGTAGGTCAGCTGGAATAGCAGGTATGTTAATGTAATTTTCGGAGTTCGTAGAAAAAGCATAGTATGTAACGCGTTTATAAACTCTTCTAGATACTCGTTTATTAAACACTCGCTCCGCTCTGCTCCGCTCGTGCTTGAAATACTCGTTACCAAGAAGCCGTTTATAACACTTGTTACATAATATACTATTATAATAATTTTTAGGAATAGGTGCATCATGTGGATAAAATTCGTGAAAGAAGATATCACCAATGTGACAGTTTCATTGTGAAGATTTTTTTTTATAGAAATGAATAAAAATTGATAACTTTTGAACCATCAACAATTGGATAACCACTTCATTCGACCCATGACTTATGGAATACCCTGTGTAGGGTTATCTCTTCGTTAAAATTGTGGAGAACATCATACTTCGAACGTGGATCACCCTTTAAATTCAATTTCTTTTTGAAAATGTGGCAAAAAGATAATGGATTTATTCAGTATGCTTCACGATTAGATATAATAAACATACCTAGTATAAAAGCATCATCTATAGAACAGAATATAATTTTCCCCTGGAGATGCTAATATAGTTAGAGAAATAGATGACGACGCATTGAAAAATTGGTTTGTTTAGAGGTAAAACAGTGTTTGGTATGAAACCAAAGTATGAAACGTTGTGCTGATAAATTTGATATTTGTTTCTCACATTTCTCATATTGGAAATATTCATCAGATTGTATAATCATATTCTTTTCATACAATATACTTATTGTTCGTATCTCAAAATCGTCCCGTATATGTGATGATCATTTTTCAATTCAATAGGTGACACATCAGTATTATCAGAGAGAGTTGAAAAATGGAAAGATGCTGCAAGAACATTAGACGAGGATCCTGCGAGTATGGTTCTTGATAATATAAATATAGTTGACGAAACTGAGAAGAAACGAATTGGCGAAGCTATTCGCAATCTATACCCTCCTGGACAGTTTGCTAATGATTTGGGTAAAACTGTTAAGGTACAAATATTCTACTTTTCGTAATCCTTCACTGTTATTTTAATTTAACGGTATTCAAATGACAATTGAAATGGTAATATTAACAGCCTGCGTCCGTTAAGATTGTTTAACGGCGCGCGGTAGTTATAATATTATTGTGATATTGTTAAGCTGTTCCATGACAACACGATGTTGGGATTTTTCTATAGAATTACGAGGTACGTGGTTTGTTCTTTTCTCGGAATCGTAATGTCATCTTTCAGCGGGTTTACCGAGAGGATTAATGAGGCCAAGTACATTTTTACGTTGGTAGATGATAGTTTCGCGAAAATTTCACCCAAATCAAGCCGCAACTATCCTTTCAATCAGGAAGTGAATCTCGATGTTTCCGAACATTTTGAACTCAAAATACCAAGTAGTTCTATGCATTGATGACAGTATGATAGTATGACAGTATGACATTATGACAGTATGACAGTATGACAGTATGACAGTATGACAGTATGACAGTATGACAGTATGACAGTATGACAGTATGACAGTATGACAGTATGACAGTATGACAGTATGACAGTATGATAGTATGATAGTATGACAGTATGGCAATATGACTAAGATAAGGTTGCACAGCATGGTGAGTTCGGAAACGGTAGCAGATATGAATTCGGTAAAAAGATACAAGAATTAGGCATTCAAAAGATCATCCTTCGGAAAATTTCGAATTATTCATTTATAGTCTTCCAGGTACATGGAGAAAGGTGAATTTCTGGAAATTCTACTTCATGAAAAATAATTTCCAGGAACATTTTCATGGAGATTTTTTTTTTCAGTATTTTTCTGATATCACTTTCACTCGTGCTATCATTCGTCATGCTGAATTACAATCCAATTATAGTGACGTCTATTTTTATCGATTCTCTTATGGTTCACCAGCATTGAATGGAATCAAACCAGATTTTGAAGGTACGTACAATGCCTGAAAGGTATCTTTCTTTTATCTATGGAGGTTCTCAGTTTCCAATCATTCTGAGAAGCGTCCACATTGTCAACACGAGTGTTAGAGATCATTGATGTTTCTGGTAGTATTTCGAATTTATAACACAAATTATACTAGAGTTTCAACATCTAGAGTAGAAAAGATTGATTACTTCATTCTGAAATGATACCATTCCAAATGTTGTATAAGTGATTCGAGAATAAATGTTATGAATTAGAATGTCTACCAGAAATCCCAATGATTTGTGTTGACAATGTTGCTGCTTCTCATAGTTTGTCTGAAAATTATTGTTATAACTTTATTGGCAATCAAAATATGTGTTAGCATTGAAGTTTTGATATTCTTTCTGCTCGAACAGAAACGAATGAACCGGTTGGAGACTGTTGTAGATTTCAATCAAATCAAGATTGAAGTGTCCAAAAAATTTCCTAAGATCTATTTGATTTTGGAAATAATGAGATTATTTCAGTCCCATATTCCAACCTTCTCACTGTGAGATGATGAACAGCAATCTTCTTATTTATTTATAGGGACCTATGAAGTTGGCCATGGCGATGACGACGTTTTTATGTGGCGCTTCACTGGAATTGATGTTGTAGAGAAAGGCTCACTAATGGATATATTGACAAGTGATCGGTACAGGACACTGATTACCAATTTCGTGAAATATTTGTAAGCATATGTTTCTCAAAGTATTTAGTGCACTGAAACTTCAATATATCACTACAGTATGTATGATATTTCTTTGCTCATACGTCACAACTTCAAAATATGAATGAAATCAATTCAAGGTTTCAATGAAGCAGTGCCGTGCCGCTTCAGGAATTGAGTTGAAATAAATAATAATATTCAGAAAATTTGTATTCACTACTCCAGGAAACTTTGACTAAGAAACATTCAATAAAACATAGGATTGATATATATTTCAAGTTTCAACTCTTGAATTCGTATTTCAATACTCGAAACTGTCCCCAAACTAATATTAAGGGCATCAGCGACACGCTAAAATAATGTACATCATGATGATATTCTTGAAGTAAGAATTGATTATTTTTATTATTGCTCAGGAAGAATCATGATTCACCTTTTGTATGGAAGTAAACGGGATTAAAGGACCATTATTATCTTTCTCTTCTGTGAAATATTGTATCAAATTCGCTACTTCGACTTCGTGCTTGCGAATTCAAACGTCTTCCAGCTGGCATGTTGAATACTTGACAATGTCCACGCAAAACGGTGTCATTTCAGCACCTACTACACCTACTGAATTAGCAGATCCAAATGGGTCTCGACATGCGAACATCTCTGTATTTAAACTTTTTAACCCGTTAAATTCTTAAACTTTGTCGTTCTTCTGTGAACAACCATCATGATAGACGTTGCTGCTCCATAATATGCAAGTCTGAAGAGAATAGCAACATTTAGGCAGTAGCCTCGTGGTGATACCGTTAGTATTATTATCGCGATGGCTTGCTGGTCGTGGGTTCAAATCCAAATGACTGCAGAGATTTTTGTGATGCCCCAAGAAGTTGTTTGGGATCACACGTTAAAAGGTAAGGCTTCCGTCATTCCTTGCTCGCACAAGTCTCTTGAAGACTTCTGAGGGTTGTTCTCAAGGGAGCATCTGAATGACGGATATTACAATAATTTTTGAACAACAACAATTCTCTTTCGTGCGCTGCGAGCGATAAAAAAATGTACAGATTGCAGACTTTTTTTATTTGAACGAATCTTAGTCTTCGTGCAAAACCTTGTGCTGAATTGTCAGGAATTTTTCCTTCAAAAATAAGATTATTTATGACTAAAATATATCGTTCCAATCAATTTTCTCAAGATCAATTAATACACCTTTGGAAAAAATGTTTGCAATTCGAAACGAGATTTATTATTGAAAAGGAATATTCTCAGATATATTTATGAACACAAAAAAATGGATATATATATAAAGAAATAAAATGAGAATTCGCATTCTCCATGAGATGAAAATATCAATTATTTCTTGGTTCATTCAACAGAAAACAACTACTTTCCTGGCTATATGTCACGACGAACATTGAATTATATCTATTGAATATCCAAGAAGAGAGTATGAAAAATCAAAATCCTCTGAAATTGAGATTTGACATTATCTCTCGAATCGGATAGAATGCTATGATGTATTATGATATAAAAATATAAATTACCAATATGTTCAGTATTCAGAATTTCTTTCCACGTCCTGTATATGATGAAAATCAATGTATCATACATCCGATAATAGATATATTATGTTTGGAACAACTTTGATATTTGTTGAAATAGAACAGATTATTTCGTTGAACGGCCACAGCAGAAACATGAAATTACGTAAAATACTTCGTCGATTAATTATTCGGTTGCAGATTCGCAACTAGATGGCATTTCTTTTCACTTTCCATACGATCGCTTCTTAATTGGAGTGTACATATATATTTCGAATGCCCATTTTTACATTATCGACTGACCTAGAGCATCTGAAGACGCCAGCAAGCCATAGAAATTTTGTTTTCAGAATTTTTTCAGTTTTATGGTTTTGATATTCAATTTTTGGAAAATATTGTCATTTCATTTATGTATTGAAAATGGAACAAACTAGTTTTCAAGATGTCCAAAGATAATCAAAATTATTTTTTTTTCAATACAGCTGAATTATTCTTCATCTTCAAACATTCTTCTAATAAGGTGTCACTGACAATCGATTGATTTTTCCTCTGAGGTTGCTTAATAGGAAATTTATCACGCATTAGTGAAATTTTAGGACGAATCACTTTTTTGTGAATCGAATAATTCCGCAAACAGAATTTTCACAGTCCTTCAGTTGTTTCTGAGATACGAAGCGAAGTTGGAAATTCTCACTTTTTGAGCACCTCATGCGAGACCTCATGTCTCTTAGAGCGGGGTCTCATATAACTTTGTGCATATAATACAGTGGCGTACTCATTTTATTTCTGTAACTGCTGATTTTTAGAGAATGAAGCCAACATATTTATGTATGAATAGACACCTTGTATATTCCTATCCAGTGCGATTCAGATTTCCCATAGCTCATGAAAAATATATAATAGTTGAAATTTTTATTTATTTGAAATCAAAGAAATGTTGGCTCAATTTCCTGAAAATGAGCGATTATAGAAAAGGAAGAGTGAGCCACTGTATTATTCGTAGAAAGTTATATAAGGCCTCGTTCCCACCCTGCCAATAAGTTGGGAAGTAACCAAAATACGGGAGGTGCTCAAAAAGTGAGAACTTACACGTACTCCCTGATGATGACTAGATTTCCTTAACACTGTTTCTTGACCCCGCTCTGTCGAATTTTGAATGAATTATAAAATTTCCTAAAATTATTGTTTAGCTACGCGAAAAAAACCCCCACATGTATATTCATTTTGAAACGATAATGTATCCCATTACATTGGAGTATTGATTGATCATATTGTTTCAGAAATCCTACACCCACCAAATCGCCTCTATTGAATGACGTAATCTGGCCAAAAGTGCGACCAGATGATTTTAAATTTTTGGATATCAACGAGACGATCACAATTCAGAACAATCTCAGAGATGAGACCTATAAAGGCTGGGTGAAAATATACGAGGAGATGGCGAGGAAGCCAATATTGACGTTCTGATAATTTCGAGTTATCACTTGTAGAAGCTGTAATTTCTTAGTGATGTTTATTTATTTTGACCTCCTTGTATTATACAACTTTCACCAAAAACACATTAATATAGTATTATTTTCCCACTATCAATAGTGAGGGTGTTGATAGTGATAACTCCTCGATACAGATATCATAATAATATCACTCATAGTAGTTCTTGATTACAAAATCCCCAAAACGCAATGCCATATCGTAGATGGGATTCTACTAAGGCAAAGTAAGTCGATCTGGCTGTGGATATGTCGAGTTCATTTGCGACAACTCTTACAGCATATGATCCTACGAAAGCGCTGAACGGACATGCTACTTTTTTTTTATAATTGCCAGTTTGATCTGACAATTAGGTATAATTGCCAGTTTGAACTGGCATTTAGCTATAATTGCCAGTTTGAACTGGCATTTAGCTATAATTGCCATAATTGCCAGTTTGATCTGGCAATTAGCTATAATTGCCAGTTTGAACTGGCAATTAGCCATAATTGCCAGTTTGAACTGGCATTTAGCCATAATTGCCAGTTTGAACTGGCATTTAGTGCTTTCGTACGAAAGTACCCCGCAAATGCAATGTCACAGTTCAAGCAATGACAGCTCTGTCCAATAGATGCGCATTACTTGAGAGGAAATGAGATAGCTACAAGACGAAGAAATAAAAAATGTCGCTGTTATCTGTCACAGCCGTAGAAAAACTATGGTGTATAACTCGCAGGGAATGCTAATTTCCCACTCGAATGATTGCAGCATTATTCGCCTACGGCTCAGGCTGCAAATTTCATTCTCGGGGAAAATCATCATTCCGTCCTTGTTGAACAATATACTATAGGGCTCTGACGACACAGTGGAGTAATTGACTGGCAATAAGTCATTATCAGTCCACTCGCCCTTTGCGTTGGTCGAAATAATCGTTCGCGTTTTTTGGCGTCACCAGATGGCGATAACATGACTAAATCCTTTCGTACGGAAGCGCTAAATGCCAGTTCAAACTGGCATTTATAGCTAAATGCCAGTTCAAACTGGCAATTATAGCTAAATGCCAGTTCAATTCAAACTGGAAATTATAGCTAAATGCCAGTTCGAACTGGCAATTATGGCTAATTGCCAGATCAAACTGGCAATTATGACTAATTGCCAGATCAAACTGGCAATTATGGCTAATTGCCAGTTCAAACTGGCAATTATAGCTGAATGCCAGTTCAAACTGGCAATTATAGCTAAATGCGAGTTCAAACTGGCAATTATAGCTAAATTGCCAGTTCAAACTGGCAATTATAGCTAAATGCCAGTTCAAACTGGCAATTATAGCTAAATGCCAGTTCAAACTGGCAATTATAGCTAAATGCCAGTTCAAACTGGAAATTATAGCTAAATGCCAGTTCGAACTGGCAATTATGGCTAATTGCCAGATCAAACTGGCAATTATGGCTAATTGCCAGATCAAACTGGCAATTATGGCTGATTGCCAGTTCAAACTGGCAATTATAGCTGAATGCCAGTTCGAACTGGCAATTATGGCTAATTGCCAGATCAAACTGGCAATTATGGCTAATTGCCAGTTCAAACTGGCAATTATAGCTGAATGCCAGTTCAAACTGGCAATTATAGCTAAATGCGAGTTCAAACTGGCAATTATAGCTAAATTGCCAGTTCAAACTGGCAATTATAGCTAAATGCCAGTTCAAACTAAAACTCCAAAATCTGAAAACAAAACATGGATTTCTGAAGAGCTTAAAATCGAAAGCAGACAATTGAAAGACTTTTACTGGCTCACTAAAAACTCAACTGATCAGTTTTTGATAAGCGAATACAGGGTGAAAATTAAAAATCATAAGAAAAATATAAAAAACACAAAACGAGCTTATTATCACAGTAGAATAAATAACTCAAGGAATACTCAGGATAAACAGAAACAGATATGGAAAATCATTAACGAAAGGACGGGGAAAACTCCATGCAAACATTACCCAAAACAAATTATAGTTGAAAACAGAACAATAGATGACCCAAAATCAATCTCTAACAGTTTCGCAAAATATTTTTCACATACAGTATCGGAAAACATCAAAGAACATTTTGGAAATGATGCTGGAACGGGTACCACTGGTAATCATACTATGAATACATTTTATTTTTTTCCTGTTAATGCTGAAGAGGTTTTCATTTCCATCAATCAATTAAATAATACAACCTCAGTAGGAATGGACTGTCTGTCCACAAAGATTGTTAAATCAATAGCAGATTTTATTTCTGAACCAATTGCCTATATTATCAATTTGTCAATTGAGAAGCAAGTTTTTCCAGATATGCTAAAGATAGGAAAGATAATTCCAATCTATAAAAACAGTGATCAATGCTCAATAAATAATTACCGGCCTATAACTATTCCTTGTGTGATAAGTAAAATAATTGAAAAATGTATATATAATAAATTATTTCCTTTTTTATCAAAATTTAAAATAATAACCGACTGTCAAAATGGTTTTCATCCAGGCAGATCGACGGAGGGAGCAGCTACTGACTTTATGGAATATGTGTATAGTTGCATAGACCATGGTAAGTATGTAGCGGCACTCTTTTTCGATCTGTCTAAAGCTTTTGACTCGATCGATTTCGACATTGTCTACGACAAATTATATGCTGTTGGCATAAGAGGCAATATACTGTCGTGGATAATATCTTATCTCAAATTCAGGAAAATATTCGTTAACTTACCAGAAGCAAATTCAGATATGCACAGTGTTGACCTCGGAGTTCCACAAGGCTCGGTTTTAGGTCCACTAATTTTTCTGTTATTTATTAATGACTTACCTTTTCACGTGAAAACAGAATGCATGGTTCTCTTTGCGGATGATACATCTATTGCAGAAGAAGCCGACAGCATTTTAGAACTTCAAGCTAAACTGAATATCGTCGCCAGTGGGTTTACATCTTGGTGCAAAAATAATAAATTATTAGTAAATTCAGGAAAAACCGTTCTCATTAAATTTTTTGGCAAGAAAAGCGTTGAAAGACCCCTAGATGTTATCGTGAATAATGCAATCATAACCCCTTCAGACGGAACTAAATTTCTTGGAACATACATAGACTCAGGATTAACATGGGAAGATCACATTAGTTATGTATGCAAAAGACTAAACAGCAGTTTTTACGCAATATTACAACTGAAAAGTGTCTTAGACGAAAAATCGCTGATAAACGTATATTACGCGATGGTGCACTCGGTACTTAAGTATAATATAGTACTATGGGGTGCCAGTAATAATATAAATAGGGTATTTGTTGCTCAAAAAAGAATAATTCGGTTGATATTCAATTTGAAAAGAACAGATTCTTGTAAACCCTACTTCAAAAATAACAAAATACTCACTTTACCGTGCATATACATCCACAGCTTGATTACCTATATAAAAAAAAAAGAAGGTTCAATTACAACCAATGGTGAACAACACAGATATCCTACGAGAAATGGAAACCTACTGAAAATGATCAAACACAAAACCAAACTTTTCGAAAAGTCACCCATCTATATAGGGTCAAAGTATTTCAATTGTCTGCCCATCGAAATCAAGTCGCTGCCAAATGTGAATAAACTGAAACAGAAAACGAAAGAATTTCTCAGCAGTCAAGGTTTCTACTCGTGTGATGATTTTATCAATTTCAATCGATGTACACAATCCTCAGATACATAATGTGATTCAATATATTCTCAGTTTTTTATATATATATATATTTACTTTTTAAAATTTTGTTTAGTAATTTGAATGTCTGTACTCATCTGTTATACATACTTTGATGTGAAATATTCATGAATGTCTATATTTACCACTATATATGTAATCATTTTTGTTTTAAACTGACTTTTCCTATATCATTTTATAATGGTCTCTTGGATGAATAAATTATTCTATTCTATTCTATTATTCTATGCCAGTTCAAACTGGCAATTATAGCTAAATGCCAGTTCAAACTGGCAATTATAGCTAAATGCCAGTTCAAACTGGAAATTATAGCTAAATGCCAGTTCGAACTGGCAATTATGGCTAATTGCCAGATCAAACTGACAATTATGGCTAATTGCCAGATCAAACTGGCAATTATGGCTAATTGCCAGTTCAAACTGGCAATTATAGCTAAATGCCAGTTCAAAGTGGCAATTATAGCTAAATGCCAGTTCAAACTGGCAATTATAGCTAAATGCCAGTTCAAACTGGAAATTATAGCTAAATGCCAGTTCGAACTGGCAATTATGGCTAATTGCCAGATCAAACTGGCAATTATGGCTAATTGCCAGATCAAACTGGCAATTATGGCTAATTGCCAGTTCAAACTGGCAATTATAGCTGAATGCCAGTTCAAACTGGCAATTATAGCTAAATGCGAGTTCAAACTGGCAATTATAGCTAAATTGCCAGTTCAAACTGGCAATTATAGCTAAATGCCAGTTCAAACTGGCAATTATAGCTAAATGCCAGTTCAAACTGGCAATTATAGCTAAATGCCAGTTCAAACTGGCAATTATAGCTAATTGCCAGTTCAAACTGGCAATTATAAAAAAAAAGTATCATGTCCGTTCAGCGCTTTCGTATGATCCAGAGGCTAACTTCTTACATAATGATGTAATATGTTCATTGAATTTCAACTTATTATCAATATGCAATCCAAGATACCTAGTACAGTGTGTTTCTGCGATATTGATACCATCCAGTTGCAAGTTATCATAGCTGAATTTAAAGTTTACAATTTTCGTCGTATCCACATTGGAACAGAGAAAGTTTGAAACTTTTTTTTCTCTAAAAAATTACATTTGGAGGTCAATATCGAAAAACTGTCCATTTTTTGAGGTTAGTTAAATGGAATATCTGTTTAGTATATCAAAGTCTGCAACATACTAAAAATTAAGCGATTTTCATCGAGAGCCATTTTCTCTATAGTTTAGTGCGTGGTCCTTTATTACAAGCCATCCACATATCAAGAGGAAACATCTTGAGACAATTGAATTTTCAATGCTAATTAGGAGTATTGCCAATATTCAATTGTGAATTTATGAATCAACAAATGACTGATATTTCTGCAATTCTCAATCGTATTTCAACACGTGGCAACTATGCTATAGTCTGCCCCTACTAACGAAATCGTGGCGTCAGTTTTTACTGGCGGTAAATTTCTAGCCGATTGAAAATTACCGTGGCATTATTGATGATTTTAGCACCTAAAAATCTACCAAAAAATTCTCAAGAAATATAAAATCGGAAGGTATTTGAGTGATGATTCTATTTGTGAAATAAAACAAATTTAGTCCACTCGCCTATTCCAAAATACATTCCCTTACGTATGCTCTATGGAATCGTCCTCAGAGCAGATGTTCGCTCATGGAATGTGTCAGCTATATAATGTTCTAATGACATCATGCTAGGGGTTAGGGAGGATAGGGCGAGGAGGAAGGTGTTGAAGTATTTTTCAAGGTAAAAATATATTTCTGGGATTGTGTAATGTTTGTCGATAACGCTGGAATTCCCAATATGGATGCCAAGGCGGCTTATTATATTCCGTACTACAAACAATAATGAACTCATTAGAACTGGAAGAATGATAATTATGTGATTTCTAGGCACACATTTGGAAATAATTCGTGACTTATTCATAGGAACTCACTGATCATTATCAGATATTTCCAACGCGGCAACAGTTCTCCAGGAAGTCTTTGTAATGTCTGGTTCCAAAATTTGCAGAATCCTAAGAGAACCCACACTATATAATCTCACATTAGGAATCGTCATAATAGTCATATTAGTTCTCATCCTGAAACAGGGATATATCAGTGGAAACAAAACTGATACCACATATGGAAAAGATAATCAGGTGAGTTAATATCGGATTCGTATATACAGTGTGTCCACCTTGAGGACTTACCACCATTGTAAAATCGTTAATATCCGACCAATTTCAAAAAACCTTTTTTTGTTGGATAGGTTATTGAAGTGCCCATCCAACAATTATTCTTGGACTGTTATCGTGGCCAACTGCGACCAATTTTAATGACCCATATTCCAGAAAGTACTATTAGGGATTTTTTCCACGAAACTTGATGATGGATTCTGAATCAGTACCACTTGAAATATACCTGTACCAATTTTCATCATCATAAAACACAGGGTGTCCGAAAAAACGGATCATCATTTTCCTCAAAAAGGTGATCAGCAAATGTAGTTCTGTGGTTTTTCTAGAAAGAAATAATCACAAATTATCATTGAGGATTATTTCAAATATATCTGTACCAATTTTCGTCATTTGAATATACAATATGTCTGAGAAAAAAATGTAAATGGATAGGTAAGCAATATTTTTCATCCTGATTATTCTTCACTCAAAATGAAAAGATGAATCAGGATCACTTGGAACATACCTGTACCGATTTTCATCATCATTAAGCACAGGGTGTTCGAAAATTCAAGTTAATATTTTTTTCGAGTTGATGAAAAAATACTGCCTACTTTTTCTTTTTAATTGTTTTCTCATACACATCGTATTTTTGAATGATGAAAATCGGTACAGATATGTTCAAAATGGATCCTCAATAATAATGTGCCATCAATTCTTCTCAATAATACCACAATACTACATTTTCTGATCACATAAAAAAAAAACATAATTCGTTTTTTCGGACACCCTGTGTATTATGATGATAAAAATCAGTGAAGGTGTTTCTCAAGTGATCGTGATTCATAATTCATCATTGTTTTTTGTGAAAAAAAGTCCCGAATAGTACTTTCTCAAATATGGGTCAATAAAGTTGGTCGCAGTTGGTCACGATTACAGTTCATGAGTAAAATCACTCTCTTGTTGGATGGACATTTCAAATACCTACCCAACAAGAAAAAAGTTTTTCGAAATCGGTCAGATAATAACAATTTTACAGGGGTGGTAAGTCCTTAAAGTGGACACACTGTATATAGTAGTTTACCTAACAAATGCGGACAAACCTGGAAGTTATCATGAATAAACATTTATTATATTAAATACATATTTTATCAACAAACGGCCAAATGAAGGTCGAGCACAAGCCGTCTCGATTAACCCCCGAGTTCCGATTCACCACGTTTGACGGTAACTTACGCCGTTGACATTATAATTTACAATATTTACAGTATTACACGAGGTATTACATTGATTACATTCCATCCGGAAAATTCGTTTACTGATGAGAAAAAATCGCGGGGGTTTCGAATCTCCTCAAAAACTCCATAGAACCGGAGGAATTCCATATGTGACGAACGTATTTCTACTCCGCAAAACTTAATCTTGTGAAAAATTTTAACCTAAACATGAACTATTATTGATATTATTTCCAGAAAGCAAATAATGAATTGATAGAAGATATATGCACATTAGTCAAGTTACCCGATGGTAAATTGAGAGGACGAAAAGCGATTTCTTCAAGAAATATCGAATTTTACGCATTTCAACAAATTCCTTATGCCATGCCACCGATAGGAAAACTACGATTTGAGGTAAGACTATTCAGATGAAGAAGTGTACCTACTGATGATTATTCAGCGATTCATAGAAATTAATTCGAGATCCAAAATGGACTTTGAAACGGAATCAGTTGCTTTTTGAGAATAAATTATAGTATCGTTAGAATTAAAAACAAGTTATTCCACTAGACAACAATATAGTTTCAAGTATGTGTATGTTTATTTGTCACTTACCAAGTACCATAGACGAGCTCTGGAAGAGTGAAACTCAGACGAGTTCTGGAAGAGTAAAATTGTAATACTTATTGGGTATACCTATAATGGTGAAGGATGCAATTTTTATTTTATAGGATCCGGTACCTCCAGAAAAGTGGGATGGTATTCTGAATGTGACAAAAAATACCAAAACATGTTTTCAATTCATCAATTTCCTACATGTTCATGATTGGAGAGAGTCTCAAACAGAAGATTGTCTTTATTTGAATGTCTATACACCAGTGGTGAGTAAAAACAGAAATACATAATCTCTCCTACAGAGAACTATAGATGGAACACCTACTTTTCTTGACAGAGGATGAATTCTTACCTCACTTTCTCAAATCGTTCGAAGCTTCTTGTAAGTTTCCTATGTGACAGCTAGTTATTTCAACATCATGAAAGAAAACTTGAAAATATATTGTATTGTCTCGTCGCCAAATGCATTCTTTTCTGCTCAAATAAAAGATTATAATGAATAGAAATCATTACAGAATTTTGGTATTCTGTCAAAAAACTGACATATTTTGGAATTGGAGGATTCCCACTAGATTTCATCAAAAAAATTTGAGTAATTGAATGAAAGTTGGATCGTCAATAATTTATCATCTGATTACATATTCGTCATAAAGCTATATGTCAGGTCCTCTCTAATTTATCATCAACCTAAATTACTGACAAAACTTGCACAAAATGTATCCCAAAACTTTCGTTTCTTCCGCAGACGACACAACTTTGGCTAATGCTAGCGCAAATATTGAAGCTTTGAAAGTGGACAGATATTGTAATCAAAAATGGTGTATTTTTGATAATCTCTTGTTAAATCATCTTTCCATAAAAACCATAAGAACATACTACTTTGGTTTATTGAGTCACCTTTGTCTTGCTGGAAAAAGTAGTTTATCGTTAGTACCTATCGGCGTTTTCTTCAGAAAGTAAAATGTGAATGAGCAGCAGCCCTGGATTATATAAGCTATGTTTTCTTTGAGAAAAAGGAGTGATTATAGTGCAATCGAAATAATGGATACCTAATTGATAAAATATGAGTGAAAATACCACTATTTTGAGTCACTTGAGCATATCAGTGTCAAAGCAGCTATCATATCAGCGTCATCCGACTAAGTACTTAGTTCCTAGGAGTTGAACTTCAACTCTAGCTCCAGGACACTAAATGTGTTGCATAGCAAAATATATATTAATCCTTTTATTGTCTCAGTGAGAGAAACCTCAACTTCAAGAGCTAATTTTGAAACAAAAATGGACGTTTTGAACATATTGCAGAAAATAGTTATGTATCGATGGTATCGACGTTACCATAGTAACTCAGTAAATTTTTTGAATGAGGTGGAGTAGAATATTATTTTCGCTGTCAATTGATGTCATCACATTTTGCGTTCGATAATATGATTTTGCATCTCAGAAATATTAAAAGACGTGTAACATTAGCTAAGGAACTGAAACTAAATGCCCTGAATTGTACAGTGATGCATGTTACGGGTTACCTCTACGACAGGCGGTAAAGTAGTGCGCGGTCGGTAAAGTGTAATTTTACACCCGCAAGACCAGGCGGTAATGTGCTACTTTACGACCGGTCGTGCATAAAAAGATTTTAGGATATATCAGGAGAGATGAAACGGCCAACAACGTCATTTGAAGCAATAAAACTCCATCAAAGCATCTATGGCATAGCATCTAGCGGTCGAGTTGTGGGAATGTGGAGGCTATTTCTACTTTGGCATGGCAACCGTATAGAGCAAAATTAATCGGTATTTTCAATATTTCCAGTGTGCATCATCTGGAGGTTCACTGGCTGTTATGTTTTACATTTATGGCTCGGGTTACCTCAGTGGAGCAAGTGACTATGACCTATTTGGACCAGATCATTTAATGGAAAATGGCGTTATTGTTGTCACCTTCAACAATAGATTAGGTCCACTAGGTGAGAGTGAATCATAATTATAAATTATAAATTATGATCGATCAGCAACAAGTAGAATTCGAACACCTATAATCCAACTATCTATATAAAATATCTATTCGAAATACAATCTTCTCCCGTATTCCAAAGAGCATTGAAATATGATTTCAGGCAACCATCAATATTAAGTAAACTCGATTTCCCTTTTACTTTTTCAAATTGCCACTGGATTTGTTACTATTGAGTAAATATCTTTTCCTACGACCACCTATGAGAACAGCACAAAACACATTGATTTGTTATCGAGAAAGTGACTCTTTTCACTATATGACAACATATAACAGTTAGGAAGTTCGGAAGTAAAACTCACATGGGTGGAAATATTCGAAAATCGCACAGTAACAGGGTCTATAGATTATGATGTACCAATGAATGATTATTATGCTGAATTATGGTAAGTTAAGTTATGGTCAAGTTAATGGAAAGTTAGTGTCGATTTAACATGAGTTTTTGTTGTTGATGTTGACGTAATGTTTAGTTGATGAATAGTTGAAATCAAGTTAATTTGAAAGTTGAATTAATGTCAATGTATTGACAATTTAGTGATTAATGTGAAGTTAATGTCAATTTGATATTGAGTTTTGATGTTAATTTGATTTTAAGGTAATGTCAAGCTAATTTTGAGTTAATGTTGATTCAATGTTGAGTTAATGTTAAGTTGATGTTAAGTCAATGTTAGGTCAATTTCAAGTTGATGTTGAGTTGATGTTGAGTTAGTGTTGAGTTAATTTCAAGTTAATGTTAAGAAACTGTTGAATTTATGTTAGATCACCCTGTATCTGTTCCAATGTCAGTAGATAGTGAATCGAAAGTTAAGATAGGGACATGTTTGAATGTATGATGTATGATAATGGATAGTATCGACACAAAAAAATCCTAAAATTGAAAAATCTCGATTTTCAACACCCAATATCTCTGTAATCATTCCTACTAGACCCCAAGTGTAAAACATTGATGAAATCAGCTCTTCAGGAAGAATCCTAAAATGCAATATAATACAGGGTGCTATATTGAAAATAACGAAGTTGCTAGTTGTTTCTGATAGAAGTGGCAACACTGTATCGATGGAAATATTTTAGACGGATATAAAATGTTCAATTATTGGAGCATCCCAATTTTCAGAATGTTCTTTTCGTTCTCCAAATACTTCTAATAGGCCATCCACCGTGGATCACCCTGTATAATATCATCGAATGAATAATATCATAAAAGATTACGATAAAATACCAACTTTACTTGAGCAAAATAATACTAGGCAAACACAAAATCATCTCCACAACGTTTAATAATCGGAAGATCATTTAGGGGAACATGTTTCGGACAATCATGTGTATATCATCAGCCTAAATCCTTACAAACCAAAGGTCCTATAATATACCTAATACAAGTTATTCATGAAAAATATTTGGGACAAAGACACACGAGGCGCATTTTCGCCGAGCGTCTGCCGCTCGGCTGCCGACACAACATAGTGGTCTTATAATACACATGACCGCACAGACGAGGCGCAAAAATATTGGTATCTTTGGTCACAGCTCTGGCGAAACGCGCGTCATGGGGCAATCCGGTGTACAACTTAGGGGTATTGCGGGGCAATGCGAGGCAGTGTGGGGCATTGCGGGGCAATGCGAGGCATTGTCGGGCACTTCAGGGTATTGATGGGCATTGCAAGGTATTGTGAGGCATTGTTAGGCAATGCGGGGTATTGAAATAGCACTGAAAGGGCAATGTGGAGCAATGTTTGGGCTTAATTTGTTGCGCGCGCATCCGTTTCTGTTCGAGGTCACTATATTCAGTTCTATGGTTCAAGGTGATGCCTCCGCCTACATTTTGATTGCGTCATTCAAGCGTTTCGCATCGCGTCATGCTGTCATCAACTCCGGCTACAGCTAGCTTTGGATTGGATTGGAATTGGATTCAACCGACTATTCGAGTAAAAACTACGATAAATATGAGAAAAGTCCATATGTGAAAGTCACTTTGGTAGATCTGTCCAAAAGAGAAAGTCGAAAATACCTGCTGATAATTCAAAAAGTAAGAAAAGGAAAACTGGATGTATCGGAGATTCTTCAGAAGAAGAAAATGAACCAGATATCGTTTCAGACGTTTTCGATGCTGAAATAAATAAATAAATAAATAATTTCTATGTAGTGGTATTTGATAAAAACTGGTATCTGGGGCTGGTAATGAAAAAGTACCAAGACAGATTTTGAATAAGGTTTTTAGAAAACATTTCAACAAGTGGCCAAAAAAATCAGAAATTGAAAATTCAATACCAAAAGATTGTATTTCTTACGGACCACTTGTACTTGGGGAAAATTCTCCGTTTCTCCTGAAAAGAGCGGATAAAGTGAACATTTCCAATCTTTATTTGGAGTCGAAAAAAAATTCCGAATTTTAAAAACATACTCAAGTTGACTAATGTGATATCCAGTGTGATATTTCAATTTTCAATTTTCAATTTTTCAATTTTATTCAGGTTCAAGTTGTTTTTGGTTCAAGAAAATCTTAACTTTGTTGTAGTTTCAAGAAAGAATTCAGAGTTTGCGTTTTTTTAATAATTATAAACTTAAAAAAATGTTTAATTTTAGTCGAGATTTTAGAACTGTTACCTATAATATCTGGACTTATATGCCCAGTGTTCCTGTTACCAAACTATGATCTCTGAATTATTGTGATACTGTCTAAAGAAGTACCTTTAGGAATAAATACTTATTTATCAAGTATAGAAGAAAAAAACATGTTCGTCTTATAGTCCTAAGTTGTTTTTTGTGAAAAGGCGTGTGTTTCTATGTTTGTTTCATGTTCGACTGCTTGTTTTGTGAGATTTCTTGATAAAATATGTATAATTATTCATTATTCCATGTCCATCAGATGATTAATTCACTAAGAGATTAAAATGAATTGGAACTATGTAAAAGACATTAGTCAGTTTTCACATTTCAATATAGTCTGTCTCTCTTCAACACATGGAATGAAAAGAGATAGTTATATAGTGCACTAGGGGCATTGTTGGGCATTGTTGGGCATTGCGGGGGCAATGTTGGGCATTGGAGGGCAATGTTGGGCAATGCGGGGTATTGTTGACTGAAAAATGGGCATTGCAGGGTAATTTCGGTGAATTGAGGCATTCATTACCCCCTGGTGTACAAAAAATGGCTAAGTACTTACCCCTCGCGCTCGTCACATCATCTTGACCATGTGCCGCCCATTGCGCCTAGTCCCGCTCGTCACGAGGCTGCATTCTCGACCATTCGAAGTCGTTGCGTGTTGCCAAATATCTCATATTGTTTGTGTGTCAGTTTCACGATGATGAGTGAGAGTAATGCATTAAATGACTTTCTGGACATTCTAACGAAATTAAAAAACTTTTCGTCATCTTCTTTGATTGTTTTTTTCCACGATTGGGTGAATCCACATACGTCTATTCTTTTTTTTTTCTTCAATCGGCAATTTAATGTATTGCCAATTATTGTTAAGAATTCATCATCAGAATCCATGATCACTTGACAACGTCTCACTTCTTCAGCGTTCTGATTTTCAATAACCATGTTTCAAAAGAAAACTGCGAGTGTGCGGTACCTTCGGCCGTCGCGCGGCAGACGCTCTGCGAAAATGCGCCTCGTGTGTCTTTGTCCTTACATTCTCTATTCTAAACTACTCAACACTAATTTCGTCGCACACCAAAATGTAGCCCCTGTTATAATGTGAATAACTTTTTTCAGTTTGAAACAATTTGAATTTGGTTCACACTGTTCGATAGCCCAGTCCTTCAGCTATAATCTCGTACTTCATTGAAACATAAGGGTATTGTAGCAGGCACACTAAAACGACTATCGACATGTGTCTACTGGTTTACTGATATTAAAAATGATTAATATAACAAACTAAGAATATACGTAAAACATTTAAAAACAAACGAATGGATCTTCTCATTGTGAGATATCGATGTCCACTCCCCACGTCTCGCTTCTCTTATCAGTACCAACCGGTACCCTACAGGTGATTCCAGTGGTGGCACTTGAGGATGGGCTACTACAGTCGGCTATCCTGACATGATGGTCGTCCCGACCATCCAATTGGACGTCTTCCTGTTCGGCTTCGCTACTAGAAGATGATGCCTGGCTTTCATCATCGTCTGGGTGATATGCTCGAAGTCGATCACTGGATAACGTCCCGTGGTAGAAACGTTGAGTGTGTTGGGCTCCGGGAATATCCTCAACCAAATACCGGTCATGGTCTAGGACTCTCACAATTTGGTAGGGGCCCTGGTATTTCGGTTGAAACTTCTTGGTCTGTCCTGGCACTGGTGTGCTTCTAATGAGAACATAATCACCTACTGAATAGGTTGGTGCAGGTCTATGTCTCAAATCGTAGGAGTGCTTGTTTTGATCCTGGGATTTGAGCTGTTTGTTTTCGGCTGTCCTTCGAGCTTGTTTCCGAAGCTCCGTGTGATCAAACTCGTTGTCGTTTTGCACTGATTCGAGTATTAAATCCCTGATAAACTGATCGGTTTGTATACGTAAATCGTAACCGAAAAGAATACGCGCAGGGGTATTCCCTATGCTCCGTTGTACGGTATTGTTCAGAATTACTTGAACTTTTGGTAATTTGGAACACCAATCGTCAGTACTGTCCACCAATTTCGCGAGTAAATTGCAAAGAGTTCGGTTGTACCGTTCGCACTGTCCGTTCGCTCGCGGGGTAGCTGTCGCATTGAGCACATGTACGACACCAACGTTTTTCAGAAAGTCTTTAAAGTCTTCAGAGGTGAATGCCGTACCACGATCACTGATTATTTGTCGCGGCGGACCGAACACTTGGAATACAGCTCGGAATGAACAAACAACTTCTCTTGTAGAAGTCGTCTTTGTAGGGGTAAGGAATATAAATTTAGAATAGGCGTCGATTATTACAAAAATATGTTTGTAACCTGCTATCGACTTGTCCAACGGTCCAATATGGTCACAATGAAGTGTATCAAAAGGTACGTTACCTTTTGGAATATTGAATAATTTACCACGAGGTTTCCCATTATTTGGATTGAATGTTATGCATTTGAGGCAGTGCTTGATGTATTTTCTCACAAATCTTCGAAGTTTAGGAAACCAGTATGATCTTAGTACCACCTCGACGGTTTTATCGACACCAATGTGTCCGTTGTCATCATGGGCAGCTTGTACAATACTTCGTCTCATTGGACGTGGTATGACAAATAAAATCACATCCTGCTGGTATTGGTAACACAGGACTCCATTTTTCAACCTGAATTTTCTGTCCACCGGGTCTTTCCCTGATGATATTAAATCTATTGTTGCTCGAATTTCTGCGTCCTGGCCTTGCATGATCTTCAGTGTCCTTGTTTCATCTTCAAGGTTGCTAGATTTAGCAACCATGGTAACACGGCTCAGAGCATCAACATGTTTCATGAGATCAGATGAACGGTGTTCCAGTTCGTAGTCAAAGTCTTCAAGTAATAATGACCATCTGTAAACTCTCGGATTTATTTCTTTTTTGGATAAAGCTAACTTGAGCGCACTGCAATCTGTTACTAGTTTGAAATGGATTCCTATCAGATAAACCCGCAGCTTTTCCAAACTTTTTACAACAGCTAATAATTCGAGTTCAAACGAATGATATCTGGACTCGGTTTCCGTCGTGGTCATTGAGAAATAATAAGTAGGGTGCAATTTATGATCATCCTGTCTCTGCAAGAGTACTGCTCCATATCCATATGAGCTGGCATCAGTGTGCAACTCGGTTTCTTTTTCCGGAGAATATATTTTCAGTACGGGTTCTTGACTAAGTAAATCTTTTATTTTTCCAAATGAATTGATCTGTTCGATATTGAATTCAAAAGGTTGGTCCTTCTTCAACAATGTGGTTAATGGTTTTGTGAGAGTAGAATACGAAGGTATAAATCTCCGGAAATATCCAGCCAAACCCAAAAATCTCTGTATTTGCTTGGTGTTCGCTGGTAATGGGAATCTTGATATTGCGTCTATCTTCATATTCTGCGGTCTTATTTCATCTTTGGATATTTTGAATCCGAGGTATTCGATTTCGGTATGAAGAAATGAGCATTTGTCCAATCTAAGTGAAAGTCCATATTCACGAACGGTTTTGAGAACTAATGCTAATTTCTTTAATCCTTCTTCTATAGTTCTAGACATGATCAGAAGGTCATCAACATAGACGAGGAGTATGTTATCGAATATGAGTGGTTCAAATATTTTATTAATGAATCTCATGAAAACAGCAGGACTATTAGTAAGTCCAAATGGCATGTAATTGTATTCGAAGAGGCCATTGTGAGTGATGAAAGCAGTGTATTTCTTTGAATTTTCTGATACGGGTACGTGAAAGAAGCCATTTCTCAAATCTAGAGTAGTAAAATATGCTTGGGACGAGAGTCTGTCAATCTGGTCATTTATGAGGGGTAAAGGGTATTTGTCCTTGATTGTATGATTGTTTAGGGCGCGATAATCCACGCACAGTCGTTTTTCACCATTCTTTTTATCCACTAAAACAATTGGACTGGCATAATTCGATTTACTATGACGAATTATACCCTTTTCGAGAAGTTCTCTGATAGTTTTCTCGACACATTCTTGTTCAATCGTGGATAATCTCCTAGGACGGTAAACAATGGGTTCATGATTAGTTAGTCTGATTTCCATTTGAAATTCTGATTCTCGTTTCACTGGTTGTTGGTTATTATTCATTGTGGTTTGGATTAAATCAAGGATTTGTTTTTTAGCAATATCACTGATATCTGGGTTGATCTTCAAACATTCAAATGATGGTGTTTGGTTTGGACTTTCTATTTCAATACTGGTAATTCCTTTTTCGATCTTCAAAATGATGCTTGGATTACGAATAAGTTCATTTCCTATTATTATGTTCACAGGTATAGCGGTATCTCTTACTACATGAAATTTGGTGTTTATAGTCTGATCTTTGATTTTTACAGGAACACATGCTATTCCAATATTATTACAGTTTGCTCCGTTGAGTCCAATTAGTCTGATAGGTTTTATTTCTTTATCGTCCACGTCTAAAGTAGGTATATTCAATGCTGCAGCCTTGGAGCTAGTTATCAGATTTACTGCTGAGCCTGTATCAACAAGAACATTTTCCTGATGACCATTTATTTCGAGATTGATGGTCATATCATCTTCAGATGTTTCTACTACCAATGTACGTTTTTCCTCAGAATCATCTTCCATTGGAGTATGAGATGATTGAGGTGTTGATTCAACTACCAATGATTTCCTACCCAGGTCAGTGCAAGGGTTTGCTGAAGAATTACAGTGTTTGGCCATATGTCCTTGTCGTCCACATTTGTTGCATGGGATTTTTGGACAATCTCGAACTCTATGATCTCCTTGGAGACAAAATGGGCATGTCGTAAAAGGAATACTATCAGTGTGGTTTTGGTTGCTGGTTTGATTATTCAGCTGAATATTTCTGCTGGTGGTAGCAGTTGAATCTTGAGGGTTTTTCTTGGTTGTTGTTTGCACATAATCTGATTTCGACGAAAACCTTGATTTCTCTCTCGTATTCATGCTCTGGGTATACCTCCTGGTAGTTTCGAAGGTCATATAATTATCAGCTTTCCTAATTAGCTCTGAGGTTGAATTAGGAATGTCCATCGAGAAATGTCTTGCCAAAGATGTATCTTGTAAGCCTTGTATAATGTATGTTATCAAACTATATTCATCAACGTATCCTCTAGCGATTGATTTCAAAGTGAAAACATACGATCGAATAGATTCGTGATCATTTTGTTTTCGGTTTCGCAATCTTTGATGAATATCTATAGAATGTGTGGGAACAACAAAGTTCTCCAAGAATTGTGACTTGAATGCTGTCCAAGATGTAAATGGATTTTCACTATTGATCCATTGTTTAGCGACTCCTTTCAATTTCAGTTTAGCATGCAGAATTGCACTTTTCTCGTTCAAGTGGTATAACTGCATTGCATTTTCAACAGATTGAATGAATCTCTCGGGGTTTATTGACTGATTATCGGGGTCAAATTCAACGATTTCATAATCGGCTTCATGAGAAAAATGAATTCTCGGTATTGCTGAAGGTATGTGAGTAAACGGACCTATACCAGGTTGAGTGGTGTATTGTGAAGGATGATTGACATTGTTGCAATATTGATGATAATTTGGGAATGTAGCAGTTGGAGCACTAGAATATGTGGTGAAGTTCCGTTGAAAGTTCGGTTGAAAATTGCATGGGGGAATTTCGTTTGGTCCAAAAGTCGGCGGGGGATTTCCTATTCGAGATTGTGGCTGAACTGGTACATTATGCAAATCAACGTTTGGCATGTAATGCCTATTGACATTATCATTGGGATAATACATCGGCAACCTTTCGTGTGGTTTAAGAAACGGTGAAGGTAGTGTTTGATCAAATTGCTCGTCAAATTGTACGTTTCTTCGAGGTGTATCATAGTAAAATGTTAATGGTGGTGCCGTATCAGGTCGTACGTCGTCCTGCTGGTCAACATATGTTTCCAAAGGCACAGAACCTGGTCGATGCATCCTCGAATTAAGTAAGGGAGTCAAATTTACTTACAGTTTTGGAATTTTCGTATTTTTCCCTAAGTTACCGAAATTGTGTACGCTCCGGCAACGTTGTAGGTTGTAGTGGTTTTATTCCCAAAGTTTCAGCGAGCTAGAAAATCTGAAACGCAGCGCAGAAACTCCATGCACGATGGACCAAGTTTATCGATGGCTTGACCTGTTCGTGGCTGGTGGGGAGAACTAGTCTGGGCGGCTGGACTGTAGACTCGAGACTCGACCACGTTTGTTTACACTTTTTTGCGGAAAATTAAATTTGATTTCACTATTTTCACTGATTGTATTTTGGTATTCACTGTTAAAAAAGTATGATGATAATGATGCAAGATTAACTATACGATCACTTCACAATAATGTCGAATGGTAACACAGTTTTGTTAATGTCCGATATTTTTATAATTCGCGGGATTCGCGGGATTGTTCTATTCAAATGACCGATGTTTTCACTGAGCACGTCGTTGGCCGTTTCGAAATAAATCACGATTATTTCGGATAGATTCAAATCTCACTTCTGATCTGTAGCAGGCACACTAAAACGACTATCGACATGTGTCTACTGGTTTACTGATATTAAAAATGATTAATATAACAAACTAAGAATATACGTGAAACATTTAAAAACAAACGAATGGATCTTCTCATTGTGAGATATCGATGTCCACTCCCCACGTCTCGCTTCTCTTATCAGTACCAACCGGTACCCTACAGGTGATTCCAGTGGTGGCACTTGAGGATGGGCTACTACAGTATTCAGTATTCACATAAAATCTCTACATGGTGTTTTCCAACACTGTGCAAAATTTCGGAATATTCAAAAGGCTCTCAAATGGTGAAAAAATTTTTTTTCTCAACTTCGACAACAGAGGCATGAAGATGATCTCATTACTTCGAGATGTTCCGCGAATCAACTTCCTATCTCTCTTATTTACAGAGTGATCTCAAAAAATCAACTTTTTAGTTTTGCAGCCATAACTTTTTTCTACGTCAACCGATTTTAGAAATCTTAGGCTCATTTTGAAGATAAAACTTCAGATGAAGAGATCTGAATATCAGAATTGACTCAAGATGGCTATCAGAGATCTAGAGTTTTCTTGAGAGTGACCCAAATCTGGAATGCCCTCCGAATCTCGGTTGGGAGGAGAATTGAATGGAAATCAACTTTTTCTCGGAAAAACAATTCATTCTGGTTGCGTCCATATTTTCCTCGCTCTCAGTAGTCAAGAATTGTGCGTGAGAAAAAACAATTGAAACATGTTCTTGCAAAAACATCAAACCATTTCTCCTCTGTAATGCATGGCCCGTAACCAACGTTACAAGAATCACAATGGACTGACAAACCCGACCAGCTAAGGCTCATCATAAATGATGTACCAACAACCCTATGCGGTCTCGCATTGTCATCAACGAGAGAGAGAGAGAGAGAGAATATACTTTATTGTCATAAGAAAATATCTTGTTGACAAAGTTTCATTTAACCTATGAAGTCAGGTATATAAATATATAAAAAAGTATAAGTCGTAAAAAATACATTTGAAATAAACAATTTCACTTACGAGAACAAAGTTGTCACCCACATTCGCGTTAGATGCGGCATCGAAACTATCGAAATCTGTTTATGATTCGAAAACGACGTCTAACCTGAATTGTTAGTCACTTACTGTGATTCTTGTAACGTTGGTTACGGGCCATGCATTACAGAGGAGAAATGATCTGATGTTTCTGCAAGAACATGTTTCAATTGTGTTTTCTCACGCACTTCCTTGACTACTGAGAGCGAGGAAAATATGGACGCATCCAGAATGAATTGTTTTTCCGAGAACAAGTTGATTTTCATCCAATTCTCCTCCCAACCGAGATTCGAAGGGCGTTCCAGATTTGGGTCACTTTCAAGAAAACTCTAGAACTTTGATAGCCATCTTGAGTCGATTCTGATATCCAGATCTCTTCATCTGAAGTTTTATCTTCAAAATGAGCCTAAGATTTCTAAAATCGGTTGACGTGGAAAAAAGTTATGGCTGCAAAACCAAAAAGTTGATTTTTTGAGATCACTCTGTAAATAAGAGAGATAGGAAGTTGATTCGCGTAACATCTCGAGGTAATAAGATCATCTTCATGCCTCTGTTGTCGAAGTTGAGAAAAAAATTTTTTTCACCATTTGAGAGCCTTTTGAATATTCCGAAATTTTGCACAGTGTCGGAAAACACCATGTAGAGATTTTATGTGAATACCCTTATCAATTTCATTGAAGTACGAGATTATAGCTGAAGGATTGGGCTATCGAACAGTCTGAACCAAATTCAAATTGTTCTAAACTGAAAAAAGTTATTCACATTATAACAGGGGCGACATTTTGGTGTGCGACGAAATTAGTGTTGAGTAGTTTATATTATTTTGTGAGGATTGAGGCTGATGATGGACACATGTATGTCCGAAACATGTTTCCCTAAATAATCTTCCGATTTTATCAAACGTTGTGGAGATGATTTTGTGTTTTCTAACCCTCTCAATTATAAGGCAGCTAGCTGGTGGTAGTTTAAACCAATATTCTTGACTAACTTATTCCACTAAAGTTGGTGGAAACATATTCTGTTACAAAAAAATCGAAGCAATATGTAGCAGATATTGATGAAATTCACATCCATAACATTGTTATGGCAAGTAAAACTAATTTAACTCACTTCAGTTACATAAAATAATGAAAAATAAGTCGATAGTGACCTCATTTCTCGGTTTTGTACATAATCGTTTCACTGAAGTTGGTATAAATTCATTTTCTCACAAGAAACTTGAAGTACTATTTTATATCAATGAAATGTAAATTATTCGGTTGAATAGAATATACCTAATCAACCGACTTTACTGACTTTTAAGTTTGATAAAATAATAGAAAAAAAGTCGATAATAGCTCAATTTCATTTGACATAATCTAAAGTGGATGTCAATGTCATTTCATCTATAAACATCAAAAAAATTCCAGTGTAATTTCATACTCCTTCACCCAAGGAGGAGGAAAACATTTCCATCAGAAATTCGTTCAGTTGCTATGGTAACGATACAAAATGCAGACTTCTAATTGGTCGAATATGTTAGGTGTGAAATTCTCATCCAATCAAAACGAAATATTGTGAGCATTTGTAAGTTTCTAGTTAGGAAACGCAGTTATGTGACGATGGGATTTTACGAACGAAGCGAGATCCCGCCAATCACAGAGTGTAACTCTTTTGCGTTTCGCTTTTGTCTCGCAAAATCGCATCGTAACACAAGTGGTTGAGTAAATATCTATTCCATAATATAGGATTCCTCTCAACTGGTGACAATGTCATTCCTGGAAACTATGGCATGAAAGATCAGGTTCTAGCACTGAAATGGGTCAATCGAAATATACATTATTTTGGTGGGGACCCAAACAGAATCAGTATTGTAGGGCATAGTTCAGGAGCAGCATCAGTCGGATTGCATTTGATGAGCAAGTTATCTAGAGGTTAGTTGAAACAATAATTACATAAAAAAGGAAGAAAGAAAGCTCAAACTCATCTCCACTACTCTATTACTGATGTAAATCAATCGAGGGGACATGTTTCGGACTTATAAAAGTAGCCGTTTTAAGAAGTTAATAAAGGTGAAACAATATTTTGAGATGGATATGCCGATGTCTTCCATCATAATATAGTGGTTATATTGGTGACAAGAGGGGTTGAGAATAAACGGGTTTTTATTAAAAATTAAGGGCTCCGTGCCCTAAGAACGCGCACTTATATTTGATACTGGGACTTGACATTTGATTCTATAGTTTTCAGAAAAAGGAGGAACTATAATATTATCGTACAATTGTCCTCTCAATAAGAAACATTGATGTTTGTCCCACTATTCCATCAGGTCTGTACAACTCTGCTGTATGTCAAAGTGGCACGTCTTTATCTTCTTGGTCGTATCAACTAAACTACAAAAGGAATGCTCACCATCTTGCCGTATTATTGGATAGTAGTTTCAATAAAAATGCCAGTTCCGAAGAATTACTCAAATTTCTACGTACAGTTCCAGCTGAAGAGATAGATTCAGTTGTACACAATTTTCCGGTACGTATGATAATAGGGAGCGTCAGAAAGAAGTATTACTCAACATATAGGATTTTGGTGATTTAAATATGCATAAGAATCATCACATGATGATTGAAAATCATTGGCAAACTTCAAATTTTGAAGCACTTTATTTTCATTATCTCAAATTAGAGCCCTTGTATATTTTTATGTAATTCAATGCATACATGGAAAACACACATTTCTCTAATTATAATCCTGTCGCTTTCAGAGTTAGATATCTGCAGAAAATACGTTTTATCAGTTATTCCAATACTATGACTTACCTCTTCAGTAATGATTTCTTTTGGGCTCTTCTACGGCTACGTCTTTTCTCACTTGCAAATAATCTTTTTCCCTCCGCAGCGCCTTTCATTTCTTTCACTTTTTCCATGATTACGAATAGGTACACGAACTGGAAAAAGTACGAACTCACACTGAGCACCTGACTCACCTGAGCGAATTAAAACTAGTCTAGTTAAAAATCCGTGCGCCCTTGGGTTGCCTGCAGATTGGCTAGCGGCTGCCTTTTCAATCTTCCGAAATAAAATTGATACCTGATTTCAAAAAACCTACATCCACTTGAGGGAAACCCCCATTTGTTATGATTACATAGAAATTAAGTGTACTTATTTTTTTTTCTGTCGAAAATTTCATAAATAAATACTTTCCCTTATGTAGAATATTTTATTGAAGCGATTGGTATAAACTGCATGAAAATCGGATCATTCGTTTAGAAACTAGAAGAAAATTCGTTTCAAGTGTTCTGGTATGATTGTACTATTGTTAGAATTTTATAGGGTAAAATACGGATAGATGCCGCACTTTTTGTAAAAAATATATAAAATCTCGAGTAACAAAAAATATGTATTTCAAAAAACATACGATCATTCTTTCATCTATTTTTCATCGAAATATTGGTCCTACAACAACATAAAAAAAACTCTACTACTAAAAAAAAATCACGGAAAAAAAAGTGTTTTCTGGCAACTCTCCCCCCCAGGTACGGAGAGATGCCTATAGTCATGCGGAGAGATGCCCAATGTTAATTCCCATAAGGGAGAGATGTCGCAATTTATTGTTGTAGTTCTGCACGTTTGCATGGGTTGCATCTTATGCAGAATATATCCAATCCACTGTCTTGGAGGTTTTACTGTGATCCTCAAAACATTCCACGCAAAAAAATTGTTTGTCAGTATCTTGCTTGGCTGATTCAGGATTTTGGTTTTCCTTCAAATCGGATAACGGAAACTCATCTTCGCTGTCGGATGTGAAGTTATTCGATGTTCTATGATCGGTAAAATATAAAATTATGCTATTTTATCATTGAAACTTTTGTGGCATCTATCTGTATCAAAAAGTGCGGCATGTCTCCCTTTTGATACGGATAGATGCCTCACCAGCCTACGCCTGCGCCCTATGACTCTGTAGCCGAAAATACAAAACAAAATCTTGAATATGCCCTATATAACACTATAAATGTAAAATTATCCCATTTTGTTATTTTAAACTTTTATCCCCAATACTATTAACAACATACAAATAAATATTAAGCAATAAAAGTACATCTTAGCAACTTTATTCCCACAATTCAAGTTAAAAACTTGCTCAATCGAAGCATCCACCGCATGCAAAACAATAATGGCCGAATAGCTCTTCCATCCCGCCGAGAGTTGTTGTCATGTGTACATAGTTTTCGCGTCACGTAGTCTGCGGCATCTATCCCCCCGCGGCATCTAACCGTACTTTACCCTACTAGGTGAAAATATTCAATCAATGTATCACTGATTCCAGATATCACATTACTTTTCCACTGAAGACACTACTTTTCATTTACAGAAATCTCTATTAGATCAGATGGATGTTCAAGGTTGGCCTTTCACTCCTGCTATAGAGCCAGATCACGAAAAAGCGTTCCTTACTGAAAATATGTATTCAGCAATACAAGAAGGACATATGGATAGAGTACCTCTACTCATCGGTATCGTTTCTGAGGAAGCATTCACCAAATATGACAGTTAGTTCCTCATAAAGACATAGAAATATGGTTATTGGAAAGCGTATCTATATACTGGGTGATTCAAATGTCATCGTATAGCAGCGAAACAAAACAATGTACATTTTGATATTCTCCAAAGAATCATAACACATAGAAGAAAATTTGAATGATTCACCAAAATTTCAGTTTTTTTTCTATCTCCGGCAATACTTGGAATTCAAAAATTTCCGGGATCCCAATGGTAGCCCTCAAATTTGAGTAACCCGGTATATAGGTATAGGTGACTATCGTGCTAAATAATTTCCTCTTCGATATATTTCATTTCCACTTCCTTAACATGAGCAAATCTGGATATATTCCGGTTCAATATCTTTTGACGATTCAGTCAATAATTTCATTCCCTCTGTAGTTTAAAAATGGGCAGGTATATACAGTGTGACCCATTTAAGATGGAAGCACCCTTATAAAACTTACATTTTTCAACCGATTGGAATGTTTTTTTTTTGTTAGGTAGATATTCAAAAAGTCTATTAGGACACCAAATATCATGAATAAATCTCCATTTCCAGGGCCAACTAATCTGATTTTTCAAGGTCAAAAATCTAAAAAAATTACTAGCGATTTTTTTAGAAAGAATCTGACTACACCACTGGATTTGTGACATTTTCAAATGGGTAACATGTAAATTACGTTGAAATGCGTCAATCAATAAAAAAGTTATAAAGGAATGAAATTTGAAAAATATGCCGTTTAATCAACCCATCAATTTTTATTACTGAACAGATTTCGATGAAACTGTGATCAGTAATATTTCAAGACATCCTGAATCCAGTGGAGTATACAGAATTTTCATAAAATTCCTGAACATGAATTGGTCGGTTGATTAAACGGCATATTTTTCAAACTTCATTCCTTTATAACTTTTTTATTGATTGACGCATTTCAACGTAATTTACATGTTACCCATTTGAAAATGTCACAAATCCAGTGGTGTAGTCAGATTTTTTTCTAAAAAAATCGCTAGTAATTTTTTTAGATTTTTGACCTTGAAAAATCAGATTAGTTGGCCCTGGAAATGGAGATTTATTCATGATATTTGGTGTCCTAATAGACTTTTTGAATATCTACCTAACAAAAAAAAAATCATTCCAATCGGTTGAAAAATGTAAGTTTTATAAGGGTGCTTCCATCTTAAATGGGTCACACTGTATTATCAGCGTTCAGAAAATTTCAGAAGTTACAAATGTAGTTGTTGCAGCGGGTCTGAATTTTATATCAATTCCTTAGTTTCGCGAATATCGAATATTTTATATGAAATGTAACATTTTTCATTTCCACGATCAATTTTCATTCTTCGGCTGATGACGGACAGTATGGACACTCTTATTGTTGCCGCAGATTCCTGTAACAGGATGTCGAACGTTTATACAGGGTGAGTCATGAGGAACTGTACATACTCCTACCACGAATAGATGCCCCTGAGGGCTATACCGAATGTCCAATAGAAAGTGTCTCCTTCACTTCTTTTCTAATATATAGGGAGAATTATGTGATTTGGTCAAAACATATTTTAGTCATAATTTTCCAACAGCTCTTTCGATTTGTCTGATTTTTTCATGGAATATTCCCCTACTACTCTCTAATCGACTAATAACTTATTCAGAATCGGAAAAATCCAGCATCGTTCTTGAAAAATTTCGATAGTTTAATTTATAGCAAAAAATTCATCCTGCATATCGTTTTTGTAAACTGTGAAAGAAAATCTTCCAAGGTCACACACAAACATCAGGAATGAAATATTCCAAATCTTCCTCACACTTCCACTGCAGTCTGGAAAAACTATGAATTTTATGAAAAAATAAAAATTTGGCAAAAAAATTATTTATTCGGAAATAAATACATCGCAACCCATAAATTTCACGAATGAAAGTGGGAGTTACAATTTCAATGCTTCAGCTCAATGAAAATCAACATATTATTTTATTTTCAGGCATAGATTCAGTAATTCAATTTTTTTGTGGAGAATAATAATCACCCTGTAGATCTTCTCTAATCAGTGGATGAGGTATCTGTGAAAATTTTGATGGTCATCGGTGAAAATAATTTTATGATTTCAATTCACAGTTTTATATATTCGATTTGTTTTATTCAAATAATTTGGTCACTTATTTTCCGTACTGAAATTATTATCCGCCTTTGCCAGTATAGCTTTTGAAAAATAATTGTGAATAAACCTTCATTTTCTGTTCGACTATCTTGCATTATTTGGATCGATGACCATTAACATCTGATGGACAGATGCTGATTCGAAAAAGATCTACAGGGTGATTATTATCCTCCACAAAAAATGAAATGACGGAATCCAGTCCGGGAAATGAAAGAACATGTGCTAAAGCATTGAAAATGTGCGTCTTACTTTTATTTGTGAAATTTATGCGTTGCGAAGTAATTATTTTTGAATGAATAAATTTGTTATCAAACTTTCGTTTTTGCTCATAATTGATCGTTATTTGAAAAATTCTGTGAAAGTGTGAGGAAAATTTTGAATATTTTATTTTGATGCTTGTTTGTGTGCTTTGAAGATTTCCTGTCATTGTTTACAAAACCCATATACAGGATGAACTTTTTGATAAAAACTAAATAATGAAAATTTTTCAACAACGGTTCTGGATTTTCCTGATTCTGGAAATGCCAGTCGATTAGGGTTCAGTAGAGGAATATTTCATCATGAAAAAATCAGATGAATCGAGGGAGCTGTTAAGCTAAAAAAGTTATGCTCAGAAGATGTTTTTGCCAAATCTCATAATTAACCCTAATAGATTGGTGAAGACGAGAAGAAGACACTTTTTGATGGACATTAGGTATTCCCTTCAAGGGCCTTTATTCGTGGTCGGAGTATGTACAGTTCCTCATGACTCACTCTGTATATTGAAGGCTGGAATCATTGACACGATAATCACAGTTCACTGTTTCACTACTATTATAAAACCGATTTTTTAACGCCTCGACATGCGTTTCGCTAGCTTTGTTAGCATATTCAGAGGAAGACTAACTAAAAGTATCCTATTATACAATGCTGCTTATAACCGTGAAATACACTAACCGATCTATCCGCAATGTCTGTCATAGCCCTAATAACACAAATATGTCCCATGGATATCCTTAGGACGTCCTGTCGGGACCTTCAGGACGTCCATGGGATGTTCAAATTTGGTACCGTGGACGTCCAGTGGACGTCTGCGGGACGCACAAATGTCCCACTTGAGGACCAACTACGGACGTCCTTGGGGGATATGTCCCTGGGACAACTATCGAATATATAAATCCTACAGTATTCCTCATCAAGCAATACGGAGGACATCCTTAGGACATCCGTAGGACAACCTATCAGCAACGCTGAGGGATATCAATTGGATGTCCATAGGATGTCCCAGGGACGTACGAATTATTCTTAAATTCGAATTTTTCTGGGTCCCTCTAGGACCAGATCTTGCATGATTGATGAGGACATCCAGTTGAGTTGATGGTCCGTAGAAGGTCCCCAATAGATCCTGAAGAAGTTTTTCAAGGATGTCCAATGGACTTACGTGAAGGACATTGAGTATTTATACCCTACGAGCAATCATTCGTCGGCGGGGTGTGAGATAACGTCCTCGCAGGGACAACATATTGAAAGTACCGACTGGGACGTCCTAAGGACATTATTTCTAGGACATTGGAAGAGTACAGTTCATGTACCAATTGGGACATTCGACGGATATCCCTAAAGGACATTCGAAGGATTTCCCTAAGGGACATTTCGATTGTTATACGATCCTGGAAATATTAAGAGCGTCTGTGCAGAGGTATTCAAAGTACTAGTAAATAAGTAGTAGAATGTACTATCAAGGACATTTCTTGGTTGTCTAGAAGGGACATGATATATAAGATCTGAAGTCATGCCAGAATATGTACTGCTTGGGACATCCGATGGATGTCCCTAAAGGAACGTTTAAAATCATATCCCATCAGGGACATGCCACGGACGTCCTTGCATGGACATTCCACAATATGTACCACGTGGGACGTCTAAGGGTTGCTATTTCTAGGATATTTGAAATGATGTACCTGCTGGGACATTCCGTGGACGTCCTTGCTCGGACATTGCATGCGATGTATGGGATGGGACGTCCTAAGGACACTTATTTTTGTTCCGGGACATTCGGACTTTAATTGTACCAAATAGGGACGTCCCTAGAACGTTGTGTGCTATTAGGGAGAGGACCATTTCACGATGGCAATGAATATAATGGACGCACTGTATACAAACCTTATGTGTAATATAGTTCTGAATTCAGCATTCCATGGATATATTGATAAAATTCAATATACATATGGTGTTCCATTTGACGTCACAACTCAAAGGTTGATCACTCTGTATTCTTATTTTTCCTAATGAATATTGCAAATTGAACAGTGAAATCGACATGTTTCAGGAAGATGCCTCAGAAATGGATTTATTCAGTACTTTAGGGAAGCACTTAATTTAACGGACGCACTGAATAGAAACCCTTTGTGTGATATATTCTTGAATTCAGCTTTCCATGGAGATTCCAAAATTGTGATTATATACAGGGTGTCCCATAAGTCATGGATCGAAAAAAGTGGGGTGTTAGTAGAAGTCATTTGCAATGAAACTAACGGTATAGGTATATGTGGTTATCAAATTGTTGATAGTTCAATAGTTATTTATGCAACAAGTGCAAAAAGTGAATATTATTTAGGCCGAGTTGGACAACACGTCGAGTGCAATAAACAATTTTTGCACGAGTTGCATACAACATTTTTTCTACGTTCATGCAAAAAGCAAAAAATGATTTATTGAGGTGCGGCACTAGGTATGATTCTGTAAATTGTCAGAATTAATTTTTGACTGACGTTTCTATAACCACAGTTGCAATATAAAAAATGTTTGTCATGATGACAGCACGTTGAAGTAGAATGACAGATGAGTGCAATAAAAACTTTATTGCACTAAGTGCAATAAAGAACTTCTCTTTCCACTAAATATAGTTCAATAAAGTTCTGCTTTTTGCATGAATGTAGAAAAAAGTTATTTGTTTTTCTGAAAGACGCGACCGATTTGAAAAAAAAAATATAACAAAAAAGCTGTTCTGAACAACTTTATATGTTTTGAAATCTGTATTGAATGGGCAACTTCTTTTTATAATTGTTTATCTTTGTGGAGTAGTTTTCGAATCTACCAGCAGCATTACATCTCAAATATTTCATTGAATGAGGAATCTTAAGTAAAACAACATTTCACTCAGATAATTGATAAGAAGTAACACATTCTTATTTATATTATGATATAACTCCTATAGGAAAAAGTGCATCCATGTGGATGAAATTCGTGAAAGAAAAAATCACCAATGTGACAGTTGTATTGTGAAGAATATTATTATAGAAATGAATCAAAATTAATCACTTTCGAACCATCAACAATTGGATGAACACAAATATGGTCCGTTTGATTAAAAATGATCCCTCTTACCACCCCACTTCTTTTGATCCATAACTTATGGGACACTCTGTATAGGGTAATCTCTTTGATAAAATTGTCGCGATTGTCATACTTCGAACGTGGATCACCCTGTATATTCAATTTCTTTTTAAAAATGTGGCAAAATGAAAATGAAAATCGAACTGTTTCAGGAGATTCCTCATAAATGGCTAGTTTAGCTGAAAATGAATTTATTCAGTAGGTATGTTTCACGATTAGATGTTATACACTCAGTTCCAAAAAAAATGACGCACTTGATATTTGACCTATCTTCTTGAAAAAAAAAACAAAAACAAAAACTGGTAGGCCGATTTTTTTTTTATTCGTTGGTAGGTAATGCATTTGTCTTAAAAACAAAAATAAAGAGGTGAACATTTTTTCAAAGCATCTTTGATGGTGGTGGAATGACTCGAACCATGATTTATTCTTAATATTTGACTCACCCTGTGTGGTAATTGAGTAATGATATACAAAGTGCTTGCACCCTATAAGAAAGAGGCTTCTTTTGCGAGCATTTTGTTTTTTTATTCATTGATATATCTTTGAAATTTTCCGAATTACAGCTTTTTTGCTTATCCCACAAATTAAATTTATTGAAGGATCAGAGTACTCAAAATTGATTGGGTTGTACTCTGGTAGGATCACAGTGTCTTTAAAAAAACAAATGCCGTTGCCAAAGCAACTAATTTGTTGTATGCCTCCATATTTGACCATTTGTCGTTTTGTCATTAATTAAGTGTCTTGTTTGATTGACTGAAATTGCATAAAATGCCTCAAATAAGAGATTAGTTGCGTTAGTAAATGATGGGCGTGGTAAACGTTACGCCGCTCGTGCAGTGGGAGTTCATGAAGCAACTGCTCGTAGAGCAATCCGCAAGTACGAACAAACAGGAAGCACCTTTCGGAGGGTCGGTTCTGGTCGCCCCCAAAAAATGTCTCCAAGAGATGATCGCTTCTTGAGATTGCGGATTTTACGGAATCGATCATATACTACGGTAAATGTTCAGCAAGATCTTCGCCAAATTCGTGATGTTGCAGTAAGTAAGCAGACGGTATGTAGACGTCTGAAAGAAGTTAATTCAAAAGCTAGAAGACCTGCAAAAGGTCCCAAATTATTGCCCGAACATCGCGCTGCTAGAAGAAATTTTGTTGAAAATTATGGACAGTGGAATATTCCTGAATGGTCGAATGTCTTGTTTACGGGTGAGTCAAGGTTTTGCCTTAACATGGTGGATGGAAGAGAAAGAGTGTGGACAAGAACTGGTGAACGGTATAATCAAAATTTAATAACAGAATGCGAAAGTTTCAATGGTGTGTCCGTTATGGTGTGGGGAGGAATTTCAATGAATGGAAAGACACCCCGTCATGTTTTTCCGGTGAGGCAGTCGATGAATGCCCAAATTTACATTGACATTTTAGAGCAGTATGTCTCACCTTATGCAGAGTTAGTGGGCAATAATTTTATAATGATGCAGGATAATGCCCGACCGCAGCAATAGTGCGAAACTTCTTAGAAGCTACTGGTATTACCACATTACAATGGCCTGCGAGAAGCCCCGATATGAATCCTATAGAACATTTGTGGGATGAATCAGGGAGAAGGGTACGTTCTCGGGAGAGGTCTCCGGAAAGTCTCGCCGAAATGGCAGATGCATTAGTGGAAGAACGGGATCGTATACCAATGGAAACGATAAGCAACTTAATTTCCAGTATGCCTCGTAGATTAGAAGTTCTTAGAGTTGCTAGAGGAGGCAATACACGGTATTAAGCAGTCATCCCAATTTATAATTTTGTGTTTGATGAAAATGCTTTTTAAAATTATTGGTATCAGTTCATTTCATTAGAAAATTGTTTCTCGATAAATTCAGAAAGTTGGTAATCTGCAAGGATTCAGCAAAAAAGCTGTAATTCAGAAAATTTCAGAGATAAATCAATGAATAAAGAAACATAATGCTCGCAAAAGAAGCCTCTTTCAAATTGGGTGTAAGCACTTTCTATTCCATTACTCAATTAAAACACAGGGTGAGTCAAAAATTAAGAATAAATCATGGTTCGAGTTATTCCAACACCATTAAGGAGGCTTCGAGAAAATGTTCACCTCTTTATTTTTTTTCAAAGACAAATGCATTACCTACCAACAAATAGAAAAAAAAATAAAATCGGCCTACTATTTTTTTTTTTTTTAAGAAGATAGGTCAAATATCAAGTGCGTCACACCTAGTATAAAACCTAGAACAGGATATCGAGTTTTGATTTTCCCCTGGTTAGCGAAATAGATGACGACGCGTTGAAAAATTGGTTTGCTAGAGGTAAAACAGTGTTTGGTATGAAACCACAGTATGGAACGTTGTGCTGATAAAGGTATTTGTTTCTCACACATCATATTGAGAATATTCGTCAGATTGTTTGATCATATTCATACAATACTTATTGTTCGTATCTCAAAATCGTCCCGTATATGTGATGATACTTTTTCAATTCAATAGGTGTCACATCAGTATTATCAGAGAGAGTTGAAAAATGGAAAGATGCTGCAAGAACATTAGACGAGGATTCTGCGAGTATGGTTCTTGATAATATGAATATAGTTGACGAAACTGAGAAGAAACGAATTGGCGAAGCTATTCGCAATCTATACCCTCCTGGACCGTTTGCTAATGATTTGGGTAAAACTGTTAAGGTACAAATATTCTTCTTATCGTAACCCCTTACTGTTATTCTGATTTAACCCATTAGCGCCGTGCGTTGCCATATGGCAACGCTAGGCAAATAGAGATTCAAATAATTCTCTGGCAGTCAAATATTTAGCTATTAGGGTGAGAGACAGCCCACATGATTCGCGAAAGAACCGGTCAAGCACATGCCGCCACTTCTTTGTTGTGAGTAAGCTGTTTCGGCCACATGAATTTGTGAAATTTCGAGCTTATTTGAACTGTCGTAAAACATGGACGTATCATCCTGTTTTCACGCATTTCATTTTGCGACATTTGTTATCATAATTATGTTGCACATGCTTCAAGTTATATATGTGACTGATTGAAAAAAATTGCAGGATTGTTTTTTGTGTAGAAAATTTGCATCAAATATTCATGTTGCCATCTGGCAACACTAGGCGCTTATACTCAGCGAATATGGTGTATCTTCGGCCAAGCCAATGGATGTTGAACCATTGGCCGGACAATCTTCTCTTCGGAATTCTGCTAATACTGAGCGAGAAACGACGAAGTTACTCAGCACTTGTCAGAAGAAACCAGGTAGTATGCGTTATTTTTGAAAGTTATCGAGTGGTACTATTTGTATATGGGCGAAACTGATCAGATGGCGCAAAATATTAGTTATTACCACGTATAGGAATTCGTACTGGCCCCTAGTCACTTCGGTATTAGACGTAGCCATGCAAAATAGCTGAATTTTGACAAAGACTGTGTTCAAAATGTGATGGAGTATTTGTGTTAATATTCCAAAACATGTATCACAAGCGCCTAGTGTTGTCATATGGCAACAGCAGAGTTTTGGAAAACCTGAATTCCATTTATGATTCTTTAAACTTTTCTCATCTTTCGAAAGCATTTCACACTAGTTGATGCCCATACAATTTCAGAAAAAAAAAATTCCCGCGCTAATGGGTTAATGATATTCAGATGACAATTTAAAAGGTTATATTAACAGCCTCTGTCTTAAGATTGTTTAACGGCCCGCGGTCGTTATAATATTATTGTGATATTGTTATGCTGTTCCATGACAACACGATATTGGGATTTTTCTGTAGAATTACGAGGTACGTGGTTTGTTTCTTCCTCAGAATCAAAATGTAATATTTCAGCAGGATTACCAAGAGGATACGAAAAGTCTCGAACGACACATACACCATCATGCCAATATACGCAAATTACGGATTCGGTAGTTATAATCCTCGTCTGCGCCTCGTATCACAATATTCAACCTCAACCGTTATTTGCTACATACCAACCTTGTAACGTTAATAACTATATATACAGGGTATGTCACGACGAGCCTACACTATCTCTATATCGAGAATCAGTCGGGAGAAATCCACGGAAATATGAATGCTTATATTTTAGAATACGCTTTCTTCATTCAAAATATTTTCAGCAATGCAGTGTTGCCGCTTTCATCAAAAAGTAACAATAACTTTGTTATTTCGAATAGAATACCCTGTATTTTATTGCATTTTTAGATTCTTCCTAAAGAGCTGATTCCTTCGATTCATCACACTTGGGGTCTATCGGAAATGATTACAGAGATATAGGGTGTTCAAAATCGAGATTTTTCAACTTTAGGATTTTTTTTGTGTCGAAACTAATTATTATCGGCCAAAACGGCTCACATGTCCCTATCTCAAGTTTTGATTTACGATTTACTATTTACTGATATTTGATCGGAACAGATACAGGGTGATAAGAATACTGAATCTTGAACCACCCTAGGTATTCGCACCTACTCACGTTCAAAATGTCCCAATGTTGTTTGATTAGCACCACATGAACCACTGTTCTTCGAAAACATACTAAATGTAAAAATATGCGAAGTGACCCTTTTCTTTATTTCCCTATACGTTACCACGACACTGTGCGCGGAATAGTGTGCGAAATACATATTTCGTGCACTGTACGTAAACTACATGAAGTTTATGTTTAACCTTTATGGTTATCAAGCTAGCAGGAATCCAAGAAATCATTTATTTCGAAATGTTCAATGATTATCATAGCATTTTCAAGCCAGTTCAATACCATTTTCTATGTCAAGCTTAACATAATATTACTTATTTTAGAACAATGATTTTTGCGCGAAATACTCTGGTAATAGTCGTGCAGCATTTCGTGCACTATATACAAAAATAACTATTGCTGACCTATAATTTATAAAACCGAATATTATGTTTGATTCTCTGCATTCATCATGAACGAGTATCATTTAGAACATCAGATTGCCATGAAAGGTATACTATCAATGGATCATTTTTCTATACCTATTGGTCCTGGAGTAAATATAGGAATCAATATTTCATTGATGTAGGTACCTATTTCATTGAAAATAGTGTGGCATATTTTGATTATGATATGACAACTCTCGAATTCAGTACGTTCCATACATATTGATTTATTATCATCTATACATACACGTGAATTATCTTCTATGGAAATTATTCCGAGGATAACAAACATTACAGGAAATAAGCGAATTACTCCTTATTGTCATTGAAAAATCCACATAAATGAATGTTTCAAACGACAACAATATATCAACGTGATAGTCAACTGAGTCAACTACTTGCAAATAGGTATATTGTATCCTGGCATTCCTGGCTCTCTGAATATTTATACTTCCAATTCTGATATCTTTCAATTTGAGAATTTCAGGAAATCAAATCGTTCATGGAACTTCAAGAACTCCAGCCATGCATGTTATAAGCTTTTACACGACTTTACCACTGTCAAAGTTGACATTTCGGTTTTCTGGTCGAGAACCAGCCTATAAGCGTCAAGTCATGAAAAATGTCAATCTATCTAATTAGAAATTGGGGCAACAAATGAAATGGGTAACAGGAAACGAAAAAACAAAACGAAATGGAAGAATGATATTTTGTCGAAATAAAATTATTTGGAAGATATACCTATTGAAATCTTAAGTTTCGCAGTAAGTTTTGAGAATCACTATCAGAGGTTACCGGCCGAACACGAATGAGGCCAAGTACATTTTCACGTTATTAAAGGATAGTTTCGCGAATATTTCACCCAAATCGAGCCGCAACTATCCTTTCAGAATCAGGAAGTGAATCTCGATGTTTCCGAACATTTTTAACCCAAAATACCACGTAGTTCTATGCGTTGATGACAGTATGACAGTATGATAGTATGACAGTATGACAGTATGACAGTATGACAGTATGACAGTATGACAGTATGACAGTATGACAGTATGACAGTATGACAGTATGACAGTATAACAGTATGACAGTATGGTGAGTTCGGAAACGGTAGCAGATGAGAATTCGGTAAAAAGATACAAGAATTACGCATTGAAAACATCATTTTTCGAACAATTTCAAATTATCTATTTATAGTCTTTCTTCATTAAAAATCATTTCCAGGAACATTTTCATGGAGAATTTTTTTTCAGTATTTTTCTGATACTACTTTCACTCGTGCTATCATTCGTCATGCTGAATTACAATCCAATTATAGTGACGTCTATTTTTATCGATTCTCTTATGGTTCACCAGCATTCAATGAAATCAAACCAGATTTTGAAGGTACGTACAATGCCTGAAAGGTACCTTTTTATTATCTATGGAGGTTCTCAGTTTCCAATCATTCCGAGAAGCGTTCACATTGTCAACACGAGTGTTAGAGATCATTGATGTTTCTGGTAGTATTTCGAATTTATAACACAAATTATACTAGAGTTTCAACATCTAGAGTAGAAAAGATCAATAACGTCATTCTAAAATGGTTCCATTCTAAATGTTATATAAGTTACTCGAGAATGAATGTTATGAATTAAAATATAATAATGAAGATGACGGAAAGCGCTAATTTCGAGTGACAACGAAAAATGAAAAAACTCCACTGCCCTGCGCGAGAGTCGAACTCACAACCTCTGGCTTACTGCCCAATGCTCTGCCTTTTCGATCGAGTAACCGACAAAAATTATCACTCACTTCTATGTATAGATTGCTTGCGGACATTTTCGTATTGAAGGGAGGACAATGCCAGAGGGCGAACTGGAAAAAATGGAGACTGTATAGGACCATCCTGCCAACGATGCTTCATATAGTGTATGATTTCGAGCGACTTTGAGATTTGGAGGGATTCTGTCGCCTAGGGTGTGATGAGAACTTGACCTTCCTGCCGATTGATCGACGGATGTCCCCTTAGCTCAATTGGCAGAGCGTTGGGCATGTAACCCAAAGGTTGAAAGTTCGACTCTCACGCGGGGCGTTGGAGTTTTCTCATTTTCCGTTGTCACTCGAAATGAGGGCTTTCCATCATCTTCATTATTATATGTATCTTCTCGGTCGAATAACCGACAAAAATTACCACTCACTTGTATGAATTAGAATCTCTACCAGAAATCTCAATGATTTGTGTAGACAATATTGCCGCTTCTCAGAGTTTGTTCGAGAATTATTGTTGTTATAACTTTATTGGCAATCAAAATTTATGTATACATTGAAGTTTTAATAGTATTTCTGCTCAAACAGAAACGAATGAATGGGTAGGAGACTCATGTATATTTCAATCAAATCAAAATTGAACTGTCCGAGAAATGTTCTAAGATATATTTGGTTTTGGAAATAATGAGATTATTCCATTCCCATATTCCAATTATACCTTCTAACTGTGACTGAATGAAGAACAGCAATCTTTTTCTTTATTTATAGGGACCTATAAAGTCGGCCATGGCGATGACAACGTTTTTATGTGGCGCTTCACTGGAGTTGATGTTGTAGAGAAAGGCTCACTAATGGATATATTGGCAAGTGATCGGTACAGGACACTGATCACCAATTTCGTGAAATATTTGTAAGCATATGTTTCTCAAAGTATTTAGTGCACTGAAACTTCAATATATCACTACAGTAGTATAATATTCCTTTGCACATACGTCACAACTTCAAAAAATGAATGAAATCAAGTCAAGGTCATATTTTCCAATTAAGCAGTGCCGTGCTGCTTCAGGCATTGGGTTAAAATAATAATATTCAGAAAATTTGTATTCACAACTCCAGGTAACTTTGACTAAGAAACATTCAATAAAACATAGGATTGGTATATATTTCAAGTTTTAACTCTCGAATTCGTGAATTTATTGAAGGCATGAACATGTATTAAAACGTGTGGGTCGGTATATCACCCAATATTCAGACCTTTTGTGCTTTTGTGAGGTATTCTGTGGTTGTGGCAAAGCCGAACACTGTTGAGTCGAATTATTTGGTGACGTTGCGTTGATATTAAAAACTACGGGAAAACATCCTAATCCATGGCATAGATTGAAAGTTAGACTTGTTTTCCCGTAGTTCTTTAAGTCATCAGAACGTCAACTAATGACCTTTGGAGACCGCGATTAGAAAAATTGACACGAGACTGACTGATGTGACTGTATGCTGTATCTCAAAAGGGATATCATAATGAAGGTTCGTCGGACAGCAGATTAATTTTGTGTTCTAGTTCTAAGTTCTTATTTAAAAATTCTGAGAGTGATGTATTTTTCTGTCAAATAGTCAGTTGAAGGTGGTCAAGCAGTGTAAGGGGTCTTTATTCTGCGGCCCTCACTTTGACGCTCTGTTCAGGACAGGAGACTACTCTGGTATTTGACAGGGGGGGGATTCTCGAGCGCAACAGTGGAGAAAGGCACAGAAGGTATACCTACCTCGGTAACTACAGTATAAACCAGGAATCAATGTTATTGAATCGACCTGGAATCAATAAGGAGCCAAGGGAATGTAGGCTTTAATTACAAACCCTGGGTTTAGCCTGGAATACTGGTTGCTAGTTTTAGTCGGTATAATTACAGCGAATCAAAGCAAAATATCTTTCAGGTCTCTGGTATTTTAGGGTTAGGTCTGGAAAATTATTTATTCAAACTATTTCATCATTTCTACCTGGAGAATCGGAAACACAGTTCCAAACGAATCAAACATATTCAATTCCTATTTATCTTTCCTTTTCCTTCGATTTTCTAATTTTCTAATTTTCTAATATCTGAATTTTAGTGAGGTTAATTATATTTTCCATTCATGCATTCATGTCAAAATTTCATGAAACATAGATCACCGCCTGACGGGACACAAAGCACAGAGACCCGGATGCACAGGACAGGATTTCTCGAGGAAAAAAGAAGAAGAAGTTACAACTGGCTTGTCAGTGTCAGTCGTCAGTCAATAATAATGATTTTGACAAATGAAAATATTGAAAATCAGTAAATAAATTATTGTAACTATTTGGAACTGAAAACAATGACCACAGAGGAAGAAATCTGGAATATGCAATCACAAAAACCGTTTATTCGCAAATACAACTTTCGGGATTCGTTACACAGGTCGAGTGAGTATCGGTATGAAAAACAACAGGAATGAACAGGATGAATAATAATGGTGAAAAATATACAAACTTACATGTGTAACAGGAAATCACTATACAATAATACTTTACACTGGTCTTGAATGAACTATGAGAGCACTAAGAGATCAGCAAGAGAATCAGGAGCTTGAAGAGCAGGTCGAGCAGGTAGTGCAGACTTGTAGAGAAGAGAAGAGAGACCCGAATCCTTAGCTGTCTTCAGTATTTATACACTGCTTTGGCCTTGGCACAAGGACAAGTAAATCTGGAATCTCATTGGTCAAAACTCCCACCTTGTCATGGCTCATGGCCATGGCCACTAAATCTGTCCTTGGAAAGCACCTCCAACACAAAACGCGGAAAAAATAATATATAATATTCAACCCTAAATGGGCACAGGAACAGGATCTACTACCTTTGCTTATGCTACTGAATGAATTTGGCTGGAAAATATTCAGTAACAACAAAGTTATGATCAGTCAAACATCAAGCATTTCAACAGATAGATAATTCATCTAATTTCATATCATAAGCAAAGGGTTGGAAAATATGGAAGTCTTTAGGGTTGTAATGATGTTCATGAGAGTTTACTATCAGGAAAAGCTTTGGGAAGTCAGGAATCAATGCATTACTCAGCTCTCTCAGGTTTTCAGGTTTCGAGCTTTCGAACAGGTGAAATTCAACTAGAATCAGGCTCAGGTACTTGGATTTTGATAAAAACCAGTCTAGTAATGAAGCTGGTCATAAACACTCCATTACAGCAGTATCAAATGAAATCACTTACTTTCTGCATACATACAGGGTGATCAACTTTTACTCCGAAGTTCGATAACTCTGTTGTCTTGAGAGATACAAAAAAAAGTTAAATTTCAAAATTAGAGTGATGAGCGAGCTCCACATTTCAAAATTATTTTGAATCATACAGTGTGTTTCATAGGGTCACAGCATATCGAAGTTATGTTTTTTCCTATAGAACACCCTATATATTATCTTGAATTTGGATTCTACTAATTTTTCCCATTCTGGCAATATAGGGTTTTACTAGATGATTCTACAGAGTACTTTCGGAGAGCTATGGCCACTTTTATGTAAAAATCTCAACGAAATCCTCGCCCTGTATTAATCAGAACGATAAACTGAGGGTTCGGCTTTCATTGTCGAAAAGATTCAATAATGGTCTAGTTTTGTTTGAACTCATCAGGTTTTTAATATCTCTCATTTTGTACACAGGGTGAACCAAAACTAGTGCCGATGATTTGCTCAGTTATTCCAAATGAAACACCCTGTATTTCATAACATTTTCCAAAAGTACTCACAAAATACTTTCACTTTTGTTAAGCATTCCCTATACCTAAATGTTACTGTTATCGAATTATTTAGATTTTTACGAATAAAAGCGACAAGTTTGGCGAAAACTGTACTGTAACAGTTGGCCATGATTGACAAAAGGGAGTTTTGTTATGTCTGTCATCGTCCTGTCAATCAATAAGTCTGAGTTTTGAATCGAGTTAGTTCCTAGTTATTTATGCATAACATTTAATTCGGCGAATGATGAATTTGTCTAATGATGAATTAGTCAATATGATCTGGGTTCTAGGAGAATGTCATAAAAATAGATTGCTAGCTATAAGGGTGTATCATGAAAGATTTCCAGATCGCCGTTTACCTGAAAGAAGAAATTTCGAGAAAGTAATAGATCGATTTAATCGAACTGGTACTGCAGCATATGGAAAAAAGGAAAAAACGAAAACAGTTATCACTTTGGAAAATGAACTAAATGTATTACTAGCAGTTACGGATAATCCAAATACAAGTATACGAGAAATTTCCAAAGAACAAGAAATAAGCTATGGAAGTGTACAAAAGATTCTGTCAAACAACAAAATGCACCCGTATCACATTCAGTTACATCAGGAACTACTCGAGGATGATTTTAGGAGAAGAACGAATTTTTGTAACTGGGCACAAAGAAAAATTCGTTATCAAAGAGATTTTCCGATTATGTTCTTTTCGGGGATGAGGCGACATTTCATAAAAATGGTTGTTTGAGTCGCCATAATTTTCACTACTATTCAAGAGAAAATCCCTATGTGATAGTTACAACGTCTCAAACAAGATGGTCTTTGAATGTTTGGGGTGGTATTGTTGGAGATTTTGTGATCGGCCCATATTTTTTTGGGGAAACAGTAAATAGTGAAGTTTATTTAGACTTCCTGGAGAATCAGTTGCCAGTACTTCTTGAGAATGTTCCTCTTGGAATACGACAACAAATGTGGTACCTTCACGACGGGGGCTCCAATACATCATAATGCGTTAGTTCACGGTCAACTAGACGATCAATTTCCAGAGCGATGGAGGTAGAGGAGGACCAATTCAGTGGCCAGCTAGATCGCCAGGTCTAACAAAAGTTGACTTTTTTCTATGGGGGCATGTGAAAAACGAGGTATACAAAATACCAGTAACTACGAGAAAGGACATGCAAAATAGAATCACTATTGCTTTCCAAAACATTAGCGTTCAAATGGCTAGAAGTGTGGGTATATCATTCGAAAATGGAATACAACACTGTTTTGAATGTAATGAGAGGTCACTTTGAGCAATTTTTATAGTTATTTTGATTTTTATATATTCGGTTTTTTGTCGTTAGTTATTATTGTTTCATGAGAAAATCTATGATTATATGGATATAAAATCTTATTCTTGGTGTATGTGTGTGTTTGTGCATTGATTTGCCAAACATGTCGATTTTATTCTTGAAAATCAAATTAATTCGATAACAGTAACATTTAGGTATAGGAAATGTCAACAAAAGTAAAAGTGTTTTGTGAGTACTTTTCAAAAATGCCATGAAATACAGGGTGTTTCATTTGAAATAACTGAGAAAATCATCGGCACTAGTTTTTTGTCCACCCTGTGTACAAAATGAGAGATATTAAAAACGTGATGGGTTGAAACGAAACCAGACCATTATCAAATCCTCTTCACAATGAAAGCCGAACCCTCAGTTGTTCGTTCTGATTAATACAGGGCGACGATTTCGTTGAGATTTTTACATAAAAGTGGCCATAGCTCCGAAAGTAATCTGTAGAATCTAGTAAAACCCTATATTGCCAGAATGGGGAAAATGAGTAGAATTCAAATTCAAGATAATATATAGGGTGTTTCATTGAAAAAAACATAACTTTGATATGCTGTGACCTTATGAAACACCCTGTATAATTCAAAATAATTTTGAAATGTGAAGCTCGCTTATCACTTCAATTTTGATATTGAACTTTTTTTCGTATCTGTCAAGACAATAGAGGTACACTCAAACTCTCGTTTCTCTCCGAACGTATATTTCAATAATCAAAACTGGCCGCAGACTAATATAAAGGATATCAATGACACGCTAAAATCATGTACATCATGATGATATTATTGAAGTGAGATTTGATTATTATTATTATTGATCAGGGATAATTATGATTTACCTGTTGCATGGAAGTAAATGGGATTAAAGGACCATTATTATCTTTCGTTTTTCGAATTCAAACGTCTTTCTGGCAAAAACTATTTCATTTCAGCACCTACTGCATGCTTCTGAATTAGCAGATTCAAATGGGTCTCGACATACGAACATCTCTCTATTAAAACTTTCAACCTGTTGAATTCTAAAACTTTGTCGTTCTTATGTCAACAACCATCATGATAGACGTTGCTGCTCCATATGCAAGTCTAAAGAGGATAGCAACATTCAGGCCGTAGACGCGTGGTAAACGTGTTAGTATCCTTATCGCGATGACTTGCTGGTCGTGGGTTCAAATCCAAATGACTGAATGAAATTTGTGTGATGGCCCCAGAAGGTTCTTGGGATCACACGTTAAAAGGTCCTCGTCATTCCTTGCTCGAATAAGCTCGAACAAGTCTCTTGAAGACTTCTGAGGGTTTCTCTCAAGGAAGCAACCGAAAAAAAAAAAACAATGATTTCAGAACATCAAGAATTCCCTTTCGTGTGCTCCAAGCGATGAAAAAAATGTACAGATTACAGACTTTTTATGTTTCAACGAATTTCAGTCCCCGTGCAAAACCTTGGGCTGAATTGTCAGGAATATTTCCTTCAAAAATCAGATTATTTATGACAGAAATTTGAAGTGAAACAATAATATATTTTGTAGATTCAACAATCATTTCATTGTTCAGTCGAACAAAGTATCATGCATTTTGTCTGATTGACAAAATTAGATTATTTTTGACCAAAAATGTTTTGTTCCAATCAATTTTCTCAAGATCTGTCAGATCAAATACACTTTGAAAAAATGTTATGCAATTCAAAACTAGATATATCATGTTCGGAACAACTTTGATATAACTTGAAATGAAATTGTTATCTGATACAGATTATTTCGTTGAACGGACACGGCAGAAACATGAAATTGAGCAAAATACTTTGTCGATTGTTATTCGGTTGCAGATTCGCAACTAGATGGCATTTCTTTTCACTTTCCATACGCTCGCTTCTTGGAGGGTACATATATTTCGAAAACCCATTTTTACATTATCGACTGACCTAGAACATCTGAAGACGCCAGCAAGCCATAGTAGTGGCTGAGAATTTTGTTTTCAGATTATTTCCAGTTTTGATATTAAATTTTTGGAAAATAATATTATTTCATGTTTGTATTGAAAATGGAACAAACTTGTTTTCAAGATGTCCAAAGATAATTAGAATCTCTTTTTTTTTCAATACAGCTAAATCATTCTTCTTCTTCAAACATTCTTTTAAAAAGGTGTTTCTGACAATCGATTGAATTTTCCTCTGAGGTTGCTAATAGGAAATTTTTCACGCATCAGTGAAATTTTATGGCGAATTACTTTTTTGTTAAACGAACAATTCGACAAACAGGATTTTCATAGTCCTTTTATAGTTTCTGAGATACAGGGCGAAGTTGGAAATTCTCACTTTTTTAGCACCTCATGTATCTTAGAACGGGGTCTTATATAACTTTGTGCGTATAATACAGTGGCGTACTCATTTCATTTCTGTAACAGGTCAATTTCAGAAAATGAAGCCAACATATTTTTTTTTGAATAGATTACCTGTATATTCCTATTCAGTGCGATTCAGATTTCCCATAGCTCATGAAAAATATATAATAGTTGGAATTTGTATTTATTTGAAAACAAAGAAATGTTGGCTCAATTTCCTGAAAATGAGCGATAATAGAAAAGGAATGAGTGCGCCACTGTATTATGCGTAGAAATAAGTTATATAAGGCCCCGTTCTCACCCTGCCAATAAGTTGGGGAGTAACCAAAATACAAGAGGTGCTCAAAAAGTGCGAACTGTACTCCCTGATGATGACTAGATTTCCTTAATCGAATTCCTGTCGAATTTTGAATGAATTATAAAATTTCCTAAAATTATTGTATAGCTACGCGAACAAAACCCCCACATGTATATTCATTTTGAAACGATAATGTATCTTATTACATTGGAGTATTGATTGATCATATTGTTTCAGAAATCCTACACCCACCAAATCGCCCCTATTGAATGACGTAATCTGGCCAAAAGTGCGACCAGATGATTTTAAATTTTTGGATATCAACGAGACGATCACAATCCAGAACAATCTCAGAGATGAGACCTATAAAGGCTGGGTGAAAATATACGAGGAGATGGCGAGGAAGCCAATATTGACGTTCTGATAATTTCGAGTTATCACTTGTAGAAGCTGTCATTTCTTAGTGATGTTTATTTATTATGACCTCCTTGTATTACATAACTTTCACCAAAAACACAATAATATAGTATTATTTTCCCACTATCAATAAGGAGGGTGTTGATGGTGACAACTCCTCGATACAGATATTATAATAATATCTCTCATAATGAATTGTTACGAATAGGTTTCTAAACACTGCTTGAACTGCTTCAATTCCAATCGATTCTTGAATGAATTAATAATCGCCGACTCCGAAGACCCCCAGATACAAATTTTGAATGAAATCGGATCATAATTACAAAACTTGTCCGCCATATTATGCTAGCAGCCATCTTGAATTTTGCAATGTTGACAGAATCATAATTGTTGACACCAAAAATCTCCATCTATACCAATTTTGAATAGAATCGGATTATAAGTACAAAACTCATCCTCCAGTGTGGAGTCATCATTTTGGTTTTTTCCTCAAACGAAAATTTCATGATGCATTTTCACCAGGATTATGTACTCCTACCAAATTTCAAATTAATCGGACGATTAGAAGTGTGTCATATTCAATGTGCAAGATTTGATTACAGTCAACAGACACATCGCACAGACACCCAGCCAGCACAAAGAGGTCCTAAAGATATCTTGAAGAAATCGTTTTAGGAAATTGTGATGCCTTTTGTAACTTCTTTGAGAGATCGCCGAGAGTGCTATATCTAGGCCAAATGTCCGCCACCTAGGCTGAGCTCAGCGAGGTCTTGAAGATATCGCACGCAGAAATTCTCATACAATGCCCTCAGGCGCGCACTTTGAGATATACGCTTCCATCGCCACTGGCGATAACTGAAAGTGCTCGCAATCATGAGCTGTTTGAGAAATTCGCATATACATTCCTTTGTGACGAGGACATTGGGAGATTCGCATCAATTGCTTCTGGCGAGGTCTTTGAGTGCTCGCGACTACGAGCTGTTTGAGATTTTCGCACGCATCGCCTTGTCAAGAGAACTTTGGGAAATTCGCATCAATTACTAATAGCGAACTCTTCAAGTGCTCGCAACTATGAATTGTTCAAGAATCCGTGCACATCACCTTATAACGAGGCCTTTAAGAGCGATATTTGCTTCAATCGCGACATGATCGCCACTAATATGGTAAGGTGTTCAATTTTTGAGAAGTCATTGGTTATCAGCAGTCTCCTGTCGGCGAAGTCTAACTAGCGCCAGCTATATTGTTTGGGGTGGAATTAAATTTACTGGATATTTGTTTCAGCGAAAAAGATTGAGTTACCAAACTTAGAGTTAGATCAACGTAATGAGCTTTAATATATTATTCTATAGCAAGACATATTGATCAAGTAAACTTTATCACTTGAAAAAATCTCCGAGGAGTTGGCCGGGTATTCTTTAAAAAAAAAGGTCGTCCGATATCTACCCACGAATTTGAGGTAGATATTTGATTCTCGATCCCACATGAATCAGAACATTTTGTCTTTTTCGTCAGAGCAGATAATTAATTATCATTAATTCACTGCAAAATTTGAAATAATCTTCCATAATGGCGGAGAGATAATAATATGACCTGTTGAACACATTCTCTGAGACAGTAAGAAAATCTAGTATCTAGTATATACAATTACTATTATCATAGATTAATGACTCCCATTTCATGTTAATACTGGGTGTCCCAAGTTATCGTAAAGGAACCGGCAAAAACTTGCTTACTCGACAAGATGAACAAAAAATTGTGAAAATGCTTCAAATGACATCAGAGAACTTTCTTTATGACTAAAAAAAAAGTGTATCAGATTGAACAGCCACCTGGTAGCAACTCCTCAATTTTCATTTAGGTAATGGACTCCCTGTATATTGTCATTGAAAATTGCCAATCATCCTATTTCGGGAATGAACGATAGCACATCGGTACTTTGTATTTTGTTCATTAATAACAACATTAACAATAAATTTTTTTGACCTCATTTACGTTACATCGATTGAAAATTGCCTCCTCCCATGTTCGTAAAAATGTCCCACAATGAAATTAGATTAATTATTACACTAGGTAGATACCGTCTGCAATGATTAATGTTCTGCAGTTCAAAATGGAATATCTGTCATTAATATTTTGAAACAATAATGCAATCCATACTTCTTATTTGTGAACTTCTTGAACACATGGGTGAAAGCAATTTGTCATTGGAGTAACGTAAAAAAGTCACAAAATGTTCATGTTTTTGTTGTTATCAAGAACAAAACACCAAGTATAATATGTGCTATATCGTTGTATTCCAAATAGATTGACACGCAATTTTCAGAGACTAATATGCTACTAGAAAATAAAAACTGATCAGTATCTACCATCCGGGGGCTGCCAAATATATCACATTCTTCATAAGCCATTAGGAAGGTTATTTAATGCCATTTAATGCAGTTTTTTAATGCTTTTGATATCTTGACAAATAGGCAAGATATTGCCTGTAAACCATAACTTGGGACACCCAGTATTTGAATTATAAAGGCTATTGAAAAAAACAACTCAATATTTTTGTAGGAATATTCATTAATTATTCAGGTTATGTTTGTGATTACTTTAGGAGCTCGCAATGGGAAATTCTCGATCTTGTTACGTTCAGGATATCCTTGGGTGCTCGCAGAAAGAAATGCCTATTCATTTCCTGTTATAGACAACCTCAAGGATTCGCAATAATGAGGAATATATCAAATCTGAGGCGAGATCTCCGCGATTTCTTTCGGACGACTCCAGAGAGTATTTCCCATGGTGAGAGCCTATAGTGACAGGTGAAACTGAATAATAGTAGATTGTTTTATTAGGATCAATAGTGACACTTTGTTGATGACGAAACGTCATCACATGTCCTCCCTGAGTGTCCAGCACTGACGCATCAGAGGAGGGCTGTCCTTGGCAACATAATTTTGAGGCCAGAGGACATAAAAGAGATTCAGCTGAGGAAGCTGCTGAACTTCTCCAAGGCAGTCGGCATACCCAGCTGAATGTCGTAACATGTGGGCGCACAATGGGCTCGAATAAGGAGGCCCACGTGCAGGGGGTTCACCCGCCCACCAGTGCTTCGAAGAAGAAGAAGAAGAAAGACACTTTGTTTGACAAGCCAATTTTGCATTTGCGAGGCGGAGCGTCTAGCGGAGTCGAGCGAAAGCAAAATCTGCGAGTCAAACAAAGTCAATTTTGATCCGAATGAAACATGCTTTGTTTTCTGCAACCGAAAGAATTAATTAAAATCAATATGAGTAGCAACTACCAATGTGACTTACTCGACAGATTATTATAATACAAATAATCCGTGTAGTGAGAATGGTCTACCTGCATTTACAGATCAGGTTTATTCAATTTTCAAGGATGTTTTAATTGTAATTTCAATATAAATACAACCACACACAACACATCGATGTATCGATGAATTCATACCATGATTTGGACCAGGTGTCAGCCCTAATAGCAAATACCGCGCCATTTCCAGGTATAGGAAAAATAGGTTGAAAATGTTAGGTTAGTGAGCATATGAACAAAAATGATAGCGATCATTTATTTCTCCTCATATTCTACTGTGTTTGGCTCGGTAATCAAATGAAGGTGAACAACATCGTTGTGTGACAAAAAAGTATTGCTGGCCGTGATTATTCGATAACGAGTTATCCAATCAATCAGATCCCGAGAATACATGAAAAACAGATCAAGCAAGTATGTTAACCTTGATGGCTCAAAACAAGAATAAGTAACTATAATATGGTGTATCTATATCTCCAGCATTTGTATAAAATGCCAAATCTGCCGAATTCGGGTAAAAATCAGGTATGCCTCCCAACCCAAATAACAAACCATAACAAAATGATGTTTTTCTGCACCCGACACAAAAGTCGTCCATTTTGATACCAAAATTAGCTCTTAAATTGACGTTTCTATTACTGACACAAAAATAGATATGTTGCTAGGCAACATATTCAGTTCCTAGGAGCTAAAGTTGAATTTTAGTTCCTGGGAACTAAATTTGAACTTTAGCTCCTAGGAACTAAAAAGGATGTACTGGACGTCATCGAGAATAAACAACATTGTGACGGTTGGCTATTTGGGTTGAGACGCATATATACCTGATTTGTTTCCGATTTCAGCAGATTTGGCATTTCATACCCATGCTGGAGATATAAATACACCTTATTATAGTTTAGTATTGGAATTATAAACATCTCAGTTGAGTATTTTTGTTTTGATCAGGGAAGCCTTCAAGATTCAAATACTTGCTTGATCTGTATTTCATTCGTTATTCTCGGTATGGATAACTTGTTTTTGAAAAATCACGGCAAGCAATAGTTTTTTTGTCTCAAACAACGATATTGTTTAGCTTCATTTGATGATCAAGTCAAACACAGTGTAGTATGGAGAGGAATAAATAATGACTATTATCATTGTTGATATGCTCACTAACCTAACATTTTCCACGTCTTGTTCCTATAGCTGGCACTGGCGCGGTATTTGCCATTAGAGCACCTGGTCCTTACACAGATATGTCACTCTGTGGTTGTATTTATATTGAAACTACTGGAAACTACAATTCCAACATCCTAGAAAACCTAACCTGCTGTTAATGCAGGTAGAATATTCTCACCACATGGATTATTTGTCAATATTTGTTGCATTGCATACATATGGCACGGCATTGGTGGTTACTTCACATGTTTTTTTTTTAGAGTTAATTGTTTCGGTTGCAGAAAAAATAGCATGTTTTATTCGGATCAAAAGTGGCTTTGTTCGCTCGGCTTCGCTAAACGCTCCGCCTCGCAAGCAAAATTCGCTTGTCAAACAAAGTGTCACTTTTGATCCTGATAAAACAATCTACTATTATTCTTGATGATCTAGCTCTTTAGTTCCTTGGAGCTAAAGTTCAGCTTCGCATAGCAACATACCTGTTTGTGTCAGTGATAGAAACGTCAATTCAATAGCTGATTTTGGTATTATAATGGACGACTTTTGTGTCGGTTGCACAAAAAAGCTTGTAATGATTCTCATTGTCCTCATATGATCACATCTAGTTGTCAGATCTTAGATGGAAACATACAATTCTAAACAAATTCATTGTTGAAATTCATCATTATATCATGATCGATTAAAAAAAAATCCAACACCTACCTCCTCTCCCTGCCCTCCCTACGTGCGCACGATGTTTTTCGAGCATTATAGGAATTTTCTTTCGTGTGCTCTGAGAGATAAAATGAAAGAAATCAACGAGACTCATGCAAATAGCAAAACATTCTTATTATGTTGGAAACGGCAGCAGATCCGATTCCGAAACGTTCAAATAAAGATGATTCAAACTTTTATATAAAGGGTGTCCCAAATATCAACCTCATCCCTTGAAGGGCTGGTAGGACATGCCATGATAGACCAGATTATTCAAAGATGACCTTGGTAAAAAATTGAGAATTGTTAGCTTTCAAGATATTGGTACTCATGAAGTTTGTGTAAATCAAGATCAATTTTTCGACTTCTATAGCTGCAAAATCTTGGTGAATACATTTCTGTTGATTAGTTTCGTCTAAACCATTCCTCACTCCTCATGCAGTCGACAATGGGCGAGTGATTATGAATTATTGGCATTCAATTACTCCACTGTGTCGTTAGGAACCTAAATTAATTTTTGCACGCTTTATTATGTAAATAATGAGTCTATGTGTTGTTCAAAATTGTTAAATTCCAAAGCTCATTTCAAACTAACCTTCATGGCCGCCATTTGGCGATACGTCGAATAAATGGTGACGTCAGTTTTTATGCTGCTTCGTTATTGGTCAGATAATCTTTCATTTCCACTCATGAAGCAAGATTGTCAAGTCACCAATCATAATCAAGTCATCAAGAAGATGTTAGAGCCCTGTCGTTGAATAAATCGTCTTCCGTCAACGCACTATCAGACGAATTTTGCTTGGTCTCAAAACGAATAAGGCTAACGGTCCTGATGGAATTCCACCCATTATCCCCAAAAAATGTGCACCAGAATTAACACCGATTCTCTGCAAGTTGTTTACCGTCTCGTACAGGTCGGGTATTTTTCCATCATGCTGGAAGACAGCTAGGGTCCAACCAATCCCCAAAAAAGGGAACAAGAACCTGCCCAACAACTACAGGCCCATTGCCCTGTTATCAGTAATCTCCAAAGTGATGGAGAAAGCCATCAATATTGAGCTTATCAAATATCTGGAGAGCTCAGGAATCATCAATGATAGACAATACGGCTTTCGCCACCGAAGATCTACTGGAGATCTACTTGCCTACGTCACCCATTTATGGCAAGCTGTATAAGAAAAACACGGGGAATCTCTAGCTGTCGCGTTGGACGAAAGCATTCGACCGTGTTTGGCACGAAAGACTCCTCCACAAACTACCATCATACGGCTTACCACCTCAGCTATGCCATCTCTTATCGAGTTTTCTTTCAGGCAGATCGCTTCACGTGGTGGTGGACGGTGTATAACAATAATAATAATAATAATAATAATCTCCTTTATTAACCAGCCAAGCAATAATACATGATATATAAGTATAAGTATATGCACTGGTTAAATGGCGCTTAGTCAGTTAAAAACTGTTCTTCCCTAAGTACCAAACTAAGAAAAATTGATACTAAATAATAAAAATAATTATCAATTGAGAAAATAAGGTGATGAAAACAAAAATATCATATTTATAATACTAATAATGATCTACTATTACATTACACAACAAAAGTAAATCAGCTCATAGCCGTGCACATTGCTCGTTGAAAATATTGTCAAGAATGGATAAAAACAATAATTTTATTGAGAATATTTGAAATTCTCATCTCATTCAAGAACAGTACAATAACCTAGTCTGGATCATATTCTTAGAATTATTTAGCTTACAGGATATCAGTAGAGATTTACGATATTCAAAGGAAATTATAGTTCGGATTTCAATTTTATTATTATTCAAGTAAAGTCGCTGACGGGCAGAAACTGCTGGTTTTGGATTTTTCCTAATCGAGGTGAATACACTAGTTTTTATGCTGAATCAATTACCACTACCAATACCAAGATGAAAAGGTATTAGAGAAAAAACCGGCAGTTGTGGTTCGGACAGTGGACCGTAAAGTCTTTTCAAATCTTCTAATAGAAGTAAATCTCAAACTCATTTGCATCATGTCTGACTTTCGTGAGTGGCAGTTCCAATCCTCTAACGAAAAGCGAGCCCTTCTGTAAGTACCTTTTTTGAGTATTACTAGTTTTAGTTTTCCTGTTTTGTTTCGATTTGAGTTGGATGTATCTTGCTGGATAATTAATGGTCAATTTATTTCATGCCCTAATTGTTTTTATTCAAAATGAATAAACTTGTGAAGTGGAGTTAGATTATTTAGTTATCATTTTCAAAAAAACCTCTTGCAAGCGAGTAAGTTCGAGTTGCGATAGTGGGCGTTAGAGCCACTCGTGACAATATTGTTGAAAATTTCTTTTTTGAAGCTGTTTATGGGTTTATGTTTCAAATCAGAGCTCAGATCATTGTAGGCAGCAGCATTTGAATATGAAAAAGATCGTTGAAATAGTGCAGTTTTATGTTTAGGAATAGATATCATGTTTTTGCGTCTCACATTAACATTATGTACGTCAGTCCTGAACTTGATTTTCCTATGCAGATATGGAGGATTCTTATGTAAAATAATTTTATGGTAGAGGGTGAAGGCGTGAAGTTTCCTCCGGTTTTGCATATTGAGCCACCCGATGGTTTCCAATGTATGACTGATTCTGTCGTACTTGCGAATTCCATAGATAAGCCGAAGACAAGAGTTTTGCAGTCTCTGTAGTCTTGTTGAATCGCGTATCGTCTGATACCATTGACATCAATTCCGGCGTTCCACAAGGAGCAATTTTGGCACCAACATCATTCCTTCTTCATATCTATGATCTGTTGAGAGTAACAACTTGCCCCATACACAGCTTTGCAGATGATAGTACCCTCCATACTGCGTTCTCTTCCAGAATTCCCATTTCTTCCCAGAAAACTAAAAACTCACGGCGCAGGCAGGTCAATGCTGTCAATGAAGACCTTGCTGAAATCACAGCCTGGGGAACCAACAACCTAGTTGAATTCAACACCACCAAAACTCAAGCCTGTATTTTCTCTAGAAAGGCGGAACTCAGTATTGTAATGTCTGGCACCACCATCCCCACAAAGCCCACCATCTATGCTCGGTATTTTCATCAGCAACACTCTTTCATTGGATAATCATGTCAGATCCATCGCCAAAGCTGATCATGATCTACAAAGCGCAGATACGGCCTGTTCTAGAAGACTGTTCCCACATATGGGGTTCGGCACCAAAACATACGCTGATGCTCTTAGATTCCATCCAGAGAAGAGTCATTCGCCTGGTGGGTGATGCCACACTTACTCACTATTTGACATCATTGGAACACCGTAGAAAGGTCGGCGACCTTTCACTTTTCTATCGATACTACCACGGGAAATGTTCTTCGGAAATCTCTGCTATCATCCCTTCACTAGCAATACCAGTCAGACGAACTAGACAAGCCCAGTCAGCACATCCTTTCGTTGTCAACCTCGAAAGATGTCGAACAGCACTTTATCAAAACTCCTTCATCCATAGAACGGCAAGGCTCTAGAATTCATTGCCTGAGGAAGTATTACCAACAACATATAATCTCCAGAAGTTAAAAAAAAATCCAATACCTACCTCCTGTCCCTATCCTCCCTAGGAACGCACGATGTTCTTCGAACATTATAGGGATTTCCTTTCGTGCGCTTCAAGCGATAAAAAAAAGAAAAATAAAACATAAAAGGAGCAACCAGCATGTCCAAATATTTCTTATTCTCCATAACAGCATATCATGTGAATGTTGGAGACTTGGCAACATTGTGCTGAATGCTGAGAACTGACAAGACCACGCCCACAAGTCGTGCACCGTGGTTGTCACGTTCACTGATTCAAATGGCCTCTAGTGTGAATTAATTTTATTATCATTCACACAAATTTATTACAAGCCATCCACATATCAAGAGGAAACATTTTGAGACAATTGAATTTTTAATGCTAATTAGGAGTATTGCCAATATTCAATTGTGAATTTATGAATCAACAAATGACTGATATTTCTGCAATTCTCAATCGTATTTCAACACATGGCAACTATGCTATAGTATGCCCCTACTAACGAAATCGTGGCATCAGTTTTTACTGGCGGTAAATTTCTATCTAGCCGTTTGAAAATTACCGTGGCATTATTGATGATTTTAGCACTTAAAAATCTACCAAAAAATTCTCAAGAAATATAAAATCGGAAGGTATTTGAGTGATGATTCTATTTGTGAAATAAAACAAATTTAGTCCACTCGCCTATTCCAAAATACATTGCCCTACGTATGCTCTAATAAGATAGAATCGCCCTCAGAGCAGATGTCGCTCATGGAATGTGTCAGCTATCTAATGTTCTAATGACATCATGCTAGGGGTTAGGGAGGATAGGGCGAGGAGGAAGGTGTTGAAGTATTTTTCAAGTTAAAAATATATTTCTGGGATTGTGTAATGTTTGTCGATAACGCTGGAATTCCCAATATGGATGCCAAGGCGGCTTATTATATTCCGTACAACAAACAATAATGAACTCATTAGAACTGGAAGAATGATAATTATGTGATTTCTAGGCACACATTTGGAAATAATTCGTGAATACTCATCAACTAGATAGTTTATTTCAACAATAGTAATAGTAAAAACAGTAGACTTATTCATAGGAACATAGGATCATTATCAGATATTTCCAACGCGGCAACAGTTCTCCAGGAAGTCTTTGTAATGTCTGGTTCCAAAATTTGCAGAATCCTAAGAGAACCCACACTATACAATCTCACATTAGGAATCGTCATAATAGTCATATTAGTTCTCATCCTGAAACAGGGATATATCAGTGGAAACAAAACTGATACCACATATGGAAAAGATAATCAGGTGAGTTAATATCGGATTCGTATATACAGTGTGTCCACCTTAAGGACTTACCACCCTTGTAAAATCGTTAATATCCGACCAATTTCAAAAAACCTTTTTTTGTTGGATAGGTTATTGAAGTGCCCATCCAACAATTATTCTTGGACTGTTATCGTGATGGCCAACTGCGACCAATTTCAATGACCCATATTCCAGAAAGTACTATTAGGGATTTTTTCCACGAAACTTGATGATGGATTCTGAATCAGTACCACTTGAAATACACCTGTACCAATTTTCATCATCATAAAACACAGGGTGTCCGAAAAAACGGATCATCATTTTCCTCAAAAAGGTGATCAGCAAATGTAGTTCTGTGGTTTTTCTAGAAAGAAATAATCACAAATTATCATTGAGGATTATTTCAAATATATCTGTACCAATTTTCGTCATTTGAATATACAATATGTCTGAGAAAAAAACGTAAATGGATAGGTAAGCAATATTTTTCATCCTGATTATTCTTCACTCAAAATGAAAAGATGAATCAGGATCACTTGAAACATACCTGTACCGATTTTCATCATCATTAAACACAGGGTGTTCGAAAATTCAAGTTAATATTTTTTTCGAGTTGATGAAAAAATACTGCCTACTTTTTCTTTTTAATTGTTTTCTCATACACATCGTATTTTTGAATGATGAAAGTCGGTACAGATATGTTCAAAATGGATCCTCAATAATAATGTGCCATCAATTCTCCTCAATAATACCACAATACTACATTTTCTGATCACATATAAAAAAAAACATAATTCGTTTTTTCGGACACCCTGTGTATTATGATGATAAAAATCAGTGAAAGTGTTTCTCAAGTGATCGTGATTCAGAATTCATCATTGTTTTTTGTGAAAAAAAGTCCCGAATAGTACTTTCTCAAATATGGGTCAATAAAGTTGGTCGCAGTTGGCCACGATTACAGTTCATGAGTAAAATCACTCTCTTGTTGGATGGACATTTCAAATACCTACCCAACAAAAAAAAAGTTTTTCGAAATCGGTCAGATAATAACAATTTTACAGGGGTGGTAAGTCCTTAAAGTGGACACACTGTATATAGTAGTTTACCTAACAAATGCGGACAAACCTGGAAGTTATCATGAATAAACATTCATTATATTAAATACATATTTTATCAACAAATAATCAACAACAGATAAGGTTTCTTCAATAACGTCCCTGTATCCTAACTTAATGGCGCACTTAATACACCTCCTATCAGTTTTCGTTTTTTATCGCTAGATGATGCTGAATTCATTTCAGATTTCAGGGTTTTGCACCAGCACATGCAGGTGAAGAAATCCCTCGAAATTAGATGAATGTCTGTACCCCGTGGACCTCAAAAGTCCCTCAAAAAAGGACAAATTCCTCGAAGCGGCCACATTGACTACCTGCTGAAATCTTTTATACTAATAGGTCAACCCTATCACTTGCTAATACCGAGGCTATACGACCTCAAAATATTGCTTGCTTTGAAATAAACGGCCAAATGAAGGTCGAGCACAAGCCGTCTCGATTAACCCCCGAGTTCCGATTCACCACGTTGGACGGTAACTTACGCCGTTGACATTATAATTTACAATATTTTACAGTATTACAATAATGATTACATTCCATCCGGAAAATTCGTTTACTGATGAGAAAAAATCGCGGGGGTTTCGAATCTCCTCAAAAACTCCATAGAACCGGAGGAATTTCATATGTGACGAACGTATTTCTACTCCGCAAAACTTAATCTTGTGAAAAATTTTAACCTAAACATGAACTATTATTGATATTATTTCCAGAAAGCAAATAATGAATTGATAGAAGATATATGCACATTAGTCAAGTTACCCGATGGTAAATTGAGAGGACGAAAAGCGATTTCTTCAAGAAATATCGAATTTTACGCATTTCAACAAATTCCTTATGCCATGCCACCGATAGGAAAACTACGATTTGAGGTAAGTCGTTAATCTATGGTAAGACTATTCAGATGAAGAAGTGTACCTACTGATGATCATTCAGCGATTCATAGAAATTAATTCGAGATCCAAAATCGACTTTGAAACGGAATCAGTTGCTTTTTGAGAATAAATTATAGTATCGTTAGAATTAAAAACAAGTTATTTCACTAGACAACAATATAGTTTCAAGTATGTGTATGTTTATTTGTCACTTACCAAGTACCATAGACGAGCTCTGGAAGAGTGAAACTCAGACGAGTTCTGGAAGAGTAAAATTGTAATACTTATTGGGTATACCTATAATGGTGAAGAATGCAATTTTTATTTTATAGGATCCGGTACCTCCAGAAAAGTGGGATGGTATTCTGAATGTGACAAAAAATACCAAAACATGCTTTCAATTCATCAATTTCCTACATGTTTATGATTGGAGAGAGTCTCAAACAGAAGATTGTCTTTATTTGAATGTCTATACACCAGTGGTAAGTAAAAACAGAAATACATAATCTCTCCTACAGAGAACTATAGATGGAACACCTACTTTTCTTGACAGAGGATGAATTCTTACCTCACTTTCTCAAATCGTTCGAAGCTTCTTGTAAGTTGTATGTGACAGCTAATTATTTCAACATCATGAAAGAAAACTTGAAAATATATTGTATTGTCTCGTCGCCAAATGCATAATCAATGAGGTATTCTTTTCTGCTCAAATAAAAGATTATAATGAATAGAAATCATTACAGAATTTTGGTATTCTGTCAAAAAACTGACATATTTTGGAATTGGAGGATTCCCACTAGATTTCATCAAAAAAATTTGAGTAATTGAATGAAAGTTGGATCGTCAATAATTTATCATCTGATTACATATTCGTCATAAAGCTATATGTCAGGTCCTCTCTAATTTATCATCAACCTAAATTACTGACAAAACTTGCACAAAATGTATCCCAATACTTTCGTTTCTTCCGCAGACGACACAACTTTGGCTGATGCTAGCGCAAATATTGAAGCTTTGAAAGTGGACAGATCTTGTAATCAAAAATGGTATATTTTTGATGATCTCTCGTTAAATCATCTTTCCATAAAAACCATAAGACATACTACGTTGGTTTATTGAGTCACCTTTGTCTTGCTGAAAAAAGAAGTTAATCGTTAGTACCTATCGGCGTTTTCTTCAGAAAGTAAAATGTGAATGAGCAGCAGCCCTGGATTATATAAGCTATGTTTTCTTTGAGAAAAAGGAGTGATTATAGTGCAATCGAAATAATGGATACCTAATTGATAAAATATGAGTGAAAATACCACTATTTTGAGTCACTTGAGCATATCAGTGTCAAAGCAGCTATCATATCAGCGTCATCCGACTAAGTACTTAGTTCCTAGGAGTTGAACTTCAACTCTAGCTCCTGGACACTAAATGTGTTGCATAGCAAAATATATATTAATCCTTTTATTGTCTCATTGAGAGAAACCTCAACTTCAAGAGCTAATTTTGAAACAAAAATGGACGTTTTGAACATATTGCAGAAAATAGTTATGTATCGATGGTATCGACGTTACCATAGTAACTCAGTAAATTTTTTGAATGAGGTGGAGTAGAATATTATTTTCGCTGTCAATTGATGTCATCACATTTTGCGTTCGATAATATGATTTTGCATCTCAGAAATATTAAAAGACGTGTAACATTAGCTAAGGAACTGAAACTAAATGCCCTGAATTGTACAGTGATGCATGTTACGGGTTACCTCTACGACAGGCGGTAAAGTAGTGCGCGGTCGGTAAAGTGTAATTTTACACCCGCAAGACCAGGCGGTAATGAGCTACTTTACGACCGGTCGTGCATAAAAAGATTTTAGGATATATCAGGAGAGATGAAACGGCCAACAACGTCATTTGAAGCAATAAAACTCCATCAAAGCATCTATGGCATAGCATCTAGCGGTCGAGTTGTGGGAATGTGGATGCTATTTCTACTTTGGCATGGCAACCGTATAGAGCAAAATTATTCGGTATTTTCAATATTTCCAGTGTGCATCATCTGGAGGTTCACTGGCTGTTATGTTTTACATTTATGGCTCGGGTTACCTCAGTGGAGCAAGTGACTATGACCTATTTGGACCAGATCATTTAATGAAAAATGGCGTTATTGTTGTCACCTTCAACTATAGATTAGGTCCACTAGGTGAGAGTGAATCATAATTATAAATTATAAATTATGATCGATCAGCAACAAGTAGAATTCGAACACCTATAATCCAACTATCTATATAAAATATCTATTCGAAATACAATCTTCTCCCGTATTCCAAAGAGCATTGAAATATGATTTCAGGCAACCATCAATATTAAGTAAACTCGATTTCCCTTTTAGTTTTTCAAATTGTCACTGGATTTGTTACTATTGAGTAAATATATTTTCCTACGACCACCTATGAGAACAGCTCAAAACACATTGATTTGTTATCGAGAAAGTGACTCTTTTCACTATATGACAACATATAACAGTTAGGAAGTTCGGAAGTAAAACTCACATGGGTGGAAATATTCGAAAATCGCACAGTAACAGGGTCTATAGATTATGATGTACCAATGAATGATTATTATGCTGAATTATGGTAAGTTAAGTTATGGTCAAGTTAATGGAAAGTTAGTGTCGATTTAACATGAGTTTTTGTTGTTGATGTTGACGTAATGTTAAGTTGATGAAAAGTTGAAATCAAGTTAATTTCAATTGAAAGTTGAATTAATGTCAATGTATTGACAATTTAGTGATTAATGTGAAGTTAATGTCAATTTGATATTGAGTTTTGATGTTAATTTGATTTTAAGGTAATGTCAAGTTAATTTTGAGTTAATGTTGATTCAATGTTGAGTTAATGTTTGAATTATTATTGAGTTAATGTTAAGTTGATGTTAAGTCAATGTTAGGTCAATTTCAAGTTGATGTTGAGTTGATGTTGAGTTAATGTTAAGTTAATTTCAAGTTAATGTTAAGAAACTGTTGAATTTATGTTAGATCACCCTGTATCTGTTCCAATGTCAGTAGATAGTGGATCGAAAGTTAAGATAGGGACATGTTTGAATGTATGATGTATGATAATGGATAGTATCGACACAAAAAAATCCTAAAATTCAAAAATTTCTATTTTCAACACCCCATATTTCTGTAATCATTCCTACTAGACCCCAAGTGTAAAACATTGATGAAATCAGCTCTTCAGGAAGAATCCTAAAATGCAATATAATACAGGGTGATATATTGAAAATAACGAAGTTGCTAGTTGTTTCTGATAGAAGTGGCAACACTGTATCGATGGAAATATTTTAGACGGATATAAAATGTTCACTTATTGGAGCATCCCAATTTTCAGAATGTTCTTTTCGTTCTCCAAATACTTCTAATAGGCCATCCACCGTGGATCACCCTGTATAATATCATCGAATGAATAATATCATAAAAGATTACGATAAAATACCAACTTTACTTGAGCAAAATAATACTAGGCAAACACAAAATCATCTCCACAAAGTTTAATAATCGGAAGATCATTTAGGGGAACAAGTTTCGGACAATCATGTGTATATCATCAGCCTAAATCCTTACAAACCAAAGGTCCTATAATATGATACAAGTTATTCATGAAAAATATTTGGGACAAAGACACACGAGGCGCATTTTCGCCGAGCGTATGCCGCTTGGCTGCCGACACAACATAGTGGTCTTATAATACACATGACCGCACACACGAGGCGCAAAAATATTGGTATCTTTGGTCACAGCTCTGGCGAAACGCGCGTCATGGGGCAATCCGGTGTACAACTTAGGGGTATTGCGGGGCAATGCGAGGCAGTGTGGGGCATTGCGGGGCAATGCGAGGCATTGTCGGGCACTTCAGGGTATTGATGGGCATTGCAAGGTATTGTGAGGCATTGTTATAGGCAATGTGGGGTATTGAAATGGCACTGAAAGGGCAATGTGGAGCAATGTTTGGGCTTAATTTGTTGCGCGCGCATCCGTTTCTGTTCGAGGTCAGTATATTCAGTTCTATGGTTCAAGGTGATGCCTCCGCCTACATTTTGATTGCGTCATTCAAGCGTTTCGCATCGCGTCATGCTGTCATCAACTCCGGCTACAGCTAGCTTTGGATTGGATTGGAATTGGATTCAACCGACTATTCGAGTAAAAACTACGATAAATATGAGAAAAGTCCATATTGAAAGTCACTTTGGTAGATCTGTCCAAAAGAGAAAGTCGAAAATACCTGCTGACAATTCAAAAACTAAGAAAATGAAAACTGGATGTATCGGAGATTCTTCAGAAGAAGAAAATGAACCAGATATCGTTTCAGACGTTTTCGATGCTGAAATAAATAAATAAATAAATAATTTCTATGTAGTGGTATTTGATAAAAACTGGTATCTGGGGCTGGTAATGAAAAAGTACCAAGACAGATTTTGAATAAGGTTTTTAGAAAACATTTCAACAAGTGGCCAAAAAAATCAGAAATTGAAAATTCAATACCAAAAGATGGTATTTCTTACGGACCACTTGTACTTGGGGAAAATTCTCCGTTTCTCCTGAAAAGAGCGGATAAAGTGAACATTTCCAATCTTTATTTGGAGTCGAAAAAAAATTCCGAATTTTAAAAACATACTCAAGTTGACTAATGTGATATCCAGTGTGATATGCTTTAACAGAATATATATTCAGGTTCAAGTTGTTTTTGGTTCAAGAAAATCTTAACTTTGTTGTAGTTTCAAGAAAGAATTCAGAGTTTGCGTTTTTTTAGTAATTATAAACTTAAAAAAATGTTTAATTTTAGTCGAGATTTTAGAACTGTTCTGGACTGTATCTGGACTTATATGCCCAGTGTTCCTGTTACCAAACTATGATCTCTGAATTATTGTGATACTGTCTAAAGAAGTACCTTTAGGAATAAATACTTAGTTATCAAGTATAGAAGAAAAAAACATGTTCGTCTTATGTTCGACTGCTTGTTTTGTGAGATTTCTTGATAAAATATGTATAATTATTCATTATTCCTTGTCCATCAGATGATTAATTCACTAAGAGATTAAAATGAATTGGAACTATGTAAAAGACATTAATCAGTTTTCACATTTCAATATAGTCTGTCTCTCTTCAACACATGGAATGAAAAGAGATAGTTATATAGTGCACTAGGGGCATTGTTGGGCATTGTGGGCATTGTTGGGCATTGCGGGGGCAATGTTGGGCATTGGAGGGCAATGTTGGGCAATGCGGGGTATTGTTGACTGAAAAATGGGCATTGCAGGGTAATTTCGGTGAATTGAGGCATTCATTACCCCCTGGTGTACAAAAAATGGCTAAGTACTTACCCCTCGCGCTCGTCACATCATCTTGACCATGTGCCGCCCATTGCGCCTAGTCCCGCTCGTCACGAGGCTGCATTCTCGACCATTCGAAGTCGTTGCGTGTTGCCAAATATCTCATATTGTTTGTGTGTCAGTTTCACGATGATGAGTGAGAGTAATGCATCAAATGACTTTCTGGACATTCTAACGAAATTAAAAAACTTTTCGTCATCTTCTTTGATTGTTTTTTTTTCCACGATTGGGTGAATCCACATACGTCTATTCTTTTTTTTTCTTCAATCGGCAATTTAATGTATTGCCAATTATTGTTAAGAATTCATCATCAGAATCCATGATCACTTGACAACGTCTCACTTCTTCAGCGTTCTGATTTTCAATAACCATGTTTCAAAAGAAAACTGCGTGTGTGCGGCATACGCTCGGCGAAAATGCGCCTCGTGTGTCTTTGTCCTTACATTCTCTATTCTATATTTTTTTGTAAGGATTGAGGCTGATGATTAACACATGTATGTCCGAAACATGTTTCCCTAAATAATCTTCCGATTTTATCAAACGTTGTGGAGATGATTTTGTGTTTTCTAACCCTCTCAATTATAAGGCAGCTAGCTGGTGGTAGTTTAAACCAATATTCTTGACTAACTTATTCCACTAAAGTTGGTGGAAACATATTCTGTTACAAAAAAATCGAAGCAATGTGTAGCAGATATTGATGAAATTCAGATCCATTACATTGTTATGGCAAGTAAAACTAATTTAACTCACTTCAGTTACATAAAATTATGAAAAATAAGTCGATAGTGACCTCATTTCTCGGTTTTGTACATAATCGTTTCACTAAAGTTGGTATAAATTCATTTTCTCACAAGAAACTTGAAGTACTATTTTATATCAATGAAATGTAAATTATTCGGTTGAATAGAATATACCTAATCAACCGACTTTACTGACTTTTAAGTTTGATAAAATAATAGAAAAAAAGTCGATAATAGCTCAATTTCATTTGACATAATCTAAAGTGGATGTCAATGTCATTTCATCTATAAACATCAAAAAAATTCCAGTGTAATTTCATACTCCTTCACCCAAGGAGGGGGAAAACATTTCCATCAGAAATTCGTTCAGTTGCTATGGTAACGATACAATATGCAGACTTCTAATTGGTCGAATATGTTAGGTGTGAAATTCTCATCCAATCAAAACGAAATATTGTGAGCATTTGTAAGTTTCTAGTTAGGAAACGCAGTTATGTGACGATGGGATTTTACGAACGAAGCGAGATCCCGCCAATCACAGAGTGTAACTCTTTTGCGTTTCGCTTTTGTCTCGCAAAATCGCATCGTAACACAAATGGTTGAGTAAATATCTATTCCATAATATAGGATTCCTCTCAACTGGTGACAATGTCATTCCTGGAAACTATGGCATGAAAGATCAGGTTCTAGCACTGAAATGGGTCAATCGAAATATACTTTATTTTGGTGGGGACCCAAACAGAATCAGTATTGTAGGGCATAGTTCAGGAGCAGCATCAGTCGGATTGCATTTGATGAGCAAGTTATCTAGAGGTTAGTTGAAACAATAATTACATAAAAAAGGAAGATAGAAAGCTCAAACTCATCTCCACTACTCTATTACTGATGAAGATGAATCGAGGACACATGTTTCGGACTTTTCAAAAGTAGCCGTTTTAAGAAGTTAATGAAGGTGAAACAATACTTTGAATTGGATATGCCGATGTCTCCCATCATAATATAGTGGTTATATTGGTGACAAGAGGGGTTGAGAATAAACGGGTTTTTATTAAAAATTAAGGGCTCCGTGCCCTAAGAACGCGCACTTATATTTGATACTGGGACTTGACATTTGATTCTATAGTTTTCAGAAAAAGGAGGAACTATAATATTATCGTACAATTGTCCTCTCAATAAGAAACATTGATGTTTGTCCCACTATTCCAGGTCTATACAACTCTGCTGTATGTCAAAGTGGCACGTCTTTATCTTCTTGGTCGTATCAACTAAACTACAAAAGGAATGCTCATCATCTTGCCGTATTATTGGATAGTAGTTTCAATAAAAATGCCAGTTCCGAAGAATTACTCAAATTTCTACGTACAGTTCCAGCTGAAGAGATAGATTCAGTTGTACACAATTTTCCGGTACGTATGATAATCTGCTCTGCAATGAACAGGTTAGCTTTTTTCCAAACCATTTAGATGATAACTTTGAGAACTACATACACACAAAAAATGAAAAAGATTCATTATTCCAGATTTCTTGGGATTTTCTCTCCTCGTCTCCATAAAATGAAAATATGAATATTATCACAATATACGTGTGACATTTTGGGGCATGAATGTACCACCTCCTCGATTAACCTACAGAGAGTTTTTATGAAAAAGATTACTTCACTTGGTAAAATATGCTTTGATTTCAAGAAAATGGCTTGTTTTTGTATGCTGGAATATACGTCTTCTCTATTCAAACAATTCACAATCCAAATAGCATACCTATTCCAATGGATATTAGTCCAATATTCCAATAACACTGAAACTACAGAAAAACTGAACTAAAACAACACAAAACTGCGGAGTCCGACATCATGTTTCGAAAGTATTAGAAAACATTGATGAAACAGGCAATAGGCACCCACAATGATGATATATATTTTTGCGAAATGAGTGAACATCTACAGGACGTTACGTTTTCGAGAAACAAGGTGTTGACATTGTTTGAAAAAATTGTTTTGTATTCACTGCTCGAACACTTGTGATCTGATTTTCGTTAACTTTTTGAGTTTTTGTGTATGATATAAAAATATTCCATATGGCGTAGCTAGATTCCCGTTAGTATTGGCACCCCACAGAGGGTCCAATAAATTCATCATCGACAATACTGAATTTTGGCGTTATGAAAGATTATACAGGTTGATAAAGGAAAAAGGAAAATAATATATACCTATAACTTCAAAACCCTGTCTCTCGAAAACATAGCTACGAAACATACTGTAATGCCCCCAACTTTCTTCGTTCGTTGGCCTACTACAGGGGGTCGTTACAAAGTAAGTTTTCCTCGATCAATGGGTTCGTTGATTATTGAGGCAGGAGGCAGACTGAGATTGTAGACAATAAGACAACATATAGATAGTTACAGAGACATATATTCAGGCAGAATGGTCAGGCAGAGGTTACAGGCAACAAAATCAAAGTTTGCTTACATTTTAGATTGCACATTATTGTTACACTGTTCACTTGTTTTTTCAATTGGCGAGAGATTCACTTCACTTTTACGTCTTTGTCACCAAAGTTGCAGATTACAATAAATCTACCTGAGTGGTCACTTACACAGGTATTATTAACGAAGTTCACTGGTACTGTTCGAACGTAGCATGTTTGATAGACAGATACAAAGTCGGCTGGATACGTTTTGTATTGAGTCACGTTTAAGACTGAAGTTGAAGTCGAATTTTCCTGCTTTTATACTGAATTTTGGCAATAAATTTCGAGAGAATCAATTAAATATGAGACAAGTTTCATGTTGTGTTTATATTGAGCAAGATTTCTAGTGAATTTTTGAGCAATAAATTACGGATATTAGGATTAATATGCGAAACTGAAAAGATTTTGCTGTAGTTCTGAATTGTTATGATGATAAATAATTTTAAGCTATAACTCATACTCTTAATGTGAACAAAACTGTCATTTACTATAGTTTTCCATTAACCCTTTTTCAAGTAATAATTCAATGTGGTTTATGATTCTCATTAATTTGTCTCGGCTTTAATTTGCACAAGTGAGATGATTTCGATGTAACTCTCCAATGTTATGATAATAATTCACTTCAGGAATATTAACAAAATTGACAATTACATGCTCTTTCCTTTACGTATTTGGGCTGAATAATAATTTATTGATCTTTCAAGCCAATCAGATTAAAGTCACTCCCTCTTTACTGAACTTATAAATTCTCTGCAAATTCTCATCAACGTCATTTTTGTCTCTCAATTCGGTCCTGTGATATCAACCTGCTTCGTTCTCAAGTGACCAGTGAATTCGTTTTACAAAGGTAACGTACCTACTTATTCTATACATTTGTTTATGCTAATGATGCTGCACTCAATTCAAAATAAACATTCGTCCGTTCACGTAATAATATTGCCTAGTAGACGCATGATAAAAGTTATTTTTATTTAAGACAATTATTGTTCACTGTACTTAGTTCAAAATAATTCAGAAATTTACATAATTTTGTCTAAGATATACCCGTTCATTACAATACATCAAGCTTATATGAACTTTTTTTCATTTTTGCGTGTACTATCGCCAATCAAATTTTCCTGATCAAAATCTGAATCACTCTGTATAGATATAGCGAGATTGAAATAATTGATCGTGAGCACTTTAAAGAGTAAGAAGAGAAAGAGTGTTTGGCTTCACTACTGCACAAATTCGAAACAATAAATTTATCATTATGTTAATTTCAGTTATCACATTTATAAGAGGAATACACAGTTGCACCCGACTCGTAGAACAGCAGTAACCAGTGTTGCCAGACAACATTTTCATTTTGTACCAACCTATCAGAAAAAATGTACCACATTCAACACTGAATGTACCACTATTTTGAATAGAATGAAAATCACTAGACAATTTTTTCCTTCAAAATATTTACAGTGGAAACGTAGCATATGAAAACAAATAAAAAACAAAATATTCTCAATTCTCTTCTTGCAGTTTCACACGTCACCATTTACTAATCACTGTCACTGACATGAACTACTATGTAGTCATCCAATGCCATAAGGAAAAAGTTCGAACTGAAGAACATGAATCATACACATTTAGGACCTGTCATACTTATTACTTATGTTTCCCAACACCAAGAGACGTGACTCAATGACCTCAATGTCATGAACGAAAATTTGGGTGTTCCTGCGCATTGATCCGAGGCGTTTTCAGGCGAGTACTTTACCCGGAATTATTGGGTTGCTGAGATATGGGATATAGATCAGTCAAGATAGTAGTGATGCCAGTGACCAGAAAATTCTGTGTTTTACAAATATCTCTCGCCAGTCATTCAATTAGAAGCATGCTACTGTTCTGAGGAAAATTTCAAGGTTATCAGAAGGTTGTGAGGTATAATGAAGAAAATATCGTTTATGCATGAATGAGGATACCCTTTGGACCTAATTCGACCTAAATTAACCTTGTACCTGAAAAGTATATTTTTCGAAAAATTATTACTTGTGAAAAACATTTGAAAAGAGAACGCGAGAGTCATAGACACAGACCACTGAGCTATCGCACTACTCGAAAGTCTTAACCATGAAGAAAGAAGAAATATCGTGTGTTGGCTTGTAATTTTTGAGAAATATTACTTTTGAGGAAAAATAGGGTTCATTTAGGCCGAGTAAGGTTGAAAGTAGTCCCCTTTTCCATGCAGGAACGATATTTTCCTTCCTCATTCTCTTGATGATACCTATCAACCTTCTGATAACCTTGATATTTTCTGCAGCACAGCAGCCTGCTACTATTCGCATGCCTGGCGAGAGACATTTGTTGTATTTTGACTTTGTGTTGAGGGCAATACGATAATTCTGTGAACTCTGTTACGTGTCTATTGGTTATCAATATTATTACTAACAATATAACCTTCGATGAAATTTTCTTCTCAATTTGGGAATTGATTTCAATCAAATGTACCACATATGGGTCCAATTTCACAATGTAGTACCACCGTACTTTTCAGTAGCAATTGTACCACATGTACCGTGTATAGATATGCCTCTAAAAGGGTCACTGAAAATAATGCAGATGTGAGCTGGTACAAGCAAGATCAGAACGAATATATTTGTACCACTGAGGAATATCATCAGTTGTTTCCAGATTCTCAACTGGTGAATCTTGGGAAGATTCATTTATCCTACACATTGGACGTACACCATCACTGAAAAATAAATATTTTGTTGAATCAACGTCTAGTTCGAATTTCAGCATATTCGGAAAGAAGTATTACTCAACATATAGGATTTTGGTGATTTAAATATGCATAAGAATCATCACATGATGTTTGAAAATCATTGGCAAACTTCAAATTTTGAAGCACTTTATTTTCATTATCTCAAATTAGAGCCCTTGTATATTTTTATGTAATTCAATGCATACATGGAAAACACACATTTCTCTAATTATAATCCTGTCGCAATTCCTAACGCTTTCAGAGTTAGATATCTGCAGAAAATACGTTTTATCAGTTATTCCAATACTATGACGTACCTCTTCAGTAATGATTTCTTTTGGGCTCTTCTACGGCTACTTCTTTTCTCACTTGCAAATAATCTTTTTCCCTCCGCAGCGCCTTTCATTTCTTTCACTTTTTCCATGATTACGAATAGGTACACGAACTCGAAAAAGTACGAACTCACACTGAGCACCTGACTCACCTGAGCGAATTAAAACTAGTCTAGTTAAAAATCCGTGCGCCCTTGGGTTGCCTGCAGATTGGCTAGCGGCTGCCTTTTCAATCTTCCGAAATAAAATTGATACCTGATTTCAAAAAACCTACATCCACTTGAGGGAAACCCCCATTTGTTATGATTACATAGAAATTAAGTGTACTTATTTTTTTTTCTGTCGAAAATTTCATAAATAAATACTTTCCCTTATGTAGAATATTTTATTGAAGCGATTGGTATAAACTGCATGAAAATCGGATCATTCGTTTAGAAACTAGAAGAAAATTCGTTTCAAGTGTTCTGGTATGATTGTACTATTGTTAGAATTTTATAGGGTAAAATACGGATAGATGCCGCACTTTTTGTAAAAAATATATAAAATCTCGAGTAACAAAAAATATGTATTTCAAAAAACATACGATCATTCTTTCATCAATTTTTCATCGAAATATTGGTCCTACAACAACATAAAAAAAACTCTACTACTAAAAAAAAATCACGGAAAAAAAAGTGTTTTCTGGCAACTCTACCCCCCCCCCAGGTACGGAGAGATGCCTATAGTCATGCGGAGAGATGCCCAATGTTTATTCCCATAAGGGAGAGATGCCGCAATTTATTGTTGTAGTTCTGCACGTTTGCATGGGTTGCATCTTATGCAGAATATGTCTTGGAGGTTTTACTGTGATCCTCAAAACATTCCACGCAAAAAAATTGTTTGTCAGTATCTTGCTTGGCTGATTCAGGATTTTGGTTTTCCTTCAAATCGGATAACGGAAACTCATCTTCGCTGTCGGATGTGAAGTTATTCGATGTTCTATGATCGGTAAAATATAAAATTATGCTATTTTATCATTGAAACTTTTGTGGCATCTATCTGTATCAAAAAGTGCGGCATGTCTCCCTTTTGATACGGATAGATGCCTCACCAGCCTACGCCTGCGCCCTATGACTCTGTAGCCGAAAATACAAAACAAAATCTTGAATATGCCCTATATAACACTATAAATGTAAAATTATCCCATTTTGTTATTTTAAACTTTTATCCCCAATACTATTAACAACATACAAATAAATATCAAGCAATAAAAATACATCTTAGCAACTTTATTCCCACAATTCAAGTTAAAAACTTGCTCAATCGAAGCATCCACCGCATGCAAAACAATAATGGCCGAATAGCTCTTCCATCCCGCCGAGAGTTGTTGTCATGTGTACATAGTTTTCGCGTCACGTGGTCTGCGGCATCTATCCCCCCGCGGCATCTAACCGTACTTTACCCTACTAGGTGAAAATATTCAATCAATGTATCACTGATTCCAGATATCACATTACTTTTCCACTGAAGACACTACTTTTCATTTACAGAAATCTCTATTAGATCAGATGGATGTTCAAGGTTGGCCTTTCACTCCTGCTATAGAGCCAGATCACGAAAAAGCGTTCCTTACTGAAAATATGTATTCAGCAATACAAGAAGGACATATGGATAGAGTACCTCTACTCATCGGTATCGTTTCTGAGGAAGCATTCACCAAATATGACAGTTAGTTCCTCATAAAGACATAGAAATATGTTTATTGGAAAGCGTATCTATATACTGGGTGATTCAAATGTCATCGTATAGCAGCAAAACAAAACAATGTACATTTTGATATTCTCCAAAGATTCATAACACATAGAAGAAAATTTGAATGATTCACCAAAATTTCAGTTTTTTTTCTATCTCCGGCAATACTTGGAATTCAAAAATTTCCGGGATCCCAATGGTAGCCCTCAAATTTGAGTAACCCGGTATATAGGTATAGGTGACTATCGTGCTAAATAATTTCCTCTTCGATATATTTCATTTCCACTTCCTTAACATGAGCAAATCTGGATATATTCCGGTTCAATATCTTTTGACGATTCAGTCAATAATTTCATTCCCTCTGTAGTTTAAAAATGGGCAGGTATATACAGTGTGACCCATTTAAGATGGAAGCACCCTTATAAAACTTACATTTTTCAACCGATTGGAATGATTTTTTTTTGTTAGGTAGATATTCAAAAAGTCTATTAGGACACAAAATATCATGAATAAATCTCCATTTCCAGGGCCAACTAATCTGATTTTTCAAGGTCAAAAATCTAAAAAAATTACTAGCGATTTTTTTAGAAAGAATCTGACTACACCACTGGATTTGTGACATTTTCAAATGGGTAACATGTAAATTACGTTGAAATGCGTCAATCAATAAAAAAGTTATAAAGGAATGAAATTTGAAAAATATGCCGTTTAATCAACCCATCAATTTTTATTACTGAACAGATTTCGATGAAACTGTGATCAGTAATATTTCAAGACATCCTGAATCCAGTGGAGTATACAAAATTTTCATAAAATTCCTGAACATGAATTGGTCGGTTGATTAAACGGCATATTTTTCAAACTTCATTCCTTTATAACTTTTTTATTGATTGACGCATTTCAACGTAATTTACATGTTACCCATTTGAAAATGTCACAAATCCAGTGGTGTAGTCAGATTTTTTCTAAAAAAATCGCTAGTAATTTTTTTAGATTTTTGACCTTGAAAAATCAGATTAGTTGGCCCTGGAAATGGAGATTTATTCATGATATTTGGTGTCCTAATAGACTTTTTGAATATCTACCTAACAAAAAAAAAATCATTCCAATCGGTTGAAAAATGTGAGTTTTATAAGGGTGCTTCCATCTTAAATGGGTCACACTGTATTATCAGCGTTCAGAAAATTTCAGAAGTTGCAAATGTAGTTGGTGCAGCGGGTCTGAATTTTATATCAATTCCTTAGTTTCGCGAATATCGAATATTTTATATGAAATGTAACATTTTTCATTTCCAAGATCAATTTTCATTCTTCGGCTGATGACGGACAGTATGGACACTCTTATTGTTGCCGCAGATTCCTGTAACAGGATGTCGAACGTTTATACAGGGTGAGTCATGAGGAACTGTACATACTCCTACCACGAATAGATGCCCCTGAGGGCTATACCGAATGTCCAATAGAAAGTGTCTCCTTCACTTCTTTTCTAATATATAGGGAGAATTATGTGATTTGGCCAAAACATATTTTAGTCATAATTTTTCAACAGCTCTTTCGATTTGTCTGATTTTTTCATGGAATATTCCCTTACTACTCTCTAATCGACTAATAACGTATTCAGAATCTGAAAAATCCTGCATCGTTCTTGAAAAATTTCGATAGTTTAGTTTATAGCAAAAATTCATCCTGCATATCGTTTTTGTAAACTGTGAAAGAGAATCTTCTAAGGTCACACACAAACATCAGGAATAAAATATTCCAAATCTTCCTCAGCACACTTCCACTGCAGTCTGGAAAAACTATGAATTTTATGAAAAAATTAAAATTTGGCAAAAAAATTATTTATTCGGAAATAAATACATCGCAACCCATAAATTTCACGAATGAAAGTGGGAGTTACAATTTCAATGCTTCAGCTCGATGAAAATCAACATATTATTTTATTTTCAGGCATGGATTCAGTAATTCAATTTTTTTGTGGAGAATAATAATCACCCTGTAGATCTTCTCTAATCAGTGGATGAGGTATCTGTGAAAATTTTGATGGCCATCGGTGAAAATAATTTTATGATTTCAATTCACAGTTTTATATAATATTCGATTTGTTTTATTCAAATAATTTGGTCACTTATTTTCCGTACTGAAATTATTATCCGCCTTTGCCAGTATAGCTTTTGAAAAATAATTGTGAATAAACCTTCATTTTCTGTTCGACTATCTTGCATCATTTGAATCGATGACCATTAACATCTGGACAGATACCCCATACTGATTTGAAAAAGATCTACAGGGTGATTATTATCCTCCACAAAGAAGAAAATGACGAAATCCAGTCCTGAAAATGAAAGAACATGTGCTAAAGCATTGAAAATGTACGTCTTACTTTCTTACTTATATTCATTGTGAAATTTATGCGTTGCGAAGTAATTATTCTCGAATGAATAAATTTGTTATCAAACTTTCGTTTTTGCTCATAATTGATCGTTATTTGAAAAATTCTGTGAAAGTGTGAGGAAAATTTCGAATATTTTATTTTGATGCTTGTTTGTGTGCTTTGAAGATTTCCTGTCATTGTTTACAAAACCCATATACAGGATGAACTTTTTGATAAAAACAAAATAATCTAAATTTTTGCAACAACGGTTCTGGATTTTCCTGATTCTGGAAATGCCAGTCGATTAGGGTTCAGTAGAGGAATATTTCATCATGAAAAAATCAGATGAATCGAGGGAGCTGTTAAGCTAAAAAAGTTATGCTCAGAAGATGTTTTTGCCAAATCTCATAATCAACCCTATATATTGGTGAAGACGAGAAGAAGACACTTTTTGATGGACATTAGGTATTCCCTTCAAGGGCCTTTATTCGTGGTCGGAGTATGTACAGTTCCTCATGACTCACCCTGTATATTGAAGACTGGAATCATTGACACGATAATCACAGTTCACTGTTTCACCAATATTATAAAACCGATTTTTTAACGCCTCGACATGCGTTTCGCTAGCTTTGTTAGCATATTCAGGGGAAGACTAACTAAAAGTATCCTATTATACAATGCTGCTTATAACCGTGAAATACACTAACCGATCTATCAGCAATGTCTGTCATAGCCCTAATAACACAAATATGTCCCATGGATATCCTTAGGACGTCCTGTCGGGACCTTCAGGACGTCCATAGGACATTCAAATTTGGTACCGTGGACGTCCAGTGGACGTCTGTGGGACGCACAAATGTCCCACTTGAGGGCCAACTACGGACGTCCTTGAGGGATGTGTCCCTGGGACAACTATCGAATACCTAAATCCTACACTATTCCTCATCAAGCACTACGGAGGACATCCGTAGGACAACATATCAGCAACGCTGAGGGATATCAATTGGATGTCCATAGGATGTCCCAGGGACGTACGAATTATTCTTAAATTCGAATTTTTCTGGGTCCCTCTAGGACCAGATCTTGCATAATGGATGAGGACATCCAGTTGAGTTGATGGTCCGTAGAAGGTCCCCAATAGATCCTGAAGAAGTTTCCCAAGGATGTCCAATGGACTTACGTGAAGGACATTGAGTATTTATACCCTACGAGCAATCATTCGTCGGCGGGGTGTGAGATAACGTCCTCGCAGGGACAACATATTGAAAGTACCGACTGGGACGTCCTTAGGACATTATTTCTAGGACATTGGAAGAGTACAGTTCATGTACCAATTGGGACATTCGACGGATATCCCTAAAGGACATTCGAAGGATTTCCCTAAGGGACATTTCGATTGTTATACGATCCTGGAAATATTAAGAGCGTCTGTGCAGAGGTATTCAAAGTACCAGTAAATAAGTAGTAGAATGTACTATCAGGGACATTTCGTAGTTGTCTAGAAGGGACATTATATAAGATCTGAAGTCATGCCAGAATATGTACTGCTTGGGACATCCGATGGATGTCCCTGAAGGAACGTTTAAAATCATATCCCATCAGGGACATGCCAAGGACGTCCTTGCATGGACATTCTACAATATGTACCACGTGGGACGTCTAAGGGTTGCTATTTCTAGGATATTTGAAATGATGTACCTGCTGGGACATTCCGTGGACGTCCTTGCTCGGACATTGCATGCGATGTATGGGATGGGACGTCCTAAGGACACTTACTTTTGTTCCGGGACATTCGGACTTTAATTGTACCAAATAGGGACGTCCCTAGAACGTTGTGTGCTATTAGGGAGAGGACCATTTCACGATGGCAATGAATATAATGGACGCACTGTATACAAACCTTATGTGTAATATAGTTCTGAATTCAGCATTCCATGGATATATTGATAAAATTCAATATACATATGGTGTTCCATTTGACGTCACAACTCAAAGGTTGATCACTCTGTATTCTTATTTTTCCTAATGAATATTGCAAATTGAACAGTGAAATCGACATGTTTCAGGAAGATGCCTCAGAAATGGATTTATTCAGTACTTTAGGGAAGCACTTAATTTAACGGACGCACTGTATAGAAACCCTTTGTGTGATATATTCTTGAATTCAGCTTTCCATGGAGATTCCAAAATTGTGATTATATACAGGGATCGAAAGAAGTGAGGTGTTAGTAGAAGTCATTTGCAATGAAACTAACGGTTGGTATATGTGGTGATCAAATTGTTGATAGTTCAAAAGTTATTTGTTTTTCTGAAAGACGCGACCGATTTGAGAAAAAATATAACAAAAAAGCTGTTCTGATCAACTTTATATGTTTTGAAATCTGTATTGAATGGGCAACTTCTTTTTATAATTGTTATCTTTGTGGAGTAGTTTTCGAATCTACCAGCAGCATTTAAACCACATCTCAAATATTTCATTCAATGAGGAATCTTAAGTAAAACAACATTTCTCTCAGATAATTGATAAGAAGTAACACATTCTTATTTATATTATGATATAACTCCTATAGGAAAGAGTGCATCCATGTGGATAAAATTCGTGAAAGAAAAAATCACCAATGTGACAGTTGTATTGTGAAGAATATTTTTTATAGAAATGAATCAAAATTAATCACTTTCGAACCATCAACAATTGGATGAACACAAATATGGTCCGTTTCATTGAAAATGATCCCTCTTACCACCCCACTTCTTTTGATCCATAACTTATGGGACACTCTGTATAGGGTAATCTCTTTGATAAAATTGTCGCGAACGTCATACTTCGAACGTGGATCACCCTGTATATTCAATTTCTTTTTAAAAATGTGGCAAAATGAAAATGAAAATCGAACTGTTTCAGGAGATTCCTCATAAATGGCTAGTTTAGCTGAAAATGAATTTATTCAGTATGTTTCACGATTAGATGTTATACACTCAGTTCCAAAAAAAATGACGCACTTGATATTTGACCTATCTTCTTGAAAAAAAAAAAAAACAAAAAATAGTAGGCCGATTTTTTTTTTATTCGTTGGTAGGTAATGCATTTGTCTTAAAAACAAAAATAAAGAGGTGAACATTTTTTCAAAGCATCTTTGATGGTGGTGGAATGACTCGAACCATGATTTATTCTTAATTTTTGACTCACCCTGTGTGTTAATTGAGTAATGATATACAAAGTGCTTGCACCCTATACGAAAGAGGCTTCTTTTGCGAGCATTTTGTTTTTTTATTCATTGATTTATCTCTGAAATTTTCCGAATTACAGCTTTTTTGCTTATCCCACACATTGAATTTATTGAAGGATCAGAGTACTCAAAATTGATTGGGTTGTACTCTGGTAGGATCACATTGTCTTTAAAAAAACAAATGCCGTTGCCATAGCAACTAATTTGTTGTATGCCTCCATATTTGACCATTTGTCGTTGTGTCATTAATTAAGTGTCTTGTTTTATTGACTGAAATTGCATAAAATGCCTCAAATAAATCCTGAACAAGTAGCAAAATTAGTTGCGTTAGTAAATGATGGGCGTAGTAAACGTTACGCCGCTCGTGCAGTGGAAGTTCATGAAGCAACTGCTCGTAGAGCAATCCGCAAGTACGAACAAACAGGAAGCACCGCTCGGAGGGTCGGTTCTGGTCGCCCCCGAAAAACTTCTCCAAGAGATGATCGCTTCTTGAGATTGCGGATTTTACGGAATCGATCAAATACTACGGTAAATGTTCAGCAAGATCTTCGCCAAATTCGTGATGTTGCAGTAAGTAAGCAGACGGTATGTAGACGTCTGAAAGAAGTTAATTCAAAAGCTAGAAGACCTGCAAAAGGTCCCAAATTATTGCCCGAACATCGTGCTGCTAGAAGAAATTTTGTTGAAAATTATGGACAGTAGAATATTCCTGAATGGTCGAATGTCTTGTTTACGGGTGAGTCAAGGTTTTGCCTTAACATGGTGGATGGAAGAGAAAGAGTGTGGAGAAGAACTGGTGAACGGTATAATCAAAATTTAATAACAGAATGCGAAAGTTTCAATGGTGTGTCCGTTATGGTGTGGGGAGGAATTTCAATGAATGGAAAGACACCCCGTCATGTTTTCCCGGTGAGGCAGTCGATGAAAGCCCAAATTCACATTGACATTTTAGAGCAGTATGTCTCACCTTATGCAGAGTTAGTGGCGATAATTTTATAATGATGCAGGATAATGCCCGACCGCAGCAATAGTGCGAAATTTCTTAGAAGCTACTGGTATTACCACATTACAATGGCTTGCGAGAAGCCCCGATATGAATCCTATAGAACATTTGTGGGATGAATCAAGGAGAAGGGTACGTTCTCGCGAGAGGTCTCCGGAAAGTCTCGCAGAAATGGCAGATGCATTAGTGGAAAAACGGGATCGTATACCAATGGAAACGATAAGCAACTTAATTTCCAGTATGCCTCGTAGATTAGAAGTTCTTAGAGTTGCTAGAGGAGGCAATACACGGTATTGAGCAGTCATCCCAATTCATAATTCTGTGTTTGATAAAAATGCTTTTTAAAATTATTGGTATCAGTTTATTTCATTAGAAAATTGTTTCTCGATAAATTCAGAAAGTTGGTACTGCAAGGATTCAGCAAAAAAGCTGTAATTCAGAAAATTTTAGAGATAAATCAATGAATAAAGAAACATTATGCTCGCAAAAGAAGCCTCTTTCAAATTGGGTGTAAGCACTTTCTATTCCATTACTCAATTAAAACACAGGGTGAGTCAAAAATTAAGAATAAATCATGGTTCGAGTTATTCCACCACCATTAAGGAGGCTTTGAGAAAATGTTCACCTCTTTATTTTTTTTCAAAGACAAATGCATTACCTACCAACAAATAGAAAAAAATTAAAATCGGCCTATTTTTTGTTTTTTTAATTGTTTCTCGATAAATTCAGAAAGTTGGTAATCTGCAAGGATTCAGCAAAAAAGCTGTAATTCGGGAAATTTTAGAGATAAATCAATGAATAAAGAAACAAAATGCTCGCAAAAGAAGCCTCTTTCAAATTGGGTGCAAGCACTTTCTATTCCATTACTCAATTAACACACAGGGTGAGTCAAAAATCAAGAATAAATCATGGTTCGAGTTATTCCACCACCATTAAGGAGGTTTTGAGAAAATGTTCACCTCTTTATTTTTTTTCAAAGACAAATGCATTACCTACCAACAAATAGAAAAAAAAAATGAAATCGGCCTACTATATATTTTTTTTTTTTAAGAATATAGGTCAAATATCAAGTGCGTCACACCTAGTATAAAAGCAGCATTCTAGAACAGGATATCGAGTTTTGATTTTCCCCTGGTTAGCGAAATAGATGACGCGTTGAAAAATTGGTTTGAGTTAAAACAGTGTTTGGTATGAAACCACAGTATGGAACGTTGTGCTGATAAAGGTATTTGTTTCTCACACATCATATTGAGAATATTCGTCAGATTGTTTGATCATATTCATATACAATACTTATTGTTCGTATCTCAAAATCGTCCCGTATATGTATTGATACTTTTTCAATTCAATAGGTGCCACATCAGTATTATCAGAGAGAGTTGAAAAATGGAAAGATGCTGCAAGAACATTAGACGAGGATCCTGCGAGTATGGTTCTTGATAATATGAATATAGTTGACGAAACTGAGAAGAAACGAATTGGCGAAGCTATTCGCAATCTATACCCTCCTGGACCGTTTGCTAATGATTTGGGTAAAACTGTTAAGGTACAAATATTCTTCTTATCGTAACCCCTTACTGTTATTCTGATTTAAACTATTAGCGCCGTGCGTTGCCATATGGCAACGCTAGGCAAATAGAGATTCAAATAATTCTCTGGCAGTCAAATATTTAGCTATTAGGGTGAGAGACAGCCCACATGATTCGCGAAAGAACCGGTCAAGCACATGCCGCCACTTCTTTGTTGTGAGTAAGCTGTTTCGGCCACGTGAATTTGTGAAATTTCGAGCTTATTTGAACTGTCGTAAAACATGGAAGTATCATCCTGTTTTCACGCATTTCATTTTGCGACATTTGTTATCATAATTATGTTGCACATGCTTCAAGTTATATATGTGACTGATTGAAAAAATTGCAGGATTGTTTTTTGTGTAGAAATTTTGCATCAAATATTCGTGTTGCCATCTGGCAACGCTAGGCGCTTATACTCAGCGAATATGGTGAATCTCCGGCCGAGCCAATGGATGTTAAACCATTGGCCGGACAATCTTCTCTTCGGAATTCTGCTAATACTTCCAGTGGGTCAAATAATTAGATGACTGAGCGAGAAACGACGAAGTTACTCAGCACTTGTCAGAAGAAACCAGGTGGTATGCGTTATTTTTGAAAGTTATCGAGTGGTACTATTTGTATATGGGCGAAACTGATCAGATGGATCAAAATATTAGTTATTACCACGTATAGGAATTCGTACTGGCCCCTAGTCACTTCGGTATTAGACAAAGCCATGCAAAATAGCTGAATTTTGACAAAGACTGTGTTCAAAATGTGATGGAGGTATTTGTGTTAATATTCCAAAACATGTATCACAAGCCCCTAGTGTTGCCATATGGCAACAGCAGAGTTTTGGAAAACCTGAATTCCATTTATGATTCTTTAAACTTTTCTCATCTTTCGAAAGCATTCCACACTAGTTGATGCCCATACAATTTCAGAAAAAAAAAAAATTCCCGCGCTAATGGGTTAACGATATTCAGATGACAATTTGAAAGGTAATATTCACAGCCTCTGTCTTAAGATTGTTTAACGGCCCGCGGTCGTTATAATATTATTGTGATATTGTTATGCTGTTCCATGACAACACGATGTTGGGATTTTTCTGTAGAATTACGAGGTACGTGGTTTGTTTTTTCCTCAGAATCAAAATGTAATATTTCAGCAGGATTACCAAGAGGATACGAAAAGTCTCGAACGACACATACACCATCATGCCAATATACGCAAATTACGGGTTCGGTAGTTATAATCCTCGTCTACGCCTCGTATCACAATATTCAACCTCCTCAAAATGTCCCAATGTTGTTTGATTAGCACCACATGAACCACTGTTCTTTCAAAAACATACTAAATGTAAAAATATGCGAAGTGACCCTTTTCTTTATTTCCCTATACGTTACCACGACACTGTGCGCGGAATAGTGTGCGAAATACATATTTCGTGCACTGTACGTAAACTACATGAGGTTTATGTTTAACCTTAATGGTTATCAATCTATAGCAGGAATCCAAGAAATCATTTATTTCGAAATGTTTAATGATTGTCAAGGCATTTTCAAGCCAGTTCATTTCAAGCCAGTTCAATACCATTTTCTATGTCAAGCTTAACATATTACTTATTTTAGAACAATGATTTTTGCGCGAAATACTCTGGTAATCGATATCTGATCTCTTGAAATGAATAGTCGTGCAGCATTTCGTGCACTATACAGGGTGATTCACATAAGAACCGACATAGAGCAGGGGCATGTAGGGGGTCCCAAAATATGGCAATCTAACGCAACTTACCTCTATACCAAGTTGCTTTCCTAAGGAGTTATAGGCTTTGAAAGTGAAGTTATAAATTTTGAAAAAAATCGATATCTCCGTTATTCTCGAACTTAAAGCAACCAAATTTGATACACCTTGTGGATGTATTTGAGGCGTTACTTGACAGTAACTAGAGTTCAATTGAAATTTGGAAAGGGGGTATACCGGGTGGCGCACCATTAATAATCAACAGAATTTTGTTAACCCTTGATGGATCTTAAAAATCTTTGCTTTATTTCGTGGGCAATTCAATTCTAAAACTTTTCTTACTCTAGTAATTTTTTGAAAAACCTCATCATTTTCATCAAAAACTCGAATAACTGAAAACGCGCGCTGTAGGTGTGTTATTTAAAATCATCGAAAATTCAAAAGTTGGCTATGAAAATAAACGTCTAACAAGAATGTAGGTCATTCAAAGTGATCGGTAGAAATTGGCTGGCTAATTATTATTCAGATACGTAACAAAATATGTAAAGTAAGTACAGATACTGAAATGTGAAAAACTGGGATTAACAACTAACCAAAATAAACACAAAAAACTCAAACAACAACCAGAACAAACAAATTTTTCATCGATGAATTGAAGAAATTGTTCAAAATGATCGCCGTTTTCTCTTACGCATAAATTTATTCTTCTTCGAAAATTAAAATCCACCCTATCTAATAACTCTTGATTATTCCTAATAGATGTGCATTTATGAATAATGCGATTCCATAATTCTTCTTGAGAACCAACGGGCGAAGAATACACAAATTCTTTCAACGTTCCCCACAGAAAGAAGTCACATTTGTTCAGGTCAGGTGGTCTTGGGGGCCAACATTATGGGCAATTATTTCCTCTTCCTATCCATCTATTGGGATACTGGTGGTTTAAAAAATTTCTTACGTTCATACTGAAATGAGGCTGTGCTCCATCTTGCATATACCAATGTAGCACTAACAGCATGTCAACTTGCTCGTAAAAAGAAAACTTCCCGTTCATTTTGAAAACACTTAAACAACAATCACTTTTCTATCGATACTTCCACGGGAAATGTTCTTCGGAAATCTCTGCAATCATCCCTTCACTAGCAATACCAATCAGACGAACTAGACAAGCCCAGTCAGCACATCCTTTCGTTGTCAACCTCGAAAGATGTCGAACAGCACTTTATCAAGACTCCTTCATCCATAGAACGGCTAGGCTCTGGAATTCATTGACTGTGGAAGTATTCCCAACAACATACAATCTCCAAAAATTCAAAAAAAATTCCAATACCTACCTCCTCTCCCTATCCTCCCTAGGAACGCACGATGTTCTCTGAACATTATAGGGATTCCCTTTCGTGCGCTCCAATCGATAAAAAAAAAAAAAAAAAAAAAAAAATTGAACATTTTACTTGCTTCATTATCAAGTTTGACGTTTAATTTCATAGCCAACTTTTGAATTTTCGATGATTTTAAAAAACACACCTAGAGCGCGCGTTTTCAGTTATTCGAGTTTTTGATGAAAATGATGAAGTTTTTCGGAAAATTACTAGAATAAGAAAAGTTTTAGAATTGAATTGCCCACAAAACGAAGCAAAGATTTTTGAAATCCATCAGAGGTTAACAAAGTTCTGTTGAATATTAATGGTGCGCCACCCCATATACCCCCTTTACAAATTTCAATTGAACTCTAGTTACTGTCAAGGAACGCCCTAAATACATCCACAAAGTGTACCAAATTTGGTTGCATTAAGTTCAAGAATAACGGAGATATTGATTTTTTTCAAAATTTATAACTTCACTTTCAAAGCCTATAACTCCTTGGGAAAGCAATTTGGTATAGAGGTAAGTTGCGTTAAATTGCCATATTTTGGGGCCCCCTACATGCCCCAGCTCTATGTCGGATGTTATGTGAATCACCCTGTATACAAAAATAACTATTGCTGACCTATAATTTATAAAACCGAATATTATGTTTGATTTTCTGCATTCATCATGATTGAGTATAATTTAGAACATCAGATTGCCATGTAAGGTATATTATCAATGAATCATTTTTCTATACCTATTTCTCCTGGAGTGATTAGGAATCAATATTTTATTGATGTAGGTACCTATTTCATTGAAAATAGTGTGGCATATTTTGATTATGATATGACAACTCTCGAATTCAGTACGTTCTTCCATACATATTGATTAACCCTTATAGAAATTTCCAAGATGTTGAGGTAACTCTGAACGATGAAGCAATATCTCTTCGAACAAATCAACTAAATTTCTAGGGATCACTATTGATATGAAACTAAATTGGATGGAACACATAAAGCAGCTGAATACCAAACTGAACAGAGCAACTTTTGCATTGCGAACTGTCCAAGCGAACACAAACTTTCAAGTCTCGAAAATGGTATATTTCGCATATTTTCACAGCCTGATGCAATACGGAATAGAATTCTGGGGTAATTTTGTGGGTTCCCAAACCACGTTTATAATTCAAAAACGAGCCATCCGTACTTTGTTCAAATTGAACTATCGAGAATCTTGTAGAGAGTGTTTCCTTGAAAATAAGATATTTACTTTGACAAACACATTCATATTCAAACTTGCCCTTCTGATCCATAAAAAACGTGATGTTCTTCAACATTCAGATCATCGTCATCAGTACATGACAAGAACCCATAAAATAAAATTGCCCAACTACAGGTATGAAAAAACTCGTAATGGACCCCTGTACACGGGAATAAAAATTTAAAACCATTTGCCCCCTTACATGAAGGAACTATCAATAAGAAAATTCAAACACTCACTGAAGGATTTATTGTACCACCATGTATGTTATGATTTAAATTAATTTTTCGCAATACCGCTCCCGCAGTCATAAAAAGAATGTCCATCCTCTAGTTTTTAAGTAGTTTTAAGTAATATGATATCATGTTAAAAAAAAAAAAAAAAAAAAAAAAAACAATATTCAGCAGTAGTAGTAATCATGCTGCAGTTTTCAAATGTATAAAGCTTAGACTTCTTTTCATTATCAAATAATTTTGTTAAATGACACTAATCTTTCCTTATGCCAATGGCTAAATGTACACCTGTTCTGTGTATATTGGAAATAAATGTACTTACTTACTTACTTACTTATCATCTATACATACACGTGAGTTATTTTCTATAGAAATTATTCCGAGGATAACAAACATTACAGGAAATAAGCTATTTACTACTTATTGTCATTGAAAAATCCACATAAATGAATGTTTCAAACGACAACAATATATCAACGTGATAGTCAACTACTTTTGTGGAAATATGCAAATAGGTATTGTATCCTGGCATTCCTGGCTCTCTGAATTTTTATACTTCCAATTTTGATATCTTTCAATTTGAGAATTTCAGGAAATCAAATCGTTCATTCAACTTCAAGAACTCCAGCCATGCATGTTATAAGCTTTTACACGACTTTACCACCCTCAAAGTTAACATTTCGGTGTTCTGGTCGAGAACCATCCTATAAGCGTCAAGTCTTGAAAAATATCAATCTATCTACTTATAAATTGGGGCAACAAATGAAATGGGTAACAGGAAACGAAAAAACAAAACGAAATGAAAGAATGATATTTTGTCGAAATAAAATTATTTGGAAGATACCTATTGAAATCTTAAGTTTCGCAGCAAGTTTTGAGAATCACTATCAGAGGTTACCGGCCGAACACGAATGAGGCCAAGTACATTTTCACGTTATTAAAGGATAGTTTCGCGAATATTTCACCCAAATCGAGCCGCAACTATCCTTTCAGAATCAGGAAGTGAATCTCGATGTTTCCGAACATTTTTAACCCAAAATACCACGTTGTTCTATGCGTTGATGACAGTATGACAGTATTACAGTATGACCAAGATATAAGGTTGCACAGCATGGTGAGTTCGGAAACGGTAGCAGATGAGAATTCGGTAAAAAGATACAAGGATTACGCATTGAAAACATCATCCTTCGAACAATTTCAAATTATTTATTTATAGTCTTTCAGGTACATTGAAAAAGGTGAATTTCCGGAAATTCTACTTCATAAAAAATCATTTCCAGGAACATTTTCATGGAGAATTTTTTTTCAGTATTTTTCTGATACTACTTTCACTCGTGCTATCATTCGTCATGCTGAATTACAATCCAATTATAGTGACGTCTATTTTTATCGATTCTCTTATGGTTCACCAGCATTCAATGAAATCAAACCAGATTTTGAAGGTACGTACAATGCCTGAAAGGTACCTTTCTATTATCTATGGAGGTTCTCAGTTTCCAATCATTCCGAGAAGCGTTCACATTGTCAACACAAGTGTTAGAGATCATAGATGTTTCTGGTAGTATTTCGAATTTATAACACAAATTATACTAGAGTTTCAACATCTAGAGTAGAAAAGATCAATAACGTCATTCTAAAATGGTTCCATTCTAAATGTTATATAAGTTACTCGAGAATGAATGTTATGAATTAAAATATAATAATGAAGATGACGGAATGCGCTAATTTTGAGTGACAACGGAAAATGAAAAAACTCCACTGCCCTGCGCGAGAGTCGAACTCACAACCTCTGGCTTACATGCCCAATGCTCTGCCTTTTCGATCGAGTAACCGACAAAAATTATCACTCACTTCTATGTATAGATTGCTTGCGGACATTTTCGTATTGAAGGGAGGACAATGCCAGAGGGCGAACTGGAAAAAATGGAGACTGTATAGGACCATCCTGCCAAATCCTGCCAACGATGCTTCATATAGTGTATGATTTCGAGCGACTTTGAGATTTGGAGGGATTCTGTCGCCTAGGGTGTGATGAGAACTTGACCTTCCTGCCGATTGATCGACGGATGTCCCGTTAGCTCAAATGGCAGAGCGTTGGGCATGTAACCCAGAGGTTGTAAGTTCACAAGAGTCTCGAGATCATACCCGTGTGTTCACCGAACACGCCCAATCGTTCCCTAAGCGGTAGGGAAACGTAAACGGGCAGCAGTAACTACGTTATGAATATTGGCGCGTGCCTGAATTATTTTGGAGTCAAATTTGTCAATTTAATGTACTTCGAAACGGAACACTAGTAGTTGTGCCTTCTTGTTTTACATATATTATAGGTAGACATCAAATCAATAAACATAGTGCTCTCGCCATCGGTATTCGCTGAACTTCGCTATGGGAAAAATGTTGAATAACTATATTGGGATGAAGAATGATCTATACAGGGTGTATCTAAATAACACCGAAATAATTCAAGGGATGATTCTTTGTGATATAATATGATGAATAAAGGTCATGTAAACATGTGTCCTAAACTTGCTTCGTTTTCGAGGTACAGGGTTACGTCCTGATTTCGAATCCGAAGTGATTTTCAACCTACCTATCTCGCCTCCTAATATCATTTTCCGGAAATGTTGGTGGGTCCATGACCAGAGCAGTGTTTTTCACTGAAGATTACCTCACTTTGGTCATATAGTTGGTATATATATCTATCGCTTCTTAAAATTGAACAGTTACGTTAGATATACGCGGGTTGATATTCCATTATAGAAGTGACATGCACACTGTTTATATTTTTAAATACATCCAGTGGGATTGAATTTTATTTTATGTTGAATATTAGAGTGTGTTTTTTTATGTGATATATTTGTTTTGTTTATTTCAAATATATATATATTTTTTTAGTAGGCATACTCTAGTACTTCTTTTATATAATTCTGAAATCTGATCCACCCTGTATTTGTTTCAATTAAATGGCATCAGTAGATAGTGAATAGAATGTTAGGATAGGGACACATGTAAGCCATTTTGACAAATCAATATAGGTATTGTATAGTTTCGGTACAAAAAAATCTCGATTTTTCACATTCTACGTATAGGTATACCTTGAGCTTGATCAACGAAATCATAGCTCAATTAGAAGAATCGAAAAATGTAATAAAATATAAGGTGTTCCATTTTGAATAACAAAGCTGCTACTACGAAAACGAGCGTCCTCGCCAACAAAACATAAGCATATAATATGTACATATAGTTTCATGATTTTCGATGAGTGGTTCGCTATTTACATGTAGGACTTGTCGTGGCATAGCCTCGGACATAGCGAATTTTTGCAAATCAAATCATCGCTTTCATTATCTGATAGGTCGCAGTAGATCACTTGATGCCTATCAAATGTTTCTTATTTATTCGAAAAAAAAAATGTTGAAATGTGATCAAGAAAACTGTTGGTGGCCCACCCCGTACTACAAAAACAAAGACATCATGAGAGAAGCTGCCTGCCCACTCATTGTAATAGTATCATGACTGCCTGCTTACGTCTCGGTCTCCCCACCGCTTAGGTAACGATCGAGCGTGTTCGGTGAACACACGGGTATGATCTCGAGACTCTTGTTGTAACCCAGAGGGTGTAAGTTCGACTCTCACGCGGGGCGTTGGAGTTTTCTCATTTTCCGTTGTCACTCAAAATGAGGGCTTTCCATCATCTTCATTATTATATGTATCTTCTCGGTCGAATAACCGACAAAAATTACCACTCACTTGTATGAATTAGAATCTCTACCAGAAATCTCAATGATTTGTGTAGACAATATTTGTTGTTATATATAACTTTATTGGCAATCAAAATTTATGTATACATTGAAGTTTTAATAGTATTTCTGCTCAAACAGAAACGAATGAATGGGTTGGAGACTCTTGTAGATTTCAATCAAATCAAAATTGAACTGTCCGAGAAATTTTCTAAGATATATTTGGTTTTGGAAATAATGAGATTATTCCATTCCCATATTCCAATTATACCTTCTAACTGTGACTGAATGAAGAACAGCAATCTTTTTCTTTATTTATAGGGACCTATAAAGTCGGCCATGGCGATGACAACGTTTTTATGTGGCGCTTCACTGGAGTTGATGTTGTAGAGAAAGGCTCACTAATTGATATATTGGCAAGTGATCGGTACAGGACACTGATCACAAATTTCGTGAAATATTTGTAAGCATATCTTCCTCAAAGTATTTAGTGCACTGAAACTTCAATATATCACTACAGTATGTCTAATATTTCTCTGCGCATATGTCACAACTTCAAAAAAATGAACGAAATCAATTCAAGGTCATATGTTTCATTGAAGCAGTGCCGTGCTGCATCATTTGATGTTCAGAAACATTTTATTCACTACTCCACGTAATTTTGACTAGAAAACATTCAAAAAAACATAGGATTGGTATACCTATATTTCAAATTTCAACTTTTGAATTCGTATTTTAATACTCGCAGACTAACCTATCAGTTGCGCCACATCATCTGGTAATTATATTAGTCACAATAACTTGAGTGATTGAAGAAGATTACTTTAAAAATGAATTCGAATTCTAGTATTGTTGTTGTCAGGCATGTGTCAGACCGTCAACAAATATGCAAACTTATTAAATTACACATGAAACGTCCAGCCAGAATGAAATTGTCTCGCATTTCGTACAAAATGTCTCACTAACGCGAATTATAGGTAAATAAAATGAAGTATGTACTAAGGTTATTGTCTCAGATTCGAATCCAAAGCAAACTTGACCAGACACGATGTCAAAATTTTATCGCTGATAAACGAGGTTTGCTGGTCACGTGTGGGTCAATTCGACTTCTGTATTGTTAGAGAAAGTCCGATAAAATTTAATAAACAAAAAATATCGCTAGAATACAGAAGAAACCGTGAAAATGGTCGATTCTGATTGGTTCTCGAAATCAAGAGTGGAAAAGTAATTTTGAAACGATAAGGTATCTTATTACATTGGAGTAAATTGATCATATTATTGTTTCAGGAATCCTACACCCATGAAATCTTCCCTATTGAATAACGTAATCTGGCCAAAAGTGCGACCAGATAATTTTCAATTTCTGGATATCAACGAGACGATCACAATTCAGAACAATCTCAGAGATGAGACCTATAAAGGCTGGGTGAAAATATACGAGGAGATGACGACGAAGCCAATGTTGACGTTCTGATGATTTCGAGTTAATATCACTTGTGGAAGCTGTCATTTCTAAGTGATGTTTATTTATTATGACCTCCTTGTACAATACAACTTCGACCAAAACCACATAAATAGTATTATTTTTCCACTATCAATAAGGAGGGTGTTGATGGTGATTACTCCTCGATACAGATATAATAATAATCATAATAGTCATAGTCAATCCTGATGATTTGTCGAGAGAAGGTTTCTGGACACGGCTTGAACTGCTTCAATTCTAATCGATTCTTGAAAGAATTAATAATCACCGACTCTAAAAACCCCCAAATGAATTTTTAATGAAATCGGATCCTAATTACAAAACTTGTCCGCCATCGGAAAGTGACTTCGGAAATTGGAAGGATTCTGCCGCCTGGTGTGTGATGAGCACTCGACCTCCCTGCCGATTGATCGACGGATGTCCCGTTAGCTCAATTGGCAGAGCGTTGGGCATGTAACGCAGAGGTTGTGAGTTCGACTCTCACGCGGGGCGGTCGAGTTTTTTCATTTTCCATTGTCACTCGAAATTAGGGCTTTCCATCTCCATCATTGAAACCATTTCTCACTCCTCATTTCGAAAATACATTGCCCTACGTATGCTCAAAGATAGATTGTTCCTCAGAACAGATGTCACTCATTGAATGTATTAGCTATATAATGTTCGAAAAACACAGTGCTAGGGAGGATGAGACGTGGTGGTAGGTTGGTGTTGAAATATTCTTTAAGTCAAAAGGATATTTCTGGGATTGTGTAATGTTTGTCGATAACGCTGGAATTTCCAATATGGATGCCAAGGTGGCTTATTATATTCCGCGATCCATACGACAAACAATAATGAACTCATTAGAACTGAAAGAATGATAATTATGTGATTCCTATGCCCAAATTTGGAAATAATTTGTGAATTCCCATCAGCTAGATAGTTCATTTAAGCAATAGTAATAGTAATAACAGGAGACCTATTCAAAGGAACTCACTGCTCATTATCAGAGGAGAAAAAATAGTTACAACGCGACAACAGTTCTCTAGAAAGTCTTTGTGATGTCTGATTCCAAAATTTGCAGAATCCTAAGAGAACCCACACTTTACAATCTCACACTTGGAATCGTCATAATAGTCATCTTAGTTCTTATCCTGAAACAGGGATATATCAGTGGAAACAAAACTGATACCACATATGAAAAAGATAATCAGGTGAGTTGATATCGGATTCGTATATAATAATATAGTAGTTTACCCTCGAGTTTACCTAACAAATGAGGAAAAACCCGAAAGCTATCATGAATGAACATTCATTATTGAATACATATTCGATCAACAAATTATTTATCATTGATATTGATATTGAACGTGCAATTTGTAGAATTCTGCAAATGAATTGCGAAGGCTAAAATGTTTCACGATGAAATCAGTTATCGGTTTTCCACTGCTTTGTCACTTTTCCACACTAGTGCAATAGTGTAAAATAGAACAGTTAAATCTTCAAGAATGAAAATCAACCTGTCCATGGTTTTTCGAATTTTATGGACAAACTGATCCAATTCCATTACAGGTTTCTACAGTTTACATACAGTGCATGCTTTCGTGAAGTATTGAATACATTATTTCTCAGCAAAACTCTCTATTTCTATGAAATCTCCTGAGACAGGTCGATATTAATTTTCAATTTGCTATATTAACATCACGTCTGAGTATCGACGTCTGCGACAAATTAGAAAAAAACACCCTATATAATATTGAATTTTCGAAATCTTCATTGAAAGCAAAAATGTTGAATCAAGTGTTCTCATAAAGTATAATGGATTCGTTTTTTGGTAAAAATTGAAGGAATAATAATTTCTGGAAAAAAACTCGAACTTTATTCACATCCGAGCATCCTCTCAAATTCAATTGATTGACACAGAATGATTCGTGTATGAGGAACTACTTCATCGGAATTTTTTCAAGTGTCGCACTGTACACGAACCCTGTGAGATATATTCTTGAATTCATATCCATGAAGAATCTAAGAATTGAATTTTGATTAGGGTGTTCCATTTGATTATTTTCATGAAAATGATAAATTGTGAATAGAAATCGACCTGTTTCAGACGATTCCTAAGGATTGGATAGTTTAGCTGAAAATTAATGTACCCACTACTTTACGTAACCATCAAGGGTTGTTGTTCAGCTTATCGATATAATACAGCCTAACGAATGATTCCATGATACCAGATTTTTCTAATTCTTCTATTCAACGAGAGATGTTTTCCTAAAATTCAACAAAAAACGAGAACAAATCAACTCCGCGTGATTATGCCCTCTGCACTAAAATATGAACAGAGGTGAACTTCTAAATATCGAGGTTATACATCCCAACCTTCTAGCACAAATACAAATCGCTTCGCGGTCGGATTATTTCAACTGTCAAACTGACTCTGACTCTGTAATGATGCGACAAGTTATTGATGTATAGGTCGCGTGCACGAAGACCGACCCTGGAGGCAAAATATTGAAACACAACCTCATTCTTCTGTGAATTATTGGAACACAACCTCACTTTTTTATTTGGTTACAGAGGAATCGAAAGGTTGAAATAGTTTTTCACAATATTTTGGCATACGAATCGTGTTTCTTGCGTTATTCATCAATTCAAGCATGCCTTCGCATTGTGCTGTTGTACAATGCACAAAAAATGCAGCAAGAGACTAGGGAATATGATTTTTCAGGTAAATAGTAATCTCACATAGTTAGCATCATGAAATTTTGTCATTCCTTATCAAAATTCCTTCTGCCTTCTGCCACTTCTGCAATACAAGCTAATGCTGCTAATAGATTGAAAATGTCTACAACACACACGATCGTCAGCATGTCAAACCAGTCCTACCGATTGATTGCATGAATCCAATCTTCTTGCATTATTCTAGAAATTTGAGGTATATTACTATTAGCTGATCCTATTGCAGTAGGAATTCCGATGAGAAATCATAGAAATAACCAAAATTCAAAAATGAAAACTATGTGAGTGACTATAGTAGGTACTTACTTTTGAATCATAATGTACCATCCGGATTTCTTCATCTTCCGCTGCAGTTTTTGTGCATTTTACAACAGCACAATGTGATGGCATTAGCGAATTGATGAATAGCGGAAAAATACGATTCATATGCCAAAATAATTGTGGAAAACTATTTCGATCACTTGTAAACAAATATGTTTTGCCTCCAGGGTCGGTCATCTGACAGTTCTTGCACGCGATCTATATGAGTCACGTGCAAGATGATCGACCCTGGAGGTAAAACATTGAAACACAACCCCAATTTTCTGTAAAACAGTGAACACAACCTCACTTTTCTTATTTGTTTACAAAGGAATCAAAGGATTGAAATAGATCTCCACAAAATTCTGACATATGAATCGTGTTTTTCGGGAAATTCATAAATTCAAGCATGCCATCACATTGTACTGTTGTACAATGCACAAAAAATGCAGCGAGAGACGAAGGAATATGATTTTTCAGGTAAATATTGATCTCACATAGTTTTCCTATTGTCATTTCTCATTAGAATTCCTTCTGCCACTTCTGCAATAGAAGCTAATACTGTGAAAATGTCTACAACACACATCATATTTCGCCAGCGTTAGCATGTCTGCATGTCAGACCAGTACACCCGTTTGATTGCATGAAACAAATCTTTTCTTTCCTTTTTTTATGAACTTCACTAGTATTACTATTATCTCCTATTGCAGACGGAATTCTGATGAAAAATTACGAAATTTCAAAATGAAATCTATATGTGTGTGACTATAGTAGTTTTTGATCACAATGTACCTATCTCGCTTCATATTTTGTGCATTGTAGTCATTGTACAGCAGCACAATGTGGTGGCATGCTTAAATTATGAGTTTATGAATAGCCGTAAAATACGATTCGTATGTCAAAATGATTGTAAAAAACTATTTCAATCCTTTGTGAACAAATAAGAAAAGTGAGGTCAAGGTTTTACCATATACGTATTAATAATCAATACGGATAATCTCTATCAGTTTCCATAGCGAAACATAAAGCCGATTTTTGAAGACAAATGACTATCCATAAGGAAAAGTTTTGAAACGATCAGACACATACTGCTTTGATTGAAAGGCTAGTAAACGTCATTGTCCACCGAAACGCATGTCTTTGATGACTACTATAATAGCGCATGGCGCATGCGTATCATGCCACCAAATCCTTATGGATATTCATTTGTTTCATATTTTTGGCTTCATCCTTGCACCCGTTATGATCCGTATTGTTTATTAATACGTATATGGGTTTTACCTCCTTGGTCGGTCATTTGACAGATCTTCCACGCAACTCATAACTCGAATATGATGGAGTACTCATAGTATTACTACTGATAGTACTGATTACATTCCTACCGTAGAATTTGCTAAATGACGAGAAGCAATCGAAGGGCTTGCGAATACACTTGATAACTTCAGAGAACTCGAAAAACTTCGTATGCATCTATCGGGCGTGTCTTTACTCCGCTGAACTTAATATTTTAACAATATCAAGTCGAATTCTACGAAAGCGCTGAACGGACATGATACTTTTTTTCTTATAATTGCCAGTTTGAACTGGCATTTAGCCATAATTGCCAGTTTGATCTGGCAATTAGCCATGATTGCCAGTTTAATCTGGCATTTAGCAATAATTGCCAGTTTGATCTGGCAATTAGCTATAATTGCCAGGTCGAACTGGCAATTAGCCATAATTGCCATTTTAAACTGGCATTTGGCCATAATTGCCAGTTTGATCTGGCAATTAGCTATAATTGCCAGTTTGATCTGGCAATTAGCTATAATTGCCAGTTTGAACTGGCAATTAGCCATAATTGCCAGTTTGAACTGGCATTTAGCCATAATTGCCAGTTTGAACTGGCATTTAGTGCTTTCGTACGAAAGTACCCCCGCAAATGTAATGTCACAGTTCAAGCCATGACAGCTCTGTCTAATAGATGCGCATTACTTGAGAGGAAATCAGATGGCTACAAGACGAAGAAATAAAAAATGTCGCTGTTATCAGTCACAACCGTAGAAAAATTATGGTGTATAACTCGCAGGGAATGCTAATTTCCCACTCGAATGATTGCAGCATTATTCACCTACGACTCAGGCTGCAAATTTCATTCTCGGGGAAAATCACTATCATTCCGTCCTCAGTCCACTCGCCCTTTCACTAGATGGCGATAACATGACTAGATTCTTTCGTCCGGAAGCGCTAAATGCCAGTTCAAACTGGCAATTATAGCTAATTGCCAGTTCAAACTGGAAATTATGGCTAATTGCCAGTTCAAACTGGCAATTATGGCTAATTGCCAGATCAAACTGGCAATTATGGCTAATTGCCAGATCAAACTGGCAATTATAAAAAAAAAAAAGTATCATGTCCGTTCAGCGCTTTCGTAGAATTCAATGAAATAATGCGACCAAAATAAAAACTTATATCGAACTCTCTTACAGCAACTTTCAAATGAAACGAAAGAAGATACATGCACTTTAGTCGAGTTACCCGATGGTAAATTGAGAGGACGTAAGGTAGTTTCTTCAAGAAATATAGGATTTTACGCATTCCAAGAAATTCCTTATGCCATGCCACCGATAGGAAAACTACGGTTTGAGGTGAGACAGGATGAAGCAATGATTCTAAAATATAACTATCTGATGTACAGGGTGAGTCATAACTATTGGGGCAAAGACTAAGGGCGGATTGTTTGGACCAAAATATGACGATAGGACCGAATATGCCTCATGGGCCAAAAAATTTCCACGTCTACATGCTCATGTGGATGGAAAAAATTCCGAAAAGTTTGCTGGTTACCATAGTAACAATGTCGAAATGAAGCATCTGATCCCTAATAACACAATAACATCTGTAAGACGTCGTAGAAACATCCATATGGGATGATAGGAACATCTCTGGAAAATTCCTATTTTCCTTGGGACATTCTTGGGATGTTGCTGGCAATACCCGTGTCAGCATTTGCGATGTATTATAAACATCCCATCAGAATGTTGGTGGGATGATACGGGATGTACCAGAGACATTCAGGGTAGGTACTTGATATGGAACATCTTAAAGAAACTTTTATATAGGATGTTTTTTGTTTGATGACAGAAATGGATGACACGGTATGAATTACTTTCAATCTGAAATTCTGAAAATGACCGACCTATTTCCAGATATCAAGTAACAATCCGAATCCGAAAATATAAGGTGGTGCGGTCCAATAACTAATGGAAGATGATAACAGTTGTTTGAGGCTCATATTTGTTGGCGCTGGGCCGACGGCTGTTAGTAACTCTTAGCAACGTAGTTGTACCGCCATCTATCGGCTGGTATATCGCAAATAATTACAGCAATAAATATGCTGAAGAGATATATTTTGATTTTGTCGTTACTTGGTGATCTTATTGAGGAATATTTAGTATAATTATTTCAATTTGTTATCGATGAAATAAGCCGGCTTTGGTATAGGTATAAGTATATATGTAAGAATACAGTTTTGATTTCCATTTTTTATCAACTTTTCAATGTTTCAAATGTCACAATTGTTTGAACTGTTCAATCATGTCAATCATCATTAGCAGATATGGATCCATGATATTGTTTATAAAAAAAGATCAAATGGGATGTTTCTAGAACATCCGATGAAAACATCTGATGGATGTCCGAAGAGAAACATCTCTGGGATATCGTACCTAAGTCTGAAACATTGGGACATTTGTAGGAGCTTAGCGGGATGTACCAGCAAGATCCCGTGTTGTTAGGGATTGGTATTAAATTTTAGAAAAAATTCAAGAGAAATACTGTAATTTGAAAGAATTTATAGAAGGAATCTTGATGACGTCACAGTGTCGCCATATTGATGAATGTCTCCTGCGCCGTCATCTTGGAAATAAATGTATACTTGTGATATGTCATTGCAAAGATATTTTTTGCTTTATTGAATGGAATATAAATAAATACAGGGTTCCATTTGAAATTCTTGACTGATGTCAGTTTTCTGTGAAACCGGAAGTGAAATTCAACGGTTTTTTCATGGAGAAATTTGTTTCGAAGAACTCTATATCACTGTCCAGAATTCCAAAAAACATGAAAAATAACGGAATTAGACCCTTTCCAATGATCTTCGTACCACCCACTTGAAATGTGAGAAATATAATTTTAATTCCATAGGCTCCCGTTCCGCCAGAGAAGTGGGATGGTATTTTGAATGCGACAAGTAATACGAAAACATGTTTCCAATACATCAATTTCTTACATGTACCTAATTGGAGAGAAACTCAAACAGAAGATTGTCTTTACTTGAATGTCTATACACCAGTGGTAAGTTGGGAGAAAACTCATTATCTCATTTTCGGAACACAAAAGAAACTTTTTTGTATAAATGAAATGTATATTTATGACAAGTTATATGCCGTTGGCATCAGAGGAGATATGTTATCATGGATAATATCTTATCTCAAATTCCGCAAGGTTTTTGTAAACATGCCTGAAGAGAGATCAGATATGTACAGAGTTGTCCTTGGAGTTCCACAAGGCTCGGTCCTAGGTCCGCTGATCTTCCTATTATTCATAAACGATCTACCATTTCACGTAAAATCTGAATGCATAGTCTGATTCGCAAGACGATGCATCTATCGCAAAGGAAGCCGATAACCTTTTGGAACTCCAAGATGAGCTGAATTTGGTTGCCAATAGGTTCACAAATTGGTATAAAAATAACAAACTACTTGTCAACTCTGAAAAGAATGTTCTCATTCAATTTTTTGGAAAAAAATGCGTCGAAAAACCTTTGAATGTTACTGTGAATGATCCAGTCATAGCACCTTCAGATGTAACAAAATTCCTTGGTAAGTATATAGACCCAGGACTAACTTGGGGCAATCACATCGACTAGCTTGATACAACATAATTCTGTGGGGTGCCAGTAGTGACCTAAGTAGAGTATTTGTTGCACAAAAAAGAATTATTTGGCTAATATTCAACCTCAAGAGAACAGATTCATGTAAACCTTATTTCAGGGACAACAAAATACTGACTCTTCCTTGCATATATATCCACAGCTTAATTACCTTGTCGAAGCATAGGATCTAGAATTTTCAACTGTCTGCCCATCGAGATCAGGTCTCTATCAAATCCGAAATGCCTCAAGCAAAAGACGAGACAATTTCTCAGTGATCAGGGATTTTATTCCATTGACGATTTCATCAATCATAAAAAATACATTGTAAATAAATAAGATGATGTATTCTGTATATATACAGTTCTCAACACACTAAATGGACCACTCATAATTTCACTCAATTTCGAAGACCTGTATTTCTTGAAAAAATTGACCGATCTTCATGCGGTTTTCGTTATCAGATGTGATATTCCATCGGCTCCAAAGAGAGCTAGAACACTATGAAAAAGTCCGCAGAAGAGAACCTACACAGGGTGTAAAGTGGAACCATTACACTATGGTCTACATTTCCAATGCTGCCAGAACTCGAGAAATTTTTTTCTGATCAAAAGTCAGTCATATTATGATACACTGGGACCTCATCTCGGGACGTTTTCGTGATTTCTCCTCAATTGGCCATTGGAACAAAAATTCGATTTTTTTTCGAAAGTCTTGCATTTCTTGATTTTTTTCTCTATAACTCTACTTGAGCTGACTATTGGAAAGAACTATTCTCATGTTTTGTGGAGGACAATGAAAAACAAAAAAAGCACTTTTTTGGAATATACAGGATGATAAGAAAATAAAACAAAATCTCATTTCAGTAAAAAAAATCGAAAATGGTGACTAAAACTATGGCCCATTCGATCCAGTATATTCAGAAACGGCCTTCTCGATATCCATTATTTATATCAGACCATTATCTCGAGACGTTTTCGAAAATTCACCTCTAATTGAAATACAGGATGAAAATTTTCAATTCAAACTTGTTTCCTGATATTGATGATTTCCAATATTTATTGCCCAAGTATGAGACACAGAGTATTGTTCTACAACTTATCTGACAAATTTCAACCACAACTTCGATATTACATAAGAAGTCTATCACAAAAAAAAATTATAGAAGTAAAACGAGATGGAAAATAAAATCTGTAACACTTTATATCCACTAAAACTATTAGAAAAGGGATCTATTGGCGGAATATGACATTAGTGAATTCTTCAGCATTATGAAGATCCAACTAGAAAGTCCTATATCCTAAATTTCAGTACTTGGTAGGCCTCCCCGATTCAACAAAACCTCATGAAATCGGTTTGGCATAGATTCTATGAGGTTGTTGATGGAGTCTATTGATATTGCCGCCCATTCTGGATAAGTTTGTCATTATTTTGGGGTGCCTCGCCTTCTCGATAGGTTAAGTTTCATTCGGCTCCACACATGTTCAATCAAATTCAGATCTGGAGATAATGCTGGTCACCACATTCTTCTAACATTATTGTTTTCTAGAGTTCGTAATTTGTCAGATAAGTTGTGGAACACTCAGTATATTGAACAACAATGCTCTGTGTCTCATACTTTGGCAATTAATATTGGAAATCCGTTGATAAAATGATAAGAATCATCGATATCAGGAAACAAGTTTGAATTGAGAATTTTCATCCTGTATTGTCCTATTTTCTTATCATCCTTTCCGAATAGTTTTAGTTGATATAAAGTGTTACAAATTTTATTTTCCATCTCGTTTCACTTTTATAAAATTTTTTTGTGATAGACTTCTTATGTTATATCGTAGTTGTGGTTGAAATTTGTCAGATAAGTTGTAAAACACTCAGTATATTGAACAACAATTCTCCGTTTCTCATACTTGGGCAATAAATATTGAAAATCATCGATATCAGGAAACAAGTTTGAATTGAAAAATTTCATCCTGTATTTCATTTAGAGGCGAATTTTCGAAAACATCTTGAGTTAATAGTCTAATATAAATAATGGATATCGAGAAGGCCGTTTCTGAATATACTGGATCGAATGGGCCATAGTTTTAGTCACCATTTTTTATTTTTTTCACTGAAATGAGATTTTGTCCTATTTTCTTATCATCCTGTATATTCCAAAAAAGTGATTTTTTCGTCTTTCATTATCCTCCATAAAACATGAGAATAGTTCTTCCCAATAGTCAGCTCAAGTGGAGTTCTAGAGAAAAAAAACAATAAATGCAAGACTTTCGAAAAAAAATCGAATTTTTGTTCCAATGGCCAATTAAGGAGAAATCACGAAAACGTCCCGAGATGAGGTCCCAGTGTATCATAATATGACTGACTTTTGATCAGAAAAAAATTTCTCGAGTTCTGGCAGCATTGGAAATGTAATTGAAATCAGGTACGTAAAGGTATGTTCTATGATGCAGTAGGAAATAAAAAAAAATATTGTTCCTAGTTGCTTGCCCGAACTCTGCTCCGCGTCGTTCGGGTCAACAGCAGTCGCGTGCGGAAAATTATCACTTTCCGCACTTGTTAGAAAAATTTCCGCACGAAACAGAAAATCAGTGAGTGACATCTGTTTCGTGTCCAACGTCGAAGTCATTTTCCATTCATAAGTGTCAATTTTTACAATTTCAGTTCCTTTCATTAGTACTGACGGCAAACTGATGATTGTATAAAAACAATTTTTCTTCAATATGTTTAACCTTATCAGAGCCAATTTTTTCTGCCTCTTCAGTGAATTTAACACGTTGACTGCCACCATAACAGAGTTGAAGCGCTTCTTCAAGGGCCAAGCTGTGGTTATCAAGCAAATATATTTTTCATAATTTTATTGGATATGGAGACATACAAAAAGAATAAAAATATATTTTTTTTACAAAAAATGTGAAAAATCCCCGGTGATCCACATGGCACACCAGTTATTTGCTTTCATGTATGGGCCACGTGTATCACCGGTGATACATTGTGTATCTACAGATAAAAATTATAAAAACTAATGTTTCTCAGTGAATAAAGTGAAACACATATATTTATTACATGAATCACAAAGAGTCGAGACTAACTTAGCCTTTTTTACTGCCAAAGCTCTATCGCCTTCATTCACACGCTTCTCATAACAAGATGTACACCGTCTCCTTATCTTTCTACCGTCCATAGTCTTCTCCTCTGTTGTAATCAGGTTGTGTTTCTTCTCTCTCTCTCATTTCGATTCACAAACTTGAACAATGAAAACAAACACCCTGAACGTACCTACGTTCGTCTTACCACGAGCCTGGCAAAAATTTACTCGAAAATATAAACACGTCTATGAACACTAAAGACTTATGGAACCAGTCATACAGATACGGCTTGAAAAAGCTTAGTATATCAGGAGGCCACCAGTAAAATAGCAGCCCTTGATCTGGAAGCCGAGAATTTTTGTTTCACATTCAAATATATTCTGTATGTGTAACATATGTGATCCACATGGCATGGCGATGATAAATGTTTGTGGCTCACCGGTGATCCACATGGCAGCCAACGTGTTAAAAACGTTATACAAATGCTCCAGATTCTTCCAACCTGTTGACGAAAATCATTTGTATGTACCTACCATCATGATTTATTGTTTTACACGTTGAGTCCCATATTGTTTGGTATGTTAATAATAATGTTTTGTCCACATTGTTGTCATATAATATTATTTTAGGTATCATTGTTTGATGATGGCTGTAGTGCCGAAACCGGTAACTTCTTACTGAAGTTTTCTGTATAAAGTCTGGTCGAACGACTTTGTGTTACTTCTTTCCATTTTTCATTTTGAAGTCACATTGGACCACTTTGAGATACAAGGAAAAAAAGGAATTGTTGAATCAAGCAAAATTCAATTGAATGGAGCGAATAAAAGTGTCATATATGCACGAAAAAATATAATCTTGAAATGAGTAAATCTATATCTTGTTTCAGAGCGAATTTGAAGTTTGAATCAAGTAAATATGTCTTGCATGAACTCTGGATCTTCTTCGATCAAGCACATATCCATGAATTGTTTATGAAGAGATATTGAATTGGCTCAAACAATCATTTTGTTTGATTCAAAATAACAAGATATTGATTCAATCAAATATTTAGTTGATTCAACGAAATATTTGGTTGATTCAAAAAAATATTTGGTTGAGTCAGTAAAATATTTGGTTGATTCAATTAAATATTTGGTTAATTCAATGAAATATTTTATTGATTCAAGAGAAACTATATATCCATTCGACAAATTGTTTTGTTGAACCAAATCCAATATTCGGAAATTTTCTGGAATTTCACATCAATAGAATAAACAAAACTAGGAAACTAGTCGACTCCCAGCATAGATCTCAAGTCTTTACATCTCCTTAGCTGATGGAAAACTATTTCGGATTGCTAATCATCCTAAGTTCGATTCATCCAGCTCATATTTCAAACACGAAGAATCAGGCTTCACTTATATAATGAATTCGAGGCACAGGCATAGACGAGGCGAAATGATCGCCATCTAGAGGCGAAAATTTAAGTTGATGTGGAATGAACAAAATATTTAATTGATTTTACGTATTTCGTTGCTCTATTCAAGCAAAGGATCCGTTCGAAACGAGTTTATTGCTACATCGAAAGAAGAAAACTTGTATATTGTTTCAAAGATATAATCTCATCAAAATGATCATTGTTTGATCAAATTAACGAAATATTTATAGTTGAATCAACATCAACATCATTTTGGATCGAAATAATTTGTTTTTGAAGAAACCATATATTTTGTTGATGGAATTGATATTATACTGTTGATTCAATTAGCCTACATTCTTGATTTGAACAAGCTGCTTCCATGGAATAATCATGTATCTGGTTGATTCAACAAAAAATTGCTCAGACCAACAAAAATAACTCAAGCATAAATAATTTGTTGATTTAACAAATCCTTTTTTTCCGTGTATGGATGATTTTCATGATTCATATATCAACAACTTCAGTTTTATCTCTAACATTTCAGCAGAGCATCTTGAAGGATGAAATAGCGGTTGGGATGTTCGGCATGGAAACTATACATATAAAGGAAAAGTAACCAGCATAATTTTCTATATTTCCAGTGTCCATCATCAGGAAGTTTATTGCCTGTTATGTTTTACATTCATGGCTCGGCATTTTTGAGTGGCACAGGTGACTATGACATATATGGACCAGATCATTTGATGGGCCATGATATTATTGCTGTCACTTTCAAGTACCGCTTAGGTCCTCTAGGTGAGAATATATATCATATATATATCAAATATCAAACTTTATAAGCACAGTGCTCTTCATCACAGTTGAATCTACAATGAAATACGATAAGTCAATAAATAAAAACATAGAAATATAGAACTAAGACACAGACACATGAATTACGTCACATATTTTAATATAAGGGTAATTAACAGATTTCTCCTTTCTCAATTATTGATCAATCAATAATTTTCTTTCACAAATAAGACACACGATTCTTTAAAACTATCTAGTGACACACATCTTTTCATTTCACAGGGCAAATTATTGAACAATACCAGACCTTTTATATATAAAGTATCACAGACAATATTTACTGAATTTATATAGAAATCTTTTGCTGCTTGTCTTCTGGTATTGTGACAATGTACATCTTGATGAATACGAAGGCCACATGGTTTTTCTTCAATTTATAAACAAAAATTAGTGTATTATATGAAACTCTTTGCTTGATATTCATTAATTGCGATGTGTTCAGCATTGTTGTGACTGGTGTGCGTCTTTCACAACTCAAGATAGCTCTCTCATTGCACGATTTTGGACTTTTTGCAGTGTATCAATCTGTTCGTTACTCAAGAAACTCAGTAAAGTACGACAACAATCAATATGAGGTGAAATTATTTCCTAAAACCTGATTGTTGTTCGATAACTATTTCATTTGAACTGATGAATTCAAGAAGTTGATCTTTGACGGCAAGCTTCAACAATTTTTCAATTATTGCGGTAATGTATTGATTGGGCGATGTTCAGCTGCAAATTGTGTATTAGGTACTTTTGGAATCAGAATCACTGTAGATATTTTCGATACATCAGGAAAAACCCCAGTATTCAAAGATGAATTTATTGTATCAAGAAATCGATTCCCAATGATGTCAAAAGCTAGTTTGATTATGGTACGATTGATTCCATCTTTATCACACGAGTTCTTTTTCAACGATGAAACAATATTTCTCAATTCGCCTGCATAGAGATGTTTTTAAACGAAAGAAATTCATTCACAAATCCAGGAATCTTTCTTATTGTATTATCGAAATCGTTTACTGGGGTGATGTTTTCAACAATATTATTTATGCTATTGATAAAAAATGAATTGAATGCGTTTGAAATTTTATCGTTGGAACTCACGTTTTCCCCTTCAAATATAATTCGTTTTCTTCTTTGATTTCTTCTTCCACTAACCAATTCTTTAGTTACCTTTGCTTGTTTATGTAATCTGTCCCTATTTTGAATCTCTCTCATGACCTCATCTGAAAACCACACATTCATGACATCTATACAGTCTTGCAGTCTTTTGAAATGATTAATCAATCAACATGTTAGCTCAAATATTCCCTGAATATTATTGCTGAGTATGATCAAATCATCTCGAATCCCCACTGGATTGGTGATTGTAGAAACTTCACAAACGATAACATTTCAACAAAATTCACATGTTTCGCTAACACAGTAGTTTCGTCAGGTGATATACTGGTACAATCAACTGAACCAACCTTGGTTAGCTTAACTTTTCGGAAATTAGCCGCAATATCTACATCAAAATACGGTGTACCGGATTAACTTGAAAGGGTTGATAGCAATACATATTATTACCTATTAAGAAAACAAATTCAACAGTGGTGAACTATTGAGGTCTAATTGATCGTTAAGTGAAATGTCAAAAATTTTGAGTTTGTTGACTTCCAATGATTCAAAATGATTGAGTTTCATTCTTTCAGTTTCTACGTGTAGAATTTCGAAATTATCATCAAAACTATGGTTTCCTTCTGATATATGGTTGGCGTATGTTGAATTTCTTTTCCAAAAAATTTCTTGCTGTCTACTATTTTCGTTCGATCATTTTATGAACTATTGTGGTTATGACTTTGAGTTTCTCTCTATTTTTTAAATTTACCTCATTTTCAAGAATGCACTTACGACCTGTCTGACCGATTTATAGCTCAGGACAAGATTCACAGATGAGTTTGTATACTCGTAATTTTTCGAATTCAGAAGTTTTGTCTGTATTGTTTTTGAAAAAACCTTCCCAACGTGTTATTCGTAATGAAAATTTGAGTTTGTATACCCCTGATTTTTCGAATTCAAAAGTTTCGTCTATATTATTCCTGATAAACCGTCCCAACGTGTTGTTTGTTCTAAACTGCTCCACATTTGAAGTGAGACAAGCGAATATTTTGTTTGTTTTCGAACCGTCATAACTTTGGACGGGATCAACCGATTTTCGATTTTTTTTGGGATTCGAATTGCTCAGTCAATTGGGTATAACATAATTTTCTTACGTTCCTCCACCTTTTCAGAATCATGACCTACAGGATGATATCTGAAAGTGTGATAATCGAAATTTTTTTCTGACTGCAAAAACATGAAGCCTGATGTGTTTTCTTGAAATGGTTTCGAATTCATCAAGATCCATACAGGATGTTTTGAGATATGCAATTTCGAACAACATATGGTCTCTCGAATTGTTTGAATAACTCTAATTCATTGGTTAACCCCTCGGTATAGTCTCATGTTGTCTGGGTATTGTTTTTATGGTGGAGTGTTCCCAAAAGGATGGACCTATGATGCCACAGAGGCACTGCGAGTACTGGATGACAAAAAATTGTGAATCCTTCTCTTGAATTACTTCAAATTGTAATTTTCTGGGAAGGTATCCACAGAAGATGGATTCCAAAGTGACGATGTGCTACAAAAAAATCACTGTAACAGGATGTTCTAGATGTTTAACTTCTGACTGAATAAGGGCGTGATATTTCCAAATATGCGAACAGTACTCTATGGAGAGATGGTCTTATTTGAGCTTTGTGATGAGTCAATAGCTGCTGCGGTGTAAGTACCTACTTCTTGACGAGAAAGAAAAATCTCAGCTTCTGTGAAACTGCTTTATATAGCGATATTCGCGACATACTCATGCCAAGACAAACTGTTAGTTCGTAGTTAGGAATTAAATAAATGTGCTGGAGTGATTATTTCATGAATAAAATTTTGTTTTTTATTGTTGCTCCAGTAGTATAGTGGAATTTTGTTTCTTTTAGAAATGTTAGATTTTTCATCATCATCATCATCATCATTCCAAAACAACAACGACATTGAATGTTTCTGGCTATAAATACAATATTTTGTAGAATATTACATAAATCTGCATAATTGTGACTGGGACAATAGTCAGAGCTCGATAAAGCTCATCAGGATGTATTTTTCAGAGGATAAAAATAATGAGAATTGATGAACATACCACGAAGAGAATACAGATCATATGTACCACAATATTTTTCAATAAAGAGGAATCAACAACGGAAGTTTTGATGTCACTTATCAATATTTTGTTACACCACCCTTGGCTGCTACGAGAGCCCTAACTCTTCTCGGCATGGTGTATATTGAAGCTCTTGATGTGAAGAAATACTGTCCAATGTCTTCAACATTTAATCCAAAATCTCTCATTCTGAGAACCATTTGTGATTGTTCTTTAGCTAGTCGTAGCATATTTTATTACAATAATCAAAAGTATGACAACTTCTGATTACTTCCCAGACAACATGAGATTATATCGAGGAGTTAACCAATGAATTAGAGTTATTCAAACAATTCGAGAGGCCATATGTTGTTCAAAATTGCATATCTCAAAACATCCTGTATGGATCTTGATGAATTCGAAACCATTTCAAGAAAACACATCAGGCTTCATGTTTTTGCAGTCAGAAAAAAATTTCAAAAATTATCCTACTAACGGGGTGACCTCAAACTTTTCGAAAATTATCACACTTTCAGATATCATCCTGTAGGTCATGATTCTGAAAAGGTGGAGGAACGTAAGAAAATTATGTTATGCCCAATTGACTGAGCAATTCGAATCCTAAAAAAATCGAAAATCGGTTGATCCCGTCCAGAGTTATGACGGTTCGAAAACAAACAAAATATTCGCTTGTCTCACTTCAAATGTGGAGCAGTTTATATGCCACTTTTAAGTCCTGTTTATGTAGAAATGAAGCTTATTTTTCAGTCGATGATCCGAAATAGGTTGAAGTTCTATAATTTTGATTATTATTCTTGACGGTAGGATAAACTTCTTGAATAGATTGATTATGAAGTTCTTTAGATACAATACTGTCTATCAAATTAACGTTGTATCCGTTGTTGGCTGCAATTTGTTTTATGATATTGAGTTCTTGATTGAAATTTATGGTGGTTATTGGGTGATTATCATTCCACCTAGGATTCCTCTCAACTGGTGACAATGTTATTCCTGGAAATTATGGTATGAAAGATCAAGTTCTAGCATTGAAATGGGTCAGTCGAAATATAAATTATTTTGGTGGGGACCCAAACAGAATCAGCATTGTAGGGCATAGTTCAGGAGCAGCATCAGTCGGATTTCATTTGATGAGCAAGTTATCTAAAGGTGAGTTGAAACAATAATTAAATATTTTCAATGTAGTGAAATGAATGTTAATATTCATTTTACTTGGTTCTTTGGGATTTTCTCTCCTCGTTTCTATAAAATAAAAGTATTCGTATTATTTCAATATATTTGTAGAGGGACAAATCAGATGATTTGCCCCAAAATGTCACTGCGTTTAACAAATTTTTCTATCAGGGAGTCTAAAAGAAAAATCCAGTAGCTTGTCAGTGACAATTTGTTTGAAAAAATTTTTGAAGGAAAGAAATATAGATATATTGAAAAAATATCGAATTTGTACTTATCTTTGGACGTTTCGGGACCGATTCTGCTCCCGTTCTCAACATGTAAATGCAAATTATTTTTCTTTGAAATTTTTGCTGCGTATAGTTTGACACTTTTCAATGTCATACTGATGTTGGCATATGAATGAGTGATTTTAGTCTACAAATGAGTTACAGGATGTTTTCATTAATTGATCTTCAATCTACCATTTTCATGTTCAGTTTTCAGTAGTGAATACCATGTTCTATCAATATCAACTGAACAGGAAGCAATGCTATTGTCTCCGTTTATAACGACGAATATAATACCGTACATTCCCGGCATATCTGAAAAAATAAAACGTGTTGGTGATAAGTTCCAAGTGAAAACTGTGTTCAAAACTGAAAATACAATGAGATCCATTCTAACTCAAACAAAGCCAAAAAATGAAGAACAATCATCAAAAAATTGTATTTATAGTATACCTTGTGTTTGTGGAAAGTATTATACAGGTGAAACGAAGAGACCTCTCTCAGTAAGGACAAAAGAACACAAGTACAATATCAAGAAAAGACATATCGATAAATCGAAGCTAACTGAACATATCCTCACTGAAGATGGACAACATATGGCACAGTGGAATAATATCAAAATCATAGGAAAGGAAGATAACAAACAAAAAAGAAAAATAAAGGAATCCGCTTGCATTCTTCTAAACGGAGACAATAGCATTGCTTCCTGTTCAGTTGATATTGATAGAACATGGTATTCACTACTGAAAACTGAACATGAAAATGGTAGATTGAAGATCAATTAATGAAAACATCCTGTAACTCATTTGTAGACTAAAATCACTCATTCATATGCCAACATCAGTATGACATTGAAAAGTGTCAAACTATACGCAGCAAAAATTTCAAAGAAAAATAATTTGCATTTACATGTTGAGAACGGGAGCAGAATCGGTCCCGAAACGTCCAAAGATAAGTACAAATTCGATATTTTTTCAATATATCTATATTTCTTTCCTTCAAAAATTTTTTCAAACAAATTGTCACTGACAAGCTACTGGATTTTTCTTTTAGACTCCCTGATAGAAAAATTTGTTAAACGCAGTGACATTTTGGGGCAAATCATCTGATTTGTCCCTCTACAAATATATTGAAATAATACGAATACTTTTATTTTATAGAAACGAGGAGAGAAAATCCCAAAGAACCAAGTAAAATGAATGTACCACCTCCTCGATTAACCTACAGACAGTATGAATGTTAATAGCTTATTATGTGGAGGTCATTAAGCACGCATCCATAAAATTGGCAACATAAGGGAAAAACTTTTGATAATAATCTATTTTGAAATTCGACTCTGGAGTCAAATATTGCTTTGAAAAAGGTAGAAAATGACTAAGTTGGTCGGGGACGGGTGACTTTTTTTTCACAAATTAATCGCAGTGACATTTTGGGGAACATCATCTGATTTGTTTATGGACGTATAAACAAAATGTCCATGGATTTGTCTCACTACGAGAATATTGAAATAATACGCATATTTTCCTTTAATAGAAACGAGGAGAGAAAATCCCAAAAAATCAAGTAAACTGAATGTACCACCTCCTCGATTAACCTACAGATAGTATGATAATTCCTGACATTATCAACAAGTGTGGACAAGCAGAATTGAAAAAAAAAACTGCAGTTAGAAAAGAATTGAGTAATTAGTTGTGTCAATCATTGAAATGTCGAAATATATTCAGTGGCGTTCTCCAAAAAATTTACATCAATGTCCATCAAAGAGGATGTGACATATCTATCTCCCAGTATATTCATTGAATTGGTATGACATAGTTTTCATGCAGGGAGAACTAGACACCAAAATAGACTGATAGAAATCAACTTACCTCTACACGAAAAAGGAACCGTTAAGTCGTGAGAGGGCGATAAAAATTCATTGAAAATAAATCATGAAATATAGGATTTAAAGGGATTTTTCTTGAATGGATATTAGATTTTTCAACCAATAGAAAGATGCTAGTAAAAGTAGGGGAGGCCATATCAGAATCTTACACTATGGACAGAGGAGTTCCTCAGGGATCTCTGTTGGGGCCTTTAATATCTTTACTTTTCATAAATGACTTACCAAAACATTTGAATCATCACCTTCTAACCATATATGCGGACGATACATCATTGGCAGTCTCTATGCACAGACCTCGGAGGAACTCATGTCTTCTATCAAGGATACTGTACGAACCTTCGTGAATTGGTGCAAGTCCAACTGTTTGATGGTGAATGTTGAGAAGACAGAATGCGTATATTTTCATTCCCATAATATAGTTAACAACTCACGTACTCTTACTATAAACTTTGAGAACCAAACAATGATTGAATCAACTGCAACAACAAAGTTCTTGGGTTTGAATATTGACTCCAATCTTCGATGAATAGATCAAGTTAACGCTGTTAACACCAAATTAAATAAGGCATATTATGCGATATCTAGAATAAGAGACACCATGCCCACCAGTGCAATAATTAATGTATACTATAGTCTAGTATACAGTCACTTATGTTATATAATATCATTTTATGGGGTAACTCAGTCGATGTAACTAAAATATTTGTGACACAAAAGAAGATTCATAAAATATAAAATAATGTCTTTTTACAGCGTGTTTATTTATCACTGTCTTCTGTTTGTGAGAAATAACATCAATACCTACCAACTGAATTATTCAAATCATTACTATGACATCAGAAACTCAAATCTCCTACGCATTCCCAAACACAAAACAACAGAACTAGAAAATAGTTTTAGATATATGGGAATGAAATTATACAATCATCTTCCAACATTAATTAAAAATATAATTTCCAATTCTTCTTTTAAACGAACTATAAAAAATTTAATGGTTACCAAATGTTATTATAGTACAGATGAATATCTGCAGGATGACTTGTAGAAGCCATTTTAGCCATTGTTGCCATTTGTTTTAATTTTTACTGACAATAATTGTATTTTGTGTATTTCCTCATGTATTTCATTTTTAAACCATTTTGTAAGCGCTTGACTTGTCCTATACATTTTGTAATGTCTCAAAGGATAAAGTGAATATTATTATTATTATTATCAATGAATGATTTTATTTACAGATTTTCTGAATATTTCAAAATCCTTGGAAACTTTCACAAGAAATGTCTGTTTTCACATAGGTGACAAAATGAAGATAATTAATCATTCATTTCGCTCAGAGAATTTGAGAACGGTATTACCAGTCCTGAAAATATTCTGAAAAAATGTAAGAGGACGAGGGTGGTTTCAACCCTCTACGAATTCGGGTTTCTTTGATTACCAGAAGGAGGGTAATCCTATTAAATTCATAATTCATCCAATTTATTTCACCCATTTTCGAACAATGTACAAAAAAATGTTTTTCATGTGAATAATTATGAACTTGTCTCACGGACAAACGGTACAATTTGTTGTAAAAATACATTTGGTCCAATCAACTCATTTTGACGACTTGTTACACGTGGTAGCTCTCTAACCCAGCAATTTTGGGACACCCTGTATTTTCAATTTGTGTTTTTGAATTTGTATGTCAATAATAAACCTTGATGTGGCTTCTACTAGAGTCACTGAATGGTACACGAGAAAAAAAGTTTTGTTGGACCAACAAAATAATTTTGGTCATTTTTTTTTTTTAAATTAAACACAATTCTGCGAAATCAACAGAATATATGTTCATTCCGAATAAGCAACCTATTCAAAGAGACGAAATAATTTGATTGAAATATTTGCATACTTGAACAAAAGTTTCATTTCATTCAACAACATTTATAATTGACATAAAAAAAATTTGTTTGATCCAACTATTATCTCATTGTTCAATCAATCATATGAATTTTGTCTATTCGACAGAATTAAATTGATTTTGCCAGAGATTTAACTAAATGCAACATCATATTTTGTTGAGTCAACAATCATTTCATTGTGCAACCAATGAAAGGTTTTTTCTACTCGACAAATTTGAATGGTTTATGACAACATTATATTTTCTTCATTCAACACATCACTATCAAGAAATATGTTGTCATTTCAAACAAATTACTTCGTTGAACAGAACCCACAAATACATTATATCAAACAAATATTTTATTGATTGATTATCTTGCTTCATTTTTGCCACCAGGTGGCGGTTCTTCCAACCTTCCTACGCTTGCCTCGATTAGGGTGTACATATACCTACCTAAAACATCCTTTTATATAAATATATTAGGCTGTCCTAGCTAATGGTCTTGAGTCAACTGAGGAAATTGATCTCTAATTTCTCTTGGTTTTGAAATTCTTTTTTGATATTATTTAGCAAAAAATTCTGTCAATTTGAAATAAAATTTGGTTGATCGAAGAATATTTCTTGTGATTTTAACATATTCACCCTCTGAAAAGCTGAAAATTTTGTCACTCGAATGAAATGATATAATCATTTCAATCAACTGAATCGTTCATAAGAGCAGATAGCGTATTATAGGAACAAAATAGTCTTTGTTTATTCAACCAATTACTGCTGTTAATTTGAATCATTATAATGAGTTATATCCAATGATTTTTGAATTGAAAACTGACAAAAAACATTTGTTGCGGTGACAAAATATTTTGTCCTGGATATATGATAGGTACTCAGATTTTGTTGAATTTACAAAAATTTTGTAGTTTCAAACGATTTTTTTTCTTGTGTATCCTCATCTACTAATACCATCTAGTGACTCTAGTTCCTACTATTCCAGGGCTATATAACTCTGCTATATGTCATAGTGGCACACCTATTAATCCTTGGTCATATCAACTACACCACAAAAGGATTGCTCATCATCTTGCTGAATTATTGGATAGTAGTTTCAATAAAAATGCCAGTTCGGAAGAAATACTACAATTCCTTCGTTCGGTTTCTGCTGAAGATATCCATTCAGTAGTGTACAATTTTCCGGTATGTATTATTATATCGAACATCAACTTTCAGTCTGATAATACTATTTGTTGGGAAAATAACTATTTTGTTTTTACTTTCAAATCACGATTTCCTACCTACCTGAGCTTTTGAACGTTTCAAAATTTGCAGATAATTTGAATTCACTATTTTTCCCAGCCTGAACATGACAAAATTAGGACAATCCTGTTAATTTGGAATGAGGTTACTTTTTGCATTTGTTTCATAAAAATTGACCCTCTCTTATTTCAATACGAAGCACGGCACTTCACAGAATGATGCTCGTCTTTCGAAAAGTGATCAGATTGATGGTTTTACTCATACTGGTCTAAATTTTGTACGAATCGCACGACTAATAGCTGACATATAGAGGGGAGGCCGTTTGAAATAATACACGCTGTAGAATCGGTAATATTGAATATTTTTTCATGAAACTTGGTACAGATGTATTTCAGAAGACGTCAATTCAAGTGGCGTACGCATTAAATAATCATTCATATGGATTCTGAATTTTTCAGCCTGTTAATTTGATCTAGTTGGTCTTGGTTTTTGATAAAAGTAGGTTGCGCTGAGCTTCAAAATACACCATTCCTCTCTCTATATTCGGGGAAAAAATTCGTGAGAATCGCTCCGTAAATAAAAAAATTATGAGGGTGGCTTGCTTTCAAATGGTCACTATATCCAACTAGGGAAAAAACCAAATACTCAAAGTAGAATGCAATGGTCACAAGAGAAAAACAACTACTTTCCTGGCTATATGCCACGCAGAACATTGAAATACATCCTCCCGAAATCTATGCAATAGTTCGTATAGACGAATAAAATCGCAAGTGTTTCCTTCCTTAACGCTGAGCTGCGCTTAAGTGGTTCAGGAACGCTGACTACCTGCAGACCGGTTTCGAGCTCTTGGCTCTCATCAGTACAGGGCTGTCCCAGATAGTTTCTTGACCGCTATCTGCTGCGAACCTGACCCAACGTAAATAGCATCTCAGCATTTATACCATACGAGGCGTTCGAAGTCCACCAAATGAAAACGCGAACGCCGAACGCCACCTGGCAACGAAAGAAACACTCGAAAACAAGATCCCATTTCAGGTGAAATGGGAGTGGCTGGTTGACCGACTAGTTGAAAATAAATTAAGATCTTTTATAGAAAATTCCATGTTGTTCAATTTTGTATCTCTAACTGAATTTTCTCTGTAGAGGCCGCGATTTCCGAATTATTCAAGAATAACTTTGAAAAATGACAAATTTTGTAGACAATTTGATCAGGTACAATCTTGATTGATTTGACTTTTTTGCTGTGACGTACCGTTTTGGAGATATGAACGATAAATTGAAAAAGGAAACTTCGACGTCGCCTTTTGTGCTTGTCTCACCTTGAAAGTTTGAGGACTATTGGAATTTTAACTTCCTATCTACACCATAGACATATCCATCTCCTCTTTCATGTCCTCTTATTGAATGAAGTATTTGTTAAAAGTGGTAATGAGAGCTATATTCATCGTATATCAAAAATGACATGTTGGCGAAAATGCTTCTCCAGTTCATTGGAATATAATTTCATCATGACTTTTACTATTGTTAAAAATTTACACTGTGTTGAAATTTTCAATTGATGTTCAAACTGAATATAGATATCAAATCTCAGATATCATATCTCAGATATCATATCTCAGATATCACATGACATTCGCTTGAAGACTATACTCTTTTACAGAAATATCTATTAGACCACATGGAAATTCAAGGTTTCTTGTTCAGCCCTGTTATAGAGCCAGAGCATGGGGAAGCGTTCCTTACTGAAAATATGTATTCAGCAATAAAAGAAGGACGTATGAATAGAGTGCCCCTACTCATCGGTATTGGTTCTGAGGAAGGATTCAACAAATTTGATGGTACACAGAACGAAAAAGGTACGTTATATTAATAAAAAAGTACATCAAATCAATCAACATAATTTTGGGCCGATGACGGGTGTCATTGATACAATGAACGGTCGTACGTTCTTGTTGATTAAGTTATGACTGCAGTACGTTGAATCAACGAATAATGGTCATGGATCTATGTTTGCCGGTTATTGATATTACGAATGGATTTTCATTGGTTCATGGTTGTTGTACATTGAATCAATGAACAGCGAGCATGGATCTATGATGATAAACATTGGTTTATGGTTGATGTACATTGTATCAATTAACAGTGAGCATGAATATGTAAGTGCCAGTTACGAAGGACAGAGTCAGTTTATTACAGCTGAACATTGAATCAATAATCAGCAAGCATGGATCTATGATCGGCGGTTATTGATATTACGAACGATAGACATCACTTGATGATTTTCTTCATTGAATCAATGAAAAGTGAGCATGAATCTGTGTTCGCCAGTTATCGATGTAGCGAACAAATTCTATTGGTATTTAACGGTGGTAAAGTCGTCGTCGAAGATAATTTTGTCAACAGTATCGTCACTATCAGAAATAAGAGGACAATTTTTTCACGCATCAGAGTAATTAATTTCTAAAATTTTGAAAAACCCAAAATTGGCCCAAAATTATCTAGTACATCCACTGATTTGATGTGACCTGACGAATAATATAATATACATTTACAAGGCAGTCGCAGAACACTGGTTTTCTTAAAGAAATATCATTATTCTTTATTTTTATTTTTATCTCTGCTATAATTCAATCACAAGCAATACCAGTCAGACGAACTCGACCGGCCCAGTCAGCACATTCTTTCTTTGTTAACTTTGAAATATGTTGAACTACACTCTACCAAAACTCGTTCGTCTATAGAACGGCGAGGCTTTGGAATTCTTTGCAAATGGAAGTATTTTCAAGAGATAATAACCTCCAGAAGTTAAAAAAAAATCCCAACACCTATACCCCCTCTCCCTATACAAGGCAACGGAAATTTTGTCAAATCAGGCAAATACTGATCTGAACACCTAATTAACTTGATTTTCATTTTCTGTGGAAAATAAAATGATATCAATGTGATGACAATAACCAGTAGTTGTAGAAAGAATAGTACCTTGTGCATCCCACGAGTACCTACCCAGCAAACATTTTGATATGGGTACAACATAATCGACACATTGAGTTGCCCATAGCAAGCCCAGCACATACATAAATGATGGGACTGTAATGGCCAATTATCGACATTGGGTACATATTAACGAGGTAGGGGGAGGGATAGGAGGAGGGGTAGGAGGAGGGGTAGAGGGAGGGGTAGGGGTTTCAGGGGTCCAATTGATCTGGAAGTCCTAGTAACTCAATATAATTTTTAATGTTTATCATCATATTATATCAAATAGACACATACCAGATTTCAAGGAAACAATTTATGAATGACACAATGATATCTTCTTGACCTCTCTCTTCTTTCATGATAAAACTTCTCAGAGTGACTGCTTACCGGCTGGTATATCTACATTTTCATCTTATTTGGGAAGCATTCCTCCAAAATAGATTCTTCGTTGCGAGGTAGGTACTCTTGAAATATAAAATTCTTCATAAGTTATCATGAAGTGGCCTTTCTTGATGTCAGAATTCTTTCTTCATAGAAGTATGAGAAACAAAATACTCTGTTACATGATTTTATAACTCGATCAATATATAGTCTGATTACGTGATATATACTTACATATGGAGCTTTTCAAGTCTCGTTATTTTTTTTGGCACAGGCCTTATTGTTATTCACTTCAATGATAGAGACAGGTTTCCATAACCTAATATTACTTTTGATAGTAACGAACCAAGCAGTCCATGATAGTTACGCTTCTGGAGGGGTAGGAGCCACTACAATTATTATCATCACAAACACATGCATTTCATAACAAAATCTGGAACACTAGATAGGTAGATTGATACTTACTCAATACATATTATCATCATTGAAGAATCCATCTTCTATATTATCAATTGAGAATACTCCTGCCACCATAACTGCCATTATAACGACCAGGGAAAGTGATGAGCACAATGAACTGACAACAAACCAGAGAAAAACGAAACATACGCTATCACTAGAGTGACATATAATAATTATCCAAATGATCAGCTGATTGTTGATGTAGACGTTCCCAGAAAATCCACCAGTGGGACGAGTAGTGAACAGGATATTGGCCAGCAAGGGGCCACAACAACGCCACAACTCGTTAGTGCTCAACCGTTACCACCGGGTGGTAACGGCTCAACTCGTTCTATACATCATACCATCACAAGGCCATCATCGTATTTTCAACTGATGGTTACTTAGCATAGAGAAATCATCGGCCATTAGCAATACACCGGCATCGACACTTTCTCACACTTGCCTGCACTAGGCCGGAATTCGATGTACAATGTTTGCTGAGTAAATATATCCTAATCGTAAGAATTTTGAAAAAAGTAATTCAAAATTAACAGGACTCACCTTTCTCAAATATGTTAGGTTTTGTATCCCTTTGATCTGGCACAATTTCACAAATAGGTAGGAATTCTACGAGCCACAGAAACACAAAACACGACCCAGCCCTTTCAACTTTTCATTAACAACTGAACGAATAGAAATAAAATAAAACGGCAAATGAAAAATTCACCGCGAATTATGAAACCTTTTCATAGTAATAATGTTTGGCGTGATTGATCCATGGGTAGGCAGCATTAATTTGGCGCCTGTTTTGGAAGTTGATGTTTCATTTCATGAAATCAACGTTTAGTGTTCATTGAAAAAATGAAAACCATTCATTATTTTCTTATGTTTGTTGTTGATAGATCTATGACGAAAAGTTCATTGCTCCAATGATGAAAAACATAGATCAATAAACATCAAACGTTGATTCAATGAATTTTTTCATCACATGAATAAAAAAAATGATTAACTATTGATGTTTTTCGTTCATTATTTGTTGGCTCGTTCATTGTTTCAGTGTCTTGCGGTATGAACCCATCATCAGAAATGATTGTAATAATCATCGATTCGTAATATTAATGTTCAAAAAACTGACGACCGCCGTGTTCATTGATTTTACGTACAAAATTATTTTCTGTGTAAGTTATTCCGATAATCATGAAATTCAAAAATCGGTTTGGTCAGTGATGAAAGACCGTATCTATATAGTCTGAAAATTGCGTCAAATACACTGACCGGCAAAAATAACCAACCACCAAAAAATGTGTCCAAATTGTACACTGTAACTTATTTAATACTTGTCGGGTTTTCATGAAATTTTGATCTAATCGTAGATTAATGTTCTGGAATGTAGACCTGAATATTAGTTTACGTGAAAAGCTGATGACTCGATCATCATACATCAGGAAAAAACCAAAAGTTACTCTTTCGCCCCTTATTTCTAACACCCTGTGTCGAAATTGAGTAGTTGAACTTGGCTTCATCATGTTTTGGTTTGAAGTGTGATCCTTTCTTGACACAGTAGTTTTTGATTTGACGATGCTCACGTTATAATCTTATTTTTGAGAAAAGATACGAGTGTTTTGATAAAAGTATGGCATTTTTCAATTCTTAGGAGGAAATCAATATCACTCATATCCACATCATTTCTTTAGCATTTCGCGGGAAGCGATTTTACTAAATATACTGCACGCTAGCACAAACCACGCCCACCATAATACGTCATATCTCCAAACATTACCGATATACTCGGAGTCAGCACATCGCACTAAATATACTGTGCTCCAACGCAAGAATACACTTTTTATGATTTTGACACGAATTCGACTGAAGCTCTCTCGTTGTCAATCTCTTGTACGCAGTGCATTCATATACCCAAATGGTGTACTGGTTAGCGCTGTCGACTTTCAGTCTGAAGGTCCATGGTTTTACTTCATTCTGGTTTTCCTTTTTCATAAAATATTTGAAGTCAAATAGGTCAGTGCGTTTAGGATAAACAGTCTCATTTTATTAAATTTTGTTGAAGAACTCAACTTTTGAAATATATTATTATTCAATGTGTTTCTACACTCCATTCGGTTTTCCTTCTTCAAAAATATTGCAATCAGGGATAGGTTAGTTTAGTCTCTGAGTTTTGCCTAAGTACTTCGAAGATGAGATATTACGGTGGGCGTGGTTTGTGCTAGCGTACAGTATATTTAGTAAAATCGCTACCGGGAAACCTTGATTACAATGAACAAACAAACAGCAGACCTGTAGTCAATAACGAGTAGATATGCCCTCCTCGAGTTTGAATTAGAGCATGTAACATATCGTGCTGATCAAATTTGTCAAGTAGTCATGAAGAATTGTCGAGAAAATTGCCTAGCATATTCCTTGAAGGACAAATCATACGTTTTGAAGAGTCTCTGATATATAAAATATGATCTATAAAACTTTTGAGGGAGTTGGAAGATCCTGGTCTCTTTCGTTTTTTTTTGTTGCCATGTAAAGTCACAGCTTCAATTTGAGTTTTACATGTTTTGAAACTTTGCGAGTAAATTAGAAGAAAACTAGATGACTTATGTCACTGGTTTCGTATTTAAAAGTACTCTAACACAACACACATCTGAATTCAGAGTCTACGCCTCATACTTTTTTAAAAATTTGTATTTGAATGTGGAATTTGGCTCTTTTTTAATAAACAGATGAAAAAACGAATAAAAATAATCCATAAGGCATGAAAGGTGTTGACTAGGCTTAAAGGATAGCAGATGACCCCTTCATTCGACCATTTCAGTTTGGCACACGATGCACCAAACACCCTGTATAACTCAGTGATCTAACTGGTAACTCCGCCAGCAGAAATCTTGTCTTCAAATCTATGGTCAGACTCATGAAATATGTTGAAAGATCAATCAGCTGAATCTCTGTGCCCGTTTGAGGAAACCCCATCAAACTTGGTATTGTTAAAATTGTTATCATAATCACTGACCGATTATGGAATGAGAGAGGTACTGGACATTTCAAAATCATAAGTTGATGCCCGTTCTGATTCAACTTCAACTTTGAGATATGATAGTTAAGTTACAGAAAAATGTGTCCCCCACCAAATTAAAACCGGTATGTCCAAGAGATTTTCAACTGCGATACACTGTATACATAATATGTATCGTACATATTTTGAAATCTCACTGCATAGAAAATGATAACTATTTTGATTCTACAGATGAAACAAGTGTTTTGTCAGATGAAATTCAGAAATGGAAAGATATTTCAAGAGAACTAGATCTGAATCCTGGGAGTATGGTTCTAGATAATATGAATATAGATGAAGAACAAGGGAAAAAACAAGTTGGTGAAGTTATTCACAATCTATACACTCATGGGCGGCTATTTTCTGATAATCTGGGTATCACTGTCAAGGTAATATTCAAGATTTTACGAATCCTTCGAAAAACAAAGAATATTCCTGCATATCTAATCGATATTATTTTCAGTATTTCAGTGAATCTACTTTTACTAATGCTATCATTCGTCATGCTGAATTACAATCCAATTACAGTGATGTATTTTTTTACCGTTTCTCTTATGAAACACCAGAATTGAATGGAATCAAACCAGATTTTGAAGGTACGTACAATATGCCTCAAAAGTTGACATACCGTATTAAGATTTTCAATTTTCAATCAACTAGCTGATGACCTGGCCAAACAAACCAATCAGCTAGAAAAGTAATAGTGAATCGCAAGAAATACTATAGTAGTAGTAATAGTAGTAGTAGTATATATTCTGTTTAAAAATTTAAAAGAAATCTTACATCGTCAAAAAAAAAACATTTTGCAATAGTATAAAACACAGCACAAAATATTGTAAAAAGATAAAAGTATATAACAAATAGTACACTATACAGAACTAGTATCAGATTTTCAAATTTTTAATGGAATCAATAATATCTTGAATATTTTGGAAAGCATTCTTCATCAAAACCGATTTTATTACAGATCTGAAACGAGGCATACTCAAGTCTTTAATATCTTCGTTCAAGTTATTGTAGGTCAACAAACCATAGTAAGAGGTTTCAGTCTTTGATCTGTTCAGGCGTAATAAATTTGGATGAATGTGATTTCTATAACTAGTATTGTAATCATGATTTTTTTTATGCAACGTAAATCTATCAGGGCTATTTTTTACAAATGTTGGACATTCCAAAATATTGACACAAGGTGAAGTGAGTATTTTTTGCTGTATGAATATATTCTTAACATCTTCACGATAGCCCACTCCTCCCACGATTCTAACAGCTCTTTTTTTGAGCTGGTAGATTCTATATGCCAAATTGTCGCATGTCTCCAAGCGAGTATTCCGTATATCATTCTCGAGTGGAATAGCGCAAAATATGCTGTTAGTAGGATATGTTTGGACGTTTCAAATGTAAGTTGTCTCAGAGCATATTATATATAGCTGGTTAATGATGTTGCTAGGTTATTCCCCTGGACATCCCATAGTTGTTTTGAATCTATGTTTATTCCCAGGAACTTCACAAAATTCGGGTTATCAGATTGGTGTGTCAGATCTTTCGTTGATGATATCATCGTTACTGTCTTTGTATGATTCAGAGCTAGTTTGTTTGTTGCAAACCATGCGGCAGCCTTCGACTGTATATCTCCACATTGTATCAGAAGATTGTCTAGTTCGGCTCCACTTGTAGAGATGGTGGTATCATCCGCGTAGAGAGTCGCCATTGGAAAGTCGTTAATATATATGAGGAATAGCACAGGCCCTAAAATAGAGCCTTGTGGTACTCCATTTTCGATTACTAATTGTTGTGATATATTTTCATTAAGTAAGACAGATTGTTCACGATTCTTGAGGTAATTTTCTAATAGCATTATGCTGTTAATGCCGAAACCATAACTAGGCAACTTTTCAACAAATATTCTGTGAGATACACAGTCGAAGGCTTTACTAAGGTCACAAAAGACAGAAGCTGAGTATGTTCCTCTCTCGAAAAACTCCAAAATCACATCGATGAGGTTGAGAATCGCGTCAGGGGTTCCAAAGTTCTCTCTGAATCCATATTGGTTTCGATTTAGAATATTATTTGTTTCAAGATATGATACTAGTTGTATTTTTAATATTTTTTCGTAAATTTATTATGATGGATATCACATTGAAGATTATTTTGGGGACCAAGATTGGCTATAATGGTTTCGCTTTGAGAATTTAAACATCCCCATATTGATATAGTATTGAGAGTTCCCCAACTCGACTTCCTGAGACATTCAATTCGCAATTTCCATGCGACTTATTTATGTTGATATCTTTCGAAAGCTTTTGTGGTATTGTGGTAGAATTGGTATAACGTATCATGGATGAAGTTCCATAGACCATAACCAAGCAACTTCTTGAAGAAGACTTCCCACCAATTTTCTGAGATAAGCTATTTGATGAACGTGACTACTACTTTTTGTTTGTATTCCACAAATGTAGATGTTTCACCTGATTATGCACATATCCACTTGAAAATAATAATAAAATTGATTATATTAGTCATTATTATATATACAGATGATAAGTAACGAAGAAGAGTATTTCTATTGTTTTTACAAGTATGATAAATTGATATTCATCATACAGGACGTGGAATGGAATTATGAATTGAGAAAACCCAATCACGAATCTGCATTCATAACAATTTTCCATCGTTGAAGTATGAACCCCTCGATTGGGTATATATGAAAGTATTGAAAAGGAATATTCTCATATATATTATGAACATGAGAAAATGGATGAGTATATAAAGCAATACATTGGAAATCCACATTCTCTATGTGAAGAAAATATTAATTCTTGAGATCAATGATTCAAACATGTATCATTTCATTTGAATTTTTCGAGAAAATCCGAAAAAATAGAAGTCGGTAAACGATGCCCTCTATGAGAAGCGGTATAAACTAGAGACAGTAAACAAAGTCAGTCTCCAAATCGGTTGATTTGAAAATAATTTCGTACACAAGCTTTTCCCAACATTATTACTGAAGATACGAGAAAAGTCAATGTTAGAATATTTCTCGATCAACTCTGGTTGACAGGGATGCGATAATACAGGATTCCTTCTTGAGAAAACTGTCAATTGGATTTGTTCTCAAATACGAATCATTACCTAGTTTCAAAAATTCTGATATGATGTGTCCAAGGAATATAAAATTGTCCAAATAAACCTCTTTACTATGACAATCATAAAGAGTGATTTCCTCATTTATTTATAGGGGTCCATAAAGTCGCTCATGGGGATGATATCGTCTTCATATGGCGCTTCAGAGGAGTCGATGTTATAGAAAGAGGCTCACCAATGGATGTATTGACAAGTGATCGGTACAGGACACTGATCACCAATTTCATGAAATATTTGTAAGTTCATACCAGAAGGTATATAGGTATTCAGTACACTGAAAGTTCAATACTTCAGGCTTCAACGTACTTCAAACTGCAAAAAACATCATTCCGTGATATTTAAACATTTTGAAGTTTTCTTCACGAATTTCAAAAGTATTTTACCAGCTTTCAACGTATTCAAAATGGTCAAATACGAAAATATATATATATAGGTTGGGAAGATTGAATCACCTTGTACATATCAACTAGCCATCGACCTTACGAGAGCTCATGAGTGTTCTGTGTTGGTTTCGTTACTAAGTCCATACGCAACTTAGGTGCAACAGTGTTAATTTACACAAAAAAATCTACTCTTGAATTGAGAGTAATGCTCTCATTTCAACGACATCATGAGGTGCATATAGCCTCAGAGGCATCAAGACTTCGTTTCAAGACCAAGTTATTCTCACAAATGAAGAATACAGTACTTTTCAATGGAAAACATATTCCAAGATTATGGGATATATTGGATGAAGAAACTGAGTACCTTCAATTTGGAGTCATCATTGGTCTCTCATTGAGGATATTTTGATTTTGGGTCAAAAATACCAATATTTTCTATATAAAACGTGTTATCCTTGCTCCCAGTTGTGTATTCTCTTCATCTTAAATCAACATGAGTTTGGTTTTCGATCATAGTATTCTCGCTTTGAATAGGTACATCACTCTCTTTTCTCAGGGATAACTTGATGCTTTTGAAATGAGTTTTTTTTTCTCTCGTATTATTTTGTACTTGTATTCAACATATGATTATATAAGTATATATAAGTATACAGCTTGAAGATCGGAGACGTCAGTGCCACATGCCAGCATATAAGGCTGGACCTTCTGGTGCCTAGATGAGGCCGCTTTTTCAATGCGTTCCAGAGTGTTTTCTATCATAGACACATCCTAAGATGAAAGAGTGGTTAATGATACTCAACATAATACATATCTACTCTGTATCTCACCTTAACTTGAACTACTATTCCTTCTTGCGCCGCAGTGATAGAAAATTTCCATAGTTTTTTTCCACGCTGATTCTGCTTCGTGGTGGTATAAATTTTGTAATAACTTCCTGTGGTATATTCCAGGATAAGAGGAGGTCTTCTATTGTTGTACACATAATGATTAGAATTACACGATGCGAGGAATATTTTCCATATATTTTCACAACTGGAAGTGGAAAGACGAAAACAGTAAAACACTTACCTATATGTGACCTTGCACTGACTAAATGTAAATGAGCTGTGGCACGCGTCTGCCGATTCCCCTTCCATTTCTTTCAAGGAATTCACGGACTCAAGAGCTTCATGCTCTTGGGATATTAGAGGGAAAATCGAAAACCGTTAAAATGATTTTCATCCAAAAGCATTCAATCCCCTTTCAAAACCAAATAGCAATACTAATTTTGGATGAAAATATTGACTAATCTTGAATTCAAAAATATGATGTACTCGAGGTGAGAACACTTGACTTTGCATCAAAAACAATGATTTTCAACAGAGACCATACGATAAAAGAAGAATTATTTTCGTTCAAACGCAGTCGTATGCTTGCTTCAAGAAATTGATTTTGATTTGAAGTCAACTATGGTTAGATTGAAGTCAGTATCCTTGAATCATGATGGCATTAAATCCAAGAGTAAATTTTTTTGTGTATATTATTGGAACGCAACAGAGAATCGTGCGGAATCGTCTCCAGCCGAGGCTACGGAAATTAGTACTGTATTTATAGCTCGTTTTATGGTTGAAAATTTGCTGCTCTCCCAAGGATTCGAACTAGCAACCTCTCGATGTTTTGATTACTGGTTACTTGAATTGAAAAATATTTTCCTTCCGTGTACCCACTGATATTCACTGATGATGACTGTCAACAGCGCTCTAAAGGCAATGTATGCTAATGTGCTTAGGACCAATCAATCATGAAAATTGATAGCTCCTCGTTAAAACTGCTCATATTTTCAAGTATAGAAAAGTGTGGGTGTTTGTTAACTCTTGCTGACAGAAACTGAGAAAAAATTTGACATGTCAAAGTTAACAAGTTATGTTCTGGTTACCACGAAAAGGGATATCCTGTAATGTTCAGAGAACATCGTGAGAACCAAGGGAAATGAGGTAGGAATTGGTGTTCCTCTTAAATTTCCGGAGGTTATATGCCTCGGGGAACACCTTCCTTGGCAATTTGTTCCAAAGACTCGCTGTTCGTTGGATGAACGAGTCTTTGGGAAGAGATGTTCTGCAGGTCTCCAAAGGGACACGAAGTGGTGCGAAGCCTCAACTCGACGGGTTAATCTCGCGGGGACTGCAAAGGGAGGAACAATTGTTGATATTTCATTAGAGCATCGTCCATGAAAATATCTATAAAATGGAGCTAGATCTACAACTTTCCTACGGTGTTCCAGATAAGTGAGTGAATTTGTGAGCGAGGCATCACACACGATACGAACTACCCTTTTTCGGACAATATTATTTATCATCATACTTAATTTTTTTCCATATGTTTCTTGCTGAAATACATACAAATATCAGGAAATATAGTTGGAAGATTCGGGATAACACACTCGCAACGGTTTCTCATATTGCATAAAATAGTCTATACAACAACTGAAATGAGTTTAAATTTTCCATACTAGTAAGGTTTTTGAGTAGTTTCGCACTTTTCCGCACTGAGTGCGGATGAAAATCTTATCTGCAAGGCGTGCGGAAAAGTGTGACTTTTCGCACGCAAATGGGTGCAAGGAAGGACTACTTTGCGTATGCTCGTTAGACAAATAAATTGGATGATAGATTACCTATATTGTTTCAGGAATCCTACACCCACCAAATCGCCCCTATTGGATTACGTGATCTGGCCAAAAGTTCGACCAGATAAATTTCAATTTTTGGATATCAACGGAACGATCACAATCCAGAACAATCTTAGAGATAAGAGATATAGAGGCTGGTTGAAAATATACGAGGATATGGCGAGGAAGCCAATATTGACGTTTTGATGGTCTCGAGCAATTCGAGTTAACACTTGTAAAACCTTCCATTTTTTGTTGATTGATATTCATTATGAGTTCATTGTTCAATAAAACTGTCGATCAACAACACATTGATAGTGTTAGATTTTCACTGACAATAAGGAGGAGGGCGGTCAATGGTGATTACTTATCCATTCATGGAAAACAATTTGGACAACTGCTTTATTTCTAATTCATTCTTATATGTATAAGCATTTACATTCCTTTGGAGATGTGATAGGGTATGTGGTAAAGAGTGGATTTAACCCTAATATGGATTTTGCAAAAAATGATAGTTTTTGAGGTTATAAAATTTTTCTGTTCTTCTCCAAAAGGTGGACTTCAACGGTCCAGAAGTAAGTTAGTTACCGAAAATCTGCTGTACATTTTTTCAACCTTTCAACTGGGATACATGATCAAAAATATTAACTTATGTCAAGAATGAAAAAATTCCGGAATTAACTTAGATTATAGATAAATTGTAGATACAAAGTGAATTGTGGATTTTAACACTTCCCAGCGGGTATCTTAGTATCATACGACCCCACACCTGATAATGAAGGGCAATTAGGTCAGGGTTGTACCCGGTGACTTGAAAAGTGCAATTATTAAAAGATATTGTAACGTTGACAAAAAACATCCCGTATGAGATATTATTTTGAAAATTGATATAGGAGTATTTGTGACTAGTCCGAATCGAACACCTGAATCTTTGTAAAAAAATGCCTAATCCGTTTCTTTCAAATTTGCTGGAGTTCTTCTGATCACATTAGGATAGGAAATTGTATTTTTTGCTGTATGAAAAATTCATATTCATCATACAGGACGTGGAATGAAATTCTGAATTGAGAAAACCTAATCACGAAAGTTTCCATAGTTCAAGTTTGAACCCCTTAGTTGGGTGAAAGTATTGAGAAGGAATATTCTCATATATAATACCACAAGTGATAATATCTTCCCGGAAATATTCGGTCATTGTTGCTTAGTAATTTCGTGAATGACATTGTTATCAAAACTACGAGCCGTAGGCGTTGTAACGTTGACAAAAAACATCCCGTATGAGATATTATTTTGAAAATTGATATAGGAGTATTTGTGACTAGTCCGAATCGAACACCTGAATCTTTGTAAAAAAATGCCTAATCCGTTTCCTTCAAATTTGCTGGAGTTCTTCTGATCACATTAGGATAGGAAATTGTATTTTTTGCTGTATGAAAAATTTATATGCATCATACAGGACGTGGAATGAAATTCTGAATTGAGAAAACCTAATCACGAAAGTTTCCATAGTTCAAGTTTGAACCTCTTAGTTGGGTGAAAGTATTGAGAAGGAATATTCTCATATATAATACCACAAGTGATAATATCTTGCCGGAAATATTCGGTGACTGTTACGACAGCTTGTTGCTTAGTAATTTCGTGAATGACATTGTTATCAAAACTACGAGCCGTAGGCGAGTAGTTTTGGATCAATGTCATGAGCGAAATTAGAGCAGCAAGCTGGAGTATGTCAATCGACGAATATTTCCAGGAAAAATAGTGTCACGAGTTGTATTCGTATGACTATTTCATGATTGAATGGGACAATATATATAAGAAATAGGAAACATAATTTAAGTATATTTCAACTCGAACTGCGAAAAAGAACATAATGATAGTAATGAAATACAAAATTCACTTTTTTAGAAATCAACTACCTACTCATAGTTATTCACAAAGTGGAATGTACAATTTTGATAAACAGTTTTTTTTTATTATCTTGGATATGGTTGCTCTCAAAAGAGTGTATACAATTACTATCCAATTCAAACAAAATAAAGTGAATTTATGTGACATGGAATAATTAAAAAAAAAAGATATCGTCGCCGAGAGCTCGAACCATCGACCTTCGTATCCTCGCACAACAACCCTAAGTGTTGCGCTACATCAGCTAGTAATTATTTAACTATATCAGTCACAATAACTTGAGACTTCAAAAAGGAATTTGAATTCTATTATTGTTGTGTCAGACCGTCAAAAAATATGCAAACTTTTTAAATTACACATGAAATGTCCAGTCAGAATAAAATTGTCTCGCCTTTCGTACAAAATATCTCACTAACGCGAATTATAAGTAAATTAAATAAAGTAGGAACTTAGGTTATTGTCTCAGATTTGAATCCAAAGGAATGTTGACCAGACACGATGTCAAAATTTTATCGCTGATAAACGAGGTTAGTTGGTCACGTGTGGGTCAATTCGGCTTCTGTATTGGTAGAGCAAGTCCGATAAAATTTAATAAACAAAAAATATCGCTAGAATACAGAAGAAACCATGAAAATGGTCGATTCTGATTGGTTCTCGAGATCAAGAGTGGAATAGTCAGATGAAATTATGAACATAAAAAAAATTGATAAATATACGAAGAGATACATTGAGAATTCGCAATATTTATGTGAAAAAAATATCAATTCTTTCAACGGTTTATTTAACGGAAAACATTGCTGGCTATATGCCACGACGAACATTGAATTATATCTATTGAACACACCCGATAAGAAATTGAAAACAAAATCTATTGAAGAATGGCTATAGAATAACTGAACTTCAGGTTACTGAGGAGGAATAGATATTCGAAATGAGTCAATTCGAATGAAGTCATATAACCTGTTCGTGAGAGATATAATTCCCATATCACTGATACGAATGATTCTTTGGAAATTCCAGGCTCATCAAGATCAGAGTTCATGCACTTATGCTTCTTCTATACATTTCAATCTTCATTTTAGTACTGAGCATATTGGTAAGTTAAAATTTTATATCATATTACTTTATCCGATTTGAAAGAGAATGTCAATACTCAATTTCAGAGGATTTTCATTTTTCATGCTCTCCTTTTGGATGTTCAACAGATATACTTAATTCAATATCCGATGTGGAAAATAGCCAGGCAAGTAGTAGTATTTCGTTTTCATATTCTTATCGTGTGTGTTCGATAGATATAATTCAATGTTCGTCGTGGCATATAGCCAGGAAAGTAGTTGTTTTCATCATCACATAGAATATGCAAATTCTCAATGTATTTCTTTATACAGGGTGTCCGCTAAAAGGAGGTCAATCCATTAACCACATATTCCTTGAACAAAAACAATATGAGTTTCTAAATATCATTTTTCATTTTAGCCCTTCATATTCGGTATACAGGGTGTCAAAGTTGGAAATTAAAAACTGTTTTTTTCTAATTACTCGCGTATTTGATAAGATATTAATCTCAAAATTGGTACATCGTGTCGGAGAAAATGTACTAAAATAATTTTTACAAAAAAAAAATTTTAAAAGTGTAAAAATTATTTTAATACATTCGCTCTGAGCACCCGGTATTTCCATATTCACCTTTCCGCACGTAATAAGATACGCCCTCTTCCAATTTCGACGAAATAAATAGGAGTATGTGAACATTATGAGATCACCGTAAGCCGCAAGGCATCAAACAATAACCAGTACATTTCGAATTATCTTAAAAACAAATAATTTTATCGGAATTTTACAAAAATCAAAAAATACTCAAAAATGTTTGAACACATGAAGAAAAAAAGATAGGAAGTCATTAGCGCACGTACAAAAAAAATATGGGGGTAAGTGTGTACTTGACCCCCAGTATTTTGAATATTTGACAGTTATTTTCTGTTTTGTTTTCCTCACACGATGTAACTCTTTGTGCTGAAGTAATGTACCTATTTTGAGATTAATATCTTATCAAATACGCGAGTAATTAGAAAAAAACAGTTTTTAATTTTCAACTTTGACACCCTGCATATCGAATGAGAAGGGCTAAAATGAAAAATGGTATTTAGAAACTCATATTATTTTTGTTCAAGGAATATATGGTTAATGGATTGACCTCCTTTTAGCGGACACCCTGTATACAGTGTGTCCCGCTTTTCATGACTACACCCTGATATCTCACTTATCAATGATGCTATCAATGTTGAGGAGTACAAAATACACTATTATTCGGAAAAAGGATATCAGGGCCTATTTCAAATAACTGTGATTCTATTTTATCATTTCAACATACAATCACCACACAAATTTCAGAAAAATCGCATTGTTTTTTGGGATCTTGAAATATTTTATTTCAGCTCTTGGTATCTTGAAAACATGAATGGGGGATACCACTGATTTTTTAAAATGACATTATCGTGAACTCTATACTGAAAAACTACCAGCGAATTAATTTTGAATTATTGTCATTCATGCTAAGACGATAGAAAAAATAAATTAGAATATGTCCATTTCAAAACACACAATTCCTGCGCCATTTTAAGTTTTGTCAATTCATTGGTGTGACTGGTGCGACGTCTTATTCCCAACACGCCTATTGTCCTTGAGATGACCAATCACGCTGCAACACTGCGGAATGACGATGTATCAGAGAGAGATAGCTACAGTTCGGGACTAATACGTCACGACTCCATCATCATATTTGGCTGTTTGAAATATCGAATGAAATATGCTGATTTCAAAACGATATAGATTCGATTCCCTTCAACTTGAACTTATAATATTGATTGTACATCAAACGTAAATCATGATTCGTCGATTGAAAGAGGTTTGCACGGATTTTTTCTCTCAGTGGTCTTCCCCATTGTAGGGGTTTTGGGGTTGCTGAATATGAATCTGATGGAGAAAGTTGTTGAAAATGTCCTAATATTTTTTTCCCAATTGAAGGCCTTTTTTGTACCCTTCAACATCGCACGCCAATGGTGAATGAGAATTTCAAGAGAATCGCACCGTTAAAATATGTTCATAATTTTTTCTGAGAATATTCCTTCCCAATAAGAAATTGTGTTTGATTATTTCTTTTTGCTCGACAAAGTACATAATTTTGAGTACCTAATATATTATGAGAGAAAAATATTTCCATTTCGCCCTATGAATACGAAAGTACAGGGTTGGAGTGGACCAAATTGTACCACCTGTATATGCAATCACTGGACCCACTTTTCGGCGCATTCTGTGAATTATTCAGTGATTGTGATTATATTGAGTGATCCGTTGAACCCGCAATACCTATTCATGATTTAGTTACTGCATATCACTAAAAATTGAAATTCACCTTGAAATGGCGTATTTGCGATATGCTGTATTTATCACTTTTTCTAGAAAAAACTCGAATATCTCAAGTATGGTTCATTTGAAGTGTAGGGTATGATACATGAATTTGAATAAGAATTATGAGAGGAATTCAGTAATATGGTGAGAAACAGGATACCCTATTGAAAATAACAAAGATGACATGCTTCCATAAAAACCTAAATCTTCAAAATAACTATAATTTGCTCTTCGTCGATCTCTACAAAAAATCGCATTTCAAGTTCTAATTACCGAACGAAGAACCGACTGGATCCGAAGTCAAGTATTTTTCGTCCGCACTTACTTTTGCGCTGCATGGTTGCCAGTTCTACCGAATTTTCAGTAGATCTCCCGATTTGCATATTGATCTACTAATCAACTGTAACATTTCAACCTATCGGAAAATATATATATATATATATTATTATCAATTTCTGATTGATGACAAACACTCATAAATTGAATTATATTTCGGCACGCTCTGTTTGAATTGATTTTAAAATAAGTAATTGATTTTCGTATAGGTACCAATGATATGAATAAACCAAAAAAGGACAATACTTCATCTGATTCAGATCAAATAAAATTTTTTATATACCTCAGTTCCAACAGTTTGTTTCTTCGGTTCTATTCATTTATTTGTTTTGTAGTTTTGTTGTTCATTTTCACTATTTGTTTTTGTTTTCAAATTGAGGATAAGAAATATGATTTTTTTTATGAGAATGTTTGTTTTGTTTGTTCCTGTTTTGTTGGAAATAGGTAACTTTTCTATTTACTAAAAATACATAATGTTTCGACGTCATACGATCATTTCATAACCCCTAGTAAAAACACTATGTTTTCCAATTTGACACACTGTATCTTGAAAACTATGCATTTCCGGACCTACGTATATATAAAATGAATTTTCATGTTTTCTGCATTTCCGGACACCCTGTATGAATCGCATTCATTCATGTGGATATACCCTGTATTATGCCCTTCACATTTATTCAATCTACATGAAATAATAATTCACATTTATTTTGATAACAAAATAAATGTAAATTTTGATAACAAAAAGAATGCGTCAAGTAAGTGACTTTAGAGTTCACGGAATTAACGTGAGTATATTTACGTATTCTACAAATTGTGTTTTTTATTGTTCTACGGCCTGCTTTCTGCTAACCCAATGCATAACTCACGTTTGTTATATTTTGCAATAACAAAAATTCATATGAATAACAATAATTCAACCAGAAGGACTCCGTCTTGGTATCCAAAAAAAATGTTTGAATTTGAATGCAAAAACAACTGTTATGTTCACATAATAGAATGGGTCTCTACTCCACTATATAAAGGATGTTTCACTTGACAACAAGCATGTCGATCAACACCAGTGGCGTATACATAGTACATGTCATGTATGCCACATTTCATTGAAATATATGAAGTGATATCAACGATAATAATAAAAAACAATAAATATTTGAAAACTTCACCACTCTGTATCTCAAAAGTTAGGACATTTAGGTCATAATTACGTTCATATGAAATCTCCTTCTAGGAATGGGCCCAAGAGTCACCTCCCCAAATAATGACATCCGGTTATGAAACACCAGGTATATATTCCACAACTTGAAATTATGCTACTTATAGATCAATCGTAATTTTCATCAGCTGTGGTGATATTATTTTGCAAGCAATTCACACCCTTCTACTAAATTAATTTTCTTCAATCTACATAATATGAGGGACTTTCTTTTATTCAACGGTGGCTCCATCAATCCACCAACTGCGTTCATATATTCTTGGGATTTCAATTTGACGTAACCACGCGTTCATTTATTACTGTTGTGTCAACCAAAATTGCAAACCATTCCACCGATGTACAGTCGTATTCAATAAAAAAGCGTACAAGTATTATGAAGAGAGGATTTGGGGATCCTTGTTCTAGTTGTGTAAAACTGGCTCAGCCAATGCTTTATTGTGTTTTCGAGAACCTATGACAACTTTATTGTCAATATTTTGGTGAACAATCATTCCCGATAGTCCGTTTCATGCAGAATAGGATGACGTTAATTTCTCTCTGTAATATACTTGTACGCTTTTTTTTGAATACGACTGTACATACAGAGATGGTGGACGAATTTTGGTGGCTTTCGAAATGACAGCGACAGCATAACCTCGAGAAACTAGGTAGCAGCATTCGAAATGTTCCTATCATGAAAGTTATTTAGGTATAAAAGTAAAAAGTTACCTTTCCAACTATGGCATGAAAGTCATTCATCTTCCTGTCTACTTCCTGGACAAAAGTTGCTGAAAAATACTTGTGAACAACAAGGGTTTTGTATGATTTCATTTGCTCATGAGGGTAGAAACTGTGGGTCACTATAAATAGTAGGAAATTATAATTATCAGGTAGTCTAATCAGTCAGCAGTTTCAGATGTGAAGGGCTTCAAATCCTTGATAAACATCAGCTCCATCAGATATCTACAAACAAATTATGGTTGTATGATAGCTTCAGGAATTGAAACTCACTGGTTAGTTGAGAAAAATAGCCGAAAAAACAATAAATATTCATATTTACCTCTGACCAGCCTCTGGGTTTTCCTGCAATAACTTCTTGGAATATGAACTAAGCATATTGAAGCACTGTTCAATTCAGCTCCGAGACTCCCTCAAACACCTGACACATAAAACTACCAGAATGATAGTTGATTTCAAGTGATGTATAATCCTCGTTTGCCAACCAGACGCCATCTTGTCAGCTAAAATGTTACGTGGTTTGGATTGCCTAATTGGATTTGAAAGCTGTTTGTCTCGTCTACTCCCCAACATAAACAATATATTTTATCCTCGGAACTATCAGAAGAACTAGTAGAACATCTGAGTCTGGCGACTAGGACTCCAATTACACTTTTAGTACATCATTCCACATTATGTTTCGTCAATTCTCAGCTTCTAATTGAACATAATCCAAATCCCTATCAAATCACGAAAACGCCAAACACGAGATTCATTTATTGAGAACCCGTTTTTCATTTATAAAGTCGATTTTTCGACTATCGGCATTGACAACAATTCCACAATTAGTAGTTCAACTCCAAGTAAGTCAAAAACAGGTTATGTGATACTTTCACATCAATTTTTCTGTATTGTAGAACTTTCAATTAGGCCGAAGATGGTCTTTTATAAGACCGAAGTATGTCCTCTATGATTGTGTAACAACACCATTGAAATTTGTGGAGATGACTCAGAGCATTCCTTCCTTCCTTTGAATGATTTTGAAATATAAGAAGATACAAAATTCGGAATTGAATTGGTCAGATTGTGCAAGGTGGAGAATTTGAATTAGGTACTAGTAAAACTTAGTTTTTGTAGTGAGCCCAGGCTACGTATGTGTTGATGAGACACCCTTTATACAAAAGCTTGCTCAAATGTGTTTTCCAACTATGGAATTCCACTCGAAATGATCGAGAATCCCCTTCAAATGACTGTAGATTGCTGAAATGATATATATGGATGACTGAAATATTTCTAACTACATAGTCACCGCCATAGAAAAATAATAATTAGTATCGATAGAACATTCACAGTAGAACAATGTAAGTTGATTACAGTGAGTTCAAAATTTGAAGAGTTGAATACTTCAGAATTTGTGTGATTTCAATTTCTGTCAAATATGAATGAAAGTATGAATAGTTTGATTGAAAGGTACCTTGACTATAGTGTTCATTAGTACAGATATTGGATAATTATGAGAAATAACGTGTATATACTATTGACTAAAATGGGTCGATAAAGAATTAGGTTCAAGTATAATTATTCTGTATACCTACCTACACCAACAAAATGTTCCAAATGTTTTTCATTGCTGAATTACCCAAAATGTAGTATAGTTGAAAATTGTTGAAAATGGTGAGTGTTTCAGTAAAAACAAATGACAGATGAACTACTTCCTTTAAGTAGAATACAGGAAGGCCCAGAAGTGAGTGTAGCAATTTCATCTGCGGTAAAGCTTTGATGTTAAATGACAACTATGTGAAACTGTATCAGAATGTATAAAATCAGTATACTCAATTCTTGAACACATTGTAAATGCTTGCCGCCCTTAATAATTGAGAAGAGAGAATAATGTCCAAGAATTATGTATATATACATCAATTTGAATAGATGAATAATTGATCGAATGGGTTACCATGGAATTAGAATTTTTTTGGAGGGTGAATCATATACCAAATTCCAATAAACAAATCAAAAATTCCCAATAACGAACAAAAGATAATGAATATTCAACTTCAACACGATGTATGTTTGATTTCCAGAACATCCAAATATATAGGACTGCCTTTACCATTTTTCCTCCAGAATCATGAAAGTCTACATCAGCAAACCATCCAAAAGTGCCCAAAACAAGAGGATAATAATCAGAGTCATTTTGATTATTGTCGGTTTATTGATACTTATTGGGATCACAACAATGGTCTCAGTGATAATCCTGAGGTGTAAATGTGTGGATGATCCAATAATAGAGGTGAGTTTCATTTGATTTTCAAAATATATATTGAGAGAGGTATTGTACTAAATCCCTAAATGGTAGTACAAGAATATTGAATGTGCAGATATTGGTATAGGGCAATATGTATTCATTCATCTAAGATATCTAGCAAAGAAAACGTATACAGTGTGACCAAGATAAGGTTGCACAGCATGAAGTTTCAAAAACGGTACACGGAAAAATGGAATTGTTGAATCGAGCAAAATTTAATTGAATGACGCAATTAAAAGTGTCATATATGCACGACAAAATATGATCTTGGGATGAGTAAATCTATACCTTGTTTCAGGGCGAATTCAAAGTTTGAATTAAGTGAATATACCAAGGAAGGGCAGATTTGTATTTCTTGCAAAATAATTTATTCAATATTCGTTGCAGAGTGTGAGTAAGTAATCTTCTTTCAGCTATATAATCGAAAGAAATTGGAATTGAAAATTCTTTCGATTAGCTAAAATAAGATTACTTACTTGCAGGTACAGACAGACACTTAACTAGGCAGAAAATATTTATTGCTATGAAACGTTCCAAGTAATTTCAATGGAATTGCTGATCAAAATTGACACTGACATGCTCTGGGTGAACACAAAATGATGTAGGATTCAATAAAACATTACACAAAATTGGTTCTATAAGATTTGGAAAAAAAAATTATAGGATTCGTACGGCAACAAATGTAGATTGACTACATTGGCTGGATTCCTATCCTCGCTACGCATGGCTATAAACTAAATCAGCCGCGGCAGTCAATCTACTACCTTGCTGTCTAGTAAAACAAATAACCATTTAATTCTCAATTTAACTATGTATATTAGGTATACGAAGTGGTTCCATCGTAATTCCAAGAGAAACTATTATTAGTTCCACTATACCAGGTGGTCCGGTTAGTAATACAAATAATTCAACAGAATGTTGTATTCGTTGAAATAATAAAAAATGGTATATAAACTTATACCTTTGAACGCGTCGTTTTCGAGATATAGGGTGTTAAAAATACGAGTCTGATTAATGTTTTTGGATGAAAAGTTCGAAACGGTTTGGGATCAAATCAACATATTTCTCACATAAACTAAACTTTTCACGCTCTATAAGGTGAAATGAAAGTTATTGCATAAAGTAATTCATTGGCAGGTGATTCTAGGAGTAGTGGAGGTGAATTAAAGTTTCATTGTGTTCGTCTAGTTATTATTTTTCATTAGGTATCTTAGATTTCTCATATTGTTGGTTTAGTTCAATTCGAAAACGTTGTAACGCATTGAAAAAATATAACAGAAACATTATACGCAAAAATTCATCCGTTTTCACATTTTGTACTCGGAAATGAATATAGTTGATGCACACATAAAAATTGGGGTGATTTTTTCATTCCCCACCCCCAGATTCCGCCGCCAGCACTGAATCACTTTTAGAAAATAAAATTCATTCCATCTCATATAGAGCGTATAAGAAGTTTAGTATCTTTGAGAAAATGTGTTGATTTACCTCCAACCGTTTCGAACTTTTCAACCAGAAACATTATTCTGACTCGTATTTTCAACACCCCATATATCTCGAGAACGACGCGTTCAAAAGTAGATATTTATATGAACTTTTTACTGTTGAATTTTTTGTATAACAAACCGGACCACCCTGTATAACGATAATTAGTTGGAAATTTCTAATTATGATATTTTCAACATTTGTTATGAATGTTATTTCTTCCAATCACTGTTCCTATTGTGATTGTCAAAGTTCAGTTATTGAGGTAATTCAGGTATAAGAATCCATCAAGATAAAACAGTTCGAAGGGCTGCGTTGAATGAAATATTTCTCCTCCTCTTTTCATCACTATTCAATAACTAGCCCATCAATATTTGACACTGAATGTTAAGAAACAAATGAAACTGAATATTTTTCTTTCATATTTTTAAAACATTGATAATGTCGAAAACTAGGTCGGAACACAATCAAACCATGGTCAATACAATGCTGGAAATATACGAAATGAGAAAATTTTTCGTAATCTATCGAAACAAACTAGAGCCTGGTGTTTGAAAAGGATATGAGACGTCGCATAGAGGAATCAATATGATCACGTCGAAAGCTGGTATGAAAACGTATCAAAGAATAGAATAAATTTTCCAAAAATTAACTTTTTTTCACATACCTTAAAACGAATATTGAGCGAACTGTTTAAAGCATTTCCAAAAATGTTCGGACATTGTTGGAATGACCCTCATAATGATAGATAGATAGAAAGATATATACCAATTCATTATTTCAGTCACATTTTAACAAATCCACAAACGTATTGATAATAATATATCAATTATATTCTATGTGTACGCAAATGTTGTTTCCGCTCGGCTTCGCTAGACGTTCTGCCTCCCAAATGCAAAATTCGCTTGTCAAACAAAGTGTTACTTTTGATACTAATAAAACAATCTACTATTTTATGCAACCGACACAAAATTCGTCCATTTTAATACCGAAGTAAGATCTTGATCTTGAATTGCTGTTTCTATTAGTGACATGAACGTAAGTATATGTTGCTAGGCAACACTTTTATTTCCTAGGAGCTGAAGTCGAACTAATCTAAGAGCATCACCTTATGTTCGGGTGCTGGCCTCTATATGTGAGAACAATATTTTGAAACTGGCCATATCAGGTGCTCTGTAGATCATGAGAAACTGTAGTAGATTTTCGCACGGAATGAAAATGCGAGTTTTGTGAAGGAACTTTCGCGATGAATCGGAACTGATTTTTCCAAGAAAGAGTATTGCTGATGGATAAACTGAGCAGAGATATTGTGGTCTTGGTGCGCTCCAATCGATAAAAAAAAAATGAGTTCCGCCTCTCTAGACAATAGGCTTGAGCTTTGATGTCGATGAAATCAACTAGGTTGTTGATTCGCCAGGCTGTAATTTCAGCATGATCGTCATTGACATCGTTGACCTTCGACTTAAGTTCTTGGTTTCCTAGAGAGAAATGAGAATTATAGAGGAGAATGCGGTATGGAGAGAAATATCGTCTGTGGATAGGGCAAGTGGTAGTTCCCAACAGATCATTGATATGAAGTAGAAACAATGTTGGTGCCAAAATTAATCCCTGTGGAATGTCACTGAGGAAGCTACTGTCTTAGCGAAAAGTAATTCCTAACAATGTTTGAATATGTCCAGTGTCCACATAGTTACCAGCCTCATAGTAACAATATAAAAATAGTTCATAAATATGGTCTATGGAAAAGTTTGCCTTGATTAACTACCGATATTGTTGAATATATCATTAATTGGAAGCTATACTTTTTATCTTCGAGTTGGAATATTTTCACGAGCAGAGAAATCACCATTAGTTCCATATGAAATTTGATATCGATGTTGAAAGTAGAAAATAATAATATGCTCATGAATCAACCATTCAATAATGCATACCATACCAATGAGTCCTTTATGGCTATCATATCATTATTGATGATTGAATGCGGAATGAATGGAAAACATTAATGACCGAAATTTGGATCATGAAATAACTGATATAAATAGTAGGTAGCTAAAGATGATAATGCGAGGATATTTTTTAATGATGATAATCATTTCATCTGTACACGTGCCAAAAATTCCTTATTTCCTAACCGTTAGGTCCACTTTCAAGAACCCTTGTTCGAGTTTACAATGAACTATTTCAACAATCACTACGATATTTATGTTACGATCATTTTTAGAGACCCTGTGGTACCGACTCTGGCAGCTATTCATCCTATATTTTGTTTCGAAATCCCCTCTTACCATAGCAACGGAGAAATTCATGACACCCCGAAGATTATGGAATTACAAAACATATCATTTTACGAAAATTAGAAAATAAAAGCGGATGATATTGTGTCAATTGATCTACTAAAATATTATCAAATTTCGAGCGGTTGCCTAGTGATAATTGAATAAACTAATTCATTCATTCATTGAATAAGGTCAATTCATAATCAACACACAGATTTCAAAATCCATTGTGCTGATAAAATTCAGGTTATAACACAAACTATTACTGAATGTGAGAAATGTTAACTATATGTACCTGAGATATTGAATGAATAAATGAATAAATTATTTTTTATAACTGGTGATAGCCCTGTAACTTGATAACGATTCAAATGAGGACATATGGTAATAGAAATTGCATTCCTTTAATAAGCCAAGGAATTAAGTCCTTCCTAACATAATATTTTGTAACACCCTGTATAATTATGAAGAGAATCGTTCATTGAATCATAATATCATGAAAAAATGTGACATAAGATAATTCTCAGAAGTATTTTCTAGATTGATTTGTCAATTGTAAAAACTGCTGCTTTTCTTCAAAATACAACATTAACGATGCTGACGGTATATGAATGTAGTTTTCATTAGTATTATATTTCCTAGACTTCTAAAGTCATATTAGGAGTAAGTAGCTTGTGAATCCGGTACAATCTGGTTCCTCTCTCCGTTCACTTTGAAGTCAGACAAAAATGGTCCTAAAAGCTCATTCAACGTCAAATTTCAAAGCCTCCTAAGATGAAAAAATTGTTTTATTAAAAAAAAACCGATTTCCTAACGAGTTAATCATGGCTTCCTTAAAAAAAATCAGACTCTAATTCACGAAGTGTGATATTTCGATGATACTCAAAGATTTCATGTACTTGTGAGATATACTGCACTAGACAGGAAATTTCAGGATCCATAGAACAATGGGAAATTTCCGAGGAAATTTCGATATGGCGGTCATAAGAAAAATGAAAGTTAATGCGGTTTCCAAAATAACAAAATACGATTGACATGTTATACGCACGGTATCTTATTCATCTGATAATGTCACATTTTGACATCTGTCACAACAGGCGTTTCGGGTTCATCGGCAGGAAATGAAGTGAAATAAACGGATGCCATATAAGTTTCCCTCACAATTTTTCCCATTCAACCTGTGCTGCATGCATAATAATATATGTAGTATATCCGAGATCACTAAATAGCCCTTTCAGCACCATCGAGATATACAGTGTGTCACACTTCTAATGGAAACACACCTGTATCTTACGTAATTGTTGGGTAAGGATCCTGAAATTTGCTGGTGCAAAAAATATACCAAAAATGCACTCTGTGACCAAATGAGGCCATCTTCAGTGATTTACACTGCTCGCCAACAGCCATGGAACCACCTCATTTTCCGGAGAATGATATCAGGAGTCTCACTTTCTAGTGATAGAGATATAACAAAAATGTAGTCTATGGCTAAGTGGGGTCATCTTCAGTGATATACACTGCTCGCCAACAGCCGTGAAACTATACACAAATGTCCGGAAAATAATATCAAGAGGTTGGAAATCGCTTCGGATTCGAAAACAGGACATCCAATTCACTAACTTTTCATATTTTTACGCATTATTTTCGGTAATGATTCTCCTCAACCCATTAACGAATTCATTCATTCCATCCATCCACTTCAATGACACCCGTGATGATTTCTGATCCATTGGATCACTTCTCATATTCCATTCGATTGTACTAGTTCTGATTGTTATTTCATTATCCCTGATGAGAACTAACTTTATGATCATCAATTTCAGAAAAACCATTAAGTGAATTTTCTGATTAAACTTTATAATTTGAATCTGAGACACACTGTATATCGATTCATAGGACCATTCCCAATATTTTCATGAGTGTGCTTACAAAGCTTATCATAATAATGCATGGAGGTTATGAAAATGATAGGAGGAAGGGGAATGTTGGCATCCAGCAAATTAATGAAGGAATAATGAGTGGATTTAGTTGCTATACTGAATCATAGGATTATTCATTCGATAATCATGACTGAAAACTAAGCCTACAAATTATAATCATTCCTATACTATATCTACCTACTTATCTACACATGAATATAAGTTAATTCAGAGATACGACAAATATATTTCGAAACAATTATTTTGTGGTTTCATGAATACGAAAAATAAAACAATGAATGATGTTTATTAGTATCATCAGTACAGGGTGTACCGAAACATTTTACCAATATTCCGGATGCGAATGAATCACAACACCAATAGTGATCCAACTAGAATATAAATTTCCAAGAAATATTCAGTGCGCGCAAGATACAAAAACAAAATTGTTGTTATGTATATCAGATGGAAAAGCGATTTCAAATCTTATATTTTCGACGTTGCTCAATGCATAGTTTCAGAGATAGGAACAATAAATGATACAGCCTGAATATTCTACAGGATGTCCCAATGGGAAACAGAAAATTTTCAACGGTGGGTATAGCTCATTGAGGTGGTTCTGAATGTACCATTTTTGTAGGGACTCACAAGTTTTATATCTGAGATATAGGATGTTTCATCAATTCTGTTCAATTATTTTTGACGACATAACTCACGAAACACCCTCTATAATCCTTTGGAATCGGGTCCTCAATCGTTACCCCTTCTACCCAATCGACTCACGGAAAAAATCCAGGGCCGTATCAACGAAAATTGATCATATATCTGGATCCCCAAAACGAACATCCTGTATTCTTGAATCTCCAAAATCTGGTTACATATTTGGAAAGTGCACAAAAAGCTGAAGCGTATGGTGTACTTCAAATATCTCCGCATGCTATTTCACTGAAGAATTTCAGATTTTGAATTTGAGGTTTTATGCATTTGGATCGGTGAAAATGGAATATTTTGAGTTTTCCCAATTGAATTACAAAAATTATCAGGAACCACCGAGTGTATTCTTGCGAACTTTGGTGCACAAGTTCACATTCTTCTATTTCTTCTACTCAAGCGACTCATTTATCAGTCACGATGCAAATCCAGGTCTGGATTAACAAAATTTGATCATATTCTGGGCCCCAAAAAGGGCGCCCTGTATTTCCGAGTTCCCAATAGCCGCTTACATATTTGAGAAGTGCACAAGAAGCTGAATAGAATGATGTACATTTCATTTTCATTCATGCTCTTTCACTAATAAATTCGAGAATTTTTGCATCGCAAAGTTTTGAGTTCTCCCAAATAACGAAAATTACCGCAATTTCTTCTAACACCCTATGAAACAGTTATCGTCAGCATTAATAACCTGGATGAATACGCCAGTGTGTCTTCACATATTCCAATTATGCTATTGATCACTCATTCATTTGTAAAAAGAAATTGAACTAATCAATCGACATGATGATCAACATATCAAAATATCTAATTCCTCAACTAGAAATATGTTAGCAGATTTTGAAGATTCGAAAATATAATCAAACCGTTAATCCGGAGCTGGATTTCCCATGTGACTCGCTTGGGTTGAAAAAGGAAATTAAAAAATAAAATACTTGGTGGATTGTGATAGTTATCATTATTCGATTGGGACAACTCTGATCATTATCATCATTATAAAAGAATGTCAACTGTAATTCATAGGAGATTGGAAGTGATCTGCATTTATTTCACTCATCCTAGAATTGAATAAAAAATTTGAAGCCAAAACACAATGAATCAGATCTATTTCTGTATCTCAGAATACCGAGTTGAACCACAGTTTAGAGAATATAAGATAATATTCCCTAAACTGTGGTTAAACAAATGCTGCGGTATATATGATGCCTCTGAGCAGTCGTTTGTTATAGACCAGCTGTTATAACGTAGCTTAAATATACTGAAAATAATTAATATCGATTTTATATACTGTATACAAATGCAAGTCAACACAATTTGAAGATGTCTGAATATTCTATTTATGTAGGTACTTTGATGAAATGAAGTATTTTGTATTTTTCAGAATTGCAAAGAACCATCACAACAAGATCAGTGTACTCACGTTTCGATACCCAATGGCAAACTCAGAGGACGAAAATTATACTCCCCTAGGAAAGTTCCATTCTATGCTTTCCAACAAATCCCATATGCCAAGCCACCAACAGGCCAACTTCGATTCAAGGTATATATTGTTGCATATCAACCTGATATGTATTATTCTATTATTCCATACAAAATCAGGGAATATATTATTGAATACTGTCTGTAGGTTAATCAAGGAGGTGGTACATCCATTATTCCAGATTTTCTGGTGAATTCAAGATTATTTGATGAAAACATTCTGTGACTCATTTGATTGTCAACGTCACCAATTGTCACAGAGAACAGAAAAGTGTCAGGACAAATACGAATTCGCGATACAAACAATTCATTGTTTATGTTGAAAACGGGAATAGATTCGTTCTCAAAACGTCTAAAGCTAAGTAAAAATTCGATATTCTTTCTATATAGGTACCGCCATTTCTCTTTTCCAAACTTTTCTCAATACAAATTGTCACTGACAAGCTGGTGAATTTTTCTTTTAGGCTCTCTGATCCTTCAAACGCAGTGACACTTTTGGGCCAGATCATCTGATTTGTCCTTACTAAACGTATATTGAAATGATATTCATGTTCTCATATATATAAACGAGGAGAGAAAATCCCAAAAAATCTGGAATAATGAATATATTATTGTTTGTACTCACATAACTAAAATGGCACGGATTTCTGATCTGTGATTTAATCAAAAAATTGAACACGTTACCATGGCAACACAATTTCCTAAACACATTACCAAGACAACATAGGTTTTTAAACACACCTTCATTCGTTTGAGTCCTGTCCTGTCCGGCCTGTATATTGTAGGAACTGTCAACTGTCTTTTCGGAATTTGTTAGCAATCAGAATTATTCAAACAATTCCTGTTTGTATCAAAATTCTCCATTGAAAATGTATGCGAAAATTAGACGAAAACGAAAGCGAAGAGAGTGCTTTAGGTAATTGCATATATCCAAGAACCTTGTGTAAAAATGAAGGTCTCTCTTTGTGGGAAATGCATTCTTTAGTATGCTAAATGACAATACACGTCAAACACAACATTAATATAAGCAAAATTATGCAATCAGTATATGAATACAAACCTGAGAAGTCGAAAACTTTGTTACCTCAATGAATCGAAGAATTTGTGTCTCCTAAGTCAGAAGCCGTTCCAATTCCATTTATTCGATGAACACATTTTTACAATACAAGAATCTTCTAGAGGGGACATTGGACATGAAAAAAATGTAAAACATACAATGTAGAACACTCAGATACGCCACAGTATTACCCTCCAAGGGAGGCCTATAAGGCGGCCGATGCAGGCCTCGCCGATGATTTTTGTGTAACAACCCTGATGACAGTCATGAGGAAGTTGACTCCTACACCGAGAGAAATATCTATTAGCTGTTATACGAAATTGTATAACCATTAAAAGATTTCTGAATTGAATAGGCGCCAGCATAGTTCCCATTTCACTGTAATCACGTTTATCATTTCAAAAAAATCATATAACTGTGAAATATCACTTATATGAGAATGAAATGAAATGATACTCATATAAATTTGTCTTGTTTTCAATTTGATAGTCAAATAAAAAGCATTTCAATATTGAATAGTGATATTATAAAAATGATATAATACTCATATCAATATAATTTGCTTTCAATTTCATAGTCAAATGATTGCATGGTATTTCAGTATCAGGATGATTAATTTTTCTCCAGAAAAATGAAGTGGGTTGAAACTCTTCGAGAAATATTGAAGACATGTATACTTGGTTTATATACTTACCCCCAAGTAAAGTTCTTTTGAGGAACTACAGGCCATTGAAGTGCATCACAAGGACGATATACTCAGTTTACAATATCTCAGTTTGTGTAGGACAAAAATGCTTCCAATTTGGACTATTTGTTGTCATTGTCAGTGCATTGGATTATTAGTTAACATATAGTGGCCAAAAATGTAATTACACAGTATCGTCAATAAATTAGAGTTCACATTCGCAGATTTCGTTTTATTTCATTTACCGTTATTGCCACATGAGCTTTACAAAAGAACGTTGAGAGACTTTTCTTACGACGTTTTCGAGATCCCCATGATAGTAATCATTAATCTTGGACACAATGTATACGCAATACAATCTATCACCGATAAAACTGATCAAATCCAAGCTTTTACCACTTAGTGAATAGTGAGGTGAGTTAAAAAAATGAAAGTTTTTCCAATTTGGAAGACATTCCGATACATACACTTACCGATATATCGTGAAAACGTGAAAACACTATAACGCCCAGAGGCAGTTCAAGATTCTGTAGTTCCTCAACAAATCTTGGGGGATATATGAACAAATGTGTCCCTAATATTTCTAGAACCCAGACAGCACTGGATATTCATAGAATATTCTCTAAATATGCTAAAAAGGAGGAGTATATTCCGAATATTCATCGATTATTCCTAGAATATATACATGCCACTGGAACATCTAAAAGGAATATTCCAAAGTGAATAGTCGGACATGTTCAGGGAATATTCAGGTATGAATCTTCTAGGAATATTCCCAACTGAATATTCTCTGTTGTATATTCATGAAATATACCCAACTGAATATTCTGTGCGGTATATTCATGAAATATACCCAACTGAATATTCTGTGCGGTATATTCATGAAATATTCTCAACTGAATATTCGGTGGTGAATATTCATGAAATATTCCATGAATATTCCTTTGTTTCTCAACACATAAAAACCATTTATTATTTCAGAGATATGAGTATCGAACATCAATTAGATGTAAGGGGATTTTGAAACAAAAAGTGTTTATGATCCGATTTCGAAAAATGCTCTCACAAGAACTTGATATGTATAACATTATTCAATTCGATTACTGGCCTAGTGGTCAAGGCGTTGCTCTGATAGTCTTGAGGTCACGAGTTCGATCCCTACTTGGGTCACTTTTTTTAATTTTAGAATATATTTAGTGGAATATTCCAGGAACATTCAACATAGAATATTCTTATAGGTATATTCTATGATTATCTGAGGAATTCCCATTCGCATATTTAGAGAATATTCCACAGATATTCCGGAATATTCCAGATTATTTCTAGAATATTCCAATATTCCAAAAGGAATATGATAGGGAGATTCATGGAATATCTGGTGCTGTCTGGGAAGATCTCTCAACCACTTCACTTTTTTGAGAAAAAAAATATCACCCTGCAAGAAGAGTTCACGAGCTGCCGCGAGCTAATATGCCCTTTCATATCAGGAATCCGGAGATGACTAACGATTCTCATCGAACAAGTGTTCTTAGGTGAGTGAGATGACTCATTGAGGTAAACGAGTATGACAAAGATGAAACATGATAGAAGGGATGAAATTAAATGATAATTGTATAACTGTGAAATGACATCTTCTAGGATTTAAATGATTATCTTCAAATTCCCATCTCTTAACTATAATCTTGTCTTATTTCGAATCTAAAAGATAACCTTTTTGAAACAAAAAGAGTGACTTGAAATAAGGGTGACCTGTTTCATGTTGAAAACGTGAACTTTTCACGTTCATCAGATGACATTCCGTGGTTAAAATGTTTCATTTGGCGGTTATAAGAAGTTTTTAAATAAAGACATGTATAACTGGACTTTTCTCGGTGTAGGAGTATACCATCGATCCAGCTCATGTCAGTGAGTTGCCCAGGGCAAAAAAAATTGATCGTCGATTACTACCTTGCTCGCTCTAATTAAGCATGTTTGTGTTGGAAGATAAAAATGAAAAACCAACTTTTAAAAATTCTCTGTGAAAGACTCTATGAGGGATGAGGGGTGGGATAGGCGTGGGAGAGTGATTGGGATCTAATAGACTGATTTCGTATCGGCAAAAAGACTGTGCCAATCACTAAACAAACCTGCGTGTGTCTCAATCTGAGCCAAACCCACATCACAGCGATTTATTTGCTGCCATTATTACGGACATACTTCCGTCATGTGATAACGAGTTGAAACAAAGATAAAATAAAAAGGGACAATGTGCCCTTTGCGGATTTCCAGAAGTGCCGCGATTCAAACTGATCTAAGTAAGTGCAGGCAGAGCGTTAATATTTCAGAGAATATTCCGCTCCACCCTATGAAGATATATTATCCAATGGACCAGTGTAAAACTCAAAATGTGGATTTTTATACTTGTATCGCGAGCATTACATCAGTCTCACACTGGTCCATCGGATATTATTTTTCGACAGAGGCCAAATATTCTCGGAAGTATTGACGGTCTGCCACTACCTCAGAACAGTTTGAGTCCATTTCCCGTCCATTTGCTTTCAACTCTGAACACCGATAAGTAGGTAGTTATACAGAAGACATTCACAAAGATACAACCATACAACATACAACTAACTTATAAATAGGTAAGGCATAGGCAGACAAAAGAAGTGTGTGATAGTTTCACACGTCATATTTCTGTAGCAGCAGATAAATCACTGTGTCATAGATTCAGCTCAAATCGAAGGATGGCATAATTCTTATCTCGTTATTAAATTACCGCACAAAAAAGTGCCATTTTTCAATCATTGTGCACAGGATAGTGATTGGCACAGGTGCCGTTCGATAATATACAATGTTTGTATATGCCTTTGATACCTATAACATTTCGGTTGACATTTGCAAGTTGGAAATATCGATTTCAAACGAAGCAACGTGAACACTTTGCAATCTTGATATAGTACTAGGTATATTCAATTCCAATTTTATTTCGATATGATCAAACCCTTAGTAATAATATAAGTTTATATTTGTATACAAGATTGGACAAACACACAATGCCAACAAATAGACACCGAGTGATTCACATCACACGAACAGACAACTAGGAGTCGTCCACTTGCCGAATATCATCAATTTGATATGACTTTAACTTTATGACTTCTTCGAAATGACAAGCTATATTTTTCATTACTTTACCACATTCTTTCTTTCAGCAGTTTTCGAGATATGCAGGCTTTCTTTGATTTTTTTTCAGTTTGCACCTTTCTCCTTGAAAATCGATGTCTGTCATTTCTCAATAAATGGAATGCTCGAGTATTAGTGAGGAATATAATTGATCTATCTTTGGAACATTCGTGATTAATGAAAAGCAATTTGACACCTTTCACATTTGGAAGAACGTTTGGTCAAGTTCAAGTGCCCATAACTAAATTTTCTTCAATGAAATGATTTTTTTACTTTTTCTAAATGAAATCCCGCACCGATCTGTATCGATTCACCATACACCAATGTTTGACAGGTTTCAAGTTATGATGATTATTTTTTCACATGTCAAAATGTTACGTGCACAATTTTATAGCCAATCATTTGGTATTATATACTGATAATTTGTTAGTACTAAATTACAGCGATAATTTGTCACTTTTGTGAACAGAAATGACGCAAAACCAAAGTGTGTGGATGTGAAATGTTTCTTTTTCGTTGGGCATTTTGCGAAATAGTTGAAAAAATAATCACGCCGAATTACATTCGTAGTGGTGATTTTGTTTTATGAATTTAACTAGATTAGCACTCGTCTTTGTTGCTATCGAGAAATCCCACAACCAACAAAGATTCCTGCATCTAGTTACACTTTTAAAAAAATTATTACTACTTGTGTCATTACTGTTGATTATCTCTCGATATTGAGGGAAATTCATCATTTGCCTAGCTCTGTACTGAGTCTAGCTACTGTCGTTGCAGATCTGAGACAATCAACTAGTTTGTTATTTTCTTCCAGCCACCAGAACCTGCAGAAAATTGGAATGGTGTACTAGATGCCACGAAGAACAGTAAAACCTGCTTTCAGTTCAAAAATGTTTTCAATGTAAGCGACTGGAAAGACTCGCAAACGGAGGATTGTCTTTTTTTGAATGTCTATACACCAGTCGTAAGTATGCAAATTGAGAGCTTTATTGTACAAAGTCCTCTGACTCCCTAGTTGAATGAATTTATTGAAAGTAATAAAATGCAAAGCAGAAGGACTTACGCATATTTGAAAAGATGATTAGGGCTTTTCCAATTCTGAGGAATGCCCAAGAGAGAGATGGGGAAAACTGTGCACATCAATATGAAAACAATGTTACATACATTTCCTAACGAAGTGAAATTAGATGAGTTTATTAGCTGTCACTTATCATTCAGTAAAGTTGATCAATGATATTATAATCATTGTATTTCACATAAACAGGTACATATTGAAATTGAGTCCCTTACATCACTTCGACCAAAGAGAATAGCGATGTTTCGTTATTTATTTCCTCTCATTCCTTTTTTCAAATTCTTTTCTTGTATTTTTGTTTTGTTTTCAAGATCCACCACGAGTGGAGAAAGAATTGTTTGCAGTAGCAATTCTAACAATAGGGAATATACAGTGTCATTCATAAAGTCGGCATCATATGGAATAATAATTCATTCCGTAATTCGACTGGATCGTTAAGTTTTGATTCAGATACGTGACTTTCGCTACATGTCAAATGGTAAATTTTTTCCGATTAATCGTTGATAATAGGCTTATTTGTTTGAATTTGAGTGAAGTTTACTGAGAAAAGTTGTATCCATTCCATTTTTACATATGTACCTACCTCGAATTTTAACGTTCTCTGATAATCATTAGTTTTTGATATTTTTTCAAGTAATACGAAATGTGTGATATTGAAAAAAATCAACTACGATAAAAATATTTCATCCTAGTAGATTCATCATGCTACTAACTCTCAATCACTAATCATCGATTGAAATGTGATTTTTTTCAGAAAATAATAATCCCTGCTTCAAATTTCTGTTGTTTGATGCAAGGTTGATATATCGTCTATCATTCAGCAGCGAAATTTATTCAAGTTGATTTTTTCAGCATTAAAATGATTCTTAATTCATCTATCAATATATCATCAAACTACTTCACGTATATCTAATCAGAATTTAAGACAGATTTGTCGAAGTTACAATTAGAAGAAATCAGAAAATATCAAGAACAAAAATTTGCAATAGAACGTTCAAATTCCAGACACATGGGTGAAATTGGAATAGAAACAACTTTTTCACTAAACTTTTTCGAAATTCGAACAAATAATCCTATTTTCAGCAATTAATTTGAAAAAAATGTTAATTTTGACATGTTGCAAAAGTCACGTGACTCCGACCGAGTAGGCAATTTTCCATACTTTTTGAAGCAGAACTCATTTCCCAAGTCGAATTTCAAAATGACCTATTATTGAAAGTTTTTCCCATTTGATGCCAACTTTATAAATGATACTGTATAACGAAGAATATTAGTTTTCACAGGATGGTAGATGATTTTACATCTTACTAACCTTGTTAAGACAATTATTTTACAATAACAATTCCAAAACTATTTGACATTTAGGGAAAGGGGAGCTGTATTGAATCCCTAGAATGCCTGGGTGCTAACAACACTTTGCTGTGGGTGCCTGGACACAAGGGGGTGGAGGGTAATGAGAAAGCCGACATCCTCGCCAAACAGGGAACCGAATCTGTGTTCATAGGACCAGAACCATATTTTGGGGTCACCGCAAGTGCGGCGAAAACAACTATCTCGGGCTGGGCGGAGGGGAAAACACTCACGTACTGGTCTGAATTACCAGGATTAACCCATTCGCGGGCGTTCCTGCCTAGACCATCGGAAAAAATAACCAGGCAGATCCTATAATGGAGCAGGGGTAACCTGCGAATTCTGACTGGACTGCTCACGGGACACTGTCGTCTAAGATACCACCTGGGAAGGATGGGTCTGAACCAACAAACGGACTGTCGGTTCTGTTGTGTGGAAGACGAAACGGCTGAACACATATTATGTTCATCATGCTCTAGCTTAGAAAGACTAAGGTTCGACACATTTGGCTTTACCAATTTAGAACCTATCGATTTCAGACAAATCTCACCCAATTCAACCATGAACTTTTTGAAAAAATGTGGATTGTACGGTGAACTGTAACCTCTAGGGGTGAGCCACAATAGAACTATCTGGGGTCGCAGTGGAGGGGAGGTATTCGCCCCACTCACATGGAACCTATCCTAACCTAGGGGAAGGGCGGATTTCTCAAGAGCCTTTGCCCTATAGTCTTCTGACAAAGGTAAATCCGCGCCTGTGAATGCCTTCGATTTCAAGGTCAATCAGTTCTAAGAATGAAGGATTTCCTTAGAATTGCCATCAGATTATTGAGAAACTGAATAGAAAAGTATCAGAAATAGTTTCCCTCAATTGCAATTTTGAAACATTGCTCAATCAGACAGAGAGATTCAATAAGAAAGTATAACTTGTGGATCGTACGATAATATTTCCTATTAGGCCGAACCAATAAATAGGCATGCTTCATTATCAAGATGCAGGATGTTGAAGTTTGAAGTATTTATTGCATTTCTTATGATCTCCTACATAAGCAAAATCAAGTCTGTATATAGTGTATGACAATATCTCTGAATTCCAGAGTGACACTTAATGAGGTTATTGAGTGATCTCAATAGATGTCTTCAGTTGTTAAGAGAACCTACACTGGAATCTGCAGTCAAAAGGGTATTTATTGACTCAGCAAAATTTGAGGGATACAAAAGTAGCAAAAAAGAATGAAAGTTGTAATTTGAATTGATCAACCTAATATGAGTGTGAAACTTCGGTACACATCAAGCAGGTGATGACGACATCAGCAATTTTGTTCAAATGTAATATTGTGACATTTGTAGATGAATGAAAATGAACTTATTTCAAAAAGGTAATATACTGTCATCACCTGTGTATCACCCTGTGAAATGAAATTCAGTGGTGAAAATAACATTGAAAATCGACGTGTTTGAGATGTTTTATCAGTTGAGGAAATATCGACTTTATTACGTACTTTACTGAAAAAGCGTACTTCACGTTCTTTTTATCTTTCATACATTCATGCCAATTTGAGAATGTGGCTTTTCATATTATACAAAAATATCAAATCAACCAATTTTTCTTATTAACTCTTTCTTTTGTTCAGTGTCCCTCCTCTGGATCGTCTCTCGCTGTTATGTTTTACATTTATGGTGGAGGTTATTTGAGTGGGTCAGCATCATACGAAATCATTGGACCTGACCTTTTCATGGAAAACAACATCATAATCGTCACATTCAATCATAGACTTGGACCCTTAGGTGAGTCAAAAAACCAACTACATTTTCGAGTTTTTCATTACGAGTTATATATATATGTATATACGGTGTGTCTCACTGGTAATGGAAGCACCTCTCAATCTCAAGTGATTGTTTAGTTAGGATTCTGCAATATGCAGAAGCACATGATATTCCAAAAATACACTATACAGGATGAGTCATTCGTGTGGCAAAGTGAGATAACGGCTTTACTGTTTGAGACAGATGAACAAAAATTCCAGAGATGATCTAGGATTATGAGCAGCACATTTCCAAATTATTTCGCTTTATACAGGGTGACTCAGAAAAGCGTGGCGTATCAAAGTTATACTTTTTCTCTTGGGACACCCTGTATTCCATTGCATTTTCGCATTCTCATTCGTGAGCTGATCTCATCAATGCGTCACACTTGGGGTGTAGCGAGAATGATTACAGAGATAAAGGGTGACATTTAATTGGAACAAATACAGGGTGGTTCAAGATTCAGTATTCTGATCACCCTTGTATCTGATCCAATTAAATGTAAGTAGATAGTAAATCAAAAGTTGGGATAGGCACATGGAAGCCGTTTTGATTAATGATGAATAGTTTCGTCGCAAAAAATCCTGAAGTAGAAAAATTTTGATTTTGAACACCCTATATCTCTGTAATTATTCTCGCTAGACCACAAGTGTGATGCATTGATGAAATCAGCTCACAAAGGAGAATGCGAAAATGCAACGAAATACAGGGTGTCTCATAAGAAAAAGTATAACTTTGATACTGTGCTGCTCATAATCCTAGATCATCTCTGAAATTTTTGTTCATCTATCTCAAACAGTAAAGCCGATATCTCACTTTGCCACATTAATGACTCACCCTGTATATACATTCCTTGGGGGTCGCATAAAATCAAAATATAATTCCGAAGTTACATATATTTTCAACGTGTTCTCATCAAATTTTTGACTTCTAGTCGTCTCTATAAAACACTGAAATCCAATAGCAGATAGCAGTTCTGGCAAGAAATTGCCATCAATTGTTCAACACGCATTTTGAGCGACTGATACGTTAAAAAAAATTCAATTCTGTAATTACATCTCAACTTCATGTAACCTTTGAACGTATGAAAAATTTTAATTTGACTAGTACGCTGAATTCCAATGAGGGGTCACAAGTCATAGGGTTACATTTGGAAAAATCATGTTGAGGGTGGTTTAAGCTATTCCTGGTGGGATATATCGTCGATATTGCTTGCAAAAGTTATAGGTGAATACATTAACTCGTTGGCATTTATCGAGAATTTGAGAAAAAATATTCACTTTGCCGCTAACGAATTTATTCCAGTCAAAGTCTCCACAGTGTATATTAGAACTTTCCTGTTTCAAATCAATGACTGGCTTCTCACAGATTTTTTGATGGTATTTCTAGTAGTTTCTGTACAAATACAATCTATTATGTTGACATTTTTTCTAGATTCCTGATTTTCACTTCAATAGGCTCCTAATCTATTTTCTTCGAGTAGGTGGATATCTAAATCTAAAATAAACTGTTATCAGTTGCTCATTTTTCCATCTTGTTCACTTTCTTATTTGAATCAGAAAATCAACTTCCTCAATTTTATTTAAAGATACTTTATTATTCAATAGGTTTCCTTTCAACTGGAGATGAAGTTCTTCCAGGAAACTACGGAATGAAAGATCAAGTTCTTGCCTTGAAATGGGTGAACCAAAACATCAAATATTTCGGTGGGGACCCCAATAAAGTTACTATCTACGGTCAGAGCTCTGGCGGTTCAGCAGTAGGATTGCATTTGATGAGCAAACTATCCAAAGGTATACCTACGTTCATAAATCTACCTTGATGACCTCTTGAATCTCAAGTAGGTAACCGCTCTGGTTTTGATGACTTCACTGTTAGTGAGGTTCATACAGTTATTGAAAAAACGAGGTTATGATTCAATCGTACAAACATTGATATATACCAATTGAAGATGATGAGCTGCAGGGATTTTTGAAAAAATTTGAATTGTCATAACATTCTTTGAATCTCTTCGATCAAATCTGTCTACTGTCTATGCAATTGATTTCATGCCCCCGTAGTCACTCAGTATATATATATTTCCTAGGACTATTCCGAGGTGCCATATGTCAAAGTGCTTCTTCTCTCAGCACTTGGTCTTATCAAGGAGATTATAAAGAAATCGCATATGGAATTGCTCAAAACCTGGATAGTAACTTCAATATGAATGCTACTTCAGAAGAATTATTGGAATTTCTGCGGAGCTTTCCCGCAGCTGAAGTGAATGCTGCAACAAGAAGATTTCCAGTAAGTACATAACAATAGAATAGATGATTTATTTCCCGTCAGAATGAAGACGATGAAAATATGTGCCTATACCGACACAAAAATTTGATGCGAATTTTATCATTTTGAGAATGTTGAATTGAATTCAGGATTAATCGTGTTCGTAAAAGGCAAAAGAGACCGAAAATAGGTCTGTAAATGCTTAGTAGGTTCTGAGTGAATTCAAGCATAATTTATTCGTAATTTCCGAAAGAAGGTGATTAAAGGTTGTCCTTGTGAGTTGCTAGAGAAATTGTTGTTTCAATCCCGCCCTCTACCGTTCTCTTTCACTTTATTGAACATTTTTGTGGAAATGACATTGAGTAATTATGCATTGTGATTTCCAGAGAAAATTTTTGGACGAGATGTACGTTCAAGGCTTCATATTCACACCTGTTATAGAACCACCAGAACATGAGAATGCTTTCATTACCGAAAGTATGTATACAGCTTTGAAAAAAGGACACTTCAACAAAGTACCTTTACTTATTGGAATGGTGTCTGAGGAAGCTATCAATAAATTTGAACGTAAGTACGATTGAAACAAAATAGCCCAGCTGCCGTTAATATTATTATCCTTCTTCTGATTTGTATTATTGTATTGGTCCAGAGAAAATACCCCCAAAAAGGATTATGGGTCACAATTCGCTTATCGATTTTTTCCTCTCGAAGTATCTAGTAGTTTTTTATACAAATTCATTTGATATTGTGTGTTCTGATGAACACATAGTCAGAAAATAGGAACCGACCTACCCCAACTTCAGAAAGGAAACCTCTGATTCTTCGTTTTTTCTATTTCACACTCCAACCTCACGATATAATCAACCTTTCTTTGAATTTTCAGAGATGCCTTTGGCAGATGTCATCAATTTATGGAAAGAGATCGCGATAGAATTGGACGAAAATCCTTCTATACTTGTCCATGAAAACATGCACATCACAGATGAGCGAATGAAAAGGCAGATAGGGGAGGAGATACATAAACTATATACGGATGGGCCATTTTCCAAAGATTTGGGAAAAGCTGCTAAAGTAAGTACCACTAGGTAAAGTTCAACCAAAATTAATTGGAGAGTCTTGTGCCGCACGTGCACTTACTTCAAAGAGAACTTCAATTGACTTTGGATAGACTTCACCTACTACAATATCAACATGATTTCCAGGATAGATATGATTTGGATATGACCGTTTCCTCACTTCAGTCGTCAGGAATGCATGTGTATTCGAAATTTATAATAGAAAAAAATCTAATATTTTGTCACGAGTGTGACTATTCAATTCAATAACAGAACTGAGTCAAACAATCTCAACAAATGGAATTTTGTTTTTTCATTCCTTCAAGGTCATAGGTTTGGTAGGGTGATCTGAATAATTGACAAATACTATATATACTTACATAAAATAACACGAAATTTGTAGATGTCCAATTGGGTACATAAAAATCCATTCTGGTACGTTTATTCATTTCGATGTTTTTGAGTGTTAATTGAATTATTACAAATGTCTTTCCACGGATAACGAAGGTAGCTTCATTGTTGAGAAATATAATGATCAGTGGAAATGATTAGAATGATAATCATTGTTAAATACTGTCTGTAGGTTAATCAAGAAGGTGGTACATTCATCATTCCAGATTTTCTTGGGATTTTCTCCCATATATACGTCCAAAGCTATGTAAAAATTCGATATTTTCTCTATATACCTTTATTCCTCTTCTCCAAACTTCTTTCAATACCAATTGTCACTGACAAGCTGGTAAATTTTCCTATTAGGCTCTCTGATAGGAAAATTCTTTAAGTGCATTGACATTTTGGGGCAAATCATCTGATTTGTCCTCACTACACGTATATTGAAATAATATCATTGATTATACAGGGTGATTCACATAAGAACCGACATAGAGCAGGGGCATGTAGGGGGTCACCAAATATGGCAATTTAACGCAATTTACCTCTATACCAAGTTGCTTCCCTAAGGAGTTATAGGCTTTGAAAGTGAAGTTATAAATTTTGAAAAAAATCAATATCTCCCTTATTCTTGAACTAAAAGCAACCAAATTTGGTACCGTTTGTGGATGTATTTAGAGCGTTACTTGACAGTAACTAGAGCTTAATTGAAATTTGTAAAGGGGGTCTACAGGGTGGCGCACCATTAATATTCAACAGAATTTTGTTAACCCTTGATGAATTTCAAAAATCTTCGCTTTATTTCGTGGGCAATTCAATTTTAAAACTTTTCTCGGTTCAGTAATTTCTTGAAACACCTTATCATTTCCATCAAAAACTCGAATAACTGAAAGCATGCGACGTAGGTGTGTTATTTAAAATCATCGAAAATTCAAAAGTTGGCTATGGAAATAAACGTACAACAAGAAAGTAGGTCATTTTTTGTGATCAGTAGAAATTGGCTGGCAGATTATTATTTAGATACGTAACAAAATACGTAAAGTTAGTACAGATACTGAAATGTGAAAAACTGGGATTAACAACTAACCAATATAAACACAAAAAACTTGAACAACAACCAGAACAAACAATTGTTTATCGATAAATTACTTAATTGAACAACTTACTTGCTTCATTGTCAAGTTTGACGTTTATTTTCATAGCCAACTTTTGAATTTTCTATGATTTTAAATAACACACCTAGAGCACGCGTTTTCAGTTATTCGAGTTTTTGAAGAAAATGATGAGGTTTTTCAAGAAATTAGTTGACTAAGAAAAGTTTTAGAATTGAATTGCCCACACAACAAAGCAAAGATATTTGAAATCCATCAAAGGGTTAACAAAATTCTGTTAAATATTAATGGTGCGCCACCCGGTATACTCCCTTCACAAATTTCAGTTAGGCTCGACTAGTTACTGTCAAGTAACGCCCTAAATACATCCACAAACTGTATCAAATTTGGTTGCTTCAAGTTCAAGAATAACGGAGATATTGATTTTTTTCCGAATTTATAACTTCATTTTCAAAGCCTATAACTTCTCAGGGAAGCAACTTGGTATAGAGGTAAGTTGCGTTAAATTGCCATATTTTGGGACCCCCTACATGCCCCTGCTCTATGTCGGTTCTTATGTGAATCACCCTGTATACACTAGTGTGAATACTCAATGATAATATTCATATTTTTATCTTATAGAAACGATGAGGAGAGAAAATCCCAAAGAATCTGGAATAATGAATAGATATTGTGAATGTCCCTACGCTACAATATTTCTAGAGGAGCAAAACGTTCTATGTATTCCTTTGTCGAGAGTGTTCATATCTCCAGAACATTCAGAATCGGAGAGCCATACCAAATGTTTCAATTAGTAAACTCCTTTGTGGAAGATATGCCAAATTGCACTTGGAAATGCGTTGATTTTTTTATTATAAATATATGATATGACGTGTTTTTTTTTCAGTTTTTTAGTGATACGACTTTCTCTCGTGCAGTAATTCGTCATGCTCAGTTGCAATCGTATTTTGGAGATGTATTCTTTTACCAATTCTCGTATTATTCACCAATCATCGAAGAACGGCCCAATTTTCGAGGTATGTAAGTTGAAGATATTGTTTTCTAAGCCTATTATAGGAATACAAAACTACTCTGGTTTTAGTTTTTTCAATAAATCAATGAGTGGCATTGTATGTTTTAGATTCAATCCCCTTATCTGTGATATAATCTCACAATAAATGTCAACTCTAATGAAATGTCAAATTTCAAGCATTGACAGCACTGTCTAATAGAGCATTATTCAAGAGAAAATCGTATGTTATCTGTTGGAGCCGTAGAAAAAGTATACTGTATAACCCGCTCGGAATGCTAATATCCCACTCGTATGATTTGCAGACGAATGTCTAGGGACGGCTCATCATGCTGCAAGCTCCATTCTCGTGGGAAATGATTAACATTCCGCGTGATCGTTTAACAATATATTATATCTCCTCTCATTCAGTCAATTTCGAGTTATTTTTTGTTCAATTGGCTAAACTGAATATGATTCAATATGTTGATCGTTTCAACGTTTTCTCGAGTGCGTCGTGATATTCTTCATAAATTCAGTGAAACAATATTTTTAAGAAAAAAATTTCATCAAGCAATATAATACAACTACACATTCACTTACCTATACATATACATTCATGAAATGTTTTATTTTCAGATGCTTACAGAGTTGGACACTCTGACGATAATCCATTTCTATGGGTCTTCAACAAGCATAACATTTTCAATGAAGCCAAACAACCATTGGATATCTTGACAAGTGACAGATTCAGAACATTATATGCCAATTTCATCACGTATCTGTAAGTTGTTATGCAAATTTCATACATCACTTCCAATAGTATCAATGTCATATAGCAGTCAAAACAAAGTTGATTTTTTCATAGCGACAATGATTTGAAGATTGACAAAGTTATCATAATACGCAGGGTATAACATGAAGTTGTAGTCATGTTGTAGCCATTTTGTGGCAAAGTTCTGAGGTAGGATACAGCGATATCGCGACATACACTGTATGGCGCTGCCACCTATAGTCACACGTACAGACTCCTACGTCTATACGCTACAGATCTAGGATGAACAGAATAGGTGGTGGAAAAATTCCACTCAAGTATGTAAGGTAGTGCCATCTGTCAGCAGAGTGATTTACTTGTAGTACCACTTTGTAGCGTATAGACGTAGGGGTCTGTACGTGTGACTATAGGTGGCAGCGCCATACAGTGTATGTCGCGATATCTCTGTATCCTACCTCATAACTTTGCCACAAGATGGCTACAACATTACTACAACTTCATGTTATACCCTGCGTCTTCGAAATGGGTGATATACCCGAAGCGTAGAGTTGTCCCAGTTGTCAGCAGACCGAGAGCGGCTGATGAGACCTGGTTGGTCGAAACAGTACTGTCTCGCTCCTGCTGACAATTGGGGCAACTCTGTTCATCCTAGATCTCTTAGTTATGAGATTTAGCAGTTATCATAATATGTGAGATGTAACAATATTTTCAAACCGATTCCACTCGAGAATGATACATCTGATCGATACGGAACAAGAGCACCTTTTTTCATGAAAGAATCGTAGATTTTCATGATCCAAAATGAAATTTGTAGGAAATATGCATTCAAAAATTTTTGAGTAATATTCAATGTCGTCCCACCCTGATGTATTGATCCCGAATCAAAATTTGAAATGATTTTATTCTCAGTGCATTGTGTTCCTGTCGGGTGAAACTATGTATTTTACTCTTCGTTATAGGAACCCTACTCCTAACAAGACTGAGCTATTCAATAACACGATATGGCCAACTGTGAAACCCGATAACTTCCTGTATCTCAATATCAACGAAACTCTGTCTATCGAAAAGGACCCCCGGAATGACACTTACAGGAAATGGGTGGAACTATACGAAGGACTCGCCGTGAAACCCCTGAATACTTTTTGATGGTATGTCTGGATATGCGATCTGATGATCTCAGGATGAGAATTCTTTTCCCAGGATTATTTGTTGTGTTGATACAACAAAACATCATGATATATCGACAGAGTTATGCAAAAACGAACAAATATGACTACGATGAAGCTGTTCGTTCATTTTAGTTCTTCAACTGATAATAGTAAAGTTGTAACACCGATTTCTATTGTGAGTGGGTACCGTAAAACGGGGATTAATGAAACAATTTTTATACACTTCTGACTGTCACACATTGATTATATTGATTATAAAAAAACTGAATCGATCGCATTATGTTTTATTCACATTATGTATCACAAAAAACATCCAGAAAGACTGATTAATGGATTTTATTTCGAAAAATCTATCGTAAGGTAGCAGGCCAGGGGTAGGTGACTCAAGGGTTAAGTTTTTCCACCAGTAGCTATGAAACCTACCATTATTCACCCCTTTTCCAGGCGTGGGGCGTGTTTTTACTAGCAAGGTAGTTTTCGTGATTTTATGATCCACCAGTCAATAAGGAAGACCTCTGTTGTAAATAACCTGAATGCACACTTCTAATCCGAGATTGGCAGGAATGGCACTCGAATCTAGTAGGTATTGCTCAATAATGACTTGTCATATCCTGTCATGGTCCTGACTACCAGGTTTCAAACAAAATTGAGAAGAAGTGCTTTCATAGTGACAATAGGTCTATATTTCACTGAACCTTATACCCCTTCCTCGGCTGAAGCCTATGGGGATATAATCTTGGTTCTTGGGTTATACTGATATTCTTCACCGCCTTGGTACATAAGTGACTATTTCGATATACAGGGTGGTCCGTTTTTTAATACGGAAAATTCAACAGCGTATAGTACTCGTTGAAATAATAAACAAACTTCCTATGAACATATACTTTTAAACGCTTCGTTTTCGAGATATAGGGTGTTCAAGTTATTTTAAAAAATCGATTATTTATTGATTTCTCAGAAATGCTATAACCGATTGTGATGAAATTCGCATCTATTGTGGAAATATCAATGAGCTAACTTTCAGACCTATTACAGTTCATTAAATTACTGAAAGCATGACATGATATCAGTTTCAACTGTTGAGCTGCTTTTCTAGAACTGATTTGTTGGTTAACATCAAAAAATCTAAGAATGTGATTGTTATCATTTCTTCTCAGTGGGCCATTATTTCGGTTCATTATTGCCACGTAACTCAAACTGACGGAAACGTGAGTGAGTATTGATAAAGACTCGTGCATTAGGTACCCTTCTCCTAGGGAGGTGATTTCTGTATTCCCGAACTGCTGCCTCTGCGTTTCCATTACAAAATCTGTAAACGAAATGAATATCTGCATACTCTTCAGTACTAATTCCCATAGGCATATTGACAAACGACAAAATTGGAATAAAATTATCACACTTTCTGATAAAAATACGAGATAACTCCAGTTTGTTATTTCTTTGACAGAACTTTCAGAGTGACATGACATATAAGTAAACAGTGAACAGTGGGCAACTGAGCATAGCCTACTTCTTTAATTGATATCAAGTAGTATTATTCAACGAAAAAATGTTATGAATCTTACAAGCGAGCTTCTTTCATTGAAACTTGAAAAATAAATGAAAAACAATTACCCGAAAAATTTGTGTAATTATTACCTTCGCCATCCCAGATTCAGCCGCCACTGAACCGTTTTTATGAATAATTCTTATTTAATCTAATAAAGCTCAAAAAGTTTAGTATCTGCAAAAAATTTCGTTAATTCATCTACCGTTTCTAACTTTTGTTTAAAAAAATATATTTTTGACACCCAATATCTCAAAAATGAAGCGTTTAAAAGTATATGTTCATAGGAATTTTTTTTTATTATTTCAACGAGTACTATACGCTGTTAAATTTTCCGTATTAAAAAACGGACCACCCTGTATATCAACTGATTTCTTGAGAATTATTCATATAGGCCTGTACCATCGCTTATATGTATATGAAACATTTTTCTGATATGAAAAAAAATGATCCAAATTATGGAAGTAAACGGAACTAGACAAAATAATTGTAAAATAACAAAAATACAAAAAAATTAATAATTTGTAGGTTACAAAGTAGTGATGTCTTGGCATGGTTCATATAGGCCTGAAAGGCTGACATCAGGATACCTATTTGGAAGTACAGTCAGATGCAAAGAACATGTCGCGGCTGGATGGTGTGAGCGCTCTTAATTGCATAAGTTACTACACTGAGGGAAAAAATTTGTAGCCGTTACTAAAAAATAAGTAACTACAGAAAAAATTTTTAGTACGATAGGGGACAGCAAGCATTAGTTGTTGCCATAACTAATTCTGTTTTTCTGGAAACGCCTATTTGCCTCTAATGAAAAGTTTAGTTTAGTCATCTACGACGTTGTTGTGGTAACTAATAAGCCTTTTTAAGGAATAATACCAAGTTCTATTCGCCACAATCAAGATACATAGTTATGACAATTAGATTGTTAGTACTGTTTCAATATATGTTTGTTATCACAACAAATTATGCCAGTTGGGACAATTACTCATTTCTTCTGAAGTTAATAGTGAGTGTGTTGTTGCAAATTAAATATTTAATTGTGACTGAAATGGAATCTAGTTACTATTAAAAGTGATTCAGTAACGTTTGAAATATAATTTAGTTATTCTGGCAACTTAATAGTTTCATATCAATTAAAATCAAGGCCCCATTCTGATAATAACAGTTTGTATGCCATTTTCCTTCCAATTCCCAATGGAATCGTGAACAGAAATACACCACACACCGTAAGTGCCACAGGCCACAGCTCAGCAAAAAGAGAGGGAATTATAAATATACACAGTGTACACGTGACGTCGGTTGGACGTTTCTCACCGTCGCCCGTCGTAAACTGAACTCTGAATTGTGAATAGGTACCTAAACTCTTAACCTGATAACTAGTGACGCACAGATAACGATGGTAAACTGCGAATTATTATTTTGCCAACCAAATGCCAAATGGCTCAGCGCGAAGTGCAGAAAAACACAAAACAGTGATTTGAAAACACACAGAGCAGTGAACCAGCAAGAACACGACGCTCCCGGCTACACTAGACAATTATTTCATTTATTTTGTCTAAGCTCGACGACCGTGCGATCTATCCACTATTAAGATACAAGTTCAAATGATGAAACAGAAAGACAAACAGATGCAAGATGCAAGATGCAATTTTTGCCGGTGGGTCCCGAAGAGACGCGAGGCGGTCCCGAACGACGCAGTACAACTAAAATTATTAGTTATGGCTAAACAATTTCTGCTATGAATAATAATAAACCTTTTACGATAAATGTGTCATCAGTTGTGGCAAATAGTCAGCTGTTGTTAGTAACCCCAGAATGAGGTTTTTTTAACCCCAATATGAAATTTTAATTGACTGAATAGACAATACTGTGATAATTTTGTCACAAATAGTATTTTTATTGATGACAAATAATTGGCGAAAAATAGAAAAGTCATTGGTAGGAAATAAGGATACGTTGTCATTGTTAATAAAATTCCAAATATTTTTAATTACCGGTACTAAAAAAATACCAACTAGACGTTTTAATTAACCAGTTTTTCTCAGTGTACACTTGAAAGAAATTGAGTGAAATTTCACTCAAGGTCCACGCAAAAATGTGTCAATTTCGGTCCACGCTCGATTGAGTTAGAATTCCATCCTACTTGACTATGTAAAATGGTAATTCATGAGCCGATTCAATTGTCTGCCCACGCAAAAGTTCTTTTGTGGGGCCCCTTCCATTTATTTACCATATTTGTTGTATTATATATATTGCATGCATGATTTGAAATTTTTGGCAAATAAACATTATTATTATTATTATTATTAATCAAATTTGTTTGAAATATCTAGTTTGAGCTGAAAATTCACAAAAAAATTTCAATCAGTAAATTCACTCTCAACCACATATGCATTCACTCAAAGGAATTTTCTACAGTGTATAGAGGTGCCATCACCGCCCATGTGCGACATTTCCATTGCATTTGACTGTACCTATCAATTCCATTGTAACACCTACCTGCGACAAATTGTTTTCTTGTTCACAGAGGTTTTTGTTCGTGTGTCAAGAAATGTAATTTTTTTTCGACAAACCACTTAATTTTTTTCACAGAATGAATTCTGAACCTATGAACAATGAACTGGAACCTGCAATGCTATGATAATTTTTATCACCAATGTTGGGAACACGGAATTCTAGCGCGAATTAAAAAAATATACAAATATTTTATGTAACCCCGGCAGTTTCATAAATCTCCGTTTTACAGTACTTATCGACAATTGAACATTTTTCAATGTAAGAGATAATGTTTTTCGAGGTTATTGAAATGTAAAGCTCGATTCTTGATGATTTTTCGACATAATTTGATTTGTGACTCGAACCATGATCAAAATCAAAACAGGTTCTAGTATATCGTCGATTTCAAAAGCCAATAATTTGACTTTCTGATATATGTAGTCAAGTTCAATTTTGTTTCAATATCATAATCAATCATCCTCAAACATGAATAAATATATCGAAAATTTCGCATAAGTTTTAGGTAAATAATATGATATTATTTCCCTATAAGTATGTGGAAACAAATATATATGTGATTTCAATATTTCAGCTTCTTCTTAATACACAGAAAGAAAATACTAGGTGGATATTTAGAAAATCACTTCAAATATCACATCAATTCCTTTTCGCTGTTCTATTTCTTTTAAAATCCTTATATAATCTCTTCAATATTTGGAGAACTATATAAATATAATAACAGTATTTCTGTATGTTCAAATGAAGTGTTTCTATCAATATCAAAGAACATTTTATAAATGATATACAGATTCTAAAATTCTAAAATTACCAAACATTATGTACAATTCTTTATTTTTCGTGATAATTTCTTTGTAAATGCGATAAAGAAATTTTGTTGACATAAAGTTTTGTTGAATTCGTTACAGAATCTATTGTTTTAATAATATAAAATCTTTTCTTTCTGTGTATAATATAATATGTATCTGCCATTCTCAATGACGGACTATTACTGTAATTCTATTTATTTAATTAGGATAACCTAGAGTTTGTATATAAGTTATGAAAATAAATTATGAAAATATAATTAACCATAGTTATTTATTACTGTCTACCGACATTCAACAATGTCAACTGTTTCAAAGAACCATTCCATCAGCTAACACTTGAACACAACCTATATTTTGATGAAAAGACACGAATACTTTGTTTCTTTGATGTAGAAATCCAAATATTCTCCATTATTAACGTTTTTGAAAGCATATTTATTTCAGTCAACCAGTGCGCGAAGTAAAACGATCCGCGAAATACATTCTTCGCGCGTTGTATGTAAACTATATGAGATTTTTTTATTCAAACTTCATAATCCCCAGCAATTCAACATCCAAGAAATCATATATTTCTGAATGTTCAACATTTTTTTTCTCTTGGACCGCAGTTCAACACTATTTTTTATATTAAGTTATGAGCGTACTACAACTTTGAAACTATAATTTTTGACGTTTGTAGAAAAAAATTTGTTTGCAACTCGTGCTCGAAAACATTTTGTTGATTTGATGAAATGATAATAATTTTCCTGAGATGATGAGAATATATCTTTGAAACAACATACAAGTTTTCTTATTCCGATGTAGCAATGAACTTGTTTCGAACGGATCAATTGCTTGAATATAGCAACGAAGTATGTTATATCTATGAAATATCAAGTTGAATATTCACCTCTAGATGGCGATCATTTCGCCTCGCCCATGCTTGCATCGAATTCATCTTATTCGTGAAGCCTGATTCTTCGTGTTCGAAATATCAGCTGGATAAATCGAACTTAGGATGATTAGCAATCCGAAATAGTTTTGCATCAGCTGAAGAGAAGTGAAGACTGGAGATCTATGCTAGAAGTCGACTAGTTTCCTAGTTTAGTTTATTCTATTGATGTGAATTTTCAGAAAACTCCCGAATTAATACTGAATTTGGTTCAACAAAAAAATTTATCGAATGGAAATACATTTTCTCTCGAATCAACGAAATATTTCATTGAATCATCAAAATATTTCATTGAATTAACCAAATATTTCATTGAATCAACCAAATAATCCATTGATTCAACCCAATATTGCTTTGAATCAACCAAATATATCATTGAATCAACTGAATATTTGATCGAATCAATCTTGTTATTTCGAATCAGAAAAAAATATTATTTGTGCCAATTCAATATCTCTTCATGGATGTGCATGATTGAATAAGATCCAGAGTTCATGCAAGACATAAACTTTAAATTCGCTCTTAAGCAAGATATAGATTCAATATTTTCAAGATTATATTTTGTCGTGCATATATGACACTTTTATTTGCTTCATTCAATTAAATTTTGCTCGATTCAACAATTCCTTTTTTTCCGTGTAATGAGTGATTTCATCCGCCCAGTTCAATGACTATGCCATGTTCTTCTTATTGAAACGCCGCGTTTTTTCCACTGCATTAAATATATTTTGTCAGATGAGAACAAAGTATTAACTAATGTGTTGAATGGCCCAATGAAGTCAATTGGTTGTGTCCAACAATTACGTTATATCCATTATGGTGATCAATTGAACGCAATCAGTCTCACACTTGCATTATTAAAATCAACACAATTTGACACTCTATCAGTAACGAAGACACGTGATCATTTTCTTCGTTTTCGAAAAATCCAGAGAAGAAAGTTTTGTCTAGAGTATGACCGGCCTGCACAATTCGAATATTAAGGAAATCAAAGTGCCCTTTGCAAATGGAAGCAAGTTTTATCAATATTTTGCAGCATTGACTGGTAAGTACGTATATACAGTGCCCCCCCTCCTTTAATTTTTTGAACGGGTTTACTGAATAAAATGGAACATGGGGTGATGAAATAGATGCATGAATACTATATTTTGGAGTGAAACTCACATCTGGGAACATGCATAACATTGAAAATTTTCAATTTAGAGACTTTTCAATTCCTCTCATGTCTGACCGATATATACCTCAGGACAAGATCCACAGTTGAGTTTGTATACCCCTGATTTTTCGAATTAAGAAGTTTTGTCTTTATTATTTTTGATGAACCTTCCCAACGTGATATTTGTTCTATATGCTACTTTTTTCCTGTTTTTGTAGAAATGAAGCTAATTTTTCAGTTGATGATCCGAAATAGGTTGAAGTTCTATAATTTTGATTATTATTCTTGATGGTAGGATAAACTTCTTGAATAGCTTTATCATGAAGTTTTTTAGGAAGAATACTGTTTATCAAATTAACGTTGTATCCGTTGTTGGCTGCAAACTGTTTTATGATATTGAGTTCTTTATTGAAATTCACTTCCGAAAGAGGGACATTCATGAATTATTATGAATAGTGATATCAGTGTGGGAAGGTTTATGGAAAATTGAAAAATCATGTTCATCATTATTTTACTAATTGTCAAATCTAAGGAATTGATCGGCTTTTCTGTTTTTATTTCCATTGTGAATATTATGTTTGGATGAATAGTATATAATAATAATAATAATAATAATAATGTATTTATTCCTTGAATTGATCATACAGAAAATGATATAGGAATCGTCAAAAAAAAGTTCTATAAAATTATTATAAAGAGAATATACAAACACATAAAAGTTAAAATATTGACATAAAGATAAAATGGGTCTAACATTCAAAACATCCAAAAACTATGATTGGAGGTAAACATTTGAAATACAATCACATTAAAAATAAAATACGAATACAAAAATACAGATACAATCACCTCACTTCAGATTTTTGTCTCCAAAAATTCCTTCACAGAATAAAAACTTCTTTCCAGCAGATAATCCTTCACTTTTTTTTTGAATTTTACGAGAGATGATATTTCCTTAATATCTGAGGGCAGGGAATTGAAGAACCGCGGACCAGTTGTGAGGTGTGACTTTTGAAAAATCTGAGTGCGGTGTTGTCTCAACCTCAGTAAATTACCGCTCCTTGTAGGATAAGTATGAGAATTTCCATTTGTTTCGAACTTGGATTCGTGTTTTTTCACGTAAATGACAGAATGGTAAATGTATAAAGAAGGTAGTGTTAGAATTTTATGTTTTTTGAAAATAGGTCTACATGATTCGGTATATTTCAGACCATATATAAGTCGAATTATGCGTTTTTGACCAATGAAAGCCCGATCAATCGTAGTACCATTACCCCACAGGAGAATATTGTAGGAAAGTACTGAGTTCACCATTGCATAATAAACATCGACAAGAACATTCACACCCAAAACTTTTTTGAGCTGCAGTAGAGCATAAAAACTACTATTTATTTTTTTACATACATAGTTGATATGGTGTTTCCATTTCAATTCGGTGTCTATATATACACCTAAAAACTTTGTTGTATCCGAAGGGTGTACAGTAATATTATTAATATTCACAGAAATAGGTGAATCCGTAGCTTTTCTACCAAAAAACTGAATTAGCACAGTTTTCTCAGCATTAACTATCAGTCTATTACTCTGACACCAAGCAGTAAATCTTTCACCTATTATGTTTAGTTTGGACTGAAGTTGCACATGGCTGTCGGCTTCAGCCGAGATTGAGGTATCATCAGCAAATAATGTGATTGATGTACCTCCTATATATTGTGGGAGATCATTAATATATAGTAAAAATAATAAAGGTCCTAACACTGATCCTTGTGGTACACCGATATCTATATCAAATAGTTCTGAGTTAGAATCCTGCCATTTAACAAATATTTTCCTATATTTCATGTAGGATATAATCCAAGCGTGGAATTTTCCACGAATACCTATGGTATACAGTTTATCAGCAAGTATGTCGAAGTCAATGAAGTCGAAAGCTTTGGTTAAATCGAAAAACAGCGCAGCAACATACTTTCCTTTATCAATACCGCTATAGATATTCTCCAGGAATACTGAAGCAGCGCTTTCTGTCGATCTACCTGGGCAGAAACCGTTTTGATACTTGCTGATAACATTATACTTCTCTAAGAATGGATAGAGTTTATTATAGATACATTTCTCCACAATTTTGCTAATAACACTAGGAATTGTAATTGGTCTGTAATTATCAATGATGAGCGGATCACTTTTCTTATATAGTGGAACAACTTTTCCTACTTTCAGCATATCTGGAAACGTTTCTGTTTCTACGGATAAATTGATAATAAATGCGAGTGGTTCACAGATAAAGTACGAGATGGATTTCATGATTTTTGTGGTAAGGCAATCCATACCGGTAGAATTTTTATTTTTGAGCTCATTGATGACACTGAAAACTTCAATTGGGGTAACAGGGTAAAAATAAAAGGTACACGGCAACTTGCTCATATCAGTTGTACCAACTGAAACGTTATCATGAAAGTGTTGTTGAATACAGCTTGAAACTATTGTTGAATAATAATCAGCAAATTTGTTGGCTATAAGACAATTATCGTTGACTAATTTATTATCAATATACAACTCTCGCGGATGATCATTTTGCATTCTTTTTCCTGTCAATTTGTGGACAGTCCTCCAAACTTGTTTCTGTTTATTCTGTATGGTATCGGTTTCCGTTATCTTGTTCTGATAAAATATTCTTTTTGCGTTTACGATATTACGCCTATGCTGAGATCTCTTTTCACGATAAAATTCTAATGATTCATCATTGCAGATATTTTTAGTTAACAAATACAGTTCCTTCAATTTCCTACCCTCAACTTTGATTTCATTTGTGATCCACTCATTTTTGTTAGTTTCCATTTCAATTCGGATACTTATACAAGGACATATGAGACATCTAAATAGTACATCAGAATATTGAAAAAAAATTCGTAGGCATTGTTGACATCTAGGTTATTTTGATAAACTATTTGATAGTCTTCTTTTCTCAATAATTCTGTTAAATGCATGAGGTTTTCGTTACATGTATCACGCCTAGTAGTAGTTTTATTTCGAGAATGATTTTTATGATGATCCTCAATTTCTAGTATTGGTGAAAAGAGTCTAATTGTCTATTGGTTCTTTTTGTAGCATACTATAACGTCATCTACGTATCTATACCAATACAAACATTGATTTATCAATGAATGTTTATGTATTATTCGCTCCAAGTTATCCATGAAAATTTTAGTAAGTAAAGGGCTCAGTGGATTTCCCTTAATCCTCTCCCTATCTTCCCTTCGTTCGCTCCAAGAGTTGAAAAATAATCTATACGTGCACACAGCTAAGTAAACCTCACTCAAAAAAAGGGGAATTTTCGCGGTAAGCGCAAATCACTTTCTTAAAATTCAGCTAGGTATCCCTTGAAGACATCAAAAATAGGACACATTTGTAATCGACCAACTAAAAATAGTTATTTTTCAGTCAATTTGGGAATAGTATGCAGCGAAATGCATTATGGCTGGCCGTCCCCTTATATTCCAGTTCTGCGCAGTGGAAATTACACTTTCCAGATAACCAGCGAAGAGGGATCCTGGCTGACGGTAATCCCACTGATTGGGGCCATAACGGGCGCTTTCGTCACTGCTCTGATTGTGGACAGATTGGGGAGAAAGAAACTGATCATATTTTCCTCGATTCCCTTTCTAGCGTCTTGGCTAATGGTTGGATTCGCGAAGTCATCGAGTTGGATGTTCGTCGGTCGTTTTCTAGCAGGTAGATAGATTATGATATGCTATTTCACTATAGATGTGAGGGGTTACGCGGCGTTTCCTTGAATGGTCACACTCACCCATCCAAGTACTAACCGCGCTCGACACTTATTTATCTCAGATATCAGACGGGTAGTGTATTTTCACCACTAGCTATAGAACCTACCATTATTTACTTCTTTTGAAGACGTAAAGTGTATTTTTACTATTAAGATGGGCGTCCACATTTTAACGCTGACCTTCTCGCAAGATGTCACTACGGTGAAGAAATCATAAATTAATTACGCCATCTTGAAAATTCAATGCAGAGCTCGTCAATTTTTCGAAGCCTAATATCAGTACAGAAATCTGTATCGATCTAGTACAATTCAAATCGACTGCCGATTGGACCACCTAGGGCGCTCAGGGCACGAAACATTATGACGGATGATGGCTGACAGAACATTTACTTACAATTCCAGCCGATAGATGGATAAATGATGAATCATATTATTTTCAACATAGTTCAGTCGTTGATTGATATATTACGCTTACGCTGGGAAGATGCCCAACCTGTGTTATATTTTCGAGTCGATGCCCCGCTCATCCCCTCGACTATCGTTTAGCCACTGTGAGGTAGCAACTCCACTAGGCACATAGAACATGTCTGAACTAATTGTACAGATTACTACACTTTTGTACAGAATTACAGATCCCATCCCACCGCGTGCCATCGCTCCAGAAATGTTTGTTTATCCTTGTCTTCTGAGATGAGACCCGACCCGCCCGACCGGTTCCGATAAAAAAATGTTTGCTACGCTCGGTGAATCCCATGGACGTATATGGGGAATCTGCCATCCGCAACCAAAACAATAATAACAACGAGATGCGAGTATTGATTTTTCCCTCGGTTCCTTGCGGAAGAGAGAAGAACATATTATGATCTCTCACTCAGTTGGGTTCTTACTCCGTGGCTTTTTTTTAAATTCCCTTGTGAATAACTTGTCATACTTTGCCTAGACCAATATATATGTATATCTGGAAAAACATCTCACGCCTTTTTCGTTGATTATTTTTTTCACTCAATTTGTATCCATATTCCATATTGAAGTTTTGTATTTTTAAGACATTACCGAATATTGATAATATAATCAATCTGAATATGATAATTTCTTATTAGAGTGTCATCAGTAGATAGAAAATAAATAGTCAGATATCTTTGAATCTTTGATTGTTAATGGTTCACTATAAAAATGAAATAAAATACATCATCTATAATAGGCATAATATACAGATAGTGATAGTCATAACTATTGGAACATATACAGTGTGTCCCACTTACCATGCTCACCATGGGTATCTTTTTAACGGTGAGAGATACGAGGTCGGTTAAATGACACCAAATGTGGAGTTTGTCAAGGCCAACTATAATGTAAAAAAATATTTTGATAAAATCTATTCGTTTTTGTTTTATACGCAAATAACAGATTTTTATCATTTTCATGCCTCCTCCGTAACTTGTTTATTTATGAAAATATACAAATAGGAATTTCACATTCTCATGGCAGTTTTTCAAAGTGATTTCGAAAAAAATATGAAATTTATGCCAACTCTTCTAGAATTTGAGATATCAGCACCAACTTTAGTTTTTCAAATGTAGGTCATAGCTCACTATGACTTAGTTACAAATAACTTTTTTTTCCCTCAAAGATGATATGTCGCAGTAATAGTTTTGTGTTGATAACAACGGAGTTGTCGTCATTTATACAAAAACAAAAAATTATTTGGAAGCCGCCATCTTGAATTAATAAATTTTAACAAAAATATCATGATCTCCGACCTCAAAAACCCCCACTTACCAATTTTGAATGGAATCGGACCAAATCTCGTCCGTCATCTTGGAGCAGCCATTTTTTTTAATTTCAACAAAAATTCCATGATGTATTGTCACCGAAATTATGAACACCTGCCAAATTTCAAGTCAATCGGAGTTATAATAATAATTATACCCAAATCCTAACAAAGTTGTATTTATTCAGGTTTCTGCAGTTTAGTCCTGTTTAAAAATCTGTTTGGCACATAAATCTTCAGAAGGCATATCAGCCAATGGATTAAGGTGCGTGCCTGATAAGCTAAAAGTCCCGGGTTCAAACCCTACTCGACCTAATTTTTTTCTTTTGTCGAAGGGATGTCCCTGGAATATCCTTGCGACCTCCTAGGGATATCCTTTCTTCGTTCTTGGTTTGGTACATCCCAGGGACGTACCAGACGGAAATCCCTTGAATGCTTTTTTTGTCAGCCAGCTGATGTCCCTGGGACGTCCCTAATATATGTACTCTGTCCCGACAAAGGATATCTCTGGGATGTCCTTGTATAAAATTAGGGACGTCCCTGGGAAGTCCCTAGGATGTACTTGTGTTGTTAGGGCGACAAACGGCGACGGCTTGGCAGCCATATCGCCGACAATCGCACCGAGTCGGCCGGCCCACAAAAGTCAAAGGAAAATATTTGCACTCCAAGTTTCGGCAATACATAGGTCGGATCAATGTTCGGACGCAATGTTCCGCGTTTTTCATGTGATAAATATCAGTATAATTTCAATAATAAAAATTTCGAAAATTGTACATAGCTCTGACAAGAAAATGATTTCCGACAGTGAATTATATATAGTTTGATTTTGTAAATCGACATAATGAAATATGAAATTCCACTCAAACAGACCCATTTAGATTCAGTTCTAGGGTAAAATACACTAAGGTGACAACACTGGTCTGGGTTCGTGAATTTCAATCAAATTTATGAGCAGCTTATATATTGATATCCGCTGACCAGTTTATTCCACAATCGCCAAAAATGGAAGCATATATTGTTGAGACATAAAATTTTGTGATTCACTCCAATTCGATTTCTATAAACTTTTTTCATGATCTCACGTCCGTGATGCGCTCGTTAGAAGCACATCCAGTACAACTATAACTAACGAATTCGAATTTACCGCCATTAGTGAATTAAAAAATGAGTGATAAATGTTTGCTATTGCCTCCGACAACCTTGAACGTGCAAAGGCATTCTTGAACAAATAACAAACTTTTCACATTTTGAGCTCCATCTAATGGTACATCATCCAGTTCGCCAAAACGTACTAGATTAGATGCTTTTAGAGCCGACTGCTGCGACGGTACCTCCATCTAGCAGAGAGTACCTGAACTACGATATTCAAGTTTTCTACCATCTAATTTAGAGAAGATATTATCCATACAAGATATATAGGCCTATTGTTTACATAAATTGAATATAAAAAAGGCTTTCATCTAAATGGTTACATTTCAAGAGCTGATATTCTAGTGTGGGTTGCCCAGAATAATAACGCAGGGTATGAGTGAATATAACGTTATTCTGAGACACAAAATTTTACAATGTTCACATCTTTTTGATCTTCTGCAGCTTTCTTAATCGAACGAAATTTGCCTTCAAAACTATCCAAACCCGAGTCGGAACTTTCGTCTTTATGATGATTCAATCTATTTGGCAATCGGACTTTTAATAACGCCGAAAGTCATTTCATAGTAGAGGTCTGCATTCCAGCCATTGTGAAATGACCTTGGTTACGCCCCTCTTAAGGTAGTTTTCATCAATTCATGAACCACTAGTCAATGAATACATAGCCACTGTTCTGATTCATTATTCACTGGAATGACACTCGAATCTAGTAGGTATTTATCAATAACGGCCAATAACGGCTCGTCAGTCGTCATATGCTGTCATGCTAACTAGATTTTAATTGGAATTGAAGATAAGTATTTTCATAGTGACATAGGTCCGCATTTCAGTTTCACAGTATACTGTAATGATCGATATATATTGCTTGTGGTGAAATTTCATATACACCTTGGAAGTAATAGTTATTTATTATACAAGGGAAAAAAGTAGTAGATTTTAGCTCCAGGTTGTGTTGTCTCCCGACGCGTAGCATCAAATCAACAGTGTATATATATGTGATATATATCCGGGAAAGAAGTACTCACTTTTTTCCCACGGGAAAAAAGTAATTTATGAAAAGTGACATTTTATAACATGCCAACAGAAATGAAATGCCAAACTTTTTTCCCGTCACAGAAAAAAGAATATTATTACGATGGTACCTTATATACACCCCTTGGCTGAATCCTCAGGATATAATTCTGGTCCCTGGGTAATAATGATATTATTCACTACCTTGGTGTACAGGGTGTTTCCTAAGTACGTGTAAAAAATTCAGGAGCATGTTGCTGGCGTCAAAATAAGAAGGAAAGTTCGTATAAATATATGTCCGAAAGTTATTCGTTTCTGAGATACAGAGTGTCGAAGTTGAATTCTTATTTTTGTTTTTTGTTAATCACCTTCAAAATAATTATGATATTGGAATGAAAATTTGGTATATATAGAGGTATTTCTCAATGAAAACATCAAATTTCATGTTAGTTTGTCTCTTTCGTGGGGGTGGCAGTTGAGTGGCAGTACAAATAAGTAATGGCATAGATATTGACATATTCAAAGGTGCAATTCTTATTTAAAAAATCGAGTTCTACGCCTATGGCAGAAAAGGGGTTTGAGTATGAAATTTGGATTGAGTACTCATTTACTACAAAAAAGTACCCTTGATAACACTCGATTTACTCTCATGGTTTTGACAAAGTTTGTATTTTAATAGTTATTGTTTATGTTCTAAAATTACTGAAATGCAAATTTCGTCAAAACCATGAGAGCAATCGAGTCTTATCAAGAGTACCTTTTTGAGAGTAGATGAGTGGCGCAATCTAAATTTCATACTCGAACTCCTTTTCTTCCATTGGCGTAGAATTTTTAAAGGTGCAATTATTCAAAAAATCAAGTTATACGCCTATGTATTATTATCGGACAAAATTTAAACACCATTTTTTTGCCACATAAAACTCTATCAATATACCAAATTTCAGCAAAATCGCATTTGCCGTTTCAAATTTATATGGGTAAAACGATTCAAAAATTGTAACTTCAAGGCCCTCTGGAGCCCATTCGATGCAACTTTGTACTGAGGTAATTTCACTTAAATCGACTTATTTTGGTCTAGGGAATATGTGGTATGTTTTTGTAAAGACCTTTTACAGACACCCTGTATATTGGAATTTTTTTCAATATATTCTACAAAATAGTTATTTATGTATTAAGGGAATTATGAGGGCCTTAATTACCGATGGCAAAGTTTGCGTCCCGAGGGCCTCTGGCCCGAGGGACAGCAATTGCCTGAGGTTATTGAGGCTCAGTAATTCCCGTGATACATAGATAATTTTATTTCTGACTGATTTCATTCATTAGATACCTTCCCGATTGGAAGTTAGACATGTTTTTCCGTATAGTTTCAATGTCATCAGAACGTCAGATGATGATCTTGACTACCGCGAATAGGAGATTCCTTATTGCTACGTTACTGGCATGGTTGTTGCTATGCATTTCTTATTTAATTTAAGTTAGAGGGAATTATAGCATCTATAACATCCCAAGGGAGTTATGACCCTCATAATAGATATCGTAACTATGACGATATAAGCTTATAATGTCACTGTCAGAAATAAATTAATTAATATCTATGGTGTGACCCCTAGACGCTCGTATGTTCACTTCAAACTTCAATACCATTTTTTTTTTCTATATTTTTTTTTCTAGATAGATATCAGGATAAGAGAGACCTTGCCTGCTCTGAATCAAATAGAATAAGGATCAAATATATACAGGGTGTCCCAAAATTAGCCTGCCAAACTCCATCAGTGGCTTTTACTACCAAAAATAGAAATGAAACTTTCAATGAACATGAGTCGAGAAATGTCTCCTGAGGAAGCTACGGCCCCCTGAAAGGGGGCTCCTGAAGATGATATTTCTTGAGTATTTCATGTGATAAAAAGATGCAATTTGGTACAAGAACTAAAATTTTCATGCCCAATGCAGTGAAAATTGAATCATTTCGAAATTTCAATCAGGAGTAGGAACTTTTCTTCCTATTTTTGGTCGAAGAAGGCGCTGGTGAAGCTTTGCAGGCTAATTTCGGGACACCCTGTATACATAAATAACTATTGATTCAGGTGCTGCCGATGGATTATCGTTCACTGCAGTGCCCATGTATCTGGGAGAAATAGCTGAACCGAGAATAAGAGGCCTCCTAGCCTCAGCCTGTCCAGTCCTGATAGTATTCGGCATACTCCTCATCAATATCCTGGGAAGCTGCCTGCCACTGGACACAGTGGCCTTCATCGGAACGGCCATCCCCATATTTCTCCTCCTCACTTTCTCTTGGATGCCAGAAAGCCCCTACTTCTATTTGATGAGGGGTAATGAGAAGGAAGCGAGGAAGAGCCTCCAGAAGTTCAGAGGAAGGAGTAACGTTGAAGCTGAGTTGAGGAGAATGTCCAAGGCTGTGATCGAGCAGAATGAAACTAGAGGATCTTTCTTGGACTTGTTGAGGATCAGGAGTAATCGGAAGGGATTGATTATTACATTAGGTGAGACCAAGTATTCCATTTATTGATGTGGGTGAAAGAAAGCTTCTATGTTTTTCAACACTTTTCATTCGCTCCACCTGTATGTTTGTACGTATATACCCATCAGGGACTCACAACTTTTGAGTACGAGAATGGTGAACCCGAGGTACCTTAGCCAGATATTCATCAAACTTGAACTTGTCTTGGGTGATATCCTCTTCACTTTTGCTTTTTCAATCTATCCTATCGGCCAACTTCTCATTTCCTCTTCGCCTCCAGACCCAACCTCACCATCGAGTGGTGTAAGGAGAACAGACGGCGGCCACTAGACAGATGAAGCATTTTGGGACCATCTTTGCTATGTCTGGGCCAGATGGGACAATTTGTGGACATCTGCGGCAAAGATGGGGCGATCTCCTTATATCTGTCTAGGTGGCTAAGGACTGGTCAACGAGGCTCTGGCAACCTAACTCAAGCTGTGGGAACCTGTGACGATGGATGAATGGCACCAAGGTATGGTGTCGCTGTCGGTGCCTCTTGGAAATAAGATGACATCTCAGAGTAAATAGCCTCAGCTCTGTGCAGGGTACACCACAGGGCTGTACCCCCTGTCACTCGTAGGGAAAGGAAAACTATTGGCCTTCTTCGTAGAGGAGAACAGGGATCGGTAGAGTAACCTTCAGGAACCTAAGCGAAAATGGTCTTTCATAATGGAGTGGCATTTGATAAGCACCATAAGTCGTATATGGCAGAATTGAAAACGGCATGTAGGTAATATACAATGGGTCACTAGGCCTAAGTGTCGTCGGAGACATCAGTTAGACGAGCCTACAAACAGGGTGGAGTGTTTAGTGGGTGGGGGACTATATACCATAGATACACCCCAAAATCGCAACTTGTTATAATTAAATATCACTATATTTTCTTCAGGTTTGAGAGGAGTTCAGCAGCTAACAGGTACTACAGTCATAATATTCTACTGCAAGACGATATTCGAAGAATCTAATGGTTTCATCGCAGCCAGTACAGCTACAATCATATACTTCTCAGTGCAACTGTTCTTATCGGCAGTGAGCTCATTCGTGGTGGATTTTTCCGGAAGAAGACCACTACTGATTATATCCACCGCAGGTACTGCTGTCACCTTGTTGGTGAATGGTACCTACTTGTATTTGAAGAACTGTTCAAATATTGACATTAGTGGATTGGACTTCATCCCTCTTCTGTGTCTACTCTGCTTCGTGATCATATTCAGCTCAGGTTTGCAGACGATTCCTTTGCTAGTGATGGGGGAGATATTTCCAACTAATGTTAAAGCTTTTGCACTTTGCTCGATGGATATCTACTATAGTGTTATGTGTACTCTAATTTCGAAATATTTCCATTGGTCTAGTGAGACGTATGGAATGCATGTGCCCTTCTTTACTTTCACAGTTTGCTGTAGTCTGGGACTTGTTTTTATAATTTACTGTATCCCTGAAACCAAAGGGAAGACTCTAGAAGATATTCAGGCTGAACTAGGTAGTCATGATAAGAAAATCATTATATTGAATCCAGAATCATTTGTTTATTAGATATCAAGATTGTGACTATATAAATCTGATTGTAGGTATTCATTATGCAAAGATCATTTTTTGAAGGATTCCTTTTAGTGTGTACTCATGTTTCGATCGACAAGAACAACCGAGTAACAAATTATATGAGTGTTATCCATAGTTACCTCTGTTTATCTACAATAATTCGACTGAAGTATATTGATATAAAGTCGCAAATCACTCTTGTGTTTTTTTTTGTGATTGAAGAAATAGTGGAGCTAAATGAATAAATAATTTGCAGGTATCCTTTATATAATTCAATCCATCACTTTTGAAGCAAATAGCATAATTATGATTAAGTATAGCCTTTGGTATACCTGGGCATTATTCCGCACGAATAGAGAAAAAATATACATAAATCATTATTGCGAGCCATGTGACATAATATGTGACATATGTGACACACTAGTAGTCGTACCAGGTATCAACGAATCTATAAGGCAAGTGTCTATAATATATTATTTCGCCAATATTGCCGTAGACTCATTTAATAATCCCTCAGTAAATTTATTGGGAATCCGAAAAAAAAATCGAGTAGTGTGAGTAGAAAATGTCTTCCCAAATACTACCTCTATATCATCGACAACGCATCGAAAACGATAGAGACTTTAACCACTTCTGACGGTATACAGGGTGGCCACAAAACATGCCACTTTGGAGTTTTTCATTTCTATTTGTTAATGTACCTTTTTCCAGATAGAACACCCTGTACTTTTGAATAAATACTTTCTCGAATATCAAATGAAACGATGACAAAACAAAACATGACTCTTATGAAATATCGACCCAAATATTACGCTTCTGCATGTGAATTGAAGACTCTGAATCAAAAAATTTTACATATTACAAAGTGTTCCATTTTAAAATTCAAATTCAAGGATTTTTCTGACTAAACAATATTGATTCTGGTCGTTCAGGAGCATAAAAAATTTAAGAGTATAATAATATATAAATAGTTTGTTTTTATTGTGAACATGATTGAATTATAAATTATAGGAACGTTGGAGGTGAATTGAGTTTTTTTCTAATCTCTCACATTCCTCACGTCTATATAGCTGCTTCAAAAATCTTTGGTTAGAAGTCCATATTTCTCAAAGTGGATAATAGAGAGTGGCGACCAAAAGTTCGTTACCTCCCCCACTCACCCTCGTGAGTTTTTCATTCTACATATCACAAAAAAACCTTGAAACTACCCAAATAGTTACGAGTGGAATAGATTGTGTTACATTCATAACGGTCTTCTCAGTGAACTGGTACAGAAATAGTCGAAGTGGTCATAATTCCAAACGTTAAAAAAATTCAACGTGAAATCCAATAATGCAATGATATACATGGTATCCTCATTTCAAACATTAAAGTGATCGAATGAATCCCTACAAGGAACCTACTATTTAATCAAAATATTCTTTTACTATGTAAAATGAATAATTGAGGAAGGGGAATCAACAGAGTGGTAACAATAGGAGTTGATTCGAAACCGTCCCAACTTCAAGTCCTATACAAGGATTGAAAAAATCATATCGAAATTGATGATGAAATATTCTCCTTCATAAAGATTGTTTTTATAGATCATGAGTTAATGCATCTGCTACATATATTATGTGAAAAACTATGAAAATCAGTTGAGAATTGAGAGAATCATTTGGGAATGTCAGTCTTTTCGTGAAGCCTTCAAAATTGCTTCAATTACAATCAAAGTAATTTCCTAGTTCAGAGAGCCGAAGGCGACAAAGCAATAACTGGAATAAAGGGAGGTTCAGTCACGTGATACTTGATCACCTCTTACCTCAACCTAACCTAACCTGTAACACTGACAATTGACAGAACCAAAATATGACACAGAAAAAAATTCGACTGCATGAATCAATAAACACTTGTCGCTGTGAAATGGAATGAGGAAATCTTATTCACCAATTTCGATTTGATTATTCACGCCAGTCGCATTTTCACGTTGACCATCCTCCATGTGACTGATGATGTGACTTTTTATTACTTCTCGTAGAATTTCCTATTTGTATGGACGTTTCCGAATTCTCTCCCATTGTTACTTCATATATCATCGTAACTAAACTTCACCTATAATGTTATTTCCGGTTATTTCCCACCAACGTAGGCTTCATCCAGTTGATGTTGAATTATTCGTAAGATTATACAAATAACGCATATTCTCTTCAGAGATTTCATATCCCGCCATTATGAATTCATCCGAGATATTCATCTTCGAAAACTCAACCCCATCACCTCTCTCTATGAACATATGCTTGCTGATATCAACATGGCCGACATTACTATCCCTAGCGATCATTCCAGTCACATACACATCATCTATCCAGAAAAAACTTCCTCTTTGTGCTTCCGGATACAAAGCAAAAATCGCATCATGAGGATAAATCAAAGCGTAGCCCGGGCAGTGGGGTGGGTAAGTATCATTGGGATAGTCCTCCATAGATACCTTCCACTTTCCATAACGTAACACTGGATGTCCGATTCTTATTTCGCCCATGATCCGTTTCGAGTGGTTATCTATTTCGTATTGTTCATGCAGGAACTTCATCATTCGATTCATGTTCACGAATGTATCATCATCGAGTTTAACAAGATACTTGACGTCAGGGCAATGGAAGAACATGTATTTCAATGCCATCACGTGCTTGTAAGACAGGTTATGATAGCTATCTAAAAAGCTGCCTTGGATGAAATCCGTGTGGATTTGATTCTCTTCTTCCAGTTGTGTGGAAATGGTTTCGTTGTCGGTTAAGCCAAGAAGGAAATAGATTTTCACCCCTAGATCGTTTGGAGCCCAGATTTCCCTTATGGTTTTCCTACGATGGAAATTATTCGGAGAAGTGAAGATCAGTATGGTGAACATGTTTTGATTCATTGAGCAGGTCAGAGGAAGTGTGGTGAAGGAAAATGAGATGTTGATCAGTCTGTTGTAGTCTTCACCCCAATTGAAATTTCTTTGGCGGCCAATCTGCAGTATCTTGATGTCGGTATCGATAGTTGAGATATAGGTTATGATAAAGAGAATGGGAATAAGGAGTATGAACGATCTGAAGTAACTACTTTTGAGAGCCAAAACCATTTTGACCTGGAACAAAATGATTTCTGATATGAGAATCATAATAGTTGAATGATAAAATATTAGATATTCATTTCATATGTAGTTTGAATTCTGAAAACTTCCTATGACATGGTGTTTTTCTCTTCCTGAACATCAAATCTTTATGGAAGGATATATATCCCTCAATATACATTTTGAACCATAAGTGTATTAATCAAACAATACTTATTTTTTAATTTAATATCACCTTCAGAAAGCTCAGTACACATTTTCGACTCAACCTGTGTATAGGTTTTATTGAAAATTAATTTTCACTTCCATACGTGACGTGATGAGGTGAAATTTCGAATAAGGAATACAGAGTGTTCATTAATTCATCTGGCAAACGGAGATACAAACTGAATATTATTTTATGTCGTTTCAACATATTATTAAAAAAATTATGATTTTCAAATAATTTCACACTATATTTCGATGGATAACAAAAACAATCGAATTAGAATATTAATAAATGTTCGATTTTTTTTTTTTTTTAAACCGACAAACCGGAATTTAGTCATCGAACTTCTATATTTTATTCAAGGAACACCGAAAATCTAAAGAATCGTCATTCATGTATGAATCAATTCCATGACAGCAGTGATTCTTGGAAAATAAAACACGAAAAATATATCGAAAATTTCTGTTTTCAATTCTAGCAAGGAGTATATTGAATTTTTTTGTCATATCCTAGAACTTGAAAATATGTATGCTATTATAATCAATCATTTTCAATCTTCTGAAAAGGAATATTCTCAGATAAAATGGTGAACATGAAGAAATGGATATATATATATATATATGTTACCGGACAAACCCGATTTCAGGATGAACTAGTTTTGCCTAAGCTAAATCACTATATCCGAAGAGCGATAAGATGAACTAGTTTTGTTCATATTTTGTGAGGAAGGAATATGCACCTTTATGAGTACATCGAACGGAAACGGTATAGTCATTGAATTTTTTTTCAATCAGCTTCCCGAATGATCTACTCATAGAGGTGTATGTTCCTTCCTCACAAAATATGAACAAAGTAGTACGAAGTAGTTTAGACTAGGACAAACTAATTCATCCTATCGCTCTTCGGATATACAGATTTAGCCAAGGGAAAACTAGTTTATCCTCAAATTGGGTATGACCGGTAATAACATATATAAAGAAAAACATTGAGAATTCGCATTCTCTAAGGAAGTTGGTGCCAACTTCTGGCACATTCTGTACAACTGGAGGAATGAAAATATTTCAGGTACATCGGAATCAATGATTGATTATAAGAGCACACCTACTTTTAGTTCAACTGCAAGTTAGAAAACTTCTCAGGTGTAGCCTACGTGAATCACCCTGTATGTAGAACAACAATAATTATTGTCAGCTGGAGCCTTATCGAGCGATAAATGTCTGCCACGTGCAATCGGTCTATTTGAAATTTAGAGGGACCGACACCACGTGGCATATACTTTTTGGTGAACCTGATCGAATTGACTTCAGAAAGGCTATAACTATGAAGCTGATAATTATTTTGCGTTATGTAGGGAACAGGGAGGAGAAATATAAATATGGAACACCAAGAATGATTAGATTTCGACTATTATTAGGTACCTATTTTGAAATCGAATCACTGACATGATTATTTTACAAACTGCATATTGCAGATATCTGGTAAAGCAAAATCTAATTCGAAAATATCACATGATTTGTACTAAATTCGTCAAGAATGTCGATACATTTAAAATCGATATTGAAATTTGGTGAAGTAGCAGGGATACTTACATTCAGCTTGAAACAGAAAGCTACCTCTAGACGAGTTCTAACTCATTTAATACTCAAATGTCTGATCAACATGAGAAATAGAAACATCAGATTACTAATTCAAAAAATATTTGCACAGATCATATCATTACTTTCACAGATATGCTGCTTTTGTTGAAACAATGCTAAATTGTATGCATACAGTGTGAATCACCTTTGATTCCATCTGTCGATCCATAAAAAACGAATAATTAGCAATATGAACTACTTAGAAATAGATATTTACGTTTATAGACAGAACAGCGTTATTTTGTGTAACGATGGGATTAACACAGAGTTACACAAAATGCTTTTCATAGCTCGCTCTTCAAGTCCCCGATGTCAGGTGAAGGCAAGAGAATTTGAATAGCAGGCTCAAAATTTTTCCGATTTCTAGTATTCACATCATTCTTAAACACGGGTTTCTTTCGATAATCCAGCTATATAATTGGTAGGTACACATACTTAAAAACTTCTTCTTGAAAAAAACTAAGAATATTCTGATATCTTTTTCAATGTACAAAAAGTTGAGTACCCTAGAAGTTGTATTGATGAAAAACAATCAATTATACCAAACACTGGGAGAACTTGGTTATCATAATATATTCCATCGATAATGTTACTGTCTCAATTCTCCACAACCTCATATTTGGTTGGAATATTCAATACACTGCTACAACAAATCGGATCGAAAAATAAATACAGAAAACTCAAATCATTTCCACATATGTTCATAAAATAAACAACAATGGCAGATGGCGTTAAAACCATGTGGCTCACAGAATATTCCTCTTAGACTACAAATATTGCTGATTGAGCTAGCTGGAGACTACCCTACACTGATGAGAGCCAAAAAAGCTCGAAACCGGTATGTATGTGTCGTTGCCTTAACCTGGCTAAACCGAATTTAATCGGCATTAGGGAAAGAAACACTTGCATTTAGGTTAGGCTGTCTCTCGCGGTCCAACCATTTTTTCAAACTACAGATCTGTGATGTCATCAGTGACGTCACGTCAAACAGCAGCTGAAAATTTGTCATGTTGGATCAAACACTGAGGTTAGGATGTTTGTGATGATACTTCAAAAATGCCTGTCCTGGTGATTGGACTGAGGACCATTTCGGATAATTATTGGAATATTTTCGTCTTGCTCCAATCCCAAATTTATGCTTGGTTGACTAGAGACCTTGTTATGATCTCACCTTATTTCTGCAGGTATACTTTGACGCGCATATACAGGGTGTTTTTTATATATTGCGACAAAATTCAGGAACGTGTTCCTTGGACAAAAATTTGCAAAAAAGTTCTCATAAACATAGGTCCTAAACCTTTCAGATTTTGAGCTACAGGGTGGTAAAGTTTTAACAAAAAAATGATTTTTTTTCGATAACTTCAATACCCCTGTAGATATTTGTCCAAAGATTGGTATGCAGGGTCTGTGTATCCAGAGCCATTTACCAACATACTTTTAACATTTTTATGTTCTCCAGTGGCGGGTGTGCGGGTTTTCCGCTGAATACTTTTATAAAGAAAAATGGTACGCCACTGTTTTTTTTGTATTAAAAAATATTTTTTAATTCCTCGTTTCATTTGCAACATTTTTAATGCCTTGGACTTTGTCCGTTAGATGCACGGTTTTCGCACAAAAAATTAAAAAACATCTACTTTGACTGATCGCTAAAATTTATTTTTTCTATGATCGTTATGAAAAGTAAGTTTTTTTTTTAAATTTTATCAATTAATTAAGTACAAAAGCCAGCCCAATTCAATAAAATTGTAATTGAGGATTTAAAACTTCTGCTTCTACAATCTTTAATTTAAAATACAAGTTTTTAAGTGATAAAAAATATTTCATTTTTTATTATTTATTTAGGTAATATTATTATTTTTATAAAAGTTGTTCAAAGTATGCTCCTCCAACATCAATACAAGCATCTAATCGACGTCGCATTGATTGGCGGACACGTTCAAAAATTCCTGGTGTCTGCCGAATTATGTCACAAGACGTTATAATACGATTACGCAATTCCTCCACATTATCAATTGGATTTCTATAAACCAGTGATTTAAGGTGTCCCCACAGAAAAAAAAATCCAGCGGATTTAAGTCGGGAGACCGTGGGGGCCAAGGGTTAATACTACCCCGACCTATCCAACGATTTGGATACGTAATATCCAAATACTGCCGAGCCACTAAACTAAAATGGGCTGGAGCACCGTCATGTAAAAAAAACATTTGCTGTCTCAGCTGAATGGGGACATCTTCTAGCATCACTGGTAATTCATTTTCAAGAAATTCTTGATACACTTGTCCAGTCAACCTTGCTGGTAAAAAAAATGGACCGATGAGAAAGTTTTCAATAATGCCGACCCATACATTAAGTGAAAACTGGTGCTGATGACGGTTTTCTGCCACAGCATGTGGGTTCTCATAATGCCATATGTGGTTATTGTGGAAGTTCATAATTGCGTCCCTGGAGAAATTAGCCTCATCGGTGAAAAGTATTTTTCTTATAAACGGTGCATCTTGCCTTATGCGTTCTTGCATCCAACGACACAAAGCCGTTCTTTTCGGAAAATCGCCTGGCAAAAGTGCCTGCACCCGCTGAATATGATACGGGTATGAAAGGTTTCTTTTAAGAATATTCCAAACTGTAAAGTTACTAATGTGTACCGTCTGAGCAATTTTCCTAGTGCTTGTGGTGGGATCTTCCTCGAATTCATTGAGCACGTGTTCTTCAATTTGAGGAGTAACTGTTCGGGGATGTCCGTTTTCAGCGGTGAGTTTTTTAAAGCTGCCGGTTTCACTTAGACGTTGGTGTAAACGCGTAAACATGGAGTGATGAGGAATAACACGATTCGGGTAACGTTCAGCATAAATACGCAAGGCTTCTCGTGCGTTTCCGTTAGCCAGTCCATAAATGAAGTGCATATCGCACATTTCATTATTTGTGTAATTGTTAGCCATTTTTTTAACAAATTAATCTTGTCAACTTGTACTTAAATTATTCACTTTGACATTAATTTTGGCGTCTTAAACAAGAATGTGATTATCGTTGCGGCGGCGTTGTCCGTAGTTACGTTAAAAAAAATTATGTTCACAGGCTACTTCGCGATTTTGGAAGCGTGAAATATTAACACGTTACTCATATGTCACTTTTTTAACATGTTGAATAAAGTGACATATTATGAACTACAATGAAATTTTAAATAAAATCAAAAAAAAAAACTGACTTTTTATAACGATCATAGAAAAAATAAATTTTAGCGATCAGTCAAAGTAGATGTTTTTTAATTTTTTGTGCGAAAACCGTGCATCTAACGGACAAAGTCCTGGGGATCAAAAATGTTGCAAATAAAACGAGGAATTTAAAAATATTTTTTGATAAAAGAAAAACCACTGGCGTACCATTTTTCTTTATAAAAGTATTCAGCGGAAAACCTGCACACACGCCACTGGAGAACATAAAAATGTTAAAAGTATGTTGGTAAATGGCTCTGGATACACAGACCCTGCATACCAATCTTTAGACAAATATCTACAGGGGTATTTAAGTTATCGAAAAAAAATCATTTTTTTGTTAAAACTTTACCACTCTGTAGCTCAAAATCTAAAAGGTTTAGGACCTATATTTATAGGAACTTTTTTGCGAATTTTTGTTCAAAGAACACGTTCCTGAATTTTGTCGCAATATATAAAAAACACCCTGTATATGGATTGATAAAAATCTGAAACATCTCCCATCCATTCTTAGGTAGTTTTGAAATTAACTAAGTGATATCTTCCAGTCTGACTACATCAAAAATCATAGGTATAGGACTCCTCTACCAATATTACTTCTTTGAAGCCATTATTTTGTACATACATATCTCCCTCTTTTTCCAACATTTGTATTACAAATACAACACAAAATACTGACCATGTAATGAATTTTTATTTGATTTTTCCTTGTGATTTTCCCATTTTAGAGCAACTTCTTAACTAATATTTTTGTTCAGAAATCTTCAAATCGTGTGACAAAGAGTTCTTGACATTTCAAACCATTTGAGTCAAACAGACAAGAATGACGTCACAACAAACAAATTTGATCAAATTGTTGGACCGTGAGTCACGGCCTTTTCGTTTATACGTATCGATGCATAGATTTCGGGAGGAAATTGGTTGTTTTTCCCCTCATCAATACCATTGTTGTTCATTTTATGAAAATTTGTGGAAAAGAATTTGTGATTTTTTGTATTTATTCAACATTTCCTTCCACTTTGAGCATTGTGACTATTTCGTAGTTACAATCGGATTGAGTTTATGACTAGATTAGATTAGATAGATCCAACCTATTTCATTATCAATTTAGATAGCAATTGTCTTTCATCGTCATTGACTTCCGCACAAGTTGTGATATTTGCATAGGCATCAGATAAAACCATTCGCTGTGCTAAAAATTAATACCTGATACTTTGTCTCTGCCATGAAAATGTCTATCATGTTTCGAACAAAGGGTCATGAATATCTGAAAAATGTTATAGTCCAAGAGCCAGCTGCTAATTTCGACCGTCAACTGATAACGAAATGATACATGTCTCAAAAGCATGTAAAAACATTGTAGTTTATCGCACGGCACCTGTGCAAATCGCTATCCTGAGCAAAATAATTGATGAATTGCACTTTCCTGTGCGGTGATTTGCACTCAAAGGACCCCGCACAGAACCATAGGGAATTGGCCCACAGTGGGATTTGCCTGAAATTCACATATGTTATTGGTATGGAGTTTCTGATCAAATGTTTCCATGTGACCAATCCTCTAAGACCAAAGATTCAGCTCTCAGGGTCGTATTTTGTATAGGTGCCAAATAAACAATGACACTTTTTTTTTTCAAGCCCTTGATTTCTGTACCTCCCATTATGATTAAATTGAATGAGAAATGTTGCGAAATCTTGGCATTTGTCTTTTAGCATGTAAAACATGCCTTGTCCTACAGGACCGTATTTAGTAAAACTGTGTTTGCCAATGTGCCGAATCGAATTGATTTTGTTATTACTTTGTTATTTCTTGTCCTATTTCAGTGGTCGTTTGATAGATGAATGTAGATTTCTTTGTGTACATAACAAAAGTGGTCACCATCTTGATATTGAAGATGGTCGGCCTAACATTCAATCTTTATAAAGGACATATCTCGTAGCTTTTTAGGAATGATAGTAACAGGAAAAGATAAGAACACGTTTCGATTGTTGAAATCGGTCATTTACTTTTTCAATTACCTAACTCTATAATATAAATATAACTCTACTATCTAATTGAAACTTCATCTAATTCATAACTAACAAAGTTGAAACCGATATTTTCAGGGTGGTGAACAAAAAAGTCAAGCACTCACTATCAACATAATTCCCGAACACTTACAGCTGCTGGAGTATTGCATCTTGCACTGGACGATTTGACAGAAGTCGATGGGTAATTCACATTTTTATTATGGCGGGCAAATCCTAAATACTACATTATGCTACTTAGAGATGATCATGAGTCGTTTGGAATTGATCTCAGAGTGAATAAACCTAGATTCATTAGACTTAGAGTGTATTCTCGATTCAGGAGGAGAGAAAGGTATCAAGTATTTATTCAATACACTCCGCATGAAAACCAGCCTGACGAGAATGATGAAGAAGATGTATTGATAATATGTATTGAAAATAGTATAGATACTACTGCAGTTGCAAATCAAGGGCAGGGACACTAGGAACATGTGCTCATATTTGTTTTTTATTTGGCACCTATACTAAATACGGCCCTGAGAGCTGAATCTTTGGTCTTAGAGGATTGGTCACATGAAAACATTTGATCAGAAACTTCATACCAATAACATATGTGAATTTCAGGCAAATCCCACTGTGGGCCAATTCCCTATGGTTTTGTGCGGGGTCCTTTGCGATTTGCTAATGAGATGAAATGTTTTCGATTCCACGCCAATTGAATCTTAGATCTCGAAACCTAGCTTTGTCACTTCTTGATCTAAGTCAAATCCACAAGAGAGCGATTTATCTGCTGCCATTATTCCGGACACACTTCCGTCATGTGAAACAATAGCAAATAGAAGAGAATAATGTCCCCTTTGCGAAAATCCAAACGTGCCGCGATTGGAACTTATTCAAGTTAGTGGCAGATCTTTGATTTTTCCGAGAATATTTCCCCCATCTCGAAAGATAATATCCGATGGACTAGGGTAAAACTCGACATGTGGATTTGAATGAATACCTGTGCGAACACCACATGAGTTATACTCTGGTACATCGAATATCAACTTTGGACAAGTTCTTATGATAAACCCTCTCGTTTACCAACTGTTAGAATTTATTTCAGACCATCAATACTCTTATAGTAAGCTACATTCTAGTAACCTTCGGAATGATAATCTTTTGGCACAAGAAAATGAGGAAAATATTCACTTATTATATTGATACATTATACAGGGTGTCCGGAAAGTATACGCAAAAAATCAAAGGGTTGATTCCACAGGATAAAATGAGAAACTTGTTTCATATACTTATATACGTTGGTCCGGTAATGCATGGTTTTCAACATAATTTGTGTTGAACTTTTTAAAAAAAAATCGGTTTTTTATGAATAACTCCAATGTCCTTCCACTGATTCTCTTGACATCTGGAAATGATATTTTTTGTCATGAGGGGCCAATATAGCCATAATTCAATTGGAATTATGAAATCCAGTGACGTCCAGGGGGCAACCTATCGAATATATTGTCAATAAAATGTGCGCCACTGATTTTTTTAAATTCTGTATCTTCATAACCTATTGACCAACTGAAAATACAACATTTTGGTCCCCAAAATTGTTGTCATATTCCGCTTCATTTCCATGGGAAAAAAATACCTACCTATTTACTGCATAGATCGAGGCAAAAATTTGTGCCAAAAAATTGCTTCAAAAACTTGGGTGAAAATAAATGCGTCATCCATATAGTCATAGAATAGGAATTGAGATTCATTTTCTTAGAATACTTCATGATACATGTTAGAAACACTCTGCACTGTGTATATTGAGAACTATATATTCTCGGTCCAGGAAGGCGTAGTTTTCAATAATACAAAGTGTGTCATACATGTATTATGAAATATTTGAAGAAAATGAACTTTCATTCTTACTTTATGTATATGGACATGGATCACACATTCATTTTCACCCCTGTTTTTGAAGGAATGTTTTGCACTTTATACCATACATTGGTATTTATTTTTTTCCCGCGGAAACGGAGCAAAATATCAAAACAATTCGGAAGACCAAAATGTTGCATTTTCAGTTGCTCAATAGGATTTAAAGATGGAGAATTCAAAAAAATCAGTAGCACACATTTTATTGACAATAATATTCGGTAGGTAGCCCCCAGGAAGCCACTGGATTTCACAATCCCAATTCAATTATGGCTAAATGAGTCCCTCATGGCAAAGAACATAGTTGCTGAACAATCAGTGGGAGAATATTTGAGATATTCATAAAAAAACGATTTTTTCTTTAAGTTCAACACACTATATTTTGAGAACTAAGCAATTCCGGACCAACGTATATTCGCCCCCTTGAGTTTTTGCGCATAATTTCTGGACACCCTGTATATTCGTAATAAGCTCGAAATTCCTTGATTCAAGAATAAAATTGTTCAACTATGGTGGGCGATTAAATTGCCAATAGATGTTCTTTGTTTCAAACTGATTAATTCTTGCTTCGACCAATACGTACTGTGAGAATAGATAAATATTCATTCGAATCAAAAGTTTCTTCTATGAATCGGTGAAGAAAGTTCTGTAGGAACATCACAAAAATATTTGGTTGGACCTATTCAAGACCGCCATATGGTGAATCAATGCTGCTACCTTGAATCGAGAAATCCTTTTTGTCTGTGATATTTCATTCGGATCAACAATAACTTTGTTTGACTCGCTTATTCTCCTTCCGCAGAGTATCACTTTGATTGTAATCGTGATTGTAATGAAACGATCTTGATTAGCTAAGACCAGAGACGTGCCGAGTCAGTTTGAAAACTAGGATGACATATTTTGTCAAAACATGACAAATCCAAATGAACTGGAACCCGTTTATAACTTATTGTTATGAAATGAAAAAATCATCGATGAAGAATCATTATTTTCCATATGTTGCAGCTATGTAAGTGTTTGTTTCAAAAGTATCTATATTACAAAATTCATATAACCAAATTCACCTATTTGCATGCCCTCACTTCATATTCGATCATATCGGAGAATGATGGTATACCTTATGTTATGACAGTGTATTCAATGATTCACTAATCACCAAATCATTGTGCAATTTCGGATAAAATCACTTCACAATGACTTCTGAAATGGGCGATAAGGAACCATCGAACTTGTCACCAAAAACAAGTTCTCAAAACATATCAGTAGCAGAAGACATTGAACACGAAGAACTAGAAGAATGTACCAGTCAATACCTACTATCGAAAAACACAAGTTCATTCAGATGTTTAGCCCAAGTCCTCTTGTCCAACAGTTCATTAATGAAAAATAGATTGTATTTGTTTCCACCTCTAGTCGATCCAGGAATAGATGAAGCATTTTACTACTCAAAACCCGAACCCGTATATGATGACGTCGGCGTCGAAAAATATTTGAATATCTGTAGAGAACTCGAGATCGTGCCTCTCTCCAGAATAATAAAATCACTGGACGGAGACACAATGAACTTGAAGTACTACGGATTGACTGTGAAGCAATTCCGAGCTGTTACAGAGGCCCTCAAAGGTAACGAATATATAGAGCACCTGATTCTGGAAGAAAACTTTCTCAATCTAGAGATGACTGTAATGTTATGCAGTATGATCGAAGAGAACAGTACTTTGCGCAATCTGAATCTGAGAGGATGCAGAATTGGAGAAGTAGGGGCTAAACTGCTGAGTGAGGCATTACTCAGCTCTCAGTTTCTAACTGAACTTGATCTCAGTTTCAACGAGTTTGGTGACGTCGGTCTGAAAAACTTGCAACAAGGTTTATGTGACACATCATCTTTGAAGAAACTTAACATCAGCCATAATAATCTGACAGAGGATTCAGGTGAAACACTCGAAAGAATCCTACTAGATAATAAATCTCTGACAAATATAGATCTATCCTGGAATGGATTTTACACTGGCCCAGGTAATAAAAAATTGTTCAATGGTTTCAAACAAAATGATCAAATCACAGTACTGAACCTCGCTTGGAATGGTATTAGTATCAAACCAGCTATTGCACCAGTTGCGAAGTACATCAAGGCTTCAACAGCTTTAGAATACTTGGACTTGAGTAGTAACAGGTTGAGTGGAAAACCTCTCAGAATGATAAGAGCTGCTATTTTGAAGAACCAGTCACTGATAACGGTTAGAATAGGAAACAATCCCTACCCACCAGATGAAGCTTTCTATGTAGCTTCAGTATTGACATCCAAACCGAAAGACCATCCCTTGAAATACTTGGATATGGAAAATATTCTCTTCAACAAAGAAATAGTCCCTCTATTGGCCAGAATACGAAACTCTGGGAAAACGATCAAAATTGGAGGAATTCTCAGCAACTATATAATAAAAGGACCTGACGTAGCTAAACTCATTTTTGAGAGGTGCAGATATCTGTTGACCAAACCGAAGAAGAAGAAGGCTAAAAGAGATTTTGGTCATTTCATCTTGTCTCTTCCCGAAAATCCAATAACTCGTCAAGAATTCGATACTTTGTTGAAAAAGAAGAAAATTAAAAAACTTGATAAGGATCTGATTAACGGTTTGACTGATAAATTTCCAATGAAGAAGAAGATAGACTGTGGTGGAATGGTTGCGGCATACATGAACCTATACCCAGAAACCTGCTTGCCACCTGTGAAGGTGTCGGCGAAGAAAGGAAAAGGAAAAAACAAGAAAAAGAAGGTGGAAGAAAATATCGAGGAGTTGGAGAACGAGATAAAAGTTCACGATTTGGAGCCGGCAAAAAGTTTGCAAAACACTGTAGTGACCTCAAATGTTTCAGAAAAGAAGATTCAGTCGCAGTTGAGGTTTTCTTCGAATCCAGTTGCAACAGAATTGAATGAATGAAGTTTCTTTAAAAAAATATATATGCATTGGGAGTGAATACACTTCGAACCAACAGATTTATTTATCGCCTATACAGAGTGATTAAAAATAAACATATTTTCAGGAGCTTAATGCTTGCATAGAGAGAGGCAAAAAGTTTCAATGAATATGGATCCCAAAATGCCTCCTGAGGAAGATAAACCTCTTTGAATACGACATCTTATGAAGACGATTTCTTCTCTACTTTATAACGCTTTGAAGTTCAATTTTGAAAATTAGTGTACGATATGAACATTGAACATCTGATGGTTAGTAAGATTTTAAATTCAAATTTGATAAATAATATGATGGTGGAACAGGATTGATTTATCCTCTAATGCAGATTGAATTTCATGAATGAACATACGCGAATCAGGAAGTTTCCACAGTCGATTTCCTCGTGAATGATATGCTCCATCAAATTTAACTGGGAGTATACCGTAATTTTTTTTTTTTTGTTAAAAACTATACAATTTTATAATTTTCGAACAAATTCACAATAACCAAAGAGAAAAAGAAAAAAGGATTTTGTTCACCTTATCCTCTCTTGCATGTTACTCCCCTGAACAAAATTCTAAAGTTCTGAATTCCAAAAATTAGCTATTGAATTGACCTTTTTATCACTGACACAAACATAGGTATGTTGCTAGGAAACACTTTCAGTTCCTAGTCGAACTTCAGCTCCTAGGAACTAAAAAGGATGTACTAGGTCATCAAGAATGAACAACATTGTTACGGTTGGTTATTTACGTTGGGAGGCACACCTGATTTGTTTCTAATTTCATATTTTCGGCAGATTTGGCATATCATACCCATGCTCACATCCTTGCTCAATCTGTAGATCACTCCTTATTCTCAGGATCTGATTGATTGGATAACTTGTTTTCGAATAATCACAGCGAGCAGAACTTTTCTGCCTCACACAACGATATTGTTTACATTCATTTGATTACCGGGCCAAACACATTGAAATATAGAAAGAAATGAATAATCGCTATCATTTCTGTTGATATGCTCACTAATCTTACATTTTTCACTCCTTTTCCCTACCTGGCACTGGCGCGGTATCTGCTATTAGGGCTGGCACCTGGTCCAAATGAATTCATCGATATGACGTCAATAGAATACACAAATAGGTCACTCTCTGGTTGTATTTATATTGAGACTACAATTCGAACATACTCGAAAATCGAATAAACCCGATCTGTAAATGCAAGTAGAATATTCTCACCACACGGATTATTTGTTGTAAACACAAATTGTAACAAAATGAAGTGTTCTCAGGTCTTGCTTTCATCTATTACCTCATATTATTATAATAACATGTCAACCACGAGCTGATAACCATAGACCTAAGCGCTTTAACGCTGCTTATACCTATTTATATTTCCGTTCCTGTTTTCTGATTGATCTATTCAATGATCACCAACAATATAGTCATGTGGGTTGTAGGAACATTCACATGAAATGAAATGATCAATGTGAAAAATATAGTTTATTCAGTTATTTACATAGTGCTCAGAAATCAAAATCGATGATTTTACTTTGAATCTGTAGAGGTTCTCATCTTGAATCAGCACAATATTTTTCTTGAATAAATTCCGTATTCTTCAAAGTTTTATTTGGTATATGTGAAGGTGTTATTTTGGAAGAGTAAATGAAATCATCAATTTTGCTCACAGGTGGACATACACTTAACATAATTCTTCACGAATACATTGAATACTTGATATTTTTAATTCATTGATATGTACAAAATATATCTCTACACTTGAATAGGTTTTCTGAGCATGGTGAAAGACAGACTGTTCGATTGCTATAACGTTCGATCTTTGAATATAGCAGACTGTGAAAAGTTTGTGGGTCCATTTCCGATATTATGGTTATTGTTGATTTTGCAAGTATCATTCAAAACCTCATTCGACGTATCTGGAGTTTGTGTACTGTTGTCTTTCTTGGCATCATTCTTCTGATGGAATATATCTATAAAATAAAGACCAATGTGTTCCACCTGAATAAGATTATGGATGAAATTTCATAATATTCTTCCGAGAATACATGATTGTAAACACGTAATCAACCCCAATAGTTTTCTATTACTCATTTGTTATTGCAGAACTATTTGGCCAAATTTGTGAGACTGATGAACCTATACAATGCATTCCGACAGATACATAGGAAATTCCTTCGATAAAAGATGGAAATTCGACTCTGCAGTTATGAATATAATATCTACCTAAGGGAATTCATCAATTCAATTTGATTTATACAAGGAAACATGAGGTCGATTCAAACTTCAGTGATTTCATAGTGACGCACCACGCATGGAGATGTTGTAACTCTGTCTTCCATGTTATCGCCGCAACTGAAGAAATTTCAATAATTCCAAAGTTTTCGAATTCTCTGTTCGATTTTGTTGAAATTGATCATTAAAAGGGGTCATTCCTCAACACGAGATCGACGGAAATAGTTATTTAACCAACTGGTGCATCAATGAGGGCAATTGAAGATCAAGATATTTTAACGTGCGAGCAAAGCAAAAAGATGAAGCCCATATTTTTTGTATGAATACAGATTCCGTAGGTTATAGTGTCAACAGTGAACTGACGCGGTGTAGGTTTGGTTGCCTACACTATAATCATGCAGTAATAGAACAATTGTTTATTCACCGTTTTCTCCTTCTTCTATCGGCGAAACATGTTTATCTACGTTCTGTTTCTGATCACAAGTGGCAGCAGTCACCATGACAGCTGCCATCATACTTCCGGTTCCTGTATTGGTTGAGTTTTTGTTGATTGCGCTGCATCTCATCGGCATCATGCTCTGCCTGATGTTTCTCTCCGGCCGTATCAAGATGATGTATAACTGCGAAGGTCAATATTGATGTGTTTCGGAAAGTATAATAAACATGTTTTTGATTGATTGATTGATTGATCAATTGATTTTCATCAGAGGCGTGGAAAATTGGTGGGGCTAGGAGACTCCTCCTCCTAACTTTATTGTTTATGCAATTTCCGATTGTTTGACCAGGAAATATGGAACATGTGTACCCAAAAATGATACTTCGGTTTGATTTCGATAGCATTCACCGTTTTTGAGGAGAATCGAATTCAAAATTCTGCTCCGTAATAAAAATAGTGCTCTTTCCTTAATAGGGTACCGAATTTTCCCAAAAATTTCGTATCTGTTCAAAATACCCCTTCTTTAAACATCTACTCTTTATATCTGATTCGAAATATGTAGCGTGCAGTAAACAGAATGAATTGAAGATTAATTTGGTAAGTACCCTATTAACAAAGAGTACTATTTTTTTATTACACAGAAGACTTTTATGATCTATTTATCTCGGAAATGGTGATTGCTACCTCTCATGTTTATTTGTACAATGTGCCATACATATTACAAACTAAGTTTTCATAATGCATTAGCATTGAGTACTGAAATGTAAGCGATGTAAGATGTACAATTTCTGCGATAAACATTCATGCACATTCATTCATTTGATCAGATACCTCTAACAATGTTAAATGTTGAATACATAAAAGTTTATTGGAAACATTCGTAAAAACGTAAAAATAAATGTTTATATCATGAAACCTATGATTCTTGTTATTCTTGTCCTAATTTATCCAGATTTTGTGATTATTTGAAAGAATAAACACACAGAACTGCTAATCTCGCGATATCTCGAATTTGGCAAGATCTCGAAATTGGCGGTTCTTGTTCAGTATCGAGTATCTTTTCATTGAAGAATATTTTATACTGGGTCTCCCATCAAAAAAGATTGAACCATTCGACCTTACTCATTAAGGCGACTCAAGTTGCAAGTTGAGTAACTTTTCTCCATGGTGAAGTGCCACGTCATCAAATGATTATGAATCTTGTAACATCGCACATTATCAACGTATTCAAAATTCCTGCGTACGATTTTGACCACATATCAGCTACAATGGTCGCTTCAGGTTGGTTGAGATTAGAACAATTGAGACATCTACATCTGCTGACTCAAGTGCATAAAGTCTTGACCACAGGTAAAGCTGAATACTTTCACAAACGACTGAAAACTTTTTCACAAATCAATAATCAATCATCCAGTCGCAATAGATCTACACTTGTCATTCCAAAACACAAAACCACAATGTTCAAACGTAGTTTTTCATATAACGCTAGTAGATGTTATAATACACTGCCCAGGGAATTTAGATCTTACACTCTCAGTAACTTCAAGAAAAGATTGAAGCTTATTATTTCTACTGTTAGTTAGGAAATCTGGCGATGTCATCTTGATTTTCTTCTGTACATCTAACGAGCTACATTACTTCTTGCTTATTGTTCATTTCGCTATATCTATCAAAAAATTTATTGTTTTCTTTAGTTCATTTCTCTCGGGTTGAGTTGAAAATCAGCTTCATGCTGATACTTCGCCTTTTCGTCATTGCAGTTTGAGTCTGATTGTGTAAAATATTTTGTTATTTTGTTTATTGTTGTTCTGCAAATGATGAATAAAGACGTATTATTATTATTATCATTATTATTGTCAGTCAAAATGAACGGATGTCTTTGTTTTCATGGTTAACTCGATAGTGAGTGAGTAATGACATCTATGAAACTCACCTTAGGCGAGAAAAGACAGGCAACTGTTACACTGGCTGATAAGCTTATGGTTACAGACATGCTGGTAATCCTCAAAGCTACATTGTTTGCTGTTCCGAAATATAGCGGGACGAATGCCAGCCAGATAACACAAGTCGTATACATTGTAAAACCTGAAAAAATAATATGGTGCAGGTACTAATAATAATTCTCCTCCCGGTTTTGTTAATTTTCGAATCAGGAAATCCAAAAGACACAAAAGTAAAAAATGTGTCGAAGTAGGCGAAAATCAAGGATTTGTAAAACAGGGAAGGATTGAAATACTTACACCAGAGGTTTATTTCATCAATGGTAGGAGATGGTTATAACAGAATGATCAGAGATAGGTACCTACTCACCGATATGCTTTGACTCATTGAAAGCTTCTGGAATCTTTCTCGTTAGCACGGCATATACGGTGCAAACGACTATGAGGAATATCGGATAGGTGAATGCTATCATATAAGAAGCATCGATGTATGAAGAACAAACCAGCAAATTATCTTCTCGCGTAGGATAGTGGTGAATCGCCCTTGGTGGGGAGATAATCATCCAAACACCATTGATCAATACCTGAAAATAAGATGTTGTGCGAAAGACCTTTCGTTTTCTCTTCATCACAAAATGTCTACAGTGAATGGCGAATTGCAATGTTCGCAATGCTCTCTTGCTAACAATTGGGAAAAATCTTTTCAACTTGCCTCATTTCCTATTCAGGTGTCTGGTTAATAAATTAATCTTACATTGACTTGTCTTACTTTAATATACTTATGTGAGCCCACAGTATTAAAATTACTGTGAGCAAGCTAGCTAATTCTTTATTTCGAATAGTGTGCACAATATATAGAAATGTAAACTATTTTCAGAAATGTAGGATTAGTCAGACTTCTGGCAGGTAAACCTGGTTCTTTAGGCTCCCAAGTATACAGTATGTCTGAAAAAGGTGGCAACAAATGGAAAACTGCTTTATTGTCATTTTCAGGAAAAAAGTCATTCTTAATAAAAAGTTCTGCAATACCTGAGACAGAGAATGCAAATAGCAGATATCAATTTGTTTCAGTCGTATACGAGGTACGTCGAAAAATATTGATTTGCTCATGAATAAAGTGAGTGTAAGTACCTTTTTTTTTTCGACAATATCGAAAATTATTCAGGATAGAAGTTAACTATAATTGAAAATTACGTTCAAATATCTCATTACATCTACCTACGATGAAAATCAGGTTTCAATATTTATTATTCTTGAACAAAAATCATATGTTTTGCCATATATCTCCTATAATACTGAAAGAAGTTGGTATCTGACATTCGAATTACTTTGTTTTCTTAAATTGATAATGAAAAAGTTTTCCATTTGTTGCCAAATTTCCTCAGACATTCTGAATATGAGTTGATCGAATCAATGTCGCGTCAATCTATTTTAGTATTCCACTTGAAGAAGCTACAGTGTTAGCGAAACATGTCGACTTCTCAAAAACTTAATGGAAATATTGATTATAATGTTATGGATTCTTCAATCAGACCATATTATTATTCCTCTCAGGTTTCCTATTGAAAAAACTTGCTATGATAATTTTACTATTCTATTAGATTCGATATTTAACCAATATGCCGATGTCAATTTTACACTATTCAGAGCCAAATATTCAGATAATTACCTAAAGCGGTGTAAATTAATTGTTATACCTCACACACCGCGTGAATCTACTAAGTTATTGTTTGTTGCCAACTGATGTGGAGTAATCAGATCAGGAATCACTAACCCTTTAATGCTCTATATAATGGAACAACTCTTCTTGTTATCATCAATATGTGATTGTGCGTAGGTTGCGTCGGTTATGTGTAGGAGTGTATGGATGTTGCCGCAGGATATGTTAACGTTATTTCTTCTGGAAGACTGATCTAACGATTCAATGGCTCCGAATTAAATATAGAAAACTCTGGTGCTGCTGGCTTATTTTTGGAAAATCAATCAAAGCAGAGAAAAGTAGGAAATGGAGTTACATTTTCATTCATTTGGATACATTTTTCTTCATGTCATTGTATAACAGATAGAACTAGTGTTAGAGAGCAGAATTTCATATATCGAACAGTATCTGAAACATTCTCATTTGATTACAAAGGATTCGAATAGTTTTTCACAATTATTTCGGTTCACAAATCCGATTTTTGGGCTATTGATTTTTTTTTTCTCTGATGTTCGTAACGGAGCATATTTGTGTATTTGTTTATTTGTATAACAAAATAGGATTTAGATAACAACATATCGCTTTAGTGAATATTCTAATTCTTTCAGGAAGTTTTTTTATTCTCAAGATTATATTTCCCATGTTTTTTTAAAACGCTTTGCTTTAAGATTTTTTGAATTTCTCATTGAGCAAATAAAGGAAAAACACAGACATACACAGATTTAGAAAAAAATTGCTTTTGTGTGTTTTTAGAACATAAATTGTTATTGCCACTTCCCAAAGAACTCTCTTTGATGATGTAGGACATTGTAGGACAGAATATGCTCTTTCCTTTATCCATTCCTTATCCGAAATATAAATACTATATGGTTTCTAGAACGAGACAAGTGCAATTCAAATAATCTCTGACTACAACTACGATACCTGCAGATTGAAGACACTTTGATGGTTCTAAATCACTCCCCATTGATGTGTCTGCCGTCTTTTATAACTGATATACTGGACTTTTTCTTGATTTTTGAAGAATATTCATCTGGTCATAATTCTTCAACAAAATTGCATAATCTTTTTAAACTTGGTAGTAATATTCTACTCATATTACCTATCAAAACTGAATTGAAATCAAGATCAGAATCCAAGGCAATCTTTAGGAAAAACAGAAATTTTCTTTTATTTCAAATTGAACACTTTGTATGGCAAAATTTCATAGATCTGTTATGATATTTGCAAAAAGCGGAAAAGAATGAATGAAATGACCTACTTTTCACGATTATTATATTTTGGAATATATTATATATTCTGCTCATTCATTCATTTCACGATGGGTAATACTAGTGGGATATTTCTACCAAGTTCGAATGGATTAAACAAAGTGATTGAAAGATTATATTCTGCTGGAAATCAAGAGAACTTCCTGTCTCTCCGTAATTGAAGATGGCAGACACATCATTGGGTGATGATTTGAAACCATCAAATGTATCTACAGGTATCGTATGTACATTTAATTCTAAAACACCCTGTATTATTGTGGACCATTATCATGTGTATACCAGTATTTGAATAACTTTCCCAACTTTGCATTGCTCGAGACTGGGATTGAGGTTTATTGTTACCAGAGTTAGATATTCTAACAATGATGGAATTCCAGAAACTGAATAGGTAGTGCCGAACCATTTAGACTGAAAGTGAGAATGAATATTTAGAAGTTGTTCGCCTTTATAAGGAATTCTGAGTTTAATTCAGCTATAACTTGATGAAAATTTTATACGGCAACTATTCGAAAGCCTGACGGAATACAGTTAAGTTGAATATTTTCCGAGAATTGCAGTTTCACAAAATATAATTTCATGCTGGAACGAATAGGAAAAGAAAAATGTCATGATTCATATTCCGTGATTAAGAAATTTGTTCGTTATATCAATATATCAATATAAAAAAATGTGTAGTTGTACCACTCAGTCGAATGTCCAAATTGAATATGATTTTGAAATGTTCCTTCCATTTGCAATTGCATCAAGAATATTCTAGTCAGAAACGTCTAGGCCTTTTGGTTTCCGCTTGAAAAAATAAAAACGAAAATTATAAATTTCCGTTTTCTTTCAATAATGCAAAATCTAAATCGACACATCAAATTTCCTTGCAGATAATGAAAATGAGCAATTTTGCCCTAATTTAACCGACCTCGTATCTCTCATAATAACTGATATCCTCATGGTGGACCTCGAAAAACGGGCTTCCTGTATAATAACAGTATGTCGACATTGGTTTAACATTTTCGAAATTAAAATCAGCACCAAGGTTAATGACTCCATACGCCACCTAAGTGCCATCAGTGAGCTACGAAAAGTTTTGTAACATGAAAAACCAAAAATCTCTAACATAGCTCTACCTATACGAGTGTTACTTCTATACCTTACCGACCACTGGAACCATACTGGAACCCTTGACCCAATAATTATTACACTACACCACTTACTAACCCGTTTTGCAACATCTCTACACTCAAGGTATAATTATGTTATAGCATAGCGAGGAAGACGTGTGTTGAGGCGTTGAAATAATTTTTCATTATGAAAGTGAAAAAAGTAGTAGATTTCAGCTTCAGGTTGTTTTGTCTCCGACGTGTAGCGGAGGGAGGCAAAAAACCGTGAGCTAGAATCTAAACTGCCCCACATTTGAAGTGAGACAAGCAAAAATTTCTATCATTTTCAAACCGTCATAACTTTGGATTGGATCAACCAATTTTCAATTTCTTCCAAGATTCTGATAGCTCATTCCATTGAGTAAACCGTCAGTACTGTTTTGTTATTCCACCTTTTCGACATGAAGACCTACAGGGTGATATCTGAAAATGTGATAATTCTCGAAAAGTTTAGGATCACCCCGTTTCACCGGGAATTTTTTTTAAGTTTCATCGAGGGCGATAAAATGAAGGACAATGAGTTTTCCCGAAATGGTTTTGGATTCAAGAGGATTCATACAGGATGTTTCGATGTATGGAATTTTTCACAGTATATTGCAATTTTCGGCAAGTTTGAGATCGCTCCGTTTGGCAGGGATTTTTATTATGTTTCATTGAGGGCGATAAGATGAAACATAATGAGTTTTCTCGAAATGCTTCTCAATTCAGGAAGATCCATGCAGGAAGTTGTGATACATGGAATTTTTCACAATATTTTGCATTCTGATGTTCAACCAACTAAACTCAACTTCAACAGAACTTTGATTAGCTTATCCTGCTCAACGCTATCACTATAAAATGTGTTATACATTTTCAAACATACCAGGTATCATCAAATTTTTCAGACAAATCATGGTTTCCAAATTTCCAGAGGTATGAGATTCGAATTTGGCAGGGGTGTAGAATTCGAGAATTGGTCAATTTTTCAAAATTTCATACTCTCCCATCACTTCCCGATTTGACCAGAAACGAGCCCATCTTTCAATTTTCAAATGGGACATCCTGTATTTCATTCCATATGTGGTTAGGGATTATCATAACGAATTCAACAATACTGGGTTTGAGAGAGTTATTTCAAACGATAACGAAGATATTCTCGTTCGAAATTTCCATATGCCCCATAAGACGTGTGACAGAGAAAAAGTAAGCAATATTATGTTGTCTTCAAACTCCAGTGACAAGTCTCGCACGATGTGGTAGTTCATTATCATTATCATCAACCAGTATGAAATTGTCACCATAAGTTTTGGGCAACTGGAACGACACCTTCCCTAACACAATGAATGTCTTATTGATACCGAAGAGTATTCATACTCTCTCTCAAAATAACCAACGTGGGGCAACGATTCATCATGATACCACCCCATGTCAATTTTATATACTCATCATTTTTTCATTATAAATATTGTGTTAATAATTATTGTTAACGGCATTTTTTTCGTAATATTTCAATTTATTTCTACATCCACTATTTTCGAAAATGTACAACACATTGTGTAGTAATGACGTTGAAGATATGCCAATGTAAAATTCTGTTGAAGTTGATTTTATGGTGGTTGAACATATCAGAATGCAATATGTTGTAAAAAATTCCTTACATTCAAACATCCTGTATGAATCCTCTTGAATTCAAAACCATTTCGAGAAAACTCATTGTTCGTCATTTCATCGCCCTCAATAAAACATAAAAAAAATTCCCGGTGAAACGGGGTGATCCCAAACTTTTCGAAAATTATCACATTTTCAGATATCGCCCAGTTGGTCTTCATGTCGGAAAGGTGGAATAACAAAAAATACTGACGTTGTACCCAATAGAATGAACCATCAGAATCTCGAAAGGAATTGAAAATTGGTTGATCCACTCCAATGTTATGACGGTTCGAAAATGATAGAAGTTTTTGCTTATCTCACTTCAAATGTGGAGCAGTTTATTATTTTTCCCGTGTATGATACACTATTTTTTTCTGTGACAGGAAATGGGACCAATCAATATTGAGAAAGACTGAATACATTTTTTCCAATGTTGATGATGGCTGTTGTTGTGCTATAGTTCCGAAAAATAAGCGAACCAACACCGTCTCCGAGATCAAATTACAGAATAAGACTGACAGATATTTGATCACTTCAAAAGAATGATAAAGATGTCGGCAAAAAGATACCTGCACACAGGTGTCATTCCTGTCAAAATCTTCAAATTCCACGTCGATAATTGTCTGATGTCAATATGTGGAAAATGAGTAATTTTATGTTATAACCTGTTGATAAAGATGAAATTCCAAACTTTTTTTCTGTCCATGAGAATAAGTTTTTGACAGGAATGACACCTGCGTTGCATGCATCTTTATCATTCTTTTGAAGTAATCAAATATCTGTCAGTCTTATTCTGTAATTTGATCTCGGAGACCGTGTTGTTGGCTTATTCATCGGAACTATAGCATAATTATAGCCATTAACAGTGGGAAAAATGTACATGGACATTTTATAACCTGTCAACAAAGATGAAATTTCAAACATTTTTCTTGTCACAGAAAAAAATAAAAATTGGATGATCATATGCCAAATCATCAATAATCACGCCTACAATGAATTCATGGATCAGAGATTATTTATTTTATTTATTTATTTCAGTTATTGCATTACATTCTCTTCTTCATTGATACATATAGATAAGTATAGAAAATGCGTTTCGATTGGTGGATGAATCGCTACCTACGTCATACTATGTCATACCTGAGTTTGATATTTTCAAAATAGATATCGTGGAAAATGGTTTGGTTTGCATTTGTGAACTAGATTGTGTTAGGATACCTCAAAATATCAAGATGTTCCTGGAATGAAACGAAACTAGCATATTATTTATTTACCTGAATTCCAACGAGTCCTGTGCATATAGCAAGTTGAGAACGTGGCGAAATGAAGTTTGGGCGTTTCGCAGTGTGTTTGCTGGCGTCAAAAATTCTTGAGATCCGATTCGTTTTGGTGAATAGTGCTGCATACACGACGGTGAAACAGAAGCCAGCGCCAAATCTGCAAACATCAGAATGCCAAAAGGTATATGACATATTCTAGTTGATTGATCTTCAAATAAATATATCTTGAAGGTTGAACAGTTTAGTATAACAGCTAATAGATATTTCTCTCGGTGTAAAAGTATCACATTTCTTCCGTGGGGTTCTCTATGAACTATGCATACCTTTGAATGCCACAAAATACGTCGCTGGGCTTCAACATCAACGCGAAAGTCATGCTATAGCACATCAGAATCCCACTGAGAAGCACATAGCTGAGTTCCCTGCCAGACGCTCTCACCACTGGTGTCTCGTTGTACTTGATGAAAACGCCTAGGACGAAATTAGTGACGAAGATGCCGCTGGAACTGAGAGCCATGGCTCCAATGGCCCACCCGCTGTCTGGTTGGAGGTATTCTTCTGGTATGTCGATGCATTCGATGTGGTGTTTATCGGGAATAGTACCCTGAGGACATTTTTCGCATTGTGTTGGGTCTGTCGGATGACGAATCTGAAAATCAGAACAGATGAGGAAGCTAACTTTTGTGGATAATAATATTTTTTTTATTTATTTATTTCATTCTTTGCTATAAACATCACATTGCATCTTATATAAATATAAATATAATCATTGACATTTACAATGGAATAACATGAATAATCAGACAGATTCATATCTGGTATGAGATTATTCATGCGTTATCAAATCAAATTAAAGTTATTGAAATAAACAACAGAATAAAAAAAACAGAATAAAACGAGAAGCTCATGACATGATGAAATAAATTAGTGAATGAGAAATCATTCACTCAGGTTTGATTTTCTCCTTGCAAGAGAATATGTTTCTTGACTTTAATTTTGGATTGGGTGATACTTGTGCAACTCTTGATATCATCAGGTAATTTATTGAATTTTGAGATAGCTCCGTGAGTGAACTTTATTAAGTGTAGAATTAGCAGCATCAAGATGAAACAAGTCATATTGTTAAGTATGATATGTTCATGGATTCGAGATTTCCTTCCCAATATGGAGTTAGATTCGCGGTGTTTGTTGATAATATCAAAAGAAATTCTGAGAGTATTTATCAGATAGTGCTCTTCCAAAGAAAACGTATTTGTTTCTTCATAAAGTTGATGCGATTGGGATATGGAAGACGATTCAGTAAATTCAATGCTTTTTTATATAGTACAGATATTTCGTTGAAATTATTCTTGAACCATGAACCCCGAATATTTATGAGATTACATTTTAGTAAGGATGTGAGAGTATATAACAGTATTTGCTATATTTGGGAAAAGTTTTGGACATCTTCTTAAGGCACCAACTATGGGGGAATATTTTTTTCTCTGAGCAGGCCAATATGCTTGTCCCATGTTAACTTTTCATCAATATATAGGTATAGGCAGTTCGTTTCAATCTTTCATTTTTCATTCTAATATTCAAATCAATATTTTGTTCATTTCTTTGATGGAAAATTATATATTGGGTCTCATTAGAATTCAGGGAAAGAAGATTGAAGTATAGTCATTCTTAATTTTTTTTCAAATCCTCATTTATGTTGTTTTCTAAAATCACAGAGTTTTTGTTTTCAAATAAGAGAACTGTGTCATCTGCATGTATGGCTTAGTTTCCTATTCAATTTATTTTTGAAATGTTTTGAATGTATAAAAGATACAGAATTGGACCCAACACTGATCCTTGGGGAACTCCTTTGTTTATATATAGTATTTTAGATTCACAATCATTGATTTCAGTATTGATAGTCCTCCATTTCTAGGTAATAAGGATTTTTCACTGCCAAGATGATATATTATCCACTAAATCCACTAATAGATTCCCAATTACGATATGGAATACCTTTTTGGGGAGTGTGCAGCCCAACGTCTTCAAAACTCTGTTTAATCTACAGAAACGAGCGACAAAGTAGTTATGTTATGTCAAACCGCGAGATTCTTGCAGAATTTCATTCTCCAATTATAAAATATCGACAGTGATTGCACTATTCATTCTGGAATCTGTCTGCCGGATAAATAAGCACAAGTTGAAATTCACGACAACTCTTATCCATCATAACACGCGCAACAGAAATTTCAGTTCGAAACTTCCTCTACCCACAAGAGAGTCTATTCAAGATTCCATATGCTATAATGGTGGGAAATTGTACAACCACTTGCCAGTTGATATAAGGTCAGCAAGTCTGGATGACTGTCAGTTCAGGAAGAAAGTCAAAAAGTTCCTCTCTGATAGACCCATTACAGTTTGCACGAATATTATAATGATACGTTTGAGTTGTGAAATTTTAGTATTTCAATGTGGTATTCATTTTGACTATATTATCTCATATTTTTATGTCGTTATATTTTACGTTTTTTCACAATATTATCTGACCTAGCTTTGTTAAAAAGATTCTTCTTCAGACAATAAAGCATACTATTATTATTATTATTATTATTATATCCCGGTGGGGAAATTCCAAGGTGCTATTCAAGAGATGGGATGAAAATCAACGCTTTCCTACTCCAGAATTACTTCAAATCCTTCACATCATCATGCCCTAGACACTGTGTGTCTATTCCATGAAAATGAATCATCAAACCATCATGAGATAGTTGACAGTCACACTCACCAGAATAACAACTTGAGACTGCCTATCCCAACAGAAAACTGATTGAAAATGCAGTGATTTATTTTGTTCCCAAATTGTATAACCATCTTCCGATTAGGCTCAAGAACATCTTCCCCCAAATCAATCGAGAAAATCTGCAAATCAAATTCTTGTTCAGGAGGCACTTTGAAATGTTCAAGAATTTTTGATAGGCCCGTTAGGCACTTTCTGGGATGGCAGTGAAACGGCCTAACTCGCGTCACGCACGGAAGCTCGTGTAAATGTGTATACCTACACAATGTGTCCCATAATTCATGAATTAAAAAAAGTAGGATGTTCTTTCCTCGAAATCACAATGTGATCTTTGAACGAATTACGAAAGGTCTTGAACGACACCCGGCTGATACAGAAATAACATATTCGGTTGTTATAATCCTCGGCTGCGCCTCGAATTACAATATTCGAGCTCATTCGTTATTTGCTACGTATCGTACTTGTAACGTTTATAAGTATTAAAGGTATGTGAATTTAGGTGATGGCTCCGTCAATAAGATTTATCTTTCGACAATAAAGTAAATGTCGATTGATTGTTTGATGAGAACCAATCCCTCGCCTCTCATCCAAGACAGATAGATTATCGCCCTTTATGATCTGACTGCTTCATGAGCATTTCCTTCAACAGTCTATCCTTCGTCTTCTATGTCATATTTTCAACCAATTCAGTCCTGTTCTCCCACTATCGGAATTAAGTCATGCCCCTCGACCATTCCAAGCATACTATCGCTTTCTGAGACCACGCCCCTTTTCTCATTATCTTTCTATGCTACGCCCGAACGTAGGTGGATGGGTAGGGAAAAGCTATGCTCCGGTATCACCTACTGGTAATATTTATCACATGAACGATCGATCAAATCAAAATTGTTAATGACGACAATATCTCCAAAACGAATTTGTGATAGACAAGAATATACAGACTCAGATAACATAAGAATTCCCAAGGTGGCGAGTCCATACCATATAAATTGAAGGCCAATATCTTCATTATCTTCCTCGATTTCGCAGTTTCTTCGAAATGAGTGATATGAATTCTATGAGGATGTAAGTGAATTTAATGTTCAACAATTTATGAGAACGCTGTGTTTGTCGTGAATGTTTTTCATTCACTTGAATGTCGGAATGTTTTTACCTGATTAGATCGGACCACGTTGACTATTCAAATGGAGTAAACAATTCCAATAACACGCCAAATGTTATCAAGAGAATATAGTAGAAAAGTGGCAGCCATGACCTGCTTCGTTTCAATGATAATTCCACGTGTACAATTTGGTAAATCTTTCGATTGAAGTTATTCACAGTTTGTGATACCCCCGTATCGAATTCATCAGATTCGTTGGTTGACATTCCGTGCTTTTTGTTAATCACAGTTTCTGTATTGAAACCACGAACACAAAGCAACAATAGCAATAATGTTTGCATTTCCCGCACCCTTTGGGTCGAAATGAAAATTACTGAATGGAAAACATCCGTTTGTAGACACGTTCACCAGTTACATGGTGTGTACGACAGTATTTTGCTTGGGAAAGATAAACAAAGGCCTCCCATATCGATCAGTTCGGTTTCAATACGGAAACGGAAGGGATGATGGGGGAAGGGGGATGATGGCGAAAGTAATTGTCCGGAGGGTATCATCAGTATTCAATGTTTCAACGACCTATATACCAATTTAATTCAACCTTACAGTTCCGAAACGTCATAGATGATCTTTTCAAAAGCAAGAGATATTCAATCCATTGAACCTGCACTTCCATAGAGAAAACAAGTCATTACCACGAGAACCTTATCATAAACTTCAATAAGTTGTTTGTAGGGATGACGCCACAGAATTGGCTCATACAACTTTCTTTCAGAGTACCTTGTGTTCACCTCGAGAATATTCTAACATATTTGTCAGAATATCAGTATTTGGTGTGTTAGCAGACGTAGCAATATGTTCAGATCTATTTTATTCTATACCTTTGTCGAGATCGAGATCCAACGGTCTATGATCTATGTCAATTAGCTAATACGATTTCAGATTATTTTGATTGAGTCATTGAGTCTACAATATCCAGTCAATTGATTGCTTTGAGGCTCGTTGAGGTTATTCAATGCCTTCAAGCTTTTTCTGTTGAGATTTCTAGAGGGATATTTGGCTTAAAAATATAACCAATCATAAATTATAGAACGTACAGTTGATCAACTGGCCTAAATCCAAATAAGATCTTCAAATATCTGAGATCAACAATAGCCAGAAAGGAAAAATAGGCTGAAAAATTAATGACAGAGAAGAACCTGAAAATGGAGAATTAGGTCCAGAGAATTGCCAATCTTCACAAAAATGAGCGCAACTTCTCTATAACGTTTAAGGTCCCCTGTTGACGAGTCTATCATCGTTTCAATCTGCGAAGAAACGCAATGACGGGGTGAATTGTGAAGAGATTTGGCCCATTCAAGATTGTTTTTCTCTTAAATTTTTCAGTTAAAAAAATCTAGGATTATGTGAATTGAATCAAAATGTATGATAATGCTTGCTGAATCAATAATTTTTCAGGAAAGCAATTGATCCTGTTCAAGAATATTCATTGTGAATTACAAAATATTGATAATCAATCAGATTAATTCTTGAAATGAATATTCGTTTGTATGTGTGTCAGAGGAACCTAAAGGCGTTGAGTAAATCGGAATTAACACATGAAAAAAGATATTGAAAAAGAGAGATGCTATGCAGAAGAATGCCTAATAGTAATGTGGGCATAAGATTTCAAGTAGGTAGGTAAGTGAAAATATGAGATCACTTACTTGATACTGGGTGCAATTGAAGCAGTGCCAGCAGCAGCTTTCTCCTTCCACGTACTTTTTTGCTTGACCGATGAGACATGGCAAACTGCACACTGATTCTGGAGGTATTGGTTGTCCCATTTTGAATTGAACAGCTACAATGAAAGAACCTGGATCATGATTCTGGTATTACTGGCATGAGACATTTCGATCGTTACCAATGAGAGGACGGTGAACATTTTCCAACATGAGTGGGCATGTGTTTGATAGGCGGATAAGAATGATTTCATTTTATACAAATCATATACACAAGTACTACAAGTTACACCACTGGTTACCGAAGACAATTTCCTGGCACATTCAAATTTGAGCTCGATTACATTTCCAGATTATATGTTATGTATACAGGGTGAGACAGTTCTTTGTAGCAGACTTCAACAGCGTCAAAAACACATATTTTCAAGAGAAAAATCTCAAGTGCCCATTAATGAGTGGGAGCTTTGTTTCCGATATACAAGACGTCAACGATTGAGATTTTTTCCTATAATTTTCGAAATGATGAATTGAAATCTCGTATTCACCTATATTATACTTGAGAAGTCCAATATTTGGGGCCATTATGCGTGTCTGATTAACCACAGGATGATGCACTTTTAGAAGTTGTTCCCAATTCATCCCGCTTGAACTTCTTTAGGTAGACATCAATTTCGATGCTCTGATTCATTTTGACACTTTCTGCTCTTGTATATGTTTTTTGAAAAATGGATTTCGAGATAAATGCCAAAAATAATTCATTTGTGATGAAACTTCATGCCCTGGGATGATCGAAAGCTTTCATTAGTGTTAATGAAAGTCAGTGGTGAAGTGAAAACTGTCTCTTATATATTTTGTTACGTAGAATCTAGCTGCGTAGTCAGATTTACGAAATGAGCTCTTATTATCTGAAAGTTGAAATGTGGCTGAGATACAGGGGTGGTCTCAAAATGCAACATTTTTTTATTTATATTCTGTATTTCAAAAACGAAGGGGGTTATGAAAATGTTGTTTGCCGTATCGTGAGTTTCACAACAAAGTAGCCAACGTTCGCGAAAACTCTCGAACTATATATATTTAGAAATTAGTAGGTAGAGATAACCCAATTTCCATATCACTCATTAGAAAAAAAATGTAAATGTTGTTAAATACAATGATGAAAATAAAGATTGAATTACCGGACATGTTGAGCTGGAGTAGTCCTTCCAAATATTCACCAACCGTTATCCATTCAAATTTTCCTTTAGAGACTTGTTTGAAATGTTTTATGTTGTATCGTGCTGGTCCATCTCCATTTTCATCGAAGTGGAATCGATCTCTACTCAAACCTGCAAGAAACAACATAGGTATTCTCTAAGAAAAAGAGATTAGATAATTGAGATACAAAACATTATTTTTACAGCTATTGAGCGTTGAACATAACCTTCAAAGAACTCAGCTATGAACTTAACGGTATCTGACCTTCAACTTGTTCCAATTCTAGAATAGCATGCAGCTATGGTCTTACCAAGATTTCATCTCTTTTGTACGAAATGGTCATTTCGGAATCATCTATTTATAGGTGTTTTATATTTCCACTTTAGTTTTATCTTGGGAAAAAATAAATCTTGGTACTTTTCATAACGCTTCTAGCATTTTCGATTCCGAGTTGATTGAAACTTCAATACCGAGATGGAAAAATGGAATTTGTTTTCATATTAGATAGAATATATTCAGAAACCTTCGGATGGTATATTGGAAAAGCCGCTTTCAAGAAACCACCTCGGGTAGAATATATTGTTTTTATAAGAAGGGAGGGAAGTCATATAATGCCGAAACTGTAGTGGTGCCTCGAAACGATAAAAATGATTTTTGTGGTTTCGACTAGGCCCATTTTCTATAATGCTGATGTAACGCTGAATATAGATGAAAAATATAGTCTCGTGTTACTTGAATTGCAGTTTGATGTACTTGATTTATCAAGATATACAGAGTACGATGGAAATAATAATATTGATATACAAAGTGTGATAGAATAATCTCGAGAAGCGATAACTCGATTTTTCAAAGTGAAAATGTTCCAGAAGTCCTGTTGAAAAGAATTCAGAAATTCAATACCGTCTCTGAGAAAGAACTGCAAGTCCTTTTATCTTCCATTCGACTTCGCGGTTACGTATATTACTAAACAACCACTAAATTCACAATTTTTCGAAATCAAATCACAGAATTAGACTGACAGATATTTGATTACTTCAAAAGAATTATAAAGATGCCTACAACGCAGGTCTCCCTATACTGGTAAAAACTTAAAATTTCACGTCGATAATTTTCAGTTTTCAAAATAATAATATCTTTTCAATATTGATTCATTCTGTCTTCTGTCACAGAAAAAAATTGTGTATTTTACACGGGAAAAATATTAGATTTTAGCTCACGGTTAGCACACAACCTGGAGCTAAAATCTACTACTTTTTTTCCTTGTATAATAAATAACTATTTTCGCGTAGATAAAGGATCCTCGCATCTTCCTTGCTCCACAAGTCCTGGGAAGAGTACATCCATATATCTTTCTCTGCCTTTGATTTTTGTATGAGCGTGCATAGCGTCTCCTCGAGTGGGTAAAAGGGTACGTTAAATTGATTAGCAAATTATTTCTTCTCGAAATATTAAATTATAAGGCTGAGGTACCTCGTTTGAGGTCGATATCAAGTGGGTATGTACATATATACCAATGAAAAACATATACTATTCCTATTAAATAAGTCTGTTATATGTAGGTATATATACGTTCAATTGAATATTTTTTCATTACAAAAGTTCAGAATGGGGTAAAACCTGATAAATTTCAACCAATGAAACACACTTTTATTTCATATGGAACAATTTCACTTGTACAAGAATGGTAGGTAATAAGTAATTAATATCTGAACAATAACAGCTGATTTCAACAAGTTGATTACAGAATTTTTTCGTCGACTATATTTCTCATTTCTCCCGCAATGAAGAAAACTTGGTTTGCGAATTCATCATTCATCTGGAAACTGCTAAGAATCACCTAGTAGCCTTGTTACTGAGATTAGTTACATTTGACATTTGTCGAAATGATCAACATAGAAAACAAATTCCTTGTGTTAGAAAACAGGGATTCAAAATGGTGTCAGAAACTTGGAAAGGCGAACCCGTCAGGTACATTTAGGAACTCTAGTTTATACATAATAATAGTGGTAAATTCTATGATATGAGTGAAGTTGAAAACTTGTGCAGATCGGTAGGTTTTTCTGACATCAGCTCCCCTACTATTTCCGCTCGCAGATTTATTTGCAATTCCTTGGAATCACCCAAAGAGTAATCGCAAACCTAGTCCGGAAACAATACAATCTCCGTTCCATGTTCACAAGAAGTTTTTCTATAACATTGTCGAGTGGAACACGAAGATTTACGCTTCAATTTGCTGGAAGAACCGCGCGCTCCTTCAAGAGTTCTGAGAAAAGATTCCTGTCTCACAATTGCCGTTTCCCTCGCATTGTTTCTTTCGAAAGGATTCGTTTCGGTTTCGATTTCGATAGTGAGAGAAGCTGGTCTAAGATATAGTATACAAGGTATGTCACAACAAGCAATCTAGATTTTTCGACTTCAGGATTTTTTTGTGTCGAAACTATTCATTATGGGTCAAAATGGCTCACATGTCCCTATCTCAACTTTGATTCACTATTTACAGATATTCAATCGGAACAGATACAGGGTGGTTCAAGATTCACAATATTCTAATCACCCTGTATCTGTTCCGTTTAAATATCTGTAAATATTAAGTCAAAAGATGAGATGGGGACAAGTGAGCCGTTTTGGCCGATAATGAATAGTCAGCATTCGCGATTCCATCCATTTATCCGTGTTGGCATGTACTTTTTAATAATTCATATCAAATTAAGAAATTATTGCTTATCGATCATTTTATTGAGAAATAGTCAAACTCACCTTCAAAATCAACTCTCCGTAAATACCTGAGTAGCTCAGTACCATTGGTAGGTTTCATGGCATCGCAGAGGCCTGGATATCCTTGACAGCGATCCTGATGCATATCTCTGAGAAAATATTAGTAACTGAATGAAGCTGCTGAACAAATTCAGAATTTTTCCTACGACCACCTATGAAAACAGCATATAGCACACTTTGTTGTCGCTCAGAAAGTATCTCATATCACCATAGCAATGCGAAAGTGAAAACGAACAGTGTGGCAATATTACCGCACGCTCACGTGATCTTTGTTTGGTCTATATAATGTATGGATGATAATATTATCATATTTTAATACTTATTATCATTGAATATTATCATACATTCATTTTCGTTTGAATCTGAATTTTGCTTCATGAGAACTAATAATAATTGTTCCGGTTTCGGTATTTGTCATTTTGTCATAATCTGATTGATCTACGAGACATAACCTCAATGCTGTCATTGCTATCTACAGTCGACACTGGTGTGGCTCTGGTCTCTCGACAATGAGGAAAACTTCGATTTCAATGAAAAATATGATTTCCAAACTATATCACTATCAATTTTTATTCTTCGGAAAGAGATTATTCACCGAATATTCATAAATTGATTTCAACAGAGATAGAAGTTATATTAAAAATAATGGAATGTTTGAAATTTGTATTTCTGTTTTGTGTTTCAAAATCATATTTTTATGGTCGTAGGAAAAATAGTGTACATAACTCGTTGGAAAGTGTGCACTCGTTTATTTCCGCACTCGCCGCTACGTGGCGTCGTGCTATTAAATATCCCTCGCGTGAAATATGTCACTTTCCACACTAGTTATATAATATATCATTTTCTCACCGTATAGCATAAGCGAATGCCAACACTGCATCAGAAACGAACTGGAGCTGATCTTCGAATACAGTGTTTTTCTGAGTGAGTGTTTCGTTCCCATTGCATAATCTAGACAGTTTGACGTTGTAAGGTGTCTTGGGACTGTTAGGGTATTTGCAGTTGAAATGATGTTCCCAAAATTCTGTGAAGGGAAAGTATTGATGAGGTAATTTCAAAAATCATAATATTTCATTACATCTTAAACAGGTTTACAGCAACCATTGTATGAGAGTTAGAAAATAAAGATAATATAAGAAGAATATCGGGTGACAGGAGACATGTAGCAGCTTGTAGTTTTTTTATTTGAAGAGACAACATTTTGAAATTCACAGGATGTATATAATAAATGGTAGCGCACTTTACGAACTCAACGATAATTTTTTTCAACCACCTGTTCGACCGGAAGTGACTCCAACTTTTTTTTTAATGTCACCCTGAACATTTCTTCAGTCTATCTTTTTCGCCTTGAAATTCTCTATCCAACCATGTATCACAAAGTGGCATTTTTTTCTCAATTCGCTGTCGAATTGCTTTTAATTCAAAAAAAATAAGTTGGCTGTAACATGAATTCGATGATATATCGACACTTGGTAGGCTTTGAAATTCAAATATCATTAGTAAACCGGTATCATTCAAAATGTTTTGATATTCTGATCAATATCTGCAGAACCTTCGAAAATAATTCATGATATCGATGAATCTAAGATAGGAACATATTTTTTCGAATTCAGCTACTCGTATAGAAACTATCTGTCTTTTATTTCCGCCATGTACCTATCACATGATCTTCCCATTTGGAATAATAAAACTAAGATTGTTCCTTTCATACGATGATCCACAGGGCTATCAGTCTATTTTTTCATAATTATTTTACTAGGCGGTGTACCTACACAAAATGTTTTATGTGTTTGACAGTTAATCGATTGCATCAATAATTTTTCTTCTTCATTTGTGTGTTGATTAAAATTGCATATCAACAACATATCGACTTTTTCGTTTCTTGAATACATTTTCCGTCTCTATTGATAATATGCAATTTCAATCAACACACAAATGAAGAAGAAAAATTATTGATGCAATCGATTAACAGTCAAACAGATGAAACATTTTGTGTAGGTACACCACCTACTAAGTGAAGTGAAATTATGGAAAAATAGACTGATAGCCCTGTGGGTCATCGTATTAGAGGAACAATTTTAGTTTCATTATTCCAAATGGGAAGATCATGTGATAGGTACCTACATGGCGGAAATAAAAGACAGATAGTTTCTGTACGAATAGCTGAATTCGAAAAAATATGTTCCTATCTTAGATTCCTCAATATCATGAGTTATTTTCGAAGGTTCTCATCTTAACTCAAATAAGCTATTGACAACCTGCAGCCATTGATCAGAATATCAAAACATTTTGAATAATATTGGTTTACTAATAATCTTTAAATTTCAAAGCCTACCAAGTGTCGATATATCATCGAATTCATGTCACAGCCAACTTATTCTTTTTGAATAAAAAGCAATTCAACAGCGAATTAAGAAATAAATGCCACTTTGTGATACTTGGTTGGATAGAGAACTCCAAGGCGAAAAAGATAGACGGAAGAAATGTACAGGGTGACATTTAAAAAAAAAAGTTGGGGTCACTTCCGGTCAAACAGGTGGTTGAAAAAAATTGTCGTTAAGTTCGTAAAGTGCGCTACCATTTATTATATACATCCTGTGAATTTCAAAATTTTATCTGTTCAAATAAAAAAACTACAGGCTGCTACATGTCTCCTGTGTCACCCGGTATAGTCTGCATGTACAGGGTCATTCCGTATATCTAAACATCTTCTACAGGGTTTATTATTGAAGATGAGAAAAATTCTCAAATACAAAAGTCGAAGGGTTTGTTCTGCACCTCCAGAATATTTTAAAAGGTGAGACAAATGAATATCGCTTCCACTTCCACTTCCAGAATTCTCTTCTTCAGAAGATTTTGTTTTTTAAATTCGTATCGTGTGTCTTTAATAGATGTAATTCAATATTCGTCGTGGCATATATAGCCAGGAAAGTAGTTGTTTTCTGTTGAATAAATGGAGAATTTTTTTTGTGTTCATAAATATATCTGGGAATATTCCTTTTCAAAAAATTGTTCATTTACAAAAGTCAATTATCTTTAGGGTCCGCATGATTTGTAATATGCCTTTGCTGTTCAAAACAAAGCCTTTTGTATCGATATCGGTGAAAGTAATGGTATCACAATTACAGCAGGTAATAGCTTTCACGAGCAGAAATCTCCCGATATATTATGAAGATTTACAAATTGACTATCAATGTAAACACTCCCAATCAATAAAATTATACATGACATGAAAAACATTTTGATGTAACTACATTGGGGATGGAATCTATTCCAGGTTAGCTGTTTGAACGTCCCAAGATACAATCTAATACAAACACCTCATGTGTTGAATCGATTTCAGACTGTTTATTAGAGGAATATTATCTATTATGACTAATACGAAATCGAGTATGAAACGAACAGGAAGAGCGAGGATGTTGTAGTTGATTTCACTGCTCACGAACGAAGTTTTATATATAGAGAAGATAAATTGATAAGGAAATGATACAGAAGGCCTTCGATCTACTATGTCTGATAACAGTCAAAAGTCATTAATATGTGAGCCGAATAGTTCTGGTCACGATGTGTTAGAACCGAAAAATATGCTTGCGGAAAAACTTCTACGACTTATGTACTATATAACTTGGAAAACATCTCACATTACATACATGGTGTGCAGAAAAGACGAATTCAAGATACGTAAGTAGCACACCATATTATATTCCCACCATGATTACATCTATGAATGCGCAGAAAAACAATATTTATATTAATTGATATCCTTCTCCCTGATGATAAAATTGAGAGGTCTTCCAAAAGAGAGCACAAATTGTAATCTGATATCTGTAGGTGTTATCTCTTATTTGTGATTTTTTTCCAAGTTCCCGAAATGTTGTTGGTTTGCTACTTTTATTTGATATACCTTTCAGTGTATGATGGAAATGATCAAAAACCCCTAACCCTAACGATGAGAAGTTCGTATTGCAGTTGACTAAATGAAGGTTTCTAGATGAAACATCGTGTTCATTGTGATTGTATGTGAAAAACTTACAAAAGATAAGATTTCCACAGAATTCTTATTCACACGAAATATCTCGCTAACATTTCTTCCTCAGGTAAAATACTGGTATCTACAGTTTATTATGAACAGTTTATTATGAACAGTTTATTATGAACAGTTTATTATGAACAGTTTATTATGAACAGTTTATCATGAACAGTTTTTTATGAACAGTTTATTATGAACAGTTTATTATAAAAAGTTTATTATAAATAGTTTATTATGAATAGTTTATTATAAATAGTTTATTATGAACAGTTTATTATGAATAGTTTATTATAAACAGTTTTATTGTGCCAGTATTTCAACTGAAGAAACTACTGTGTTAGCGAATCATGTCGTGAGATAAAGAATTTTGCGAAAATGTTATCTTTCGTGATTTTTTTTTACATTCATGGATGACGGCAGAATAGCGATATACATGGTGAGGTCATATCATAAATGATAGTCCTAATAGAGAGAACCAAAATAATGTTAGTACCTCATATGAAAAAAATGTCAATCTGTTCAGTGATCATGTTTAATACAGGATGGGACGATTTTTTCCATTTGATAGAGGCATTGTTGACAGAGGTGACAATTTGACATTTTGCTTCCAACGTTTGGTTCCTTCATCTTTTCCCTGCAACTTATTCCAATCGATATCTTGTACCTTTCTAGAGAGAATAGCATTTCAAAAACATACATCCCAACCATCCCAATTTTTATATGAAAAACTGACATTATTTAGGCTCACTCTATCAGCCTTTTCATTCACAACATGACCTTTCCGGACACCCTGTATAGTTGAGGCGCTCGCCTAGTAATCAGATCATCGAAAGATTGCTCGAATCCCTGGTGGAGCAGAGAATTTTTATTTATAGAATGAGTTATAAACTATAATTTTCGTAGCCACGGTCAAGGATCCGTACGATTCGCTGTTGCGTTCCAATCGACAGTGCTACTCCTGAGATAGCGTATGGAGTTAGTTACAGTGCCCACACAGAACACACATGGGCTGAAGAACCTCTCGTAAGGTCGGTCAGTTGGTATGCACATACATACCAATGAAGCCCATATACTTCTACTATTACTACTACTTAGAGTCCCTGTATGTATTTGTGAAATACATACAGGGACTCTACTGCAGCTACTAATAAGGATTTCCATCATCAAGTAACGGTCAATTGAAAATTGTGATTATTCGTATGATAGGTTCAAGCAATTCTCACTACATTGGCTGACACAGTGGTCATCCAAAGATAAACCTATCCTAGTGCTCAGTGGTTAATTTTGAGAATAAAATCAGGAAATCTTGGAAACATCGTGCGGAAACTGCATAAAAGTTCTTAAACTTGCAACTTCTAATGGCTTGGTTGGAAACATCGTGCAGAAACTGCATTAAAGTTCTCAAATTTGCAACTTCTAAGGGCTTGGTGCGTGAGTGACTGGTTAGACTGTTGATAGAGAATAACTCACCAACAAACCATGGATTTCTGATATTGTTCTCGACTCTGAGCGACAAGAAGTACTCCTTGAATCCCTCGACTTCTTTGGCTTGCGGTTGAACGGATAGAGTACCCTCTACTTGCTCTTCGTTTCCTCCGGATACCAGCGATCTGGCACTCCAACCGTCTGAACCTATCCAGGAGAAGTAGCCAGTGGCGTTGCATCGGCGGACAGCCTTCATCAATTCAGCGACTTCTTGATCGGAACCAAAAACTATACAGCCTGGAACAATATCATGTCCATAAACAAGACACACAAAGTCATCTCCACAAATTTATTGACTGAGTAATCAGTATCTGTACATGTTTCAGACTATCAATAGTCCATCATCAGCAGCATATTTTAATTGACAATTTTTCTACAAAGAAAGGTTTTTTTTTTTTTTTTAATTTTTTCAATTTTTTGTCAATTAAAATATGCTGCTGATGATGGACTATTGATAGTCCGAAACATGTACAGATACTGATTACTCAGTCAATAAATTTGTGGAGATGACTTTGTGTGTCTTGTTTATGAATCTATTCACTCCACTTTGAGATACCATGGACTTTTACCATAGATTATACAATATCATGTAGTGAGAATTGGTTGAGTCGGCAACTCTGTTTTGGTTCAATGTAGTTTTGTGTTGCATGAATTATTGACAATTATGTTAAGGTTGTAATGAACAGTTGACATGACGTAGGTGATGTTCTTTCCAGTGTTCTGTGGTTAGGAGAGAAATAGTAGAATTATTAGGTTATGTCTTCAAGGTTACGGATAGATAGAGCTTATTCGTTGCGTTGTTAAGAAAGATTATGTATTATGTGATCATTTTAATGGTGAAATAAAGTTATTAGATGGAGAATGATTTATTTCAATGGAATCATATCTCCACAATCACGTATGTTATTCGATTAATACACGGCTATACCAAGATCCAATAACACACGAAAAAAAAAAGGATTTGTTGCATCAAAAAATTATTTATGCGTGAATTAAATTTGTTGGAATGTGCAATTTTTTGTTGAATCGACCAGAAACATGATTATTCAATGGAGGCAGCTTGTTCAAATCAAGAATGTAGTCTTATTGAATCAACAGTATAATATCAATTCCATCAACAAAATATATGGTTTTCTCCAAAACAAATTATGTCGATCCAAAATAATGTCGATGTTGAGTCAACTATGAACATTTCGTTGATTTGATGAAATAATGATCATTTTGATGAGAATATATCTTTGAAAGAACATACAAGTTTTCTTATACAGACTCGTTTCGAATGAATCATTTGCTTGAATAGAGCAACGAAATATGTAATATCAATGAAATATTTTGTTCATTCTACATCAAGTTAAATTTCCGCCTCTAGTTTTGGCGATCATTTCGCCTCGTCTGCTTGCCTCGAATTCAAAATATTATACGTGAGGCCTGATTCTTCGTGTTTGAAATATCAGGTGGATAAATCGAACTTGATGATTAGCAATCCGAAATAGTTTTGCATCAGCTGAAAAGAAGTAAAGACTGGAAATACAGTTTCTGTTGAATAAACGAAATATTTTATTGAATCACCACCCTGCATATCTGATGGTCTGCGTTGATTACGATTTTCAAAGAAAATAGGTCGATTCAGATATCGAGGGAGAAGGAAAATACCATCGGACATTTCAAATGGCAACTATTACCTTGAGTCACATGAAATTCGGAGTCAAGCATTAATCAAGTCAATCAGGTTTAGAAAAAAATTGTATCCATACGTATTGCAGATATCATTGAGAGTTATCTGGTTTATTGGGGACGAACTGAGAGATGCTGCAAAATGTTTCAATCTCCACAAGAAAGAATAGAAATTACATGTATTGATGTAAATCGCTGTAAATCGCTGTGTCGGAAAACCTTCAGATTACTCAATGAAAGGCATGAGGACAAATATATATAAATAAATAGATACAAAACGCGAAGTAATTTCCAAAAATGTTCATGAAATTAACAACAATGGTAGATGACGGGAGAAATTCAACTATATACTATCCTGGCTAATGCTTATGCACGCAAAACAATAAATTACATCCACCCAGAATCTATGCCTTGATTCGTATGAACGAATACTGATGCAAGAATTTTTTTCCCTAATGCCGATTGATTTCTATTTGGTCAGGTTAACGTTCGACACCTACAGACCGGTTCCGGACTCTTGTCCCTCATCAGTGAAGGGTAGTTTCCAGCCAGCAGTCTGACTAGTTACTCAAGTCAACAAACAAAAACCCTGTATATCAACACAAAATTGATATTCTGTGATATCAGTATGAGAATGTATAAGAAAATTGTTTTCAAGTGTTAGACACTTTTTTGGTTCAAAGTTAGCAGACTATCGAGATACTTGATATTCTGTCCTCTACACTCTGTGAATATTCAGGTTTCATTACTGGAGAATTAATATACCGTAAATTATTTTATATTCAACCAACAAAACAAACTTTCTTGTTTGTAAAGCTCCTCCTGAATTTCGCTGAAACCTTACCTTCCACTTTTTACTAGCTTTCACAACTCGGAGTATTCCAGCCTTGAGAACTCAAAATCCCAACTAGTTTACCAACAAATCATATTTTAAGCTAGGTCTTATTGGAAGTTTATCAAGTGTATTATGATACACAAAAAATGTCCAAGTGTAAATATATATTATAATAATGGAAATATAAATGACCCCAATTTATAAGAGGTATCACACTAGATCCATAATTCCATTTGAAGAAATCTCCCAGAGGAGAATCAAAATGTAGGACTCAAACTACCATTGGAATTTTTCGGAGCAAAAATTTTTTATAAAACCGCCTACGGCTCATGCTGCAAACTTAATTTTCGTGAGATATCACTATCATTCCGTGCTCGTTACACAATGTACTATTTTATTGAAACTTCGACTCCCTGATGTATCTCGGAGAGAACGCATTTCTGGACCCATTTTTATTAATACTTTTCATCTAAGAATCACCCAAATAATTACCCCTTGAGGTTTGGTTACATACTCAGATAACACCCAATATATTATGTTCATTTCCGGAAATTAGGCTGAATATGTACATTAAAATACGGTGTATCGGATTAACTTGAGAGGGTTGATAGAATATGAGTTTTATTACCCACTAAGAAAACAAATTCAACAGTGGTGAACTATTGAGGTATAATTGATCGTTAAGTGAAATGTAAAAATTTTTGAGTTTGTTGTTTTCTAATGATTCAAAATGATTGAGTTTCACTCCTTTATTTCCTACGTGTAGAATTTCGAAATTATCATCACAACTATGGTTTTCCTCGAATATATGGTTGTCGTATCTTGAATTTGTTTTCTTCTTCAAAAAATTCATCTTATGTTCATGAATGCGTTGATTAAACGTACGACCTGTCTGACCGATATATACCTTAGGACAAGATCCACAGTCGAGTTTTTACACCCCTGATTTTTCGAAGTTCTATGATTTTGATTATTTCTCTTGATGGTAGGATAAACTTCTCGAATAGCTTCATTATGAAGTTTTTTTAAAAGAATACTGTCTATCAAATCAACGATATTGAGTTCTTTATTGGAATTTACTTCTGAAAGAGGGACAATCATTAGCCTGTGTATCATACTATTATATGAAGGGTGTGTTGAATTATTATGAATCGTGATATCAGTGTGGGGAGTTTTATGGAAAATCGAAAAATTATGTTTATCATTTTTTACTTATTGTCGAATCTAAGAAATTAAGCTAATGAATGCTATAACTGTATTTCACTTGAAAATGCTACTGGGTTAGCAAAACATATGTTACTGAAAATTTTGTGAAAGTCTTATCGTTTGTAAAGTTTTCCACATTCACTAAGGATTTCCGTCTATAGTAACTGCCGAGTCATTTTTGAACTCACCTCTCGCTCTCGGTTTGGTATAAAGTTTCTGCACGATGCTATCATACGCTGATTCCCTAGCCACTCCAGAATCTTTGACCAACTTTTCTTTGATGGCTATGCATATATTGAACTTGGCTAGAAGATCCTCCAGTTCTTCGAAAGCCTGGAAACGATACGTGATTTGGTTTTAATCATGATATACAGTTTGGTGCGAATTGAAGGAACCAATTAATAATCTGGGAGTTTCCTACATTGGGGTTTTCATCTCACTGTGAAGTTTGTGAAAAATCAATATATACGTATTTTTTCTTATTTTCGTAGGATCAAAATTCACTTCGGAAGAAAATTATTGAAAGAGGAACTTGGCTCCACCACCATTTCTATGACTTACTTCCTGAAAATCCACATTCACACAGAGTTAAAATACAAGCCCCTGTGCCAGTACGACGTTACCAACATCATCAATATGTCTAGATTTCTGGAAATTGTTCTTTGAATGCATAATAACTATATCATAACAGCAATGGGATAAAATAGGTTCTTCAATGCTACTTTGTCAAGTATTATGAATAATTCCCATAAATCTCTCATTGACTGAATGAAGTTGATTACTAATAAAGATGAATTATGATATTTTGCGATAGTATCTATTATTTTCCACTATCGTTATACTACAATATGTTATTCGTAATTTGTCAGTCAGAGGAAGGAGGCATGGGTGTCGGCTTCATTCTGTTCTGACCGATGGCAGTAAATTATGAAGGATAGTATCATTGAATGAAGCCAAAAGTGATTCATTGATTCAATAAAATTTTCGTTCAGGATCGAGCTCTATTCGAGATATTTCAATGCATATATAATATAATCATAACCTGTCAGAATGAAGCCAACTACCTTCTGCATTCCTGCTCTGAGTGCATCTGTGGTTATGTATGTTTTTGTTTACCAGTTCCACTTCTGCTTCTATTTTTTTCAGTCGTTTTTCATTCCTCAGCTATTCGCTAGCTATATTCTTCACCATCAGCTATTTTCAGACTAGATTCAGAATGTACGTCACAGCTTGCCGCCCCGAAAATTATAACTTGCTTTAATTTGAAGATGAAAACGACTTGGACTTTATCGGTAGCCATTCTGTACAGCGTGGACATAGAACTGGAGAGTTCCGAACTAATTCTATGAAAATTCAACTGAAGGAAACTGCCCCATTATTTCTTATGTTTATATCACTAATTAGATCCATAAATCTAAATATATCATATCTATAGTATCTATAAATCTTGCTGTTTATATTCTTTTATTGGAACTTCTTGAAACTGTATCATCTCTAACATTTACAAACCCACAATTATAGTAGACACTATTTCTCCGACTTGTTCTGTTTGTATCTCAACCCAAACATGTTTAATCAAGAATTAATGAATAAATGAGTAATCAGAAAAACATAAACACATATTATTCTGACAACTTTAGTTACTGAAATTTGTCTAAATGATCATATAAGAATTATCTCTTTTCATTGAAAATGAAAACTGATTTCACATTCCACCTATAATATTCCTGTATTCTTCAGATAATTTTCAAAGAAGGTGTCACTGACTATCGATAAAATTCCTCTCTTTGAGGTTCCTACCTGCGTAGGCTATTAGTTGTGTAAAGTTGTATCCATTGTGTATCTAGAGTAGAACCAAAACATTTCCTGAAGACAAAATATCAATTGTTAGCCAAGGCGAGAAGCCGAGACCTACAGCATTGAAGTCTTTTGATACGAAGTACACATCAAATTTTTCTGAAATGTTTATCAACATTTTCATTCACTGTCTCAAATTCATTTAAAAAAACCGCAGTAGGGACCGATTTTGACTGCCAAGCTCCTCAGAAATTTTCCTGAATCGATTTGACTTCGAGTTTGTTGGTTAGCAACGGACTAAAATACTAAATCAACCTATTGTATAGGGTCAGTACTGGCCCTAAAAAAAGGCCTATTAGTTCAGTAAACGAACGAAAAATAGAGGAAAAAAATCGTGTAGTCGCAAATTTTTGCAGAGTGGCAGGGGGAAGTGCCATGAACAACATACTGAAAGTCCTGACCCGTAGGGGATGAGCGCGATGGTGGGGGAGCGTTCTAAGGTCATTTCCTCAAGTTATTCTTGAATAATTCGAAAATTGCGACCTCTAGCGGAAAAATATAGGTATACAAAATTGAAGTAAATAAAATTTTCAATAAAAAAGTTTTTATTCACTTGTTGTCCACAATGGATAGTTTCTGAGATACAGGGGATGAAAAAATCGAGAAGTATCAAAAATAGAGTTTAATGGTATGGAATTGGTGTTTAACTTGAATATTAACAGAAAAAATACATTACTCATTGAGAACAGACATAATTGAATGAATACGATCAACAATTAATCATCATCTTCATCGTCATTTTCCACATCCAGTAACGGTGCACCGTTCGTACACGTACCATGGCACATGCCGCACACCATGGAGCATGGAATTCCAGCTTTCCGACAACCACATCGTCCTCCACATCCAGTAGAACATCGGCAGAATATGCTGTTCAGTATCGCTTCAGGTGCTATTGGATCTCTGGTTGTCACTGGAATGAGCGATCCATCCTCTCCTCTTTTCGATTTTTGTTTCCCCTGTATCTCAGAAACTATCCATTGTAGACAACAAGTGAATAGGAACTTTTTTATAGAAAATTTTAAGTAGTCTAATTTTGTATACCTATATTTTTTCGTTAGAGGTCACGATTTTCGAATTATTCAAGTATTGATTGAAAAAATGACCTTCAAACACTCCCCCACCATCGCGCTCATCCCCTACGGGTCAGGACTTTTAGTATGTTGTTAATGACACTTCCCTTTACCACTATACAAAAATTTGCGACTACACGATTTTTTTCCTCTATTCAGCCTTTTTTAGTGTTCGTTGATTGAACTACTATACTCATTCGGAGCAACTACTGACTGATTTGAGAGATTTGATAAAAACTGGTGTATCGCACCTTTATCCCGTAGTTAGATTCTTCGTAGATGACTGACACATAGCTCCAACCCAACTTCCGTACGATGTCCACCATTGCCTTCACTTGATAATGATCTGAAGGTATCGTTCTAGAGAAGAATTCGAAACGTTGTTTGTTGCTCAATTCCGGACTAGTGGAGAAAAATGAGACCTGAAACGAAAGAAGAAAGATTTGTTGATCAAAAATGTACAATCGACACTAAGATGCAAATTAAACGCAACTCATCGTCAACTCCATTGTTCTTCCATACCTATATATTATGGAATCTATGATTATGGTATGAAAAAATAGTATGTGCGTCATTGAAGAAGTTGAATTTTCGGCAATATCTTAATGCGACATCTGAAACTTGACCGCGTTCATAATTAATGTTTCCGTAAACGACTACTGCGGTGATTATTTTTAGAAAAAACGACATATCTCGGAATCTGTGATAGATGATCTTAACTCAGAATCAGAAGGTCAATCGAACCGTGTGAAAAAGGGTACTTAGGTTTATATTAGAAATAACAAAGTTGGTGCCGACTTTGGGCACAGTCAGTGCCGCTTAAAATATTTCAGGTGAATAATTGGAAATTATCATCTCAGCATAGCAGTTTCAGAGTTTTTGATCCAACCAAAATTTGGGAAACTCATTCTAATATGTGTACTACGTGAATCGCCCTTACTCTTAAATCTAAGCATATTCCATCAAACAGGAATCCTTTTCGAGAGTGTGTTACACCTGAAGAACGGATTGTTTCGGATCTGTTGACCATTGTTGGAAATTATATATATTATATAGAAAGGGAGAAAATGTTGCGGAGAATAGTTCAGATAACTTCGAGCCTTCGTTCCTCCGAAAATTCCACTCCACTTTGACCTAAAATTTACTTCACACAAGAAGTTGTACACGTACTTCAGTTGAAACAACAAGTGCCGATAGGGTATTCATTATTACAACCCTATCTTGTGTCTGATGAGTTCGAAACTAGTTCCTCCTCTCTATTAGAATTAAACCTAACCTGACCGATTTTGTACGTTTTATTTTTGAGTATTCACACTGATTTATTTATTTTCATCTTTTCAATGTTCTATACGCGCCTTTTTTCCCTTCATTTCAGTACATCTGAAGGTACAAAAGCAAACAAAAAATACACAAAGACCGTTTTCGCCGATGTATGCATTTACATGCCCACACGTGAATCGCCCTGTTAATAAGCCTTACTCATAGGAATTTCCTTTCGTGCGCTCCAAGCGATAAAAAAAAGAAAAAAAAATCGGAGCATATTCCATCGAAAAGCAATAGGGTGTTCCACCTGAAGTACGGATTTTTTCGGATCTGTTGGCCATCGTTGGAAATTACACATATTAAAGAAGAGGGAGAATGTTGTGTAGAATAGTTTAGATAACTTCGAGCCATCTTTCCTCCAAAAATTCTACTCCAATTTGACCTAAAATTAACTTCATAAAAGAAGGTGTACACATACTTTGGTCGAAACAACAAGTGCCAATAGACTTGTACATTATAACAACCCTGAACATTACAGGATATCCCTTTTCGTGGGAACCAGAACATAAAAAAAACTATTTTCTGTCTGATGAGTTCGAAACTATCGTTCTTCCTCTCTATCATAATATTTTTGTGACTGACCGATTATGTTCGTTTTATTCATTTCCATCCTTCCAATATTCTATAAGCCCCTTTTTCCTCTTCATTAAAGTCCATCTGAAGGTACAAAGGAACACAAAAATGACACAAAGACCGTTTTCGCCGATGTGTGAATTCACACGCCCAGAAAAATGTAAATGTCCCGCACTCGTAAAATCTTCATCATTCAAATCCTTTTACAGCTGTGGAAAACGGTATATATAGAGACCGACTTTCTTTTATTGCGATGAGCCCACAATACGTCGCCATGTGCGCTTTCAGAAAAGCAACCTAATATTTTTATCGCCTCGTTCTGAGAGAGTTCTGATGACGATGGAAGGTGGTTTCGAGTGTCAAAATTGAAATTTATTGGTCACATGGTCACTTATGAGGGTCTTCAATGATACGGTTTCTGCGGAAGCAGTGTCACTTTGTTTTTTTATCATATTTCACACACGCGAAAGGAAATTGATATAGTATATTTTTCTGCTAGTAGCATAAAAGGTGGCTTTTCTATGACACTTAATAGGCAGGAAAGGTGTCTCTGCCTAAGCAGGGAAAGTTTGTTGCTGTGCTATGAACTATCAGCCGCGGCAGTCAATCTACTACTTTGCTGTCTAAAACAAATAACTATCTCCCCAAATGTTGCACATGATAATTATTCTACAACTGCACAAATTCAAAGGATACCAAGTTATTTAACTTTTGATATCTATATTTTAATGGTTATAGTGACACTGAGATGACATTAAAGTCTCCTATCTCTCACCAGTAAAATAATGCACAAACTGGGAGAAACTCAGTCAGCACCACCATAGTTCATAAAATGAATGAAAATGGTAGATAACCATAGAAAAACAACTACTCTCCTGGATATTTGCCACACAGAACATTGGATTTTCCGAAATCTATGCAATAATTCGTATAGGCGAATATAAACGCAAGTGTTTTCTTACTACACGCCGAGCTACGCCTAAGTGGTGGACTACCTGCAGATCGGTCTCGAGCTGTTGGCGAACCTGACCCAACAGAAACGCATCTCAGTATTTCTACCCCACGAGGCGTTCAACGTCCGCGAATTGAACGCGAACGCCAAACGCCATCTGGCAAGGAAAGAAACACTACAAAACGAGATCCCATTTCAGGTTTAATGCTATTTGCCCGACTGGCGTTTTGTCAACTAGAAAAAAATATTTGGCTTGTTCCTAGTTAGTAAAATAATGTATTTGAATTTATAGTTAGTTTAGTTAAATTCGTACAATTTAGTATGATGATCAAACCCTGAACGTTATTTTTTCTAGTCAGTAAATTTTCACTTTTCTGAAAAGATTTTATTTTCGTATATATCTTCTCCACTAATTTTTTTCCACATGCCAATTCATACTCTTCTTGAAAGTTTAGGCAACATTTTTTTTCTCTATTAAGAATAGGTATTCCGGGTGTCCCAATTTATGTCATATACTGGCAATATGTCGCTTATTTTACAAGATGATCAGGAAGCAAAAAACCTTCATGATGATTCATGAAATGATGGATTACATGCGACAGCCCTTTAGTAGCTACTCTTCACTTTGATTTTCAAATGGCACACCCTGTACTCAATTCCATAATCTGTTGGGGATTATCATGACGAAAGTAACGATACCGGGTTTGATAGGGTTATTTCAAATGATTACGGAGATATTTGCGTTCGAAGTTTCCATATGCCCAATGGGTGTGATGAAAGTTCTTTTTCTGTTACACTCATGCATTGAGCATATAGAAATTCAGGATGCAAATGTCTCCGTAATCGTTCGAAACAACCCTAGTACTGTAGCTATGAAAGCATGACTATAGGAATAGGGCAAACCATGTGTTAGAGAGAGAAACTTGATGTTAATGAGTCAGAAAGAGACAGAAATGGAAAGTAGTGACGTCACATCATCTTCGTCGGAATTATTAAATTAAAAAAAAGTTGACTCTGTTGTGTGGGATTTGAACCCTTTGAACCTACGTCCTTCGTATTATGATGCCACAATTATACGCAGTACGCTATCAAGCGTCCATAGAAAACCCACTACCGTTGAATTCGTTATGATAATCCCTAACCGATAATGGAACTGCAGGATATGCCATTCGGAAATAAAAAGTGAAGAGTAGCTACCACAGAACTGTCAAATGTAGTCCATTTTTTATGAATCCCTAGGAAGGAGCAGTTTTTTCATTTTCTGAAAATCTTGTCAAATAAGCGAGATATATTGCCTGTATACGATAACTTGGTATGTCTTACTGAGATAATATTTGATAACAATTGCAATTTTCATCAAAGCACGAATGGAATTTCCTATAAGAATTCAAGAAAATTCGTTTGACAGTATTTGTGACAATTATTTAAAGCTGAACAGCAGCCAACTAAGTTTTTATCGATTTTTGTTTATTGTCCATATGAATGGTATGGGCAAAGTGCAGTGAGAAATGATATTTCCCACAGTATGAGCAATCAATGATTTCGAAATGAAGTAAGCTATAAGAAATACGCTTTTTTTCATAGCAGTTGTAGAAAAAATGTGTTGCCTCGGTATCTTAGTTGATTCACCTGAAAGTACGGGTAATAAAATGAATGTACTTCTGCCTATATATAGGCAAAAAAGTCATCTATAATTCCTAATAATAATAACTTGAAAACGAAATCGAAACTTTTAATAATCGTTGATGATGAAAATTAAAAAAGATTTGATAAGACGAGGGTCTAGTTATAAAAGATCGCACCATAAAGTTCAGCCTTATACGGGTATATAAGATTAATCAACAAACTTTCTGAGATTCTTCAGAAACTTATGCAAAATTAATTAATTATTCTTCTTAGTGAACTCTTCTCGTAATTTCAATTACTTTAGGAACAACACAGCATGCTTTACTTAAAATAATAAATGTATAGGAGAATAAATCAGTACCTATACAAATAAGAATAGAAACTTTGAGTGAATATTTAAATGAAACAAGTTTTCAACTGATGACTACACACAACACGAATCAAATAATTCATAGTCTCCACAATTCTTTATCATAATAATAAGTTGAAGCCAAAGAATCCATTGAGCACATATACCGAGACCTATATCAATTAATTTTAATATTTGAAGCAAATTTCAAACGCTTGTCATTTTGAAACAGCTTGGCCGATTAGTACAAACGAAGCAGTGTTGGATAGAGAATCGAAAGGGCTTCAAAATAAGGCACCATGTGACCCCTCTTTATTCTTGAAAAAAAATTGATGGTGCCCACTTGACACTAGGTCACGTGCCCACTTGACACTAGGTCACGTGCCCACTTGACACTAGGTCACGTGACCACAACCATTTTCATGCCAAATAGTAGTTAACGAGGTTCATTTTTCCCTGAATTTTACACTACCTCGCTAGCTTGTTTCGTTCAGAAGAAGAAGAGGGGGAAGAGGACTTATAACCCAATTGACAACTTTGAAAAATCAACGAGTAACGCATTTTTCACTCATTCAAAATTGCATATTATTATATAAACGTTAAATCAACGTACTTTCAGACTATAATAATTCCGAATGCTTGAATACATGATAAGAAAATTAATTCACCTGCGGAATCTTGAAAAGACGTAATAGATTAGCCACTTGAATAGACGTGACGCTTGATGCTGCTCCAACGACTCCAGATATTACTTTCCGCTTTTGGGTCTTGTTGCAGTGAAATTCCGCTCCATCAATATTGCTTATCGAACCTGAAACAACAAACTCAGTTATAGTTATAAATACAGTTTCAGTTCTTCTGATTCTGCATTGATTATCTCACATCGAGGCACTAGGACAAAAAAAGGTTTTCTATCCTAAGAACTTTTTAACGCATTTCTGAAAATGCATCACTGTGTTACTGCGTATAAAGATTACGAAAAAGTAATTATTTGAATTCATTGACAACTGCTCAAGGAAAAGAATTGATAGCTATACAATTTTGTATTTCCAATTCTCTTGAAAGGTAGCTATGTACCTATAAACTGGCACATACTTCTATATGAGGATTTTGTATAAAAATAGTAATATGATGGTTGTCAAAATTACTTAGACCAGTCAGTATTTCATTGTTCATATCAATGTGAAATAGAAACTAACAAATACTTCAATAAATACTCCGATAGAACGGTACTGTTCATGTCAAATTGAGATAAAATGTAACATTGAGATAAAATGTAACATTTTCATCGGCTTTTCATTCTTATTACGTTGTAGCATGTTGTAGTAAATCCGGACAGCTATCGTTTCACCGCAATTCCTGGTTATATGTTAGAACATCTGAACTATCTTCCATATTATACTCCCCATACATGATAAAAATGCTCATCATCGCTTTATCTGTTTCCATCATGAACAAATAAAATCTGGCTAGTACGAAAGTGCTGAATGGCCCTAACTCGAAGAAAATTGTATTTTTCTCCAAGTGGCATATAACGTAGTTTTTCTCTGACACTTAACAGGCTGAAAAGGTGTACTTTCTCCGCTTTGTCAGGAAAAGTTTGTTGCCATGCAACGTTCCAAGTAATTAGAATGAAATCGCTTATCAAAATTGACACTAACATTGGGTGAACACAAAATGATGCAATAAAATAATAAAAAAATACATAAAATTGGTTTAACATTTGGAGAAAACATTATATGTTTCATATGGCAGCAATGTAGATGAACTGGCTGAATTCCTGAATGTCAATAAACTACTTTGCTGCCTAGTAAAACAAATAAAAATTCCTTCAAATTATTCATGAATAACATATTCTGTCAATTAGGTTATGATATGAAATCTTCTTCCATGTAGTTCATTTCAGGATGAAACACAATCGGCAGGATTCATCAATATTGTTGCAGCTGGTTGATAAGTATATAATGTGTTTCAGCAATCATGGGTGGAATATAATGATACTCAATATAAATCAATCAAAAAATATGTATTGATTTATGTTGCATTTCAATTATAATGAATAGAAACAATATTTTTCGTGATACATGATCACCATATATGTGAAGAGCACACAACAAGAGACAACGTTATCAACGTATTCTTTGATAGTAGCAAAACTCAGTATTCATAAGCTCCTCTCTAGACTCTAGATATGGAATAGAATTGTTCCTGGTAACTATGAAACCCCTTCATTATAAATGCATGAGTTGTCAAGTTCCTATGTGGCTTCGAATGCGATTTTATTATTGTCATTATGTTAATCTTTGTATTTCATCTTTACTCATTTCATCATGCATATTTTCATAAAATCATAGACAATTGAGATATCTAATAACGAAATAATTTCGCACCATAATATATAGAATGAAATTGCAAAATATGAGAAATTTTGGAGAGTTTAGTTACCGGCTAAACTTTATCAATTTTGTTTCTTGATACTGTAAAACATTGAATTAGGAATTACTGTCACAAGAGTTGTAGAGTCATTCTCATTCACCAACCATGATATTCAACCCTTGCAAATGGTGAGTATAACAATCGGGTTAGGTTAGAGAGATGGATTCTATTTAGTCCCTATCATCAGGATTGATCTTCCAGAAGTGTTATTCATTATGTTGTGAAGTTCAAAGAGCTTCCAGATGGAGACAAATTCATTTCGCAGTAATTTAGGAAAGAAAATTAGTTTCAGATGGTCCGAACATTATTGTAAACCATCAAAATAAATATGAAATAAGGAATATGAAATATAGAAAGACGTGTTGCTGATGGTTGTGTGTTGATATCCATACTTCTGTGTATAATCTATCTACATCAGGACAGTCATCCTTGTTATAGATCAAACATGTTACAATTGCTGTTGATTTGAATTTAATTGAATAACTCAAAGATTGTTTCAATAAGGACAGGTTTCGTTTTGTCACGTGACAATCGGTGCAACTCTAAGAAAATCTTTCAATAATAGGTCTGTTCGTTTTGTGCTGCTGAACTTGCTAAAGTTGATTCTTTTTACATAGTTATCTCTTTTCATAGTTCAATATATACAGAGAAATTCATAGAAAAAAAAAATGTTTAGCAGGTATAGAGTAAACACAAATGAACATGCCTAATGATATTCAGTATTTTGAATACTCGCAAGTTGAGAGAAATTGTTGATTTGAATTTAATTGAATAACTCAAAGATTGTTTCAATAAGGACAGGTTTCGTTTTGTCACGTGACAATCGGTGCAACTCTAAGAAAATCTTTCAATAATAGGTCTGTTCGTTTTGTGCTGCTGAACTTGCTAAAGTTGATTCTTTTTCCATAGTTATCTCTTTCCATGGCATAATATAAACAGAGAAATTCATAGAAAAAAAAATGTTTAGCAGGTATAGAGTAAACACAAACGAACATGCCTAATGATATTCAGTATTTTGAATACTCGCAAGTTGAGAGAAATATTGTCACCAATAGGGTTATCAAACCACGAACTTTCGATTGGCATTGACTTCAACGAACCAGGAATATCCACCAGACTTCCTCACTGTCACGTTTCCAAAAATGTAGATTGAACATATAAAAGGCGCAAGGAAGCCAGCACAGGTAGATTCCCTTCCTCTAAGGTCCTAGAAATATTAGCTTCATAATGTATACTTATAGGGTGAGTTGAATTTCTTATATTTATTATATATTTGAAGAATGAACGTGTGTATATGTTTCGTTAGAAAACCTTTTTTGAGTATTGATTATTATTCTCACTTTTGAAGTTCATTCTGTGAAGCTAGAGCACAACTTATGCAACCCCTGCCTACAGTTTATGACAATATTGTACTAAATATTTCCTGCTGTCAAATAATATAATATATATAATTTATTGCAACAATGAATTACATTGAGTTTGGTTTCAACATGTAAAATTTCATTGAAAGATATATCTATAATGTTCCTTTGCAACAGGAGAGAACCCAAACATAGATTAAACATTGTTTGTTTAATCTATGACCCAAAGAAACCATGGACGGTTGTAAATGGGTATAAGAATATTACAATATAATAGATTATTAGTGTTTGATGAAACAGTACCTAAACATGTGATATTGTTAACAGATACATCAGTAGTTTCTGCACAAGTAGAGAATCATAAAAGCGTATAGTATAAAAGTTCAAAAATTGCTGTAAATATAAAACTATACAAATATAAAAGTATAAGAATGTGAAGATATATAGAATGTATAATTATTAAAATGTGAAAATGTAGGGAAGCAAAAATGAAAAAAAGGTATGAATGAATGAATGAATGAGCGAGGGAAACTTCAACCGAGAGGATCAGGTTGAATTATTTTCTGTATTTCTTTACGGTCAGATTGAAGTATTTCCAGGCTATTTATTTCCAGGAGATAATTTTTATAAGTTTCGTGGAGTTTATTGAAGATTACCGACGAAAGGTATGTATAACATTTTTTTGCAATTGTTTTGTTAATAGTTTTAACGGTAGCATAAATACCTACGTTTTGTCTTGTGTTGTAACAGTGTTCTGGATTTTTTAGTAGGTGCCTGTTTTTGTATAAGTATATATTAATATGTTATAGTAATGAAGTTGTCTAATATATAGTACGTGACTTTCAAGAAAAACTGTATCATATGGATATAATAGAGGCTTTTCATGAATTATTTTCAGGAAATCAAACACAGCTAACCACAACCAGATCTAAGACAACCGATACAATAACGTTGACGTCATTAGCAATCACAACATATTGTACTCAAGGGAATGTCTCCATTCAAACGAGGTTTGGGCACTCAGTGTATGACCATGTAGAGTGTAGACCAAAGAGGTTTTCCACCCACACCAGCGACCTGGCTTGAATGTGAATCAGTGCCGAAGGAAAATCGTGTTAGAGTGAAAATTGAATCCCTCATTGGCCACCGTCGCAACCGCATAATCAGGAACGTTGTGAAGGCAACCGGAATCAATCATGGTTAAATTAGCTGTTTGACGACCTCTCTCATAACTCCGATTGAAATAGAACGAGAGTTGATACAGCCAGATATTTTAGCTCACATATTTTGGGATAACATTGGGCCGATATCATGGAACCATTAGCAAGATATTGGGAAATATTGACGAGAATAGTTTATTGTGTAACTAGTTCTGAATGTGTATGTTCATTGCATGATACAAAAGCTGTTCATACAATATAGTGCAATTACATTAAATCACATCAAAGTATATGTAACTCACTTGAAAGATTCTACAATTAGGAAAATAATGAATGTTACATACCTATTGTTCTTCAAAATATGACTGAATGTTTTGTTTAGTGAAACCAGTCCTTTATACTGAAACTTCGAAAAAACTGGAACAAGGTCAAAAGTTTTGCCGTTTTCTGGACCTGGTGGCGCTTCTGGCACATTGACGAGGTGGATAATTTGGCTTCTCAATAGTAATCACCTACCTGATTCACGATTCGACTGGTTTATAATAATAATAATAATAATAATAATGGTCTTTATATATGGTCGTTATATAATAATATATACCTTTTCAAGTTCAAATTGAGACTAAGGAATTCCAAATTGGAATTGAATACATCCAATTTGGTAAACAGATTCAAAATGAGAATGAACAAAGTCAAATTGGGAAGAATCATATTCAAATTCAGAATGAACAGGTCCAAATTAAGAATTAACATATTCAAGTTGATCAACACAGTCAAAATGAGAATAAACTGAAACTGAAACTGAAACCAAACAAATTCAATTAGAGAAACGAATTGTCCATATTTTGTCGGTGCCGCACTAATCTAGCCCGAATATTTTTCAACATGAATTGTGGGAAAATAGCCCATTTCGGACTCTATTGAAGTATATCGGGTATAAATAAAATCCGTACATTCAAAAGTATCTATAGCCGGCAAACGAGTCCGGAGACTTATGCTAATATTGATGACATTATCTCGGACTCCTCGAATCGTACATTATATCCAAAATTCAAGAGAATTAACCGATTCTTCTTCGAAATACAGGGTATTCATTGAAAAAAACCGCATTTTTTCAAGAAACTTGGACTGTATCTTTTTACTCACCCTATATATATGAAATGAGTATGCGGAGTTCTCAACACGAAAGAATGTCTGATATAAGTATATGACATGCTCTTCCCTTTCCGATCCAAAAATCTAGGGATTGAAGTACCCCTATTTTCGAACCACCCTGTATACTTATAAAAAAATGTCAGTAAACTTCGATCGAGATTGAGGAAGTTCGTCCAGGCTCAATTTGATCTTTAATTCTCATGAAAGAACTTACCCTGGTTGGTTTAAAATTAATCGAATTGGATTTTTCTTTGTTCACCCTGTTGTAGAGCCCAAAACGTAAAATTATAATGGATACGAGATCCAGATGACATTGTACCATCATTCAGGCATGTTATTCCATGAATAAATGGGCGTTTTGTCAATTCTTGGAGTTGTTAAAAATTCTGAGCAGAAAGTTTTAATTTTCATCTCGAAAACTAGTCAGTCGATTTATTTGTGCCCATGGACACTTTTGCTTAGGAAGTCAAAATCCACATCATACCAAAAATTCAGGGAATTCAACCAGAAGCCATTTCCAAGGAAAGTGCGGGGTCCTTTAGTTCAAATATTTTTGTGACTTGTAAATGACGATACTCCAAAGTCAACCATTCAGCCTTTTTTTGTTTTTAATTATTCATAGACGAGGACTCGATGAAAGAGGAAGCTTTGACGGTATCTGCTCAGTTATACCTGAATTTATTACGGAAATATTTCCCCACCAATTACAAAACGGTAACTGTAGTGCCAATTAAAATTTCAAAGATGAAATGGTTTCAGTTAATATGACAGTTGAACAGGAGGGCTGGAAGGGCAGAGAACTCGTATTGAAATTACTGCAGTAGTTGAAGGGTCTAATAATTCCATGATTACGACATGGATGACACGCTCGACGATGTTGAGCATAATATAAATTATAAAGCATGAATGTTATGGTCATAGAAATTAAAAAGGGATTTTTCATATACACATCAGTGAGACGTTTTTGAGGGTACTTTCAATCAACTGGATTGCAGAGCCCACACTTGATCAGCATAGTTACCTATATCAATTTTATCAGTAATTTGATAATTATTTGTACTAAATTTGGAGAAGGTCTGAAACACCAAATCATAAGAAACACTTTATGGATGGTGAGTGATAGTTCCAATAGTAGTATTATATGTATGTTAACACACAATACAATGACTAAATGAAATTAACAACTAGTTCAATTAAATCAAATTACGAATAAATTGAAAGCGTCTATAAATTATAAAATTTGGTGCCAATATCTACTTATGAAAGCTTGCATTCCCCCTAATGAATTATTCATGTCGTTCAGTTGAAATTATTCCCATAAAAAACAGCTAGAATGAGAAATGGATAGAAATAGTGTAGATATATTGTTTTCCTAGAACTTCTTGTATTAATTTTCCATTCTCATTCTTCACACCATTTCACACTAATGCTATCAATCCTATTATTTTCCAATTATTTTCTGGATAAGTTCAATGTCTCTAAATCACAAATATAGTTATGGTGGATTTATGCAACATTTGCATAGTTCTAATCATAGTCTTAGTCATAATTTTGAGCATAACTAGAAGTTGAAACAAGGTATTTGCTTGAGGCCGTTTACACACCAATTTTAGTCTTAAGCATAAGCACAAGCCTAAGAAACGACCTTGAAAGTTGATTAATTTGAACTTTTATGCTCATGCTATGTTATGTGGATTCGGCGCATGCTCCTTTGATAGAATTATTGATGATTTGTTGTTTACATGTTCTGAAAATAATATAATGAGGAAGCTCAGATGTTGATGAGTTTGATAGATAATTTTCCTCATCTCTGATACAAAAAGAACCACAAATTCTCACATGACTCTTATGCTCAAATCAAGTTTCAATGTTTCTGAATAAATAAATACCTCAAATCTTTAAGACAAAAATTAATACTAAGACTATGCTTAGAACTAAGACTAGGACTATGCAAATGCATATTAGTCTCATTTAAAAGGTAGAAATTTGCTACTAAACTATTGGTAACGATTCAGTGACTGAAACACGACATAGTTGTCAAAGAGAAATAACAGAAACTGTCTGGACCTAAACAATCATACTCAAATCATGATTCATCGTTTGTGATAATATGTGTGGATTTTTGCACCATCCGTTAACAATTATGGAATAACAACCAAGAAGGTTGGTCAACTTTCAACGTTTTACATCAATTGAACCAGGTTTTCTTATTGTGCGCAACTAGTACGCAGATGACCTTGTAGATGACCGAGGATTGGTCTATCCTATGATGGAAACTAACCTCAAAACATTTCCCGGTTTTCTGTTCCTTTTTACTTTCTACTATCCCAAAAATATGTCTTAAATATCATGAAAAATGTTTTAATGGCTTGGAAAGGACATTTGCGCCAGCGTATTTTTTATTTTCAATTGTTAATTTGGTTTGCATAAATGGTAGCATTTCAGCTACTCCTTACTTGATAATAATTGTTAATTGATGATTGTTACTTGATAATTGTGAATTGATGCTGCATAAATCTACACTATAAGTAGAAATATTATAGTAGTTGCTCTTTTGTCAACTGGCTGATATTTCATTCATACAGGACAATTCCTCTCGTGGGTGATGCCTCTGGAATACCGTAGAAAAAATGTCTCTGATCTGGCTCTACTTTATAGATATTTTCATGGACGATGCTCTTCTGAAATATCAGTAATTGTTCCTCCCTTGGCAGTCCCCGCGAGATTAACCCGTCGAGTTGAGGCTTCGCACCCCTTCGTGGACACTTTGGAGACCTGCAGAACATCTCTTTCCAAAGACTCGTTCATCCAACGAACAGCGAGGCTCTGGGACACATTGCCAAGGAAGGTGTTCCCCGAGGCATATAATTTCTAGAAATTTGAGAAGATCACCAATTCCTACCTTATTTCCCTTGGTTTCCACGATGATCTCTGAACATTACAGGATATCCCTCCTCGTGGGAGCCAGAACATAAAAGAAATTGCAGATGCGAGTGTATTTGAGACAAAAGCGTTATTGATTGATGGTAAGATAGCACAGTCTGTTCGAATCAGGCCATGATATGTGTAACAAAAAGACAGTGGTGAACTAATGAGGTCTAATTGATCGTTAAGTAAAATGTCAGAATTTTTTAGTTCGTTGATTTCTAATGATTCAAAATGATTGAGTTTTATTCCTTCATTTTCTAAGTGTAGAATTTTGAAAAAGGAATAAAGCTCAATCATTTTGAATCATTCGCAATCAACAAACTCAAAAATTCTGACATTGAATAAAAACATAAATTAGTATCAGAAGCAATGTGTAGGTAAACAGGGAAGAAAAGTGGAACTTTGTAGACCTCAGTTCCAACACTGGAACGATGAGTTTTTTATGGAGGAAATAAAAATAAACATTTTCAATGTAATAAGTTGTTTTAACAATCATTTCAAACTTGTTTTTCCACAAAAAATTGTTTTTGCTTATTTCTCTCTAAATGTGGACCTAAGTATCTACATACTGAATACCAAAACCTTTCATGCTCACGAACGACTTCAGTCCTGCTATTTCTTGCTAGTTTCCGCAAGAGTTGGTCAAAACGAGCTCCCTCCATTCAACGGAAAATACCTCCTGTGATGCCTCCCGCTATCACGAAAGGGATGATTTATAATGGCCCTTACATTATTAGTTTCCTTAAGGTTTCCACCCCGATAGGTGCACACAAGTGACAAGCGGCTATCTCCTGGGACCAAACAACTGCCTGCGGAGTACGAAAAATATGAAATATTCGATAGGAGACATATCTATTGGAGCATGCAGGAATAATCTTTCCGGGTTGTCACTTCGATGCAATGAATTATTGATTGTTATGAATGACTGCTGACTCTATACAATCGATGCAGACATGTGTATATTTTCTCGTCATATACAGGATGTCTTAAAAAAATGCGGGGACAATCTTTGGGGACAGCCGATAGAAGTGGAAACTAAGTAACTTATGAATTGTATCATCGAGCTTCCAGATTATTATTCTTGAATTATTTTTGGTTTGTTAAGAAGTGTTATAATTGTGATGTGACTAAAATAATTCACTTCTCTTCTGAGAATTTATATTGGAAGCAAACAGAACAATATTACAGTGGATATAAAAACACGTGCTTGTACTTTGTGTACAGGGTGGCCAACTAAGAATCCAGAGTTCGATAGCTCTGTTGTCTTGAGAGATACAAAAAAAAGTTTTGCATTCAAATTAAAGTGATAATCGAGCTTCACATTTCAAAATTTCTTTGAAATACACAGGGTGTTCCGTAAGGTCACAGCACATCAAAAATATGTTTTTTTCATTGGAACACCCTATATTTTATTTAATTTTCGAATTCTCCCTGAAGGTCTGATTTCAACGACGTATCATTCTTAGGGTCTAGCAGTGAAAGTTACTGACATATAGGGTGTGCAAAATCGAGATGTTCCAAGTTCAGGATTTTTTTCTGCCGAAACTGTTCATTATTCGTCAAAACGGTTTACATGTCCCTATCTCAACTTTCCACTCACTATCAATAGGCCACTAAATAAACAAATGTTGCATTTTATATTTCAGAAGTACCTCATAACGATGAATCGACTTCGAAGGAATGCAACCCAATAAGATGTGGATACCACATACCAACCACTAAGCAGTCACATCGTTGAAGAACAGAGAGGTTAGGAAGATATCATTGTGTCATTCATAAAATTGTTTTCTTGAAATCTATTATGATCAGAGGTTTATATTGTGAAATAAAAAAGTACTAGAACTTTCAGATCCAATGGACCCCTAAAACCCCTACCCCTCTCCTACCTCGATAGTATGTAACCAATGTCGTTAATTGGCCATTACAGTCCCATCATTTATGTATATGCTGGGCTTGCTATGGGAAATTCAATGTGTCGATTATGTTGTACTGGCCTTTTGCCGGGGAACTGAATATGTTTGCTGGGAACCCAGCACTGGGACCAGCTGCCGCCCGCAGTGTACTGATATATAGAGTCCCGCATATGGGACCATTTACTGGGCCGCTGATGTCAGGTATGGGAAAAATATATTAGGCCATTGATGCCCCATATCAAAATGTTTGCTGGGATAACTCTAGAACAGTTCTTGTTGAACCAGGGTTTCGAAGCTGATGATTTTTACGAAGAATCAGGTATGTTTGTGGCCATTCCAAGCATGATAGTCTGGGATCTTTCCACGGTACACTGTGAAAGATCGTCCGAATCAAAGCATTTTCTTTGTCATGGAAACTCGGAGAAAAACCTGCAGAGACTGTCTCAGTCTCTTGAGTTATAATGCCATACAAGACTTGTGGGTGCTGCAGTGACGGAATTAAGAATGGGCAGTAACAGCATTTCTGCATTAAAAGTGATAACACCATATTTTCTCTGTATTTCACTGTACCTTACACCATTCAGTGAATGGTTAGATATTACAGAAATTGAGATAGATTCATATTTTGAATCTGTAAACTATTTTATGATTTTTTACACTGTATGATTTACATCATTCTTATTTTCCAGGTGAAAAGGTAATAATTAAATACTATTTTACGTGTTATGATATATAACCAACAAATTAACAGATGCGGATAATTTCTTCAACGATGAAGGAAGTTATCCTGATTGGCCCAAAAATGATGTCTTGGTGATTTGATTAATGTCGTGAATTTATCATTTTAATGAATGTAATTGATTCACCGAAGTATAAAGAACACTGAAAGCATAATCGAAGGTGATGTGGGTATTGAATTGATGTATTAATAAAAACTGTGATTGACTTATGTACACAATTCTCATTTACTAATAGAATATTTCTCGATTCGAAATTCAGGAATCGATATGGTAATTTCAACATCAGGCAATCAATATCAGAATATTGAATGAATAATGTCACGATGATTTCTTTAATAGAGTGTCAATGAATGCACTTAATTTTTTTCGTTCTGTATATTCAAGTCCGATTTCATTGTTTTGGCCGATTTTTTTTAATACATTGATATCAACTTGATCACTCACTATGTTCCAGAACTATGATACTGGCGTGGTACCTATATGATATATCCACTAAATTGATTTCCACTCTATAGAGGATCGAAAAGCAATCAGCATTTTAATTGCGTTGGTTGAACCAATTAATCTTTGCCGGAAAACCTTTTTTCCATTCACTGAATAAACATCAAGCTCTTGCTTCATCATTTCGAGAACTATTATAATGATGTCAATTTTCACGCAGCGGCAAGTATAAAAAACACAGTTCCTAGCGAAATTAACGTGACTATAATTATCATATAATATTGTGAAGATATAAGCAGGGAAACTTGATGTTGAAACGTATTTCTTTGTTTTTATAGCTAGAATTAGTCTGTTTTTGATTCAAAAATCATTTGGATTCACAGTATTTCAGTGGATGAATCAAGAATAAAATAAAATGTTTAATACAATATCCCCATATCAGTGTCGTGTATAAGTGTATATACTGCCCCCCCTCTATATCTCAGTTATCAGTCGTGCGATCTCTACCAAATTTGTATCGGTATAAATAATCATCAATATGACCAGTTCTTCAAAGCCAAACATCAGTTTTTTATTAAATCATATTAGGCATTTTTTCACAGGAAAACTGACCTCATAATATTGTTCTTCATGACTTCAAACCCACATATGTGGATTTTCATAAGATGCCTATTAATGGTTTCAGAAAAACAGGCACATCTAAACAACATTTTTGCGAACGTTATAATTATTTACTCGGAAACGGTGAGTTCAGCATGAAAAAGTATAACTCGTTTTTCCTTCCAAATCATGATTCTCTACCTACCTGAGCCATTGAACGTTCCAAAATTCGAAGTTGATTTGAAGTCACTATTTATTGGAGACTGAAAATGAAAAAAATGAAGCCAATTCTGTTAATTCGGAATTAGGTGATTTTTTGCATATGGAGGTTTGAAAGCATGAGGAACAATAATATGAGGTTAGATTTCCTGTAAAAAAATGCCTAATATGACTTTATGAATAATCGACCTCTTTTTAGTTCAATAAAAACACACGGCACTGTCCAAAATAATGTGCATCTCTGTAAAACTGATCATATTGATGGTTATTTTCATACCACAACAAATTTGGTTGGAATCGCATGACTAATAACTGAGATATAGAGGGGGAGCGTTTAAAGTGAGACACGCTGTATATAAATACCTCGATAAGTATATGGAAATGGTAAATTCATGATTAAATAATGGAACCATCCTGTAATTCATTTGTTTGCAAAACTCAACATCTCTCACAGGGAAATGTCAATACAAAAGATCTTTTGACAAGAAAATATTAACAGTTTTCATGTTGAAAACAAAACGTCTAAAGCTATGTGAACATTTTATATGTTTTCGATATGTCTATATTTTTCTTCTTCAAACATTTTTCAACAAAAGATGTCACTGATCCAACTGACAATCGATCGATTTTTTCCTTTTAGGCACTCTATTAGTGGCATTTTGAAACGCAGTGACATTTTGGGGCGAATCATCTGATTTGTCTATACTCACTACAGGTATAGTTTGAAATAATTCTTAAATTTTTATTTAAATAGAAACTAGGAGAAAAATGCCAAAAATCTGGAGAAACCAACGTTTTCTAATCCGTGAAATTTCAATAATTGCTTCCTCACAAATACATCATGGTTGCAGTAAGGAATATAATTGATGAAATCAAAGTTCAAGGATAGTACTGTGATATTAGATAATGCGAACCACCACAGCTGAAACATAGATTCTGAATTGACTCGGCCTGGTGGGTGCGACGCCACACTCACTCACTCTTTGACATCATTGGAACACCGTAGAAAGGTCGGCGACCTTTCACTTTTCTATCGATACTTTCACGGGAAATGTTCTTCGGAAATCTCTGCTATCATCCCTTCACTAGCAATTCCAATCAGACGAACTAGACAAGCCCAGTCAGCACATCCTTTCGTTGTCAACCTCGAAAGATGTCGAACAGCACTTTATCAAGACTCCTTCATCCATAGAACGGCTAGGCTCTGGAATTCATTGCCTGTGGAAGTATTCCCAACAACATATAATCTCCAAAAGTTCAAAAAAAATTCCAATACCTACCTCCTGTCCCTATCCTCCCTAGGAACGCACGATGTTCTTTGAACATTATAGGGATTCCCTTTCGTGCGCTCCAAGCGATAAAAAAAATCCATGGCAAATGTAAAAACTTCACAAACGATAAGATTTCCACAAAATTCTCAAAAACACGACATGTATAATAGATCTAAATATATTCCGCTAACACAGTAGCTTCGTCAGGTGATATACTGGTACGATGAACTATACTATCCTTGGCTTCCTTATATATCCTACTTTTTTGTGGAAATCTTATCGTTAGTGGAGTTTTCACATAAAACATAAATGCCATGAAATATACAGGAATGCTAATCACGAGTTATACCTATACGCCGGGTGATAAAAAAGTTTGCGGGCTCTAAAGTGCCACTTTTAGCCTGCACGTACATAAAATTTTCCTTTCTTATTCCGGCAACGGTCTGGCAACATATCGTGAATACAAATTTTCGTTACTCTCGCAAAACTCATATTGCTAATTAGGCTTATGACGTCGAACGAAATTAATGAAAACACATGTTCATTGCAAATTCTTTGTTGAGAGTTCTGATCCCTATGCGAGGTCAAGGCAGTATTTTTCATCCAGATGGTTTTTGTGATACAATTTAACGTTGTCCCCGTCTGAGCCCCTCGATAAATCCCGGTGAAATCAGGGTTATAAAGTCTTTACGACCATACTTAAAAGCAGTTAGATTACCCTGCTCCAAACTGATACACTCTTCTCAGAATGGACCAAAACGGCTGCGAATAAGTTATTTGCCATATAAGCTGTTCGTATAGGTACATGCACACCCAACCTTATGCAGTTGAAATTGAAAAACCTGGAAATTGCATGTCTTACAAAAATTCGTCATATTACGAAGGATCACCTGCTAAAATATTTCCTAGCGAAAACGATGAGCTGCAACTTCGTTATACTTCGATGAAATGTCTATGATTAGTCCACGAAAATAAGGATATTGATAAGGAATGTCTTTATCCTGGAGTATTAGCGTTGTTTTAGGTATACAGTGTCACAAATTGGTACAAATTCGGTTAAATGGGAAAAAATTGCGCATTCAGAGGGTTATTCCAACGTCCTTCAGAAATTTGCAGAATTGTGTTTGTGTTCAGTTTTTCCGTAATATCGAGAAAATTGAATTTTTGAATAATCTATTTTATTTTTTTATACGTTATTATTTGAGATACAGATAAAGTTAAAATACTTTCCATAGCAGATTTTCATGAGTTTCAACGTAGTGATATTGATTTCTACTTTTTTGGATACGATCCTGATTATCTGATCACAAATTCTGATAGCTTTTTTTATTCTGAATTCAAATAGGTAAGTATTACTCAAAGTGGTCGAATGTGTTGCGACCAAGTTTTTGCCATCTTGAATGTTTTTTTTTCGAAATTCCAAAGAGGAAATACCATCAGCTTCAACTCCACTTTCTGATTCAGTATGTCAAACATTGATGGAGAAGTCAAATGTATAATACTGAAAAAACAAAAGGATCATGAATTATTCAATGTAGCGATTGAAATTGTTTCATGATAATGTATTCTTACTCGAATTACTTTGATAACTGAACGTATTTTACAGTCTCTTGCGGCCCGCGCAATCACCTGATTGGACACCGCTTGAGTTTTTTCCTTGGTGATACACTTCGCTTACGCAAAAAGAACTGGGGGACATTTTTATCGAAGCATTCAGAAGTATTGCCTCAGAATGTTAAAAATGTCTTAGAAGCAACTGTATAAAAAAGGATATATTTTTTTATCTCTTGGAGCGTAGATACGATAGAAAATTCCTATAATGGTCGTGGAACAATAATGGTTATAATTTCGAACATTCGTTATGAATGTTATTTTGTTCAAATATCGTTCGTGTTGTCAAAATTTAGTAATCAGGGTAATTCGTGTTAAAATCCATCAAGCATGAAACAATATTTGAAGCGCTGCAATGAATAATTTAGTTGCATATTTCTTTTTTTTTCTCTTCAGTATTGAATAACTACCTCAATGTTTAATACCGAGTGATCAGAAATGAGTGGAACTGTTGGTATTTCTTCAATGGAATTTCGAAAATACATTGATAATGGCTGAAACTTGTTCGGAGCAGATTAAAATCATCTCGTATACCTAATACCATAGCCATCTTTATACGGTTGAATTCAGAATGGAAAATGCCGAATCTGTGAACACAACCATCAGGACAGTATTTAAGTATTTATTCTTCTACGAATATGAAACATAGCGTAGAGAAATCAATAATACCTCGTTGAATGTCATCAAGAGCTGCTATATCAAAGTATTTTGTTTTCTGTATCCCTACTAATAAAGTAGAAATCAAAAGGGAATATTTTTTCCAAAAATTCACTTTTTCTCGATTTAACTCAAAAAACTGTTAACAATTCTGAAATATTTTCCGTTTCCGAGATCACCATGCTGTGCAACCTCATCTTGGTCACACTTTATAAAAATTCAGATTTTTTTTCTCCAAACATAATTGTTCGAGGGAATTTATCATGGAAAATATATTGCTCTGAAAGAAAATGCAGCTAAAAACCTTTCTCTTGTATAGAATACGGGTAACTGTTTATTTGGTAGCAAAAATTGATAGGCATAGAGAAAACCGCCAAAAACAATTTCGGAGCAAGATTTTTGACGTTTGAAAATTGCTCCCAAATATCTGGCGTATAGCATCCTACCTAAAGGAGACGTTAATAAGGACACAATTTTCCACTAATATCAGTGGCCTAGATGTATTTTATGACATAATCAAAATCAAATGTTCGTATTAAGTGCATTTCACGTTAGGTAGGTACTGAAAATAGTCCTCGAGCAATTTCAGAAGCCCTGAAATTATCCACATGAATATCATAGAAATGAGTAATAATAAGGACTATAAAAATTCCGTTGAATAGTCATTTCTATCGAATGGCACACTTAATATTTTTAATTGGATTCGAGGTGGAAGATAATTTTCAGGCTAATACCTCGTGACTCACATTATTTACGTATAGTTAGACACAATGAACATGTCAGACATTGGCAGTGATAGCACTTCTAGTAACGTATGCAATAAGGGCACTAACACCATCCATCTATGGAGAACTTTGTGAACTAATTCGCTTTCATATCCAATGAAAAATCTACTACTTGGTTAGACTAATTTTCACTCATATATAGTCTCCCTAGTAGCAGAATTATTAAGTACCGATAATTTTATATAAAGAAAAACATGAATGAATCCGAGGAAAAATTTATCGGGAATTCATATTGCTGCGTGGGAGATTCTGTAAGAAAAGTTCATAAATTGGTGTTGAATATTTTACTCGTTATAGTAACTAAGGTTCATCATTAAAATTTCAGGAAGATTTAAAACATTGATTCGGTTTTCAACCATATCTGATATCACATGTCTACATAAATTCAAATGGAAATTAAAGAATAGTTATTTGTTTTACTATAGGCAGAAAAGTAGAAGATAGACTGCCGCGGCTGATAGTTACAAACTCAAATGTGGATCTTGTCCTAAGGTATATATCGGTCAGACAGGTCGTACGTTTAATCAGCGCATTCATGAACATAAGATGAATTTTATGAAAAAAAAAGCAAATTCAACATACGCCAACCATATATTAGAAGAAAACCATAGTTTTGATGATAATCTCGAAATTCTGTACGTAGAAAATGACTAAAACTCAATCATTTTGAATCATTAGAAATCAACAAATTCAAAAATTTTTACATTTCACTTATTGATCAATTAGACCTCAATAAATACTGTCTGTAGGTTAATCGAGGAGGTGGTATATTCATTATTCCAAATTTTTTGGGATTTTCTCTCCTCGTTTCTATAAAATAAAAATATGAATATTATTTCAATATACGTGTAGTAAGGACAAATCAGATGATTTGCCCCAAAATGTCACTGCGTTTAAAGAATTTTCCTATCAGAGAGCCTAAAAGAAAAATTCACTAGCTTGTCAGTGACAATTTGTATTGAAAAAATTTTTGGAGAAGGGAAATAAAGGTATATAGAAAAAATAAGTGAAAATTTGATATATATATATAATATATAAGTTAATTCGGTATACCGTATTTTAATGTAGATATTGTGCCTAATTTCTGAAAATGGAGGTTTATCGTACCTGTTCACAGGTAACTAATCCTTCAGGTTGGGAAAGTAAGATGTATAAAAGTTAAGCAAGCCAACGTTAGTTTAGTTCATTGTACTAGTATGTCAACTCACGAAGCTACTGTGTTAGCGAAACATGTCGTGTGTTTGAGAATTTTGTGGAAATCTGATCGATTGTGAAGTTTTTACATCAGTGTAGGTACTTCGTTATGGAACAGCGTTTACGGAAGATTGAAAATTACCTAAAAGTTAAAAGCTATTCAGACGTGCAGGTATTAAACATGTTTGATTGTTGATTCAGTGATGATGAAAAATATTAACTTCGTGAATGACACTTCAATGCTACATCACTATTGTTGAATTATTCAACTGAACATCATTGACAATGAACATTCATATATTATAAGACTGTTTCTGTCTGGTTTATGGCAGTGTTCACAGGCTAACCACAATAAGAGGTAGATGAATCCATTTCATGTGGACCAACGGAACCAAATGTACTTTCAATAATTCAACTTTTTGATAGACAAAACAATCATTCTGACATTTCTGATGAAAAGGAGGTCGCACAAACTCTTAATTTTTAAGGTTCATTACTTAAGTTTTATGCACATCAAAAACGTTGCTATAGAATGAATATTGAATATATCAATAATATTCTGTATAGAACTATTTGTTCCAAGTACCTATATAACATTGATTCGATTTCGACCATAACATCTGATATATACATGTCAACATAATTTCAAATGAAACTGAGTGACTTTTGCCAATAGATATAAGGCGCTTCATTTCTGACAGAAAAATTATCACCTATTATTTATACTAACAAAATTATCGCGATAATAATTGGTTGAAAATGAATTTATGAAATTTTCTTTCTGAAAAATGGCGGTAATACCAGTAAAATAGGACCATACCTATACCAAGGCTCGATTAAGCATCATTTACGTACGGTATTTGTAGAGGATTGCTATATAATCCTTCCAGATTTCACCATGCAAATTGCTGGAAATCTCTGAAACTAGACATTCATTCAGCGTTTATAATCTCGCGTGAAATGGCCCTCTAAAATTCCAAGTATGAATTCAAATTGCTCACTATCGGATTCAAAACAGAATCGATGACCGACCGTGCGAAGAATAATAAAATTGACTAAATTAATTTGAATTGACGGTGAATATATTGTTCGAGAACGATTTACTGTCTCGACTTTATGAAAAACGTCGAATAATTACCATAGTATCTCCAGATTACTATTTTGAAGTCTTCGCAATTATGATCTCATACAATATCTGAATTATGAAATGGAAAATTAAAAAAAAATTGTGGCACTTCTATGTTTCCTGTTTATAATAAATGCTTCTTATTTTTCGTGAAATAGTCTGACAGAATACCACTCGATCTGAATATCTTCTCATCATTCTGTCCCTTATTGTTGTCGTACAGCAATATCAATTGTCCAGAAGGAAGTCACGCCGTGGTATTGCTTGGCAACACAATCTGGTGAACAAAGAGTCAGAATTATCAGTACCTAGTAATACCTATCACAAGTGATTGAATTTTCGTGGTAACCCTGTCGATTGATTTAAAAACTTGATTGATCGAATAACATCAACTGACTATTTCACAAACAAAGTGTAAGGTGAAAAATCTGAAATTCGGTGGAATACATTTCAATAAACAGAAAACATGGCCATCGAACGAAATACATAATATTTGATTGAACCAGTGATAACATAACGTACAGGGTGATTGACTATGGATTTCTCGACTTCAACATCTGATATCTCGAAAACGAAAAAAGATATTTGAAATTTGGAAAGAGTTACTTGAATGAGATGTCATTTCCTTCTGGAAAATGTGTTCACTGCTTGATTTTATCATTTCATATACAGGGTAGGTGAAAAAAAATTTTTTTTTCAAATGGAACCCCCTGTATATTATCGCATATTTCGAAAGAGCTATCTTTCCTGATTTTGAAAATATATACTTTTCATATATTCTATCGAGTGCTTGACGAAATATCAGCCAAAGTAAATATTAATATTTGGTCCAAGTTAGCTATGGTTGAAATAGAATGAGATGTTGAATAAGTGAGTTGACATTTGGTCAACATTTTAGTGACATAAGTGCGCAAAATTTCGACAATTTTTTTACAATGCCATATCCACTGGAACAAAGAAGAGATATTTTGGAGTGCTATTTTTCAGTTAATAAAATTCTTGCTGAAACACTTCATAAGTTCATGAGGAGTTATTCAGGCAGGAGATTACCAAGTAAGAATTATGTAAAGTATTTGGCTGCTAAATTTGACAGAACTTCCAGTTTGTCGAATATCAAGAGAATAGTGAGAAGACAAGACAACGAAGACGAGGAACTTCTTGTAATCCAGTATTTTGTTGAGGATCCTTCACGGTCAATAAGAAATGCAGTGAGAGAGTTTGGTTTCAGCTATTATTTTGTTCAACATACCTTAAGGTAATATAAATATAGGGATTTCAGAATTAGACCATGCCACAAACTCAATTATGATGATAATGAGAAGCGGATTGAATTTTGTCTTTTCATATCTGAAAGATTAAATTTGAGTAAGTATAAGTGTAAGTGTTTCAGCAAGATTTTTATTAACTGAAAAATAGCACTCCAAAATATCTCTTCTTTGTTCCAGTGGATATGGCATCGTGAGAAAATTGTCGAAATTTTGCGCATTTATGTCACTGGAATGTTGGCCAAATGTCAATTTACTTATTCATCATCTCATTATATTTCAACCATAGCTAACTTGGACCAAATATTGAAAAGGAATATTCTCAGATAAATTATGAACATACAAAAATGGATATATATTTATATAAAGCAATTTATCATACACCCAAAACCAAATATTAATATTTAATTTTGCTGATATTTCGTCAAGCCCTCGATAGAATATATGAAAAGTATATATCTTCGAAATCAGGAAAGATAGCTCTTCCGAAATATGCGATAATATACAGGGGGTTCCATTTGAAAAAAAAATTTTTTTTCACGAACCCTGTATATGAAATGATGAAATCAAGCAGAGAACACATTTTCTAGAAGGAAATAACATCTCATTCAAGTACCTTTTTCCAAATTTCAAATATCTTTTTTCGTTTTCGAGATATCAGCTGTTGAAGTCGAGAAATCCATAGTCAATCACCCTGTCCTTGTACATTTTTAGATTATTATCGTGAATGGTTTAAACAATGAATATTTATAGGTACAATGCTTCGATTATGGGAATTTCAATACTCGCTTGTAAAACTGCAATAGTTGTTATACAGTGCTTTTCTTCAATGTCCACCGCCTTCTTATTTTTTTAGCGGATCAACGAAAATTAATTCAAATTTGGCGTATTAAAATTGATAAATGAATACTATATCTTCGAGTGAATTTGACAGATGAAAATTTCAAGATGGCGACTGGGTGCCATCTGCGGAAAAAAATAAATGGAAAGGGTGAGCTTCTGTTACATCTTCTTCCTGACGAATACTTCACAACCCTAGAATATGAAGTCAATATCTTCACCTTTACTACAAAATGGGGGAACATTTGATAGTTGCCTGATTACATCAACGTTTACTACATATAATTTGAGGAAATAAGTCGACTTCAGTTCAAGTCATATGAACTTTTCGTCTTGAAATCCCTTGAAAAATCACCCCTTTAAGTTTGGTCGAGTACTTAAATAACACCCTTTAGAGCAACTACAAGTTTAGTAAAACTTACATTCGAAAAACAAACGCGGTTGTCGAGCTCATGTGATGAATATTTTCTTTCTCCATTGGAATACCAACTGAATTCAATTCATTTTCCATATTCTGAGTGATCAACGAACAACCTCACCAGCCTACACCGGAAGGGATGATGAATGAAGAGGATCGTAAGGGCCTTTGTTTACAAGTGTACTTTATAAGCGGATTAGGCCTGAGAGACAGGACGATAGATATATATTAAGTACCTAGTAGATTGTGTCGGTTTGACACAATTGCTAAAGAGATACAAATTGGACAATGAGTTGATGAATTTGATGATTCGAAGCTTGAATTGATCCCATCATTCCGAATAACTGGTATCGATGTGTTTATACGAGGACTTTTTGAAATAAGTAGAATGAAATCGTTTAATGAATGAACGTGTGAATAAGTAGTCCATATTGCTCAAAGTGGAGTGGTATTGTTTGAAGGAAGAGTAAATCTCAAAATCTTTTCCACATTTAATAGTTGAACATAGTTATGTTGCAAATGGAAGGGACATATGTTTCAGGCTTATAATAAGCCAATCATCAGCCAAGGTCCTACAATAGTCTGAACTAATAACGGGAATACGGTAATAGATAATATTACTTACATGAGGATGAAAAAATGTTCTTCAAAGTTGTGGAATCCTATTGAATTGAATAGTAAACATGGTAAATCATTATTGAAATATAAAACAGGTATTTTCATTTCAATAGGGACATGTACCCTCTAAGATACCCTCAGGAGGTTTTCATGTTAACTTTTTGGTTTTTTACTTCATGAAAACCTCCTGAGGGTATATCTTAGCGAAATGGTCTCAAGGAAAACATATGATTAAAGTAAGAATAAAGGATGAATGTAATGATCTATATAAGGAAGCGTCCGCTAGTTGACTTTTTGAGACATTAAATGTTAATCTGTGTTTAGTGTAAAATTTGAAATATAACTTCATGATAAATTTCAGTTGAAAATGATTGTTTAGGGCAATTTGTTCAATAATATTAATCTCTCATCGAAGGCTGTTTGAGAAAGGAGATTCTGTGTAAAAAACAATTGAAGAATGCCATTTTATGTGAAGAAAGGTGATTGGAATTGAAAGGTATGACTGAATCTGAAGTTGTTGGTTTCCTGTGAATTTCAAATTCTAACCTCTGCGTATGTGAATTTTCCAAGATCAATAAATCTAAAGAGGATAAATAATTATCCATTTCAGATTCCATTGTGAAAGTGTTTTATCTTAAACTTTGTGTGGTCGACAGACTTTGAGTTTGTTTCTTCTTCTCCTTTTGTATATAGAATTCATTCTGAACCACCAGAAAATTCCTACGGTTGAAGTACGTAGCACGCTGAAGCGATGGGCTAGTCAAAACAATAATAATTTATGTGTTTTGTTCTCAATATTTCTTCCGATAGATAAAGTGACAGGTTTGGCTGAGACACACTGTATGGCAAAATGTAACTCCAAAACGGTCGTATTCCAGATCAGAATGGCACAAAGATACACTGAAATCTGAAACAAACACAGTTAGAAGGTCTGGATGAATCAGCGGTTTTCAAATATCAACTGGAACACGCAGGATTTTTGTATAAAGATTGTATTTTTTTTAGTCTGCCATTCTTATTAAAAGTTTATGCCTGTCTGCCTTCTGTCCCTATTGCCATCAACACAATCACCCATTGAAAATTATATTAGCTACGCCTGTCACCGGTGATATTCCAAGAGACATTGATTGTCCCTATTTCGAGAGAATGGGCTCCATCTAAAACCAATGCACTCGCGATATTTTCATAAGTCTTCAACTGTTGACAGAAAGTGGATATCAGGGGGTATATTATGTCTCCCTCTTTCGTTGTACATTGATGTCTCACTTTTCAGAAACATCTGAGAAGTCATTTTGAACAGTGAATCATGCTACCTTTTCACTTCACACCCCAGCGAGCACAAAAACATCCCAGAGATGTTAAAAGTACGAGATGTCGAGACATTGAACATCTACTGCAATGTCCTGTTCACAAGCATATGCCTTTTCTCTAGAAAAGCCGATCTCACTGTACCCATCAACATAAGCTTGTCAAGAGAAACCATACCTTTGAAGACATCCAATTCGATGCTTGGTATTACTATCAGCAATAACATTTCTTCGGAAAATCACGCATCCCAAAAACTTGGTGTTCTGTTTAGAGCCAGGAGCTATTTCACTTCCAGTCAGCTGCTTATGATCTATAGGGCACATATCCGACCTGTCCTGGAATACTGCTCCCATATTTAGAGTGCAGCCCCAAACATACCCTGAAACTGTTGGATTCTGTCCAAAAAAGGGCAATTCGTTTCGTGGGTGATGCCTCGCTCACAAACTCACTCACTTCTCTAGAACACCGTAAAAAAGTTGGCGATCTGGCTATATTTTATAGATATGTTCAAGAACACCAATTCCTACTTCATTTCCCTTGGTTCTCACGATATCTTCTGGGCATTACAGGATATCCCTTTTCGTGGGAAACAGAACATACAAAAATAAACATCCCAGGGATACTTCTCAGTGGGCACACAAAGAAATGTCAGAGAAGAACCAAAGTATTACTAAAATATCCTTCGAAGACCTCTTTGGAAAGTGCATATTATGTCCCAAAAAACGTCTTCATGCCAACATTTTCAAAACATCCCAAATTATCCCAGGGATGTTTGTGCTCGATGAGAGGAGTACGGAACTATTCCGTTTATTCGATTAGATCCTACATGGTGAATTATGAAAATGGTGATGGTGCCATTGTCAATATTGTCATACTTACTTACTAACTTACTTTATTTTTTTCAGAGTATTTCTTCTGTTCATTCAAGCGGTTTTTAGAGAGTTTATTATTGGAAATAAAAAACTCCCAGTGCAAATGGTATTGACTTCATTCCGAATCACCAGGAAATTCTGATGAATTGAAGAAAGCAATATCAAAGAGCCAAGAAACCACTACTAACTTCGTCAATTCCAACTAAACACCTATTTTTTCATATTTATAGATCTTTTCCTTTTGATTCCATGCACATACCATTTGGATATATCTGGTTCAGCAGATTTTCGAATAATAATTCTATGTTGAATATTTCAGATTCTCTTACCATTCCAAAATTCAAACAAAATGAGTTATAAAGAAACTGAAAAAATGTGACCTGAAGGCACTCAGAATCTAATTCGAATAAAACTCTCACGTTTTTTTAGCTTCAGCCAAGCAGCAATAAGCTGCAAGATAATAACTGCAACCATAATGAGAATTCACTGCAGTATCTCTCAGCGTATTCAAAGAGGATATTATGCCCTTTCCTCATTATTTTTTCTTGGCTTTGTTCCTTCCGATGGAATGTAGGTATTTCACAAAACTCTGTGAACGGAAAGTGTATAGCCACAGGTGGTATACTCTCCGTAAAATCATTTTTTCCACAAAGAATGGCATAGACATCTACTTCCCGTCTACAATATCACCTGAAAAGTTAATGAATTGATGGTATTCTGATGATGGCGGAAGGTTGCTGTAATTTTTTTTATTTGATAATCTTGCCCTAAAAAATTCGCTGCTACATGTATTCCGGAGATGAACACTCATCTTGGTTCTCGGTAACTTTGATACAGGTGTGATGAAATAAGTTCAGTTTTCTCTCCGATTTGATTCACAGTCAATTATAATATAAGTGTTATAGATAATTATACAGATGCTTCATCTCGATGTCCTTGTCGTATTGACCATATTCTGACAATTTTTATGTAGATTGTAGAGGAATTTTAAGAGCTTTTATTTTTAACTTGCAATGTATGGACACAGTTAAAAGAATACTTTTGTATTCTTTCAACTGTGGTATGGATGTATGTTAGTTCGGGTGGAATCTTTGAACTCAATTTTGAAGTAGATATCTTCAACCGATTCAGCTGAAATTTCGTATTTATGTTAAGTCTGAATGACAATGCTCGATAAGGTGTGTGAAGTTATTTCAGATCCAATATGACGAACTATCCAAGATGGCGGAATAGTTATTTTCAATGTACTCCTACAATATGGGTATCAAATGAAAGGACTCGTTGGGAGTAACTGAAAAAAATAATGTGACGTCATTCTGAATTCGATATGGCGAATCATCCAAGGTTGCGGAATAGTTATTTTCAATGAACTTCTACAATATGGGTATCAAATGAAAGGGCTCGTTGAGAGTAATTCGAAAAATGATGTGACGTCATTCAGAATTCAATATGGCGGACCATTCAAGATGGCGAAATAGTTATTTTCAATGCACTTCCGCAATATGGGTATCAAATAAAAGGACTTGTTGAGGGTAACTCAAAAAATTATGTGACGTCATTCAAAATCCAATATGGCGGACCATCCAAGACAGCGTAATAGTTATTTTTAATGCACTTCTACAATATGGGTCTCAAATGAAAGGGCTTGTTGAGAGTAACTCGAATAATGTAACGTCATTCTAAATCAAATATGGTGGACTATCCAAGATGGCGGAATAGTTATTTTTAATTCACTTCGACAATATGGGTATCAAATGAAAGGGCTCGTTGAGAGCAACTAGGAAAATAATGTAACGTTATTCCAAGTCCAATATGGCGGAACTTCTAAGATGGCGGAATAGTTGTTATGTAACATCACTCAAAATCCAACATGGCACACTAAGTCTACAATTTCCAGCAAAATATAGTCGCGGAACCGCGAAACGAAGAATGCTGCCAATTATGTTGGGCTTGTACAGTACAGAAAATGCAAGGTAGTACTGTCGACTACGCCATTATTTACTTAGGCTCGAAGCTCTTTGCTGCTGGTCAAGCATACGTGGCTTTACGTAGGGTAAAATCATTAGAAGGTATCCTTATTGAAAAGCTGGACTGTTCGAAATTAACCGGCAAACGACCTTGCAGACAATGATGCGTTGAATGAAATGAACAGACTGAGAAACCTAGCCAGCGATAACTAAAAATTGAAAAATAAATTGAAGGTAAATATAAATTTTCAATAAAGAGCTCTTATTTAAACGCTCTAAAAAGAATGAAATAAAATATTCCTTTATAATTTTAATTATCAACTTATAGCATCATTATACACAGTTTTTGATCATAAACGCTTGTCGCGATGATCAATATTCAATTAAATTGAAATTTGAGAAAGGACCCCGCACTAAACTATAAGGAAAATGGCTCTCGATGAAAATCGCTGAATTTTTGGTATGTTGCAGACTTTTATATACTGAACAGATATCCCAATGAACTAACCTCAAAAAATGGACAGTTTTTCTGATATTGACCTCCAAATGTCATTTTTTCGATAAAACAAAGTTATCGGAAAATGTTTGAGTTTTTGGCATGTTGTAGATAGGAATGAACTGATGAAAAAATCCAATTGACATAACCCCCAAAAATTGACAGTTTTCTCGATATTGATCTCCAAATGTTACTTTTTCGAGAAAAAAAATCTGAAAATGGCTGAATTTCTGGTATGTTGTAGATAGGAATGAACTTATGAAAAAATTCAATCGACTTAACCTCAAACAAAATTGACAGTTTTTCGATATGGACCTCCAAATGTACGTATGGGAAATAAGATGAATGGAACAATAATCAATAGAAAAAGTTGCTGTTGAGAGGATGTAATGAAATATATAGTATTTATGTTCATGCCAAATATCTATTTTATTTTGATCATTCCATCTATTGAAAAGTATTAGATACACTGTGTTGTGTACTGAAGTATACACAATACCTAAATCGTATCATATCCTATAATTGCAATGGATTGATCGCGGTATAAGACGTCATCACGCGTTGTCCCGCGATTTTCATGTTATGAAATATCGTGAATTTCAATAATTATAAACAATATGTACAGAGATGAAGAGAAAACGGTTTGCGACAGTGAACAAGTTCAAAATTATGGGATAAAATGAAATATTTGCAATGGATTGAGAGTGTCTTATCAATATTTTGGAAAATAATTATTTGTGTCAATTTGACAATCTTGTATGGAAACTAGTACAACAGCAAGTGTTTCAAAAATCCCATTTCTATTATTTCATCTCTGGAATCATCAATAATTATATTCTACAACAATCTACAACATACGAAAAATTCAGGAATCTTCAATTACAAGCAGAATGGGTACATTGAAACATTAAAATGATGTGTGTGATGGGCAAAATGACACAGAAAAGACATGAAAAAAGTTATCAAAATAAAATGAAAACCTGAAAAACTTCAAAAATCTAATCACCTATATGAGGATGTTCAGGAAAATGTGTTTGAAAATCGAAGCTGCAACATAACATAATTGACTCATTTTGCTAGTAGGTTTACTCATATATTTCTGAGGATGCCTCATAATGAAAGACGAAACGTCGATGATGATGAAACATTATTTTTTCCTGACTCTCCTGACCTTGGAAATGTACAGAATAATATTTTGAAGGTTAACTTTCATACAGTTGTTTAAAAACCATTTAGGGGTCAGTAGCAGTAAAACTATCAATATTTTGCGTTAAGGTCAATAGGATTTTTTCATCAGTTCATTCATATCAACAACAAACCTACGTGATCCAGCCATTTTCATGGATTATTTTCCGAGAAAACTATATTTGGAGGTCAATGTCGAAAAAACTGTCAATTTTGTTTGAGGTTAAGTCGATTGAATTTTTTCATAAGTTCATTCCTATCTACAACATATCAGAAATTCAGCCATTTTCAGTTTTTTTTTTCTCGAAAAAATAACATTTGGAGGTCAATATCGAGAAAACTGTCAATTTTTGGGGGTTATGTCAATTGGATTTTTTCACAAGTTCATTCCTATCTACAACATGCCAAAAATTCTAACATTTTCCGATACTTTTGTTTTCTCGAAAAAATGACATTTGGAGGTCAATATCAGAAAAACTGTCCATTTTTTGAGGTTAATTTATTGGGATATCTGTTCAGTATATAAAAGTCTGCAACATACCAAAAATTCAGCGATTTTCATCGAGAGCCATTTTCCCTATAGTTTAGTGCGGGGTCCTTTGAACTCAACAGGTTTCACAAAATTAAATTAGTACTATAGTTTATCCACATAACTAAATCGCGCTAGGATTGAGAATAATTTCATGAAACAGAAATTGATATAAGTACATCATCTCTTCGCTCCATTACTTCCATAGGCAAACAACAAACAGTGCTGGCCAACTATTTTAGATATTTCTTCAAATGCAACCAACAGATCTCAAAATTTCAAATTTCCATAATCAAACAAGCGATGCGATGTTCAAATCTTTCCAGAACTCCCTGCATACAATTTCACTGAACATTTTTTCAATTAATTTGTCGGCTGTTCAATTTTTGTTTATATTCCATTCATCTTTATGACTAAAAGCACATTGAGTCAACACATCCAAAAACGAGATAATTGGATGAGTGTTTTCCAATTATATCTCCTTCAAAGGGGAACAAAAATATTAATCTTGTTAACGTGGCAAATGAGTTGAGAGTTATTGACTTTTGATAAAGGGTCTGATGTTGAAAATCTTATATGAGCAGGATGAGGAGTCCTTTGAGTGCTGCCTCTGAAAAATTAAAAATATCACCACTAAGAATTAATTGGATGAATTCAAGGCTCCAATTTCTGCTTCATAATCATGAATATATTATAAACCCTGCTGATGTCCTGGAACTATAACTATTGCTGAAGAAGGACTGAATAGGGACAACAACTAATAATAGTGAACTAAATATGCTGTCAAATGTCAATTGAGAGAAGAGGCTCCGATGGAAATTACGAAGAGCGGGATCTACAGTTCCTAAGTGGAATCTAATCATCTCCATCATATCTGGAGTGTATCCCTCTACAATTCTATTGCGGAAAATGTGACACAAATAATATGTCGTCATTAAATCAGACCGTATATCACCCCATAAAGATCTCCCTAGCTTCCGAGAAAAATATATGGCAGTTTTCATCTAGAAGACTAATTGTTCTCCTTCCTCGGAAGTGATATATTGCATCTGGCACCAAAGTACCGTTTTAGTATTCGTTGCATGTCTCGGGATGGTCGTTATATTTTCTCTATTATATTCTTTTCAAGGATTCTCACGAAAGATCAACGGTGGATCATTCTGCTCCTGCTTTATCATGCGAGATGTACATCAGCTTATCAATTGGTACATATACAAAGCGATATCCGATTTGACTTGTGAGATAATTCATAGCCAAATTATTTTGGTGAGATATCAACTTCCGATTCTGAAATATAGAACACCCTGTATTACATGTTCATCATAAGATTAGGTGTCGATACCCAAAATATTTCATGCACATATTATTTAGGTATCAACTCCCTATTCTCAAAAACAACACCCTTCATTTCATGTATAACATAATATGTCCTTCAGACCCTTCAAAATGCGGCCAATGTGAATAATTTTATTCCTTTGGTCTAACCTATAGTGGCATATTTCAAAATCAATCATAACATTCGCAAGTTGATTCTCCTGAAATTGCGTAAAGTAAAGTAAGTGCGAAAAGATACACTTTCCCGCACGCAACTGCCGTTGACCTGAACGACGCGAAGCGGAATTTGGGCAAGCAGTCGAATGCGGGAAAGACACTTTCAGGTTGAGTTAGGAACAATATTTTTTTTCACAAGCGTAGGAAATTAACTGATTTATTCAATGGAAATAGGAACAACTAACAATAGTACTATATTCTCTATTTACTAATAATAATTAGTAATAGCTATTGTGAATGATGTACAGTTTGACGCATAAAGTGTTCGGCATGTTGGTTTCCGACATAAGGAAATAAGCCAACAGTACTTTGGTGTTTCAATTTTTTCATTTTAGCACCATTCAATAAAACGCGTGTATTACTTCTCATACCTTTCTTAAGACTTCGTTAGCAATAACGCATCTGTAGCTAGGTTTTGATCACACATGTAAATAATCCATTGTGGAAATTTCACTGAATCGAACATTAACACTGTGTTTGTCACTCCGACAATTAAATAGTACATTATTCACCTAGGGGCTAAAGTGGTATTCCAAATCCCGAGACAAAAACTTTATAGCCCGACCAACGGTAGGGCAAAATGGTAGATTCTGATTGGTTCTTGAGAACAGAGCAAAACAGCAAAATGATAATGGGCGAACAACCTCCAGATATTACTCCTGATATCCTTCAAGTTACACAAGACCCATAACCCTCTGGTCTGAGGACTAGTGCCAACAGAAACCCCATTCGCAGTTTCAGAAAATCAACCAATAGGCAGGAAAATAGCACTACTTTTGGCTCCCAAGGATATCTCATCTCCTAATTCATCACCTGGAAAAAGTTCATTCATTGTAGCAAATTCTGATACGGTGAAACAGGGCTACTTTGTGCAGGTTTTGAAGTATTTCTCCAACCTGGGCGCTATATTCATAATTGAATCGACATGAAGAACTCAAAGGTAGCAATTAAAGGTCATACCTGTCACCTCTCATGAAATGACGATAAACCGTTTAGAAAACAGGTGATATCCTCTTCTCTCTTGCTTCTTCAATCTATCCTATCGACCTTTCTTGGCCAACTTCTCTTTTCCTATTCCTCAACAAGCCCAACATCACCATCAAATGGTTTGGGGAGGAGAAACTGCGACCGCTCGACAGATGAAGCATTTTGGACTATCTTTGCTATCTCCGTGCCAGATGGGACAATTATCTGTGGACATTGATGGTAAGGATGGGGCGATTTACTAATATTTGTCTAGGTTCCAAGGACTGCTCAACGATGCTCAGGCGATGGATGAATGGCAGCGAGGAATGGTGTCGCTAACGCAGCCTCTGGGAAACAGAACGACATCTCAGAGTAAACAGCCTTAGCCCTGTGCAGAGGGCACCACAGGACTGGACCAACCCCTTCTCCCGTCACACGTAGGAGAAGGAAAACTTTTGGCCTTTTTCGTAGATGAGAACAGGGATCGGAAGAGTAATCTTTAGGAACCTGAACGAAAAGTTTCTTCCATATCGAAGTGGCCCTTAATGAGCACCATGAGTAGTATATGGTAGATTTGATAACGCCATTTAGGTAAGATACAATGGGCCACTAGGCCTGGGTATCCTCAGAGACATCAGTCAGACGAGCCAACAAATGGGGTGGAGTGTTTAGTGGGTATACCCTGGAGTCAGGGAACTCAAACACTATCAAATAGGGATTGAACTCAAATGATGTCCATGTCCAGTGATGATAGTACCCTCCATACTGCCTTCTCTTCCAGGGCTCCAATACCAGCCAGGCAAATCAGAAACGAACGAGGGAGAAATGTTGACGACATAAATATGGACCTGGCAACAATTCTCGAATGGGGATCCAATAACTTGGTAGATTTCAATGCAAACAAAAGACAAGCATGCATTTTCTCTAGAAAAGCCGATCGCACTGTGCCAAACATAAGCATGTCAAGACTAACCATACCTTTGAAGACATCCAATTCGATGCTTGGTATTACTATCAGCAATAACCTTTCTTGGGAAAATCACGTGGGATCAATTGCGAAAATCGGATTCTGTCCGAAAGAAGGCAATTCGTCTCGTGGGTGATGAATCGCTCACAAACTCACTCACTTCTCTGGAACACCGTAGGAAAGTTGGTGATCTGGCTCTATTTCATAGATATTTTCATGGACGATGGCACTTCTGAAACATCAACAATTGTATCTCCCTTGGCAGTCCCCGCGAGATCAACCCATCGAGTTGAGGCTTCGCACCCTTTCGTGGTTACTTTGGAGACCTGATGCTGAACATCTCTTTCCAAAGACTCGTTCATCCAACGAACAGCGAGGCTCTGGAACACATTGCCAATGGAGGTGTTCCTCGAGGCATATAACCTCCAGAAATTCAAGAAGAACACCAATTCCTACCTTATTTCCCTTGGTTCTCACGATGTTCTCTGAACATTACAGGATATCCCTTCTCGTGGGAACCAGAACTTTGGCACAATTTGACGTTTTTTTCTTCTGTTTTTAAATAAAAATGGTTCCGTATAATCTTTATAGGGCCTTGAGCCAGCCAAACGCGTGTAATTTCGCACAATATATTGCGTGTCAGAATGTACTGACCTAACCCCAACAACTCTTGGCAACTGAATATTAAAACTTCTTGTCTCAGCTACTCACCTTTTATGAAATCCACCGCCATCTCGAGTCCATAAGTGTCCTTGTCGCAGTCATCAAGAATGTGCGCTCCCAACCTGATACCTGGCAAGTGAGGGGTCTTTCCCAAATTGATTCTATCCAGAGTATACAACATCGCTTCCAGCGCTTGTATCCCCCCCTGAGGCATCACCGGTCCACAGGTCACCGTGTCCTCTCTCTCATGAACCATCATGAGACCACCGAGGATCAAGTCGCCTTCCACCACAGCCTCCTTCTTCACAGGCCACGAGATTTCGTCGTTTTCCATCAACAGAGAGGCTCGGGGGATCTCGTAGAGGGGCGTTAGATCGCCCTCATCAAAGTTGAGGAATTTGTTCTTGTGGGATTTGTGGCGGATGTAGTGGTTGCATTCGATTGTCCAGAGGAGGGTGGCTAGCGTGCCTAAAGCGTAGAGGGGGTGTGGCATGATTTAGTAACGGGACTGTGCTTTCGATAGTCGTATCTGAAATACACGTATGAATAACTATGTTATCACTCGAAGAACTAGATCGTTTAAATGGGAGATCCAGGATTGGTGGAGTTGTTCCTAGGTTCATTCGGGTTGCGATTTCAGAACTGTTCATGAATCGTTCTCGAACTGCGTAGAACTAGTGCGCAGACGTTTCGAATCCTAGGACTGTTTCAGAACGGTTCAGAAATTATGAAACTCCGAACGCGGCAGAAGAGAACCTCTGAGAACATAACCTCTATTCAGAATTTGCGAAAAAACAATAGTTTGAAACCTGTATCTTCATTCGAATAATATTTTGAAGCTTCAAACTGCCTTTGAGTTTATTCATAATATCTGTGGAAATCCTCTGTGGAGGAATGGTGAATATATTCCATCATAGGATTCGTAGCTGGGTTTTCAATTGATTTTATCAATTGTACCTACATGAATTTCGACACCCACCTGGAGTGTTCAATGAATTGTATATCAGAATAATATAATGGCAAAGTCTCTCCAACATAATACTTTATTCTTCGGTTTATCTAACAAAAGTTCGAGAATTATTAGATAAGGTACAATATTTTCAACGACTTCAATAAGTAACTTCTTCACCACTGCTTCCTGAATATGAAGAACTGCTACTATCAAATGGATGTACTAACTCTATAATATTGAGAAAATATTGAAAAGAGCAATAAACAGTAGAATCAACAAAAATATATCATTATGACGTTACGTTACGATAGACAGAATCGAAAACTAAATGAAATGAGCATGTGCCAAAAATGATCCTAGTTTTAGGACCGCCGGAGGATGATTCTGAAAAAACCCGAACGCGTAAAGAGTCAGTCCTAGAACAGTTCCACAAAACCCGAACGCGACCGAGTCTACTGCGCAAAACTCCTGACAGTTCTATAGAACAGTAATTGTTCCAACCCGAATGAACCTCCTATTGTCGTACCATCGTCCACCAATAGAATATTGGTGGACGGTGGTGGAGTTAATCCGTAACACCGTATTTTAATATAGATTTTGTGCCTATTTATCCGAAAATAAAGGTTTATCGAACCTTTCAACAGGTAATTCCAGGCTGGAAAAGTAAGTTTAGGCAAGCCAAGGTTAGTTTATTTCATTGTACCAGTAGGGTAATTACGGGAGAGATGGACCACAGCCTGAGATGGACCAGCGTCCGATTTTCTAATATGGATGTGTAAGGAGAGGAATAGAAATATAGTGAAGTAGCCAAACGAATACATGTTGTGGTCGAATAGTTGCGTTGTGCATGTATGTCTTTTGAAACTGAGAATATTCGATTTTGTATTTACACGTGGTGGAAAATTTTCTAACCCAAATTTTTTGTTGTGATTCTGACCTAATGTAAGTATTAAAATTCGATTTCTTGATACAAACTCAGAGCTGATTATTGCGTTTTTCATATTTATACTCTGGAAATACCTTTCTCCTGTTATATATTTCATTTTGGAGTGGTCCATCTACCCCTTAAGTTCGGGATAGATGGACCATATCAAATCGGGGGAGTTGAACCAGTTTTGAGCAGTATTTTTTCAAAATGCCTACAAAATATCAAAGGAAATTGCGATCGAAAAGGGCTTCCTGGACCGAAGAAGACTTGAAGAATACCATAGAAGCCATAGGTGCTAATACAATGGGGGTGAATACTGCAGAAAGACACTTCAATCTACCAAAAGCTACTTTACTAAGAAGAAAGAAATCTGGCAAACTAAAAAATGGGTCATTGGGCCCGTCTTCCACGCTAGCAGAAGAAAATGAGGCGAAATTGGTAGCACACATCAAGAAGCTACAGAAATTTGGGTTCGCCTCAACACGGAAGGATGTGTAGTATATGGCATTTGCTCTTGCTGAACAGTTGAAGTTGAAGCACCGTTTTAAACAATCAACAAAATTGCAGGATATGCCTGGTTACAGCAGTCAACAAGATCTGAGCATAAGAATTTCAGAAGGTGTTTCAGTAAATCGTTCCACTGCAAAATGTCGAGACACAGTGAATAATTACTTCGAGCTGTTAGGAACGATACTGACCACTAATCAGTTTTTTGAAAAACCTGGCAATATTTTCAATATTGACGAAACGGGATTGCAACTCAACAACAAGCCAGGACAAGTTATACCAGCTAAGGATTTGGTTCATCTCCCCTGGTGGTTCAACTATCCCGATTAGATGGTTCAACTAAACCGCACAATCAGGGTTAGTTGGACCATTATATGATTTTTGATTTTCATTTTTGTCGAAAAAACCTGTTTATTTTCTAAGTATTTGAGAACCGTTAGAATTAAAGTAGATTGAAAAGTTTGCAATGAGAATTGTCTCATTTCAGTCGAGTTATATTCGAGGAACTTATGAGTGAAATAAAAAAGGTGGTCCATCTCTCCCATAATTACCCTATTTCACCTGACGAAGCTACTGTGTTAGCGAAGCATGTCGTTTGGCTAAGAATTTTGTGGAAATCTCATCGTTCGTGAAGTTTTAACATTTGCTATGGATTTCCATCAACTAACGGCCGAGTCAATTCAAAAAATGTAATATTGGAGGTGACTTATTTCACTATAGTAGGGAAATGTCTCGGGAAATATGAATTTCTTCGTCTTTTGAGCAGAAACTTCAAATTATAAGTACCCATTTTATGGTGAATGAAGCAGCCAGCAGCTAAATGATCAGAATGCTATGAAACTTCGACAGATTGATGCAGAAAAAAACGGACTTTTTAGTCATGTTTATTACTCATTTATCTTTGAGTTGAGGCCTTAGACCTTTTACTTTCCCAGTGACGATATGTATTTCCGATGTATACAGGCGGTGTCGGAGTTTGATTTTTTTGTTCTTTAGTTTTGCTACTGAGTTCTAACCGATTTTTGGGATATGTAAAATGAAACGATGTGTTCGAAAATAGTTATTTATGTAACTAGTGCCCTTGATTATATACACTAGTGAATACTCAATGCTAGTGCATAAGATGTATGATTGTTGCAAGATGTAATCATGCTGAGAGCGACAAATATATTATTTCACACAGAATTTTTTCTAAGATAGAACAAAATTTATTTCAATTTCGAATGTCATGTCAAGAAATATTGCTGAATAGTACAATAGATCCAAAATAACATTATCAGTTTGAACTAACGTTATTTTTGTAAAACTACCTATAGATATTCATTTTTCTGAGGTCTATACATCTCGTTTTCAACAAATGCAAAAAAATGAGAAATGATTTTTGAAATTTATGTTTTCGTTCTTGTGTTTTGATACTCCTCAGTGAAAAATCTGTCAGAAAAATCTGTGGGTTACAGGGTGTTTTTCTTTTTGATTTTGAATTTGTCTTCACTACTTACTAGTAATATTGAAATATTTCATTTCCAGTTGAGACAAGGAGAGAGGATCTAAATTAACGAACAGACAGTATTCATAATATATTTGATAATATCTAGAACCATAACAATAAAAGTAGTTGTTTTCCGTTCTCTGTAAAAGAATATCCTGATGTGTGCATCGCGAAAGTAATTCGAGAATAAAAGGTTAATGTAGCCATTGAAATGCTGTTTAGAAATTTCCTTGAAGTTTTTATTTAATAAAAGTTCTTCATCAGTTCGAGAATCCTCGAACGAGGGTTGAATTGCAATTATGGGTGAATGGTTTACTTTCCAACACTGAGCAACTAACGTCCGCTTCACGAAAATCCAATTCACTTTATCGTTTCCTTTGTTTCGTTCTTCCTTCCGGTCCAAAGTTATTTCAAAAAACAGGTAACGTAAATATTTTATCACCATCGGTATTTATACAAAAAAAGGTCCTTTAGTGAGAAATTCAATGTACGATTCAGGTAGTGAACATTTTGTTCGTCGACCTTTACAAAAAATCACATTTCTCGTTCTAATTTCCGAACGAAAAAGCGACTACTCCCGCAGGCAAGTACATTTCAACAAAATATATGAATAATGAATATAATAATAATAATGATATGATAATAATAAATATATAATTAGTGAATGAATAAAGCTGTTGAGCGATAAGTGCCATCGCACTTGTTTCGCAGAAAATGTCCATGAAAATATCCATGAGAAATTGGCAATTAAAATTAAAATACGTTTCATTACAACTTAATATAGCGATAATTAAAAGAACCTAACTAAGGACATAAACAAACAATCAAGAGACAAAAACTTCAGAAATACTAGAATCGATACTATAAATATTTATAATACTGTGCCTACTATACTACTATAATGTTAGCATTATTGAGGTTAGCAGTTGAGCCGTACACATTTTTATTCCATCAGGAATATATTCCTTTAGCCAACTAGATCATCAAAGTGTTGATGAGCTAGTTGTCTTGGATTTTGAAGAATGAAACTTTTCAATGATGCCTTTTTGCATTGTGGACGATATACAATTCCTTCAAGCCGTCCAGGTAGTGCATTATAAAATTTCGGTGCCAGATAATCGAAAGAACGTTGGGTTGATGTTTTCCTCATATGGGGTACAAGGTGTTGATTTCGATTTCGTGTATGGTATGAGTGAGTAGCTATTTGTGAGGTATGCTTTGTGGTATGATATTTCGTGAGTGTGAGAAAAAAGTATAGTTTTCTGATGTCCATGATTTTTGTTTCTAGATACAACTGATCTGAGTCGTACCGTCGATCTTTTGAAAAAATGAGTTTGGGAAACCGTTTTTGACTGATTTCCAAGAGATGAATGTATGTTTTTGCAGCTGCTCCCCATCCTAGTATTCCATAGCGAAGATGGCTTTCCACTAGTGCGAAATAAAGAATTTTTAGGTGTTGAATCGGTAATATTTTTTTGAGGTATTTAAATCTATATAAAATTATCTGTATCTTTTTGATAATAAGTTTGATGTGGGAGTCCCACCTCAAATGAGAATCGATGATAACTCCTAGATATTTGATTTCCTTCAGCGGTAAGATATGGTGACGCTTATCATTCATAGTTACGGTCAAATTATCGAATTTCGGTAATCCTGTTTTGTTACAACTGAAGGGGGCGTAGTTTGTTTTTTCTAAGTTGACTGTGAAATAGAAATATTCTTATTTTACTGAAATCATTCTGTGCTTTTTCCTTCAAGTCATCCCAAGTATCGGCGGTATAGAGTATCGCCGTGTCGTCAGCGAAACCAAGAATATGTCCATCACTTTGAAGAGAGTATAACTCGTTTACATAAATGTTGAAAAGAATAGGTCCTAGGACAGTTCCTTGTGGTATTCCGTATTCAATATTTCTTGTATCGCTGAAAACTTGGTCGAGTTTAACTTGTTGATGTCTATTTGAGAGATAACTTTCGAATAGCTTCAGACTTCGTCCTCTTACACCTATGTTTCCAAGTGATTCCAGTAGCAAAGTGTGGTGAACAGTGTCAAATGCTTTAGACAGGTCTATAAATATGTAGAGACATGGATTGCTTTCGTTGAGGGCAGTTGTAATTTTGGATGTTAAGTTTAATATGGCGTCCTCGGTGGATTTGCATATTGATCTACTGATCCACTGAAACATTTCATAATCTACAGAAAAATATTTTGACACTCCACCTCATTCAAATTCAATTCCTCAAATACCTCTGTTATAACAGTTGCTTGCTTACATTATATTTTTTTATTGGTTTTGTATTTTTGTTGTACATTTCCACTATACGTTCCTGTTTTTTCATACTTTTTCAACAAAATTCAAAATCTACTTTCATGAAAAGGAGCTTCGTATTACAAATCACAAACATACGAAGTTTGATCGAAATCGGCGAACAGTATTTTGAGTAATTCATGAAAAACCGATATTTCATTAAACTTTGGACACCCTGTTACTCGGAAACGAAGCAAGTTAGGACACACGTTTATATGAACTTTTTGTCATGAAATATGACAAGAAATCACCACCTGACATCAAAGTCATCATTTAAGATACACCCCCTGTATAATTCAACATATCTTTGAACAAACTGCATTTTCTCCTACCTCATTCTCCTCATCTGAGATTTTTCAGAATATCCAAACTAATCACATTATTCACGATTCTTATATTCCGAATTCGTGAACCGGAGTGAACTGAATCTCTTTCATCAAATTCGGTATGTTCGCGACAGAGTAATTACTTTTGAAATATATGTTAATGGATTTTTATCCGAAGTAATTAATTCGGACAGTAATCCTATATATGAAACTTTCAAAGCTCTTTCAGAACCGAATAAAAAATTATAAATAACTTTCACCACTCTTCAAGAGATTCAATTGGATTGAAAATCAAATAGGAAAAAAACGCGCTAATTTTGCTCCATCTCAACTTTTTCTTGAACCCGACTTGCCAATTACGAGATGCAAGAAGGTGCCATTTTCAGATCATTGCGAAAGAGAAAAATATTCACCAGAAATATTCCTGGGATCGCTTCCACTGAAAAATATTGGAGATTATTTATTTCACTTCATGAAGCACCTACTTTTCCCTGGGCGGAGAATCAATTTCTGAATTCCTTGTGCACTCAAACAGGATTATTTCCATCAAAGAAATATGCTCCGATCTAAAAATATGGTTTCTTTGTACACCAGCTGTTCCACTTGAGAGAAAATGAGAATTCACTAAACTCATTCAACTGTGTTTAATCAATGTTTTTTGACAATATTTCAACAATGTTCACGGAAAAATAATATTGTTTGAATCAACAAAAATTCTGAAAACTCAAAATCAACGGCAAGATTTGGTTGAATGAACGCCGAAGACTATTTTGTTCCTATAATACAATATCTCCGCTCTGATGAACTCATTCTGTTTATTGAAGTTATCATGTAATGTCATTCAAGTGACAAAATTTTCAGTTTTTCAGAAAGTGACAAGTAACAATATATATCCTAAATATAACAAAATAGTGTTTCCAACCAATGCCAAATTCCATTCGATCAACAAAATTATATTTAGAATTGACAAACAATTTTGTTGAATAATATTGTTCAATTTTCCAATAACTGAATTATTTCAAAACTGAGAGAAATTAGAGATTGATTTTCTCAGTTGAATAAAGACTATTAGCTTGCAAGCATCATTAGTAGTTCTAGTATCGGTTATGATTTAATTATATAAACGGAATTTCTAAGTATCAATTTATACACACCAATCGAGGTGAGCAAAGGAAGGTGGAAAGGAACGCCATCTAGTGGCGAAAATGCAACTAGATAATTAATCATTAAAATGATTGTTTGATCTGTATCTGTTGATTCAGTTCGACAAAATAATCTGTTTGAAATGATAACATATTTTTTGATAATGACGTTGTATCCATAAAATATAATATTGTCAAAATCATTTCAATTTTTTCGAATAGAAGAAAAGAATATGATTGATTCAAAACAACAAAATGATTCCTGAAACAACAAGATATGATGTTGTCCTTCCTTGAATCTTTGTCAACATCATTCTCATTTTGTCAATTAGACATGATGCATATTATGATTGATTGAACAATGAGATAGAGATAGTTGAATCAACAAAAATGTTTTTATGTCAACTATGAATATTGTTGATTGAATTAAAACAAATTGAACCTTCGATCAAGTAAACAAATATCTTGTCTGTTTGTATAAGTCGCTTATTTGGAATTGATATATATTCTGTTGATTTCGCAAACAAATTTTCAATTTGCCAAAAGAAATTGACCAAAATAATTTTGTTGGTGCAACAAATCTTTTTTCTGGGTTTTATCAATGTCTCATTATTGAATTAATAAAATATGGAAGGAGACTTTGGAGACATATATTTGGACCCAATTCTTGATTCGCCCAATTTTCGATTCACCCACTTCTTGATTCACCCAATTTCAGATTTTTCCACTGTTTCCGAACATATCCGAAAGATGCGTTGCTGTCAAATAATGCCACATTTCCTCGGATTCAATGAAACAGGAATTATCAACAATCATTTCACATTCTCTGTCGATGGGACAACATTTCTTTTCACCCAATTTTCGATTCGCCCAAACCCAATTTTCGATTCCCCCAATTTTCGATTCACTAAATTTTTTATTCGGCCGAGTTAGGTAGGTTAGGTACTTAGGTAGGTTAGGTTAGTATTAGTTTGGAAAAGGTAGTCTCCTTCCTTATGAAGGAAAGAATATTCTCCTTATTCCTTATATTACGTAATCGTAATTTGGGTGAATCGAAAATTGGATGAATTGAAAATTGGGCAAATCGAAATATGTACTATACATACATATTATGTGTATAAAAAAATTGAAATATTCAATAATGATGAGCACAGAATGATTATTCATTCAGATTTGGCAACAACGCATCGTTCGGGTATATTCGGAGATGGTGGGCGAATCGAGAATTGGGTGAAACGAAAATTGGACCGAACGCAACCTACCCGATATTTTGATATTCAGAAATTCTTGATTGAACCAATCTCCAAGTGGAATATAAATCACAATGATTTTTCATGATACTCACTCGAAACTTTACTCTATTGCTCGTGTTTTCGAACTCAACGTATAAATGAATATGTGAAGAAATCAAAATGGAATTGAATTTTGTTTAACGGACACGGAATAATAGTCACGATAACTTTTTTATGATTCACAATACGATGCTGAATGAAACTCGCAGTATGTATTGAGCAACTCCCCATTCAACATCAAAATTGATTGATTCGGTTCTCTACATGATTGGATAAGAATGTGAGGTCCCAGATAGTCTCCTGGTTGTTACGAAGTCTCACAAATTTACCTACATTTCAATCCTCAAATCCAATAAAATATGACAAATATTACGAATGTTTCGTAAAATAAAGATTCCCCTGGCGATACTATTGATGTTCTCTTGTGATTCGCATTGTTACATAGCAAGGCATGAATATGACATCCCAAGAATGTTTGTGTTTACTGTGGAAGAAAATAATTACTCCAGTTCCTTTCGTTTGCACGAAAACTGTAGCACTTCTCTAAACTTCATATGTTTCGATAATGAATTGATGCTCAAATATTTCTGACGATAACATATTTTCTGATTGAATTCCCCATTGAATCGATTCTGTCAAGCAACAGACTACAACGTTCATTTGGGTTTCAAATCGCAGCTCGAATTGGCCATGGCTGAATCACTGAACAGTTTGACGTTTGACACTTCCCAATTAAGCCGGTCACAATAACAAGCTTCATAATTAGTCTTCCAACAATCTAAACTGAAATGTCACATCCACATCTGCAGACTAAATAACATATATTCACATAGAGTAAATATCTGTCTAACACTAGAACATGATGACGCAAGTAATCATCCACCATCTAATATGTATGATATGTATCACATCCTAAATTGTTTAACTGTTGTTGTTGTTGTTAACTGATTAATACAGGGTTTCTGATAGCAGATTATAAACCCACTTTTTATCTCGAAATTATCGTATACTCTAGTTTCAAATGTCAACTTTACTGAGCAGATGGATGGTTATCATATTTCATATCATATCACACCGGAAATTGATCTGAATTGAAAGCGTTGCTATGGCCTCTAAAGAAAAATACCAGTATTGACTTTTTATCCCTGAAGGATTAATAGTGCCACTTTAGCTCCTCAAATGAGGGATTAAGAGTATCCTTCTATTCCCTGAAGTTTGTGAAAAATATTTCGAAGGCTATCACTATGCTAAGATCATTCATAGATAACCGTATAAGGAAATATAGCTGACGAATTTTAGTACTAACTAACTCACTAATTCAATACAAACCCTGTATATAACTGAAAATCATGTAAAATCGGCTAATAAGTCGATGGATATCTATCTTTTCATTAGGAATATGAAAAAAGGATTGCTCATAAGTATACAGGGTGTCCCTAGACCAGTGGGACAGTTGAATATCTCCTGAACCAATAGGAATTTTCAAAATATTGTGATTTCACATCATATCGAATTATGAGTGCTAACTTCAGGAATGACTATATTTTATACGAGGGGCGCAAGAAAGGCTCACAAAATCGAACATCGATTTTTTCAAATGGAACACCCTGTATTTCATTGCATTTTCATATTCTCCTCGATGAGCTGAATTCAACGACCTAGCACACTTGGGGTCTAGCGGAAATGATTTCCGAGATATAGGGTGTGGAAAATCGAGATTTTTAATTTTTGGGGAATTTTTTGTGACAAAACTATTCATTATTGGTCAAAACTGAAAACATGTCCAGATCTTAACTTTTGATTTACTATTTACTAGTATTTAATTGAAACAAATACAAGGTGGTGTAGAATTCTGACTGAAACTGACGATTCTACACCACCCTGTATTTGTTTCAATTAAATACTAGTGAATAGTAAATCAAAAGTTAAGATCTGGACATGTAATCCGTTTTGACCAATAATGAATAGTTTTGACACAAAAAATTCCCAGAAATGAAAAATCCCGATTTTCCACACCCTATATCTCGGAAATCATTCCCGCTAGACCCCAAGTGTTCTAGGTCGTTGAACTCAGCTCATCAAGGAGAATATGAAAATGCAATGAAATACAGGGTGTTCCATTTGAAAAAATTGATGTTCGATTATGTGAGCCTTTCTTGCGCCCCTCGTATAAAATATAGTCATTCCTGAAGTTAGCACTCATAATGCGATATGATGTGGAATCATAATATTTTGAAAATTCCTATTGGTTCAGGAGATATTCAACTGTCCCAGTGGTCTAGGGACACCCTGTATATCTTCATTTTCACCACTCCCAGATTCAAGCTTATGAGTTATTTTTCATGATTCGTGATATGGAAACACATAACGCATTAATCATTTCTCCTCCTCTTACTATACCATCTGGATTGTCATTTTCAGGAACGATATGTTTTTACGCATACTCTACCTTCCCAGCATACATCGAATCATCTTTGACCGACTTTCAATTGTAATGTATTCATAAATATATACCATCAAAATATATAAATATCACTCAATATATGACATCAATAATCTGACGTGGTTCAAGTAGAGCGATATTTGCTTGCGATGAATTGACTATTAGGTATACCTACTCATTAGATTCAAGAATTTGAAGGGTTGCTATTTGTTATTCTTCATATTTTTGGGATGTCCCAAACTATCTCAACCAGGTTTTTGATCTGCTAGGCTGTATAATTTCATCAACATTTTCATTGACAGCGTTGATGTATTTTTGTCGTAACTTCCTAGTTTCCTTAGGACCCTGAGGTAAAATGAAAGTCCTGCAAGACGAAGCAGTCTCAATAGTATTGTCACCTGCAAAACAATGGATGTGTCAAGTGCTTACTCCCAACAGATAATTGATATGGAGTGAGGACAATGTTGGTGCCAGAATATATTCTTGTTGGACGCAAGAATTGATAGCTATGGTAACAGATGATACTCCGTCCACCACCACATGGGTGGATCTGTCTGAAAGAGACCTCGATAGAAGAAGAAATAGCAATCAGCTCCCTCAAGATGGGAATTTGTGAATAAGGCTTGTTGGCAAACACAGCAGATTCCCCATGTCTTTCCAATGAAGCTCGCCATACATATACATATGAATGATTTTGAAATATTGCGGTTTTGATTTGGATTTATGGTATGTAGGTAAGTAACTTCTTCAAAAACTCAAGATATTCTCTTGACGAAAGAAATATCTATGACATACTTTCATTTATTAGCAACATAATATCATGGACATTTTTCTTTTCGCATTATGGAAATCAGTTCAAGAGCATAAAAGTCATTACAGTAATGTATTCAGTTGAATCAACATTGGGAATCAAGGGAAGGTAACACGTGGATGCCATTTTCTCACTTTGATTCCTTTCCGTGCCTACATTATTAATATCATTAGCGGGAAGTTCAGGTCTTCGTTATTCAGCACCTCTATCACATTTCTGACAGGAATTTTCAATTAACTCTAACAAAGCTGTCTATAAATTCCCTGGTGTATTGACTTCCAACTGTAACGTTGATAATGACGTCACGTAGAACGATCTATTGACGATCCAGCCACAATTCAGAATCATGATTATATATTTGTTGTCGAATAAGGGATTTGCATGAGTGCATCTTGAATGATATCGATAACTTCAGATATAGATAGATATATTCAATAAAACACTGAGGCAGATTTGGGGCAAAATTGTTTGATTGACGATCGAAGGATCAACTTTTATCGACAATATTCGACATTATTTGTATAGCAAAAAGTAACTTCCCTGACCAGAATGTCGAACCTTCCATACATTATGAAGGCATCAATTTAATAGTGCATGGAATTCATGATTGAAGTTATGCGGAAGTTAATTATGTAAATCCTGAGGTCAAATTCTGTAAACAAGGATAATGTTCTAGTTGCTCAAACTGTTCACAAGTTGTAGAGAATTTGAGCTGCTTGAGGGTATTAGGGTATAATGAAAGATGTCATTAGGTATACCTAACTACTTATATGGATATACACTTGCACTTCCCAACAGTTTTTTTTTTTCACAGGTCGACGAATTACACATTTTTGAACTAACAAAAATCATATTTCTTACTCATTTCTACGGGCACAAATACTGTTTTCATAAAACACGTCAATTTTGTGTCAGGCTACTTTGTCAATCGGTTGCAGAAAAATGTATTCAACTGTTTGTCAAATTTTCATGAAAATGCTTTCTCCTGAATCATTCAATCAGTATTTCAGCAGGTCACTGATTATATCAAGAATATCCAGTTTTAGAAGAGAAATATGTACAATTGTGTGCATAAACGAGTTGTACAAGATTTTTATGGTGTAAACCTGCCTATGATGTTAAAAAGTAGTACACGTACACATTTGCGCGTTACATACAAAAATAGTTTGAATTCTGACACTACTTGTCAAAGTCGATTAGATTAATCAAGATTCACTAGCCTGACTCACAATAGCCTATAACTGCTGTATGACTTGTTTGTTCACACTAGGGTCCCTTGATGCAAACTGACGTATTTGTCATCTAATTTTTTTGACAGATCATAGCTCCTTTCTCTTTCGATCATCTAGTGACTTCGTGTATTGGCGTCCCTAACATGACATTGCTATCACGTCACATTCATAGGCGTTGAAAGAGATCTTACAAAATTTCAATTTCATACTTGATCTCAATACATCATTCAATTTTGTTTTGGAAGGATGGTAAAATGTGCTGCGTTAGGCTGTATCAATCAGTTAGATGGCAAATTTGAATTTGTCAGCTTTCCATTGAATGCAAATGAACTCAGAACATGGGAAGTAAAGTGACCGAATGGGAAAAATTGGTAAATGCATCAGCAAAATATTCGAGGAAACACTAATACGAAATCACATATTATACTTTCTCAATGTGCCTATAATTATACACTCCACAAGTTTTTGAATGCATTTTAGTAGAAACAGTTTTGATTAAAAGAAGAGGCATATGCCCTACCATTTAAAAAATTATACCTACATTCAGGAAATATTAAGTGTTCGTGAAAAACTGCAGAAATGATTCCCAACATGAATATATACAGTACACATGACATATGAGCACATTATTTTAAATACCTACATGAAATTTTTCACCATTTCTCAACCATAAGGCTTAGTCTGAAATCAAAACTCATTTTTTGTTAGGTAATGCCTAAGAAAAGTCCCATTTGGTGAAACGTATTGAACTTTCAGAAAAATTTGCTCACTGCCTCACCAACATTATGCTGGAGTTGGAAAATCAAAAATCGAAAATAATCATGATCATTTGGGTATAATAATTATGTAGAGTTGAATGAAAAATTACATGTGGATACGCCAATGTCCTCAATATAACCTAGAAAACAACAAATGTCAGAAATCTAGTGTTCATACCCAGAAATGAATAAAGATGGATCTATTTCACAAACACTTCACAGTGAGAGGAGACGAGGATCTGTCCGTACCCTGTTAAGATGACAAATACGTCAATTTACATCAAGGGATCATAGTGCACACATCAACTGTACCCTCGTATCGGCGCCTATGGATTTCCTTGTCTATTCTAGACTTATGCTGTCGACGCAGGTTTACAAAAAAAAAACAGAAGGCCAAAGTTGTAAGTGCTCACGTCTTTTTAATCAGATATGGAATAAATAATAATAAATAAGGGTCCATTTTTGGTGGTATGTTTATTGAAACAATCCCTTCATTGTGGAGTAGGTATATATCAGCCAATCAGCCTTAAGTAATGTATAGGCGAAAACTTTGCACCAACTGAGATCACAGTCAGTAAACAATCGTTTTGCCTTCTAGAGTATATAAAAATAATATGGAACATAGAAGCACAAACTAATGATTATTATTGATTATTGAAGTTTCTGTGTTTTTGCATCTTTTATTGAATTAATATTAATTTATCTTCATTTATTTTAGGTGGAGTTTATGTCATCGATGAATGTCAAATTTTCAAATACATCTCAGATATTTCATTCTTAGTTGAATTGCATGTTAAACACACCCTCTGAATTTGAAATATAAAAAATCTCTATACACTGCCTGCAAAGCAGCCAAACTTAGAATGTTTATTATTTTTTTATATTTTCTTGGAGCGCATGGATGATAGATACGAAATTACCTTCTTTATTTCAACTCGAATCGCCCTGTATAGTGATATTAAATTCAGTACTCACCATTCGACAATCAGCAAAAGTTTCGTGTTCCACATCGTTCTCGAGCCCGATCAGAAAACAGTGAGTTTCCAACTCCCGACGCGAACCGGCAGGAACTGAGCGTGGAGTTGCTGGAGTTGCGGGAGTTGCGGGAGTTGCGGGAGTTGCGAGATACGAGAGTTGCAAATGAGGAGATTGCGCTCCGGATTCAGTGTTGCCAACTTTCGGATTCTCGATTATGGTGCATACCAACAGATTCAAATTATGGTTCCAACAGCTTCAAATTATGGTGCATCTGGAACACTGTCCAAAACATTCTGAGCCTAAACAGAAGTCAGATCAGACAAGTGACGGGACTAATAACCGGTCACTGCCCCTTGAGGAAACATATGCATCAAATGGGCATCTATACAGACGAACCCATATGCAGACTATGCAATGAGGAGGAGGAAACTGCCACCCATGTAATATTGGAGTGCGAAGCACTAGCGCGTTGGAGATACAACCTTCTGGGAGCAGTAAAATCTCAAGAGGCCTTTCCAAAGAATGATTTGGTGAAGAGGCTGCTAAACCTTATCAAGGTAGCGAACCTGTTCACCTAAGTCAACAGCATGATCAGGAATACAATAGGCCCAAAGGCTGCAGTGTTTTGGGCTTCGAACCCTGACTGATCATTCTGCTATTAATCAATCAATCAATCAATGGTGCATCTCCTGATTTTATAGTATGCTATCATATTTCCCAAAAATATCCTGTGTAATAACAATGATAGATAGATTGAGAAGGAATATTCTCAGATATACAGGGTGATTCAAAAGTGAGCGGCATTCTTTCAGGGGCGTATTCCTTGCATGAAAATGAGGCAAGAAGTTTCGATTAATAAGGGTCCGAAAATGCTTCCTAAGGTAGCTACGCCCTTTTGAATAGGACACCTCGAAGACTTTTTCTCTATAACTTTGAAATCCTTCACAATAAATCAAGGAAAACTGGTGTACGACATATAAATATGATGGTAAATAAGACTCTGAATTCAAAATACCGAAATAAAATTCAGTGGCGTCACATACGGGGGAGGGTGAGTATAAAAACAACCATTCATCTTTTGATATTAAGGTTATTGTGAATTCGTTTGAAAACTATAAAATTCTAGAGTTCTTCACGTATAATACTGCTATTGTATTTCGAAGCAGCGTACCAATTAGGAGAAAATCGACTTTGAAAACTTTCTGAATTTCCGTACCCTTATTGAACTTTTTGCCTTATATTCATACTTTTGAATCACCCTGTATACATAATTGAATGAAAAATTGATATATATATATATATATATATATATATATATAACAGTGTGACCCGCTTCTAATGGAACCACCTCTGTATCTTACGTAATCGTTGGGTAAGGATACTGAAATTTGCTGGAGCGAGAGATATACCAAAAATGCACTCAAAGATAGAGTCAATCACGTGAGATACGGGGGTGCTTCCATAAAAAATGCGACAAAATTTTATTCTTCCGAACTGAATATTTTCCAGGAAAAATTTGAATAGTTAGTAAATTGGGCGTCCTGATTCCAAATCTGAAGTGATATTCGACCTATTTTGACTCCTAATATCATTTTCCGGAAATTGGGGTGGTTTCATGGCTGTTGGCGAGCAGTGTATATCACTGAAGATGACCCCACTTGGTCATAGAGTGCATTTTCGGTATATCTCTCGCTCCAGCAAATTTCAGGATCCTTACCCAACGGTTACGTAAGATACAGGGGTGGTTCCATTAGAAGTGGGTCACACTGTATATAAAGAAATACATCACATTTTCTATGTGATGAAAATATCAATTCTCTTTCGGTATATATTCAACAGAAAACAATTACTTTACTGGCTATATATTTATGCCACGACAAATATTGGTTTATATATATTGAACACACACGTTTGGAATTTGAAAATAATATTTGCTGATGTTGAGAATAAGCATCATCCTTCAGATAATAGTATGTATATGCATATATTATCATTCTGAATATTTTACAACTACTTTCGTGGCTATTTGCCATGCAAAAGGAGACGATAATGATCCTTTGAACAGGTATAATTCAATCTTCGACGAATCGACGTGGCAAATAGCCAGGAAAGTAGTTGTTTTCTGTTGAATATACCGAAACATAAATATTATTAACATCACATAGAGGATGCGAATTCCCAATGTATTTTTTCATATACAGTGTGTGCGATTTTAACCCGCAACATCTTCCTAATTTGGAACTTGTCGACCGATTTCCAAAAATAAAAGATTCATAATATACTACTTAATGAGTTCTATTCGGTTATGTGGAGAAATTTGAAATATTCAGATTTTCAAGGCCTACTTTTTATTTGTGAAAGGGTCAAAGTTTCGAAAACGACTATTAGGCATTTTTCCGACACAAGGAAGAGTTGGAACGGACGATCTCATATAGGATGTTAGTTATTCAATGGTGAATGTTCATATTTTTTATTTTTTGATACACCCTGTATCAGAACCTAAGGAGTTGATATATTCGGTGAAGTAGTCATTCAATGGAGGAACACATCGAATACATAGATACGAAGTTTCATCGTTGTAACTTCTACAGGAAAATCTCATAATATGACAAAAACTCCAACCAAAAATACTCTATTACTCACCATGCCGAAATTGTGATACGGATACCATAAGCATGGTACATTTGGCAACACTGTCGGAACTCCCAGATGCTGTCGAGACCGCGTGTCACCGGTTTTGGCTAGGTGGGCGTATATTGGTGGGAGCTCTGTTACAGAAGTGGGGTAAACAGTAAACAGCGTCTAGGGATGCCGTCAAAACATTTTCAGTGTTGCGACATTCGCACTAGTTTGTTACATCTTCTTTCAAAATATACGTCAATGGGCTTATATCACAAAAAAATGTTATTTCATAATTCGATAGAACCCACCCAAACTAGCTCACCACCGCAAACCGTTTCTTACTGTGAGCTCCCTACGTTTTATAAAAAATTATTGAAATCCCCGATTTTTCGGACCTCTGAAAACGAGGCGATGATGTGACGTCAAAACCCTAATACTGAAACAAGACTATTCCAGACAGAGATGAATGATACATGATTTTTGACAGAGTGAATAAGCGCGAGATCACAGTTGAAAGAATTTATATATCAGTCGCCTCAGTCTCCATCGGGCGTTTGGTATTTTCTCTCAACTATGGCGAGATGAGGTTTCTACTCTATTCTATTCTATAGCTATAACTATAAGCTATAACTAACTAATCTCACGACAGGAATGAATCACTTCCCACCTCGGTGTGTAATATACTATTCCTTCATATCGATCTATCGAAGCCAGACAGGAATTCTCTGAATCCGCATTTATTTTCTTATGTTTTTCTGTTTCTATTGAAGTAGGACTTTGTTGTTTGCATTCACACCCTCTACTTACTTTGAATTCGGAATCTTTTCAATTGAGACACATTTTCTTATCGCTTGAAGCGCCCGAAAGGAAATCCCTATAATATTCGGAGAACATCGTACGTACCTATAGGCAGAATAGGGAGAGTAGGTAGGTATAATTTTTTTTAACTTCCGGAGAATATAAGTTTTTGGCAATACTTCCATAGGTAATGAATTCCAGATCTTCGTCAAACGAGTTTCGATAAACTGCTGTTCGACATTAATATTTCGAGGTTTTTTTCATGTTCTGGTTCCTACGACAATGGATATCCTGTAATGTTCAGAGAACATCGTGAGAACCTAGAGAAATAAGATAGGAATTGGTATTCTTCTTAAATTTCTGGAGGTTATATGCCTCGGGAAACATCTCCCTTCGCAATGTGTTCAAAGGCCTCGCTGTTCGTTGAATGAACAAGTATTTGGAAAGAGATGTTCTGCAGGTCCCCAAAGTGACCACGAAGGGGTGCGAAGCCTCAACTCGACGGGTTAATCTCGCGGGGATTGTCAAGGAAAGAACCAATGTTGATATTTCAGAAGAGCATCGTCCATGAAGATATCTATAAAATAAAGTCAGATCGCCACTTTTCTACGGTGTTCCAGAGAAGTGAGTGAGTTTGTGAGCGAGGCATCACCCATGAAACGAATTGCCCATTTTTTGACAGAATCCAACAGTTTCAGGGTATGTTTAGGTGTTGACTGGGAGTGAAATAGCTCCTGGCCCGAAACAGAAGACCATGTATTTGGGATGCACTTTCAGCAATTGATCTCACGTGATTTTCCTAAGGAAGGTTATTGCTGATAATAATACCAAGCAACGAAATGGATGTCTTCAAAGGTATGGTTACTCCTGACAAGCTTATGTTTGGCACAGCGAGATCGGCTTCTCTTGAAAAAACGCATGCTTGTGTTTTGTTTGCATTGAAATCTACCAAGTTATTGGATCTCCATTCGAGAATTGGTGCCAAGTCCATATTTGTGTTGTCAACATTTCTTCCTCGTTCGAAGGCGGTATGGAGGGTACCATCCGCGAAGCTGTGTACTGGACATGAAGTTGCTTCTAAAAAATCGTTGATATGGAGTAAAAATAGTGTTAGTGCTAGAATTGACCTTACGGAACACCAGCATTCATGATAAGAGGGTCAGATGAGACTTCGTCGACAACGAAAGGATTTGCTGACTGGGCTTGTCGAGTTCGTCTGACTGATGGTACTGCTAGTAATATATAGATAATAATAGATAATAGATAATAGTAGAGATTTCTGAAGAAAATTTCTCGTGAAAGTATCTATATAAAAGTGAGAAGTCGCCGATTTGTCTAAGGTGTTCCAATGATGTCAAATAGTTAGTGGGTGTGGTATCACCCACCAGGCGAATAGCTCTCCTCTGGATGGAATCTAAGAGCATTAGCATTTCTTTGAGTGCTGATCCCCATATGTGGGCTTTATATGTGCTCTGCAGATCATGAGAATCTGTTGAGGTGTAAAGTAGCAGGAACAAAAATCCGACTTTTTGTGAAGCGCCTTAGCGATAGATCTGACATAATTCAAATGATTCACTACTGACACCTTTTTTTTCAAATTCACATTAGTTTTTTCTCGAATTCACCTTCTTCGAATTCAGAATTTCTTCTCATCATTCAGACTTCAAAAAATAAAAAATAGTTTGAATTCATATTTTATTTGTTCACTTCCAGACCAGATCAGAAATAGTATAGGTCAGACGCATTGCAGATAGTGAAAATTCATGGATTGTGATCTCCCGGAGACAAGTTCTTCAATGAACTTAGTCGGATATCCCCTTCTGTTTATTGACTGTTGCTTTTGTCAATAAAATTGGGTTTGATCATTCACCTAGATATATGCCACAGAATATTATCCATATTTTTCTAAATTCATGTGAATAAACATTCATTCATTCAGAAACTCTGAGGTTCAGAAGTTTTATTTCAACTGACTGTTTTACATTCTTCACTTGGACTTTAAACAAATTCCTGGAGGTTTCTTTAAGTTCAATTTCAATTCAGATATTTTTGTCCAATTCAGTATATTCCATCTCTCAATTCAGACTCTTGTAGAATGGGATACCTCTGTTTGAATCCAAACTTCTCGGAAGTCAGATTTTTTTCTCTCAATTGGAGGATAATTCATTGATGGATTGGATCATCAATAAGAGTTTCCTTCTAGAATTCAAACTATCATGTTTGAATTCACACTTTTTTTTCCTTGAATTTGAACTGTTTGCTCTTGATAGAGAATGGTTCATTTGCATAAAAAAGGATGGATCCTATAGAAACTATAAAAATATTGGAGATATACGGATTCCTGTAGTCACTCTGTATATAATTTTCTATGGGACACATTTCATCTTACGTATTGTTGCTGAAGTATAACCTTCCTTATGTAATATACATAAACCGCGAACAAACGACACCTTCGGGATAAACTTCGAAAATATGAAATATTAGACTAAAAGCTGAAAGCTCCATCAATTTTGATAATGGAATATCGTGTTACCAAAACAGGCACAATATAGTACAATGGATATTTTCCACGAGAAAAATATCCAGAGGCGTTGTAGGCAGCTTTCTATAAGTCACTGTCACTTGTTCGCTATAACCGAATGAAATCCAAGATTAATTGGTGGAGGTGACATGATGTCAATGACATGTTGTTAGTCCCAGATATATATAGATAGACAGGTACATGTCCTTTGTTGAAGTGTGTGTATACATGGTATACGCCAACTGGCCTCACAAGTGGTCTTCAAGCTCATGTCTTTGTAGGCTTTCTTACTTGACTCCTCACGCCATCTTGAGAGCAGCACTATCGAACAGTTATTCGTACGTGACTTTTCTCTGAAACACATTCGTTTTTCGATATCATATTTGGTATTGCATCTACTGCAAGGACAGCAATAATGATGACGAAAAATCGACAGAACAGAACTCACACAGTGTGTTAAGGTGGAACTATGGTTCAAGTGTGAGATCCTACCTGCTCTCACAATTTTTTTTTTCTTGTAAAATGTCAGTCAGTAGATAGTTTACACCGGTTTTAGGTCTCCTTCAAGGTCAATGACATGAGAGACTGGGAGTGACCTTGAGAAAGTGTTCTTGGGGGAGAGTGTCGTTTGAGGAGGAGTGTCCTTCGCGAAGGAGTGTCTACGAGAGAGGAATGAAGCAGTGTATTTGAAGTCAACTCGAAACCACTCTACTCCTTCCAAATTAGCCCTCACCAAGATCGCGTTTATGATCAACATTTCTCCCCATTTCGAAATCAAATAAAATATGAACAACTTTTGTCTATTAGAACTTCATAAACACTAATGATATTGTGAAATATTGTCTCAATGTAATTTGAAATTCGATGAAATACGAAGAGAGCACCACCATGGAAAAATATACAGCATAAATGGTAGAGAATGTTCCAAATGAAATATGGAACCTACAATTCGAACTTTCAGGTACTTTCAATGTGAATCATGGTGAGTGACCACCATGTATAATAAACAAGAATAATGAAAATCGGTTGAAAAAATCATCAATATGAGGAAATGAGATTATCTATCAAAAAGATTGAGTGATGGTTTACACTGTGCCAGAACTGGACAAATGGAAGAAAAGTTGAGAGACTGAATTGCCAATGAAGTTACTTCCGAAAATATCTGATATGACTTTCCGTCCCTCAGTTATTTCAAAAAAACTGAATATCCCGATTTTCAATTTAATTTTTCCTGGCGGTTATGATGAAGTAATGAAAAAACAAAGAAATTGACTCTATGGCAACTTTCGATGCTATTCAGTTTGGCATCAATCATCTATTTCCTGATCCAACGTTTTTATGAGCGAACATCATTAAACTCCATTTTTTCAAATACGGTCCTGATATTTTGATATGCGTATCGAGCTTATATTGGTCTTCATCGAGTAATTTTTTGAATATGAAAATGAATTTTTGAATTGAATGCTGCATTAACATCATTTCAAAATATTTGAACAATCAATATTTCAATAAAAAAATAACAATAAAGAAATAAACAGATGCACAGATCATCGACTTCTTTAAACGTCGAAACTATTAGATACGAAACTGATGAATTAACAGAAGATGATCAAAAATATTGCCCTTTCTTTCTTAGCAAGCATAAAATCTATTGAATTCAAAACATCATTCAGCATTTCTGGCATTTCTGGATTTCTTCTTATGTTTCGAAGTCTTGCTCATGGACATATTTCTTGACATACCCCAGAGAACAAAGTCTGGCGGGGTCACATCGGGTGAACGAGCTGGCCAGGGAATTTCAGAGTACGTGCTAGTCACTCTCCTTGTGGATCTGAGTGAGAGGTAATCTCAAGCAGCTCTTCAGTTATGTACAGGTGCACCATCCTGCTGGAACTGACAGTCCTGAACTTCCGCTAGTGGCAAATTGTCCAGAGCTTCCTTCAAATCATTTTGGAGTAAATTCCATCAACTCTTTCACAGAATTTTGAGAGTTTCAGGTACGTACTCTGAAAATTACTTGATGATGGGCAGAATAAGCTCGAAACACATGCTAACCACATCAACCACAATATGTAGTACTCAACCGAATCTGCAACTAGCGTAGTATTTTGAGTAATTGTTCTGGGACAAAGGGAGCATTTATCGGGAGCCACATTGATCGAAACTTTTCTCCTCTAACGTCATTCCAGGTCCACTATTTCACCGTTTCACTTCAAATCATCATTGTATATACATATATATGGCGCCATCTAGAGATTTCAACAAGAACTGCTGTAGCTCGAAAATTGAGGCATCGATTGATCGTCTGATACACATGGAGGGGTCTCTTTCTCAGTGAGATCGAATTTCAAACTTCGTTAGTGTTCTCGATAGAGGTCACCTATGTTTTTTTGTACCAAGGCTGATGATTTCTCAAAATTTTTCGAATAGAACTTCAAGTAGTCATTCATGATGTCATTTCATCGTTATTTTTGGAAAAAATCATATAAGTGCCAATTGAAATATTTATCAACAAATGTTTTCTGATCACTGTCAATGTTTTCAACTAGGAACAGATCCATTCTTCAAAGCACTCTTTTTGTTCTATAGTAGAAAGATTGTCTCAAGATTATAGTGGAAAGATGTAGTTTGAATTATGAACGAAGTAGCGGTACATACCCTATGAACAGATGACAATCTATCTTATAACGTCCTTGTCATAAATTTATGTCTCTAGATAATCTCTCTGACTGCAAACTCCATACGAGAATATGGAATTAATATGATGTTGATGTCCAATAGCTAGTGACCTCTCTATACATACATATAGTGTGATACATTTTTATTGAAAGAATGAAATGATTCATAATTAGATCTTCCAAAATGAAAAATATTTGTTAGTTCTCTTCGCATTATCATTCAATATTTTTGTTTGCACGTTTGATGTGTATTCTTCAGGTATTCATAGATTTATCTGATGTGTTCGATATTAAATAGTAAATGTACAACATACAATAAGAATATGTTATCTATATGCAAAGGACAAAGATGGTGTTTCCCAAAAACTGCTCCTGGTTTAGGTACTTCAATATCGTGAAGTTGTGAAAAGAGAAATTCAGGTCTGTTTTTATGGTTAACTTTCTTCATACTTTGTGATATTCAGGATCTCGTATTATTGAAGTATAAGTACAGGGTGGTAGATACATATTTAGAGTACTGCATTGACAACAAAATCAATGCACATTGAAATACAATAGGTATGCCAGTGACCAGATTTCAATACATTTCCCAGTTCTACCATTCATATGATATCTGATGGAATTCAATTTGATGCAATTTTAAATGTTATTTTTCCTAGTCCTATATGTATAATCCTTTCATATAGTGTAGTAGGTATGTACATCCATTGATGCTGAAACAATACGCATCATCAAGATGTGATAAACCGCAAACAGCTAGGCAAACAATACTGTAAATCGTGGATGTACATTCATGAAATGCAGTTTGGCTATAGTATTTCAGGAATTACTGTTATTATCATAAGGAAACTACATTTGCACAAGGACAGATTTGATGGAAGGTGTTTACTTCCTTCAAGAATCAACAAGAACGAGCATATAAATTTCTGGGTTCCGGAAATTATCATATATTTCATGTTATTTACAAAATGGAAACATAACAGTTCTCGTTATATCCTTGGTATATAGAGTCGGTCATTACGTTTGTAATATATCATTATGTGAGAGTTACGTAGCTGTGTGCTCATGTAGATATACAAATGATTGTACAAAACTCGGTACAAAATGTTGTTCTGCGTGCATTATTTTGAAAGAAATACAAACATTTTGTACAATCATCTGTATATTATAGCATTCACTCATGAAAACTCTGAATTCACTTGAAGATAACGACCAGAAGAATTGATGATATAATATACCTCATTATTTTGCAGGTGCTATGAGTTGAACTGACTATTCCAATATCCTCCGATTTCCCGATCTGAGAAATAATCATTGGATCACATCGATCTATTATTGCCACCAACTGAAACTACTTTTTTCATCCCTTCTTCGTTTGATAACTTTTCAATTCTTCTCTTTGATATAATCTCATCAGCTTCTGTCGAATTATTGTTACTAATATAGTAATTGAGTTCACCTCTACTTATGTTCCAAAACTGAACTCCTGTATTGATAATTGAAATCTTGAAAATTATTCTTCAATTAAAGAACAATAAAGGCCACTGCATCTCCTATGCTGATGACACTATTTCATTTTTGTCTGCAAAAACATGGGATGAGATTTTTAATGATAAAAATAATGGAGTAGAACAAGTCAAAAAATTTCATTAGTATTTCTAGGATCAATTCAACCTACACACACATTTACTGAAGCTCGAAGTATCGAAAACTCGTTATACCTATGTTTGTGTGCAAATATAATTTGTTTTCATTCGTACCCATTTTATTTACATCATTAGCATCACGTTTTTCATTCAATTTCCACCTACCAACCTAAATATTTGATCGGATGCAATTATGAGTTCTGCTTATATGACAGTGAGAAAGTACTTTTAATTGAAGCAGTGATATTAGACGACTTGATCAGGTATTTGAATTGGAAGTACAACTTCTCGAGATTATAACCCATATGTTCGTAAAAATGATACGAAACTATGCCGAAAACATGCAGAAACTTCATAAGCCTGCTGATTTGAATCAACTTATTATAAAATATTTGCTGTTGAGAAAGTTATCTAATACATCCAGTATTCATGAAAATAATTGATGACAAAAATGAGCAAGCAGAAGATGATGATATTGGAATGGAAACAGATGCATCGAGAAAACCCAAATGGAAATTGTTTTTTTTTATTTGACCGTATTTGGTGAATTATCCAACTGACTCTCTTGTCTGGAAATACAATATTGTTTTTGATTCATCAGTGGCCTGATGAAATTCAATCGTTTAAATCCATATTTTAATTCGAATAGAGAGAATCATTTTAGTTTCAGTACAATTTTCAATTTGCCGTTATCTCGAAATCCCAATTTGATTTTACTCTGGTTATTCTTCTTGTGAGTGACACATTAATTCAGCAAACGAAATTGCCCAACCTATCTACAGTGCAGCCATCAAAATATCTGCACCAACTTATTGAACATGCTGAGACTGAAGAGGCCATTGGTAGATGAACTCGCCTAAAGAGGTAGCAAACTTCAATCAGTAGGTGAATATCTTGTCAAACCTTAGAACTCACCTTATCCACTGTCATTTTTAGCTTATTTGTATCCTTGTCACAGTCATCCAGAACATGTGCATCTATAGTGATGTTCGGTAACACAAATATATTTCTCGAATTAATTTTATTGATCGTGAACATTTCAACCTCGAGCATAGAACCAACGATCACTATGTCAGCAGAAAACAAAAACGTTGATGACTTTTTCACTAGAGCGAGTGTGCTGTGCAAAATGATGTACTCAATTATCACGATTGAAATTAGATCTGGATCCCAGAAAATTAATCATTTGTGTAATGGAGTTATTTCTCCCCTTCATCAATGCCTGGTAGATGATGTCTTCAAACAGCTAGCAGACTCCAAGAAAATGCTGAAGATACTATCCAACTCAAACTCACCTTCGATAAAATTCACTGCCATCTTCAGCCCATGAGTAAGCTAGTCACAGTCATCCAGACCGCGAGCACCTATAGTAATGTTCTGTAACGCAAAAACACTGCCCGAATTTATCTCATTGATGGTGAAAATCATGGTCTCAACCATAATTTCAGTCGGAAGAAACAATTTTCGATGCGCATACGTAGTGACAATAGTTGAATACAAAGAGCTAGATGCTGCAACCTACTCATACCGAGAGGTCACTGGTAGATGAAGTCTTCAAACAGCTGCTGCCAGGCTCCAAGAAGAAGGAGAAGATATCATCCAACTCAAACTCACCTTTGATGAAATCAACTGTCATCTTCAGCCCATGAGTATCCTTGTCACAGTCATCTTGAACGTGATCACCTATAGTAATGTTTGGTAACGGAAAAACACTGCCGAATTGATCTGATCGATGGTGAAAAGCATGGTCTCAATCATTATCTCAGTCAGAAGAAACAATTTTCAATGCGCATACGTAGTTACAATAGGTAGTTGAATAAAAAGATCCAGATGCTGCAACCTACTTATGCCAAGAGGTCATTGATAGATGCAGTCTTCAAACAGCTGCTGGCAGGCTCCAAGAAGAAGCAGAAGATACCATCTAACTAAAACTCACCTTTGATTAGATCAACTGCTATCTCCAGCCCATAAGTATCCTTGTCACAGTCAACCAGAACGTGGGCTCCTATAGTATTGTTCTGTAACGCGAAAACACTGCCCGAATTCATCTGATAGATTGTAAAAATCATGGTCTCAACCATTCTTCCAGTCAGAATCAACAATTTTCAATGCGCATAAGTTTTGACAATAGTTGAATACAAAGAGCTAGATGCTACAACCTACTTATGCCAAGAGGTCACTGGTAGATGAAGTCTTCAAATAGGTACTGCCAGGCTCTAAGAGAAAGCAGAAGATATCATCCAACTAAAACTCACCTTTGATGAAATCAACTGCCATCTCCAGCCCGTAAGTATCCTTGTCACAGTCATCCAGAACGTGAGCACCTATAGTAATGTTCGGTAACGCGAAAACACTGCCCGAATTGATCTGATCTATGGTGAACATCATGGCTTCGAGGGCCTGAATACCTCCTTGCGGCATAACCGGACCGCAGGTGATACTGTCCTCTCTTTCGTGCACCATCATCAGACCACCGATCACTACACCTTCTACTAATGCTTCTCGTTTCACGGGCCAAAAAATGTCTTCATTAACCGTCGCGTTAGCCGCGTCATCTGGAGTTGCGCTCTTCCAGTCACCTGAGGTCGAAAATTGGTAGGAGTTGGTGGAAGAAATCGAAGGAGAATTTATCCATTGGTTGTTTATGAGGATCAATGGATTCATGGATGTTGACTGTGGAGCGAAATCTTCGGAAACGTCTCTGGTAGATGCAGCTGAAAAAAACACACGAACAGAATATCATTATCAGTAGTAAGACTATAAGAACTTCAAAATATTCGTCTTATATATCGATAGCTTGTTGCATGACAAACAGTGTCAGTTTTACTGGTGAAATAATCCGTCTGTGAAGCGGGCACCATAACTCATTACTCTATCTTCTTTCCATCGGTGAGTTTTTGGGTGATGAATAATCATCAGTATTTTAATCAAATGATATCATGTATGTTTTGTATATTCATCCAGCAGTGAAGAATTCGAGTTCAGGCGGAAGGTGTCATTATTATACAGGGTGAGTCATAAGGAACTGTACATACTTCTACTACCAATGGAGAGGCCCTTGAGGGGAATACCTAATGATCATAAGAAAGTGTCTTCTCCTCTTCTTCACCAATATATAGGGTGAATTATGAGATTTGACAAAAACATCTTTTGGTCATAACTTTTCAACAGCTACTCCGATTCGTCTGATTTTTCAATGGAATATTACTGAACCATAATCGACCGACTTTCCTAGAATTGGAAAAAACCTGGACCATTTTTGGAAAATTTTGATAGTTTAGTTTTTATCAAAAAGTTCATCCTGTATATGGTTTTCGTAAACTGTGACAGGTAATTTTCAAAGCATACAAACAAGCATTGAAAATAAAATATCCGAAATTCTCCTCACACTTCCAGAGAATTTTTCAAAAAACGATAAATTATAAGCGGAAACGAAAGTTTCAAACAGATTCATTCATTCGAAAATAATTACCCCATCCAGTGATTCGGAAAAGATCTATTGGGTGATTATTATCCCCAAAAAAAATGGATCACTAAATCCAGGCCTGAAAATAAACTCACGGCGCAGGCAGGTCAATGCTGTCAATGAAGATCTTGCTGAAATCACAGCCTGGGGAACAAACAACCTAGTTGAATTCAACGCCACCAAAACTCAAGCCTGCATTTTCTCTAGAAAGGCGGAACTCAGTATGCCCGATATTGTAATGTCTGGCTCCACCATCCCCACTAGTGTTGCAGTCTAGACTTATATATTCTAGACTCTTGTCTTGTCTTGTCTAGAATATCAAGACAAGATCATCAATATGTCTTGTCTAGATTATCTAGATAAGACAAGACTTTTCATTACAAATACGTCGTTTCGCTGGCGCGGCTATGATTTGTTTTGATTGGTTCCCAGAGAGCGGGAGTTTGCATGCACTTGACTGTTTCTACGCAATTTGAGCTCAGCGTCTTATCTAGAGTCTTGAATAATAATCTAGACTTTCGTTATCTAGACAAGACCGCACTTAGCTTATTTAATCAAGACTTACGCGTATACAACTCTTGTCTTGAAATTTCAAGACAAGACAAGAGTAGGTAAACTCTTGTTTTGTCTTGTCTAGATGGCAACACTAGTCCCCACCAAGCCCACCATATCTATGCTAGGTATTTCCATCAGCAACTTTCTTTCATGGGATAATCATGTCAGATCCATCGCAAAAGCTGCTTCACAAAAACTCGGATTCTTGTTCCGTGCGAAAAGCTACTTTACACCTCAACAGCTTCTCATGATCTACAAAGCGCAGATACGGCCTGTTCTAGAATACTGTTCCCACATATAGGGTTCAGCACCAAAACATACGCTGATGCTCTTAGATTCCATCCAGAGAAGAGCCATTCGCCTGGTGGGTGACGCCACACTCACTCTTTGACATCATTGGAACACCGTAGAAAGGTCGGTGACCTTTCACTTTTCTATCGATCGATACTTCCACGGGAAATGTTCTTCGGAAATCTCTGCTATCATCCCTTCACTAGCAATACCAATCAGACCAACTAGACAAGCCCAGTCAGCACATCCTTTCGTTGTCAACCTCGAAAGATGTCGAACAGCACTTTATCAAGACTCTTTCATCCATAGAACGGCTAAGCTCTGGAATTCATTACCTGTGGAAGTATTCCCAACAACATATAATCTCCAAAAGTTCAAAAAAAATTCCAATACCTACCTCCTGCCCCTATCCTCCCCAGGAACGCACGATGTTCTTTGAACATTATAGGGATTCCTTTTCGTGCGCTCCAAGCGATAAAAAAAAAAAATATGTTAATTTCCATTGAGCCCACTTTTATTCGTAAAATTCATGGGTTTTGCGAAGTATTAATTCAAAAAATGAATACATTTATGCCAAATTTTCGGTTCTTCATTGAATTTTTTGTTTTTTTCAAACTGCACTGGAAGTATGAGAAGAAATTCCCTGTCACAGTTTACAAAAACAATATAGAGTATGAACTTTTTGCTATAAACTGAACACTCAAAATTTTTCGAGTACGGCCCTGGATTTTCCCGATTCTGAATAAGTAATTCGGTTAGAGGGTTAGTAGCGGAATATTCCAAAAATTAGGTGAATCGAAGAAGCTGTTGAAATATTGAGACCAAAAGATGTTTTTGCCAAATCTCATAATTCACCCTGTATATATAAATCAGCTTTAGATTTCAAAGGGTAATTTGAATGTATGAAGTTTTGTTCCAATTTACCCCGCAGTTACAAGTATACCCATTCTTCGGTAATTGTGGTTAGAACAAATCAGATTATTTGTCCCAAAATGACGTGGACAAAGGCCCGTATTTATGGTCGTTCCTTTAGGTGACCTCGTCCCTTAAGGCAGCCTTAAGGACCAGTTTCCAATTTATAGTCGTAATATGAGCTCCAGGGAAGCCTCAAGGAAATGTCAATTCCAAGGAAGGTAGAGAGGTACCTTGAACATTCCTTGATCCAATTTCTAGTATCATTTCAGGTTAAGTTATGAATTCCATGAATGGAATGATGAAATTGAATGTAGTAATCAAATGAATATTCAAGTTTTGAAATTTGTACAGAGAATCTGATTCGAGTATATCGATTTCCAGTAGATACAAATCCAAGTATAGATGAAAAGTAAATCTTTTTTATTTCAAATAATAGGAATATATTACAAATAATGGAAACTCAGCATATTCACAATTATATATAGGTAACATCTTGATGATTCGTTCATGGAATTGGAAATACATACTTTTATAATGAACAACTCCACAAAATCACAGATTCATTCGAAGTATTCAATCAAATGGATCATTCCATTGCAGCTTGAAAGAATTCCTTTTTTTCTAATAGAGTAATTTTTGTATTGTTATTTTCCAACATCGTCATCAATAAACTCTTCGATCCTTTTTTCATTTTGCGATACCTTGGATATATTTTGTCTGTGATCGAAATCGAAAAAATATATTGTTAGGCCCAATTTGAACCAACCTTTGAAGATTATTACTGGATAATTGAAATCTTTCGATGTCCACACTCAACAGTGAACATTGTCAAATTCGACATTTTACATTTTGTGACAAACACGTCACATGAAACAACAAATTTGGTCATAGAACACTAAAATTATACACTGTTGCCAAGTGCATGGGCTCCTTTTAGAAGGAATACTCAAGGGAGGTCTATAAAACAAGTTTAACGTCAAGTACTGAGGAGTTCTCAAGGAATCCTTAGATAAGGAAGACTTGAGGAGTTCTTGAGGAAACGACTATAAATACGGGCCTAAATATATTTCAACTTCATCTGAACTGTTGGAAAAAGTTCTTCTTCTATATTTTATTCCGCAGGCTATAACAAATACAGGAGTCAACTCAAACAGTTTTCTCTGAAGTTATACTGAGTCATCCATCATCGCTACGTGATAATCCTTCATTCCTTGCTGACTGTATGGGGAAATTTTTATATTTCCAGTCGAATAAATATGCGATTTCATCAGCTGCTCATCGATCACTTCGGCATTTTTCATACTTCTGTCCAAATTCCGTATCCAGAAATTTATAGACAATCATTCGCAGAAATTGGTTCTGGATTTGTGACGTTTGGGATGACAGTGATTGAAGACATTTCGAACACGAGGACAGATATAAAGAATTCACCATCAACGATGTCATATAACGAAAACGACCACTCGTGAATTAATTTTAGATGTACAGGGTGGCTGGAATTCGAGCCTCATCATTGGCATCTCGTAAACCGTGAAGGTGGATTCATGCATGCAAAATTTAAAACTTAAATGAATTTCAAACTCAAACCAATAATGTAAAACTATATATGAAATGTAATGTAGGTGCTCATGCGAAGAACTAAAAATCGAAACTAAAATTGAAACTAAGAAAGATGGCCAACATTCAACTAAGAAATTAATTTCTTCCATAATTCACCACAGCGCATGCGCCAAATAAGCCGCGCTGGAAAAAGATTAAACAGCTGAGGAAAGGTTATTGCATGAACCCCCATATATTTTTAGTTTAAAATTGGTTTGAATCTCAAATTCATTATAATTTAGTTGATGTTGCATGAATCCACCTTGAGAGATACAGGGTCGATTAAATCATGGTAAAGTCGTGCGATTTTATGCATAACAAAATGTCGTTTTGAAATTTGTGAAATTCCGAATACTTCCAGAGATTTTTTTTTAACATCATGTCATTTCATCCGATCTGAGAGATAATGTCAATTCTCAATTTCAGAGGATTTTTATTTTTCATGCTCTCTTTTTGAATATTCAACAGATATAATTCGATGCTCGACGTGGCAAATAGCCAGGAAAGTAGTTGTTTTCTGTTGAATATTCAGAATGATATTATGTACTTACATATCTTCATATGAAGGAGAATGCAAATTCTCTACTTCAGAAGATTTTGTTTTCAAATTCTTATCGTGTGTGTTCAACAGATATAATTCAATATTCGTCGTGGCAAAATGACCAACGTTACTAGCAGACGAACCCATCAAGTACCCAACAAGAGAGAAAATCGAATTTTTGAGGTTGAGAAAATTAATAATATGGTAAATAAATGGAATTAGTCATTGAATGGATATGTCGAGGACCAAGGGAGGAACATTCGATCTTTCCTCTTGTTGGGTACTTGATGGGGACGTCTGCTGGTAACGTTGGTCATTGTCATTGTGTCTCATGTCATTTGTCTTTTTTGTTGACTTGCGTGACGTGCGATACATGTCTTCGGACTTTTCCTCCTGATCAGTTGACTTCCGTCGAGTACGTTACAAGATGGACAAGTTTCAAGAATGTATCATTTTCGTTGGTAGCGTACGCATCGGTATCTGTGTGTATATTTTTTTTTGCAATTGCATACCTCGTTGGTCCCAGCACCAAACGCCCCATAAGTCGAAACTTGTGCGGGGTTAGGTATACATACAAACACAAACATCCATGGCCTAACTAGGATTCGAACCTATGTCTCGGTGGGAGTCCCCATACGAACTCAGCGCCTGCACGCTCTCGACCACCGAGCCGCCTATTACATAATATCATTGACACTACTGACAGTTTTTCCTCCCTAGGTGAAATTTCTTCATCAATTAATCAGAGGAAAATCTCGAATAATGGTGATTTATCAGATTAGTGGTGGACAAATTCAGTTAGACAGGCATGCACAATGAAATAAACTGTAGTTTCCAAAATATATGAGATTCAGAAATAACGAAGAAGCTTACATCGACTATTAAATGAGACTGTCTTGACGGCACTTCTTATTGCAACTGACAAGATGACAAGCTATTTTCATCCATTAAAATTAGTGAAATTAAAATAGTAAAACAGTAGCTCTGATACTGGTCTCATTATGTTGTCTGAAACTGGACAATCAGAAAGGCTCATCCTAATATCCATCCTTTGGATTTCATTAGGCTGACTATTCCTCCGAGAAACGTTGAAGCTAGTATAATCTTGATATTGGAATCATTATTATACGAAATAGATTCGGTTCAATTAAGTACAGTCAGTTATGATGTATACATTGTGTGTTTATGGAGCAGCAGTGATTTCCTGAATAATATCATGGGTATATTAAGTTCCTAATTAATCTCTTTGAGTAATGAACTGACGTGTGCATTTGCACATATTATTATACATTGTATGATATATTTAGTGATCGAACATTTATATAAACATGAGTTAATAAAGTTTAAAATCTAACGTTTCATACTTGACTATCAAAGGGACTTCAATATTGCTTTGCTTTTGAATTTGTTATTCTTAAGAGGTAATATTTGCATGACTCCTTTTCAGTAAGTGGCCTTCACACCAATTTCAGATGTAGAAATTTATTTCGTGAATATAGCTCTACAGTGTATACGACAAACCATGGATCAAACTCTAGCTGGTGATAAACAAGTTCATAACCCAAAAAACCACAACTTGACCTCAGTAAAAACCTCATTGTGTTCGCGAGATATTCGAACTTTCCTAAAAAAAAAAATTTTATATCATTCTTTAATGTTCCAAGCAAATAAGAAGCGTTTCTGTATTACTGAATATTGTACATAAATGTTACAATCAAAGAAGGCAGATTTTTGACAGCAATTATTTACTGTCTACGAAAATGAAATGACAAAGTGTCCTAATAGATATCATGAAGAAACCAAATCGGAAGATATTTTTTGGTGTCAACCGTAAATAACTGTGCGAATGTTACAAACTACTATTCAGTAAATAATAATAAGTAGTGTATATAATTTTTATGTCTCATATAATAATATGTATATCTAACATTCAGTTACCTCTTTACGGTTTTATTGATATTTCAACCTCTCTCGAAACAAGTGTTACACACTTATCGAGCATTAATTTATTCACAAACTTTTCTCATGTCTAATCTATGTTCTTTGTGTATCATAATTATTCACTATTACACTCTCTATGTGTACTTATATATACCTAGTGAATAAATATTATTATTACTATATTTTCGAGACTAAGAATTAACATGAAACGCTCCTCATTCGAACATAAAATAATTATCTGAGATAGGAATTCAATTTTCTTTATCTCTTGATACGCACGAAAGGTAATCCCTATAATATTCGGAGAATATCATGCGTAGCTAGGAAGGGGAAGGATAGGAGGTAAGTATTGGAATTTTTGTTTGGACTGTCGGAGATTATAAGTTCTTTGGAATACTTCCTTCGGCCAAGATCTTTGCCGCGTTCTAGAGACAAACAAAGTTTTGGTAAAGGTTTGTTCGACATTTCTCAAGGTTGACGACGAAGGGATATGCTGACTGGACTTGTTGAGTTCGTCTGACTGGTATTGCTAGTGATGGAATGATAGCAAAGATTTCTGAGGTTCATTTCCGTGGAAGTATCTATAGAAAAGTGGAAGGTCGGCGACATTTCTTCGGTTTCCCAATGATGTCAAAGAATTTCTGAGTCTAGATGGAATCTAAGAGCATCCGTGTAGGTTTGGGTGCTGAACCCCATAATTATGTGGGAACAGTATACAAAATAGTTAAATAATATCTCAAAAACTAAGGTCAAGTCAAGATTCCCCTCAAGGAATTTTTTTCGAAAATTCAAAATAGTGAGTTGCAATGTAATTCTTCGCAGAAGTTCTGGAAGTTTAAACATTCCGGTTTAACCTGGGTATTTCTTTTGAGCCAGCGGGCCAATGAATATTAAAGGAACATCCACTTTGCTGAAATAACTTAAATTATTATGTGGCCTCTCTCAACTTCTTTGAGCTCTGCATACATTGAATTAGAGAAATGGAATAACAAACTCCAGAACTCCAGTAACGTGAAGATTCTTGACAATTATTATGAAGATGGATAGGCAGAAACATTCAAATATGCCTGAAGGATAATAGCTGGTTCTGTTTATGATGACTCACTCAGTTTATTTCTTTTATGAATAAAGGGAATTGTTTCCTTCCACCAGTTTCATCTTCCCCAATTAAAAAAATCCCTAGATATTTTATTATACTATCCTGTAGCTGTATTCATAAACCAAATCACAGAAAATGAAAATCATCGTGTGATTAAAAATAATTTTGAGAGCAAGTCATGTCGTGTGATTGATAATTTTGAGAAAATCTTATCGTTTGTGAATTCTTCACATTTGCCATGAGTACCTAACGGCCGAATCAATTCAAAAATTCGAGTTCCGTCAAAAAGTACAATTTCCTCAAATGGGACACCCCCGTATACGATATTCTCAAAATATAATTGACTTTCACAAATGACAATTTTTTTTTTTTTGTTGATTCTGGCTCCTTGCTATTATGGAATGATCTGAATTATAACAATTTATTCAAACATAGAAATACTTTATATGCTGAATATTATAGTTTCTTACATAACTTGGATCGTTCAATATCTCCCCGTTACCCTTTTATGTATATTTACAATCTGCTTGGGACTTCAAAGGTCCCAAGCACTTATTTACTATTGAAATTACCCATCCAAATCACCCGCACTCTTGCCCAACTAGGTATTACGTATTGCCAATCAATTCAAAATTAAATTCACCCTAAACGGAATTGCCTACTCCATTTACCCTGATCAAATCTGCCCAGTATGCAACAGAAAAGAAAATGAATTTCTTCTCCATATTATTTTTGACTGTCCGATCTACACTGTTATGAAATAAGTAGCTTCATGCCTAGGAATTTGGAAACATTAATTATTATTGCCTTACAAAAAATAACAATCGGTGATGCTAGAATAATTTCTGAATATATATGGAGTATTCTCAATAAGCTGGTATCATTTATTTTGAATGAATAAACAATAATTGTATTTTTTTTTGTAACTGTTGATATATTAATTTATGCTTTGTACCTGGTATGTATTAATGTTCAAATAGTTTATTCGTTTATTTCCAGAGTACATACAGAGACTATATATTCTTCCTATACTATCCTCATTTTCTTCTCTCATACACTCGTTGCTGAAAACCTGTATGAGAAGCAATGAAATAATTTTATTATTATTTTGAATTCATATTATTCCAGTCACAACTCTGCGGCCTCCGACGCCACGCAGAGTCGTGCTGGATAAAATCCAGTGACTACTCCCCCCAGCCTGTGGGGTGAATAATCACTCTGGGACCAAGAACCGTGTGCCCTGAGTAAACGCAATGATCCAAGTATGACGGCCTTCTGCATTCCACCAACCAGGATGTGTGCCTTATCACTGCACGCTGGGATTTTCTGGATTTCCGAGAGCAGCGTATGTCGTGTGCCTCCTAGAGAGCCGATTATCAGGATGCTGACCAATTCCACAGAATGGTCTGGATGGAGCCTGCGGAGTTCGAAAAGAAGATCTCGATATTCAGTCCGTTTCTTCTCCTCCTTCAAAACGATGTTCGGTTTGACTAGCGCCGACAACTCGATCACGAGCATCGCTTTGGTTTGATGGTCGAGGAGAGCTACATCAGGCTTGTTAGCTTGTATTTGCCTGAGAGTGGGCAATGAGAAGTTTCAATAAATTCGGCACCTCTCATTCTCCACAACGGACTCAATATCCCCCGGAGCAAAAGGCAGCATAAGGGGTCTTGTATATTCCGTACAAGTGCCTCAAATGATAGTATAGAGCACTCGCAATGCCGCATTGTGTCTATGGATATAGGCCGAGATTGCAGAAGCTTTCTCACTTCTGCATCATTGATGCGGGCCTTTCCTCGAGCGGGATCTAGCTCAGTAACTGAGTCCTGAGCCTCACGCTCGGAGTCGAAAATCAGAGACAATTCTTCGGCTGCTCGACGTGCTGCCCTAAAGAGAAAAAGCTCCTTCTCCTGCATCTTCATGGGTTTTAACCATTTGCATGGGGGATCCGAACTCCTGATGACTTTGCAGGCGCCATCCAGAACCATACTGTTATGAAGATACTCCAAGCTCAAGAGTCCACGGCCACCCTGGTCTCTAGGTATGTATATAACCGTGGAACGGACGAATTTGGATGCATCATCGTCAAGTTGTCGCAGCTCGACTTGATTCCACTTTATCACTCCAAATGAGTAAAGTAGGACCGGAACAGCAAGCATATTAGTAGCAGCAACTTTGTTCTTTCCCGACAGTTCTGACGACCAGATCTGTCGGAGCCGCTGCCGATACTTGCTGCGGAGAGCGTCTGCTTTCACCCGTTGTGCCTCCTGGATGTGAGTTTCATCTACACCCAGGTAGGTGTACGTCTCTCCGGCATCCTGGTGGTTCCGTCCACGAGCTGCTCGTCCTTGTCGTAGTTCTCGCATCGTTATTACTATCATTATTATTATTATATTATCAATCAATAGGAAATTCGATTGTGAACAAGAACTGCATTTCAAAATTTTGTCCTGAATTCAGAAATGAAGAAGCTGTCGACCATTTCTTTTCACTTTAGTAAGGTCAAAATTACGACAATTAGTTGTAGTTATACCTCGACCATCCTCGACTTACATAATCACTTTGAAAAATCATCGATAGCTCACTCATTTCTGAATTTAGGATAACTCTTTTTGCTCAGAAATCAGAATTTCCCATCGATTAGGAATATTGTTTACTGGATGTCCCTTTGAAGAAATTTTTGACGTAGGTAAATCGTGAACGCGATGTTAAATTTTTGACTAATTCTTGTTATCGTAATCAGCAGAAAAATGATCACTAGTTTGGCCATTCAACTGACATTGTAGCTCCAATAATAACCAAGTTAGCAATATAGTGCCGACTTAAGTTTGAAAACCCTGTATACCTACACCTACTATTGTATTGAACCATTACGAATAATTTTCTTTTGATCCGTGCCTATTGTATTGAATCATTACGATTCAAATATTTCTTACCTGTTGCAAGTTTCGTGTCATCCTGTTCGAAACCCTGAGAACACCACTCACAGTTTCCATCGCCAAGAAACGGCTGGAAATCCCCGTCTACTGGAAAATTGGCGACACTATCCGAACAGTTGAGTTCATTAGAACTAGCGAAATGCTTTTCATCAGGTCCCATTGTTTCATTATTCCGGATCGTACAATTCCGAAGCCTCTTTGCTTCGGTTTCCAAGTAATTGTCATCTGGGACTTTGTTCGCCTTGGCAGACGAGATTTCTCGAAAATTTACTGTCGTTATGATCAGAATGGTATATTGACTTAATGCAAAGAGGAACATATTGTTGGTTTTCTAGCCCGGTAGATGGTTGAGTCATTCAAGAAGCCATTCCACCTGGAAATAAGAATTATTTCAGCAATAACATCAAATGAATCACTTCTCTGACACATCTCTTGAAGATGGTTCTAAAATAATAAGAACACTTGATATGTTTTCAGTCGGTTAATAACTATTTCAAAATATCATCAAGAAGTACAAATATCTATGAATTAACATCACTCAAACTCTCGTTCATTTCAAGATCTTCTATCATAAATTAACTTGAATTAACACATTCAGTACATTGTAGTTTCGATTAGGTCAGCGGAGTTCATAGACGTCAGTTCCTTTATAATTTGCAGAAAAACCGCTTACCGTGCGATAAGCAGTATCGAAAGGCAACGACCATTCCCATTGCGGAAAATTGCGAACCTTGCATCTATTCCGAATTTAAATAGTACCCGAGTCGATAAGGCATGGTCATTATTAGATCAATCATCATTCGATTCGTCAATAGCAATTATTATAATAAAATCAGTACGTGGCACTCATTCATTGATTGCTGACTTCCAAAGTGATACTATGTCACTTTGGGGGTGTGACATCTCCTCGACTTTGGTGCTGCTGCAAATAACATAATGTAATGTAAGTACCAAGAACCATCATCTTGTTTTTGTTGTTCGCTCGTTTCATATTTGTTCTTTTTGCTGTTTGCTGTTCCGCCTTTTTGGCACATTTTTAGGTTTTCGTGATTGAATAAATAGATTTTTGTACTTTTGAAAAACAATTCTCTTTATTTGGGGATGAATATGGTTGGGTTGTGAAATACTCAAAATCCTCTTGCGAAATGGACAAGCGAGTACTCTTAAGTTGATGCATCGAAGTGAAGGAGATGTCTATAAGTTGCGACACGTGGTGAAGGTGCATCTGAGTTGCGACAATATGAATATATCAATGTCTTCAAATACTAGTGGAGAAGCGAAACCCAATAAACCATAATGATTTAAAATATCTGGCCGTGCCGCAAGCCGCAATAAATGTGATAATAATATTAAATCGTCGTATATATCCATGCATATTCTATAGTCACATCATTAATCCAGTATGATCATATTCTGTCGTCCAGCGTGTTATTCCGTCGTAGAACTAGCTGTGTATTGTACCAGATTTCATAACGAAGATGACTAGTAAGAATATAGCAGTTGCCCTCCTAATTGACAGCAGGAGCGAGACAGTACTGTTTCGGCCCACCAGGCCCCATCAGCCGCTCTCGCTTTGCTGACAACTGAGACATCTCAAACGCTTCCGGTGTATCACTCATTTCTAAGATAGGTTCTAGCAATATCACCATCTAGTGGTATAGTTCTAAGATAGGATCACGCGCGATCACGCAATATACAATATACTATGTCGCTACCATTTATAGTCAATACCTGATGACCTTTACGTCAGATCAGAGTGGTACTACACGTAGCAGTGTATCTGTATTTTCTCAGTAAACACATACTCGTTTATAAAACCTTTGAAAAACGGTAGTAATCGTGGAAATAACGTATATAATAGGTTAAAAACTTCAATCTTAAAATTTGATTGAAAGAAACGGGAAATCAACACGTTAATTAGACGCTTTATATGTAACAGTTCATTACATTATGTTGACATACAATTAACCACTATTAAACGTTGAATAAAAACGTTATATATTGATACTTTCAAGTAATTATCGTTTATTTCAACGTTTGAACACACACACGTTTGACAACAAACAAATGTATAGAGTGTAATTTGAAAATTTGAAGTTGGACGTGCATGGTTTTCCAGGGGTCGTTTGACGGAAGTTGACTTTCACACATCGGCTCCAAAGTAATAAGGGTTTGACAGAAGTATAATTTTTTTAGATCATATTCCAAGCAGCATAACTGAGATAATGGCTATATGAAAAGATCTGGGACACCCGGAATAGATTCAGATTCAGATGAAGAAATTGCGGCAAATGAAGCAATTCAAACTCCAGTACCTGCTATATTTAAATGATAAATCTTAGTTCTTATTCATTTCTTCTTTGGGTATAAAACTAGAAATTGAAATTATTTTCCCACTATAGTGCGATAAAGTGTATCCCATTACGAAACTGAAATCAGGGTTGTTATGTTTCACATTACATATACCTACATATTGGCAGTAGGTGAATACCATTTTGATGCAATCATATTTAAATGATAATGATAATGAAATCAGTGAAAACCTTACCTATCTATTTTAATTTATTCAGATTGATCAGCATCCCAAATATGCATTAATAGCTACCTCAGCTACACGTATATATTACTCATCTATGCCGAAATTTGTGTTCAGAGGCCCTTTGGAACGACAATCCGCGGTTTACTAACCGCGTCTTTTGGCTAGAACCACGCGGGTATCAGAATGATTCTGCGCTGGAATACTGGACCAATTACGGGAGTTTCCGGAGTTTCTTCTGATTGCTCCATGCCGAAACTCAGGGGAGATCCCTGAACTTACCATTATACAAATAAATATCACTAGTTATGTACGCTTGATTAATACAGTGCTTTCGTAAAGTTACCTATTGAATAGATTCATCACCCAAACTATCCATTTATTAGGAATCTCCTGAAACAAGTCGATTATTATTTTCAATTTGCCACATTTACAAAGAAAACTTGAATACACAGGGTGATCCACGTTTTGAGTTATGACGTCCGCGACAATTTCAAATGGAACGACATCCTATATATATTATTACATTTTTGGAATCACCACTGAATTCAAAAATTCATCACCCAGATGGTTTTTATACAGTGCGTTAGTTAAATTAAGTGCTTTCGGGAGGTATACTGAATAAATTCATTTTTAGACAAACTATATTCAAGTGTGATCCACACTAAAAAAAATTGTCGGTATATAGTTAATACTAAACATTTAGTTAAATAGGAGCCAGTCATGTACATTCATCTAATAATACCACTACAAAATGGTATAACACTATATACTATATATATATCGAATATTACCACTATACAAAATAGTTTATTCATACTATTATAGTACAGTATGATACAATTTTGTTGTGGTATTATTTGGTGAATGTAGTGACTGGCGCCTATTTAACTAAACGTTTAGTATTCACTTCCGACTATTTCTCTGAGTGCACGTTCGAGTTATGACGTCCGCGACAATTTTTTTCAAATGGAACACATGAAAGACTCTGGATTGAATCTAAGAGCATCATGCAGCGTATGTTCGAATGCTGAACCCCATACATGAGAACAGTATTTTAAAACCGGCCGTATCCGTGCTAGAGAAGCTGTTGAGGTGTGAAGTAGATTCTTGCACGGAACAATAAGAATCCTAGTTTTTGTGAAGCAGCTTTCACGAGATGGATCGGACATGTGTGAAAGTAGTAGATATAATTATGTGTGAACAAAGGGTGTGAACCCAATGATGTCAAAGCTCATTTAGTACTAGATTCCGAAAAAAAGTACTTTGGTACTGAACATCTTTGAATTTTGCTAAATCTAGTACGAAAGTCATAGCTGAAGCACTTATAGTCACTTGTCTTTGAACGCCGTATTCAGCGCCTGCTAAGGCCTATCGTTCCAACAGAGCTAAGAATTACGAAAATTAGAAGAAGGCAAAGTACAGTTCATATAACCTTCAAATTTATAAATTTGTCAAAATGATGTCAAATCTCAAATCAAAACAGAAAACAAAGATGAATATTGTGTAAAATTCAATCTGACCCAAATTTTTATTCAAAAGTGAATTTACAATGTCTTCGGATTATTATATATTCACCATTGTGTATTTTCTAATCAGTATTTGTCTTATTTATCCACCCACTGAATTTGTAACAGCTGGCTTGACCATTCCATCAATTTTCTCTTCTATTCTGGGAAGTGAACATGAAAAATGCATTACTTATCATATGAAAAAGTCATGTTTGAATTTACTCATTTATTCTTTGTTACCTCTTGGTTATTTAGTATCATCATATACTTTGGAATACACAGAAACTGTATGTACAGACATTTAACTAAATAAAGGTCTCAATTTTTATATACAGTAGGAACTGTTTTTCAGATTAGCCAGCTAGCAGTATCAGACACATTATTTTGGAAGCTATTTTATACTACAAGTCTTGTTCTACCTCTGCTGAGTTTTTATGAGATTTACAGTTGGACAAGGAATGACTACAGCAATCACCCTATTGCTGTCAACATATTCAAATTCTGCAATGATAACATGCATTGGAAATCTGTTGCTAATGACATTGAAATGGAATACAGAAGGTATTAAACTCATCAAGTTGGGGAGCTGTTTATGTTCAACTTTCATTTACAGAATAGACAATCTCTCAATTCAAACTAGCCCAGTTGTTAATATTGTAGCAACAGAAAACTGGATTCTGAAAATTACACCACTTACAATATTTGTTGTACATCAGAGTGATGCCTCCTTAGTTGTAAAAGAAGCCAATACATACCATATATCACCCAGCAGTCTAGTTCATACACAGTTTCTAAATATTGAAGTGAAATCTAGAAGACAGGGTGTTAATCCCTTTGTGATAAGAGTAAATGCAGGTGACTTCAAGGATCTAGCAGACAGAGTTTCGAGAACTATCACTATAATGCCCAATGTGAAGTTTCATCAGTCTGTCTTAGATCAATTTGTAGATGTTTTCAAAGAAACTATAAAATGCAATCCTTCTTATGGAACAAATCAGGTACATGTGCATACTTCTTTAAAAAGACAGTGTATTCAATTTCTCATTTTTCAGGAACTGGAGCAGTGTATTGGTTGCCTACAAACTAAACCAAATGTGAAAATCCAAAAATTATGTGAGGACAGTCCAGGACAAAATAATTGTGCCAGCTGTTATTGTAAGCCAATGTGGTGTAGTGACTGTTTGGCCAAATGGTTTGCCTCACGTCAGGACCAGGAACAACAAAATAGATGGTTGTCTTCAAAGTGTACTTGTCCAATGTGCAGAGCAACCTTTTGCTTGTTGGATGTCTGTTTGGTAAATGAGTTATCAGATGAAGAATGAAGAAATTGTTGAAAATATTCACAAATGTTATAAATAAAAGTGAAAAAAAAATCCTACATATTTTTTTTTATATTTTGGTATTTTGTATGGTACTATTATTTTGTTTTGTTCTTTGATGAAATATTATTTCTCTTGGTATATGCTGTTATAAAATATAATATATGGTTTTAAAAAATGTTATGATCCAAGATGATGTTCAATGTTCATTTCATATTAACTTCACAGAGCAACATGCTACTTTTTGAATAAATTCAGGTCAAATTGCACTTTTCAGGAACCCCCACATATTATGTTTGTTAGTTATCTTTAAATTTACACCATTAATTTTCAATGGAACACTCTGTTTTGTATATTTATTAGGCATTAGATGTGGGCTCTCCAAAATTATGGAAATTTTCTAAAAATTGTTATTCATGTCCAATTAATAGAAAATGTTTGGAACAGAGAGCAAAATGTCCAAAACATGGCCTTATATTCTTGTGACTTATTTTCTATCATTTTATCTGTATTGACCTGTAGCTATAAATACTTTATGTTGTATTGTAACAATGTGTAGTTCCAATCTCTTTATACAAATTTGTCAGTAAGATTTCATCTTGGACAATAGGTAATAGGTGGCGTGCAAGAACTGTCAGATGACCGACCCTGGAGGCAAAACATATTTGTTTACAAGTGATCGAAATAGTTTTCCACAATCATTTTGGCATATGAATTGTATTTTTCCGCTATTCATCAATTCGCTCATGTACGAAGGCGCTGAAGGGCCACCTATACTATTTTTTTTCGAATCCCGACTTTAAAGTCGGACCCCCGACTTTAAAGTCGGGGGTCCGAGATTAAAGTCGGGGGTCCGACTTTAAAGTCGGGGGTCCGAGATTAAAGTCGGGGGTCCGACTTTAAAGTCGGGGGTCCGAGATTAAAGTCGGGGGTCCGACTTTAAAGTCGGGGGTCCGAGATTAAAGTCGGGGGTCCGACTTTAAAGTCGGGGGTCCGAGATTAAAGTCGGGGGTCCGAGATTAAAGTCGGGGGTCCGACTTTAAAGTCGGACCCCCGACTTTAATCTCGGACCCCCGACTTTAAAGTCGGACCCCCGACTTTAATCTCGGACCCCCGACTTTAAAGTCGGACCCCCGACTTTAATCTCGGACCCCCGACTTTAAAGTCGGACCCCCGACTTTAATCTCGGACCCCCGACTTTAAAGTCGGACCCCCGACTTTAATCTCGGACCCCCGACTTTAAAGTCGGACCCCCGACTTTAATCTCGGACCCCCGACTTTAAAGTCGGACCCCCGACTTTAATCTCGGACCCCCGACTTTAAAGTCGGACCCCCGACTTTAATCTCGGACCCCCGACTTTAAAGTCGGACCCCCGACTTTAATCTCGGACCCCCGACTTTAAAGTCGGGGGTCCGACTTTAAAGTCGGGATTCGAAAAAAAAAAGTATAGGTGGCCCTTCAGCGCCTTCGTACTCATGCCATCACATTGTGCTGTTGTAAAATGCACAAAAACTGCAGCGGAAGATGAAGGAATCCGGATGGTACATTATGATTCAAAAGTAAGTACCTACTATAGTCACACATATAGTTTTCATTTTTGAAATTTGGTTATTTCTCTGATTTCTCATCGGAATTCCTTCTGCAATAGGAGCTAACAGAAATATACCTGAAATTTCTAGAATAATGCAAGAAGATTGGATTCATGCAATCAATCGGGAGAACTGGTCTGACATGCTGACGATCGTGTGTGTTGTAGACATTTTCAATGTATTAGCAGTGTTAGCTTGTATTGCAGAAGTGGCAGAAGGAATCTTCATAAGGAATGACAACATTTCATAATGATAACTATGTGAGATTACTATTTACCTGAAAAATCATATTCCCTAGTCTCTTGCTGTATTTTTTGTGCATTGTGCTTGAATTAATGAATAATGCAAGAAACACGATTCGTATGCCAAAATATTGTGAAAAACTATTTCAACCTTTTGATTCCTCTAAAAAGTGAGGTTGTGTTTCAATAATTCACAGAAGAGCGAGGTTGTGTTTCAATATTTTGCCTCCAGGGTCGGTCATCGTGCACGCGACCTATAAACGTCATTTGATTTATTTTCATGTCAGTTTGATGATTATTAGTCAAGATGTTTTTCTCCAAATTACATTGAAAGTGGCTTTTTAAGGACACTTAAACAGGCAAAAAGGTGCTTTTACTGCCTAGGCAGACATTTTTTTGCTATGCAACGCTCCAAATAATTATTCTAAACAAATTGATTGATAATCAATGTTGACAATGCCTTTGGGTGAACACAAAATGATGGAGAATTTGGAATTTGCGTGAAATTAAAATGAATTTGGAGAAAAAATATGTTTCACATCGCAGAAAAGAAGATCCAATGCCTTGGCTGGCGTTTCATAGCTTCTGCATTGTGGTTTTCTGCCTAATAAAACAAATAACTATTGCTCTTTCAATACAAAATATTTAATTTATTTATATCACATATTATTTGGTTTATGAAACTAATTAAATGTATATGGTTTGTTTAAACATTCCTTTGGCATTCAATTTGCTGATGAATATATTTTTTACTACTCCTAATCAAACCACCTATCATGATGGATCCACCTTTCTAATCCTTCATTGAAACTGAAAAAGAAAGGACGTTGAAAAGCAAGGAAACTATATATATAGTCTCGATCCTTGGTTGAAAAGCTTTAAAAATTTTTGGGCGACATTGGAACACTTGAACAATAAAACAAGTGCTTCATTATGTACTTCACTTACTAGTTTGAATTTTTGCTACACCAACAAACAAATAGGCCACATATATCATATATCTGTATTCATATATACAATTTATTGTATAAAACATGATATTGAGTCATTTTATCGCCATATCGTGGCCAAAATCAGCAGACCGAGAGCGGCTGATGGGGCATGGTGGGCCGAAACAGTACTTTCTCGTTCTTGCTTAATTGGGGCATTTTTATCCATTGTTGATCTCTCAGTTATGAGTACTAGTTCTAAGAATAAAGAATTAATTTCACGAAACATAGAACGAAAACATTTAAAAACAGAAAAAACCAACAGTAAAAAAGATTTGAAGTTGATAATCACCATGTTGCTCTTCTCGGTAGTGTTTTGAGTGCTTGTCTGGAGCTATAATATAGGGGAACATACCAAATAGCAAACAATTTCTTATCACTGGACTCCCAAAACAGCTTCAAACACAGGACTGGATAAGCAAAAATTCCACACAAGCAATAATACAAATACAAATATATTTATTCACTTGGAAAAACACATATACATTCAAGCTATGAGCAACAAGAGAAACATCTTACACGATTGGACACCAAACAGGACATGAAAAATATTTTAGAAAAGTTGGACTTCATATTTACAGATATTTCCTATATTTCAACTAGCCCACCTAGATTTCTGCAAGTCTATCTGGCCTTCCAGAGTTTTGGCAAGATAAATCACGAATAATTGAGAGAGAGCCACTCCTAGTGCTATTCCTGCAATTGTGTAGAGATTCCTTTCTGCCCAAGAACGCACGATTTCTATGCAGCCTGACGTCCAAACTTTCTTACTGGCCTCGGCAACCTTAAAGCAGCAAGAATTGATTATGACCAGAAAATGTACAGGGTCTTCACATACAGCGTGTCTCACTTTAAATGGCCCCCCCTCTACAGTCTGTCCAAGATAAAGTTGAACAGCATGGGGATCTCGGAAACGGTAGGAGATACGAAGTCGCTTAAATGGGGAAAAAGTTGCGCATTCGGAGGCTCATATCAAGAGCCTTCGAAAATTTTGAAAATTATTTTTAGTTTTTGTGTTATATCGAAAAAAGTGAATTTTTGGAATTTCTATTTTATTTTTTTTCTCCGTTATTATCAGAGATACAGAAAAACTGAAAATACTTTTTCATTGCAACTTTTGATGAGGTTTAACGTGGTGATACCGATTTTTTTATGCGACGTTTCGTTTTCGTGGAACCATCATCAACTTTTGTTTTTTAAATACGGTCCTGATAATTTTTTCACAGATTCTGAAAGGTTTTTTCATTCTGAATTCAACAATGTACTATACAAGGTGATTCGAATGTGTTTCGACCTATTTCTATCCATCATCAATGTTTTTTTGAACTTCCAAAAGAAAAAAAGCCATCAGTTCCACTTATTTCTTATCATTTAGTGTCAAACTTGATGGATTAGTTATACAATACTGAAAAGTGAATAAAAAATATTTCACTACATCATTCGATCAATGCAGCGTTTAAAATTGTTGATGAATTCTTACACGAATTACTTTAACAACTTAACTTTGACAATACCTGAGACATTCATAACAAATGTTCAAAATGATAACCATTATTTTCTGAACAAAGATATCCTCTTCTCACAGTTGTTTCTAAGACATTGCTAAGCATTTCTGGGGTTATTCTATTGAATGCTTCGAAGACACTGTCCCTTAGTTCTTCTTCATCCTCAAAGTTATTTACGTGTACAAAGTTCGATATATCCCCTAAGAAAAAATCCAGCTGTGTCAAATCAGGCGACCGCGCCGGCCAAGGGATAAAAACGCACGGACTTCTCTGGAATTATGTACCGGAGCGCCATCTTGTTGAAACCAACAGAGTTCTGAACTTCCGCAATCGGTAAATCATCCAGAGCTTCCTCAAGATGATTCTCAAGCGAATTTCTATAACGTTCGGAAGTCTGTGTTTCATGGTAAATAGAAGGAACAATAAATCGTGTACCAAATATTGCAACCCACATATTAAAGCCGAAACGGTGTTGGTGTCTCGCTGTAATGTATAAATGTTCATTTTCTCGTGAACAATAATGTGTATTTTTTCTATCGAAGCTACCATGATTAGTGACCATGCTTTCATCAGTCCAGATGATTGTTCGAAAGAAATCTGCAAAATTTTAACATTTCCTGGTATACCACTCACAGAATGTCTTGCGCCTTTCGTCATCGCCTGGTTTTAGCGCTTGACATATTCTGAATTTGTATGGATGGAATTTTTGTTTCCGCAAAATGAAATGGGTTGTTGATTGAAACCAGTTGATGAGGTATTAGTGTGTTGACTAATTTTCCTTCAAAATTAGTGGAACTGATGGCATTTTTCCTTTGGAGTTTCGAAAAAACATTGATGATGGCCAAAAATAGGTCGAAACACGAATGAACCACCTTGTATAATACATGGTTGAATTCAGAATAAAAAAACCTTTTAGAATCTGTGAAAAAATTATCAGGACCGTATTTAAAAAACAAAAGTTGATGATGGTTCCACGAATACGAAACGTCGCATGAAAAAATCGGTATCACCACGTTGACCGTCATCAAAAGTTGCTATGAAAAAGTATTCTCAGTTTTGCTGTATCTCTAATAATAACGGAGAAAAAAAATAAAATAGAAATTCCAAAAATTCACTTTTTTCGATATAACTCAAAAACTAAAAATAATTTTCAAAATTTTCGAAGGCTCTTGATATGAGCCTCCGAATGCGCAACTTTTTCCCCATTTAACCGATTTCGTATCTCTTACCGTTTTCGAGATCCTCATGCTGTTCAACCTTATCTTGGACAGACTGTATATCTCAGTTATTAGTCATGCGATTCCAACCAAATCTGGCGTGGTATGAATAACCATCAATATGATCAGTTTTACAGAGATGCACATCATTTTGGACAATGCCGTGCGTTTTTATTGAAATAAAAAGTGGTCGATTTCTCATAAAATCATATTAGGCATTTTTTACAGGAAATCTAACCTCATATTATTGTTCCTCATGCTTTGGAACCTCCATATGCAAAAAATCACCTAATTCCGAATTAACAGGATTGGCTCCCTTTTTGACATTTTCAGTCTGGAATAAATGGTGACTTCAAATCAAATACGAATTTTGGATCGTTCAATGGCTCCGGTAGGTGGAAAATCATGATTTGGAAGAAAAAACGAGTTATACTTTTTTATGTTGAACTCACCGTTTCCGAGTAAATAATTATTACGTTCGCAAAAATACTGTTTAGATGTGCCTGTTTTTCTGAAACCCTTCATAGGAATCTCATGAAAATCCACCTATGTGGGTTTGAAACCATGAAGAACATTATTATGAGGTCAGTTTTCCTGTGAAAAAATGCCTAATATGATTTAATAAAAAACTGACCCCTATTCATTTCAATAAAAATGCACGGCACTGGCTAAAATTATGTTTGCCTTTGAAGAACTGGTCATATTGATGATAATTCATATCGATACAAATTTGGTTAAGATCGCACGACTGATAGCTGAGATATAGAGGGGGAGCCGTTTGAAATGAGACATGCTGCATATAGGGTTATATTTAAGTAAGTGGCCATACTGCAAGGGGAGATTATCTGGGTGATTCTAAGATGAAGAGTTCATATAAGCATAGGCTCTGGAATGCTTTGTTTTCAAGATACAAGGGTGATGACGGGTCGGAAGTATTGATTACCCTGTATGAGCTTTCATGATGGCAATATTTAGTCTGATGGTTGGTGACTGAGTCTCAAAATTTCAGAATGATACTCATTGAAGTTATTGGGTAATCCCATGGTAATCCTGATGGGTGTTTTGAGGGCACCTACCTGATGTACACTGCTGCCCAAAAAAATCTGAGTTATTTTGGTATATTTCTTCATCGTTTAGGCACATTGTTGATCTACCCAAGGGTCCACCTCATTAGCATTTTATGATATGATTCAAGTGTTTTGGTGCATTCAATTAGCAAGAACTTGAGCAGTATTGGTTCCAAGATTACCCATTCTTTTTGATATTGATTATATGATGGAAATGGCAAAGGCTATTTTTGAGATTTTATTCAGCATTCACGTTACAGGTTGTGATGTGAAAGTGAGATACTCAAATATTATCTCAATGATAGACAAAATGGATGATCTGCGGCAATAAAAGTGTGTTATACAATTTTGTAGTGTAGTATTATCAGATGAATGTGGTGACTGGCGCCTATTTTACTAAACATTTGGTATTTATTACTGACTATATTTTTTTCAGTGTGGCTTTGCAAAGACTATAATTGTTAAATCTCTTTCGTCGAATAATCAAAAATTGTCTGGTCTTATATTATATTATATTATATTATACCTTTTATTTCGTCTCCTACAATCAAAACTCTGACGTCTTTCAAAATTATTATTTTTTCTGTGACGGGAAAAAAGTTTGGCATTTCATCTCTGTTGGCAGGTTATAAAATGTCACTTTTCATAAATTACTTTTTTCCCGTGGGAAAAAAGTGAGTACTTCTTTCCCGGATATATATCACATATATATACTCTGTTGATGGCTTTTGTTGTGCAATAGTTCCGAAAAATGAGTCAATAATACCGTCTCCGAGAAATAACTGCAAATCCTTTTATCTTCCATTCGACTTCGCGGTTTCGTATATTACTAAACAACTACTGAATTCGCAATTTTTTAAAATCAAATTACAGAATTGAACTGACAGAAGTGACATCAGATATTTGATTACTTCAAAAGAATGATGAAGATGCCTATAAAACGCAGGTGTCCCTACTGTTAAAAACTTGAAATTTCACATGGATAATTTTCAGATTTCGAAATAATGTAATATCTTCTCAATATTGATTCGTCCTTCCTTCTGTCACAGAAAAAAATAGTGTATTATACACGGGAAAAATATTAGATTTTAGCTCACGGTTTTTTGTCTCCCTCCGCTACGCGTCGGGAGACAACACAACCTGGAGCTAAAATCTACAACTTTTTTCCCTTGTATAATAAATAACTATTTTTCCCCACTATCTTTTGTTTCTATCAACCTCAATGACATATCCAAACTATATACAAAGCGTTCAACTAAAATATAAGGAAGTAACAATAATAATACTTATATATTTTCACATCTATTCTGCCTTTTTGTTTTTTATTTAAATTGATCCACCATTCTCTTTTTCTACAAATTATTGGTTATCTAACACCATGCAGATTTTGTTGGAAATGAAATCAGCCGATGGCGTGCATCCGATCCTTCAAGAATGCACTCTATGAATCATATTATTCAATTCTTTCATTTAATTTGACAAAATTGTTTCAATTATGATAACTATTGTTTTACCTACCGACATTTCCAGAGGAATAAAAATCCAGAATACAAAACCTGAAAATATTAAATTTTTTCAGTTACTTCATGCTGCTTCATGTCTATGATTTTTTATGTCACAAGCTCCCATACTTCCATATTTTAAAACAAATGGCACCAAATTATAGAATGAATTTTCACTACTCACCAGCTGCTTTTTCATACCATACCTGCTTTTTCATACCATACCAATAAGATGAGAAATAATAAGAGGATTTAGGTACAGGAAACTACCTACAGTAGTGGTTGTGCTGTGTAATGAAGATAGATATAGTAGTCCATGGGCATAAGCTGATGTTTGGATAAAAACATCAGGAGTCCTTATGATTTATTTGGGCAGCAGTGTACATTAAAATTTGGAATAAAATCAGTTTTTCATCATTTCCTCAAAAACTAACTGATATACAAAAATTCAATAAGGTACAAGAAAGTTGTATTTTCAATAGTTTAATCTGATGAAAATATCAAAAAACCTACTGTGGCCTGTATATCAGTGTCATTTAATTTTTATGAGTTATAGTTAATTCCCACTCAATGAGACTGTTGAAACATATCCAGTATTTTATTTTCAATGGATTTTACAGTATCTTTTTATTACTTAATTGCCAATTTTTTTTTTCACTTTATGAAGATGTAACTTACTGATAGGGTTTGAACTCCATAGCCACACATTATATTCACTAGTGGAGAACTGAGGTCTGTGGGATTAATGCAACAAGAAAAGGGAACTCCACAGTGTTCCACACTTGGAGAAGTGCAGTTGAAGTATTCATTCTTTGACCAATCCATATAACCTTCTGAACTGAGCCCACAGCAACGAAACTGAAACAAAAATTACTTTTGTGAAAATGGTAATGTAAAATAGGAAATAATATAAAAAATGTCTAACAAATGAGTTCCTACATACTTTTAAAAGTACCATATTATTTGAAAAGGAAACTTACCTCTTGTTGTGCAAAGTCAATGAAATTTTGTAAATCAGGATCATCCCTGTAAGTGTGTATGATTTTGTCTGTGAAGTTTTCTTCTAGAACAGACTGCATTGAGTGGGGAAAGACAAATCCAACTATAGCAATTCCCATTTCCAATAAAAAGAATATCAAAAGACAAAGGGAATACTGAAATAAAAAAGTACAATTACAACTACAATGAATGCACCATTTTGTTTCTGAACTTGTTCATGATAGATTACTTACAAATTTAAGTAAGCAGGTGTTTTCTCTCAGGGCTCCCACACATCCAGCAAAACTGACAATGAAAACAACACCACCCATTATCACCATCACCAAAGAGATGTTCAATATCACATCATATACATTCTCAAGCTTCACCCAGCCAGTCAATTGCCATTTGTCTACAAAGGCATACAAGCCAATACCAATCAGAAGACCCCCAAATAACTGAAACAAAAAGATATTCACCCATAACCAATTCCTTAAGTGAAAACATCAGTTTCTTACCCAAAAGATGAAATTCAGGATGAATATCAGATATTTAACACAGGGGCTGACATGAGTGAAGTTGCTGGATGGTTGTCTTCTGTATTCTCTCCTATTATAAGAAGTAGTCATATTGGAATAGTACTTATCTGCTCTTAAAGTTCAAGTCCAGGGATCCAGTCAAGGGGTATAACTATCATAGGAACCAGGTGCACATTCAGAAAATGTTCCTCCAGAACATGTCAATCATAAAAATATGAAAGCTTGTCATAGAAGCAGCAGTTTCATTCAATTTCTGGAAAAATATATCTTTGCTATTTAAGAAGGTGTGTCATATAATCATACAATCAAAACAATGCCAAATAACATTGATGGTGACTCACCCTTTGTTTACAGTTATTGTAGTAGCAGGGTTGGATAATTATTTAATAAATAATGTAATCTATGGTTACTTTTTGTGAAAAACTAATGAGCAATGGTCAAGAAAACACAGTTATCAAACTATGAAACAATCATTCACGTATTTTAGTAACAGTAACAGGATTACTTAATAAATTGAATTCTGTTTTCTTTTCATCAATCACCAGATCTTTAAATAAATGGCATAATATGCCATAAATATTCTATAGGCTTGTTCGTTTGTATTGCTGTACTTGCTGAAGTTAATTTTTTTCCATATTTGTCTCTGTTCATTGCATGATTTAAACAGAGAAAGTAATAGAAAAAATCCAATGTCAGCAGGTAGCGCGAGCACAAACGAACAGGCCTTATATGTCAATTTGAAGTTTGACATTGACTTTTCACTGTCACACAAGTCTTCTTTCTAATCACTTAACTCTTATAGAACTGATTTATAATGGGTTATAAGTTTTATAGATTTCAGTTACTTAACACTTTCAGAAGTTCAGATTGGATTTGAATTTGAACCATTTGAAGTTATTTTTTATTATCCAGAACCAATTTTCATTGATCAAATCTCGTGGTAAATTGAATAAACCAATGGAATATTTATTTTCCACTTATATTTCAGAAATCCTTAGAAAAATATCATCACAGTATCACAGTATATTATCCTTTATCATAGATATACAACATTTTTCTGCAGAGAAGGAAAAAAAAAGCAATATGATCATATTATGGGGCCCCAAGTCATTACTATAAAAACAGTTGACCACTGATGATGAACATTTTGATACTGCTGGATACTGTTGTTCTTCAGAAGTGAGCTATTCCATCCTATTTCACCATCAGCATAAAAGCCAAGTAGGGGCACTTTTTCAAATATTTCACTGAAAATAACAATTTCTTCCTCTGCATTCTTCTTTGCTGAACAGCAAATCCTAATTGCCACACAGTGTCTTCTTAAAAAAATTCTTTTCCGGAACTTGGAAACTTCACTGGTGAACTCTACTTTTGATAAATATTCTCCATTAATCACACAGGAGAAAGCATTGAAATCTGCTTCAGAATCACTTGCTTGCCAAAATGCTATGGAAAAAACATCAGCATTTTTCTTCCTGAATATTTGTGGTGAACTTACAGCTCTAAGGACTCCACCTGCTAGTGCCACTGTCTCATTATTGTTTTGAACTAATTTTGTCAACAGGTCATCTATAATCTTCTTGCGATTTGTGCTGGACTTTCTAGTAGTAGTGAATATAAGAAGACATTTGAGTTCCTGATTTTGTTCAACCATGTTTTGAAAATTTGGATCATCATTACCATCATAATAAAACATAGCTGTACTGATATTTGGAATTTGGGGTAAGAACAAACCCTCCATTGCAAATTTGTCTACAAGATTGATTTCTGGTTGAAAAGATGATAGAACTCTGCAGCATGATAACACACAATATTTCACATCTTTTGGTATCAACTCCTTTTCAATATATTGTGTAATAGATGTTGAAGAAAATATATCTTCTTCTGTATGAACACATACTTTTTTGTTGGATCTTATTGTTCTACTGTCTATCAAAATAATGCCTACTGATACACAATTATGTTTTAGGTTTCCACTTTTTTGAATGGAATAAACACACTTTGAGGTAGTTCTGGAACTGGAGGTTCCTCTTTTGAAACAAGTGAACCAACTTGGTTCAATTCTCTTTTCTAGATGATTTATTGCTATGTCCTTCCATGAACTGTTCACTTGAGAGCATGTCCTCAACTCATCACAATTCAAGTAACTGAATACAATGTCAAGAAGAGGATAAACATTCTCTAATGCAGATCCAAAATCAAAATTTTCTATTATGGATATTTCTGTAGGTGATGTCTTTGACTCTTTGATTGTTTTCAAACAAAACCCTTGATGTTTTGCAACCATCTCAATGTGTCTATCTACCACTTCTAACAAATTATCTTATAGTTAGTTATCAATATTGCCGAATTTTCGTTTTCCCATTCCCATATTTTCCATTCATGATCTGTGTTGCCTCGCCTCGGCATGAACAACAATTCTTGGGCAGAGATAAGTTACTTATTAGATAAATTATCCACAATTATTTCTGGTGAGAATCAACTTAAAATAATAAAATGTACAAGGGTAAGCAAGAAAATGAACAAGTGAATATAAATATGGCAAATGGCAAACAACAAAGAAAATCAAAACTAATATTTTGCTTTTGATCTTCCTATGATTTTGACCTTGACCTCTTTTGTCCTTTCGACTTTGACCAACAAGTTCACCGTTTGAAAACCAGGGGCACCAGGGCTGTTCCTGACCAAAAATATATTGTACTAGATCTCATTTCAAAAAAGTACCAGAATTGGGAATTTAGTACTGTATTTAAATTTTCGGTAAAGCTGCATTTATCATGCGATGGGTTTTTTTTCGGAAAGTTTTTTGGTACTTACATATTTTTGTCTGAAAAACACGAACTTGATAATGAAAATGTGAACAAACCACTATTTATCGAGATATTTCAAGAAAAAGTTCGAAATTTCGCCTTCTTTTTTCCCCTTGTGTTGGATGCATTTACAGCTACTTGCTCTTCTTATTTTGTCATTGGACACTTTATATACTTATGATGTACTTCAATGACACATTTTTTTATAAGAAATTCAACAGGAAATATGATTTCCATGGCGAGTTTTTCATATTTAGTGAACAAGCATACCAGATGACAGCCTTAATCAGATGTCAAATGTCAACGGATTGATTGCTTTTGAATGACATCACACACGCCATTATTTTAAATGATATTCTTTCTTCTTTTCACTAAAAATATAGAAAAATCACAAGAGAATCATGTTCCTTGTCGACTCATATAATAGAAACATGAAAGAAATGTGTCGTACATTGTGATAGATATATATAAATTGTCCAATGATGGAAAAAGCAGAGCAAATTTTTCTAAATGCGATCCAGAAGACAGGCGGAAAAGAAGGTGAAATTTGTAACTTTATACTGAAATATCTTACTAATATATGGTTTGTTCACATTTTCATTATCAAATTCGTGCTTTTCAGACAAAAATACGTAAAAGTACTGAAACAAATTTTCGAAAAAAAATCCATCGCATGATAAATGCAGTTTTACCCAATTTTTTTCAGATTGCCGCCGCCGAAGTGCTTGCATAGTTATTATTCACAAATACAAGTCGCCGAAACAACAAATATAAGTGAAATGATTTCAGCACATATATAAGAATATCGAAATGAAAAATGAAATTCAATTGATCAGAGTAATTCAAATATTCTCAAAATGTGAATAAACTTCTTATTTCCGTGTCATTTGGCAACTTACTCCGGTATCTTTTCCGTCAATGTAGGAATTGGTCTTTTGATAACTTGAGGTTACGTATTTGTTCGAATATTCTACATACTTTTTTTCTAAAATTTTGGGGTTTTTGACTTTGACACTGACCCCACGTTCTAGTAGCGCCAACTGGTGAGAGTGAAAATGTTAGCCCCTGATTCATTTTCATCCACTTGGTGAATAATGTGAACCCAAGGATATCTGAAAACTCATTTGGTACTAGATTTCATCAAATAGTACTTAAGTACTGAACCTGAATATCTTCGAATAGTAGTAAATCTAGTACTAAAGTACTGACTGGCACAGCCCTGCCGAGAACGTTGGCATTCATTCATCTTGTTATTAAGATCTATCAGCTTTTTGGGTTGCGTCCTGAAACCAGTAAACATGATTAAAAATAATAAAAAAGAAGAAGTAAGAATTCAGAATATACCCTTTGTTAGTTTGTTGATTGTTTGTTGCTGTTTTACTTTTACTCTTTTCATAGTGGTGTGCTTACTTTTTCAACATTTCAACTATGTTTCCAAACAAACTATTTATAATGGTTTTTGAACTTTTATAGTATAAGTTGTTGAAGTTCTTGTTTGCATATCGACAGGAAAATGGTGATTGATTTCTTCAAGAAACATGGTCTCTGTATTGAACAACTCTATAAGTTTACTTCCTCAAATCGGCTCAAGTGATAGGAAATTATTATCTCCAAGCTTTCATGGAGATTATCGTTATGGAATTCGAGGTACCGCTCCACAAGTATCTAGTTCTAGTCCATCCTTAACCTCCTCAGAGGATTCTGAAGTTGTCCAGGGACCTACAGATTTGGACTCATATGATTCTTTTGAAAATACTTTTGCTCACTGGCCCGATTCACTATCATCTGTTGAGTTGTACAGATGTGAATACTGCAATTTTAAAACTGATGTTTTCGAATATTTCCTCAAACATGGACAAAATAACCATAATCAATCATTCAAGAGGAAATTCACTTGTAATAAGTGTCCTTACAGTGCAGCAAAAAGATGGAAAGTTATTGAGCACATGAAGTACCATGAAAAACTACCAGGTATTAAACTATATGAGTGTGTACTCTGTCCCTTCAAGGCTCCACAGAGACATCAGCTAGATAGACACATAATGTTCATTCATCAGAATATGGGAATAAAGTACAAGTGTCATGTCTGTTCCATAGAACTGCAATCGAAAACATTACTCAAAAAACACAAGAGAACCCATAAATAGATAAGGGTCTTTTGTAATTGCACATTATTCAATATTGGGAATCATGTCAGAATCATGTTTGGACACAGTTCATTGAACTATGATGGATGATAGATATTTTACCTAAATGGTATGACCTCATGAATAGTGCCATGTTTTATATTGTAATTTGTGATGAAATGAAATTCAAATTTTGTAATGTCCACCTCAGTTTTAACTACAATAGATGCTAAATTATGTTATCTAAACCTGACAATCAATTGATTTTACATACTAGCAAGAAATCATAAGTTCAAGAAACTCTACATTTTATGGTGTATATATTTAGCAAATCAATTATTTTCAGTTTGTGGATGGTTGTGGATGTCAATAAATTGATCAAATATAGCTTCAGTATTGTTTAATTTACCATAATACCACCCCTCTCTAAGACAATATAATGTATGTGGTACCTCTGTAGCTATCAGTACAAAAAAAAACCACAAGTATGCAGCCTTGCTCCTATCAACTCCAATTTTAAAAAAACATCAAAAGAAATATTGACCGATTTTTCTGATTCTGTCTGTTGGAATCTCAGAGTCCATTGGTGGCATTGGTAGTCATATTATTCCCCTCCTTTCCTGTTCATACTTCATACTTTGTGTTCAAATATTGAATTAGATTTTTTTTGGTCCAACGCTAAATAATTCATAGGGACGACAATTTTAATGGAAGGTATTTAATTTTTTGAGGGCTCAAAAAAACCGAGGGGTGTCTTCTGGTATATCTCTTCAACAAAAGGTGTACACCAGTTTGGATATTGTGAGATTCAAAGCAATTTTGATAAGATTTGCAAGATTCTTTCAGATTTCTAGGGTTTTGTGGGATTTATCAAAGAGTGACAGATTCCTAAATCTTCATCAAGATTTCTGGGAATTCTCAAAAATCTAGGAGATATTCAATATTTGTCAAGAATTTTTGAGATCTTTCAGATTCCTAATAAGGATTTGCGTGATTTATCGAAGATTCAGAGATTTCTGAAGATTTATCAAGTTCATGAGATTTTCAAATAATTTGCGAGATTTTCGAAAGATTTGCATGATCAGATCATGATGATATATATCAATATAAGGATTGGGAGATTTCTGGTAATTTTCAATGAGACTGTCGAAAGATTGACAAGGTTTATCAAAATGCTCGTAAAAATTGTACAAATGTCTTCAACATTTTCTAGAATATTCAAGCTTTGAAACAAATTTTCTGGTTAAATAGGTTGGGAATTTTTTTTTCACGAATGAAATACACTGTTATGCAGCACAAAAGTTTCAGAAAAGGGAAATGCTAATATATAACCTCCGTAATCTTCCGACATGTACAGAGAAGTGCAAAAAAACCGGCCAGTGCTGTATCTTCAGAATCATTCAAGATCGAACTTCGAAAATTGGTGGGTAGCAATCAAACCAAATTGCTCATTTATTGGCGAAACAATTTCTGTTCTATCACTTCCCCGGTTTCAACCGGAAACGACGTCAACTTTTGATTTTTAAATAGGACACCCTGTATTTTATTCCATAATCGGTTAGGGATTATTATGACAAATACAACGATACCGTATTTGATAGGGTTAATCGAGGGGTTAATTCAAATGATCAAGAATATATTTGCGTTCGAAATTTCCATAAGGTAAAATGGGTCGTGTAACTTCGCAATGTCAAAACTTCTTTCTCTGTCGTCACACTCATTGAGCATATGGAAACTTCGAACGCGAATATGTTCGTAATCGTTGGGAATAGCAATATCAAACCTGGTACCGTTGAATTCGCTATGATATATAAGCCCTAAATTGTTTCGTCAATTGATAGGCATATTTTGGTATACTTCCTATACCCGCACCATTTTCAAAATCCGATCTCGAATGATTCAGACTGACCGTTTTATGTGCACTTTTTTGTTATCCCTTGGAGCGCACGAAAGGAAATTCCCTCGGAAATTCCATAATGTTCGTGGACTATCGGACCCTCCATCCAATTCTGCGTAAAGATTTTCATCGATAACGAATTACACAGCTATAATCTTTTTCTATCATCTGAACCTATTTTTCTGTGGGAAGATCAAAGTGAAGAATGGCTTGGAAATATTCTTTGAAGCATTTTCGATCGGTTTTTTCAAATGGCTCGCCTCTCCCGAGGTATGCGTAAGTCAACGCTTATACGGTCATTCTCTTTATTTTATCATCATAATCAGAGTCTGAACCTTGTTTTCTGTAGAAAAATCGAATTGAAGAGTTGAATGGTTTGAAAATTTGATTTCTAGGGGTATTTTCAACCGTTTTTTCCAAATTGCCATTAATTTTCACCCATTTCAACCTATTTTCCTATGAGACGATCGAGGTGAAGGATTGATTGGTTTAAAAATTCGATTTTTTGAGGTATATTCAATCGTTTTTTCCAAATTGCTCTCTCTGCTGGAGGTATGTAAGTCAATGCTCATACAGCCATTATTTTTTTTCTCATCTCAACCTATTTTTCTGTGCGAAAATAATAGTGAAGAATTGATTTGTTTGAAAATTTGATTTCTGAGGTATTATCAATTGAGTTTTATTTTCGATCGTGTTTTTCAAATCGCTCGATCCTCTCCCGAGGTCTGTAAGTCAATGCTTATACATCAGTCATTCTTTTTCTCTTATCTTAATCCGAGTCTAAGCCTTGTTTTTTGTGTAGAAAAATCAGATAGAAGAATTGATTTGTTTGAAAATTTTATTTATGGAGGTATTTCCAATCGTTTTCTTCAAATTGCCATCTATTTTCATCTATTTTTCTGTAAGACGATCGAGATGAAGGATTGTTTGTTTTGAAAATTTGATTTATTGAGGTATTTTCCATTAGTTATGGATATCTGTATGAGTATATCTCTATAATCAACAGGATCAATAATATATACTTAAATATAATATTATGTTTATCAGATGCAGCAGCACCTATCACACATTCATGAACTGATTGAGTGCCATTGCTCAGCATTGAATAATCAAATAAACAATGGGAAACGTGAAAGGGAAAGGGACATCATGAGTTAATATAGATGGGAATGAGATCTATAAATTTTGTATCGGATAATTGATTATGTAATCTCTGTACCTACCACCATTCAAATGACAGATGTAACTGATGATTTCATCTTAGTTTCTACCGATGTATATAAAAGATGTAGCTCTCAAGGACTGACAATTTTTCTGCGCCTGTTTTCTATACTTTTTATTATAGCATCTACAATGAAAGGCATGGTAAGTTAACGCTTCTACGATACCTTATTAGTATTATTTATACAAATGTAGAAAAACGACAAGGTTGACACATTGTTAACAATATACCAGGCGAATTGACCTTATATTTCAGTTTCCTATACGTTACCACGACACCATACGCAAAATAGTAAATAAAATAGTCTGCGACATAAATATTTCGCGCACTGCATGTAATAACTATATGAGATTTTTGTATTTTAACCTCAATCAAGCAAAAATACAAGAAATCATTTATATTTATGATTTTTTAGCAATAATTAAGGGTGTTTGTGCCAGTTCAACACTATATTTTTGTTTTGAGCTAAGCATATTATAGGAACTATAATAGGTAGGTACTTATTTTTGAACAATATTTTTTGACGGTTGTAGAAAAAGTTTGTTTGCCATTGCGCGCAAATACTTTGGTGAACTCGACTATTTTTTCAAATCAGTTCTCGATCACCTGAGTATCATTTCGCGCACTCTAGATACAAAAATAACTATTTTATAGGTGGTAATAGTTAATTTAGTTATCAATAAGGTGTTATACAAGGTGGTCCATATTTTATAGTAGCAAAATATCGTCAATATTTTTTTTTTTAGAAGGAAACTTGGTCATAAGACTTTTTGTTCTCGAGAAACAGAACGGCCATTGAAAAAACAATAGAATTTTCTTCAATTACTAGAAGAATATTAGTTGCGTTCAACAAAAATATGAAATATGATAAATATTCTTATGACCTACCTAGAATCTGTAAGAAAATACATTCGTAATTATTTTCCAGTTGATATAAATAACAGTTGCGTCGTTAGCTATATATCATTGTTTTTAATTGAGTTAAACAACTGTCGACGATAATTTGTCAAATTTTGATATATGAAATAATTTATGGATGTTCATTTATATAAAGAAATAAATTTACCCCCTGTTATATAGGATCTCTGGATAGCTCATTTAAGGCGCCTGTTCCGATTAATGAATATAATCTCTATTTAAAAATGCATGATTGTAATAAGTTATTTATATTCAAACTTATATTGCGCCTTCTGTAATTCAAAAAGCAGAGCTTATCTCAACACCAATATTTATAGAAATTTATATCTTCTATATCGAATGTCAAAAGTTCTGCCACTATAAAGTGCATGGAATACCCTGTATAGTATAGTGCCTGACGGCCTATATATATTGTGAAATTGAGCGAGTGGACTGAAATATAATTATTAGCATTCAATTACTCCAGCTACTTACTAAAAGAAGGGGGGGTTGAATGAGTACTAAAAACCTCCTGTATATGCAGAGAAGAAATATCGTGTTCAATTTTTTTTTATCTTCAGGTACTTGCATCTTTCCTGATTATATTATTGATAGCATCAACTACTGCCATGCCTGTTATGGTTCCAACTGATAACGAGGATATGACAGCGTGAGTATGATAATATCATAATATTTTGACTCACAGCAGCAGAATTATCGGGAATTTATTTTGCTGTGTGGAAGATTCGTTAAAAAAATCATAAATGGTTAGTTGCTTTTGATATGATGAGAAGATGAACCCTAGGACCTATTCTGCGTAGATGTCGAATAAAATATGACACTGTGGTATGGCATGCCTTTTCTCACTGTGCCCAACATAAGCTTATTGTCAGGAGTAACCATACCTTTGAAGACATCCATTTCGATGCTTTGTATTACTATCAGCAATAACCTTTCTTGGGAAAATCACGTGAGATCAATTGCTAAAAGTGCATCCCAAAAACTTGGTTTTCTGTTTCGGGCCAGGAGCTATTTCACTTCCAGTCAGCTGCTTATGATCTATAAGGACAGATCCGACCTGTTCTGGAATACTCTGTTCCCATATTTGGAGTGCAGAACTCAAAACATACCCTGAAACTGTTGGATTCTGTCCAGGAAAGGGCAATTCGTCTCGTGGTGCCTCGCTCACAAACTCACTCACTTCTCTGGAACACTGGATCATCGTAGAAAAGTTGGCGATCTGGTTCTATTTCATAGATATTTTCATGGACGATGCTCTTCTGAAATATCAACAATATTGTTCCTTCCTTGGCAGTCCCCGCGAGATTAACCCGTCGAGTTGAGGCTTCGCACCCCTTCGTGGTCACTTTGGAGACCTGCAGAACATCTCTTTCCAAAGACTCGTTCATCCAACGAACAGCGAGGCTCTGGAACACATTGCCAAAGGAGGTGTTCCCCGAGGCATATATAACCTCCAGAAATTTAAGAAGAACACCAATTCCTACCTTATTTCCCTTGGTTCTCACGATGTTCTCTGAACATTACAGAGGATATCCCATTTTGTGGGAACCAGAACATAAAAAAAATAACTCGTTATTTTTATTACTAAGATGAAATAAAAATTTTTTTATCACAAATCAAATTTCTTTATAGTTTTAAACCTTTAAAAAACATATTTCCGATGAGTATATATAGTTAAATATGAAGCACTTAATTTTCACAATATAGAAGTTGATTTTTCTTGTTAGTAGGTAACTAGGGTTTATTACTAAAATTTCAGGAACATCAAAAACATCAATTCGTTTTCAACCATAACATCTGAGATTACATATTATGTCTACATAGTTTCAAATGAACTTTGTGACTTTTGCCAATAGATATAAAGGCGCTTCATTTTTGACAAAAAAGTTATCACTTATTAATTCCATTGGAGTTACTAGGAACTAACGAATTCATCGCCATATATCTCCCGTTGCTGTAAGCAACGTAAGCAAAAAGGGACCTTCCTGCTTGTTAGAAATTGAATTTACGAAATTTTCCTCAGTATTATTTATTGATGATCCCACTCCATTTCAAATACTGACCAATTCATGATATTATTATATTATGATTTCAGGTCAAGAGGGATGAAAGCAGACGGTGACCTTGAAGGCTCAGAAAGTGCCTATGTCCTCTACCCACACTATCCCTTTTATCCGGCTATTCACTACCCATACATATTCGTTGGAAAATAATAACAATTCGACTCAATCAGGAATCTGGAAGGAAATGGATGAATTTTATTGCACTCTGTCTCTAATGTGTAAGCCGATTATTGAAACAATTTCTCCCACATTCATATTTTTGTCGAGCACATAGTAGGTACCTATATATAACAGCGCCACCGTCAAAATTTTGTAATATCATTGAAAACATATTATACATATTGTTTTGTTGAAAACCCATAATGAATAGACGCGATTATAATAAAAAACGTTTCTATAATTCGCTATCTTTACTTTCCAAAAGGGTCCTAAATTCTTGCAACATCATTTCAATATATTATTATCTAGCTTCTATCACAAATTGATAACCAGTTTATTTAGATGCATGGGCAATACTGGCATTATTGTAATGAACATAATGTACTTACCTGTTTTTTCTCTTGAAAGAGTTTTTAAAGGTACAGTCGCATTAAAAAAAAGCGTACAAGTATATATTACAGAGAAAAATTAACATCATTCTATTTGCGTGAAATGGGCCATAGGGAATGATTGTTTATCTACAACTATGGAGTCATTCATTCATTGCTAACTCGATTTTCAACATTTAATGACAGACATTATTGTGATGAATCGAGTAATAAGAGTGATATGACAGTAGGATGGCGTAATAATCTGACATCCCATCGTCTTGTCAAATTCAACTAGGTAGGTAGGCCAAAGCACACCACTATACTACTGTTTGTGAAATACACGCAAATTCAAAAGACGCACCTTACATGGTTCTCATAGTTTTAATCACCTCAATTCTACAAATACATGGAAAAATGAGAATTCATTGTTTTTCATTCTCAACAGTGACTACCATCATGAGTAACCATAACCATAAAATAGGACTTGACACTTGACAGTTGCAGATTGGCTCACACTTATGACCATGGAACTTCATTGTTGATAACTAGCATCTAGAGACAGGGTACTACAATTAATCATCGCGGTGGGGGAACGCTACAGCGGAAGCAAGTTAGTGAATAATCTGCAACAGTATGATTCATTTTACAACTGAAAAGTGAAAAGGCATATAATGCCTGGTAGGATTGACTGATATGTGATTGCACGACTTTTTTCCTGTTAATAAAAGTTAGATCCAACATTGTATATCATATTTTCACAATCAAAATTATTGAAATAAGTTATAAGCTGTTCGTCGATTGAAATTTCTGTCAATAGGTTTTCGATGAAATTAATGAGTATTTCAAATCAGATTTAGTGATTTTGCAATAAAATAACCTTAATTATTTCCAAAGATATATTTCTGAACTGTCAGAGTTGCTTTGATATTGGAATAGTTGTAGATAAAGTATAGTATTCTACTCGCACATAATGACTATTACCCACTCAGATGATTACAGCACTCGCCTTTGGCTCGTACTGCAACTTTCATCTTCGTGGGTAATAGCCATCATTATGCGCTCGTTGAATAATATACTATTACCAAATGTTGACAGTAAAGTTGTCATAGGTTCTCGAAAACACAAAGCATTGGCTGAGCCAGTTTTACACAACTAGAACTATAGAGGATCCCGAAATCCTTTTTTTTAATACTTGTACGGCGCTTTTTCATTGAATACGACTGTAGGTAATAATTATGTAGCTTAGGTACGCACGATGTTCTCCGAATATAGAAATTCCCTTTCGTGCGCCCAAGAGATAAAAAAAAGTTAGAATTCAATTCATGTACAAACATTTAGCCTTTTCAAAATCAATACTTCCAGAGAAACCTACATATTTCTATATAGTTTCTGAAGATACCTATTTTTGGTTTTTCGAAAAATTTCATGTTGAACCATGAAAATTATAAGGGTGGAGAAATTGCGAAAATGCATGAGTTTGAATTAGCCTTCAAATATAAAATATTAGCAACATTTGCACATTTTTTATTCATTTATTGTTGTTCTTCACAGCTATACATGCTTATATAGATATATACAGGGTGGGTCACGTTCGATGGTACCTTTTAGACGTTTACGGAAAACGGGACAGGATTATCATCAAATTTGGCTACGTAGTTTCTCTTGGTCTATGGATCTACAATATTATCAGCAATACAGCGTTGCCGCTTATACCAGAAAGTATGATATTTTACAAAGAACACCCTGTATTTCATTGCATTTTAAGGTTGTCCCTGAAGAGCTGATTTCATCAATGTACCACATTTGGGGTATATCGGGAATTATTACAGGGATATAAAGTGTTCAAAATCGAGATTTTTCAAATATAGGATTTTTTTGTGTCGACATAATATGTATTATCGGTCAAAACGGCTCTCATATCCCAGTCTCAACTGCTGATTTACTATCTACTGACATTCAATTGGAAAAAATACAGGGTAGTTCAAGATTCAGAATTCCGATCACCCTGATGATGTTTCTGCTCCGATTGAATGTCAGTAAATAGTTAATCAGAAGATGAGATATAGGGACATGAAAACCCTTTTGACCGATAAAAAATATATATAGTTTCGACATAAACGTATCCTAAAGTTGATATCTCTCGATTTTGTACACCCTATATCTCTGTAATCATTCCAGCTAGACACCAAGTGTGATGCATTGATGCAATCAGCTCTTCAGGAAGAATTTGAAAGTGTAATGCAATACAGGGTGTTCGTTTTGCTACTACTTTCTGGAATGAGCGGCAACGCTGCATTGCGGAAAATATTTCAGATGGATCGAGACCAAGAACAACGTCCAAAGGTACCATCGACCGTGACCAACCCTGTATTTAAAGGTAGCCGTGCACATATAATTTCAAGGTGGGTAATATTGTGAATAATTATGTAAAAAAACTTAAATTTCATGTAATTCAGAATTGTATTGATATGAACTTCTTGAATTATTAAAAATTGTTTGCAGAGTCTCTTATATGTTTCATTATCGTGCTAGTTTATATTTTCTGGATATACGGATACGCCTAGTAAGATATATTGACCTCGAAATTTGTTCTTGTTCATAAAGGTAGAACTTTCTTGAATCTCTTGGTATATATAGGATAGATACTTTTCATTTAGAATGAAAAATCATTTGATACCAAAAAGAACGGTGAATTTTTCTGAGACTAGTAAACCTTTGATTCGTGATTAAATAGAATCATTTAGGTCAATATTCTTCAACATTAATTTTTTCAAGAAGGTACTATGGGCAGTTATATTTTCGCAATCCAAATGAGCAAATATTTCCACTACATTTTTAAATATCCCAGAAATTACTTATTGGCAACCAGTAAACACAACTTATATTGACTTATATACTGTCATAGAAATGGAACGGGTCCACCCGGGTTTCTATTAATGATCGGCAAATCAATAAACTATTTCAACGGTCCTAACGATGCTACGATCATTTATATAGAGACCCTGTATATCTCTCGAATTGGGAGATGTGGTTATAGATTATCATTTCCTCTTTATTTTTAATTCTTTTCTTCGGTACGTCATTTAGAGTCAGTATAATGATAATGACAAATAATAAGTCGTTTATGGACCTATTATCACTATGAAAGCACTGCTTTTCAATTATAATTAAAATCTAAAGTAGTCATTACCATGACAGCAAATAACAAGTCGTTATTGATAAATAACTACTAGATTCGACTGCCATTCTTGCGAATCTCGCATAAGAACAGTGAATTCTGCTTGATTATAACAGAGGTTTATACTAATATTATAAAGAGGACAGATTTTTTTGTCCGTTAGTTTGTTTGTATTGAATAAGCTCCGAAACAACTGGACCGATTCGAAAAATACTTTTACCATTAGAAGCCGACATTTTCCCTGATGAACATAGACTACTTTTTACTGCGGGAAACTGCTTCATTCCTACGGGAAAACGGGTAACAACGGGTAGTAAGAATTATCCTTCCGTACTTATATGATATGCTTATATCTTTTTCACTAACTTCTAAACGGATGAACCAATTGGGTTGAAATTTCGTATGGGTATCTACGTCAACTACTAAACGGCTTGACCTGGGGAAGACCACTGATTTTTTAAAATGACATTATCGTGAACTCTATACTGAAAAACTACCAGCGAATTAATTTTGAATTTCCTCGCATTCATGCTAAGACGATGAAAATAATAAATTAGAATATGTCCATTTCAAAACACACAATTCCTGTGCCATTTGAAATTTTGTCAGTTCCTTGGTGTGACTGGTGCGACGTCTTATTCCCAACACGCCTATTGTCCTTGAACTGGCCAATCACACTGCAACACTGCAGAATGACAAGGTATCAGAGAGAGATAGCCACAGTTCGGGACTAATACGTCACGACTCCACCATCATATTTGGCTGTTTGAAATATCGAATGAAATATGCTGATTTCAAAACGATATAGATACGATACCCTTCAACTTTAACTCATAATATTGATTGTACATCAAACGTAAATCATGATTCGTCGATTGAAAGAGGTTTGCACGGATTTCTTCTCTTATAGTGGTCTTCCCCATTGGATTAAAATTTTTTATACGTAATACAAAAAAAAATACAGAAGATACTGAGATAATAAACGTAAGTGTAGGTAAGTATATAATAGTAGCTATATAGGTATAAGCACAACAAATAAAAAAAAAATGGAAAAAATATAAATACTGTAGATATTCGCATAGCTCAGAACGACTGCAACGAATGATGTCTTATTATTTTTAAATGGGTACACTAACGGTGCGAAGCAGGGTTGGACATCATAAATTGACGAGATTTACCTTAGCAGTTAAAACACATTTTACACCTTGAAAAAGGAGTAAATAATAGTGTGTTCTATAGCTAGTGGTGGAAAAATGATTTATAAGGAAGAAAAAAAAATAAGACGGGTTGATTTTGAAATTTTTATATGGAGTATTTCGAGTAATGTACAGGTGATACAACAACTGGATTGGTTTTCATTCAACCACCGATTTCAGTTCAACCGAAATATCAAAGGCACCGTTCTGCCAAAAACGCAGTCAAATTCATTCATTTTATACAATGTGTAGAATAACAAAGTATCTATGCGGCAAAATTTAATGGTGTGATTTTTTGAGCGATTTCAAAACTTCACATAAACTTTCGGCCCGGAAGGCGGAAATGCATAGTTTTCAAGATACAGAGTGTCAAACTTTATTTTTCAAAAATCGTTTTCATCAATTATCTTGAAAATCCTGGTATAACTAGGTACCAAATTTTGTAGAAGTTTAGCAGTATAGTTTTCAGTAGTGAGAGTCTGATTTGGTCATGATTCGATTTGGAAAAAATGAATTGTGTGTATCTCATGCATGTTTTGAAACCGTCCATTTCATGTGGTGAAGATTGAAAAATATGGGTCATCAAAAAACAAAATTGATGACGCGTCTTCAACACCATTTTAATTGAGTGGGGTAAGCCATTGAATGGTATCTACCACTGTATATAAGTTGGACCAAACCAAATTGGACAGTCTTCCTTAAAAAATTGAATTTCCACCTCGAACAAATTCTGTGAGGATCTTTTCATTCATGAATAATTGTTGATAACATCAATTATCGTAGATTTCAATTGATAGTATTGACGTAATAAATAATTGAATGGAAAATAGGCATCGGGTATAACATTTTCCTTAACAATGGGAATGAACTTGGCTGCATTTTTCAATACTGCCTCAAGAACCGAACCAACTAGATACCTATAAATACAACACTAAAATTTCAATATTGATTTATCCTAACTTTACATCATTAAACTATAGTCCACTAATATTCTTAACGAATTGTACATATTTTACACTTACGATGATTGCAAATCGCACAACTTGTTTGTAAATTATTCAACTTTATTAGATACCTATTATTTTTTTTATAAAAATTTGTTTATAAAATTGTTGCATCATTTTGCTATAACACTTGCTTTAACTGGTAGGAGTAAAATCTTATGGGGGTCTCGCTTATCATTATGTCATTGTATTTAAATTGGTTTGAGATAATAGTGCATACTGCTTAGAAAACCTACCTATATCAGCATGGACCTGAGCCGTAGATGGACCAAGCTATTCGCATATTTGAGTGTAATCGTTATTTCAAATTTTCTAAAATATGTATAGTGACCCGAGACATCATAATTTATATTATTGATTTACTCAGCTATAACTTGAATGAAAATCAAGATGTGGTGGTGAAACAATGTAAAAAACGTCAGATTTCCAGAACTTTTTCAAAAACATCAAAACATATGTTTCGCTTATGTCTATCGTAGATATATACCATCAGAAACAATAATCAAAACTATAGCATTTCAACTCATTTGCATTTCTACAAGAATATTAGTTTTATTTCTACATGACAAAACTTGAGAGTTATCATCAATAGAACGACTGACGTGAGAAGTTTATTAAAAATGATAAAAAACAAGACTTCTGAATACAAGAATCAAGCGAGAGTATTAGGTATATCTACAATTCTACAACCTGAACTGTTGATCTTGGTATACAGGGTGTTTGGTTCACCGACGTGTATCTGATGGAAGAATGTAATGTGATTTTGAACATATTTCACGAACATGAGTATTCAAAAAATATAAGTAACAAAAACAGGAAATTTTGTGGAATTGACTTCCCATATAGTATTTTTGACTTTCTGTTCTGTTTACGTACAAGGAAATTCATACTTAATTCGATGAAAGAAAACTGAGCCTTATATTATTGTGCTCTTTATATCATCACTTGTAGTATCATCCTTATACAGGGCGAAACAAATTCTTTAAAAATTACGTAACTGAGAGGAAATTAGTTAAATCATCTATTTGGTTCAACAATATGATAGGTCCATGGATATGAAGGCGAGAGAATAGAATATATAAGATATATTGGGAGAGCCGCGCCACTATACCATTTCTGTGACATTTTTGGAATGAAATCACGATTTCATCAAAAAACGTTATTGGTTACATTGCATGGAAAGTATACTTTGCGATTTCATATTCTCAATATCTGTATATTTGAGATATTATGCTCGAAATTTTATGACTTAGACTTAATGATTCCTTTGTTTAATCAGATTGTAAGTCATTGATATGTTGCAGATAAATGTTGGGAATGAAAATAACTATTTAGGTATAGTGTTAGTTGATGTTTGGGGAGTTTCGAAATATTGTGAGGAATCTATCATAACTTCAAAAAAAAAATTTAAATATTAATAAAGGTAACCCTTTTACCTGTATTTTATCTGACCTCGTTCGCTTGTTAATTGCGTTCAAATAATGTTGAAGGGGAGGCAAAACTTTTTACGACCTTACTGTATATCAGTAGCTTAGCCAGAAATATATTTCAGGGAGGGGGCAAACATGATTTTAGGTGATTCGTAAGAACAAATAAAAAAAATCGATGAATGAGCATATATAGGCTTGTTTATTGAAAAACAAATACCAAATTGAAGAAGACAATAAAATGGAACAAGAGTCCATAATAAAATAGCAGATAGATATATATTTCAGTCTAAACATCCAAAGTACAATTCGCCGATTGGTTTGGGGTAATATATGATAATAAATTCATTAGTACCGATTCGAATATTACGATGAATAATCATTAGGGCTGAGCTTGTTGTATGCTCATCAGTCGAATGATTTCAGATAGGTTTTTCTCATCAACTGGAAATTCCTGTCTCCCCCCTCTGGCTACGCCACTGCTGTATAAGAAACTAATATTCAATGGCGAAATATGTAGACTTTACTTGATTCAATAAGTAAATAGATAAATTGAAAAATATGTACAAGGTATCTTCTATTATTGCTAAATTTGCTAGCATAATATCATGTATATATTCAGATGACGATATTGAAAATGGGTACCAGTGATATTGAAATAATTAGGTTCTATATATATCATCTTATATAAAAACTTGCAACTATAACTATTCTATATTATTGCTCATGAGAAACCAAATATATAGGTAATATAAGTATAACTATTCAGATTGGAGTCATTTTATAATAAATATAAAATAACTGTAGTATTGCTTCTGGTTACCAAAAATATCACCTTATTTTAAACAAGCGAATGTTTGTGCAAAAATACATATTTTATTGCAAGCATCTCGATAGACTGCTTCACCTAATATTCATTTATAATCTGTGAAATAACTTTTGAAAACATTAATTCAATATCAATATGGAACTAATGAATGATTGATATGCTTTTTCCACTAGTGAATGAATCATTTGCAGGAAAATATCACTCAAAAGTTTTCATCTGGAATAATCAAATATGAAGTTGGGTTTGAAACCAGTATGAAATTCAAAGAATTATAATATATGTAAAATAGGCAACAGGATCTGGATTATTGTTTTCGGTTAAAATTGCTTCCATTTTGATCTTGAATATTCTACACCGGTTCGACTATGGATTAAACTTATTTACAATTAGTTTTTAAAGTGTCATTACACTTAACTCTTAATAGTTTATTCTACCTATTCTGAAAATCTAATATAAATAAGATAATATTCTACAATCGAGCTATATTGTATTAATCACAGTTCAAAGTATAACATTATATACTTGCATGATTCAATGTACAAAATTCGGAAATTTGAAAATAAGTAAATTCTCTTGAACATAATGGTAAGTTAGGCAAACTTCAAGAATTTGGCAGTGTTATTCAGAGTAGAAAATGGGCTCACTAGATTGCATCTCCGTGAGACAACTATGTGTTTTAATAATCATAGAAAAATGTGTTCATTGTTGTAAATAGCCATGCAATGAGGTAATTTTTATATTTCTTTCCAAAAACGAAGCAATATAAGAAAATGAAGCTAGTAACTTAAAGAAAGGTTGTGAGTTCAGTAGTTTAATGCGAAGAAAGAAAAAATGGATTGCATAGTTGCGGTTATAGATAGCCCTTCACTATCCAGAATAACACTTCCAAATTTCAACGAAATCGGAAATAAAATAATTAACCTACTAAGATATTTGTCAAATATTATCGAGAATGTTTTTTTTTTCAAGATGACGCCTTATTGAGTCTTTGAAACGAAGCAATGCTGTGGATCTGTTTGTTTACATTTTCCGTCTGATATAATCATGCATACATGTATATCGGTTGAAGTTTGGCCACATACTCAAATAACACCCTATATATGAAATTTTTCCGATTCAATTAAATTATTGCGATTTACCATCAAAAAATGCAAAAATTTTGTAAATCATAGTTCACTGAAGTAACATTTCTTAAAAATTGATGGCCCATAATTATGTTTGCATTATACATTTTAGTATCCCTATGATGTATAATGCAATGACATAGCTGGAATAAATTAATATTGAGAAAACAACAGCAGATTGAAAGAAATATAACACCTGAACAGTACTTGAAGATATCGAAATATCGAATTGGAAAGAAGTGAAAAAGTATAAAGAGTAATAAATAACTATAATGAAAGAGTTTGAATTATGAAGTTAAAATCAAATATTTAATTCTCCGGAGTTTTTCGGAATTCTGATTCACTGTTTCAACCAATGAATTTCATAGATAAAAACCCAAAGTCATCTCCACAACATGCATTCGAATGATCAAAGATTAATCCTAAAGGAACATGTTTAGGACGTATATATACGCCCATAATCAGCCAATAGAAATTACCAAAGTTATGGAAAAAAGTAGATATACGAATAGTACAGTTGATAACAGGGCAAACAGAGAAATATAATCCATGATTGTCTCTGTAAAATCATATAAATTTATTATGTTGTAACCCTATTACCCTTAACCGTTCAATTAAGGGTCGGGCTCAAATTTCAAATCAAACTTTTTATTTTGATTTTTCGAAGGATACGTGAGCCCTTGTAACATATTAACCCAACTCTCAACCGTTCAAATGAGTTTATAACATATAATGAATTTATATCATTACACAGAGACAATGGTGGAGCATATTTCCCTGTTTGCCCTGTTATTAACTTTACTATTTGTATGTCTACTATTTTCATTTCCATAACTTTGATACTTTCTATTGGCTGATGATGGGCTTATATAAGCCCAAAATATGTTCCGTTACGATTGATCTTTGATCATTAAAATGAATGTTGTGGAGATGATTTTGGGTTTTCATCTATGAACTATACCACTCCACTTTGAGTTACCATGGACTTCTTCCAAAGATCAACCAATATATTTTTTTCATCGATGATTATTATGAAATGCTCTATCGGATTTATTAAAAACTCACTTTCAAATTTCCCTGAATTACACAACCGCGATACATCTGAAATACAGTCTCACTTTTTTTTCTAACTTACGAATTCATCAATCAACTTCGGATGAGTATTCTCAACACCAAACAACATAATGTTGACCAGCATAACCAACAGTTAACCGCAAAAGTGGTGCATGAAGAGTTTGTCTCTACACATTTTCCTGAAAAAAAAAAACCAGATGTACAAATTTTTTCATGAAAATCTCATTTCCACCTCAAAACTAGTATAAGTACCAAATCTTTAGATATCAAGTATCTATATATATAGGAGCAGGTTTTGATCAACTACCTATGTATAAGTGAAGCCGTTTTCAGGAAAAGTGGGATTGAAAATTTCAATAAGAAAATCTTCACCAAGATTTCTCGAAATTAGGTATCTCCTATTGACTAGAGAGAACAGGTTTCGCATACAAACACGCGGTTATTCAATTTTATAATCTATTACGATACTGGATACCTCCATTGTTATCCCGAAATGTTTACAATAACTAACTTATTTCGAAAACATTGACAGAATGCAAAAAATCAAATCATTTGTCTACTCTCTGAAAATATGTAATGAGAAAATTGTTCTGTCTGCCGACACTTGAACACCCTTCGGTAAAGAGATATTTACAGGGAAAAAATATTTAGAGGCTGCCCCAAAAGAGGTCTCGCAAAATATTAGGGTATAAAACGAGCAAATAGTTTACAAGAGTGGGTGGCGATCATATACGTATTAATAATCAATACGGATAATCTCTATCTGTTTCCATGGCGAAACATGAAGCCGATTTTTGAAGACAAATGACTATCCATAAGGAAAAGTTTTGAGACGATCAGACACATACTGCTTTGATTGAAAGGCTAGTAAACGTCATTGTCCACCGAAACGCATGTCTTTGATGACTACTATAATAGCGCATGGCGCATGCGTATCATGCCACCAAATCCTTATGGATATTCATTTGTTTCATATTTTTGGCTTCATCCTGGCACCCGTTATGATCCGTATTGTTTATTAATACGTATATGGTGGCGATATATTCCTTAAAACGTCCGATATATGTCGCGTACACAATGGTCGATCCTGGAGGTAAAACACTGAAACATAACCTCACTTTTTTGTGAAACATTGAAACAGAACCTCACGTTTCTTATTTGTTTACAAAGCAATCAAATTATTGAAATAGTTTTTCACAATATTTTGGGATGCGAATTGTGTTTCTTGGGCTCATTAATTCAAGCATACCATCACATTGTTCTGTTGTACAATGCACAAAAAAATGCAGCCAGTGACGAAATTTTTCAGGTAAATAGTGATTTCATATAGTTTTCATCATAAAATTTTGTCATTTTTCATTAGAATTCCTTTTGCCACTTCTGCAATAGAAGCTAATAATGCTAATAGAGTGAAAATGTTACAACACACACAATCATATTTCGTCAGCAGGTCAGACTAGAGTTCCTAAATGTACTTGACACTGCTGATTTTGACGTTTTAATGTACAAAAAACGTCAAAACAGCAGTGTCAAGAACATCTAGGTAGTACTCTAGATCAGACCATCAGTTCTCCCGTTTGATTGCACGAATCCAATCTTTTTGCCTCCTTTCAGAAACTTCACGAGTATTTCTATTAGCTCCTATTGCAGAAAGAATTCGAATAAGAAATGACAAAATTTCAAAATGAGAACTATATGTGAGTGACCTTAGTAATTTTGGATCACAATGTATGTACCTACCTCACCTACCTGAAAAACTAGATTCCTTCGTCTCTTGCTGCATTGTACAACAGCACAAGATGATGGCAAGCTTGAATCATTGAATATCCGAAAAACACGATTCTTATACCAAAATAATTGTGGAAAACTATTTCACTCCTTTGTAAACAAATATAAGAAAAGTAAGGATATATTTAAATTTTTTTTTTCATCATAATACCTCATATCATTTTATCCTGAGAGATGAAGTCAATTCTCAATTTCAGAGGATTTTCATGCTCTCTTTTTGGATGTTCAACAGATATAATTCCATTCCAATTCCGAATGGCCAGGACAGTGGTTGTTTCCTGTTGAATATTCAGGATGATATTATGTGCATATCTTAATATGCAGGAGATTTTGATTTCAAATTCTTATCGTGTATGTTCAATAGATGTAATTCAATGTTCGTCATGGCATATAGCCAGGAATGGTAGTTGTTTTCAGTTGAATAAACCGAGAAAGAATTGATATTTTCGTCACAGAGAATGCGAATTCTTGATGTATTTCTTCATATACTGGGTGTTTCCTAAGTACGTGTAGAAAATTCAGGAGCATGTTGCTGACGTCAAAATGAGAAGAGAAGTTTATATTGAAAAATACCCCTAGATAGCAAATTTCATTCCAATATCACAATTATTTTGAAATTTATTAACCAAAAACAATAATAAGAGTTCAACTTTGACACTCTGTTACTCAGAAACGAATAACTTTCGGACATATATTTATTCGAACTTTCCTTCTTATTTTGATGTCAGCAACATGCTCCTGAATTTTCTACATGTACTTCATTTTTTTTGTTCATAATTATATCTGAGAATATTCGTTTTAAATTATATTTCAATGTTTTATCTCCAGGGTCGGTCATCTGACAGATCTTTTACCCAAACAAATAACAAATTAAACTCCCGTGGTATTTCCTAATTTTTCCATTATTAGAATTGTTTACCAGACTGTTTCGGTTTCTCAGACAGCTCTGGAGGGGGGTCCAGACTTCATGAGCCCCCCTCCCCCCCTTAATTACGCCACTGCTGATGAAGGTCCACTCACCTGTACTACTGATATTGAAAATGAGTTCACCGGTTACGCCTGGTTTCACCAGGCGATTGCAGCTATCCGACGAAGTGGAGAACAGCACCCCTGACGGGGCCTCCTTGTAAATGAAACAGTATCTCCGCGCCCCGTGTGAAGACCTGCTGATCGGGGTGGTGATCAGGAAATTCGTGCCGTTCTCCTCCCATCTCCCGTGGCAAGAATAAGCTGAAAATATTGTTACGAGACTATACTTTTCCGCCTGCGCATTAGGTAGAATCTGTTCGAAGAATTGAAGAAGGTTTTTGATAGGTTATGAAAACGCCAGAATGTCTTAGGTCAGATATAAATATCGGCAGGTAGCCCGACCGGAGTAGTATTGTAAAGCAATGAATAGAGCGACTAGCGAAAAAAAAATGAATTAGTTTGAAGTTTAAAAAGTTATAGACGTGATTATTGTCATTCTGCATCTTGTATTGGAGACTGTAGTGTTTGTATTTGAAAATTAAATAATGAAAGTGTGTTGATAAATACACAACATAGAAAATATTAGCGTAATCACTACCGGGTGAACAACTAAGAGCGGCTGTCGGCCATATCTCAGCAACGAATAATGATACAAATTTGAGAGAGAATAAATCTAATGATATCCATATTATCACACGATGTAATAGAGAAACTGAAAACTGAATCTCAACTTACCAACGAAAACCGCAACAAGATAGCTTTTCGCCAACGGAAAATATTAACTATCAATGTTGGAAGAATGATAGATATAACAGTCGTTCTTAGTTGTTCACCTGGTACATTCCATGATGTGTTTTTCAATCAACATTATTTTATTTTCTACCTCCCTTTAGTTTGGCCATATATAAAATGGTGTATCTGTAGTTTTTCAAACTACTCTTTATTTCAATTATTTTGTTCGGCTAATTAGAAAATCGTGTTTTTTTGGTGTTTTTGTATTATTGGTTAGTTCCCGATTTTGACGAAAGAATCATAATCTTCAACCCCGAAAACCCTCAGATACAAATTTTGAGTAGAATCGGATAATAATTACAAAACTCTTCCGCAATCTTGAATTAGCTAATTTTTACGAAAGAATCATGATCTCCGATCCCGGAAATTCCCAGATACAAATTTCAAATAGATATTCGGATAATATATAATTATAAAACAGGTCCGCCATATTAGATCCGCCATCTTCAATTTTCAAATTTCGACCAAAGAATCATAATCTCGGATCCCGAAAACCCTCAGTTACAAATTTTGAATAGATTCGGACCATAATTACAAAATTCTACGAGCCATATTGGATCCGTCATCTGGAATTTACCAATTTAGAAGAAATAATCATAATCTCCGACCTCGAAATCCGCCAGACACCGATTTCAAATACAATCAGATCATAATTACAAAACTCGTTCGCCATTTTGGAACCGCCATTGTTTTGTCTACCAAAAATGTCATGATGCATTACCACCTACAGATGAAGCTAATGAAAGGTTGTTGAAAAGAGGTTCTTTCGACATTTCAAATATTATATAGGGTGTATTGAAAAACACAGAGTTAATGTCGTCCTTTTCGAATGACCCTGATGTATATAAAATGAGTAGAAAAAATATAAGTTCGGGTCCTTTCGAGCAACTTTTTCATATATCGTAAAACAAAAGAGACGCACCCACCCAGTAAACACAAACATCCCTGGGATGTCACATTTTTGTCTCGCTTGGTAACAATGCGAATTACAAAAAAAAACATCATTGGTATTGCCAGGGGACTCTTTATTTTACAAAACATTCGCAATATCGTTATTTTATTGGATTTGAGACTTGAAATGTAGGTGAATTTATGAGGCTCCCTTACAACCAAGAGACCGACTAGAACCTCGATCTCATCCTTGTCTGTTAATGTATCAAATGGGATCAATCAATTTTGATGTTGAATGAGGAGTCGCTTAATATGTATTGTGAGTTTCATTTGGCATCATAATGTGAATCATGAAATGACCGAAAGGGTCCGGAATAGCAGTCATTGTGATTTCAGTGTGACTCTTATTTCGAGTCACGGATGTGATGTGTTGCATGAATCTGATGCCCTCTTATAACTCTGGTATTAATCTGTCTTAACTGGGCAGTATTTTTGATTTGGTGAACCACTGCATATGTCACTCACTTGTGATGAGGTCCGGAGCTGCGCAATCCGTCCTGAACTCCATGGTGTCGTAGCTGACACAGCCGATGACGAGATTGGTGAAACCGTCGCTATCACAGTCGGATTCGTCGTCCACTCGTTTCACCCTCCTCGAACGGAGATCTTGGTAGACTGACCTCAGGGACTTGCGCAGATAGAGGTTCGTGTCGAAGTAGCGGGTGTCCGGCAACGAGGGGAATTTGTTGGTAGCGGTCTGCTGATCCTGCTTCACGCGAAGCAGGTTCGTGACCTCGAATTTGCCGATGTACGGACATGGTCGCGTTTCTGGTGAAGTCGCTGAAAGAAGATACCTGATTGGTCAACAAATTTTGTGGACATAAATGCGACTACTGTGTTAGCCCATCTTATCGAGACATAATTCATCAACACCGTGAAATGGGGATACTTGAAACTGTGGGGTAAATTGGAACAAAACTTTATTTGGAAGCTATGTTGATACAAGGTTGTAGCAATTACTGAAACGGACGTTCAGCAATATTGCAAATGTAAATTTGTAATTGTAACGTTCCAGCTATGTCACAGCAATATGTTATATTGCTGCAACGCTACATTATCAAACTTCACATTTGCAATATTGCTGAACGTCCGTTTCAGGAATTACTTCAACATTGCATCAACATAACATAACTTTGCTCACTGGGATATTTTCAAATTGGCCCTGAAATCTACAGCTGACTTCATTTTGAAATATCGTATCGTGCATAGTGGTTCAGTATGGTTATATACTAGTACTAGTCGATTAAAAATAAGTGGCGTTTAAATATTGTTTCAACAATTTGAACTATATCAGCATGGATATGACAGAAAAAAATATAATTAAAAGCTTCAAGTCAAAAGACATAGTCGAAACTAATGTTTCACTAGCTACCGCGATATCACTGCTCAACTTTGAACAGCGTTGCCAATATTTTCTATTTTATTCCGAGTAGTCAGAGTTGATGAATAAAAATAATGGATAAATATAAATTATTTGGATTATACTCACTAACTAATGTAAGGTATGGTAAGGTGTTCTTGTCAAAGTGATTTTCATTACAAGCGTCCTCCTTCCGCTTAGTTTGGGAACCCATCTGCAACTCCAGTATGTGAGAATCTCTTCTATAGAGAGACATACAGATGAATCCATTTTGACTGCAACATAAATTATTGAATTATTATTATATCAATTTTGTTTATAGAAAATAGAATTTCAATGGTATTCCTCTTCGTTCCGAATTTAACGAGCAGGCTTGTACGCAATATTAGACAGAATGAGCAAATCTGAGGCGATGGAACGAAATAGTTATTTATCTGCCAAGGACGAAAAACTGTCTATTATAGTCGAGTCTGAGAATTGATAGCCAAGGCCTTAGTCGATACTAGCAAACAGGCGAGACAAAAGACAGTTTTTCGCAGAGGTGCATATTAATTTTATTCGTCGACCTCAAACACTTATATTCACATCACGGTTTTATTCACACGTGAAATATATAGGATTTTGTGAATAATTAATTTAACAACAGCAGATGACAGTTGTAGTCACCTCACTCTCCGCGCGGACTAGGCTTGCCAGTTCGAACTTTATGCTATACGAATTCCAAGGAAGGATAAGGCAATAAACCTATGACGTCAAAACATTATGTACTTTCAGTAAACAAAAAAGTAACCTATTTCCAACAAAATAGAAATGAACAGAACAAACATTCTCATAAAAAAATAATCATATTCCTATTTCTCAAATCAAAAATACTCATAAATATCACAAAACACAGTTACAAAGGTACTTATAAGATTTGAGTACATAAAAAACAGGAACGAATAGAAAAATGATCAACTAAATTATTAAACAAATAAAAAAATCGACCGTAAGAAACAAACTGTTATAGCAGAGGTTTATGAAAAAATAAATTTGATCTGAATCAGATAAAGTATTGTCCTTTCTTGATCTATACATATCATTAGTACCTATATGTAAATTTATTTCTTATTTTGTAAAAATAATTTAAACAGAGCGTGCCGAAATATAATGCAATTTATAAGTGAATGTGATAAACTAAAGATTGATAATAAGTAAGTGTCAAAATATTTTTCAGTAGTGATCTGGAATATTCTCAGATAAAATTATGAACATGAAAAAATGTACATATACATATATATAGTGGGGAAGCAGCAGAGTAAAAGTGAAACTCATGCAAGTTTGTCCAAGCTTTCGGAAAGTTATATTTTCATCATCAGGGAAAGACTACAAAATGTTATGAAAATTAGCAAAGCTAGTTAACTATGGAGTGCTGTACTTACAACTTACTGAGGTTGGTTACATTGATGTTACTAAAAACGGTATATATTTATAAAAAATTATCATTGTATAACATATCTGGAACATGACAAATTCAAAAAATTTAAATATTAGGTCAATATCAAAAATGTTGCTTCAGAAGATTTTGCTTTCAAATTCTTATCGTGTGTGTTCAATAGATATAATTCAATGTTCGTAGTGGCATATAGCTTAGGAATTCTCAATGTATTTCCTTATTTATATATCCATTTTTTTATCTTCATGATTTCATCTCAGAATATTCCATTTCAATACTCTCACCCAATCAAGGGATTCAAACTTGAATGATGGAAACTTGTTATTTTTATAGACCTTTAATCGCAGATTCGAAATTAGGTTTTCCCAATTCAGAAGTTCTTTCGCCGTCCTGTATGATGAATATCAATTTGTCATACATCCAAAAACATTTTTCAGTAGGTTATAAAATGTTTCAGTAGATCAATATGCAAGTCAGGAGATCTACTGAAAATTCATTAGAACTGGCAACCCTGCAAAAGGTTTTTTGGTCGGAAATTGGAGCGTATAATGTGATTTCTTGTAGATGTCGATGAAAAAATTATTTTTCCGACTATAATCATCAGTTCACATCACTTTTTGACACTAATTTCAATAACTCACCATCCCATTGTGAAATGCGTCACGAGAACAACGACATTCTCATCCCTAGTGGATTGCTTCTGCTGCATACAAACAACCTTCATGTCCATGCCAGAAGAATTAGTTATTCTGAGGGTGGAGTTTCTGTGATGAAAGCTGTACGTCCCCGAATAATCCAGAGTGTGCCAGTGGTTGTAGTTCGATATCCAGAATGGAAAACGGCATTTGCTCGTCTGGGGAGCTGTGGAACGATTTCGACATGAATTGGCAGGCGAAAAGGAGGCACTCGTGAAAATACGTTCGAAAAGTTCGAAAATAACTGGAGCGACATGAGAAATTCGATTATTCTAATGATCGATTGTTCTTTGTTCAAATAATTAGTCTGAACTGTTGATCAGAATATTAGATGAGGAACTATCATAACTGAAACATAAATGTCCTGTATTGTGTGCCACTTTACGCCAGCGCCAAAACTTGGCGCTGAAGTGCTAATTTACGTTCGATCGTGCATAAAATGAAATATCATTGACAAATATTCAACCATGCTACATTATTAGTTGTTATTTTCATATTTATGATCTCAGTCTAGCAATAAAAAAGTTGCGCGAATTGTACTTTGTCTTCAGAACAATCTCGATTTCTCGAGCACGACGGCGTTAAGACCTCAATATCCACTTACACTTCAATATACTAATAGATGACATGGTGCATGGAATAATATCACTGTCTTGGCTCTTATTCCTGTCAGAGCGAATATGTTCTTCAAGTTCTGTAGGCAGTTTATATTGATTACCTATACAACATCCTGGATATATAATAAAAAAGTTGTTCTTAAGATAATGCTTGTCGGGAAAACAGAAACAATTCCAAGTTTCAGTGTAATGCGGTGTTCCTTATCTCAGTAGAGAAGTTTCGATTCGTAGGGAGAAGCGAATTTTTTAAAGAGATTAAAACAGCTATTTGCCGCAAATCTATCATTGAAGACACTAGGAAGGTGTATGTTCTGTTGTCTGTTGAAATTTACCATGTCTATAAAAACCCGTGTGTGAAACGAACAAACCTAGTCATTTAACCTATACGCAATTACTGGAGCATTTGAGTCCGAAGTTCAGACCAATTCTTGGCTTTATTTATCATAGGATTTCAAGAGAATTGCACTTTGGCATTGTTATCTTTCCTTTACTACATGATGGTGCTTTCAGAAAAAATCCAATATAGCGCCCATTGGAATAAATAAAGGCGATGATGGTGGCCGGGAGACAAAACGTCGGCTAGCAAATCTGAAACCACCATCATGTCGTAGAGAGAAAATCACAATTAAAAAGTGAGATTTATTTTGAAATCCTATATACAATGAATAGAGGCAGAGAAAAATTAATTCGTTTTTCCAAAATTTCGGTTTCTTTCGGATATCTCCGGACATACTTGGAATTTAAAAACTTTCTAAACGGCCTATATTATGAGTTAGGTAAATGCGCAACTTTGACTCGATTTGAAGATCTTTATATCTCTTATAGTTTCCGAGATCCCATCGAAACATCTGGTATGAGAGAGTTTCCACAAAATGCACTTTTGGAGCTGATAATATTTCACTATTTCAAATGCTCACCCTTTTTCAGAATCATGGTTTTGCTACCCTCTGTAGCACTGAACAAGCCATTGCAAGTAGCATCGCCGCTTTGAGCAACTTTGAAATCGACTTCTTCTTCCATTTCATCCAAGGACGAAGATGATTTCTCGTAAATGAAACACCTGTACCGGTCTTCGTTTGAAGTAACATGGGTATGGTGCAGTTTTCCTACTAAGTATCTAGCGCTACCTTCTTTCCATGAAGCGAGACACTGCAATTCTTCAACTGAAAAAAATAATTAATTGTTACGTTAAGTTCTGAAAGTGGCATTTTAATGGATGATTTATCGCTTTGTCCAAAGGAGTTGAGTTTGAGTCAGTGTCGAAGATGACAGGTGGTAAAAATTAAATTCATATTAGCAAACAAATGGACTATAATTGAACTAATTCAGAGATCAGTTATTGTTCAAGTTGACTAATTCACAAATCAACTGTGAATCTTGGCTTATTTACCAAAACCTGGTAACTTGGTACTGTAAATTTGAACATCCCACAGCTGAATGATATCTTCAACCTGGTCAATATGCTGCTTAAAAAATACAAATCTTTGTTTTACAGCACCCGAACCTTTAACTTATCAACTCAAAATTCATATTTTTTCTTTAAAAAAAAAAAAAAACAGTGACCTCCCCACCCCAGTTTCATATCATTTTGAACTGTATTGTTGCGATGCAATGGAATAATTCTTTATTTTTCAGGTAGTTTGTCGTTTACCCTGATGCGACTACGAGTAGGTCCATAAACACTTCGTTTTGTAAAGTCGTTCCTCCTTTTTTTCAGAAGATTCCATATGCCTAGTGGACGAAGTGAAGTGATAGAGGTATAGAAAAGGGTTTATATCGTTTTTATTTCTACGACACCAATGAATGTCACTCATCTACTACTACTAGGGTATTTACAATTCGCGCCCAACGTAAGAGTCAAATGATCAAGATTTAAATAGAGTTTTATTTCGTTGGATCATTCTTACTGGCATTTTCTGATGCGTCGACGTCAGGACACGCCTGGTAGCTCCTCAGCAATTTGCTGTCCTCCGTAAATGTTTAATAAAAATTGAATATGTTCGAATAGGATTTCTAGGAGACGATTGAATGTCACGCATTTTTATATAATTCAATAGGGTCGTTCCAATTGGCGCCCAAGGCAGGGTCTTTACAACTGGCGTCCAACGTAGGGTTTGATAATTGGCGCCCAACGTAGGGTTTTTATAATTGGCGCCCAACGTAGGGTCTTTACAATTGGCGCCCAACGTAAGGGTAATTTACTCCAGAGTAAAGTGATGCAGATGCAAATAGAGTTTTATGTCGTTGGATCATTCTTACTGGCACTTTCTGATGCGTCGACGTCCGGACACGCCTGGTAGCTCAGCAGCAACTTGCTGTCCTCCGTGCAGGTCTCGATGCTAGAAACCGGCGACCGGCACTCACCATGCCCCGTGTTGTAGGTGAAGGAAAAGGGCCCGCGGAAGGGACACTGGATGGGCAAGGCGTTCTCGCGGAACATCGAGTAGAGTAGGGCGTCTCCGGTTATAAGGGCGCAGAGGGTCGGAAGGGCCTCTCTGCTGTGGCAATAAGCTGCAAGAGTATTATTCATAAGAGTGCGCTGCATTGTGCCCACATTTCGATGGGCCCACATTTCCATAAACCCACAGTCTCCGAGAATACCCGAAGAATGTACTTTTGCCTAATGTAAGTCTAACACAATATGTGTCGATGGTCACATAATGAGTGGAACAAGCGTCTAGCTATACCATTTCCCTCTATAGCTCTAACAATTCTGAAGTCGTTACATAAAGAAGGAGAATATTCTTTATTTATAAGAGAGGAGACTACTTGCTAAACAATGTAACCTATCTCGGCCCAAATAAACCTTCTTCCTAGGCGAAGTACCTATATTTTTCGGAGAATTACATAGCATAGTATTTGGCAACAGTGCAGCCCTCGGACAGTGGGTATACCGAATTGTGGGCCTAAAGAAATAATGGGAATTGTGGAAACATCGCGATATAGCAGTTATGAAATGTGATGCGTAGACATGCTGCCATCCACAACAGCAAGCATCGATTTGTATCTGTCGTTTTATGTATAGGGTGTCCGGGAAAATTTGAGAAATATCTTGGGACGTCGCTTGAGATTGTGTTTACTCTATTATTTCAAATTGATCATAAAAAATCGATAAGAATTCAATATGAGGAACACTATGCGTTTTCACGTTCAAATCAAATTTATAATTATCAATTTTTAATTAGTTCTAAACTCATCCAAATTGGTTAACAAAGTCAAGATAACAGAAACTGTAACCAAATTGAGAATCAGCATATTCGAATTAATAATAAGTGAACAATTTCAAATTGGGAATTAACGCATTCAAGTTGTTTATTACAGTGAAATCGAGAATTAACGATATTGTTGAAGACAGAACAACCAATTGAGAAACGACAAATAAAAAGTATGATAATCAATATGGGTCGATACTTGTCTAAGTGAAGATTAATAACCAATAATCTCACATGTCATTGAGCTCATATGCATACATCAATCAATAAAAAACTGAGAGAATTTCCAGAATTCGCTTCTTGGACGATCAAGCTATAAAAATATGAAAGTACTAAAAACTAAACAAAATACTACAGGAAATGTCTAATATCACCACAGTCCACAATTCACCCCCTTCAATCTATTCAAAACAGATTTTGAGAACTGGTGAAGGTCTAGTCACTTTAAAAATTGGTGAAGGTGCACCGTGCACCATAGTTTAAAAATCGGCGCAAGCAGTATTGAAAAATTGGCGAAGGTATACTTTTACTTCAGATTTATAATTTGCCATTAAAAATCGACACAGGAAGACATGCTGAAGGTATTAAAATAGTAGCTGATGCAAATACATATTAGGAAAATATATAAGTACTCACTTTCTTTGTACTGTAATACATTTATATGCTTCTCATGGATCACAACGCAACGGTAGCAGGCTCTTTTCCTATAAATATTAAAATTATTATTATCCGAAATAAAATAGTAGATTGTTTTATCAGGATCAAATCATGCTATTTTTTCTGCAACCGAGAGAATGAACTAAAATAAACATGTGGAGTAACCGAGGAAGTAACCACCAATGTGACTTACTTGACAGATTATTATAATACCTTGTACGAATTCAATAATGCAACAAATAATCCGTGTGGTGGGGATATTTCTACCTACATGTTACCTGCATTTACAGATCAGGTTTATTCAATTTTCAAGGATGTTCGAATTGTAGTTTCAATTTGAATTCAACCAGAGTGACCTATTTGTGTATTCTATCGAATCGTTGATTCGATAAATTAATTTGGACCAGGTGCCCGCCCTTATAGCGAATACCGTGCCAGTGCCAGGTATAGGAAAAAGAAGAGGAAAATGTTATGTTATTCAGCATATCAACAAAAATAATAGCTATCATTTATTCCTCTGTGTTTGGCTCGGTAGTCAAATGAAGGTAAATAATATCGTTGTGTGAGATAAAACAAATATTGCTGGCCGTGATCATTCAAAAACAAGTTATCCAATCAATTCCCGAGATTAAAGAATGAAAATAATGAAATACAGATAAAGTAAGTATGTCAATCTTAAAGGCTTTCCTGATCAGAACAAAAATACTCATCTATAATATGGTGTATTTATATCTCCACCATGGGTATGAAATGACATATCTGCCAAAATCGGAAACAAATCAGGTATGCGTCCCAACCCAAATAACCAACCGTAACAATGTTATTTATTCTTGACGACCTAGTACATCCTTTTTAGTTCCTAGGAGCTAAAGTTCAACTTTAGCTCGTAGGAACTAAAAGTATTGCCTACAAACATACCTATGTTTGTGTCAGTAATAGAAACGTCATTTCAAGAGCTGATTTTGGTTTTAAAATGGACGACTTTTGTGTCGGTTGCAGAAAAATGATATTTATCAAATCTGTATTAGTTTCTGAACCATTCCATCGTCTCGAATTATATATTTCATATTGAATCTCGCTTTTCATTTTTTTGAAATGGAATTCGTACGAAAATATAAAATTTGGGAATGTTCTCGGCGCCATCGCCTATATAATTATTAGATCATAGATTATTTCAGCGGGTGACACAGACCCATTGTATACCATCCGTTTCTCCTTTGTTTTTCTAGCTATATTTCTGAAATTTGGAACATCGAATATGCTCACTAGAGGGCACTTTCTCACATTTTAGGGTTTATTTTCACCTTCCAGTTTTCCTGGAAATGACATCAACTTTCGATTCTCAAATGAAATGACCCGGTTCCCAGATGGAACAAACACACTATATTTTATTTTATAATTGGTTAGAGATTATTATAACCAATTTTACACTCATTGATCATATGGAAGGTTCGAACGCAAATATCCATGTAATCGTTCGAAATCACCCAATCAAACCCATTATCTTGGAATTTGTTATGAAAATCTCTAACCAATTATGGAAAATCGAGAGTTGATGTCATTTCCAGGAAAACCGGCAGATGAAAAGAATCCTAAAATGTGTGAAAGTACCCTCTGGTAAGCATATTCGATGTTCTGAATTTCGAGAAGATAACTTAAAAATAAAGGAGAAAAATGGTTTTGTCACCTGGTATGTATGTACAGTGAGTCTCACTTCTCTTGGAAGCTCCCATCTTACGTAAATGTTGAGCTAGGATTGTGAATCAGGACGTCTAATTCACTAACTATTCAATTTTTTTTTAATTTCAAGCCTGACATATTATATTTTGTTTCACTTCACGTAATTATCAAGGTAGGATTCTGAAATTTGCAGGAGAAAGGAAGAGTCCAAATATATAGTCGATTACCTACTAGAATTATCATCAGTGATAAACACTGCTCATAATCTCACTTGATGGTTCACTGTATCTTTGGGCTATTGCTTTCTCGTGCAAATTTCAGAATCGTATCTTAATAACTACTGAAAGAAACGTGGGTGCTTCTTTGGAAGGTGAGACGAAATTTAAATTTTCAGTACTGAAAATTATCTAGTAAAAATATGAATAGTTAGAGAATTGGACGTCCTAATTTCGAATCCGAAGTGATTTTCAACCTGTCTTGCCAACTAATATAATTTTCCGGAACTGTCGGTGGTTTCATGGTTGTGTTGGCGAGCAGTGTATACCACTGAAAATGTCGAAGAAGTCGAGTGATTTGATTCATCATCATGAGAAGCTGTATACATATAAGGTAGGCTCCATTCTCTCGGAAATCGAATTATCTTGGTTAGCTGTAAATTCTTTCGCCGTTTTGGGGATAGTACATACATTGTGTTTAGAAGATATAAATTAATCAAGTGTGCATTAGGATATTTTGAGCTAGTGTCGACTTCATTAGACTATTTGCGTTTTTTATTTCTCACATTTGTGTGATGGGTAATTGCCTACTGTTTGTTAAATAAGAATAAGTAGTAAGTAATAGATTTGTCTGTTTCTACTGTCAATGTATCATCATTTCTACACCATATCCACTTTCTTTGAAGAGTTGATAAAACTATACAAAATCGGAAACCATTAGGAAACGTGTCCAGGACAGTTTTATTGAAACGTTCCATGAAACTCCACTGAGGTAGGACATTTACATTCTCTGGGAAGTGATAAGTGTATTTTTCGTATAACTGTCGCTCCTGCAAATTTCAGATTCCTAACTCAACGATTACGTAATATATAGGGCTGCTTCCATCAGAAGTGAAACACACTGTATGTTCATGTTCTACATATATCACTCATAAACAAAACTCACTCATCAACCATGAGGAACTTATCTCCGTCAGAACTTAGGCACCTTCCTTTGGTACTGAGCCTAGGTCCCTCTAAAAGAATAGGTTGCCTTACTCCAGATTGAAACCATGTTCCTTCCCAGCGTTCAGGAAAAAAACATGTTCCTGTAAGAGAAAATGGTCTAAATATCTAACTAAACCTGAAATTTAAGCTTCACTTGAAGTACTTTTGATCCTAGGAGCTGAAAGGGTTTCCTATAGCAACGCTGCTATGATATGTAGCAGGATGGTAGCAGCTCTGCTAGTTGTCTAGCAACCTTTATTTTGCCTAGCATTGCTACTTTTGGTTGGTCATCAATAACGCAGCTTGATCACCTCTGGTGTTATAATGAAAAACTATTTGAATACATTCAATAATGGTTTGGTCAATCCTCAAATATTATCGTTTGATTCGTTCCTGATGAAATGATATTGGTAGTGTTTTATTCATGAAAGACCAAAAATTATAATAATTAATAATTATAAACAATGATAATAATAATGATTATAATCAGTGACAATAAAAATGATAATCATAATACCTCAGATAATACTGAACTAATAATAATAATAAATCGTGGAAATCATCCATACTCAAAGGGTCCAACATATTTTCAATGAAAATAATAATAATAATAATATTAATAATATTATTTACCTGATGGCTTAAAAGTAGATGTGGATTCCAACACGAAGAGAAATAAGATGAGCTGAACGATGAAGGAAGTCCATGGAGCATCCATGTTGGAATATGACTACCAGTGATCACATCTTGTTTTTCTAGAATAAAATAATCACTCGTTAATATGAAAATATCATAATATGAACTAATCCGCAAAATCAACGCACCACTGACAATTTACTATGAGTATATAAGAACTTTTTGATTCCAAATAAGAGATAATTTATCCACCTGTCCAACTGAACATTATTTGTTGAATCATTTCAACAGTAGTCGGCAGTTGAAATGATCGTCTATCCCGACCACTTTTTCTCAATGATGTTGAACATATTTTTGGAATGAAATCGATAACCAATTTTGAAATCCAATTCCAAATGTTTGATGTTCGAGAAGTGTGAAAAATTATCTTCAAAACGTCTCAATGAACCAAATCATATACCAGGTGTTCATTTGATCTGATAAATACGATATGCTCAGGTCTAAACTGTTACTTTTTTTGTTGAAATAAAGCGACTAGTTTCGTAGAACCGTCTACTCAACGAGATATTTCAGGTGGGAAGTTTTCAAATGAACACCCGGTATATGTTCAGCATGCAAAGGTTTTTTGCTACTGTAAATGGTAGCATCAGTTATTACTGCATCATTTTCAAATGAAAGTATTCCGAAAAAGGTTCACAGAATCGAATTTTACCAAAATTAATTATATAATATAATTGACAATGAAATTTAACCTACTCGGTACAAGCCGTGTAACTAGTGTAACAAAGCAGGCACAAAGTCAAATAAAATGGGCGCCAGTGACTGCTGAGGAGGTCTCAGGGGATGGGTTCTTGGGCCGAATTTCGTAACAAAAACACTAATTTGGTGAAGCAGCTGATATCCTTTTAATTCGGTGCAAATATCCGCCTTATGGGGTACAATTATCTTCAAACTTGTTCGTATCTAAATAACGAAATGAATCGATTTAGTCCTATATATCCTCGTTTATGGGGGAAAACAACCAGCAACAGAATAAAGAGCAAAATTAAACTCACCTAAATAACAGGTACATCGGCTCACGCAAAATAAATCTCTTGGTGCACAGAAAGAACCACTGGTTATCAGATACAAATATAGTACAAAGAATCAGAGTACCTACCGCGAAAATTAATTTCTGTAAATCTCTTTAGCATTCCAAAAAGCGCGTGGAGATAAAAAGTGGGACGGCCGAGTTTTTGCCGGTATCGAGCGACTTCGCGAATTTAGTTGAAATATAGGAAATCGATATAAGTACGGACATCTGCATTTGAATAGGAGAATCAACTCAATACAAATTGAAAGAAACCTGGATTTCGTTACATCCGCCCCCAAACTATGCAAAAACGGAATATATTGCCCTATATTATTTTTGAATAGTTTCAATTATAGGAGGAAAATAGGGTTTCAAATGAGACACGTGGAAGGTACCACGCTCTTTTGTAGATTGGGGCATCTCTAAAACGTAGGTGAACAAACCTACTTTCTTTTTGATGCGATAAGGCCCCTCAAAAATCAATAGGAACTTTTTCGTCTCAGCTGTTAATGCGGAAGATATGGGGTTAGCTTTAAGTAGCACCATATCTCCTGGGCTATAATCTTTTTGAGGGCGCCCTGGCCTATGGAGACTACGACGTGCAGCCCGGCCCTGCATAGCTTCTTTGGCCAATATGAGTTTAGCGTCGGCAGAAGGTTCAAAAACTGAATCACCAGGCGGATACTTTAATAAATCGCGGATGGGTGAAGAAAATGATTTACCAAAATGTAACTCTCGGGGGGAAAAGCCTGTTGACTCATGAGTGACCGAGTTCAGCAGCTCTGAAAATCTACTTACCTCATAGGCCCACCGAGTGTGCTTCTCACTACAATAAGTTTTAAAAAGACGGGAGAGCTCGCGCATGGAACGTTCTACCGGGTTTGACTGTGGGTGCCGTACCGAGCTATAGACGACTTTGATCCCTAAGGGGGTGAGAGTATCTGACCAAGACTTCGAGGTAAATTGGCTGCCATGGTCTGTTAAGATATTTTCGACCCTTCCGTGTTGACGAAAATAATCCAGCAACAACCGGTTCAAGATGGCCCTTGTAGTGGCTTTTTTAAGAGGGTAAAGCGTTATGAACTTAGAAAAGACATCAATGGCCACACACAGATAAGCAGCTCCACCCCTAGATCTCGGAAGGGGCCCATACAAATCCAAGCTCAGTATTTCATTTACTCGAGTAGGTAATATTGGGGTCAATGGAGGGCGAGGCAGGATAGATATTTTTGTCTTTTGACAAACTTCGCAGTGCTTGATAATTTTTTTCACGTCTCGGAAAATATCTCGCCACCAGAAGTCGCGTTTAAGGGCCGTCCAAGTTTTGAAAACCCCGAAATGCCCTAAAGTTTCGTGATATTCCTTTACACATTTCGTCACGGCGATCCTAGGTACACAAAGAAGATACGGCTCTCCCTCAGCCCGACGCGCGAACAAAAAATTATTATGCATTAAGAACCCTTCCGGATGAACAGCCTCCCTATCTTGCAACAACCCGACTATCTCACCGAAATATGGGTCCTCCGCTTGCAACTGAGGCCAGCTTTTTAGATATGATTCGAAACCGGGCGACAATTTGAGCAAGCTTAATAATTTGAAACACTTGTCGCTAGGTGTGGATAGGCGCGGTGTCGGAAAACGCGAGAGTACGTCGGCGATTACGTTTTCAGAACCTCTCACGAAATGAATAGAGAAATCAAACTCTTGGATAGCTAGTGCCCACCTAGTAATACGTGGTGTTAGTAACCGACAATTTTGAATATAAATTAAGGCTCGTGCATCAGTCAACACATGAAAATGTTTACCGAGTAAATAAGTACGCCATTTGTACAGCGCAAAAATGAGAGCCAAAATTTCTTTTTCACACGAATTGTACGCGCGCTCCCTGACTAACAACAATCTGCTTGCATATGCGACGACACGGCGGACTCCGTTGATGCGCTGAAACAGCTGAGCGCCTAGGCCGAATTCACTGGCGTCACATTGAACGTAGTATGCGTGGGCGTGGTCAGGGTAATATAGAAAAACCTCTTTTTGCAATTCGGATTTCAGAGTGTTGAAGGCACACTCCTGCTCACTGGACCAAAACCATTTGGTTTTTTTCTTGAACAAACGTGATAAAGGTTCTGCTAAAGAGGAAAAATGTTCACAAAAGTTTCTATCGTAATTACATAAGCCTATGAAGGATTGCAGTTCCTTGACATTTTTTGGCGTTGGAAAATTGATGATTGATTCAACACGAGAAGGGTCGGGTTTAATACCATCACTCGTTAAAACAAATCCCAAATAATGCAATTCTTCAGGCATAAAACGACATTTTTTGAATTTCAATGTGAAGTTAGCTTCGGCCAAACGCTTGAAAACCCTTTCCAGGTGTTTAATATGATCTTCGAAATTTTCTGAAAAAATTAACAGATCGTCGATATACGGTATAACAAAGCTTTCGAAAGCTGGACCTAGAATTTTAGAAATACATCTTGTAAATGATGACACAGCGGTTACCAAACCGAATGGCAAAACTGTGAATTGATACGTTTGAGTTCCTACACAAAAACCCGTGTATTTTTTATCAGATTTCCTCAATGGAAGTTGCCAGTAGCTGGCACTGAGATCCAAGCAGGTTTTGAAGCGCGCCCCCGAACTGGAAAGTGTTTTTAAAATTTCGTCGATAGGCTTAGGCAATTCGTGATCACGCTCTGTCACTGCGTTGAGTTTACGAGCGTCGAGGCATACTCGCACCGACCCGTCTTTCTTTACGACAGTTACGAGGGGACTAATAAAAGGTGTGGAAGCACGCTCAATCACGCCTAGTTCTTCCATACGTTTGATCTCGTTGAGCACAGTCTCCCGATGTGCAAAGGGGATAGGGTATTGTTTAGATCGGAACGGGGTGGTATCTGTTAAAGTTATTTGGTGTTCGTACAAATTAGTTCTCCCCGGTATATCGGAAAAAATATTCGCATAAGAAAGTAATAGATCTTTTAGGGTATTCCTCTGTTTATCATTCAAACAACTGATATCCTGCACGAAATCCAAATTTAAGCTACAATCTGCATTATTATTAGGACAACTTGAAAAACTATTTTGCTTAACTGCCACTACTCTCAAGTTAAAAGGTTCTGAAGGAGCTGCATATTCGTGAACAGTGTTCAGTTCGCTCACTGAAATTGTTTTATTATTCTTGGAAAAAGTTATTTTATTGTTGCAAAAATCTACATGAGCATTAGTGGTACGTAAGAAATCTGTCCCAAGAATTATTGGAAAAACCAAATCCGATACCAGCAAAAATTCCTGCTGAAACATGTCATCAGAATTCACGTAAAAATTAATTAATAGTTGATGAGTTATACGTCTCTGTTTCGTACGAAACGCCCCCGTAATTCTTACTCCAGTGACTGGAAAAGTTGGTATATCCTCATGAAAATTTGACAACTGGTTATAAACATCCCCTGAAATACAAGATACTTCCGAACCTGAATCAATAAGAGCCGGGAAAGTTATGTTAAATATTTTTATGGGTATAATTGGCGACCTTTTGTCTATCATTTTATGACTAAAATCACAGTCACTAGAAAGTAAGTCATCCACGGGATTATTATTGATTATATTGGCCCTAATAACATTATCTTCTCGATCAACCACCGAGCCTAGTGGTTGAGCGTATCCTCGTTTCCCGAATGTTCCTCTTCAGCCACATCAGTTTGAGAAATGTCTAACGTTGCTACATTACTTCGATGATTTTTGTTTAGAAAATTTGGTTTTTGAGGAAAACTTCTATTTTTTTCAAATTTTTGAAATGATGTTGATTGGTCAGAAAAACGTCGATAGTAATCCGCTTGACTAAGTCTATCTAAAGCTTCGGATAATGTTTTTGCACCCACTAATAACACTGAGATATGTTCTGGAAAATGTCGTGCAATTAAACTGATGAGAATGTTCTCAGGAAGAGGTGGTTGCAAATGTCTTGCCATAGCCAGGTACCTTATAAAATATTCAGAATATGGGCCTTTGTCATAAATACCAGATTCCAACTGCAATTTAGTTTGTTGCTGTCTGTTTTCATCCCAGAAAAAATTTACAAATGCATTTCTGAAAGAAACAAAATCTGTGAAACTTGTAAGAAAAACATTTCCCCAAGGTTTCGCTTTACCTTTGAACTTTTCGAGAAGCTGATACCTGATATTCTCGAATGGTTGATTATAAGTTTGTAAAATCATCTCAATTTGATTGATAAAGTCTATGGGGTGCGTACTACCCTCGTTATCAAAATATGGTAAATTATTAACAAGCATCATTATTTTTTCTAAATTATTGACGATTACATGTCTTTCATCCCTATTCGGTAAACTATTATTATTTCCAGGAAAAATATCACGTAAGGAGTTCTGAACGTTTTGGGTAACCATGTTGGAGATTACTGCCTGAAGGTCTTCGAGTGTTGGCGGTAATGGAGTATATGATGGAGGAGGCGCAGTATAAGGCACACCATTGTTTTGATGAGAATAAACTGGAAATTTCCTACCTTGGTTCGAGGAGGTAGATAGGGGAGTATTCGAAGGTGGAGGAGGTATTGGTGGTACTCCCTGCGATGCACGACTCAAACCAGGTGGTTGTCCTCGAAACCCTTGCTGGTCACTAAATCGGCGAGGGATGGCTCCTGTTCCTGAGGACCTGTTCACACCTGGTTGTACTTGAGGTTGAGGTGCTATCGGCGTCGATTCGTTGCTTCCGACATTTGTGAATGACCCATGAAGATTATTCCCAATATCTTCTAAAGGATCAATATTTGTCCTCAGGCGGGAGCGCGTCAGAGGCGGCGACGGAAAACCGGCAACGGGATCCCTCTTTGGTGGTGTCATTCTCCTCAAATTGATTTTTGTTTACGAAATCGGTCCCGCTGTTGGGCCCAGATGTAACAAAGCAGGCACAAAGTCAAATAAAATGGGCGCCAGTGACTGCTGAGGAGGTCTCAGGGGATGGGTTCTTGGGCCGAATTTCGTAACAAAAACACTAATTTGGTGAAGCAGCTGATATCCTTTTAATTCGGTGCAAATATCCGCCTTATGGGGTACAATTATCTTCAAACTTGTTCGTATCTAAATAACGAAATGAATCGATTTAGTCCTATATATCCTCGTTTATGGGGGAAAACAACCAGCAACAGAATAAAGAGCAAAATTAAACTCACCTAAATAACAGGTACATCGGCTCACGCAAAATAAATCTCTTGGTGCACAGAAAGAACCACTGGTTATCAGATACAAATATAGTACAAAGAATCAGAGTACCTACCGCGAAAATTAATTTCTGTAAATCTCTTTAGCATTCCAAAAAGCGCGTGGAGATAAAAAGTGGGACGGCCGAGTTTTTGCCGGTATCGAGCGACTTCGCGAATTTAGTTGAAATATAGGAAATCGATATAAGTACGGACATCTGCATTTGAATAGGAGAATCAACTCAATACAAATTGAAAGAAACCTGGATTTCGTTACACTAGCGACCTCTACGAGAGTCCGATATAAAAATAAAATGATGCGATGTTTTAACCAAAACATATTCATACAAAATGTTGCCAGTAGTTATGACAATCGTAAAAAATGTGTACTTAGATACAAAAATTACGTTTTCAACACCTTGTATCTTGAATACGGATGCCGTATTGAGCAAAGCCAACTCATTTTGCAGTTCTCTATGTCATGTGAAGACCAAAAGTCCGTCGTTCTCCTTCCGTAACTTCTTTATTTCACATTACGAAAAATGTTGAAAGCTTTCAAAAGGTTAGGATAGGAAAGGGAAATACATTGTGTATCATTTGTAACGCTTTCCTCACTGAACTGGTGCTAAAATAGTCGAAATAATAATTTTCAGTTGTTCATAATTCCAAAACTATTTTCAGTATTATCTTTTGTGATATAAAACAATCCAACAAACTTGTTCTAAAACGAGATCGAAATTCAACGTGAAAAAATAAATCAAGTCGCCGCACTTCTTTGTGACTTCCTGTAGAAATTAAACTTTGAATCATTGAATAGGTATATTGAATGAAACCCTACTCACGAGGAGGGAGACGGTCATCACTATCCTAGTATCAAAGCTTTTTTTAAAAAAAAACCTGTATGGAAATGATTGAACCATGAAAACTTTTCATATATTCTCTTCAGCAAACGAGAGAGTGTCTAGACAATTTCCCCAATTTGGCAATGTTGTTCGAACTCTGCGTGACTTCCCGGAGGTGTCAGAGTCTCGGTTGAAAGGGGGTTGTTCCCGAGGGTTGTTTCAAAGTCTACAGGAATGAACTATAAGGCGGGTCACTCGTTCATTCATCGTCTTCTGAGAATTCTCGCCACCCGCTGGACTAAGTCGGTAAACACCTGGCGGCTTTTCTGAAATCGTATTCTTGTTACCTGTCAACCGACAGGACAAACTCAACTGTGGATCTTGTCCTAAGGTATATATCGGTCAGACAGATCGTATGTTTAATCAGCGCATTCATGAACATATGATGAAGTATTTGAAAAAGAAAACAAATTCAACATACACCAACCATATATTAGAAGAAAACTTTCGTTTTGATGATAATTTCCAAATTCTACACGCGTAGATAATAAAGGAATGAAACTCAATCATTTTGAATCATTAGAAATCAAAAAACTCAAAAATTCAGACATCTTACTTAACGATCAATTAGATCTCAATAGTTCACCACTGTTGAATTTGTTTTCTTAGTAAGTAATAATATGTATTTGATATCAGCCCTTTCAAGTTAATCCGGTACACCGTATTTTAATGTAGATATTGTGCCTAATTTCCGAAAATTGAGGTTTATTGAACCTGTCCACAGGTAACTTATCCTTCAGGTTGGGAAAGTAGGATATATAAGCAAGCCAAGGTTAGTTTAGTTCATCGTACCTGTATATCACTTGACGAAGCTACTGTGTTAGCGAAACATGTCGTGTGTTTGAGAATTTTGTGGAAATCTTATCGTTTGTGACGTTTTTACATTCTACAGGATTTATGGGAAAGCCGTAAGGAAAACCATCCTTATAAGAGCAATGAAGCCTGAAACTCTATTGAGGCGGTATCTATGAGCGACAAGGTGGATTACTTTCCGTTGAGTAGCATAGGGTACAGAACCGAGTACAAAACGGCATTGCAGAATATATTAGAAGTTTATTTTTAGATGTATTTTTATGCAAGAAGAGATGTCGCATCGATGGCAGGATTGAAATATCTTTATTTAAAAGCCTTCAGAATATCGAAGTTAGTGATTTTCCTGCTTCAGGATATTCTTATTTGGTGCAGCAACTTGCAGAAAGGTAGCCTCGAGTAAAGATAGATCGGTCATATTATTTTGCTGAGTTTCGCAGCGCCGCCTATACGAACCAGCCAAGAACTAAGACCAAATTTGGCTTCAACATCTTACATGGAGGTGGATCCTCTCCTTAGTGTAAATAATCGAAGGTCCTACAGAAAAACGGATTCTTGTACAGATTCTAGCTTGGCCTCTGAGGTTTGGATGCGCAGTAGACCAGTCGGCGGAGTAGGACGAGAGTTCATTATTGCCAAGCAACTGGTTCAGTGAACATCGGCTAGAACAGTACATCAATCAATAGTGGCTCTTACAAGACTCCTCTAGTGACTGCCGGTCACCTGTCTCTCGACTTATACCGACAGCACGCCAGGGAGAAATGGAAGATTTGGATACGCTGAATCAGCGCGCTAGAGCCATCTCCGTTATGTAACGGCATGTTCTCCTGCTACCATCTTATTTTACAAATGGTGAGGCCATCTGATAAAACAAACTACTGGCTCTGCAGTGTCAGTGCCCGAGCAGAAACGCTGCTCACCCGCCGAGGCAGGCAAGATTTCCTCCCACTTGACCCATAGTGGGATTCTTCTTTACCTCCTCTACCGGGGCTATTTTTTTTGGATCCTCTGCCCCCTGGAGTCCAACCCAATTGGTGAGGCAGCAGGGCGTATGCACGACCTGATGGGGCTATCCTCATCACCCCAGGTACCCATGTCAACAAGATTCCTCTTGTTACGTTTGATGAGTCAACGTCGCAAGAGGCTTTGACCTGATTGCTACTCATAACAAGAATCCTCTCGTCCCGTTGAATGAGTGATCGTTCGAGGATTTTTACACGTTCCTCTACCTCGTTTACAGGAGAAGACCCGGGTTTATCTATGATGACTGACGATAAAATCGCTTGGGGCTGTCCCCTCCCTGACGAACTAAGGCAGGAGGTACACCAAAGTTCCAGTTTTCGCTGGGTAAGCCCAGCTACCCATGTCGACCAGAATCCTCCAGTCCCGATGGCGTATTGGCATTGTCTCCTATGGTACGACGCAACCTGAGAAAAATTTATGCCGAATCGCGGAAGACAATGTCCCACGATTTGGCAATGATACGCGCGACATTCTCTCCTACTTTAGGACGCTATGTGCTGAATATTGAAGCGTCTGGATCTTGGTAAAACTGCATTTAGCATGCGATGGGCTTCTTTCCGAAAAATTTTTTTGGTACTTACGTATTTTTGTCTGAAAAACACGAATTTGATAATGAAAATGTGAACAAACCATTATTTATCGAGATATTTCACTATAAAGTTACAAATTTCACCTTCTTTTCTTCTGGATTGAATTTAAAACAATTCACCCTTCTTTTTTCATCATTGGACAATTCATATATATCACAATGTGAGACACATTTTTTTCTATAATTGAGTCAACTAGAAATATGATTTTCTTTTGATTCATTCATATTTATTGAAAAGAAAGAAGCATATCATTTGAAATAATGGCGTGTAATGTCATTCCAAATTCCAAAGTAATCTATTGACATTTGACATCTCGTATTTGGATTGCCTAATGCCTTTGGATAAAATGGCCGTCACCTGGTATGCTTGCTCACTAAATAGAAAAAACGCACCATAAAAATCATATTTCCTGTTGAATTTTCTGTATAAAAATATGTCATTGAAGTACATCATGAGTATATAAAGTGTCCAATGACAAAATAAAAAGAGCAAGTACCTGAAAATGCATCCAACGCAAGGGGAAAAAGGAGTCGAAATTTCGAACTTTTTTTTGAAATATCTCGATAAATAGTGGTTTGTTCACATTTTCATTATCAAATTCGTGTTTTTCAGACAAAAATACGTAAGTACCAAAAAAAATTTTCGAAAAAAATCCCATCGCATGCTAAATGCAGTTTTACCTTGTATTCAGACGCTTCAATATTCAGCACGTCCTAAAGCAGGAGAGAATGTCGCGCATATCATTGCCAAATCGTGGGACATTATCTTCCGCGATTCGGCATACATTTTTCTCAGGTTGCGTCGTACCATAGGAGACAATGCCAATACGCGTCCCGCGTAGTGTCCGACTGTCCGTTCGCAGCCTTCCAGACGTACCGGTACTATAACAAGAGTGGGGACCTCAAGTTTTAAACCAAAGGTACCTGGAATCACCTGAGGCTACCCCCCTCGACTCCGTGAGTACATAGTGGGCCCACGGTCAGTTAGAGCAGTACAGTACGATGGTACTTCCCAACAAAAAGGCGCAGTGGATCTTTGTCGCACACTAACCATCTCTGTTTATCGTTCGCGCATTTCAGGTGCCAAGCTAGAATGGTCAAGCTGTGAGTGAATCATCTTCTAGGATTCAGTAATCTTTGGGAGTTTCGCTCCCTTCCCCATATACTAACTCGCGGTCGATAAAGCCAAGCTCTCCTCAGATATTTTCAAAGGTCGCCTTATTGCCTCATTAGGGCGATTAATATTAATAATCACTTTCGTTTAGAATTTTCAGCAGTTTGATTTTGTTTGATGCAGTTGAAAGGTGGTTTTCTTCATCAACTGACGTAGTGACATTGTAGAATAAGCTGGTGGAATTTCCAGTGGAGGTTATATCTTCATTAAAATCGGATCATCGTCAACAAAAGACCAAGATCTTTGTTTCTGAATTAATTTCATTCACTCTCGACGGATTATTATACTTTGTATAAGTCTATTACTTTCTCCATGATTCTATGTCTGGTATTCATAACAATTTTTCAAAGTAACGAAAAAATTTAATATAATAATCCATCCATATGAATTCCCCCACTCAAAAAAAAAAAAAGATTATATTTTCATTGAACCACATCGAAATTCAGCCCATAGTGAAGAGCCAGTGAGGCTGTACTTTCTGACTATAGAATAAAAGTGTATTCCTTCCTGCCTTTTTGATGTTCTGGTTCCCACGAGACAGGATATCCTGTAATATTTATTTTCAATGCCAGTGTTACTTCACTGCCTTCATGAGGGCAGTGAAATACTGGAAAGTATGAACATCCAAAATCAAACATATACTTCAATAAGCAAATGTAGTTACAAAAACCATTTCCACAAAATGTAATTGTTAACGGCGCATCAATCAGTATAAGGTCAACTAGATTTTTCTGAAATTTTGGAAAAATTCATTTTTATTCCACTTATTCTCATAGTTGCATAGTTTGATTGAAATCTCATGAAAATAAATCCAGGCTGGATAGAGTGGCCTCAATTGTCAACATGAGCGACACATTACTGTTTCGGCTCTCCAAGTCCCATCAGTCGCTCTGAAATATCTCAGATATTCAAATATGACTCTGATGAAGCGTTTCATGTCAATATAATGAAGCGACATCTTCTATTGATACTCTGTATATGATTCGCAATGAAACTGACTGCATTAGAGTGATTCGCCCAACATATAAATTACTGACCATATTTCCTGACTGGCAATATATTTCTGGCATTCCAAAGGCCATGAACTGATCTCTATTTATTTTTGAGTAGTTTACTCCACTTCCGAGAGTTCCACTGGGATTTTCCGAAATGAAATATTCATTGGCATCCAGATAAGTATTCCAAGAGAGTATGGCGGTTCGAGAGTTCTTCTCGTACAAATATTTCGTAGGGATTATCGGGAATATATTGATGAATACTAATCACAGTTTTGACTATTCATGATGACACTTTTTCTCATCTGTCAAAGTCAACATTCTACAATCCATTCCCATGGTTTCATTGATGCTCATTACCAATCGGATCAAAATTTTGCGATAATTTTTACTTGCTCAATTATCGGCTATAATTGCACGAGTGCATGAAAATACCCGATAATTTTGCAAGAAAGCCTGTTATCTAAAAATTGCAAGAGTTTATTTTCAAATTTTGGCGGAAGAGCCCGATGCCGAAGGTGGAGGGCTCTTTTACAAAATATGAAAATTTACTGATGATTCCACGTCATAGATTAACTGTTTATATTGAGTTCATTGACTTGAAAGTGTGTGCCCGTCAATTTCAGTGATGGCAAATATGATTTTTTGGTATAGTTTACACGAAAATTCGTAAGATGAGCAGCTTTGGAAACATTCCGTTGAAACAAATCACAAAAAATATGAGAAAATCAATTTTGCAAAATACAAGGAACACGAAATCATCAAGAATGCATGGTAATTGTTATTGTTTATTTATACAGGGTGAGTCATCAGTGTGGCAAAGTGAGATAACTGCTTTACTATTTTAGAGAAGATCTAGGATCATGAGCAGCACATATCCAAATTATTTCGCTTTATACAGGGTTACTCAGAAACGCGTGGCGAATATTAAAGTGAAGTTATCCACACATTTCCATCCACACTTTATGACGTGAAGAAAGTTGTATTTGGAATACACTGTGGGTCACATGCGGTGTTGCCAAAGTTCAACAAATATCATTAGATATTTCATTAAGACTGTTGAAGTATTGATTTATAAAAAATCTAACAGGACACATACAATACATAGTGTATCAGCTCTTTATCTTGAACTATTTGAAGAATCATTGAACACCTCATTACCAATATGTACACACAGAAGAATATATGTGCCAACCGGTAGGGGAGATATGGAAATCACAAAAATTCCAATACCTACCTGTCCCTATCCTCACTAGGAACGCACGATGTTCTTTGAACATTATAGATTCCCTTTCGTGCGCTTCTCAATTATTACGGAGTGTGCCATCTTGAACTATTTCACAGGTCATTAAGCATATGCTTATCAATACATACACAGAGAAAAATATCTGTGCCAACCCGTAGAGGAGATGGAAATCTCGAAAATATAAAAAAATCATTTTCTCAACTATTATGGCGCGTGTTATCTTGAACTATTTGACAGGTCATTGAATATATCATTACCAATACATACACACCGAAAAATATATGTGCCAACCCGTAGGGGAGGTGGAAATCGAAAAAATTCATTCACTAAATTATTACGGCGCCTGTCATCTTGAACTATTCACACCTCATCACCGAGACGTACACACAGAAAAATATCTGTGCCAACCCGTAGGGGAGATGGAAATCGCAATAATAATAGAAAAAAATAATTTTCTCGATTATTACGGCGCCTGTAATCTTCAACTATTTGAAGGATCATCAAACACCTCATAACCATTACGTACACACAAAAAAATATCTGTGCCAACCCGTAGGGGAGATGGAAATCGCAAAAATAATCGAAAAAAATCATTTCCTCGATTATTACGGCGCGTGTCATCTTCAACTATTTGAAGGATCATTAAACACCTTATAACCAATACGTACACACAGAAAAATATCTGTGCCAACCCGTAGGGGAGATGGGAATCGAAAAAATAATCGAAAAAATGCATTTTCTCAATTATGACGGCGCGTGTCATCTTCAACTATTCGAGAGATCATTCAACACCTCATCACCGAGACGAACACACAGAAAAATATCTGTGCCAACTCGTAGGGGAGATGGAAATCGCAAAAATAATCGAAAAAAATCATTTCCTCGATTATTACGGTGCGTGTCATCTTCAACTATTTGAAGGATCATTAAACACCTCATAACCAATACGTACACACAGAAAAATATCTGTGCCAACCCGTAGGGGGGATGGAAATCGCAAAAATAATCGAAAAAATGCATTTTCTCAATTATGAGGGCGCGTGTCATCTTCAACTATTTGAAGGATCATTAAACACCTCATAACCAATACGTACACACAGAAAAATATTTGTTCCAACCCGTAGGGGAGATGGAAATCGCAAAATAATCGAAAAAAATCATTTATTCAATTATTACGGCGCGTGTCATCTTCAACTATTTGAAGGATCATTAAACACCTCATAACCAATACGTACAAACAGAAAAATATTTGTTCCAACCCGTAGGGGAGATGGAAATTGCAAAAATAATCGAAAAAATTCATTTTCTCAATTATTACGGCGCGTGTCATCTTGAACTATTCGAGAGATGATTCAACACCTTATCACCGATACGTACACATAGAAAAATATCTGTGCCAACCCGTAGGGGAGATGGAAATCGCAAAAATAATCGAAAAAAATCATTTCCTCGATTATTACGGCGCGTGTCATCTTGAACTATTCGAGAGATCATCCAACACCTCATCACCGATACGTACACACAGAAAAATATCTGTGCCAACTTGTAGGGGAGATGGAAATCGCAAAAATAATCGAAAAAAATCATTTTCTTAATTATTTGAAGGATCATCAAACACCTCATAACCAATACGTACAGACAGAAAAATATCTGTGCCAATCCGTAGGGGAGATGGAAATCGCAAAAATAATCTAAAAAAATTATTTTCTCAATTATTACGGCGCGTGTCATCTTCAACTATTCGAAGGATCATTAAACACCTCATAACCAATACGTACACACAGAAAAATATCTGTGCCAACCCGTAGAGGGGAGATGGAAATCGCAAAAATAATCGAAAAAATTCATTTTCTCAATTATTACGGCGCGTGTCATCTTCAACTATTCGAAGGATCATTAAACACCTCATAACCAATACGTACACACAGAAAAATATCTGTGCCAACCCGTAGAGGGGAGATGGAAATCGCAAAAATAATCGAAAAAATTCATTTTCTCAATTATTACGGCGCGTGTCATCTTCAACTATTCGAAGGATCATTACACACCTCATAACCAATACGTACACACAGAAAAATATCTGTGCCAACCCGTAGGGGAGATGGAAATCGCAAAATAATCGAAAAAATTCATTTACTCAATTATTACGGCACGTGTCATCTTCAACTATCTGAAGGATCATTGAACACCTCATAACCAATACGTACACACAGAAAAATATCTGTGCCAACCCGTAGGGGAGATGGAAATCGCAAAAATAATCGAAAAAATGCATTTTCTCAATTATGAGGGCGCGTGTCATCTTCAACTATTTGAAGGATCATTAAACACCTCATAACCATTACGTACACACGAAAAAATATCTGTGCCAACCCGTAGGGGAGATGGAAATCGCAAAAATAATCGAAAAAAATCATTTCCTCGATTATTACGGCGCGTGTCATCTTCAACTATTTGAAGGATCATTAAACACCTCATAACCAATACGTACACACAGAAAAATATCTGTGCCAACCCGTAGGGGAAATGGGAATCGAAAAAATAATCGAAAAAATGCATTTTCACAATTATGACGGCGCGTGTCATCTTCAACTATTCGAGAGATCATTCAACACCTCATCACCGAGACGAACACACAGAAAAATATCTGTGCCAACCCGTAGGGGAGATGGGAATCGAAAAAATAATCGAAAAAATGCATTTTCTCAATTATGACGGCGCGTGTCATCTTCAACTATTCGAGAGATCATTCAACACCTCATCACCGAGACGAACACACAGAAAAATATCTGTGCCAACTCGTAGGGGAGATGGAAATCGCAAAAATAATCGAAAAAAATCATTTCCTCGATTATTACGGTGCGTGTCATCTTCAACTATTTGAAGGATCATTAAACACCTCATAACCAATACGTACACACAGAAAAATATCTGTGCCAACCCGTAGGGGGGATGGAAATCGCAAAAATAATCGAAAAAATGCATTTTCTCAATTATGAGGGCGCGTGTCATCTTCAACTATTTGAAGGATCATTAAACACCTCATAACCAATACGTACACACAGAAAAATATTTGTTCCAACCCGTAGGGGAGATGGAAATCGCAAAATAATCGAAAAAAATCATTTATTCAATTATTACGGCGCGTGTCATCTTCAACTATTTGAAGGATCATTAAACACCTCATAACCAATACGTACAAACAGAAAAATATTTGTTCCAACCCGTAGGGGAGATGGAAATTGCAAAAATAATCGAAAAAATTCATTTTCTCAATTATTACGGCGCGTGTCATCTTGAACTATTCGAGAGATGATTCAACACCTTATCACCGATACGTACACATAGAAAAATATCTGTGCCAACCCGTAGGGGAGATGGAAATCGCAAAAATAATCGAAAAAAATCATTTCCTCGATTATTACGGCGCGTGTCATCTTGAACTATTCGAGAGATCATCCAACACCTCATCACCGATACGTACACACAGAAAAATATCTGTGCCAACTTGTAGGGGAGATGGAAATCGCAAAAATAATCGAAAAAAATCATTTTCTTAATTATTTGAAGGATCATCAAACACCTCATAACCAATACGTACAGACAGAAAAATATCTGTGCCAATCCGTAGGGGAGATGGAAATCGCAAAAATAATCTAAAAAAATTATTTTCTCAATTATTACGGCGCGTGTCATCTTCAACTATTCGAAGGATCATTAAACACCTCATAACCAATACGTACACACAGAAAAATATCTGTGTCAACCCGTAGAGGGGAGATGGAAATCGCAAAAATAATCGAAAAAATTCATTTTCTCAATTATTACGGCGCGTGTCATCTTCAACTATTCGAAGGATCATTAAACACCTCATAACCAATACGTACACACAGAAAAATATCTGTGCCAACCCGTAGAGGGGAGATGGAAATCGCAAAAATAATCGAAAAAATTCATTTTTTCAATTATTACGGCGCGTGTCATCTTCAACTATTCGAAGGATCATTAAACACCTCATAACCAATACGTACACACAGAAAAATATCTGTGCCAACCCGTAGGGGAGATGGAAATCGCAAAATAATCGAAAAAATTCATTTACTCAATTATTACGGCACGTGTCATCTTCAACTATCTGAAGGATCATTGAACACCTCATAACCAATACGTACACACAGAAAAATATCTGTGCCAACCCGTAGGGGAGATGGAAATCGCAAAAATAATCGAAAAAATGCATTTTCTCAATTATGAGGGCGCGTGTCATCTTCAACTATTTGAAGGATCATTAAACACCTCATAACCATTACGTACACACGAAAAAATATCTGTGCCAACCCGTAGGGGAGATGGAAATCGCAAAAATAATCGAAAAAAATCATTTCCTCGATTATTACGGCGCGTGTCATCTTTAACTATTTGAAGGATCATTAAACACCTCATAACCAATACGTACACACAGAAAAATATCTGTGCCAACCCGTAGGGGAAATGGGAATCGAAAAAATAATCGAAAAAATGCATTTTCACAATTATGACGGCGCGTGTCATCTTCAACTATTCGGGAGATCATTCAACACCTCATCACCGAGACGAACACACAGAAAAATATCTGTGCCAACCCGTAGGGGAGATGGAAATCGCAAAAAAAATCGAAAAAAATCATTTCCTTGATTATTACGGCGCGTGTCATCTTCAACTATTTAAAGGATCATTAAACACCTCATAACCAATACGTACAGACAGGAAAATATCTGTGCCAACCCGTAGGGGAGATGGAAATCGCAAAAATAATCGAAAAAAATAATTTTCTCAATTATTACGGCGCGTGTCATCATCAACTATTTGAAGGATCATTGAACACCTCATAACCAATACGAACACACAGAAAAATATCTGTGCCAACCCGTAGGGGAGATGGAAATCGCAAAAATAATCGAAAAAAATCATTTCCTCGATTATTACGGCGCGTGTCATCTTGAACTATTCGAGAGATCATCCAACACCTCATCACCGATACGTACACACAGAAAAATATCTGTGCCAACTTGTAGGGGAGATGGAAATCGCAAAAATAATCGAAAAAAATCATTTTCTTAATTATTTGAAGGATCATCAAACACCTCATAACCAATACGTACAGACAGAAAAATATCTGTGCCAATCCGTAGGGGAGATGGAAATCGCAAAAATAATCGAAAAAATTCATTTTTTCAATTATTACGGCGCGTGTCATCTTCAACTATTCGAAGGATCATTAAACACCTCATAACCAATACGTACACACAGAAAAATATCTGTGCCAACCCGTAGGGGAGATGGAAATCGCAAAATAATCGAAAAAATTCATTTACTCAATTATTACGGCACGTGTCATCTTCAACTATCTGAAGGATCATTGAACACCTCATAACCAATACGTACACACAGAAAAATATCTGTGCCAACCCGTAGGGGAGATGGAAATCGCAAAAATAATCGAAAAAATGCATTTTCTCAATTATGAGGGCGCGTGTCATCTTCAACTATTTGAAGGATCATTAAACACCTCATAACCATTACGTACACACGAAAAAATATCTGTGCCAACCCGTAGGGGAGATGGAAATCGCAAAAATAATCGAAAAAAATCATTTCCTCGATTATTACGGCGCGTGTTATCTTTAACTATTTGAAGGATCATTAAACACCTCATAACCAATACGTACACACAGAAAAATATCTGTGCCAACCCGTAGGGGAAATGGGAATCGAAAAAATAATCGAAAAAATGCATTTTCACAATTATGACGGCGCGTGTCATCTTCAACTATTCGGGAGATCATTCAACACCTCATCACCGAGACGAACACACAGAAAAATATCTGTGCCAACCCGTAGGGGAGATGGAAATCGCAAAAAAAATCGAAAAAAATCATTTCCTTGATTATTACGGCGCGTGTCATCTTCAACTATTTAAAGGATCATTAAACACCTCATAACCAATACGTACAGACAGGAAAATATCTGTGCCAACCCGTAGGGGAGATGGAAATCGCAAAAATAATCGAAAAAAATAATTTTCTCAATTATTACGGCGCGTGTCATCATCAACTATTTGAAGGATCATTGAACACCTCATAACCAATACGAACACACAGAAAAATATCTGTGCCAACCCGTAGGGGAGATGGAAATCGCAAAAATAATCGAAAAAAATCATTTCCTCGATTATTACGGCGCGTGTCATCTTCAACTATTCGAAGGATCATTAAACACCTCATAACCAATACGTACACACAGAAAAATATCTGTGCCAACCCGTAGGGGAGATGGGAATCGAAAAAATAATCGAAAAAATTCATTTCCATGATTATTATGGCGCGTGTCTTCTTGACTATTCGAGAGATCATTCAACACCTCATCACCGATACGTTCACGTAGAAAAATATCTGTGCCAACCCGTAGGGGAGATGGAAATCGCAAAAATAATAGAAAAAAATCAGTTTCTCAATTATTACGGCGCGTGTCATCTTGAACTATTCGAGAGATCATTCAACACCTCATCACCGATACGTACACACAGAAAAATATCTGTGCCAACCCGTAGGGGAGATGGAAATCGCAAAATAATCGAAAAAATTCATTTACTCAATTATTACGGCGCGTGTCATCTTCAACTATCTGAAGGATCATTGAACACCTCATAACCAATACGTACACACAGAAAAATATCTGTGCCAATCCGTAGGGGAGATGGAAATCGCAAAAATAATCGAAAAAATGCATTTTCTCAATCATGACGGCGCGTGTCATCTTGAACTGAAGAGTTCGTAATAATTGAGAAAATTAATTTTTTTCGATTATTTTGGCGATTTCCATCTCCCCTACGGGTTGGCAGATATTTTTCTGTGTGTACGTATTGGTTATGAGGTGTTTAATAATCCTTCAAATAGTTGAAGATGACACGCGCCGTAATAATCGAGGAAATGAATTTTCTCGATTATTTTTGCGATTTCCATCTCCCCTACGGGTTGGCACAGATATTTTTCTTCGTGTACGTATCGGTGATGAGGTGTTGAATGATCTTTCGAATAGTTCAAGATGACACGCGCCGTAATAATTGAGAAAATTATTTTTTTCTATTATTTTTGCGATTTCCATCTCCCCTACGGGTTGGCACAGATATTTTTCTGTGTGAACGTATCGGTGATGAGGTGTTGAATGATCTCTCGAATAGTTCAAGAAGACACGCGCCATAATAATCATGGAAATTAATTTTTTCGATTATTTTTGCGATTTCCATCTCCCCTACGGGTTGGCACAGATATTTTTCTGTGTGTACGTATTGGTTATGAGGTGTTTCATGATCCTTCGAATAGTTAAAGATGACACGCGCCGTCATAATTGAGAAAATGAATTTTTTCGATTATTTTTGCGATTTCCATCTCCCCTACGGATTGGCACAGATATTTTTCTGTCTGTACGTATTGGTTATGAGGTGTTTTATGATCCTTCAATTAGTAAAAGATTACACGCGCCGTATTAATTGAGAAAATGATTTTTTTCTATTATTTTTGCGATTTCCATTTTCCCTTTACGGGTTGGCTCAGATATTTTTCTGTGTGAACGTATCGGTGATGAGGTGTTGAATGATCCTTCAAATAGTTCAAGATGACACGCGCCGTAATAATTGAAAAAATTAATTTTTTTCGATTATTTTTGCGATTTCCATCTCCCCTACGGGTTGGCACAGATATTTTTCTGTGTGTACGTATTGGTTATGAGGTGTTTCATGATCCTTCGAATAGTTAAAGATGACACGCGCCGTCATAATTGAGAAAATGAATTTTTTCGATTATTTTTGCGATTTCCATCTCCCCTACGGATTGGCACAGATATTTTTCTGTCTGTACGTATTGGTTATGAGGTGTTTTATGATCCTTCAATCAGTAAAAGATTACACGCGCCGTATTAATTGAGAAAATGATTTTTTTCTATTATTTTTGCGATTTCCATCTCCCCTATGGGTTGGCTCAGATATTTTTCTGTGTGAACGTATCGGTGATGAGGTGTTGAATGATCCTTCAAATAGTTCAAGATGACACGCGCCGTAATAATTGAGAAAATTAATTTTTTTCGATTATTTTGGCGATTTCCATCTCCCCTATGGGTTGGCAGATATTTTTCTGTGTGTACGTATTGGTTATGAGGTGTTTAATGATCCTTCAAATAGTTGAAGATGACAAGCGCCGTAATAATCGAGGAAATGAATTTTTTCGATTATTTTTGCGATTTCCATCTCCCCTACGGGTTGGCACAGATATTTTTCTATGTGTACGTATCGGTGATAAGGTGTTGAATCATCTCTCGAATAGTTCAAGATGACACGCGGCGTAATAATTGAGAAAATGAATTTTTTCGATTATTTTTGCGATTTCCATCTCCCCTACGGGTTGGCACAGATATTTTCCTGTGTGTTCGTATTGGTTATGAGGTTTTCAATGATCCTTCAAATAGTTGAAGATGACACGCGCCGTTATAATTGAATAAATGAATTTTTTCGATTATCTTGCGATTTCCATCTCCCTAACGGGTTGGCACAAATATTTTTCTGTGTGTACGTATTGGTTATAGAGTGTTCAATGATCCTTCGAATAGTTCAAGATGACACGCGCCGTCATAATTGAGAAAATGCAATTTTTCGATTATTTTTGTGATTTCCATCTCCCCTACGGGTTGGCACAGATATTTTTCTGTGTGTACGTATTGGTTATGAGGTGTTTAATGATCCTTCAAATAGTTGAAGATGACACGCGCCGTAATAATTGAGAAAATTATTTTTTTCGATTATTTTTGCGATTTCCATCTCCCCTACGGGTTGGCACAGATATTTTTCAAATAGTTGAAGATGACACGCGCCGTAATAATTGAGTAAATGAATTTTTTCGATTATTTTGCAATTTCCATCTCCCCAACGGGTTGGCACAAATATTTTTCTGTGTGTACGTATTGGTTATAGAGTGTTCAATGATCCTTCGAATATAGTTCAAGATGACACGCGCCGTCATAATTGAGAAAATGCAATTTTTCGATTATTTTTGCGATTTCCATCTCCCCTACGGGTTGACACAGATATTTTTCTGTGTGTACGTATTGGTTATGAGGTGTTCAATGATCCTTCAAATAGTTGAAGATGACACGCGCCGTAATAATCGAGGAAATGAATTTTTTCGATTATTTTTGCGATTTCCATCTCCCCTACAGGTTGGCAAAGATATTTTTCTGTATGTACGTATTGGTTATGAGGTGTTTGATGATCCTTCAAATAATTGAAGATGAAACGCGCCGTAATAATCCAGGAAATGAATTTTTTCGATTATTTTCGCGATTTCCATCTCCCCTACGGGTTGGCAGATATTTTTCTGTGTGTACGTATTGATCATGAGGTGTTTAATGATCCTTAGTTAGTAAAAGATTACACGCGCCGTATTAATTGAGAAAATGATTTTTTTCGATTATTTTTTCGATTTCCATCTCCCCTACGGGTTGGCTCAGATATTTTTCTTCGTGTACGTATCGGTGATGAGGTGTTGAATGATCTCTCGGATATTTCAAGATGACTCGCGCCGTAATAATCGAGGAAATGAATTTTTTTATTTTTGCGATTTCCATCTCCCCTACGGGTTGGCACAGATATTTTTCTGTGTGTACGTATTGGTTATGAGGTGTTTAATGATCCTTCGAATAGTTCAAGATGACACGCGCCGTCATAATTGAGAAAATGAATTTTTTCGATTATTTTTGCGATTTCCATCTCCCCTACGAGTTGGCACAGATATTTTTCTTCGTGTTCGTATCGGTGATGAGGTGTTAAATGATCTCTCGGATATTTCAAGATGACTCGCGCCGTAATAATTGAGAAAATGATTTTTTTCTATTATTTTTGCGATTTCCATCTCCCCTACGGGTTGGCACAGATATTTTTCTGTGTGAACGTATCGGTGATGAGGTGTTGAATGATCCTTCAAATAGTTCAAGATGACACGCGCCGTAATAATTGAGAAAATTAATTTTTTTCGATTATTTTGGCGATTTCCATCTCCCCTACGGGTTGGCAGATATTTTTCTGTGTGTACGTATTGGTTATGAGGTGTTTAATATTCCTTCAAATAGTTGAAGATGACACGCGCCGTAATAATCGAGGAAATGAATTTTTTCGATTATTTCTGCGATTTCCATCTCCCCTACGGGTTGGCACAGATATTTTACTGTGTGAACGTATCGGTGGGGAGCTGGTGAGGTGTTGAATAATCTCTCGAATAGTTCAAGAAGACACGCGCCATAATAATCATGGAAATGAATTTTTTCGATTATTTTTGCGATTTCCATCTCCCCTACGGGTTGGCACAGATATTTTTCTATGTGTACGTATTGGTTATGAGGTGTTTCATGATCCTTCGAATAGTTAAAGATGACACGCGCCGTAATAATTGAGTAAATGCATTTTTTCGATTATTTTGCGATTTCCGTCTCCCCTACGGGTTGGCACAAATATTTTTCTGTGTGTACGTATTGGTTATAAAGTGTTCAATGATCCTTCGAATAGTTCAAGATGACACGCGCCGTCATAATTGAGAAAATGCATTTTTTCGATTATTTTTGCGATTTCCATCTCCCCTACAGGTTGGCACAGATATTTTTTTGTGTGTACGTATTGGTTATGAGGTGTTTAATGATCCTTCAAATAGTTGAAGATGACATGCGCCGTAATAATCGAGGAAATGAATTTTTTCTATTATTTTTGAGATTTCCATCTCCCCTACGGGTTGGCACAGATATTTTTCTGTGTGTACGTATTGGTTATGAGGTGTTTAATGATCCTTTAAATAGTTGAGGATGACACACGCCGTAATAATTGAGAAAATGATTTTTTTCTATTATTTTTGCGATTTCCATCTCCCCTACGGGTTGGCACAGATATTTTGCTGTGTGTACGTCTCGGTGATGAGGTGTTGAATGATCTCTCGAATAGTTCAAGATGACACGCGCCGTAATAATTTAGTTAATGAATTTTTTCGATTTCCTCCACCCCTACGTCTTGGCACAGATATTTTTCGGTGTGTATGTATTGGTAATGATATGTTCAATGACCTGTCAAATAGTTCAAGATAACATGCGCCATTATAATTGAGAAAATATTTTTTTTTATATATTTTTGAGATTTCCATCTCTTCTATGGGTTGGCATAGATATTTTTCTCTGTGTATGTATTGATAAGCATAAAATATGCTCAATGACCTGTGAGATAGTTCAAGATGACACACTCCGTAATAATTGAGAAAATGTATTTTCTCAAATATTTTTGTGATTTCCATATCTCCCCTACCAGTTGGCACAGATATTCTTCTGTGTGTACATATTGGTAATGAGGTGTTCAATGATTCTTCAAATAGTTCAAGATACACGCGCTGTAAAGTGTAAATATTTTTTTTCAAAAATTTTTGAGATTTTCATCTGCCCTACGGGTTGGCACAGATATTCTTGTGTGTGTACGTATTGGTAATTAGGTGTTTAATGATCTCCCAAATAGTTCAAGATGACAGGCACTGTAATAATTGAGAAAATGATTTTTTCGAATATTTTTGATATTTCGATCTCCCCTATGGGTTGGCACAGATATTTTTCTCTGTGTGCTTGTTGGTGAAAAGATGTTTAATGATCTTTGGAATAGTTCATGATGACAGACGTCCTAATAATTGAGAAAATAAATTTGTTGGAATATTTTTGTGATTTCCATTTCCCCTACAGGTTGGCACAGATATTTTTCAGTGTTTATACCTATATTGGTAATCATATGTTTAATGACCTGTCAATGAGTTCAAGATGTTTTATGTGCTGTAATAATTGATGTGTAAATGATTATTATATATCATTCGAATTCACTCAATTTTGTCGCCAAATTCTGATATAAAGAGCTGATACACTATGTCTTGTATGTGTCCTGTTAGATTTTTTATAAATCAATAGGTACTTCAACAGTCTTAATGAAATAGGTATCTAATGATATTTGTTAAACTTTGGCAACACCGCATGTGACCCACAGTGTATTCCAAATACAACTTTCTTCACGTCATAAAGTGTGGATGGAAATGTGTGGATAACTTCACTTTAATGTGGCGAATTAAAGTTATACTTTTTCTTATGGGACACCCTGTTATTTCATTGTATTTTCGCATTCTCCTTTGTGAGCTGATTTCATCATTGCATCACACTTGGGGTCTAGCGAGAATGATTACAGAGATATAGGGTGTTCAAAATCCAGATTTTTCAACTTTGGGTTTATTTTGCGTCGAAACTATTCATTATTGGTCAAAACGGCTTTCATGTCCCTATCCCAACTTTTGATTTACTATCTACTGATATTTAATTGGAACAGATACAAGAGTGATCAGAATGCTGAATCTTGAACCACCCTGTATTTGTTCCAATTAAATGTCAGTAGATAGTAAATCAAAAGTTGGGATAGGGACATGAGAGCCGTTTTGACCAATAATAAATAGTTTTGACGCAAAAAAAATCCTAAAGTTGAAAAATCTCAATTTTGAACACCCTATATCTCTGTAATCATTCTCGCTAGACCCCAAGTGTGACGCATTGATGAAATCAGCTCACAAAGGAGAATGCGAAAATGCAATGAAATACAGGGTGTCCCATAAGAAAAAGTATAACTTTGATACGCCACGCATTTCTGAGTCACCCTGTATGAAGCGAAATAATTTGAAAATGTGCTGCTCATGATCCTAGATCATCTCTGGAACTTTTGTCTATCTATCTCAAACTGTAAAGCCGTTATCTCACTTTGCCACACTAATGACTCACCCTGTATATTGTCGTTGATTTATCTTGCTAAAAAACACTCGAACCTTTTTTTCATTGGATAAATGGAAATATCCTTGAAGAATCTAAAATTCTTCGTCAATAATTCCAATCTAGAAACTGACACTCGACCTAACCTGATGACCTATACGGTCAGTTTTGATTGGCAAATGCTTTTCGTTGGGAATGGAAATTTTTCCGATGAAAAAAGCCCTTGTGTTCGTACCGTTAATGAAAACATCATCTCTTTTATGTACTGTATTACCCCGACAAATGTTTCAAATTAATTATTTTTTCTGGATTCCATGACATTGAAAGGTATCACGAATTCATTCATCATTCATCATCCATTATCCATTCTTTGCAATGAAAATACTTGTAATCATAACCTAAAAAAATAGGATGGATGGATGAGTTTTCGAAACACTTGCGAAAAAAATCGCGTTTTTCTAAGATCTCAATATCCACTTATATACGTTAATATGCTATTCTTCTCACATGTTGAGGCTAATGCAGCTCAATATTCAAAAATGATGTATTCAATCCCTGAGAGACCATCAGAATCCCACAGGAATACCCCATCATCCATCTCAATAATTTCCTTTTTCACTTACCCAAATTCGACATCGCGTCCACAACTGCCCCTTTCGATCGAAGTAATTTCTTTCAATCACTCTCTTATGTCATCATATTACATTATAAAGGACCGTTTCACCCTCATCCCTACTGACGTGAAGGTCTCATCGCGTCTCCATACAATAACCATAGCAGGGAAAGGGCCAAAGCGAAATATCATGTTAGCCTGAGGCCAACAGAGCCGTCAACAGAATTCGGAGAAGACTTCGCATGAATTCCAAATGAGTTTGCTTCGAATTCCATTCCATCATCGATATAGAATATAGAGGGATTCAGTGTTTTAAATCATGTAATATTCAGTGTGGAACAGTTTTCTCTCCCAAAATCTGACTAGAGCCCAACAAGAATTGAAAATTTGTGATATTTTGATAAAGACTGTCTGTAGGTTAATCGAGGAGTTGGTACATTCATTATTCCACATTTTTTGGGATTTTCTCTCCTCGTTTCTATAAAATAAAAATATGAATATTATTTCAATATACGTGTAGTAAGGACAAATCAGATGATTTGCCCCGAAATGTCACTGCGTTTTTAATAAATCTCCTATCAGAAAGCCTAAAAGAAAAATTCACTAGCTTGACAGTGACAATTCGTATTGAAGAAGGTTTGGAGAAGAGAAATTAAGGTATATAGAAAAAATTTCGAATTTTCACTTAATGGTTATTTGAATAGCAAATTGAAAATACAATGAGATCAATTCTAACCCAAACAAAGCCGAAAAATGTAGAACAATCGTCAAAAAATTGTATTTACAGTATACCTTGTGTTTGTGGAAAGTTTTATACAGGTGAAACCAAGAGACCTCTTTCAGTATGGACGAAGGAACATAAGTACAATATAAAGAAAATAATCATTGGAAAAGAAGATGACAACCAGAAGAGGAAAATCAAGGAATCTGCTTGCATTCTTCTGAAAAGACAATAACATTGCTTCTTTTTTAGTTGATATAGACATAACATGGTATTTAGTACTGAAATCTGAAAATGAAAATTGTAAATTCAAGATTCATTGATGAAAACATCATGTAACTAATTTGATTGCCAACGTCATCAATTGTCACAGAACTGGAAAGTTTCAAGACAGATACGAATTCGCTATTCAAATAACTATTTTTTATGTTGAAAACGGAAGCAGATTCGTTCCAGAAACGTCCAAAGCTGAGTGAAAATTTGATATTTTTTCTATATATACCTTCATTTCTCCTCTCCAAACCTTTTTCAATGAAAATTGTCACTGACAAGCTAGTGAAATTTCCTTTAAGGCTCTCTGATAGGAAAATTCTTTAAACGCAGTGACATTTTGGGGCAAATCATCAGATTTGTCCTTACTACACGTATATTGAAATAATATTCATATTTTTATTTTATAGAAACGAGGAGAGAAAATCCCAAAAAATCTGGAATAATGTGATATTTTGGTTTGGAATTAATGTATCAATGATCTGATAATGGGATGCGAAACTCGAATACGGTCATATTTTCACTGTGGCCTTGAATTCAATTGAATAAAAAATGATTGCTGTTTTCATCGTGAATGTTCTTTGATAAGTGGATGAGCAGTGCAAAAATTGACCCTGTATCTCGGAAACGGAGCAATTTGGGACTGAGGTTATAGTTGCTTCAAATCGGCTTATTTCGACCACCAGACCTTTTAGGGACCACCTGTATAACGGTCTGTCTGTAAGGCTAGAAATTTGTTTTTGTGATGAATGAGAGGGTGTTAAGAAAGGAAACCATGACCTGGCAGGTCATTCCCCATATTGAAATTATATTGTGATGTTATATTTAGACAATGTAGAACGGACTAAATAATTGAAATGCGTTTTGATGAGCAGAAGTAAAGTTGCCAGGCGAGTCCAAAAGTGGGAGAAATATAATTTGCTGATCAAAATTGAAATTTGTAGGTCAGAAATATTCGATTTTCATTTGATAATACATTTATTTGGGTGGACATATTGTTGCTACCGGTGAAATAATTTCAATTCACCTCCTCAAAAGGGTAATTTACTATATCAAAAATCCTTGCTAACCGAGCATTACTTGTTCGAAACTATAACTATGTTAGCATCTTCAGGAAAAGAGTAGGCCTTTCTTCATTGATAAAACATCACCCTATATATGTTATCACAATAGAAAGACCTTTTGAAGAGTTCTGCAAATACAGTTCTCTACACACTAAGTGCGAACCACTCAGAATGTTACTCTTTTTAGACAACTTTTGATGGAATTAACCGAGGAATTAACCGATTTAGCTTTTCGAAATCAGATGTGATATTTCATTTATAAAAAAAACTGCAATAATGATAGAAAATCTACAGCACGAAACGTACACAGGGTGTGAAGTGGATGAACCAGTACACTATGGTAGATGTTTGTGATGCTGACTCACTCCAGAAAAAAATCTGATGAAGAGTCATTCACATTTTTTTTCATCTCTTGGATCGCACGAAAGGAAATTCCTATAACGTTCGAAGAACATCGTGCGTACCTAGGGAGGATAGGATATGATACAATTGAACTTTATCTCGTGATGTTTCTGAAACTATTTCTCAATTCGTAATTGGATGAAAAATAATGAATTTTTCGAAGTCATGTATATAAAATGAGATGAAACGAACAAGTAAGCAAACCCTCGAGAAGCAGATAAAGCAACTGCAGACGCAAGTGTTTTATTGCACATCATCAGTATACACAGCGTAGCTACATTCGTAGTAAATTAAAAATGAGATATATTGATAGACAGAAAATCACAATTCATGCTATCATTGAGAAGTCCCTCCATTCGATTGTTTCAAATAGCCCAATCAGAAATAATCCAAGGGGTTTAAGTCCGGGGAACGAGCGCAACATAAATGAGTTCCACCTCGACCAATCCAGCGATCTCCCGTATGTTAGTGTTGAAATCTCATGAGGAAGCAAACTGAAAGTTGTAAGTATACTTGGTAAACACAGTTGGTTCTTTTATTCAGATTACAAACAATTTGGAAAATATCAAAAATGGCTTTCTTGAAACTATTGTTCGCCCTGTATCTTCGAAACAAAGAAGGTTTCGAAAAACTCGCCGAATATTTGATAAACACCTAGAATATTAACAATCGAAATATAATGTGATTTCGAACAAGGTTGGTAAACCAGTCGATATATGTAATATGTCCACCTTGATGTCCACCAAAGGACCAAAACCTGAATTCTTGTATTTTCCAAGGTTCAAAGGTTTTATGAGGTAGAAAGACACACTTGAAACAGCCAGTATGCCAGTTTTGCCACTTTATCTGAGATTTGATGAATTGTATATTCAGTGTGAATAATAATTAATATGGATCTAGTAAATATACCTATCTCTCATGTGAATATACTCTATTGAGATGCAGTATTATCAACTCTGTTGCTAGTTTCTAAACTAACATCTTGATCGAGACGAAACGTTTCAATGTCCATCAATTACTGAAAATAATCTGAATGAGAAGTTTCAACTTGTTCTTCGTGTATGTGTAGGAATAATCAACTAATGGAATTACTCTAACTTTTAGTTTTCTTCCTTTGAAGGTAGGTACCCACTTATAAATCTAGTAATAATTGTGGTTGAAAGTTCCGTTTTTAATCATATTTGTTGGCGTCGGCGTCAAATTACAGAGAAAGACTTTCTGAAAACATGACTCAAACCACTTTTTGACATTTCAAGTTCCATCGTCTAACTAATTCAAATGCATCTGGTTAGATACGAGATTTGATATATTCCGGTCATTTGAGCGGAGGGCTCAATAGACCTCGCAATAGACCCACTTCTTATAATATGACCATCTATAGGTAACCTATTCAAAACACGATTGAATTATAATAAGTATCTATCTCGAAACAAGTGATGGATTGTCACTTATCGAGTATATTTTATTCACAACTGTATCTTCATCCTCTGGTACATTTTTGTCTGAATGAAGTTATTATTATCATTATCATAGTAACCATTATTATTTGAATTATTATTTTAATTATTATTATTATTATTATAATTGATTATTATTATCATTATAATTGTTATCATTAGTATTATAATACCTCGAATATTCACAATTCATTGAAGGCTCCTGGCTTATTGCCGATTTTTCGCACATTTGTTTTTAATCATGGATTTTGCTAGTTTAACCATTATGCTAGCCGAACCATATCTCGAATAAAAGGCATATAAGAATATTGATTTCACCATAATTTAAGGCTATTTTAAGGCTCTTTGTGGAGGCTCACAGCGATTTCAATGTTTATCATTTTTTGCAAAAAAGTTTCCAAATCCAACATAACAACATGATCATTTTCCAGATCATTCGATTGGTAAACTTTTTCAGATCATTCGATTGGTAAACGAGGTTCCATCGAATGGCCACCAAGATCACCTGTTCTAACCTATTTAGACCGAGATTTAGACTTTTTTTATGGGGTCATTTGAAATTGCGATTCCATGCAACCTGAAAAACTTTTTCATTTTTGGTGAATTGATCGACACGAAACAAAAAGAGGGATGTGAATATATGTAGTAAATGAGAAGCTTTCAATTAATATGCAATTTTTGTTAGAAATTATAACGAGAATGTCGGTTGGACCATTATTGTCAAGTATTGATTTTATTCAATAGCTCTGTCAAATTTCAACCGATTTTCAAAAACGATTCACCAGAGTATTCGCAATGAAAAGGGCTTTAAAATGATTTGTTAGAAGTATATAGGGTGGTTCTATTTGAAATTCGAAAGTTGATGTTGCAATAGGGGTTATATGGATGAAACCATCAAGTTGGTTCGACTGTATAATAAATGGTTCTCTCAAGTTCTCTAGTTATAGTGTGGCTCAAGTTTTCGTTGAAAGACCCTGTATATGGTTTGTTTCTAAACAAGTCTTCATTTAGAAAATTATAATGGGTAAAACTGCATTTATCATGCGATGGTTTTTATTTCGAAATTTTTGTTTGGTACTCACGTATTTTTGTCTGAAAAACACGAATTTGAGATATTTCAAGAAAAAGTTCGATATTTCGCCTTATTTTTCCCCTTGAGTTTCAAGCATCAGTGATATGATATTCTTCCCACTTTCCACTAAATCACAATAAAATGATATTTCTAGTTGACTCATATAATCGGTGAAATTGTGATATATATAAATTGTCCAATGATGAAAAAAGAAGAACAAATTGTTCTGAATGCGATCCGGAAGACAGGCGGAAAAGAAGGTGAAATTTGTAACTTCAAAGTGAAATATCTTAATAAACAATGGTTTGTTCACATATTAATTATTGAATTCGTGTTTTTCAGAGAAAAATACGTAAGTACCTACCAAAAACAAAATTCTCAAAAAAAAACCATCTCATGAAAAATGCAGTTTTACCTTATAATGATATGAAATCTAGATAATATCAAGTATCAGTATGACGAACAAATTGAAAAGTGAGCAGGATTCACGGATACCAACACATTATCACATCACATATGCCTCTACAACTTTTTTATGCCCGATTAGTGACAAGCATCTGATTCTCTCATTATCCAGCACGTTGAATGCCTTCAAAAATAGACTAGCGGTTTGGGTGGCAGCGTATTCGAAGTATTGTCTCCGCTATTGTTTTTGGCAATCCGCCAGATGGTCCTTCTTTCTGCGGCTTTAACCGCGAAGTATATAAACGACCAAGTCAGGTCCTCACTGTAAAATATTTACTGCCCGAACTTTCTTACTTCCAGGTTTCTGAGTCTTCTAAAGGGATGCATCTATCACAGGAATTTGTCGAGAGTTTACGATTCAATTTAAATTTTAGAGCTCTTAGAATCTTTGGAAGTAGATCGCAGTTATTGATGATAAGTTTCTGTAGGTGAGTTAAGTATTGAAAGTGACCCTGGATTCCTATAAGATTCAAGTAAGCGATTGGAAATCTTATAGTCTTGATGATTGCATTGAAACATCCATTATTCAGGACCTCTGAAGTAGTATATTATGTAACAAGTGTTATAAACGTCCTTTTAGTAACGAGTAGTTTAAGCACGAGCGGAGCGACTGTTTAATAAACGAGTGTCTAGAAGAGTTTATAAACGCGTTACATACTATGATTTTTCTTCGAACTCCGGAAATTACATTAACATACCTGCAATTTCTGCTAACCAACAAAATAATTCGAAAGAAATGGGAATTGAGAACATAATACATGCAACTGCATGCAACCAGCGAGACACGTATAAGTGATATTGGTTGTAGATGTGTCCAGTCCATTGCTTACTAACCTTTGTTTCACGTTTATTGTCATACTTAGCGCAGAATAAATAAATTGTTCTCAAAGATGGATGCTTCATTTCTACACTTCTTGGAGATATGCAAGTACCAGAACATTCTCTCCGATTTCACTTTCGTCTACTTTTCGCATATATTTTTAATGAAGAATTCTGATACAAACGAATATTGTTTGAATAATTCTGATAGAAAATTCGAAAATAACAGTTGACAGTTAATACAATTGACAGGCCAGACATCTCTCAAATTACTGAAGCTGTGTTTAATGAACTGCGTTGCCATGGTAAAGTGTTTAAGAAATCGTGTTGCCATGGTGACGTGTTTAATATTTTGAATAAATCACAGATCGACAATCCGTGATTAATCGATCATTCAGCCTGGTACATATCCGTACGCTAAATGCCATTTTAGTTATGTGAGTAGAAAAATGTACATTCAGCATATTTACTCGTGAACAATTCTGCCTCAATTCAATCATAACAGTACATCTTGCCATAGTTATTTTCCAATTATTATGTTGTACTACTACTTCGATTGAATTCGATTCACTACAATTCGTCAGTCACCAGGCGAATGGCTCTTCTCTGGACGGAATCTAAGAGCATCAGCGTATGTTCGGGTGCTGAACCCCATACATGAGAACAGAAATCTGAAACTGGCCGTATATGTGCTTTGCAGATCATGAGAAGATGTCGAGGTGTAAAGTAGATTTTCGCCACGGAACAAGAATCCGAATTTCTGTGAAACAGTTTTTGCGATGGATGTGACATGATTTTCCCATGAGAGAGTATTGCTGATGGTAATACCGAGCATAGATATAGAGGTCTTGGTGGGTATGGTGATACCAGACATTGTTATATCAGGCACTGAGTTCCGCCTTTCTAGAGAAAATACAGGCTTGAGTTTTGGTGGCGTTGAATTCACCTAGGTTGTTGGTTCCCCAGGATGTAATTTCCGCAAGATATTCATTGACAGCGTTGGCCTAGTTCTTAGTTTCCTGGGAAGGAATCGACATTTAAGAAGAGAACGCAGTATGGAGAATACTATCGCCTGCAAAGGACAAGTGGTTGCTCCCAATCAAATCAATCAATTAATCAAAAATACACTTTATTGTCAAAGAAACACATTCTTATTGACAAAGCATCATAAATAACTAAATACAATAAATGAAGTGAAATGAAAAATTTCACAGTCAAGGTTGAGGTTGAACTCGTTGGAATACAATTTGAATACGTTGACGTACAGCATAAATCGACATACTTATAACACAGCATAACATATATAACATAATTATTTAATAATAATAATTATCCCTCGAGCTTTCCGTCAAAAAAATCTTGTATAGAATAATAGGTCTTTTCAACAAGCAACCTATTCACAGCCTTTCTGAATGCCTTTTGTTCCTCAATTTGTTTTATATATATCGGTAAGTGATTGAACATTTTGATTCCATTAAAAATTATCGAATCCTTAACTAGCGAACTATTTGGAATTGGAAGATCTAAGTTGCAGATGGTCGACGGGTAATATAAGAAGATACATTGGCGAAAGATCGAATCGATCGTTGATAAGAAGAATTTGGAATTGACATCAATGGTATCAGACGATACTCCGTCCACCACCACATGCAGCGATCTGCCTGAAAATAGACTCGATGAAAGATGGCATAGCTGAAGTGGTAAGCAGTATGATAGTAGTTTGTGGAGCAGTCCTTGGTGCCGAACACGGTCGAATGTCTTCGATATATCTAACGCAACAGCTAGAGATGTTTTTTCAATGCAGGGGAATTGGACTATAGTTGTTCGGCAGGTTTTTGTTTTCTATTTTGGGGATCGGTTATTCGGTTGGACTCTAGCTATTTTCCAGCAAGATGGAAAAATACCCGACTTGAGGGGAGATAGTAAATAGCTTGCAGAGAATCGGTGTCGATTCTGGTTCACACTTTATGAGAAAAATGGGGTGAAATTCTACGAAATTCTATCAAGACCATTAGACTTATTCGTTTTGAGAACGAGCAGAATGCGTTTGATAGTGCGTGGGCGAAAGACAATTTCAGACATTCGACCTTCAACGAGTGGAATATCTGGCAGCACTCTTCCCTAGGAATCCAAGGTAGAGTTTGCTGCGAACATATCTGCGAAAATGTTCTATGTTCTATGTTGTTGCTAATGTGCCGTCGGCTTTGGAGAGTGGTGGGAATGGACTTTTAGTGAAATTCCTTTCGACTGCTCTGACGAGGGACCAACACAAACGGGAGCCATTGAGACAATCTATGAGTTCTGATCTTATTTTGCCATTGTATGATTATTTTGATGCATCTATTGTTTTCTCCAGATATTCGCGGCATCAATATATACTGCTCTAGTCACGAGGTTAGGGTCCTTGCGCCAGTCATGGTAGACTGCTCGTTTCAAGGCAACAAACCAGGGTTTATAAGATGATAGTCCTTTCGAAGAATGGGGTATGTATGTGTCCATTCTAAGCATGATGATCTCGGATATCTCCGCGGGATATTGTGAAGGATCCTCAGATTCAAAGCATATTTTACGGTAGGAAAACTCGGAGCAAAACATTCGGAGACCGTCCCAGTGTCCTTAGTTAAAATGAAAGAATGGGTAGATTGTGGAGATGAGTGTGTGATCGGAATTGCCAAGTGGAGTTCGTACATCTGAACTGTAAGGTACTAAACTAATAGTGAGTGTGTTTGCTGTACGATTTGTTACCAAATGTTCCTCACAGATCATATCACTGTTACCACAATATAATTTTCATTTTACATAAATCATACGTCACCATAGGCCATACAATGTTGTAATGTTGATTCCGGCCCTGTACTCCTCGTAAATTATCGACCAAAAATAGCAGGAAATGCATTCCACATTCTTACTTATTGCTGATGATAATGAGAACATTGAGAACATGAACTAGACTCTTCAGACATAAATATGCCATAAATACCGGGGTACCTGCCTGCTCCGATATAATGAGCTTGGCAACAATAATTTTATTGATGCGTAAAATTGGAAATTACGGGTCTATTCTGAGTGGTTGATAATTTTAGAGGTCTAGTGTGCGAAATGCCATTTTGCAGAGGTGGAAAATGTTGTTATGCACTGACAGTGTACGTGTTGTGGCGAGATAACAATAGAAATCCGCACCACAATTCATTGGTGCATTAATTAGAGATGATCTCAAACGTCCCGGAATCAGAAGGAACCTGGAACAGTGCAAATTTCAATCCAAATAGAACAAGATAACATATATCATTCATCGTAGAAAACTCCGCTAATTATATTAGAAGTGACATAAATGAATTAGAATTTGACATTTATAGGAAAGAACCATGTACCAATGGGTACCAAGTGAATTGCAATATTGTATCGCAGCATGAATTTTCAACATGGAACATTTTTTATTCATCTAAATGGAGTTATTCAATCGAGCCTACTGGGGAAACTTCTATTCGGAAACAAAACTTATATGTTGCAATCCAACTACGAACGTTGCAAAAATATTCAGGTGAGTTTATAATCCAACATCCATGTACAGTATCTAATAATAATCATTTTTTATTCATATGATTCGATATTTGATGTGCAGTTGCAGATCCGAGAAACACAGTGTTTGATACATGAACAAAATCCGAGAAAGCCATCCAGTCAAGCAGAACCGAAGGAATGATCCACAAAGAAAAATGACCAGAGTATATTTCTTTAAATTCAGAACACCATGCTCGTACGGAAGGCGATATATTGATTTTTTTTCCATATTCTCAAGCAAACAGATAATCAGATATTCACCTTTATGTCTCTATGGAAACATGACAGGTACCCTTACGAGGGGAGAGTACCAACTTTGCGTTCATAAACCCTCTCTGCAAAGGAGGTAGACGCTAGATGGGTTAGGTATATACAGTGTTTTTCATCGCAGAGAAAATTGTTGATTATCTGCCTGCCTCGTATTCATTGAGAGAGTTAATCAATAAATTACGAAAATATATCGCATTCCAGTTACGAATGTTAAAAACAATATGCAGACTCTTCATTCATATTCGTCTCACGATTTAAATTTCAAATTGATACTTAGTTTTAGCATAGATTAACGACTCATCTATGGTTTTAGATTCGAGCAGCACAGGGGAGTCGTTAATCTATGAGCACAGTATTTGGCATTCCAGGTCTTGATTATAACCCACGTGATGTGGAGATGTGGATGAAGTCTATTGAGGAAACTTCTATTCGGAAACAAAACTCTTTTGTTGCAATCCAACTACGAACGTTGCAAAAAATATTCAGGTAAGTTTCTAATAATTCAACATCCATGAACCGCATCCAATAATAATCATTTTTGATTTTTATGATTCGATATTTGATATGTGATGTTAAGTTGCAGATCCGAGAAGCACCAGTGTTCAATACTTGACACAAGATCCGAGGAAACCTGGTTTGTGAAATCTGAAACGTTTCGAGAAGTTTAGAAAGTTCGAAGAAGTTTAGGAAGTTCTAGGAAGTTTGGGAAGTTTTGACCCATGGGAAGTTTGATGTACAATTTTTTTCGCCGTGATTTACCCCTCGATATTTATCTACACAAATAAATATAAATGTTTTCATTTGATTCTTTTTGATACACCCAAAATCTGATGAAATCAAGATTGGTGCGAAAAGTTACACCAAATGATATGTAAAAAGTGGGTCCAACATTATGAACGCGTTCATGCGAAAATCTCGGCAAAAGCATAACGTCTAGACTTGCTTGCTTGCTAGCCTTTTTTTCCTCTGTGGTTATTGATTAAAATATATCCTGTTTATTTCAACAATAGTTCATCTGGAAATTTATAAGGCTCTTATCAGATTTAGTATAATACACGTTATACCTCTAGTTATACCCGTCATATCTCGGAATTATTCAAATGTATGCAGGTGCGCCCAGCACATGATGCTTTGTTTATTATCTCACCGTTGATCGATGCAGTTAATGTCGTATAATATCTCAATCTAACGAGCTGCTACTTTCAGCTTTCACGGTATGGGTATAAAGATCGTATAAAAAGATGTTTGATAAACTATGAAAAATATGCATGATTGCCTGAATGTACATACTACCCAGTACCAACCCGATTGCCTGAATGTACATACTACCCTAGTACCCAGTACCAGAGATTATACGGGGGAGTGTATATTCTCTGCCGGTACCAACCCCTTTAGAGAAACAACCGAAAAAACAACCGAATAACATTCGGTTTAGAATGGTATAGGTAAATTGAGGGTAAATACCACGTGAAAACTGTCTGTGGGTTAATCGAGGAGGTGGTTCATTTATTATCAGATTTTTTGGGATCTTTTCTCCTCGTTTCAATAAAACAAAAATATGAATATTATTCCAATATACGTGTAGTAAGGACAAATCAGATGATTTGCTCCAAAATGTCACTGCGTTTAAAGAATTCTCCTATCAGAGAGCCTAAAAGAAATATTCACTAGCTTGTCAGTGACAATTCATATTGAAAAAGGTTTAGAGAAGAGAAATAGAGGTATATAGAAAAAATATCAGATTCTCACTTAGCTTTGGACGTTTCGGAAACGAATCTGCTCCCGTTTTCAACAATAAAAATGGATATTTGTGTAGCATTGCTTCCTGTTCAGTTGATATAGCTAGAACATGGTATTCACTACTAGAATCTGAAAATGAAAATGGTAAATTCAAGATTAATTGATGGAAATATCCTGTAACTCATTTGATTGCCAACGTCACCAGTTGTCACTGACAACTGAGAAGTGTCAAGACGAATACGAATTTGCTATACAAATATCCATTTTTATGTTGAAAACGGGAGCAGATTCGTTCCCGAAACGGCCAAAGCTGAGTGAATATTTGATATTTTTCCTATATACCTTCATTTGTCTTCTCCAAACCTTTTTCAATATAGATTGTCACTGAAAAGCTAGTGATTTTTTTTTCACTCTCTCTGATCGAAGAATTCTTTAAACGCAGCGACATTTTGGGTAAAATCATCTGATTTGTCCTTACTACACGTATATTGAAATAATATTCATATTTTCATTTTATAATAACAAGGAGAGAAAATTCCAAAAAATCTGGAATAATGAATAGTATAGGCAATTTATTCATTCGCTAGCCTATATGGAAAAGGACAATTACACATCTGGAAATTCTTGTAGAGGTCTCAAAAGAATATTAGATTTCGCCGAGGATTTCGCTTAAATTCAGTCAACATTGATTGTAAATAACGATGATACAGACGATTCAAAAAGCGAGACTTCTCGAATGTTCGCTTATACAGTGTGTCCATTTAGTGCGTAATTCTTCGATATCTCGAAAGCCATAACCTATAGAGAAAAACTTTGAAGACAAAACTTTTTCAGTTACTAAAGTTGCTCATTTCAAAATTATTTTCAACATTACTGGGTGTTTTATAAAAGCAGGCAACTCGAAGAAGAGTTTTTTTAAATGGAACACCCAGTATTGTTCATTCGGAATTAATTCCGTCGAGGTTCACCTTCACATCGCTGTGAAAAAAATTGAAATCGGTTGCGGCGTTGCCAAGTTACAATTGATAAATCTATTTGTACCATTATTGAAGAGTCATGTTGAATTGGGCATGGTATATTCATTTATTCAGATTTTGAAAATATTTTTGGCATACGGTAGGAGCAAGGACCAACGTATACCAATCCAGTAATTTTGCGACATGTTCTTCAACAGGGTGCTCAATTTTGCATTTAGAATTTTGCAAGATTCAGATGACATTCATCAGAATTTTTCAAATGGAACACCCTGTATTTTTATTCAAAAATTCATTTCGACATCTTTCGCCTTTTTATCGCTGGAAAACAAATCGTAATCGGTTGCGGCGTTGTCAAGTTATGGTTGATTTCCTTATTTTTACTACTATTTCGGGGTAATTTGTACGTCATACAGTTCTTTCATTTATTTGTATTGTGGAAATATTGCGTTGCTACGGTATAATCAAATTTGTTCATTGACCATTCATATATTTTTTTACAAAAGGAACATTTACAGGCTCTCCAAGTTTTAATTTTGTTCGAAATATTTGTGTAATGACCTGTCAAACATCGCTACAATCAAATATATCTTGGATTGATTCGACATTTTGCTGAATTTCCTCCCAAAAGCCGCGTAGTAGAGACATATTGTTTGTATCATTATGTTTACCTTCTTCAAGGTAAATGAAGATTTGGATTGTGAGAATAACGACAATAAAAATGTCCCAAATTTCAAAAAAAATTCCTAATTTTTGTAATCCGCATCTTCATTTTTTGTATTGTAGAAGTTATTTCACAGACAGGCGTTGCTTTTGGCATGTTTGCTTGTTTCACATATCATTTCAATCATAAGTAGCAAGATTACGGAATATTTCAAATTTGGACGATGCACATATCACAAAAATACCTGAATGATCTATGTAGAACCCCGAATGTCATGTGGCAAGCAATTGTTCTGAAAAATTTATCAAAATGCAATATTCCCACACTCAAATCAAATTAAGGAACCATCAGGACGAACAAATTACCCCGAAATAGTAGTAAAAATAAGGAAATTACTCATAACTTGAAAACGCCGCAATCGATTTTGATTTTTTCTTCTGCGATGAAAAGGCGAATGATGTCGAAATGAATCCGTGATGAAAAATACATGGTGTTCCATTTGAAAATTTCTTATGATCGTCGTCTGAATCTTACAATATTCAGAATGTAAATTTTAGCACCCTGTAGAGGATTATCTCGCAAGATTACTGAATTGGTATACGTGAGACCTTGCTACTACTGTATGCCAAAAATATTTTCGAAATTTCAATAAATGAATATACCATACCCAATTGAACATGACCCTTCAATAGTAGTAAAAATGGGTTTATCAATTATAACTTGGCAACGCCGCAACCAAATTCAATTTTTTTTACAGCGATGTGGAGCTGAACTTGAGCGGAATAAATTTCGAATAAACAATACTGGGTGTTCCATTTGAAAAAACTCGTCTTCGAGTTGCCCCGCTTTAATGAAACACCCAGTATCGTTGGAAATATTTTCGAAATGAGCAACTTTAGTAACTGAAAAAGTTTTTTCTCCAAAGTTTCTCTCTATAGCTTATGGCTTTCGAGATATCGAAGAATTACGCACTAAATGGATACACTGTATTTTCCTCGGTATTTTCTGATTTTGAAATCCTCATGAGAATATCTTGAATTATGCAATTATGATTTTCGGCTTTTCATGTTCTTCATAAAGGTTTACTCACTGCATTTCACAGAAGTAATTACAATAATTTTTTCAATTATGAGATTGAATGCAGAATTATTTTATTCCTGAATGTGAATAGTTCTAAAAGGATTTTAAAAAGTTGCAATCCTTACTCTATAGCAAAGCACAAAATATGTTGAATGTTTCCTAGGAAGGTGAACTAAGTTATTCACACATGAATTTGAGCCGAGGGGTAAATCTCCTTGGAAGTCTGGTGTACACTCCGTTGGAAGTCTTTGGAATTCTTTGGAATTCTTTGGATGTCTTTGAAAGTCTTTGGGAGTCTTTGGATGTATTTGAAATTCTTTGGTAGTCTTTGGATGTCTCTGGAAGTCTTTGAATGTCTTTGGAAGTGTTTGGAAGTCTTTGGGAGTCTGGAAGTATTTGGAAGTCTTTGGAAGTCTTTGGAAGTCTATGTCAATTGGAAGTCTGGTGTACACATTTTTCCTGGATATTTACCCCTCGATTTGAGCCCTTTTTCAGCTTTATAGACACCCATGTAGATGGATTGACTCCAATGTAGGTATATCTCATAATAGGTGATACCGTTATTAACTGCACACTAAAATAGGGATCGACCGATACCGATATCAGTATCGGTATATCGGCCATATCGGCGTGTTTGACCGATATCGGTATCGGCCGATATGAAGAGGCAATATCGGCCTATATCGGTATCGGCTAAGTAATAATAAAATAAAATATAATTGTCTTTAAAATGGTGTAACTTTTTATCTGAAAGAAAAAAAAAACAAAAAAACAAACCCCAAAAAAATATAATCTGTTTGAAATAATACATATTTACTCAAAAATATCAAAAAACAAACATAAATTCTAAGAGAGAACCCAAATATTGAACATAAAATATTTGAAAACAAACATGCAATTCTAAAAAATACCAAAACTCATTTTTAATATATTAAAAAATTAACAGTAATTCTAAAAAAATAATTAGAAATCAAATATCAATATTTAAAATTAAGTTTCTGTAAATTATAATAAAATTAAATTTTCAGCTCTTTCAGGCGTTAGTCGATTTCTAGCGCCCTCGTATACGTTTCCAGCTGAAGAAAATAGCTGTTCGCTCGCTACACTACTGGGTGGGGGTGCTAAATATATAATTGCCTTGGTCGCCTTTGGTTTTCCACCATTTCAAATATATTCTTCAAGGGAAAAACAAGACTTGAAATTTTTGGCCGATATATCGGTATCGGCCGATATCGGCCATGCCTATATCGGTATCGGCTGATATCGGTATCGGCCTTATAAAATCATATGGTCGATCCCTAGTATAAAAGATGGTTTTAAATGTACATCCATTCCATTAATGAACGAATGCCAACGTTACCTCAAATCTCGCCTCAAATTGGGGCATGTATTTGATATTATGTATGTTGTATGTAGTTACATACTATTATTGAATGAATATCCAATGAAAGCTTCTTCGCATCACAGGACAAATACACAGTCTATAATGAAGTTCCTAATAAACTCAATATCAAGCTCCCTTTGAAGCAAATATTTAAAAAATATATAAATAATATACTTCAAAAGCTGACGTAGGTCCATATCAAATCAGTATCGATGAATGCAACCTGAGAATCATTATTAGAATATCGAGTAGAAATAGTAGAACATGGAATGAAATATCGGGTATTCCATTATTATTCAAGGCATTTGATGTGAGTCTCATGAAATCAGAGAACGTAATGTAAGTAACTAGTTATGTAGGTAACTATACTGTCAATTACGAAAAAGCCAAAAGGCTCAAAGTGGAATGAAATCTTGAATAAATATGCATATCCGAGTGTATAGCTCAAAGTCATTTCCACAAATGTTCAAATTAAATGAAGCTGGTAGATAACGAGTGAAAAACAACTACTTTCCTGGCTATATGCCACGCATAACATTGAATTATACTCGGAATTAAATCTTCTCGAAATCTATGCAACATTCGTATAGACGAATGAGATCGCAAGTGTTTCTTTCCTCCGCAGTGGCCGAACGCTTCGTGGGTATTAAATGCTGGGATGTGTTTACGTTGGGTCAATTTCGTACCAGATTGCGGTCATGAATGCAATCTGAGAACACCCCTGCACTGATGAGAGCCAAATCTCGAAACCGGTCTGTAGGTAGTCAACCGTTCCTTCCAATTTAGGCACAATAAAGCATTTAGAAGAGAAACATCTCATTCGTCAACCCAAATAACCAAAAATAACAATGTTGTTTATTCTAGATGATCAAGTACATCCTAGGAACCGAGGGGTAAATCACATGGGAAGTCCGGTGTACCCTAGACGGGAATTCCTTGGGTAGTCTGGGAATTCTTTGGGAAGTCCGGGAATTCTTTGGGAATTCCTTGGGAAGTCCGGGAATTCCTTGGGAAGTCCAGGAATTCCTTGGGAAGTCCGGGAATTCCTGAGGAAGTCCGGGTATTCTTTGGGAAGTCCGAGGAATTCTTTGGGAAGTTCGGGAATTCTTTGGGTATTCTTTGTGGATAACTTGGTAGTCCCAGCAATTTTTAGAAAATTGAAGTCAAATTTCTCAACGATGTTCAGATATGAAAATAAATTTTGCGCAAAGAAAACATATATGGACTGTACAGTATTTTGCTTCAAGACCTACTGTGTTGATTTTTTTTTTGACGGAGAGGTACCGCGAGCACCGAGAGTACCTTGTCCCACTTAGAATATCATATGTTAGTCAGTCGAATTTTCATTCTCTTCAAGGTTTCCCGTTGGAATCCTGTTAATTATTCGGAAAGATGAGAAGATCGAGAAAAATTTCTTTTTTATTGAACATTTTGAGTTCTGTCTGGCGATCGATTTTTCGACGACTTCCCGATATCCAATCATGCTGAAATATTACACATACCTTTGGGTCTGGTCAATATGGGTATTATCAGATTCAATACGGTTATTATAAAGTAGAATACAATTTATAACAAAGCTTGAAATCCAATATGGCCGCCGACAAAAAATTTCCTTTCTATACGAGCGTGCGGAAAAGTTACTTTACCCCACTAGTGCTGAAAAGTTACTTTTCGCCACGATTTTTGTATTGTTGAAAATGGGGATATTTATGACTAACTGAATGATCTATGTAAATATTTTGTCATTTTGTAGCATTGTTATAAAATCTAGTTTATTAAAAACCTTTTTTTTTTCTCAAATAATAATAATATGGACAAAAACACTCGTGGAAAAACATTATATTTTACTCTTCTTGCGGCAAATGTCTTTTCCACAGCTTACCCGAACTCCGCCCCGCGTCGTTCGTGCAACAGCCGTCGCGTGCGGTAAAGTACTACTTTTCGCACTTGTTTGGTAAATAACTACTGAATTCTTTTACAATTCCCTCGACATGGGTACCAAATAAGAGAGAATGACAAGTAGAACACAAAAACCATATGACACTACTTGAAATCCAATATGGGGCCGACACAAAATGTAAATGTTAATCAATTTCATTGAACACTTTAAAATACCATACAGGGTGTGCCTAAAAAGTCTATACAAAAAATACCACATATTCCTCAGACCACAACAATTGAATTATATCAAATCTACCTACCCAAGTATAAAATTGCTCAGTTTGGGCGCTAAACGGCTCTGGAGAATTTTGTACCTACGTTGACATAGCTTTATCAAGCAATAAAACCCATATCATGATAATGATCGAAATTATGATGAATATCATTCCGTGCTAGGCGTAGAATTCAATTTTTTCAGTAAATAAACATCTAGAAGGTACTCTTGATAAAATTCTATTACTCTCATGATCTCGAAAAAATTCGTAATTCTAGTAATTTAAAACATGTTGTCTACTTGTCTAGCGCTCTAACTGAGGCTCAAACTAAGCAACTTTGTACTGAAAAGTTTGCTTGTATAATTCGTATTGTTTTGGTCTGATAAGGAATATTAAGTATTCTTTTGTGAATACATATTAGGGACAGCCTGTATATCTTTGCAATTCGGACAAACGAGTTCACAGAAATATAAGTATGAAATTTAGCGACTTACTATGAGCCGATCTATAAACTGTAGAGTTAGTTTCATAAACAATCTTGATATAGGGGCCAAAACTTTTATTGCTACAGACATGTGGCATAGAGAAACATCTCGAGAAACATTTTGAAGTTTTTTTGCACAAAAGCTAAAAAAATACAATATTCTTCTATTCAAAGATGTATACAATAATACAGGTAGGTATTGGAGAAATATCATCATTTACTTTATTTCAACCTTCGCTTCATTTCCTCATATTTTTCTACAATGATAGGTCGATCATTTTCATTGATTGACATCTTATTGCCGATTCCTAGATACAGAAGGTTGGCGTTTTGTGCACGAGAAATAATACCTAGTAATTTTTGAATGTATGATGAATTGACATTCATCATACAGGACGTGGAAAGTAATTCTGAATTGCTATTTTCATCACATGGAGAATGCGAATTCTCAATGTATTCCTTTATATATATATATATATATACAGGGTGTCCCTAGACCAGTGGGACAGTTGAATATCTCCTGAACCAATAGGAATTTTCAAAATATTATAATTTCACATCATATCGCATTATGAGTGCTAACTTCAGGAATGACTATATTTTCTACGAGGTGCCCAAGAAAGGCTCACAAAATCGAACATACATTTTTTCAAATGGAACACCCTGCATTTCATTGCATTTTCATATTCTCCTTGAAGAGCTGAATTCAACGACCTAGCACATTTGGGGTCTAGCGGGAATGATTTCCGAGATATAGGGTGAGGAAAATCGAGATTTTTCATTTTTGGGAATTTTTTGTGTCAAAACTATTCATTATTGGTCAAAACGGCTTACATGTCCATATCTTAACTTTTGATTTACTATTTACTCGTATTTAATTGAAACAAATACAGGGTGGTGTAGAATTCTCAGTTTCAGTCTGAAGTTGAGAGTATAAATTGGAAACATAAGATTATAATATATGTTCTAGTTACTGAAAGTAAAGAACTAAGGTAGGTAACACAAATATCCACAATGATTGAAGAATTATTGAACAACTTTCTCCATTGAGACGCAAGATTCACTCGATCAAACTGCTTCCTTGCTAATCGCGTGAGACTGAAAACGAGGAGATCTCAAATCGTACGTTTCTAGACGACCACTAAACGACCCGTGTGCGGGATCCATATGCTTTGCTTAGGAAGTCGAGTAGAGGGGAGACCGTCGTACGATTCGAATCGCGTCGCCCATGTCGCCGATCGACCCGTGTGCGGAGGGCCTTAGAGATACGAATTCAGTTAAATGAGAAAAAAAATACGCATTCCAAGGGTCATACCTGGTCATACCAATGGATTTCGAAAATTTACACAATTGTTTATAATTCCCCATGGTTGAACTCAGAATAAAAAAAATTACTTTCGAAATCTGTGAACAGAAAATGACGGTCGTATTTGAGAAAAAAGTTGTTGATTTCTCTATGAATACGAAACGTCGCGTGGAGAAATCAATATCACCACGTTAAATCTCATCAAGAGATGCCATGTAAAAGTATTTTCAGAGTTTTCTATATATCTAATAATAACGTAGAAAAACAAATAGATATTCCAAAAATTCACTTTCTTTATACAAGGTGTTTCTTAAGTACGTGTAGAAAATCCAGGAGCATGTTGCTGACTTCAAAATAAGAAGAAAAGTTCGTATAAATATATGTCCGAAAGTTATTCGTTTCTGAGATACAGAGTGTCAAAGTTGAATTCTTATTTTTGTTTTTTGTTAATAAATTTCAAAATAATTGTGATATTCAAATGAATTTTGGTATTTCGGGGTATTTTTCGATGACAATATCAAATTTTATGTTAGATCATCTCTTTCGTGAGGGTGGCGGCACCTACATGTCTTTTGAGTCTTTTGAAAAGTCACAACCTTTTTGTGCGTACCTGTATCACGTTCTATAGTAGGAAAATAGTTTTCTAGAACACGTTCATATAAAAAACATATTCTTGGTAAAGGTCGCTGCAAGCAACAGTTTTCGAGTTATTGGGATTTTCAATAATCAATGCAAGTAATTTGGAATGACGAAGAAGTAGGGATTCAAAATTGATTTATCAAGTAGGTAAGGAAAATTATTATTTTTTTTTATTCCATTTTAAAATAGGAATCGGGTGTAATTATAATACAATACTGATAATAATAACTGTATTTAAGACGAAATGAATACTAAAACAGTTAGTTGAGGGAATTGATTAAAGTAATTGTTCAAAATGGCCAAAAAAATAGATACAAAGAAGTAAAAATCATCATTTGGCTACATTCCAATGTTGAATTGTTGAATGGAGGAGAATATTGAATGAAAGAAGAAAAATGCACTGACGTATCTTTTCTAACTGCTTTTAGTCGACTTACGAGCCCAATGGAAATAATTCAAATGCATCGATTGTTTCAAATCCCAATATCTCGAAAATAGTTGCTCGCATCGACCTCTACCAAGAATATACTTTTTACTTTTGTCCTAGAAATCCATTTTCTTACTATAAAACGTGCTACAGGTACGAACAGAAAAGTTATGACTTTTCAAAAATTCAAAAGACATGTAGGTGGCGCCACCCCCACGAAAGAGACAAACTAACAGAAAATTTGATATTGTCATTGAAAAATACCCCTAGATACCAAACTTCATTCGATTATCACAATTATTTTGGAATTTATTGACAAAGAACAAAAATAAGAATTCAACTTTGACACTCTTTATCTCAGAAACGAATAACTTTCGGACATATATTTATACGAACTTTTCTTCTTATTTTGACGTCAGCAACATGTTCCTGAATTTTCTACACGTACTTGAGGAACACCCTGTATAACTGAAAAACTAAAAACAATTGTGAAAATTTTCCAAAGCCGTTGGTATGATCATCAAAATGCGCAACTTGTTTCCCATTTAACCAAATCCGTTTCTTTCCTGTTCCCCAGATCCCTATATTACCTTATCTTGGTTTCACTATATTTTCAACTGTTTCATCTGAATTGAATTGGGAAAATCGACTAATGGTATTCTTCGTGAACAAAAGTGAAACACTTGTCGTAAACACAATTCTTGAATAACTGGGCAAATTAAAGAGTTCCGAACGATATCTCAAGAAGACTTCAATGAGCTGTTAAAATAATTATCATTAAAATCGGCAGAAGAATTTTGTTCATAACATTGAGATGAAAAACCAGATTTTTTTTCAATGTGTACCCGAACTTTTTTGCAAAATCTGTAAATTGTATACCTTCTAATTTTTTATTCAAGTAGGAAGAAACCTGTATAGGCTTCTGTCACTTGAATTCAGAAACACCCAGTAGTGTTAATGATACTTATCCGAGTACTTATCACTAATCCCTACATGTTTTTTCATTGCCCAAGTTTCGTCCTTGGGTTTGAATTCAACCTACCTATCGATTGACTTTTTTTGCATTTCACGAATGGAACTCATTCGTAATCTACCTATTTTTACGCAAAATTTTGAAAACTCCTTGGGATGTATGATAAATCTTTAGGAAATTCCGGAATTCCTTGGGAAGTCCGGGTAGTCTCTGGGAATTCCTCAGGTAGTCCCAGGAATTCCAGGTAGTCTTTGGGAATTCCTAGGAATTCCTTGGGAAGTCCCAGGAATTCCGGGTAGTCTTTAGGTAGTCCCAGGAATTCCGGGTAGTCTTTGGGAATTCCTAGGAATTCCTTGGGAAGTCCCAGGAATTCTGGGTAGTCTTTAGGTAGTCCCAGGAATTCCGGGTAGTCTTTGGGAATTCCTAGGAATTCCTTGGGTAGTCCCAGGAATTCCGGGAATTCTTTCAATAAAGGAAGTCTAGTGTACCCAATTTCAGCCCGTGATTTACCCCTCGCTAGGAACTAAAAGTGTTGCCTAGCAACATACGAAATCGACGACTTTAGTGGCAGTTGCAGAAAATAGTAGATTGTTTTATTAGGATCAAAAGTGACACTTTGTTTGACAAGCGAATTTTGCATTTGCGAGGCGGAGCGTTTAGCGAAGCCGAGCGAAAGCAAAATTTGCGAGTCGAACAAAATCACTTTTGATCCGAATGAAACATGCTATTTTTTCTGCAACCGAAACAAATAACTCAAATAAATATGTGAAGTTACCACCAATACCGTGCCATATGTATGCAATGCAACAAATATTGAAAAATAATCCGTGTGGTGAGAACATTCTACCTGCATCAACAGCAGGTTCATTCAATTTTCAAGGATGTTCGAATTGTAGTTTCAATATAAATACAATCACAGAGTGACATATTTGTGTATGGACCAGGTGCTCTAATGGCAAATACCGCGTCAGTGCCAGCTATAGAAACAAGACTTGGAAAATGTTAGGTTAATAGTGAGCACATCAACAATAAGAATATTAAGAATAGCAATTATGTTTTCCTCTCCGTAATTCAATGTTTGTCGCTTGATAATCAAATGAAGGTTAACAATATCGTTGTTTGAGACAAAAAACTATTGCTTGCCGTGATTATCCAAAAACAAGTTATCCATCCCGAGAATAACGAATGAAATACAGATCGAGCAAGTATTTGAATCTTGAAGGCCTCCCTGATCAAAACAAAAATACTCAACTGAGATGTTTATAATTCCAATACTAAACTATAATAAGGTGTATTTATATCTCCAGCATGGATATATGAAATGCCAAATCGGCTGAAATCGGAAACAAATCAGGTATGCCTCTCAACCCAAATAACCAACCGCCACAATGTTGTTTATTCTTGATGACGTCCAGTGGATCCTTTTTAGTTCCTAGGAGCTAAAGTTCAACTCTAGCTCCTAGGAACTAAAATGCAACTTTAGCTCCTAGGAACTAAATATGTTGCCTAGCAACATACCTTTTTTTGTGTCAGTAATAGAAACGTCAATTTAAGAGCTAATTTTGGTGTCAAAATGGACGACTTTTGTGTCGGTTGCAGAAAAATTAAATTTAAATCAATATTGAAGTTTGATATGTCACTTATGTGGTATCATTCAAGGTTGATAGCACTGATGATTATTTTGAATTATCATCAGTTCTACTAACCTTTGGTAACATTTAAATCAGAAGATGATGCGGAATTCTAAAAGGCAATGATGATGAATACAGTATGTTTCATCTGGAAATTGAAAGTTGAATGCTCGGTTGAATGAAACCGGAAGTGGAAAATTAAATATGTTTATGTCGAATCGGACGTTTCTCAAGTTGATGACCCATTCCAAATTTCAATCACTTATCTCTAAATCTAAGGGAAAAAGAGAAGGTGAACCACTGAACCATATGATTCTGTTATTCCTGTTACACCTGGTGTATCATGTAACTATAGTGAGATTTCTTCAAAAATCTCATTAAAATACTTGAGGTAGGTATTTGACCGAGTATTTGACTGTTCCAGGATTTTTGTACCCACTCAAGCCACAAGGAAATGTGGAGTTGGGCTCGAGGTTGGGCTATTCCGTATAACCAACAGTTGAAGTCATCATCAGATAGATACTAGATATAGATATAGGTACCTTGAAGTCCAAAAGAGTTACAACAACCCCAATACATGAAACCAATCGAATTTTTATCATATGTAGGTATTGCATCTTCTTGATATACAATACATAAACAGTACCTATATAAAGTACATGATTAATATATTCACATACTATAGCGAAGACTAGTATATTTTACAATATAGGATGATTCTAGGCTGGATCCCTCTCTGATTTACTGATTTCTGCGCTAATTGGTTGCTTTGTCCAGGAAAGCAACTCAATTTTGTTCGCTCTGTAAGCATATACTTACTTGTATGGAGAACACAATTATTGGGTTGCAGAAGACTACAAGTAGGTATGAGTAATCTAAAGCATATTATGGATGCTCACCTACTTATCCTGCTTTCATCACAGTTGTGGGAATCCCATTGTTCCAGACATATTTCCCTCCATCCATTCCTCGTCAAGTATATCTTCTCGAACTGAATATGCCCACGACAATTAGCTGCGAAAGCAACAGAATCGTAGCAACTACAAGCTCGCGGAAAAAATACGATCCATCCTCCAAAAACCACCCCGATTTATGCAGAACCACAAAAGACGAAGGGGTCGTTCGCGAACTGTACCACAAATACTGCCGGCGCTATCCAAATGAATCGAACGACAGAGACATTCATAGAAGTCGCAGTTTATTCGCGCATTTCCAAACCAAATATTATCACAGGAAGAATGTAAAATCGCCTAAAAGCTGAGAATTTGACAGCGAATGTGGTATTGCGAGGCCCGGGCAGAAGCAAAACCCTACGGACAATGCCAGAATAGCTCCCTAACACTCGGCTTTGTGTTGCTTGCACACGAAAATCGACTAGCGCCGTCGAACGTACGTCGTTGCTCGCTCAATATGGTTCACGTTCATCGTTCCTCCCTCCTTCGCCAACGTTCAACCCCGAACGGTCTCTTTCCACCCAGGACCGACCCTGAATTATTTCTTTCCCAGGGGTTGTTGAGTGCACCCATCGCGTACGCTGCTTTTAATTTCTTAATCAACCCAGAACTATGCAGACGCCAGGTGTATGGAAAAAACAGTCGAATGCCGATGGGGTCAGTGGAGAACCACAATTAATTAGATTTTGCGTGATAGCTATATTAAGGGTAGATAAAAACATAATTCATGGGGGAAATTATGGAAATATACCCTTTTTCAAACAATAAGAAAAATTATCTCTTATACGAGTGCTTCAATTGTTACCGGAAAATTTTTCGCCGAGAACAAAATTTCGTATTTTAATTGAAGCTAGAATTGTATTCAGTAATAAAATTCACACCGAAATATAATTTAAAAAATACTAGGATAAGATTACGCTAAATAAAGTACAAAATTCCGACTTTGGTAAGGCAAACAAAACACAAGCATGCCTTTTCTCTAGAAAAGCTGATCTCACTGTCACTTTGCCCATTATAAGCTTATCAAGAGTAACCATACCTTTGAAGACATCCATTTCGATGCTTGGTATTACTATCAGCAATAACCTTTCTTGGGAAAATCAAGTGAGATCCATTGCTGAAAGTGCATCCCAAAAACTTGTTCGGGCCAGGAGCTATATTTCACTTCCAGTCAGCTGCTTATGATCTATAAGGCACAGATCCGATCTGTCCTGGAAAAATGTTTCCATATTTGGAGTGCAGCACCCAAACATACCCTGAAACTGTTGGATTCTGTCCAAAAAAAGGGCAATTCGTCTCGTGGGTGATGCCTCGCTCACAACTCACTCACTTCTCTGGAACACCGTAGAACAGTTGGCGATCTGGAGCTTTAGATAGATATTTTCATGGATGATGCTCTTCTGAAATATCAACAATTGTTCCTCCCTTGGCAGTCCCCGCGAGATTAACCCGTGGAATTGAGGCTTCGCACCCCTTCGTGGTCACTTTGGAGACCTGCAGAACATCTCTTTCCAAAGACTCGTTCATCCAACAAACAGCGATGCTCTGCAACACATTGCTAAGGGAGGTGTTCCTCGAGGCATATAACCTCCATAAAAAGAAAATATACTGTTACAAACCTGCTCTGGTAAGGGGAAGTGCCGCAGAATAAGGCTTTGGCTTTGTCGAAGCTTTAACGAAGGCTTATTGTCGTATTCGATTCAGATCTGCTTCTTCAACGGCCTGATACAATACCAAAAAAGCTGCACTCCTGCATCAGCTACAATATCTTGTGTTGCTGAAGGATCACAGAAGACTTTGTACGTCTGTGACCTGTTCATCGGCCTTCAAAATTAGCTTCACAACACCTCCCTTGCTCTTGTTATATATAGCAGAGGTAGTATATCACAACCGCTGAATGAATGAAGCAAAAGAATGGTCCTTGCAAATGACTGCTCTTGAAGGTTGGCTTCATTATACCAGCGTGACCCCTGCTTGGCTTGAAGAAGAGCATCTTTTTGCCAGGAGGGGTCATTGCAACAAGAAACACTAACAAATCTATATCCTTCCCTATGACCGTGACAGTTGTAGCTGTAGCTGTAGCTGTTACTGTCATCAGTTCCTGTGCTTCAATTTGTTTTTGTAACTCAGCTGATGAGCCTTGCCTTGTTGGACTCGTTAGACAAAAAATTCTCCTGTTGAAAAATTTCGATTTTTCTCACCCTATATCTTTGTTATCATTCCCGCTAGACCCCAAGTGTGATAGATCGATGAAATAAGCTCTTCAGGGAGAATCTGAAAATGGAATGGTGGAGGGTGTTCCATTGAAAAATTCGAAGATGTTGCTATTTTTCAATATAAGCGGCAACGTCGCAATGCTGAGAATATTATAGGTCGATGGAACACAACTAATTATCCAAGGCACCAACTTTTCATTATAATCCTGAGTTGCGTTTTCCAGAAACGTCTAATGTGCCATCCACCGTGAATCAGCCTGTATATACCGGGTGACACAAGGTATCGGGCCACCCCTGTAACTTCTGCTTCCGTCATCGGATTTTTCTGAAATTCGGTACAGTAATATAAGCAATCATTTCGGATTTGATCACATTACAATCCAATATGGCGGACTTCCGGTATTTCTGGAAATGCCAGCAACTTTGTTTTTTCAAATGAAACACCCTGTATATTTTTACATATTCAAGTTCAACAGGTCGAAATAAGTGCAATCCCCATTTCAGATGTAATTTTTTCGAAAAAAATTGAATTAAAATTGTTTTTTCATTTTACCTCGTGGATAAATGAGATGTGGTCAAGACTATTCACAATGAGTCACACATATCAGAAGAACATATTTTTTTCTGAAAAATTATTTTTTGTGTCACTTATCCAGAAATCAATTCAGCCACATCTCTTTTTGATCAAAAATTATTTTTTTTCATATGGAACCCCTATGGGCCACCCACCCGTTTCTCTAGAACATACATTATGGAACAGAATGAAATATCATTTTTGTTTTTCGGTGCAGTAACAAATTGTATACATTCAAAAATCAACAACTAGTTTATGAATTTCCTTGCAGTTAGAATAATTTTTCAACTATAGGTAGGCTGTGGAATAAATGACATTTAACATCAAGATTGTACTTGTTTTGACCTGTTGAACTTGAATATGTAAAAATATACAGGGTGTTCCATTTGAAAAAACAAAATTGCTGGCATTTCCAGAAAAACCGGAAGTCCGCCATATTGGTTTGTAATGTGATCAAATCCGAAATAGTTGCTTATATAACTGTACCGAATTTCAGAAAAATCCGTTGACGAATGCAGAAGGTACAGGGGTGGCCCGATAGCCTGTGTCACCCGGTATATCTATTGATTCATTCAACAGCAAACAACTATACATTCCTGGCTAATGTTGATGCCGCGCAGGTTATTGAACGACATCCGTGGAACACCCAGTGTTGAATCTGAATATAATTATGTTCATAAGCAACATACTAGAATAAAATTCAAAATATTTTTCCTAACAGGTAGGTACCCTTGAATAAACACGAAAAAAATGCTGAATTAATTGGAAAATATGTGAACTTAACAATCCGTCAACACTTGCATCGATCGTCTTATATTTTCATATAAACTCATTAATAATTAATTGCAAAAATTGGTTGCAATGGTCCGTAGTTTTCTGTGAATGAACACTCGGTATCAAAAAGGTAGATTGAAGGGGTTGTCAAGAGAGACAGAAAGAAGAGGGTAGAAACTAATAAATAAAGGAAAAAAAAGAAAGAAAAGGGGATTTTGGTAAAAGAGAGAATCCTATTTTCTTTAAAGAATTCTGATTTGAAAATCAGCGAGAATAACCTTATTGAACATATCAACACGAGAGCTTCCACTGTATCAACTTGGGTGGATTGTACCAGCCATATATGGGAATATAGATGGAATGTAGATGATCCTGATCCTTTACGTATATACTCTAACATCGGAATACTAATCGTATATGGAAGGTTGGGATGGTTCAAATTTGAAAATAACATTGAGTACATCTGAGAGCAGGTAGGAGACACTTTAATTTGAATATCCAGTATTAAGAGAGAGACGCAGTTCCGAAAGAGAGCCAGGTCCATTTCAAGACGTCAGTTAATTGAATTCTTCAGGGCTCAAGTTTCGTTTAGCTGAAATCAGTTGTGGAAAAACTGTTGCCATGGCGACGATCGTCATGATAACTAGTAAACAAAAACCCGATTCCCGTGGTGAGGAAATGCGTGGTTACCAAATTGTATCGGGTTTAGTATAGCTGAAATCAGTTATGGAAAAACTGTTGCCATGGCAACGATCGTCATGGTAACGAGTAAACAAAAATCCTATTCCCGTGGTGAGGAAATGCGTGGTTGCCAAGTTGTATCGGCAAATATTGCTTCATTCATTAATTCAAAAAACACTATTCAATGTAACTATCCTTCGCGTGCCGAGCTATTCGACAAAATCAAAAAGAAACAGAGCCATTTTGGAATATGAATTACGAGGTATCGCGCAGGATATAGGAAGAGAGACTACAGGTACTGATTGTCTAATACAGATGGAAATATCTCGTTAGGCCCACACCCCCATTTCCATTCGCCTTCATTTCGATTCACTCATACCTTTCTTCACGCACACATTTTGATTCAGTAACAGTCTTCAAACATACACGAACGATGCCTTGCTAACAAATCTGAACGATGTTGGAAAATATATGTTTTTCAAGAAGAAAGTTGATTTAAGTTGAGTCAGGTTAGATTGTTTGGAAAAAGTAGTGTCCTTTTTTATGCAGTCTTCAAACACACACGAACGATGCCTTGCTACCAAATCTGATCGATGTTGAAAAATATATTTTTTCTAAGAAGGTTCATTTAGGCCGAGTTAGGTTAGAAGTCCAAATTTAAGGGACATAAATATACGGGAATATGATTTTTTTTTACTCGTTACCATGGCAATAGTTTTTCCATCACTGATTTCAGCCAAACTAAACCCGATACAACTTGGCAACCACGCATTTCCTCACCACAGGAATCGGGTTTTTGTTTACTCCTTACCATGACGATCGTTGCCATGGCAACAGTTTTTCCATAACTGATTTCAGCTATACTAAACCCGATACAATTTGGCAATCATGCATTTCCTCACCACGGGATTTTGTTTTCTGTTTACCTGTTACCATGACAATGGTTGCCATAACAACAAATTTTCCATAACTGATTTCAGCTAAACGAAACTTGAACCATTTCGAATCAATTCATATAATTTCATGTCACTGTCATGTCATTTGCGCATTGTCAGTCGTTGTAATTACCGAGTGTTCATTATAATGTTGTATTACTGTGAAGTGCACCGTTTATTTGTGGAATTTAAATGATATACCCTGAGATCGTTACATATTGGCGCCCAACGTAAATAAAAGGCCTTCATAAAGATAAAAACAATTTTCTCTATATAGTTAAGCTACTTTATCACATATTATTTGTTCATTAACATGGCTAAAAGCTTAGAATTCCAAGAATCTGAAAATGTTAGTTCATTTTTGAATGATACGGGAGCGGAAAAAAAGAATTCTGAAATAATTCAGATCAACTATGCGGATAAGGAATCTTAAATGGAGAATAATTGGCGAAATGTAGGTAATTTTAGTAAAACTAGAAATGAGCATAATGAAAATGAAAACTGGCGCAAGAAAAAAGAAAATGTAAGTATTTCTGAATATGAATCAGAATTGGTAAGTAAAATGTTGAATGTTTTGAAACCAAAAGTTGATAATATGCCAAAATTCAATGGATCGATAAAATATCAAACTCCTCCAGATTTTTTGAGAAAATTAGAGAGGTGGTTCGAAGATCAATATTTGGATGGAAAAGATTATATGAAATGGACAAAAAGAAGTTTGACTGGTGATGCTGAATTATGGGTAGAATTATTTTGCACAGATGAGACCTATGAGGAATTCGAATGGAATTTTCTGCAAAAGTATTGGAATGGAACAAAACAACAAGAGGTTTTGAATGAAGTTCACAACAGTAAATATTATTCAAATAATTCAATTTCTTCAATCAATCAATCAATCAATCAATCAATCAATTTATTCAATTCAATTCAGATACATACATACATGTTCTTTTATATTGTTAATGTTACATATCGTAAATAAATAGTATCTTATTACATTAAATTGCGAAAGAAATTATTAATAACTAGATAAGTAAATAAGTGGTGGTGTTCAGTTCTTGGGAGACGCCTAAGCAGAGCTTGTGTTGCGTATTTTCCCAGATCTGGACACAACCATGAAGGTAAATAGAAAAAAATAAGATGAAGGAAACTATTCATTAATTTCAGTAAAAAAATATGAATTAAGAATCAACAAAAATCAATGATCAACTCACAGGAGGATCGGACAAGACACTCAGGCAAAAGGGAGACAGCTTCAAATAAGATATCAATAAATTATTCGGACATGGTTCAGTAGATAGATTCAAGTGTTTGTATTAGGGAATCAAAGTTGTGATCGACGAAGGATCTGATTGTTTTCTTGCGTTTTTTAATGCTTTTTATATTCCGTAGTTCAATGGGAACTTGATTGACAAGTTTTGGTCCAAAGAAAGTAACAAACCTTTGGGTATATACATTTTTACAAAAAGGAACACTAATTGTTCTCTCGGATCTGGCTCGGGTGTCATGTATGTGTCTTAGATATGTAAGAGGCGAGTTCATCGTCCATAGTATACAGTGATAGGTGTATAATTTTCTGATATTAAATAAGCTAGCCTCCTTGTATAAGCTCTCAGTTGGATGTCTTCTGTCTCTTTTCAGTACTATTTTAAGCAAGGTGTTTTGTATTACTTGAAGATTATGTAAGTTTGTTTTATTCAACCCACCCCAAACAATAATACAGTACCTTATAACTGATTCTGCTAATGCATCGTATGTCATTAGTAATAAATGTTTATTTACTTTGTCTCTGAGTTCGTAGAATTTGAAAATGAGTTTTCTAAGTCTTTTCACGAGAAAGTCTACATGTTTGTCCCAGCGTAAATGTTGGTCAAGCATCACACCCAGATATTTTATGGAATCCGTTTTTTTTATACGTGGACAGGAGCAAATTAAAGGATTTTGGCTAGATGGTTTCTTGAAACAGTGAAAAGAGTTAGAGATATTAAATGTATTAGAAAATATGAAATCATTAACATATTAATTAAAAAATTTCCAAAAGATATTTCCAGGATTTTATCGGGTGTTCATGAAAAGACTGTCGAGAGTATTCACAAAATCTTGGAAGATATGGATTCGTTAGAGTATGGAGGAAATGGTGGGATAGAATTCAAGGCTACTAGGAATGAACCGAGGTATGATCAAGGAGGAAATAGAAGAGACCAAGAAGGCAGATATTTTTCTCAGTCTTATACTCCTGATAACAAGAAATGGGTGAGAGGATATGATCAAAGAGACAATGATAAGAGTTATCATGGAAGAAATGAAAGGATTGAAAGAAGACAGGTAGAAAATCAAGGTTTTCCTAGAAGAGAAATTGACAAGTTTGACCAAAATAAAAGAGAGTCAGGATATATCAGCAGATTATCATGTCAAAACAATCCAAGAAGAGATAAATATGAATAGATTAGATTGTGATGAAGCAGTGCTGCTATAGAGACGGAAAACTCCCAGGGGTGAATCAAGATTCAAGAATGGTCCGGTGGGTCACCCTTCGATATAGGAGCTGAAGTTGTAAATAGTTCAATAAAAAAAATATGTGGTACTGTGTTTTCAGAAAATATTGTTAATAATGAAAATTCGAAAATTATTCAACCATTTATAAATGCAAACATAGGGGATACAGAAGTTCATTTATTATGTGACAGTGGTTGTCAGGTGTCTTGTATTAATAAAGAATATTTTGAAACATTAATAAAAGATGGATTTGTTCTTCCAAGATTACCAGTTTCAGGGATAACAGTTACTGGGGCTATGGGTTTTAAATCAAAATCAGTAAATTGGCAAACATTTCTGAATATAAAAATACAGCATGTTGAATTTGAAATTGTAGTCTTAATTGTTGATAAACTCATTCATCCAATAATATTGGGCATTGACTGGCTATCACAGGTAAATGCAAAAATAGATTTTGAACAGAACATAGTATATATCAATAGTTCAGAAAAAAGTATTATGTTACCTTTTTCCAATGAAAAATCAAAACTTAATGTATCTGAAATAATGGACATTGTTATAGATCAGGATGTTGATGTCAGATATACTAATGATATTGAAAATATTAATAAAATAACTGAAAAATTTAAAGAATTATCCTCAGATATTCCAGGCAGAACTAATATTTATGAACATACAATAACACTTAAAGATAATATACCATTTTATGCAAAATCATATCCAATACCAATATGTCATAGAGAGGCCACTTGTACCTGTATTTAAAAAAGACGGATCGGTCAGATTGTGTTTGGATTGTAGAATTTTGAACTCAAAAATTGAGAAAGATCATGAATGCCCATTACCTGTTGATGAAATTTTATACCAATATTCACAGAACATATATTATGTATGTCAACAATTGATTTAACTTCTGCTTACTGGCAAATTTCGTTGCGTAAAGAAGATACTAAATATGTAGGATTTACATTTGAAAATAAAGTGTATGTATATTTCACGATTGTAGTGAATTTGTTGTTCCATATATACAGTGTGACCCATTTAAGATGGAAGCACCCTTATAAAACTTACATTTTTCAACCGATTGGAATGATTTTTTTTTTGTTAGGTAGATATTCAAAAAGTCTATTAGGACACCAAATATCATTAATAAATCTCCATTTCCAGGGCCAACTAATCTGATTTTTCAAGGTCAAAAATCTAAAAAAATTACTAGCGATTCTTTTAGAAAAAATCTGACTACACCACTGGATTTGTGACATTTTCAAATGGGTAACATGTAAATTACGTTGAAATGCGTCAATCAATAAAAAAGTTATAAAGGAATGAAATTTGAAAAATATGCCGTTTAATCAACCCATCAATTTTTATTACTGAACAGATTTCGATGAAACTGTGATCAGTAATATTTCAAGACATCCTGAATCCAGTGGACTATACAGAATTTTCATAAAATTCCTGAACATGAATTGGTGGGTTGATTAAACGGCATATTTTTCAAATTTCATTCCTTTATAACTTTTTTATTGATTGACGCATTTCAACGTAATTTACATGTTACCCATTTGAAAATGTCACAAATCCAGTGGTGTAGTCAGATTTTTTCTAAAAAAATCGCTAGTAATTTTTTTAGATTTTTGACCTTGAAAAATCAGATTAGTTGGCCCTGGAAATGGAGATTTATTCATGATATTTGGTGTCCTAATAGACTTTTTGAATACCTACCTAACAAAAAAAAAATCATTCCAATCGGTTGAAAAATGTAAGTTTTATAAGGGTGCTTCCATCTTAAATGGGTCACACTGTAGATGATTTATTAATTAGATCGAATTCAATGGAAGAACATAATATTCATTTATCGGTAGTTTTTGATAAACTCAGAAGTGCGAATATGACTGTTAATTTAAGAAAATGTAAATTTTATAGAAAAGAGGTAAAATTTTTGGGTAATATTCTTACAACAACACGATTAAAAATAGACAGGGAAAAAGTGGAAGCCTTAGAAAAATTTCCAAGACCTAACAATGTTAGGAAGTTGAGGGGTTTCATAGGGTTATGTAATTATCACCGGAGATATTGTGATAGATATGCAGAAATAATGAATCCTATATTTGAATTATTGAAAAAAGGAAAGAGATGGAAATGGGAAGAAAAACACGAACTAATTTTTCAGAAAATGAAAACGATTATTGCAGAAGCCTGTATGGTTTATCATCCAAATCTAGGGAAATTATTTTATGTGCAAACAGATTCAAGTGCATTTGCTATAGGGGGAAGACTTTACCAAATAGGAGATAATGAAGAAGAAAATAATATAGCATTTGTTAGTAGAACACTGAATAATGCAGAAATCAATTATACTACTACTGAAAGGGAATTGCTGAGTATTGTTTACTGTCTCTCCAAGTGGAGGAATATAATTCTAGGTAGAAAAATAATTGTCTATAATGATCACAAAGCTTTGTCATTTTTACAAAAATGTAAACTATTAAACTCAAGGTTAACTAGGTGGGTTCTCAAAATTCAGGAATTTGATTTGGAAATCCGATATTGTGAAGGTAAATTGAATACAATAGCAGATGTTCTATCTAGAAATCCAAGTGATCAAAACGAAAGTTTTAATTTGAACAAAAATTTCATTATTGCAAAACTGAAAATAAGCCTTGAAAAGGAAATTCTTGATAAAATTAAGAAAATTTATGAATACCAAAAGCAAGATCAGAAATTGGGAAAAATTATTCAAAATTTTTTAAATGATGTATCTCCTAAGGAAAAAAACTACTTTTTACATGAAGATGTATTATACTAAAATAGTATATTGTGCAACAAGTGGGAAAAGTTCAACTTTTCTCACGAGTGTGGAAGTTTGTGGCACGAGCCTGAAAGGCGAGTGCCGCAAACACACGAGTGAGGAAAGTACTTTTCCCCACATGTTGCACACTATACTTTTTCTACGACTGCACATATTCAAAGAACAATGTAACTCAATTTTTATTTTTTATGGGTTATAGCAGAACTAAAATAACATAACATAATAACAAGTTTCCTACCTCTTAACAGTTGAATTATTCATTTGAAATTATAGTTAATTGTGAAATTCTTACAATTTTGTATGGTCAAACCAGGAAAGTCATTGTTTTTGAGTAAATTTTCTGTTATATTAATTGTAGAAGTAGAAGTTGAAGGTTGATTATTTATGTACAGTTGTTATATTATTGTGCATGACCCTGTAGATATTTGGTTGAACAGACAGTTGTCATTAGAATTATGAGAGATGTCATAAAAATACACGTTCTCATGAACTCGATTCTTAAATGATTTTTCCCCAATAGCTCCTTGCTAGAGGCTACCTACAGTATCTATTACATGGTGTCAGGTCATACACAAGGAATTCAAGAATTTTTAGCAGCGAAATAGTTGAAAGTATCAGAAAGACTAGCACGGAAGAAAAAATCAGACAATTGGAACAAAAACTGAAGAAATATGAAGAAACTGGACCAGTACAAGTTGAAAATACGAATTTGAGCCTACCATTACCAAGAGCAATTAGTTTGGAAGGAAATATTTCCGAGAATTTCAAGTTTTTCGAGCGATCATGGAATAACTACGTCATTGCAAGTGGATTGATCAGGAGATCCGAGGAAGAAAAAATCGCAATATTACTGACCGCGGTAGGAGAAGAAGTATTCAAGAGATACCCAAATTTTGATATCAAACAACAGGAAAAAGGAAGTTGTTCTAGTTTGTTAGAAGGAATTGGAAGAAATCTTACTCCAGAAGTCAATATAAGATATGAACGTGCTGTATTCAATTTAGCTAGACAGGAGGATCACGAAACTTATTCGGAATATTTCAATCGTTTGCAAACCCTAATAAAAAACTGTCAGTTTGGTGCATTGGAAAGTGAACTTTTACTTGATAAGATCATTTATTCCATCAGAGATATAAAGTTGCGCGAAACGCTTTGGCTCAAGAGAGATATAACATTATCTGAAGCTATAGACAGATGTAAGGCAAAGGAATTATCAGAAGCCCAGTTGAAAAGCATTGCTGGTACAGATCACGAAGTAAATAAGCTACGCAGAGGAATAATAACATCTAATAGAGGAAATTTCGGGCCAAACAACGCTAGACTTTCGGATAACACTAAAGAAGAATGTAAATATTGTGGATATCGACATCAATCTGATCCACAACAATGTCCTGCAAGAGGAGCAACATGTAAATTTTGCGGAAAGACTGGACATTTCGCCAGAGTCTGTATGAAAAGATTACGTAGACAGCAAGTCAACATAGTATCTCAACAAGATCAAGAATCAGACGAACTCATTCTGACAATAGGCCGAAGGAATGACAAAGAAATAACTGCTGAATTGACATTTCAAATAAATGACTCAACTGAAAAACTCGGATGTCAGCTAGATACCGGAGCTACCTGCAATATTATTGGCTATGACGAATTCTGTGCTTTGACGAAGTGCAGTAATCCAGATCTGGAATACTCAGATGCAAAACTGAGATGTTTTGGAGGTCAAATTATTCATCCTCTAGGTAAAACTATACTCAAATGCATAAGAAATAATCGAACCTACAATTTGTTATTTGAAGTTGTAAACTATAGACACAAACCTTTACTATCTGCTAATGCCTGTGAGAGACTAGAATTAATAAAAGTTTGCAATAAAGTGTCAACTCGGAACACAGAGGCTACAGAAATAATAAAAGAGTATAAGGAGATATTCGAAGGATTAGGAAAAATTGAAGGAAAAGTATCTTTAGAAATTGATGAAAAAATCAAACCGACCATACAGCAACCAAGAAGAATACCAGTTCCCATGAGGCAGGAATTGAAAATGATGTTAGAAGAATTAGTGAAAGACCAGATAATCATCAAAGAAAATGAATATACGGACTGGACTAGTAATATTGTCTTAGTAAGAAAGAGTAACAACAAGCTCCGACTATGCATTGATCCTCTGAAAGTAAATCAAGCTCTCAAGACTTTCAAATACCAAATACCCACTCTTGAAGAATCGATTCCAGAATTATCGAATGCAAGAATCTTCACTACCTTAGATGTGAAAAATGGTTTTTGGCATATTGAACTAGACAAAGCAAGTAGTAAATTAACATCATTTTGGACTCCATTTGGAAAATACAGATGGTTGCGGTTACCATTCGGTTTGAGCCCTTCCATGGAGATTTTCCAGCTGAAACTACATGAGGTGATACAGGGTATTGAAGGTGTAATATGCATTGCAGACGATCTACTTGTATTCGGGTGTGGAGAAACGGATGATGAAGCATTAGCGGATCATAACAGGAAATTGAGAGGTCTTCTAGAAAGGCTGAAACAGAGGAACGTCAAATTAAATAAGGACAAAATTAAATTATGCCAGCATGAGGTAAAATTTTTTGAACACTATACCTCTAGCCCATATCATTCCCAAGGAAACGGAAAAGCAGAAGCAGCCGTGAAAACAGCAAAGCAGCTAATAGAAAAAAGTATCGAGAGCAAGAATGATTTATACGAAATGCTTCTGCTCGAAAGGAATACACCGAATAAAATAGGAAGTAGTCCAGCACAAAGATTATTTTCAAGAAATTTGAGATGTTCTATTCCTATCAAGGACACGAAGTTGAAACCCAAAGTTATAAGAAATGTTGATGCATCGATTGATAATCGGAAGAACGAATCAAAATATTATTATGATAAAAGATCGAGAAATCTTGAAAGCCCATTGATTAATGAAGAGGTAATGTTCAAGAAAAATAAAGAGGATAAAATATGGAAGAGAGGGTGCATAGAAAATATAACAACTCCTAGATCCTTTGAAATCAAAACTAATGATGGAAACCTACTTCGGAGGAACTTGGTTCATGTTCGAAGATTTCCACATACATCAAACATGAATAGTGAAGATGATCCTGGTCAATCTGATCCTGATCCTGGTCCATCTGATCCTGGTCCATCCAATAGATCTAATGTCATGAGAAATAGAAAGATGCCCGCCAGGTTCGCAGATTTCCAATTAGATTGACCAGTTCAAAAATTTGTTTATTATTGTTATTTTCCTTTGAGGGGGCATGTTATATTATTGTGCATGACCCTGTAGATATTTGGTTGAACAGACAGTTGTCATTAGAATTATGAGAGATGTCATAAAAATACACGTTCTCATGAACTCGATTCTTAAATGATTTTTCCCCAATAGCTCCTTGCTAGAGGCTACCTACAGTATCTATTACAACAGTGGTGCATTTTCTGTCTCCATTTCAGTGAATAGTTCTACTGGTTTTTCAATAGAGTCGACGATTTTATTTGCAACGTCCATTTTATTTTTAATAGAGTCTCCGACGTATCCTTCTGCCACGGTACTGGATTGCCATCCTCCATGGCGCTTTAAGGTTAATATGTCACCTCCTGCATTTACTAAAATTGTTGCCGAAGAACGTCTGAAGCAGTGTCCTGTATACAGGGTGTTTCATAATTGAATGTCAATATTTGGGGACGCAATTCTTGGGCCCATTCTAAGAAGAAAGTTTCATATGAACGTATGACCTAAACATCCTAACTTTTGAGATACAGGATGGTAAAGTTCTCAAAAATTAATAGTTTTTTATTAATATCTGTAATACCACTTCAGATATTCTGATGAAATTTGGCATACATGTACTATGTATCAAGAGGCATCAGTTAGCGTACCACATTTTTTGTTGTTGCCACCAGTGGCGTTCGTATGGAATTTTACCTACCTATTTTGGCAGACATTGATGGTACGCCACTGATTGATCTCCAAATTGAAATCATTCCTGAAATTCCCGATCATTTCTAAGCAAATTTGATCACTACAATTTTTTCAATCTGATGCACGGTTCTCGCTTAAAAATGAAAAGCTTTTCACTACATGATTATAGTAATATTGTTAATATGACAATATCACAATGCAGAGAAATAGTTTTTATTTTTAAGATCAAATTTCAGAAATACAATTCATAGTTCATGAACTTTGTATTCGTATTTGGTATTTTCGAATTATAACTTCTCATTGTAGTAGGCTATATTAAATTTCGAGAATTTTACCACCCTGTATCTCAAAAGTTGGGACGTTTAGGTCATACGTTCATATGAAACTTTCTTCTTAGAATGAGCCCAAGAATCGCCTCCTCGAATATTGACATTCAATTATGAAACACCCTGTATAAATGGGGATTTTCCAATTTTAAAAAAATTGCAATTCTCTTTGCCATACTACCAAATTTGTTGATGCCGACTACTTGTCTAGTACATTTTCCGTTCTGGTAATTCAAGAAGAAACGTTTTTCTGCCAAATCATTCGGTCGAAGAGCGGCATATTTTTTATATATATTATAAAATTCCCCCGTTACAGTGAAAGTTCTTGGCTTCTTTGTTTTGGTGTTATCTAATTTCACCAACAAAGCCGAATTTATATCCTCTAAATCATCGACTTTTAATTTCCACAGTTCATCTCTACGACATTATACGCCAATAGCCACTGCAACCTACAAATAAAAATATCAGGATGTAAAATCATTTATATAATTAAAAAAATATATCATATCATCCCTGGCCGGGTATTGAACCCCGGGCCGCTAGTATCATAAGCGGAAGCACTACCACTACACCACGGAGTAGTTATTAAAATATTTATTCATAGGCATATACTCATCTTCCACAATATGAAATTGACTTTTTGAAGATTATCTAATTATTTTTACCTACTGAATACACCCACTAACTATAAAAAGCTGTTAATTCGAGGAAAAAAGCGGAAGAAATTCGAAAAATAGTTCAATTTAAATAATAAACCCACCTTTATTAGTAGATATTCCTTGTTTGGAGCTTCTTTTAAAAATCTCTGCAATTGGTCGGCTGTTAATATGTTTGATTTCTTTGGGAAGTAATTGTCAGACTTTCTTTTCAAAAATGCACGTAATTTTTGATACGTGGATATATCAATGTTATGTTTAATACTGATGGTACTTTTCAACATCGAATATTGTGACCAAAGTGTTGACGCCTTCAAAGTTTTCGACATTTCTTCGAAGTATACCAAAAGTACACTTTCCGAAAACGATTTTATTTTCGTATTTCTTCTCCATTCCATGAATTTCCCATATGCCAATTCATACTTCTTTCGGGAAATTTCCGGCAACAAATCTAATGTTACTTTTGCCGCTTGTTCCAATATTTCTGGTGGAGTATTGTCAAAATCGTCACTGCTTTCATAAGTTTCCATATTATTTACCTATCACTGGTACAAATATGTATATTAGGTATGTCTTACTAATATTCAATGAAATTGCGATTTTTTATCGAAACACGATTGATAACTACCTCAAAAATTGAAATAAATTCTGTTGACAGTTGTTCGTGACAACAGCGGCCAACTAAGTTTTTGTCGATTTTAGTTGATTCTCCATATAAAAGGTACCTACTATGCGTGGTGTTGGCAAAGTGCTGTGAGAAATAATATTTCTCACAGGTATGAGCAATTCGTGGTTTTGAAATTGAGTAAGCCATGAGAATTACGCTACTTTTCATAGCAGTCGTAGAAAAAAATAATTTACAAGATGACTGGAGAATATATTGTCCGAAAGACTTGATAAAAGAATTGGTCATAGCTTATCATGAATGTTATGGACATTATGAGGTGTGGAGAATTTTCAAAATCATGAAACAAAATTGGATTTGGAAGAAAATGCGTAAGGATATTGGAAAAATTATAAAAGGGTGTCAAATTTGTCAACAGGCTAAAGTTAGTAATCAGCTGGTGATTGGGGAATATAATTATATTGTTCCGAAAAATGAAAATGATTTATTGGCTTGTGATTTATTTGGACCATTGCCAAAATCGAGTGGGGGAGTGAAGTATGTTTTTGTAGTACTCAATGTGTTCACGAAATATGTGAAACTTTACACTTTAAGAAATTCTAATGCGAAAAATATCATCAAGAATTTAAAAAATGATTATTTTGTCAATGTCAGGAAACCCTTGAGATTATTAGCGGATAATGGAACACAATTCACTGGTAAAGTTTGGAAAGATTTTTTAGTGAAAGAAAATATCAAAATGATTCATTGTTCAGTCAGATTTCCGCAAGGTAATCCATCGGAGAGAGTGATGAGAGAAATAGGTCGATTGTTGAGAACATATTGTTTTGATAAACATACTAGATGGGCATCTATGATACATAAAGTAGAACTTAGGATAAATGCAGCCGTTCATGAAAGTACTGGGTACGCACCAATTATGTTGGAAAAAGGAATCGATACTGAAGAATATTTGAGAAGTACCTATAATTACATTTCCTGATAGAAATAATACATCTACGAAAGTGAGACTACAATTAGCACATGAAAAATTACTAACAAAGGCAGAAAAAAGAAAGCAACGCCATAATCATAATAATGAAACAATGTTTTCAATTAACGATAAGGTGTGGTTAAAGGCAAATAATATTTCATCAACAGAAGACAAGGAAATAAAAAAATTGTTCTTGCTATATGAAGGTCCATATCGGATAAAACAAGTATTTGACAATAATGCTTATGAGTTTGTTGATGATAATAATAGTGTTAGAGGAATTTTTAATATCATCAATTTGAAAGCATATGTAGAAGATGCTTAATTTTGATTTAATTTAATTTGAAAATGTTACGGTCTCACTGCATGTCATTGTTTGGTGGGACTATGTAATGTTAAGTAATTTTGACAAAATTATATTAATTCACCAAAATTACTTGGTGGGACTATGCAATGGTCCGTTAGTTTCTGTGAATGAACACTCGGTATCAAAAAGGTAGATTGAAGGGGTTGTCAAGAGAGACAAAAAGAAGAGGGTAGAAACTAATAAATAAAGGGAAAAAAAAAAGAAAAGGGGATTTTGGTAAAAGAGAGAATCCTATTTTCTTTAAAGAATTCTGATTTGAAAATCAGCAAGAATAACCTTATTGAACATATCAACACGAGAGCTTCCACTGTATCAACTTGGGTTGATTGTACCAGCCATATATGGGAATATAGATGGAATGTAGATGATCCTGATCCTTTACGTATATACTCTAACATCGGAATACTAATCGTATATGGAAGGTTGGGATGGTTCAAATTTGAAAATAACATTGAGTACATCTGAGAGCAGGTAGGAGACACTTTAATTTGAATATCCAGTATTAAGAGAGAGACGCAGTTCCGAAAGAGAGCCAGGTCCATTTCAAGACGTCAGTTAATTGAATTCTTCAGGAATATAAATTTTGAAATCATCAATCTAAATTTGTAAAGGATTCTGGCCAGAATTTCTATTGATTTATCAATTTCGAATCAATTCATATAATTTCATGTCACTGTCATTTGCGCATTGTCAGTCGTTGTAATTACCGAGTGTTCATTATATGTTGTATTACTGTGAAATGCACCGTTTATTTGTGGAATTTAAATGATATACCCTGAGATCGTTACATGGTCAACTAATATAGCAGCTATGATTAGTATTATTTTACTCAGTTATTTTATGAATCTTCAACAAGCAACATCAAAACAGTGGATTGAAAGAATGTATAGTAAGTTTCTAACTTATTTTTGGGTGCCTTCATTGTATACAGGGTAGGATATCTCATAAGACGTGATATGCATATAAATTTCTACCCGACCATGTTGTATATAACGGGTGAGTGAGAATAGAGTCAAATAGAGGCAAAGGTTGCGCAATTTTATACCTAACAAAATGCCGTTTTGAAATTTGAAAAATTCCGAATACTTCGAAAGAATCTCTGGTAGAAGTCCATGTTTGCTCAAAGTGAAGTGGAATTTTTCAAAAGGAAGTAGGAGAGCTCAAAGTCATTTCCACTATACTTTATTACTGATCTGAATCAATTAAGGGGACATGCTTCAAAAGTCCATCTTCAGCCGTTATTAGAACCCATCGCGTACGCTCGCCAGGTGTATGGAAAAAACAGTCGAATGCCGATGGGGTCAGTGGAGAACCACAATTAATTAGATTTGGCGTGATAGCTATATATATTAAGGGTAGATAAAAACATAATTCATGGGGGAAATAATGGAAATATACCCTTTTTCAAACAATAAGAAAAATTATCTCTTATACGAGAGCTTCAATTGTTACCGGAAAATTTTTCGCCGAGAACAAAATTTCGTATTTTAATTGAAGCTAGAGTTGTATTCAGTAATAAAATTCACACCGAAATATAATTTGAAAAATACTAGGATAAGATCACGCTAAATAAAGTACAAAATTCCGACTTTAGTTAGGCAAACAAAACACAAGCATGCCTTTTCTCTAGAAAAGCTGATCTCACTGTCACTGTGCCCAACATAAGCTTATCAAGAGTAACCATACCTTTGAAGACATCCATTTCGATGCTTGGTATTTTGGGAAAATCAAGTGAGATCCATTGTTCGGGCCAGGAGCTATTTCACTTCCAGTCAGCTGCTTATGATCTATAAGGCACAGATCCGACCTGTCCTGGAAAACTGTTTCCATATTTGGAGTGCAGCACCCAAACATACCCTGAAACTACGAAGGCGTAGAAGGGCCACATGTAATTTTTTTTTTGGTATCCCGACTTTAATCTCGGGTGCCCGACTTTAATCTCGGACGCACAACTTTAATCTCGGGCGCCCGACTATAATCTCGGGCGCCCGACTTTAATCTCGGGCGCCCGACTTCAATCTCGGGATCCCGACTTTAAAGTCGGGGGTCTCATCTGTACAGAATGTCTCTTTATATTTTGATCCCTACCTACATCTTCAACTATACGAAGTGGAGAAAACTTCAAATATGAGAGTTGTAGGGTTTCATCTGTACAATCTTTCTGAACCCTTTGAGCAAACAAATGCGAATCGCGAAATGAAAAAAGATATGTACATACAATAATTCATCACAGGATCAATCGAAAATCTCCTTTTTGGATGTACACTGAATGTCAAATAATGGATCACACCTGTTCGATCATTATCGTACGTACAGGGTGATTGCTTATATTTTACTCAATAGCCTAGAATCTCATTGTTGAATAGATACAAAAAAAATGGGAGAATCGGAGTTGTTCATAGTCATATAGCATTTTTTTTTTGTATAATGTCTATATGACTTTGACCGAGACTTCGACATACAAAACATATATTTTCACAAATGGAATAGGTAACGTAAATTCCATTCCGTCCTTGGGTAGAGCTCAGAAAGATGAGTTCAATGATATATGATAACATGGGTATGAGATCACCCGTTTCGGACTATTTCCATAATCTTCTTCAATAAATAGCCAAATTTGAAAGCCTTATGAAAACGTTGAGAATCAAGTTTTCGATGCGCAGTTTTCATCATGAATAAACAAATTATATATGTTATATCAATATTTTGTCAATATTAAGGATATTTGAATTTACCAAAAGTGATGACGTATTTTGCAAATCGATCATTTTCTCGGAATTTTCGAATGGAACAACCTATATTTAATTCCATCCTTGGATAGAGCTGAGAAAGACGAATTCAATGATATATGATAGAATATGGGCACAGATGAGATCACCCGTTTCGGACTTATCCATGAAGTCCTTCTATAAGTAATCAAATTTCAAAACCCTCTAGAACCGCTGTTGAATGAGTAAAAATTGGAAAAAAAAATATTATAGAGTTATGAATAAGTATAGTGATTTAGAATCAGGATCAAAATGTGAACCATGACAGACATTGACTGCGCAGTTAGTGCACCTTTCACGGTTAGGTAATGAACCTAGTGTCTTCGACTTTAATGTCGAGATCTCGAGATTAAAGTCGGGGGCCCGACTGTATGTTTTGTATGTTAAAGGCATATAGACATTATACTTAAAAAAAATTCTATATGACTATGAACAACTCCGATTCTCTCAATTTTTTATGTATCTATTCATCAATGAGATTCTCAGCTATTGAGTAAAATATTAACAATCACCCTGTACGTACGATAATGATCGTACAGGTGTGATCTATTATTTGACATTCAGTGTACATCCATAAAGGAGGTTTTCGATTGATCCTGATGTGATGATCATCCAATGGATGTAAAATTATTGTATGTACATATATATAGGTAGGTACGTATAAAGAGTAACTTTCTGATGTACATACATTCACAAAATTTCTGTGATAAAGGTTCCATCATACTCTCTTTTATCATTTCGCGATTCGCATTTGTTTGATCAAAGGGTGCAAAAAGATTGTACAGATGAAACCCTAAAACTTCCACAAAATATAAAGAGACATCCTGTACAGGTGAGACCCCCGACTTTAAAGTCGGGATCCCGAGATTAAAGTCGGGGGTCCGACTTTAAAGTCAGGATCCCGAGATTAAAGTCGAGCGCCCGAGATTAAAGTCGGGCGCCCGAGATTAAAGTCGAGCGCCCGAGATTAAAGTCGGGCGCTCGAGATTAAAGTCGAGCGCCCGAGATTAAAATCGGGCGCCAGAGGTTAAAGTTGGGCGCCCGAGATTAAAGTCGAGCGTCCGAGATTAAAGTCGAGCGCCCGAGATTAAAATCGGGCGTCCGAGATTAAAGTCGAGCGTCCGAGATTAAAGTCGAGCGCCCGAGATTAAAGTCGGGCGCCCGAGATTAAAGTCGGGATTCCAAAAAAAAATTGCTTGTGACCCTTCTACGCCTTCGTATGAAACTGTTGGATTCTGTCCAAAAAAAGGCAATTCGTCTCGTGGGTGATGGTTCGCTCACAACTCACCCACTTCTCTGGAACACCATAGAACAGTTGGCGATCTGGCTCTTTTTTATAGATATTTTCATGGACGATGCTCTTCTGAAATATCAACAATTGTACCTCCCATGGCAGTCCCCGCGAGATCATCCCGACGAGTTGAGGCTTCGCACCACGACATCCGTGGAACACCCAGTGTTGAATCTGAATATAATTATGTTCATAAGCAACATACTAGAATAAAATTCGAAATATTTTTCCTAACAGGTAGGTACCCTTGAATAAACACGAAAAAAGTGCTGAATTAATTGGAAAATATGTGAACTAAACAATCCGCTAACACTTGCATCGAGCGTCTTATATTTTCATATGAACTCATTAATAATTAATTGCAAAAATTGGTCAACTAATTAGCAGCTATGATTAGTATTATTTTACTCAGTTATTTTATGAATCTTCAACAAGCAACATCAAAACAGTGGATTGAAAGAATGTATAGTAAGTTTCTAACTTATTTTTGGGTGCCTTCATTGTATACAGGGTAGGATATCTCATAAGACGTGATATGCATAGAAATTTCTACCCGACCATTTTGTATTTACCGGGTGAGTGAAAATAGAGTCAAATAGAGGCAGAGGTTGCGCAATTCTATACCTAACAAAATACCGTTTTGAAATTTGAAAAATTCCGAATACTTCGAAAGTATCTCTGGTAGAAGTCCATGTTTGCTCAAAGTGAAGTCGAATTTTTCAAAAGGAAGTAGAAAAGCTCAAAGTCATCTCCACTACTTCACTACTGATCTGAATCAATTTTTTTTTTTTTGGCAATTGCATACCCCGTTGGTCCCAGCACTGGGACCAAACGCCCCATAAGTCGAAACTTGTGCGGGGTTAGGTATACATACAAACACAAACATCCATGGCCTAACTAGGATTCGAACCTATGTCTCGGTGGGAGTCCCCATACGAACTCAGCGCCTTCACGCTCTCGACCACCGAGCTGCCTAATTCAAATTAAGGGGACATGCTTCAAAAGTCCATCTTCAGCCGTTATTAGAATCTACTACAAGCAAAGGCATGTGAAAATATACATAATAAAAAACCAAAAGTTGACTTACATGGAGGTGAAACAATATTTTAAATTGGATGCCGATGTCTATCATCATAATATCGTCGTTATGTTGGTGAAAAGAGGGGTTGAGAATAAACGGGTTCTCATTAAATATGAAGGGCCCCGTGCCCTAAGAAAGCGCGCTTATAGAATCAAATGTCTAGTCCCAGAAGGGAAACTTGACGAGCACTCAAAGATGCTCATAAAAACCATATTAAATTGCAAACAGAAAAAACCAAAGGATCCCGTACCCTTGAGGAAGCGCACTAAAAAATCCAAAAATCAACAGACAAAAACGTGTCTAATTCAACCTAAGGTTAGAGACACGGAAAAAAATTTATTAATAATGCCGTTTGTCACTGTCCTAAATGACACGATATTATGACAAGTGGCATAGGACACAAAACTAATGCAAATTAAACACTAGGATGAACGTGAATTCAGCTTCGAAAGAATTTTGGAAAAATCCGAATATTTGCGATTTCATGTTTATTTTTTTCTGACTCTATTTGAATAGATTTGACAAAACAAATTACACATTCCTATTGCTACTTTTTCTGTTCTACATGACGGTCTTATCAGATTTTCAAACCGACCTTTCATATCTTTGAGCTGCCATCATCAACTTCATTTTTTAAATGCGGCCCTGGATTTTCAAGTATGGAATTTGATATTTCTTGATCTCCTTAAATCAACGTCCGAAAAGTTCATATTGATGGCATGTGTTAGTGAGAGACCGAGAATAGATTTTCAATATGAATCAAAACAAACACATTTTTCGAATGAGTGCGATATACCTTTAAAAGTTCTTGAAATCCATGATGAGAAAGTCCATGGCCGTATTCAAAAATACAAGGTTGATGATGACAGCTCTAAGACGAAACATCGGTTTGAAAATCTGATAACACCTTCTTGTAGTAAAATTGTTTTGCTACATCTATTCAAATTGTCAGACAAAAAATAAAAATGATATTGCGAATATTCGGTTTTTTCCAAAAATCTTCGGGAGTATATTCCAAATTTCAAAACGGCATTTTGTTAGTCATGAAATTGTGCAACTTTTCTTCTCTTCGAGATCCCTAAGCATCTAGTCGAATTTCACTAAATGTAAAGAATAACTCGATTTTCATTGAATATAGTTGAGGTGTCCTATCCTGTAGGGTGTCCAGAAATTACATAGAAAGATTTCAACCACAGATTCTATAGGAACAAAAATAGTAAATACAGCGACTGATCAAGAGTTCTGACCGCCATAGGCAAATGAGACCTAAAAAGTAGTAGGTATATTAGTTTTGACTTTGTTTACTAATGTGAAAATTTCAACATGGTACATACTACCTATAAACGTTATCAGATCAATTTGCAAGCGAAACTAACGTTGTCCTTTAATCTGAACGACATACAACCTAAGAGTGGCAGACCATTTTTTCTAGTCACATAACTAAAATGGCATTTATCGTACGGATATGTACCACGCTAAATGATCGATTAATCACGGATTGTCGATCTGTGATTTATTCAATATATTAAACACGTTACCATGGCAACACGATTTCTTAAACACATTACCATGGCAACACAGTTCATTAAACACAGCTTCAGTAATTTGAGACATGTCTGGTCTGTCAATTGTATTAACTGACAACTGTTATTTTCAAATTGTGTATCAGAATTATTCAAAGGATATTCGTTTGTATCAGAATTCTTCATTTAAAATATATGCGAAAAGTTAGACGAAAGTGAAATCGAAGAGAATGTTCTGGTACTTGCATATCTCCAAGAAGTGTTAAAATGAAGCATCCATCTTTGAGAACAATTTATTTATTCAGCGCTAAGCATGAGAATAAACGTGAAACAAAGGTTAGTAAGCAATGGACCGGACACATCTACAACCAATATCACTTATACGTGTCTCGCTGGTTGCATGCAGTTGCATGTATTATGTTCTCAATTCCAATTCCTTTCGAATTATTTTGTAGGTTAGCAGGAATAGCAGGTATATGTTGATGTAATTTCCGGAGTTCGTAGAAAAAGCATAGTATGTAACGCGTTTATAAACTCTTCTAGACACTCGTTAATTAAACACTCGCTCCGCTCTGCTCCGCTCGTGCTTAAAATACTCGTTACTAAAAGGGCGTTTATAACACTTGTTATTGCTTGTTATTGCTTGTTTAAGCTCACCACGTACAAAAAGGCAAAGCACCTCACGCATTATCCGACCAAAATCATGACAAGTGACTGCAGGCTACCAAGTAGAAAACTAAATCCATGACGTGTTTGGCCGCATGACTTGTATTGGCTTAGTTGTTTCTATAGACAACTTCGTTGTTGCAGCCATTGACCATGAACGTGGGGTCTAGTGTGTGAAGTTGCTTCGACTTTAGGCATGTTTACAAGTTGCATCATACAAGTGAAACACATTTTCAACTGATTAATGATTCATTTGAAGATTATAGTATTTAAGTAATGATAATTAACTTATACAAAAGTACTTTAGCTTTTGCAAATCCTTCTGCAGAGGTTTCTTCTAAATCAGGGGCATATAGTTGTTTTAACTCCGTTGCTTTGCTTTTCATAATTTCAGTTTCCATAAAAACCAAACTTTGTGTTTACTGTATCATAAATAATTTGCCGGCTTTTCAACTGCACTTTAAGACAATCGATAGTATATCAAAGGTAAAAGATCGTCTTCCTTTTAACTCAATGTTCCCTGTTTTAACTTCAGCGCCCTCCCGATCTTCGCGCTCTAGGCTGCAGCCTAATTAGCCTATAATGGTTGATCAGGCCCTGAGTAAATAAAGTTCAAATTAACATGGGTCTAGAAATGACTCTGTGAATAAATAATCAAATTTTGTACATGCACCTAACTATTTATGCTCCATTCGAAAATTTTAAGAATTTTCCGAACCTTTGATGCTAGTTCCACTTCTTTACCCCACCTTCTTTTCTCATGCAATTTTTGGAAGTTTTCCAAAGAAATATAATTTTCGAAAAATTTTGTATCTACCCTGAAAAATCACTATTTTTATTACGCACCAGAATTCGAAAAACGATTCATCTCGAAAATGCTAAATGATGTTAAAGTAAAAATGTTGAGATTTCCATATTGTTTTGTCAAATTGGGGTAAAAAGTGGCCCTAGCCATATCTATTTCTCACGCCCCTGATCAAAATTTCGGAATAATACATGTACAGGGTGATTCACCATAAATGTCCCCCCCTCTAGCTCACTTATTTTTCAACCGATTTGAAAATTTGAGACATCATCTGAAATGATTTTTCAGATTTTTTTTTCCGTTGCATCAGAAAATACAGGGTGCTCGGAACAAACGATCTACAGAGTACTACTTGATTTTTTCAAAGGAACACCCTGTATTTCATTGTATTTTTAGATTCTCCCTGAAGAGCTGATAACATCAATGCATCACACTTGGGGTCTAGCGCGAATCATTACAGAGATATAGGGTGTTCAAAATCGAGATTTTTCAACTTTTGGATTTTTTTGTGTCGAAACTATTCATTATTGGTCAAGAGGGTTCTCAGGTTCCTATCTCAACTTTTGATTTACTATTCACTGATATTTAATTGGAACATATACAGTGTGGTTCAAGATTCAGAATTCTGATCACCCTGCTGTATCTGTTCCAATTACTAAATGTCAGTAGATAGTGAATCAAAAGTTGAGATACGGACATGAGAGCCGTTTTAACCGATAATGAATAGTTTCGTCACAGAAAAATCCTAAAGTTGAAAATTCTCGATTTTGAACACCCCATATCTCTGTAATCATTTTCGCTAGACCCCAAGTGTGATGCATTAATGAAATCAGCTCATCAGGGAGAATCGAAAAATACAATGAAGAATAGGTTGTTCCATTTAAAAAAATTTAATAGTACCCTGTAGATCGTTTGTTCCGAGCACCATGCATTTTCTGATGTAGCGGAAAAGAACTCTATCGAAAATTATTTTAGATGATATTCAAAATTTTGCAATCGGTTCAAAAATAACTGAGCTAGAGGCCTCTCGTACCCCTCAGGGGGACATTTCTGGTACCCTTTTTAGATGAATTTTGTTTTGAGCATTTTTAATATTTTTGATCCTAGAATCTGTGGTAGAAATCTGTCTATGTAATTTCGAGACACCCTGTATATTCAGTTCATTTCTCAGAGAATACCCCTATAATACTTATATATGGTTCAACATCATGAATTCGACATTTTCATGTATAGTCGTCCTTATGGAAGTTAAAACTGCTACAAGGTATAAATTGAGTATATACTCTTCAATATACAGTGTGTCCACCTTAAGGACTTACCACCCCTGTAAAATCGTTATTATCCGACCGATTTCAAAAAAACCTTTTTTTGTTGGATATATAGGTATTCGAAATGCCCATCCAACGAGAGAGTGATCTAATTCTTGGACTGTTATCGTGGCCAACTGCGACAAATTTCAATGACCCATATTCCAGAAAGTACTATTAGGGAGTTTTCTCCACGAAACTTGATGATGGATTCTGAATCAGTACCACTTGAAATATACCTGTACCGATTTTCATCATCATAAAACACAGGGTGTCCGAAAAAACGAATCATCATTTTCTTCAAATAGGTGATCAGCAAATGTAGTTCTGTGGTTTTTCTAGAAAGAAATAATCACAAATTATCATTGAGGATTATTTCAAATATACCTGTACCAATTTTCGTCATTTGAATATACAATGTGTCTGAGAAAAAAATTAAAAAGGATATAGGTAAGCAATATTTGTCATCCTGATAATTCTTCACTCAGAATGAAAAGATGAATCAGGATCACTCGGAACATACCTGTACCGATTTTCATCATCATTAAACACAGGGTGTTCGAAAAATCAAATAAATATATTTTTTGAGTTGATGAATAAATATTGCCTACTTTTTCTTTTTAATTGTTTTCTCATACACATCGTATTTTTGAATGATGAAAATCGGTACAGATATGTTCAGGGTGATCCTCAATAATAATGTGTCATCAATTCTTCTCAAAAATACCACAATACTACATTTTCTGATCACCTATTAAAAAACAACATAATTCGTTTTTTCGGACACCCTGTGTTTTATGATGATGAAAATCAGTAAAGGTGTTTTTCAAGTGATCGTGATTCAGAATCCATCATTGTTTTTTGTGAAAAAAAATCCCTAATACATAGTACTTTCTCAAATATGGGTCAATAACGTTGGTCGCAGTTGGCCAACGATTACAGTTCATGAGTAAAATCACTCTCTTGTTTGATGGACATTCCAAATACTTATCCAACAAAAAAAAGTTTGTTCAAATCGGTCAGATAATAACAATTTAACAGGGGTGGTAAGTCCTTAAGGTAGACACACTGTATATCTTACTACTATCCTATAGAAAGTATCATGAAAATTCTTGAAATTCTATCGAATTATACATAGATAACTATATCTACTCCTATTAACATGCTCGCCCTGTATATTCATAGACCCAATAGTTTAGCAATATTTCGTATAAATATTATGTTGATGAAGTATTGTATGCTGATTGAAAAGTTAATTTTTTTTAGTCCAGAACGGACAATTTTACATGTACCTTTATGATTTCGATTTTGTGAGATGAAACATGAATCCGGCTAGAACAAATGGATTAGAAAAAAGTGCAATTGGTATGTTATTTTGATTTATGATTGATTATGTGAATGTTATTATTAGAAATTTATTCATTATGGAGCGGTTAGTTTGTAATACAAATTTTCAGAAACGATCTGGAAATACATAATAATGTGGTGACCTCCATTATTCCATGAAATGAAAACAAAGTTAACGAAATTTATTGAAAGAAAAGACATACCTATATAAAATTAATCCCTGACCTATCAGTTTTTTACATCACCTCTAGTAGCAGGTATGAGTTCTCCTAATTTTTTGAAATACCAATATTGCAGTGTGTTTTCCTTAAACTATAACTTACTGAAATAGAGAAATGTAAGTTCAAGAACTCAGAAGAAATTGGAGCAGGACAACCTCGACAGAGAATACAAAAATGAGAACGCAACCATGTTCAAAGTCAAGCAGGAAACGGAACGTTAAATCTTCTAACTTCAATTTGAAAATGGTGAGAGAATGTCTACTAAAAATGATTCAACACCTCTTTTGAAGAAAGCCACAACGTCACCATCTGGACCAGAGCCGTACTGTGGCTTTGAATATTCTTACTTCCAGAAGGAACTCAACAAATAGGAAGAAACATTGAGAAAGAGACTAGCAGAGGCTTTCAACCAAGAAATTTTAAAGGTATAGATCAATCTGGACAGGAAAAGTATCACCTAGAAAACATCAAAATACTGGGCTAGGAGGATGTAGATGTAGATTGTGCGGGCAAAAATTGGAGACATCCCAGCAAATCCTGATGGAGTGTGATGCTGATGTACACCACTAAAGATCTAGGATAGCCCCAGGTGACGGAGGAAGTGGAGGAAACAGCCCCACTGAAAACAACCAAATCTCCCAGGTAACTGTGAAGCTGAAAGGATGTCTTAGGAAAGCAGAAGAATGTGTTGTAATCTTCTAGCTTCTAGGCACAATAGCTGAGTAGGATAAGAACCTTGGCATCCAGGAAACTATTCCTGATATTGTTCAACTGTTTGTTTCTCGAAGCTTTTGTAAAATTATTGAATATTAATGATTGGTTCCTGATGATCTCAATGTGTTGTGGTATAGGAGCACACGTCTTTATAACTTGAGGGATGCTGTTGATCGAGATATGTTTTGGACTCATCAAGATCCATCCCCAGCTGCCATGTCTCCTATAATCATCTGTCTGATATGAAACACAATGACACAATGGTCTTACATCAGATCAAAAATTATTGTCGGCTATACAGAGTGTCTCGAGATTAGCCTGCCAAATTTCTTGAATATTGCGGCAATACCATCTGAAAAAATGATGCAGTTCATTACGAGAACTAAACTCTGCATGCCCACAGCAGTGAAAATAAAATTATTCCAAAATTCCATTCATCAGTGTATCATACAGGGTAAAACTACATTAAATATTGCTCCAACTTTTTTTGTATGCATTCTTGTCGATCATTTAATCGCGGATTTCGGAAATCCACACCTCTTTACAGAAAAAAAACTGCTCCTGTTTCGCATCGATCAGTTGTATCATTTTCGAGTCAAATCGGTTCAAAAATATTGTTATATCCCACATATTATGGATTAAATGCCAATAAATTGTAGTGGATATAGAAAGAAGAATGCAAAAAAATTGAAGTAGTCTTTCTTCATCATTTTCTTATTTTAGGCGCCTCTACGAAGCTGTTTGGTGAAAAGAAGGTAGTTGATATTTTTGATAGCCACTATGATTTGAAAATTGGCAACGTTATGCATACAATGTGATATGTAACAATATTTCACTCGCAAGTGACACATCTTATCGAAACGGAACATAAACACCTTTTTCTCTGAAGAGGTGTAGATTTTCATAATCCCAGATCGGAAAATATGCATACAAGAAAGTTTGAGCAATATTTAATGTAGTCCCACCCTGTATTATACACTCCTGCATGAAATTTTGGAATATTTTTCTCACTGCATTGGGCATGTAGTTCTTGTAGGCACCGAATTTCATCATATGGCGTTTCGAAAACTTTCGAAAAATATCATTTTCAGGAGCCCCCATTCAGGAAGCCGTAGCTCTCTTAGGTATTCATCGACTGGTAGGCTAATTTCAGGACACCCTGTATATTTTCAACGTCAAATGGTTATTTTAATGTAGCTTAAATAGTTGATTTATCAATTTCGTTTTTTTTTTGTTGGATAATAAAAATTGTATCACAAGAAAACACTGACATCACCAGTGAACTTTCGAACATACCTGATCTTATATTATCATAATGTAATTGTATGTAAATAAACTGTTTTCCCGATATTTCGCTTTGAATCGCTTTTGGTCGTGTACAGTTGGTTTAGTGCACGTAAAAGTCTTTAGAATTCGTCGGAAAAATAAAAACATCGATTAACTGTGGAAATGTTGACATCACGAAAACATCGTCAGGATAAAAAACGACGAGGTATTTATAGGATTATGTTGATTTTCTTGATCCCAGAATGCAACTAGATTTGTCATTCAGTCCCTAAAATCCGACACTTCCTCAATCAAGTAGCTCAACCCGGAGAATGTAGATAATCTTGTAGATGTGAAAAGAACATAACAAAGTGATGGTATTCCACGATAATAGTTATTTATCATACAAAGAAGAAAGTAGTAGATTTAAGCTCCAGGTTGTGTTGCCTCCCTACGTGTAGCGTGAATAATAGGTACCCTTCTTATTCTATTGAGAAGATAATCAGAAAATTATATGAGTGAAATAAGTTCCTAACAGGAATTACACCTGCGTTGGTCATCTTTTTGAAGGCTTCTTTAACATTCTTTTGAAGTAATCAAATGTATGTCAGTCAAATTCTATGATTTGATTTGGAAAAATTGCGAACTTAGTGGTTGTTTAGTAATTTAAGTACCCGCGAAGTGGATTGGTAGATAACAGGACCTGATGCAGTATTCGCTTATTTTACGGAACTAGCACGACAAAAGCCACCAACAGTAACTGTTTATATACAGTGGGTCCCCATTATCTCCGAAATCGTTAAAAAAATTGAAAATCGCTCGAACAGGTCGATTTCAATTCGGCGGGGGCGATTATTATATTCCAAGGCATCAACTATCGATTTTCAAATGGAATCTCCCTGAAGAGCTGATTTCTTCAATGCATGACACTTGTGGTCTAGCGGGAATAATTACAGAGATATAGGGTGTTCAAAATCGACATTTTTCAACTTTAGTATTGTTTTGTGTCGAAACAATCCATTATCGGTAAAAACGGCTTTCATGACCTTCCCTTTGCTTTTGATTCAGTATCTACTGACATTTAATTGGATCAAATACAGGGTGATCAGAATTCAAAATCTTGAACTACCCTGTATTTGTTCCAATTAAATGTCCGTAGATAGTAAATCAAAAGTTAAGATAGGTTAGAAAACCATTTTGACCAATAGTGTATAGTTTCGATAAAAAAATTCCCAAAGTTGATTCGATTTTGAACACCTTATATCTGTGATATTTCTTGATAGACCCCAAGTGTGATGCATTGATGAAATCAGCTCTTCAGGGAGAATCCTTAAATGCAATAAAATACAGAGTGTTTAATTTGGAAATCGAAAGTTGCGTTGCGCTCCAAGATATGATATTTATGATAATTACAGAAAAATGTGTGCTTCGCCAAATTGACATCGACCTGTCCGAGCAATTTCAATTTTTTTTAACGATATCGGAGATTCAGTGGGTGACAAGATTTAGCTGGGATACACTGTATATCCGGGAAAAAATTACTCACTTTTTTTCCCTGGGAAAAAAGTAATTGATGAAAAGTTACATTTCAGAATCTGTCAACAAAAATGAAATGTCAAACTTTTATTATACACAGGAAAAAATTTGTAGATTTTAGCTCCAGGTTGTGTTGTCTCCCGACGCGTAGAAATCTAATATTTTTCCCGTGTATGATACACTATTTTTTTCTGTGACAGAAGAAAGGACGAATCAATATTGAGAAGATATTACATTATTTTGAAATCTGAAAATTATCGACGTGAAATTTTAAGTTTTTAACAGTAGGGACACCTGCGTTGTAGGCATCTTTATCATTCTTTTGAATTAATCAAATATCTGATGTCACTTCTGTCAGTCTAATTCTGTGATTTGATTTCAAAAAATTGCGAATTTAGCGGTTGTATATAAATAAAAGGACTTGCAGTTCTTTTTCGGAGACGGTATTATTGACTCATTTTTCGGAACTATAGCCCGACAAAAGCCATCAACAGTTTATATATATGTGATAAATATCCGGGAAAAAAGTACTCACTTTTTTCCCACGGGAAAACAGTAATTTATGAAAAGTGACATTTTATAACCTGCCAACAGAGATGAAATACCAAACTTTTTTCCCGTCACAGAAAAAACGATTTTTTTTTCGAAAAATGCACCCTTATAAATAAATTGAGAGTTTACTATTTGCCGGTTTCTCGAAAAAAGTCATATTCTAAGTATTACGAATCCATGAAAAATCCTTGGGAAAATCAAATTGGAAAGGTTTATCTCAAAATCTCGTATCATACTCTATATAATTTCTTTATCTTATTTTCTCCCAGTGTTTTCATCGAAAAACTTCCTGCTCGTACCGTGTTATAATGGATACATATTACATTAACCAAAGATAATACAAATCCCAACATATTCGCATGATATAATTATGTTCAAAAATTGAATTATATCAGATTGTGATGAAGTTGTTGATCTGGAAAAAAACAATGTTAAATTCGAAACTATTCGACCTTGAACCCAACAAAATTTCTACTGAAATGACACCCCTGATGGCCTCGACCTTGACCCTCCAGCCTTCACTATGTTTGATACGACTGAAATTTTGATATAATTTTCTGTGATTGAACAGAAATGAAAAATATGTTGCATTTCTTCGAAGATATACCATTATTTTTTGTGTTCTTGATTGAACCTTATAGGGAGGTGAAAAGTCTTACCTATCATATTTGGCAGCATTTTTCAAGTTATTGAAATAGAGGAAATCATCACGGGTCATCGAGAGGAATGCTGTCGAATTTATGAAATTCGGACTGCTCTAGGAAAATTATAAAAAAAAAGGTAGGTATTCCTATTCCGGGTAGAAATTTTCAATTGTGTGCGCTAATCTTCCATCCTCACTTGTAATTCAAATTACTTCATGAAGTCAATGAAGCTACGAATAACTAAATGAGTAGACGAAATACAAAACATATGAATAGTCATGATAATAATCGGCTATGTTTGCGTTAGAATTCAACGATCCACTTACTACATATAGGGTGTCGCCGAAATAGGGGCGATGAATCGAATGAAAAATAAGTGCTATGGGAGATGCCTAATTAAACTCTAAAGTTAGTCTGAAATTTTGAAAATAATGTACTAGAGTTTCAAGCATTCGATTCATGATCAACCATTTGATGACCGTTCATTAGTATGCACGAAAACGAGCTATAGGTTTTGTTATTTATGACAAGTCGTTGTTGATAAATACCTACTAGATTAGATTGCAATTCCTGCGAATGCCGCATCAGAACAGTGGATTTAGGTTAGTTATAACAGAGGTGGCTATGTCTTTTTGCATGAACTATAGTAGTTCATAAAATGACAAACTACCTTCAAACACTTTCTGGATACAATCCCGACAGAGCAGATGAATTTTATTCAACAAACGACTTTTACATTTCCATTTTCACGATTCACGTTCCAATCAACAGTGCAGCGCCTGAAGTGGCGCATGGAGTCAGTAACAAGCCTACAAATAACAAACCTACTTATACATAATAATACTTGCCTACGTTACCCATTTATGGCAATCTTCAATAGAAAAACACGGGGAATCTCTAGCTGTCGCGTTGGACATATCGAAAGCATTCGACCGTGTTTGGCACGAAGGACTCCTCCACAAACTACCATCATACGGCTTACCACCTCAGCTATGCCATCTCTTATCGAGTTTTCTTTCAGGCAGATCGCTTCACGTGGTGGTGGACGGTGTATCGTCTGATACCATTGGCATCAATTCCGGCGTTCCTCAAGGATCAATTTTGGCACCAACATTATTCCTGCTTCATATCAATGATCTGTTGGGAGTAACAACTTGCCCCATCCACAGCTTTGCAGATGATAGTACCCTCCATACTGCGTTCTCTTCCAGAATTCCCATTTCTTCCCAGGAAACTAAGAACTCACGGCGCAGGCAGGTCAATGCTGTCAATGAAGATCTTGCTGAAATCACAGCCTGGGGAACGAACAACCTAGTTGAATTTAACGCCACCAAAACTCAAGCCTGCATTTTCTCTAGAAAGGCGGAACTCAGTATGCCCGATATTGTGATGTCTGGCTCCACCATCCCCACCAAGCCCACCATATCTATGCTCGGTATTTCCATCAGCAACACTCTTTCATGGGATAATCATGTCAGATCCATCGCAAAAGCTGCTTCACAAAAACTCGCATTCTTGTTCCGTGCGAAAAGCTACTTTACACCTCAACAGCTTCTCATGATCTACAAAGCGCAGATACGGCCTGTTCTAGAATACTGTTCCCACATATGGGGTTCAGCACCAAAACATACGCTGATGCTCTTAGATTCCATCCAGAGAAGAGCCATTCGCCTGGTGGGTGACGCCACACTCACTCACTCTTTGACATCATTGGAACACCGTAGAAAGGTCGCCGACCTTTCACTTTTCTATCGATACTTCCACGGGAAATGTTCTTCGGAAATCTCTGCAATCATCCCTTCACTAGCAATACCAATCAGACGAACTAGACAAACCCAGTCAGCACATCCTTTCGTCGTCAACCTCGAAAGATGTCGAACAGCACTTTATCAAGATTCCTTCATCCATAGAACGGCTAGGCTCTGGAATTCATTGCCTATGGAAGTATTCCCAACAACATATAATCTCCAAAAATTCAAAAAAAATTCCAATACCTACCTCCTGTCCCTATCCTCCCTAGGAACGCACGATGTTCTTTGAACATTATAGGGATTCCCTTTCGTGCGCTCCAATCGATAAAAAAAAATAAAATAAATGGTTTCCATGATATTTGTTGACAAAATCTTATATTTAACGAAAATATAAAATAGGTAGTGCAAAAAAAACGAGCAAGAACCCAATAATATTCTATAAATACTTAAACTAATGACCATACAACAACAAGAAATGGAAGACAGGTCTGCTAGTGCTCGAGCAACAACGAACAAAATGAAAATTTATCAATAACAAGATAATATTTTTTATTTCGGATTTCGAAAACCCATACATTCGCTCTGAGCACTCGGCATTTCCATATTTACCTTTTCGTACGTAAAAAGTTACGCCCTCTTCCAATTTCGACGAAATAAATAGGAGTATGTGAATATTATGAGATTACCGTTAGCCGCATAGGCATCAAACAATAACCAGTACTTTTCGAATTATACTAAAAACCTATAATTTTATCGAAATTTTACAAGAGACAAAAAATACGCAAAAATGATTGAACACTTGAAGAAAAGTAGATAGAAAGGCATTAGCGCACGTGCAAAAAGAAATGGGGGTAAGTGTGTACTTGACCCCCAGAATTTTGAATATTTGACAGATATTTTCTGTTTGGTTCTCCTCATACGATGAAACTCTTTGTGTTGAAGTAATGTACCAATTTTGAGATTAATATCCTATTGAATACGCGAGTAATTAAAAAAACAGTTTTCAATTTCCGACTTTGACACCCTGTATATCGAATATAAAGTGCTATAAAATGAAAACTGGTATTTAGAAACTCATATTGGTTTTATTCAAGGAATATATGGTTAATGGATTGACCTCCTTTTAGCGGACACCCTGTATAACACCATCCGAATGATGTGATTTCTTGATAACTATATAAAAAACTTCAGATATCAGTGCAAGGATTCTAGTTAATAGTGTATTAACATGATACATTGATGTTATGTTTTTCATGAATATGAAATTGTGATATTGATAGAAAAATTCATGTGAATGTGAATAAAATTCATTGAAACAGCATATAAATTCATTACATTATTAAATTCATTCACAGTTCCTGATGAACAGAATCACAGGGTGATAATGCTTGTAATCATTTAGATGATGTACATTCCATTATATGGATAAATCATAAAGGCATGATCACAGTTAAAAGAATATACAATATTATATTCTTTTAACTGTGGCATGATTGAGGACCATTGTTTTTATGTTTTTTTTTCAGTGCATGTCAATATGATTCATGTAACACCAAATTTTTTGTATCGCTCGCTGTATATAATATATTATAGAGAATTGTTTTTCAAACAGTAATCGTGATTAATATTGTCTGGGATTTTTTTGCATCATATTATTATAATCACAGTTATTCAAATTGTTGCATCGTTCTGGCTATACAGGATGTCAAAGGTAATCAGCTTTTTTTTAATTACTTCACTTAACTCTTCTTATTCTCTTCAAATTCTTTTGGTTGGTTTTTATATATTCGGTGATGAGATACATCAATGTTTGATATGTAATCAGATTCCTCTTGTTGTCCAATGACGATTCAAGTGGAATAGCAGTTGATATGTTTATGAAAAATCGAAGCACACCACCACAGTTTCAACGTTCGATTCTTTATGCTAGTGTTTCAATATTAGAGTTTATGTGGGAAAGCATTCTCAATATATTATGTACTTGAATTCTACACTATTTTTTGGATCCAATGACCATAACACTTTCTGGTTATCAAACATGGGTACGATCAATGGGCTTATATCACAAAAAATTTTCATCTCATAATTCGATAGAACTCACCCAAACTAGCTCACCACCGCAAACCGTTTCTTGCTGTGAGCTCCCTACGTTTTATAAAAAATTATGGAAATCCCCGATTTTTCGGACCTCTGAAAACAAGGCGATGATGTGACGTCAGAACCCTAATACTGAAACAAGACTATTCCAGACAGAAATGAATGAAACATGATTTCTGACAGAGTGAATTAGCGCGAGATCACAGTTGAAAGAATTAATATATCAGTTGCCTCAGTCTCCGTCGGGCGTTTGGTATTTTCCATTAACTATGGCGAGATGAGGTTTCTACGTCATAAGATGGTCCGTTTTCAGAAGGTACTATTATTCATGTCCAAAAATAAAACATTCCAGTTAATTTTTCGATCGAATTATGTCGTCGATCATTATTTATGTATAAATGGATCATTATAAACATGGTTTGAGTTAAAAGTTTTACTAAGGTGTACACGCCCATTACGTATCTGGGATATCAGATTCAATGATTTTTATGTGAATATTGTTGATCTAAAAATTCATTACTACTTATTAGCGCCTTATTGCCTTCCATGGCAAATGCATCGAATTACACCCTTCTGCCTTCAAAGATTTATTCAGTAGTCTCTGATATCGATAATTATTATTTATTTGGGCAGTGGCCCATCGATAATATGGAAAATAATTCCAACAGCACAGATAATATTGTAAATGCTGACTGGATTATTGATGATACGCTTGCTATTTTCAATTCCGATGGTCAATAAAATCATGGAAATGCCAACCATTTATTTGTCTCAATCTAGTGTGTCTATGGGCCTCGTACCTCGATCACCAAATCCTTTGAATGATTGAAGATTTCAGAGAGGAAAGTATGTATTTTTTTATTTTTTTCGGATATCAACCTATAAGGGTTCAATTTCTTTAAAATTTGACAATCGATAAAAGCAGTTATAATATTAGTAATATTTTTATTTTGTCGTGAAAGACTATACGAGGTGTTATTCGCTGAAACAAGAGCTAGGTATCCATTCGAAATTCGGTGAATTCAAAGTGATCAAGAATTATTATAATTTATTTACCTTTTTATTCTCCATCTGGCTTCAGCATGATGCCTTCTTTTGTCGTTATACCAAAATATCCGTAATCGCGTGGCTTCATTAACTTTTTTTTTTCAGTGAGACAATCTTCCAATCCATTTGCAGAAGGCAACTATGAAACAGTATTCGCAGAGTCGATTCAGCATCCAGAGAGATTTTGGGCGAAAGTTGGACAACTCGTAACATGGTCGAAACCCTGGAAAAGGGTATTGGATAATACGTATGAGCCTTTCACAAAATGGTTAGTAAGTACCTTATGTGTGAAATTAACCCCGCTGGCTCAGTCTTGGTCTTGATAGTCTTGGTCTTGGATCAAAATGCGTCTAGAAGTTTGAATTATCCAATTGGAATATCCGAAGTTTATATGCATATAATAGATATTTCGTATTTCTCAGTTTATAAAATTGTCAATTTGTAGATTGCAACGCAAACAAAACAGAAGCATGCGCCTTTTTTCTAGAAAAGCCGATCTCACTGTGCCCAACATAAGCTTGTCAGGAGTAACCATACCTTTGAGGACATCCATATCGATGCTTGGTATTACTATCAGCAATAACCTTTCTTGGGAATATCGCGTGAGATCAATTGCTAAAAGTGCATCCCAAACACTTGGTTTTCTGTTTCGGGTCAGGAGCTATTTCACTTCCAATCAGGTGCTTATGATCTACAAGGCACAGATCCGACCTGTCCTGGAATACTGTTCCCATATTTGATGGAGTGCAGCACCCAAACATACCCTGAAATTGTTGGATTCTGTCCAAAAAGGGCAATTCGTCTCGTGAGTGATGCCTCGCTCACAAACTCACTCACTTCTCTGGAACACCGTAGAAAAGTTGATGATCTGGCTCTATTTTATATGTAGATATTTTCAAGGACTATGCTATTCTGGAATATCAACAATTGTTCCTCCCTTGGCAGTCCCCGCGAGATTGACCCGTCGAGTTGAGGCTTCGCACCCCTTCGTGGTCACTTTGAAGACCTACAGTACATATCTCTTTCCAAAGACTTGTTCATCCAACGAACAGCGAGGCTCTGGAACACTTTGCCAAGGAAGGTGTTCTCCGTGGCATATATAACCTGCAGAAATTTGAGAAGGACACCAATTCCTACTATATTTCCCTTGGTTCTGACGATGTTCTCTGAACATTGCAGGATATCCCTTACGTGGGAACCAGAACATGAAAAGAATCAAATTCAAGAAATGAATAATTCACTAGAAGTAGTAAATGGAACCAATGATACTGATATGCCAGGAAATAAGGGAAAACAACATTTTGAGAAAACGATTGTCATGAATTCACCTCCAAATATTATAATTATTAATAGTGGCATGGATTCTGGTGGTGAATTTCTCAAACATGTTGAAGGTTGAAGGTATGATATTCCTACACTGAGAGTCAAACTAATCGATTTCAGGAAGTGGTCTCCTCTTCTCTATCACTCAGCTCATGTCCAGAATATCTACTTGAAGGCGATATTAACGAAATATAGTACAAGCAATCTTGTACTGTATTTCACATAATACATTTTCGGATCACTGTTTATGAAGCAAACTATCAATAATGTTCCCAGTTGCATCATACTTTTGAATATTCGTATATCATTGAGAAACCTCTTGCAACTTTTCACATGATGTATTCTTCCTAGGTTTGTAGGTGGCGAACTGAATGCTTGCTATAATGCAGTAGACCGACATATTGAAGCAGGAAAGGGGGCAAAGGTCGCCTTAATATACGATTCTCCCCTACTTGGAATTGTCAGAGAAATCACCTATTCTGAATTATTCGAAAAGGTATGATTAGAAGTCATTAAAAAAAAAATTCACAATTTTAAGTGATCTCGTATTCCATTTAAACATTATTGGACATCGATTTCGTCCTGTTCCAAATGCCATTTTGTGAAAATATGTTCATCACTGCTGAATGATTTTCTTCCTTATTTTTCAAGGTTTCAAAATTAGCAGGACTCTTGGCAAGACTAGGAGTAAGTAGAGGCGATAGAGTAGTCATTTACATGCCTCTCATTCCAGAAACAATTATGGCAATGTTAGCTGTAGCTAGATTAGGAGCTGTTCATTCTGTAGTATTCGGAGGTAAGCAAGATCTAACAATATTTAATACACTCTCACTCTACTAGAAGGAATAATTATATTCTCACTGTATAATTTTACAATAGACATGTAGAGACACACTTATTTTCAGGTTTTGCAGCTAGTGAATTATGTACAAGGATACAACATGCCGAGCCTAAAGTTATAATAGCCGCTAGTTGCGGATTAGAACCAAGTCGTATTGTAAAGTGAGTCTTTCTATGGCTTTTTTTCAGTTAGACCCCAATATAGAATTTTCCGAAATATGTTGTCTGTGAATAGACCAATCCACCAATGATCGCCTACTAGCTACTAATTTATACTCGTGCATGGCTATGAAATCACTGAATACAATACAAAAAATGTATTTTTCGAAGAAATGTGTCTATAGTTCTCGAGTTGTTTCCAAGATACTTCGATTTTACACATCTATGTTTTCAATATTTTCATTGGTTGTTTTTATCAGTCGGTAAGGTATGAGTGAGAAAATATGAGAAACAAAACCAACCGGATTAGAATCTGTCGATCCGTTTAGTGAATATGACACATCTAGTAACATATTAGGTAAGTTTAGATCGATGCTTTTATGAAGATTTTTTTCCAGTTATATTGATGAACTCAACGAAGCAATCGATCTGTCTACTCATAAACCATCGAAATGTATAATTTTCCAAAGGAAGGGTGTGGAAATTGGTGAATTGGATCCAGTTCGAGATATGGATTGGGAAGAGTCCATCAAAAACGCTGAAAGCGCACCCTGTATACCAGTGGACTCTAATGATCTCTTGTATATACTCTACACTTCCGGAACAACTGGTAATAACAATATCCATTGAATTATCAATAAAATGATAAGTGTAACATGAAATATATTGGACAAACTCATAGAAGCCTTAACACAAGATTCAAAGAACATATTACTCACTTGAGATAAAATCGGTTTGATGAATCAAGATTTAGGACTCATCCCTAGTTTCAAACTTTCTGATCGCCTTCAAGACGATGTTCAATAAACCAAAAGTGTTTCGTCTTGAGATGCTTTCTTCCAAAGTGAATGCTTAAAGATTCTTGCTGACTCACGACGAAGTATGATATCAACTGCCAATTCCATTAAATCACGTTGAATTGTATGAATAAAAAAATTGAATCTTCAGCTTTTTCGACTTTGTCAATATCCCAAGTACTGAGACGTTGTACCTATACTTCTGATTTATAGGTGAGCCAAAGGGTATCACAAGGCCGATAGGAGGCCATCTACCGATGCTCATATACACCTTGAAAACATTATATGGAATGACGTCAGAGGACACCTGGTGGGCCACAAGTGATTTCGGTTGGGTAGTCGGTCATTCTTACATGTGTTACGGTCCACTTTGTCTCGGTATGACCACCATCGTTTATGAAGGAAAACCTACCACCACCCCAGATCCCAGTTCGTACTATAGGTAACTAACTTGTCTTTCTACTATACGTAGTGATTGATGCAGATCCCAACATGATTTTTTGAATTCTGAAATCTGAATCGCCTCTGCATCAGTTACATAATGGAAATTCATGGTAATGGTAAAATCTTCACAAATGTTAATATTTCCAAACCTTCTTCAAGTAAAATAACAACTCGTAAAATAAACTAACCTAACATTGACTTGCCCTTACTTATACAAAAGAGATTTACGCACGGAGCACTTTCAAAATTTAATGAACTACCACAGAACATAAAAAAATCTAGGAATATTACTGAATTCAAAATAAAAATAAAAAAATGCTTTCATCAAAAAAGAAATTGAATTCAAGTGGTTTATTTCTTTGTTTCCCTTCCTTTTTTTTTTTTTTAGTAATGTTCATTTAAATTTATATATTTTTGTTGATTTTCCTTAACTAATTTCGAATCAAGACTTGTGTCTTTATAATTTCTTATCAATCTTTCCAACATAATTTATCTCTTATTAGTCTTATTATAAGCAACTCTCAAGTTCTGTTCATGTAGAATTTAAACAAATTTTTCTGTTGTTCCTAAATTGCCTAGAAGTATTCCCAAGAACTTATCCTCCAAAGTTCAAAAATATTCCAATACCTAGCTCCTCTCCTCTCTGTTCCTCCCTAGGTACGCACGATGTCTTCGTACATTATAGGTATCCCTTTCGTGCGCTCCAAGAGATGAAAAAATGTCTTCTGTACCTTATTGGTATATAAAACATATTTTGAGTTATTTTTTTGATCTTGTAAATCAGCGCAATTCATAAATTATGACTTTCCAAAAATTGTTACAAATACCCTCTCATGCCTACTACAGTGGACAGGAGGAATAAGTAGTTGTAAACAATGGACACATTCCATGTTTTATCAAAAACCATTTCTGGTTGGGAATATTAGACGTATTTTGACCTATCTCCAACTTCTGGAAAATAAATCAGGTGTTCATTCTTTATGTTGAATCGTATTTGCGCTAATCTAAAATGGTTGCTGAAGGCGTCAATGTTGTTCCTGTCAGAACATTTTATGGAGGCGCTAGTTAAGATTGATAAATCTGTATCTTGATTATTGTAACCCATAATTAGCAATGAAAATATATAATAACAAAATATTTCACTGTGCCTCAGTCAGAAACTATATGTCCAACCTAGTGGAGGCCATGCATTTCATGTTCTGATTATTTCACTTTTCGTTTGAGCCCAAGCAATTCTCGAAATCCCGGAGGATTCATAAATTATAATTGTTTTGTATTTCTTTCCAGACGTAGGTAATGTGCCAGGACGAAATCGAAGAAATATTCATTAAAATTTGTTTTCATATTATTTTACCAAATCGGTGAAAGTGTACCACACAAATTGAAGAGCCACACACCAGCGTTTTTCGTGCTTCGAATAATAGTTTTCAAAAAATATGATCCAGAAGGTCAACATTTTGACATCTAAAAACAAACTGAGTCGCCCAAGTCCGGCTCTGGATTTTATTTACGATAATAATAATAACGAGTTTCGGTCTGAATTCAAATAATGCCATGTATTTCTATCACGAATATAGGTGGAATATGTTTCTTCACATATACAGGGTGGCATTGAAATAAGTGCGGATATTTCAAACACTGATGAGAAAGCTCGATGTGTACTATCGAATGGCACTATTGAAAAAATGTAGGGATCAAAATAAAATTTGAGGTTAGACCTATTTTTCCACCCAAAGTTCTACACTGTAGCAAATCTGACGTCACCTCTGTTCAAATTTCCATGCGGTAGGCACAATCACGCGAAGTTCAATCATTTAAATTGTTTCAAAGTGGCGCACCTGAATTTTCTTATGTAAATCTGATAGCATGGAAATATTCCTTAGACTGTATCATATTAATGTGCTGAATATTTGCACTTATTTCAAAAACACCTTGTATATATCAACTCATCTTGGCTTTCTCTATCCGCTAGTAGGCTATGGCTGGTTATATGACTCACCCTGTCTTTGTGAAAATGCATGTCCACTAGAGTGGACCATTAGTTTCTTGGTGTTTTTGAGAAAAATCGAGGAGTTTGGTCAATATTTATTATTGTCAATTTATTACCATACTAATAAATCGATCAATGATTTTCAAAATCATTCTGAATCTTTCAAATTGAATTATGCACGAGAGGGTTAAACTATAGAAATATAATGTATAATAAACCTCTCTTTAACGAACAATGTTCCAACACTGATATACAGAGATGTTATTATATCGATACATTCAGTTTGCGTTTTCAACATCTATCGACGAATATGACATTCCAAAAGATCAATTTTGCAGAATAATCAGTGACTATGGCGTTAACGGCATCTTCACAGTTCCCACAGCCATGAGAGTCCTGAAACAAGCCGATCCCGAAGGAAAATATGGAACCGAATACGACCTGTCGAGCCTGAGGCAAATATGGTTGGCTGGGGAACATCTAGACCTCAACACGTATGTGTGGACTAAAAAAATATTCGGAGTACCAGTCATCAACCACTGGTGGCAAACTGAAACTGGCTCTGCCATCACTGGGATGTGTGCTGGGTTGAAGAACCCATGTACAGCCACAGCACTTACAACTGGTCTACCATTACCAGGATATAATGGTGAGTCGTAAGTTCAGTGGTCGTAGGCTCTAAGTAATGATGAGTACTCATCATTCTCTTTTGTCATTCTACTATTCGATTCTTCGAAATTCTCATCATTTCAAATTTATATGATTTTCAGAAAATCTTGTATTCGTTTTGATAGAATTCTCAATCTCATCCCAAATAACATCATTGAAACTTGTGGGAGTTTGAAAGATTCAATTTCGAACATTTTGATGATAAGCATTCTTAAGGGTAGGGGAGCCCAAGCGGTGATATTGGGATTTACTCTAGCGTGGGAGAATAACATAAGGTGGGGTATAGTTCAACGAATAGATATAAAAAACATAAAAATACAACATAAAAATACAACATAAATGACTTGGGATTTTTTGATTTTTATGTCAAGCGGGTTTCTTTCACGTTGAGCCGACAAGCAGCACGTGCTCATTCTGTAAGGGAGATCGGAAAAATTACTCTGAACCTTATGGCATTTTTTATATTCAAAGTATATCTCATTATCAGTGGAAGAGATAGAATTTCGAATTTTAATTCCAGAAAAGAATATACAAGGTAATAATAATGTTAATTCTCAACTGATTCATGCATAAAAAAATACATCCCCCATCATTCAAATTTGACAGTTCTTAAATTTTTTCATCGGTAGAAAGAATACCGTTTTTCTGCAACCGACTCGAAAGTCGTTCATTTTAATCACAAAAATAGGTACCTATGTTGCTAGGCCACACTTTTCGTTCCTAGGAGCTCAAGTTGAACTATAACTCCTAGGACCCAAAAATGATGTTCTCTCTGTTGACATGATGGATGTCAATATAAATTGTGACCAAGTGAAGTAGTCTGTGGCCTTGTTTCTATCTACTTGCTCATATTATTATAATAATCTGTCAAGTGAGTCACATTGGGTGGTTACTTCACTTATCTAATCATTGTTACTCAACATTGCAAAAGTCATTGATACTTGCAATATGCTTCTGGCCTCGATGATAGCAAACGCTCAGGTTCGGCTGTTTACCTCTAATCAATGATTCACAAACATTTCAGTTATACTTCAAAATGTGATATCTCCCCAAAACTACTTATGTATTCGTATTCATACTTTGACTTCGTTTCGTCATATCTTCTACTACCCACATCATTCATCGCTTTGATTTTGGAAATACCCTGTATATCTCGTATAATTTTTTGCTTCGTCCACTTATTGACAGAAAATGTGAATGACTAACTTTTTGACGAAACTACTTGTGAACTGTGGTGAATATTTGATATTTTGGATTCAAACCATAAAGTTGTCCATATTTGTCCTACAGCTCAAATAGACTTTAGCCACTGATTGCTGAGGTAGCGGCTCTTTCGAGAGATCGATTGTCAGGGACAGATTTAGTCGATATCCAGTCCATCGAATATCAACTTTAGTAGGTGTAACGCAATGTAAGCATAGCGAAATGTGGGCATAAAGCAATGTGGGTGTAACGAAATGTAGGTGTAACGCAATTTGTCGATAGGCCCACAATGACAGCTTCATTGAATTCTGGTAAATAGGATAGTATTTGGCAACAGTGCTCCCTTCGGGTATGTTCGGAGACTGTGTGTGTATCGAAATGTGGGGCTAACGAAATGTGGGCATATCGAAATGTGGGAACAACGCGATGTGGGAGTAACGAAATGTGGATGTAATGACACGCTCCCCCATTGCAGAAAATATGTCATTCATATGGGACATACTATTCCATATTCGAAATATAATAAATGTCATTCACATTAGGATTGATTCGTTGATTGATTATTGATTCTACTCATGATTTTTTTCGTATGAATATTGATATTCCAAACCTCCAAAAGACCAAATATTGATTTTCACCTGAGAATTCTTGCCATGCTAATAAAGTTTCCATTTTGTATGTAGTACGAGTTTTACGAAAAGATGGGACAGACGCAGATATAAATGAACTTGGTAGGATAGCCATCAAGCTGCCTCTGCCGCCAGGAGTTTTATCAACCTTATACAAGGCAGATGAAAGATTCGTGAAAACGTATTTCACCAAACTTAAGGTGAGCCAATATCCAATACATAAAGTTATCATTATTATTTTTAGATAAGGTACGTACTGTTCTCTTACTTTGGTTGCATTTCATTTTCTGATGATATAGTTGATGAAAATTTTGAAGGATGGCATCGAAATACCTATAATTTAGAGGAAGTTCATGGTATACTATCGGGGACATCATAAAAATAAAATATATAAGGATTTAAATGAATAATATTCAAATTTTTTTGAAGTAGCGAACTCGATGTTGTTTCCAATTTGTTCGATTTTCAACATGGAATGTATCTTATATTTTGCATAATTAGTCAGGTCCAGACCTCGATAGTTCACCACTGTTGAATTTGTTTTCTTAGTTATGTAATAATATGTATTTGCAAACCTTTCAAGTTAATCTGGTACACCGTATTTCATAGATATTGTGCCTATTTTCCGAAAATGAAGGATTATCGAATCTTTCCACAGGTTGTTCTCATCCTTCAAGTTGGGAAAGTAGGATATATAAAAGTTAGGCAAGCCAAGGTTAGTTTATTTCATTTGTACCACTTTTTCACCTGATGAAGCTAATGTGTTAGCGAAACATGTCGTGTGATTAAGTATTTCGTGGAAATCTTATCCTTTATGTAATATTTTACTTTATATAACAACCGGATGCGTAGAGTAAGACGTTTAAAAACTTGCGTCTGTTTTGGAAAGTGTTAATTTACATGTCAAAATTAGAAATGCAATCGTACTCGACGAGAGTACTCCGCGTTCTATACACCGTACGAGAAGTACTACCAGTTATGAAATATTTCACTTTACGCAACCTATTGCGTAAAGTGACCCATTACGAAAAGTAAGAACTTTCAAATTCTCGTCACTTTTGAAAAATGTCAAATTGAATGTCTAAATTACAAAAAAACTATTTCTGTATATTTTTGATCGCTGGTCATTCAATATAACTCAAAAATTTCAAATTGCAACTCATGTACTGTGGAATGGAACGCCATATAGCTATTTCTTGCGCTGAATTTTGATAAATAATAAGAATAAATCGACTTTATTCATCAAACCGAAAGATGTTTGGTGGAGAGGTGGAGTGTCATCAGAAGCTGTTTTTCAACTCTCAACCTTTACAACAACAATTACAAAATACAAATAGTGGATGAAAAGATACCTTCACATATCACATTTGGATTCAAATTACCCACGAATTCAACAATAATTATTTCCAATAATGGATAAACTCAATCTTGATTCTATATGGTATACTTATTTCTGACTGTTGATTTTATATGCTTCTTGAATTGAATTGTCTCTTGAAAATATATGTGTCGTAAACACGACGAAATGAATTTCAATAGCTGTAATGAATTAGTCTGTGAATATTCATATTGACGTAACATATTCCTTCATCACTCAATTCATATATTATTGTTGTATTTGGGAGGCAATGATTCTCCAAATTTTAAGAATAATCACTACAAAGTGACATATTTGAAATGTTGAATATTGTTGAGCTTTTGGATGAAACATTTTTTATTCATGTAACACTCAAATTCGTCAGCCGTTTGAACATCAATATTTTCTGTTGAAGAACTGATTTTGTAAGGTTGATGGAAAAAATCGTTTGTTGATAAATTCTGGTCATGATAATATTATATGATAATTTAAATTCCTTGATGCGGTCCAGCGAATTATTTCGGTCTCGAAATTACATAGAAAACAGAATTAGTAGAAAAAGTTAATATAAACATATAGCTCCAGAAATGGCTCCCTGCGGGGTTATTGCCATCTGAAGAGGAAGAGATGATGTTGTGTTGTGAATATTTTGGAAACCCTCAGTGATAAAATAACCAAACATTTGTACAAGTTTTTAATGCCCAATTAGAAAATGTTGAGATTTTTCTGAAATTTTGATCAGAGACGTGGGAAATAGGTGACGCTAGGAATTCTTGTTCTCCCGATTTCTTAGTTTCTACGAAAATATCATCATGTTTACTCAAAAATGGTACTCTTGTTTAATTTAGATAGCACTCACAATTTAGTACGTTTTCCCAATAGGGTACCTACCATTATTTTTCAAGTTATTATTTTTATTACACCCCCAATATCAAACATCAAGAGTATATGTCAAAAGTATAGGAGAGTATTCTTCTTCAAACCATAATTTTTGGAAAAATATGGTATCCTATATTAAGGAAAAAACACTATTTTTATTAACTAGCAGAATCGATTCAATTCGAAACTGAAAGAGAAAAAGAGCCCCTAGCCCCATCTATTTCCCATGCCCCTGAACGTAATTTCTGAAAATTCTTAACATTTCCAAATCGATTATAAAATGTTAGATACATGTACGAACTTTGCTCATTGTATCACTAAGGGTTCCGAAAATATGGCCTTTTAGATGGCCATAATCCCCCTGGGGGCCATTTTTTTATTCATGTTAACATGAACTTTTTTTACTATCCTTATTGGTCGTAGAATCAGTGTTCAAATTATTTCTATGAAATTTCGGCCACCCTGAATACAATCGTCCTTTTCATTATAGCGATCTACCGCTGTAGAACGAAAAGACCATTGCCGTTGGATGTCAACAACCATATTATTATTCATAGGAATTTAATTCATGTATCATTGGAATTGTGGCAATTAATTCAATAGATGAAAATAAAATGGTACACACTTGAGTATATAAAAAGTAAAACGGTGTTTCTTGAACATCAACTTGTAAACCTAAATTTTATTGAATAGGGCTATTATGACACAATGGACGCTGGTTATATGGACAAAGATGGTTTGCTTTACGTAACAGCAAGGGCTGACGACGTTATCAACGTAGCTGGCCATAGATTATCTACCTTAGCCTTGGAAAATATAATTCTATCTCATCCGGACATTGCGATGGCCTGTGTTGTCTCTGTACCTGATGAAATCAAGAATGAGGTCCCCTTATGTCTTTTCGTATTGAAAGATGGTGAGTAGGTAATAATTGAAACTTACCTATTTGATGAATATAAACCCAAAGAGAATTCTATACATTAGTAGTTTTGAATGATGAATAATAAGGGCATATACGAACAATTTTCATCTTCAGCTGTTACATGTTGTTATTTGTTTGTATTGCAGATGCCATCCTTAGTGAATTCATTGTAGCTAAAGAATTGGTATGCATGGTACGAGAAAATATGGGCCCAGTAGCAGCATTCAAATTGGCCATATCGATAAGAGCCCTCCCTCTCACCAGGTCAGGAAAAATATGTAGGAAGTCAATTGCCGACCTCGCCAGAAACAAACTGAAAAAGGTGAATGAAGAAATAGTCCATCGGACAGATCATATATGCAGAGAAGTGCACAAAAACGGCCAGGGATGGTAACTTTTGCATTCGAATAAGTTGCTCAATGGGTGTTCGCAATATGAAAACTTCTTTCTATGTCAAACTCATTGAGAATATGGAAACGTAGAACGCGAATATCTACGTAATCGTTTGAAATAACTCTAGTCAGAAACGTCTAGGTTTGTTGGTTTTCGCGTGAAAAAATTAAAACGACAAGTATAATTTTCGTTTTCTTCCAATAATTCAAAAACTAAAAATGACACATCAAATTCGTTCGCAGATAAATGTTCAGCACGAAAATGCGCATCTCGCCCTAATTTAACCGACCTCGTATCTCTTATAATAACTGAGTTCTTCATGGTGGAGCTCGAAACACGGACACCCTGTAATAGTTTTTTTATTATTCACCTCATATGACTAGAATATTAATTCAGCCCTATTTTCAGATTTCTGGAACAGTAGTTGATCCAACTGTCTATAAGGATATAGAAGAGGCTCTCAAAAAACTTGGGTTTTGTAAGTGAGAGCTAGTACAATGTTGCACTTTTGAAAAATATATATAGTATTACCACAGCAGCATGATCCAATGAAGATGTTTCATCTATAATATGAACCTGTTGAATTCACACTCTCTCACACGAACTATCTCGAAATATTCTCAAACCTGAATATGGACAAAATTCGTGAATTTTGGCATAATATAAAAATTGATCTTGTAGAACTCATCACAAATTTTCCTCTCATGAATACAACACCTCTTGAACAATGTTTCGTTTTTCCTCATTCAGGTTCGAATGCTTTTCATTTCATATTTGATATATATTATCAACTCCTATAACTCATTCGTATTTATACGATTGTGATTTTCAGTGAATAAATATTTTTTGGTTATTTATTTTAGATATAAGAAAGGAAATATTTTCATCTCTCAACTCAAACAACTTACAAAACAGGATATAATTTTTGCATGTGTTATTGTTTGTTTTGATTGGTGTACGATCTTACATACGAAAAAATGCCCTGTTAGAAACTTTCGCCATATTGTAAACGGACTTTACATCACCCAAATCACCAACCTGTGAAAGGTTTTATCACTGTTTGTAATTATGATTTGACGAATAAAATTCTAGAAGTTGTAATAGTTATTGAATGTGAATATTTATTTCAGAATATGAATGTAGATATAAGTATATAGGGTTGTCCAAAAAAACAAAATTTTGTTTATCGATTAGCAAAAACAACTTTTTTATTTATGAAGTGGTCTCATCTATTTTGGTCTTCTTTGAGAGGAAATTGAGCAAGACAGACATATATTATTCCTTATTTCTCAGTTTTTTTTTCTATGAACAAATTAGCGAACACACTCAAACTTCAAAGAAAAAACAAATAACACCGTACGGTGTTATTTTGTTATTTCTTTGAATAAATCTGGACCACTTTGAGAAGGATATGGATGGTTTCCATCACACACTCAAACTTGTTCGATATTAGGTAACTCGTAGGGAGGGTTTTCATAAAACAGTAACTTTACCATATATGACTCATGGTTCTTATGTAAGGGCCACTTCAGATGCCGGTGCCACAGTAACTGTGAGCACTGCTCTGCTGAGTACCTACCAGAAAGTTCGTTTGAAAGGCCCTTTTCATTCAGGTTTCTGAAGACTACTCTTCCGAGCCCTGGTCTCATATCCATGAAGCAGGTCAAAAGTTTTCCTTCTCCTATGAGTAATGGGGGAAGGGGTTATTGGTCCAGCCCTGTGGTGCCCCCTTTAGTTAATAAGGGTTAAGGCTGTTCACTCTGAGATGTCGTCTTGTTTCCTAGAGATCCCGTTATATCGACACCATATTATAATAACCTCGGTGGCATTCATCTCTCGTCACAGGTTCCCACAACTTGGATTAGGTTGCCAAGAACCTCGTTATCAACCCGCGGCCACATAAGCAGAATTGTCCCGTCCTTGCACTCAGATGTCCACGAAACTGTATCATCTGACGGATGAGAGCACAGATGTTCTCAAAATGCTCAATTTGCCGAGCAGCCGCGGCTTGTCTTCCCCGCACTATGGTGAGGTTGGGCTTCAGGCGGAGAGAACGAAAAAAGAATAACTGACCGAGAATGGCCGATAAAAAAGATTAAAAACTGAAAAGTGAAGAGGATACAATCAAAGACAAGTTGAAGATTCATGAGTATGCAGCTAGGGTACCTCGGAATCACCATTTCCGTAGTCATAAGTCGTGAGCCTGATCTGGTGCCCTCGCCTTGGTAGGTGTTCATGAGTCCGTTCAATTTTCCAATTCCTTCTTCAATGATCTTCTGAATCTGTGGCAGAAGGCGAACGCCGTGCTTCTCTGATCTGCATTGATGGAATAGGTCGCGTGCACGATGACCGACCCTGGAGGTAAAATAATGTAACCATAACCTCACTCTTCTGTGAAACATTGAAACACAACCTCACTTTTTTATTTTTACAGAGGAATCAAAGGATTGAAATAGTTTTTCATAATATTGTGTATTTCGCGCCATTCATTTATTTCAAGCATGCCTTCGCATTGTGCTTTTGTAAAATACACAAAAAATGCAGCGAGAGACGAAGGAATATGTTTTTGCAGGTAAATATAGTTTTCTCACATAGTTTTCATTATGATATTTTGTCATTTCTTATTAAAATTCCTTCTGCAACTTCTGCAATAGAAGCTATAATACTGCAAATAGATTGAAAATGTCTACAACACACACGATCATATTTCGTCAGCATGTCAGACCAGTCCTAGCGTTTGATTGCCTGAATGCAATCTTCTTGCATCAGTTTCGATTAGCTCCTATTGCAGCAGGAATTCCGATGAGAAATCAGAGAAATTACCAGATTTCAAAATGAACACTATATGTGAGTGACTATAGTAGGTAGGTACTTACTTTTAAATGGTAATGTACCAACCGGATTCCTTCGTCTCCCGCTGCATTTTTTGTACATTGTACAACAGCACAATGTGATATGGCATGCTTGAATTAATAAATATCCAAAAAACACGATTCGTATGCTAAAATAATTGTGAAAAACTATTCCAATCACTTGTGAGCAAGTAAGAAAATTGAGGTTGTGTTTCATTGTTTCACCTCCAGGATCGGTCATCTGACAGTTCTTGTACGCAACCCATGCAACAGGTTATTAAGAATCAATAAACCGGCACAATTCTGAGTGATTATTGAATTTTTTGTACCTGAATAAATGCGACAAGTCTTTGATTTTTATCAAAGAATAAATGAAGCGGATAGACAAGAATCTTCTCTTTATGGAAGATACCTTATATACATAACCCACCAGGTGCCAGGGTTCACAAACGCCCAGTTGATACTCTACCTTCGTAAGGGTACCTGTCGTCTCCACTGAGACATAAAGGTGACTATCGTGATATTTTGTATAATATATCACCTTCCATAATCAAGACAAGACAGCGACTCCAAGGATTGGAAAAATCTGTGCTTAACTCCTGCTCTGGTCTCGGTCAGTATTGTTTGTTCTGTTTCTTTTTTGGATGGCTTCTCTATCAATTCGTTCCTCCTGATCTGTAGCAAGAGCCATATACACTGTTCTTCTCTGATCTACTACCAGAGTGCAACGCTAAAACAAGAAGATGTGATTGAGAAAAGGAAATAAAATGTATCCAAATAATATTGCTTACAATTCTTGAATGAAATGCGACATATTCTTGTAGTTCATAAAAAAAAATGACACAGATAGGCAACAATGTTCTCTTTATGAAAGACACTGTATATACCTAACCCAGCTGACAACAACCTCCGCTGCAGAGAGGATTCACAGACGTCGAGTTGATACTCTCCCCTCGTAAGGGTACCTGTCGTGTCTCAAACTCAGACATAAAGGTGACTATCGTGAGATAATCTTAAGAAGGGTGACTTCAGGTATTGAAAATATGGTGAACACAACTCTCATCTGATATCGACATCAAAACTCCTGGTTCGAATCGGTTGCGGACGATACTACCTGATGGTCTCGGTTGCGGTCGGTATTCTTTCTTCTCTTCCTCATTTGGATCACTTATCTCTATTGATTATTCGTATCTCCTAGTCTGTGGCAGAAGCCAAACACTGTTCTGAGATCTGCTTCGCCAGAATGCAACTCTGAAACAAAAAAATGGGAGTAAAAATATTTCCGAAAAGAATTTTTTTCCAATTCTTGAATGGAATGTGACTTATTCTTGTAGTTCATGAAAGAAGATATTAGGCAATGCATAAAAATATTTTTTCTGAAAATGCAACTCTTGAAACGAGAGGCGCCTAGAGTGTCAGGTATTCCTGACTTAAACTTGCTAAAAAAGTACTATGTTTTTCCTATAAGGGAAAGAATGTCACTTGGGAGAATTACTAATAGGAATCCCGATTGGCAATGAATCAAAATTTCCGCATGTTCCATTTAAAACTAATCAAAGTATTTTTGAAGTTATTTGTTATTTCATCAATCAACTAAAAACTCTAAATGCGCACAGTTTGTAGTTCGCGGTCAGATACTTGGAAAGTGCTTGAGGAACTCATCCTCCTTGATACGGATTTGCAAGCGCCTATTGGTGGCTGAGCGCTCCTTGATATCTCAGCAGCATGCTACTATTTTTATGACTGGCGAGAGAGGATTGGGCACTGTTTGGTTTGGGCTCGAGTTGAGATAGGTGGTAGAGTTAAATAGCCTTGGATGGTAGATGCCTAGCTTGATGCCTAGCCATCTTCACGCTGCATTGAGTACCTTGACAAAAATTATTTGGAACTTGACAGGGTAACAGCTTCCTGGCTCTTTCCCAATTTCTGTCACTGTCAGTTCTGTTCTGTCACTTGTTTAATTCTTTCCACTTTCTATAATAATTTAATAATAAAATAATATTGTATTGGTGCTGTGGTAATATTACCTTACCTTACACACTGTGGTTCCATTACTTTCTATACTGTACTTTTTATGCAGTGATAGTCAGGTAATCAATTTATGAATATTTTTTATTTCGGTAATGCAACGAGTTTAAAAAAATAATCAAGCACTTCAAATAAATATGAAGTAATCATAGATATTAAACAAACAATTTCCAAAATATGCCCTAACTACACACCAAAAATATCTCTTGAAAGTTGAATTGTTATCAAGTTGCCTCTTGCCAGCTGTTCCTGGGATTTCGAAATTCTCTTGAGAACTCAGCCTTCTGGAAAATTCACTGAGGAAAATTGGTAAACCATGGATGCTACTAATGAAAGAATTATAAAAGATATACGATATTACCAAGAACGTCTGGACAAATATGTTGCTAATAAAAATGATGAAAAGTTGCTTTATTATATTGGTAAGCTAAGTAAACTTCCAATAAATACTGTTCATCTAGAAAATACTGGTGTTGGAAGATCAGTCAATGCTCTAAAGAAATATGGTGGGGAAGTAAGTAAAACAGCAAAGGAGTTGGTGGCATTTTGGAAAGACATGGTGCTGCAAGAAGATAAATCTCAAGAACAATCACAAGAAAAACCTGAAGAAGAGGTAGATTCAGTTTATTCTAGTGAGAACGAAATGGGCAATGATAGTGAAGAAGAAAGTAGAAACTATGGAGGGGATCCTAGTACCAATGAAGATATTAACTGTGATAGCAATGATGAAAAGACTGTTAATGGGAAAGAAGAATATAATGAGTTGAAATATACAAGTGATAGTGAAATTCATGAACAATTCAAAATAAAAGTTAGTAGCAAAAATGATGGAAGTAATAAACCACAGACATCGAAAAGTAATAGTTATAGCACTGACTCTGATGATGACATCAGTAGGACAAGTAATACCAAACATCATTCCAAGAAAAGAAGTCACAAAAGTGAATCTAGTCAATATGAGAAAGAAGAAAAACATAAGTCAAAGAAAGTTAAACATGATGAAAGCCATAGTTCTCATGAACATAAGTCAACCTCCAGTAAAGATGAATCCAACTCCAAACAAAAATCAAGAAATGAAAATTCTGATAAAAGTAAAGATAAAAAACCAGATTCAAAGAGGGAGAAAGAACACAAATCAGAGAATGGGGAAAGAAAATCTAGTTCTCATTCAGACAAACATGAGTCTAGTAAGTCTAAATCCTCAAGTACCCATGAACACAACAAAAGTAATAAGGTGAAAGAGGATTCCAAGAAATCCTCAGAATCAAGTGGTTCCAAACATCATCAGTATGGAGATAAAAAAGAGAAGCATTCTTCTAAAAGCTCTAAAGAATGTGATACTGAGAAGATTATTTCAAAGCATAAATCTAGTAAAAAGGATAAACATAGCAAAGAAAAGAAAATCAAAGTTGTGAAAGACTCAAATAAAGGTGTAATTGTCCATGGTATAGGTTCTGATTCAGGGGCAAGTTTTGCTGAAGCCCTAGGAATGTGTGGTCCTTCAGTGAGCAAGAAAAAATCCAGTTCCTCAAATTCCTCTAAACCCAAACCATCATCATCAGATAAAGATAAGACAGTAGATTCTCCACCAACAAATAAGTCAAGTACCAGCCAATCAAAAGTCATTCATGAGGTAGAAGACCATGTCCCTGAACTCTTGAAAGAGCCACAGTTGGAACCCCTAAACATCAACATTTCTAGTTTGTTACCAGAAATAACACCCAACTACAAGCCATTAGGCTTGCCTTTAGACTGTCAGCAAAAAAGATTCATTTCTGATGATGAAGCATTGTGTAGAGTTATGTCCAATAAAAACCAGAGAACAAAGGTCTATTCTGGCAACAAGACAGTGATGAAAGTTGAGTCCTTATTCCAGATTTGTATCAGGATATTACAAGACAACATAGATGCTCTAGAATACACAGGTGGGGTGCCCTATTTGATCCTCAAACCCATTTTGGAGAAAGCCACTCCTGACCAACTCTTCAACATGGAGCATCACAACCCTTACCTCATTGAAGACACTGATGAGCTTTGGAAGTTGCACTGCCAGCGTGAGTTCAAAACCAAAAAGCTGCAAGAGATGGAGTCTTGGAGAGATATGTACATGAGATGCCTGGATGAACGTGAAGCAAGACTCAATTTCATAACTGCCAACATCAAGCAGTCCCAGGACAAATCTGTGCCCATCAGGACTACAAAGCTAGCTTATGTGGATTCCTTTGTCAAACCTCCAAGAAACATAGCCAGGCAGCAGGCCAAACATGGTACCTCATCTGCTAAAACCCCTGCTTCTACAAAATTGGTTGCCCTGGCAAAATCCGGGGAGGCAGGGAAGGTGTCTGTTCCGAATCCTGGTAGCAGAGCAGCTGACAGAGGTAGCAGTTTGAGCACTGCAGCACCAATCAAGCCAAAAAAAGCTCCTTTGATGGCAAAGACTTTGTCGTTCTTGAAAAATAGGTTTAGGCGGTAGAAGTGATGCTTTTAGGGTTTTATTTATGGATTATTGATGAAATTATATCAAAGATATTGAAAAATTTCACTACACTGTTAGTTCTCCAAGAAAAGATATAGGGAAAATGGCATTTAAATTTATTGGTATGGAAATATTCATATTATTTTCATTTCAGTTGCTTTTCTTCATTCATTGGGAATGCATCATTTGACTAATTCAAGTTGTTGAATACACCTTCAGCAACAACAAAAAATGTTTGTCTTTCATTAGTAAATACTTAGAAACATGGTGGAATTATAATATGGTGTGCTATGATGCATATTAATTTATGTCACTGGGAGTAAAACAATTGCTTGCTGTTTGAGCTTGAAATTATCAACTTACCCAAGTCGCCACTCAGATAACAGCTGCCCAGCATTTGTATCGCACACCTCTTCCGATAGTTCGTGTATTTTCCCGGCAGTTCATGTACTTTCCCGGCAGTTCATGTACTTTCCCGGCAGTTCATGTACTTTCCCGGCAGTTCTAGTACTTTCCCGGCGTCGAGGTGTCCAGGCGGCCGTAATACACATTACCAGTGATTAAATTATTGACACCTCGGCGCCATTTCAATAGTCGGTCGTCAGTTTTCAAGGAGATAGGTGTTATCTGGGCATGATCATTATTGGTGTGCATATAGACTGACCCTATGCCCAGAAACGACAAATTCAAGACACATGAGTAGCACACCATATTATAATTCCACCATGCTTAGAAATGTCTCCCATAGTGCCTAGATAAATTATAAACTTCCTGTTTTAGTGCTTTTATTTTCACAAACATTTGTCTGAATTTTGGATGATTTCGTTTTACTGGTTTCAAGACAACAAATTCATTCAAATCATAGGTCTGTGTTTTCCTGTCATTTTTTATGTACAGGTTTATGATTTATTTATAAAAAATTTTTTCTTGTGACAGAAACAACATTAGATATTTTTATACAACTTTGTGGTTATGAACAAGGTGTAGACACATTTTTGTGAAAAATAAAAACAAATAATTTCAATTTCTGCCAGGCCCCTACCGAAAAAATATTTCAAAAAAATCCAAATACCCATATAACTTCTGCTTGCAGAAACGTCAGTGTAGCAAAGCTGTATTATCATTTTCCGAAAATTCTGAGAAAAGTACCTACTCTTTATTGTTTGAATTGATTTCATATATAGTTAATTGTATATTATGTTTTCAAACTTTTTGACGTGAATTAACTGATTGAAAACAAAAAAAAAAGGATGTAGACAACAACTTACATTAGTTTTGAATTGTTCTGTATCCTTGTACCATATATCTTGAAATTTTATTATCATGAAACTTGCACAAAACTACTTGTCTGAAAAACTTGATGTGGTATATTGATTAAAACAGACTGTAACATCTGTAGCTCATATTATATTACACTAATTAATTTTAATGGAGGTGGCCAAAATATGTAATTTTCTTACCCATAAGTGAGTTCAGAAAATATTTCCCATTTATTGATTTCTGTTTGTATTTATATATATATAATTTTAAGTAATATTTATTATTTGTGCATTTAGTGTTTTTGTCTGAACTATTTGAGTATTCAAGGTATTCATTATTGTTGCAGTCAATATAGGAATGTTTTATCTATTGTCACATTGAATTTTAATCGAATTCAGTCGATTTTGAACTATTTTTTATTATTGATAAATACAAATGACCTTTAGAAAATGAAAAACTTCGTCATCTGCAACTTCAATCAATATAATTGAAAAAAGTGTTCTACATTTTTCATTCAGTTTTTTACTGAATGACATTCTGATAATCTTTGGGATATGTTACTAATCCCTATTTGACTATGTTTTCGTATCCAAAATCAATTATTGTAAATTTACCAAATTATATGTACATTAAAAATTTATGTTTTTACTGATCAAAGTGTAAAACAACGAATGACAAGTCGTAACCGCCTGGGAATAAATCACAGAAAAATTCTTTAAAGTTAGTGTCCTACAAAAGGACGAAATTGTAAAGGGTGAGTTCTTCAGGGTTGTTCAATATTAAAAAAAAAGAAATATTTTTTTGATATATATTTTGGTTAAAGTACAAATTTAAGTATTTCTAAAAGCAAGAAAGTATATATACAAAAAATAAATAATAATTATCTGAAAGAGTTGTCTTATAGAGGGTTTCAGAATTCAGTATCAAGTTTTCAGAGACTTATTTTTCATGTCAAAATAAGTTTTCTTTTATTCGTTTCCTATGAATATGTGTCCGCAAACACTCCGTTTCCGATCTACAGAGCGTTAGAGTTTCAAGGTTTCTTTAATTCTCAGCACATCTTATGAAACCGGACACACTGCCGTCATGTCATAACGAATTGAAAGAAAAAGCCAATGAAAAGGAATAATGTCCCATTTGCGAATAACCAAACGTACCGCGATTCAAACTGAGGTAAGTTAGTGCCAGAGCGTCAGCATTTCCGAGAATATTTCCTCCCTGTCTAGAGATAATATCCGATGGACCAAATCCACATGTTGAGTTTTACACTGGTCCATCGGATATTATCTTTCGAGAGGGGCGAAAGGGTCATTATTCCCTTTCATTTGCTCTTTGTTTCAACTGGTTATCACATGACGGAAGTATTACCGCTCAGGAAAGTGCAATTTTTCAATCATTTTGCTCAGGATAGTGATTGGCACAGATGCCGTTCGATAAAAAAAACAATGTTTGTACATGATGCCCTTATTAGGACATACAAAACCTACCAGTAGTGCACTACAAAAAAGTTTATGGAGCAAACAAGCTGAAGAAGCTCTGTAGATCATCTGCAAGGAAGCATTTGCGGATTCATGTTTATGGAAAAAAGTGTCATTCTGATCTGAAAATAAGTCCCTGAAATCTTGACACTGAAATTTGAAACACCCCATATGTATAGTATCAATATTACCTACCATTAACTTGCATAAATCAATTTACAAAACCTGTTACACTTCAAGAGGACGAAACCTTACATCAATAGTGGATGACACTCCAAATTTTCAACTATATCAATAATTGCCCATTTATTTTCTGTTGACACCAATGGTTGGCACTGATATAACAATTATGGAAATGAGTAGATGGTGCGCGTCCATTTTCACGTACCTACTATGATTTCTCTACGTCACATCGAGCGAGACGTTGAATCTACTTTTTCCACTAGATGGTGATGCTGCTATTGCTGCTTTGACAAGTGGAAATAAAATAGCAAATGGCATTTTAGGTACGCAGAACATTTGTGAAAGCGGGTTTATTTCACTCTAAATTCGAAAAATCATCGGCAATTTAAAAATTGACAGATGTTATAATTGTGCAATGTCGCCATCTATCCGAAAACCACCGAAAACATTGTTCTCGGGAGGTGGAGAAGAATTTCTGAAACAAAAGCTCATTGGTAAGTACGCCACCTACTTATTTCCATCATTGATATAATCTAAGATCTTTCAATAACAATTTTATGACATTCAAGAGCAAATAAAAATGATGCATAACTTCTTTCCGTGAAATAAGAACCTGTTATGAACAAAAAAATATTGCAACCTGAAGGCATTTGTTAGATATATTGATAGGAAAATTTGAGAAGTCATTATAGCAGATTTTTCTCTTGAGACGTCAACGATAATTCATGCCCAGATTGGCGAAAGTTCAAAATTTCCACTCTATGAAACCGTGGTATAAGATTTTGTTTGATTCTCTTTCTGGTAGTTTTTATTGCATACAAAATAAAAAATCACAAGGACAAAATGATAGGTTTATTATTCAGTTAGTACTGATGAAAATATTTAAGATTAAAACTAACCCAAGGCGACAATGCAGTTTCACATAACGGGTATAACAGGATCATAGTACACCAATAAACCATTTTAATGTTCTTAATTTAGTAATAAGTCAAGTAATTTGAATGATATTATTGTTTTCTAGCATAACACCCGTTGATAGGAATACATCAGAACAGAACTCATCACGAAAACATCAGCTGTCTTTCAATTCTGATCTATCAGTCTGTCAGTTTGGCATAAAATAATTATGGCTGTACTTGTCAGAATGAATCACTCATTTATAATAAAGAAGTTGTTTGCTTCGTGAACGTGAAATAGTCTAGCAAAATACCACTCTGTTCTGAATATCTCAATTGTGTTGCCGTACATCAATAATTATCTCGAATATTTAGAATATGGCGACATTACTTATGAGAATCAACAATGAAAATAAAAGTAATACCTATTGAAGTTTTGAATGTTTAAATGTCACTTATGTGGTTAGATACAGAATTTTAGAATGCAATGATATACAGGGTGTTCCATTTGAAAATTAAGTTATTACAATTTTTGGTGAAACCGGTTGGAAATAAAACATATTTATGTCCAAACGTGATGTTTATCAAGTTGATGGGTTATTCCAAATTTCAATCACTTATCTCTACAACTAAAGGAAAAAGAGTGGGTATACCATTAACTTGTTACACCCGGTATAATGAACTCAAAATGGTTAGCTCCCTTTTTTCCTTTTCAGATAATAATGGACGCTCAGGTGAAACCTTGTTTTGCCGAAAAATATTTGAAAAAATCAGTTTTTGGGGTGTGCTCAATCGTAGGCAGTCCATATCTGACTACAGCAAAACAACAGACTCCTGATTGGATACATGAAAGCTCATCAAATGCATTCATTTGTTCAGTCAATCACCAAAATTAGATTTATTTTTAATATTCAAATGAAAGTTATCAAAGAAAACATTTCTCAAAAAAAAATGGAGCACTGGTGATATGTTGTCCAAAAAAATATATATTCCTACTACAAAACAAACCTGCTAGTTCAACGATAATCAGCTGAATAGTTTTTGAGCTGTGAATGAAAAACAATTACCTTGTATCCCAAAAATGAAGCTCCAAAACTACAAGTTCGGGAACTCTCCTTTTCATTTTTAGGAGATCTATCATGTATTATATTTTCTCGATTACAATCTGAAACACCCTGTGTATGGCAAAGTGACTTGTCTTGAGCTTGGACACTGCGCCTGATTTCTATATTGGATGAAATCCATCATAGATTATTTTACGCTGGAGTGGTGTGCCAAGAACTATCTGTGATGTTCAATTTATTTTCACTCATTTCATGTTCTTGTTTGGTACTTATTGTAACAGTATCATGTGTGTCCATATACTCATAGACATTTACCTAAATGAAATGAAAATTTTATGCAAAACCTACCCCATTTTATAGGGTATATATTTCCTTCTCGGAAAAAATCGAGATATGCAGCAGCATACCTGTCAAAAAACTTTTCTTAGTGAGTGGAAATTCATCTCTGTTGCTAAGAGGAGGAAAATAATCCCATGTAGATTATCAAATATTTTTTATACTGTCCAAAGAAATACCGAGTATAAGGGGTGTCACCCGGTACAAAAAAAAGGATACTGTTCCTTACCGTATACCTTAGGAGGATGAGTTTGAAATTATCAGGCGAACAACTGGATTTCATATTGTATTACAAGTACAAAAAAGTCAAAAGAAACTATATGTTTGTTGAGGAAGATGATTTGATTCAGGTTTTTTTGAACAAATAAAAAGCAATCAGCTGTTATTGTGCGTGCCTCTCATCTTGTGGAAATTGATTTATGGAAACTTATCAACACCTTAATATGATATGTTCACCAGAACGAAATTCATATTTGATAACAAAACACATTTTGCCTAATATACAAAAAAAAACAGTCTCTCAGATTCCTATATTTATAGTTACATAATTTCACCACTCTGCATCGCCAGTCGACTTCTGGAAGACATAGTCCGCCCCATTCAAATTCATGATTCCATCCTTCAGATAGAACTTCCATCTGTTTCGGTTCCTTATGATCTTGTCATACTGGCACACGACTATGTTGTCTGTGTCGAAAAGGTCGGTGGGGTCGTCGTCTGTGACGTCATCTTCGGAATTCAGGGGTTCCTCTTCGCCGCCTTCAAAATTCCAATACAGTCAGTTAATTTGAATGCCTTCCTGTATATTTTTCCACCGTCTGATTTAAGATCTAATTCACTCTAGACATCATTGAGACGTGGACTTGAGCGACTTGAGAAGGGTGAGTCATTTTCTGTTATTGTGTTGGTAACAACTACTGTCACTTGTTAAATGTATTGTCTTTTGGTAATGTCAATTATAGTTAGTTTGAAAAATGAAGGGTCCAAGAAGTTGTTGTTGGTGCAACATTCTATGACTGACAATTCCACAGATTTTGAGCTAATAGAAATGAATATTTTTTTAGGAAGAAGCCGATTTCACTTCTATCTGACACCATTGTAGCCAACCTCACAATTCGCGCTTTTCAAGGTCATTATCTGACAAGACGATGACGTTAAAACTGGGGAAAACATTCATAACTCCTGGCAAAGATTGAAAGTTACAAATTCCCCCCCCCCCCAGTTTTAACTAATCGCGACGTCAGATGATGACCTTGAAACAACAACAACATGTCCCAACCTTGAAAGTATGGTCAATTGATATTAACAAACGGTCACACAAAATATTCGCACGCTAGCCAAGGTCATATTCTAACGTTGCGGTTGCGGTGGCCTCAACTAATCTTTTGTGACGTTAGGCTATTTTTGATGAGGTGAACTTCTTGGATTTTCAGAATTCTATTTACTTTCATAATAAGTAAAGTATTGATTGAACGATTTCAAAACCTGTTTCTAGAGACACATTTGAATGGGCAAACAGTAGAGGTATTTCAGATATTATCTTCATTGCAAAATTACTTCAGTGTGTGACCATTTTGTTTGCAGTTTAGTTCGATGAAGACTTGAAATTCAAGAAGAAATATGGGCTAGTGGACTATTTTTTTATTTTTCAAATAGAATCATTACTCAATTACCATTTAATTCCACATTTTTTAGACCTTTTCGGTCGATTTTAAAGTGCTAAAATCATCAATATTGTCAAGAAGATTTTCAAACGGCTAGAAATTTACCGCAAATAAAAACTGACATCACGATTTCGTATATGGGGACAGACGATAGCACAGTTGCCATATGTTGAAATACGAGTGGAAACTTCAGAAATATTATTGATTAATAATTTATAAATTCTTTATTATGTATTAGTAATATCCTTAAATATAAAAAAATCCATTGTCGCAAAATTGTCCCTCTTATATGTTGTGTCTTATTGCTTATGATGAATTTGTGATAATAATGATTATATTAATTCATACTGAAGGACATTTGGTACGGTAAATGTGACAACACAGGACTGTGGGCTTTGTCTTGTCAGTTCTCAGCATCAGCATAGCATCACCAAGTCTCCCTAGCCAATATTTACATGATGTTTTGTCATGGAGTGAAAGAAATATTAAGAGAAGCTGGTTGCTTGAAACAGTCACAAATTAATAACTATAATATCATGACTTTCCCGTACTAGGGCAAATGAAATAGTTTATTTGGATGAAGTTCTATTCAACGATAGGGCTTCAACAACTTTTCAATTACTTGATTACAATTGGTGATCTGACAACCTTGCTTTATGAGTGGGAATGGAAGATTATCTGACCAATAATGAAACAGCATAAGAACTGACGTCATATTATTTCCGACGTATCGAAGAACATGGCCGAATGGCGGCCGTTTGAATGAGCTTTGAAATTCAACAATTTCAAACAACACAGAGACACATTATTTACATAAAAAAGGAATCTGAAGTGATGCAAAAACTAATTCAGGTCATTCTCGACCCAGTGGAGTAATTGAATGCCATTGCCAGCTAGCTTTGAGAGAAAAAAAAGTCTTCCCCATCTGTCCTTGTATTCAGTGTTCCAACGTAAAATTATGGAAATTGTATGTTGGTAACTCAGACGAATAAAAGAAATAGACCCGCCAACCCTACCTTCAATGCATTATATTGTTTGTAACAGGGATATGGCTATCTCTGTTGAGGCTAGAAGAGTGCGACCTATATCCATCTCTGTTTACTCAGACCCCTCAGTCATAGGCGGACCAAATTGAATTTCTATGGTTAAATTACGCATATTATTTTTCGAATAATGGTTAATTGAAATATTCGAAGAAAAACTATTATAATTGCAGAAAACAAATTGTGAGGATGGATGTTGGCTGAAAAATAAATTATCCATGATTGTAATATTATTTCAAACCCCAGTTATTTTGCAAGAAAATATTGTGATAATAAAAGCAAATATCAAATTATAGGGAATTGAAAGTTGGTAGGTATTTGTAGTTGAAAAAATAAAGGAAAGTATGTCCATAGACTGGAAAATGAAGTGTCTACGACAAATGTGTACCTACATAGAAATTAATCTGATGGGGCTAACTTGTCTTGGCGCATAATCGAATTTCATACTCTTTTTTTTTCTGAATATGGTAAATAAAAATAAAGTGTCCATACTTCAAATAATTTTTTAATGATCAAAACTCGCAATATATACTTATACAAAATGGTTACACAAAAAAAAACAAAAAAATTGCTAAAGCTTATTGATTTTTGAATAAAATATTCTTTGTATAAGATGATCGAACTCGTGCTGGTCTTTCACTCTCTTTAGCCGTTGTTTCATGGTGAATCCTTATGTGAAAAAATGAATCCAAGATCAATTTGGTCAATACATAACCATGGTTACTCAAGGGCTCCTCATCATAGAAATGATCTTCAAAGGAATTATATATATTTGTTGGTAGATTCTGTATGGTTTTTATAATCAGAAAGTTCTTTAAATTCCCGAATTCTCTTGAAAACAAATTTGATGATGACTTGAATGACCTTAAGCACTTTTCGCCTTCTTTGCAAACATTTATAACAAACTCAGATGCCTTAATCAATCGTCCATATGTTTTTCTCAACTGTAGTGCTGAAATATTCTCATCAGTTTCTAACATAATCAGACATAAATTACAATGGACGTTTGGTTTTATTTTTCTCACGACAAATCCTGCAGTATACCCTATTACATCTTCATTGTACAAAGTCATGTTCCAAACATTTGATGAATGTACATAATCATGATCAATATTTTCTTCATAGGACTCTTGTATCTTGGCATCAATTTCAACAAATTTATTTTTTGTTGGAACATAACTTGAGCAATGAAGAATCGAAGTTGAATCAAGTGCTATTGCATTACCACTATCACCAGCTTTAATTTCTGTATGAATTAATAATCTTTTCATAGTGTTCTCGAATTGACGTGCTGTAGGATTATTATTATAGCCTCCTTTACTCCGAACACATCCAAAAAATATTTCCAAGTGGTCCTGAGATATTTTATATGACAGAATATATTTCAATTCCTTTTTAACTTCTACTCGTTCTTCATACAAACTTTTTAAGCTCTCGATACAGGAAAGAAAACCTAAAAATCCACTTTTTCTGTTTGATTCAAGAATTGGTATACCTTTTAACTTAAGTGATCGAATATAACTGCTGCATTCAGTAAGGAAGTTAAAATATTCCTCTTTCGTTGCAGGTGATAAGGGCCTCTCGAAAGGTTTCTTGGTGAATCTACTTCTGGAATTGAAAATATCGAAAAGATTATTAATAATCCTACAAAAATTAGCAGTAGCTTCAGATCCTTCAAACTCTTTTAGCTTCAGGTCTTTATTAACAAAATCTAAAGCTTCAGCTACACTTTTGCTGAGGGTTTGAACCGCAAGTCTCACTTTCATTTTTTCTTTTGCCCATTCAATATGCCTCTTCCTTAATTTTGTGGCAGCATGTAACCCCTGATTCTCTTGAAGATCACATAACTTGACGATGAATTCCCATTTGATTGAATTCCCCTGGGAATCTTCAATTATTTCTTGACTTCCCAGGCAATTTCTCATCAGCTTAACCATGTGGCTAGGATCAAGAAATACATATACATGTTCATCAGTAATGGGATGTGAGAAATATGTTTTTAAATTTGAAGCATTCAAATTTGCCCCCAAATGATTGGCAACTGCAAAGTTTGTTGGAGCTCCATCAAATGTCATTGATGTTACAATTACTCCACTCTCATGAACGAACTCAAGGCATTTTGTAACTAAATTAGCTTTCTCAGAGCCACCTAACCCACTGATCAAAAAATATCCTACAGGAATTTTCCAATGGGAGTTTAATGCCACCAACATAAAAACCAATGCTTCTTTTGCCTCTTCTAAATTATCTGATTGGAAATTGATTCCCATGTCTACATAACCATGGAATTTTTCACCATCCCATTCAACTCTTTTCCTGATGGCCATCTCATCAAATACGAGATTGCACAAGATTTTTTGTCCACGAGAGTTAGCTTCTGCCACCTTAAGTTTCAAAGCAGCCATTGCCTCCGTCAAAAATCCTGGAGATGCATCTATGGTTTGGTACCATTTTGTCAAAGTCCTTGTATGTGGAAGGCACTTCAGAAAAGTATTCCTGACATAATTATAGGCCTTGGTAGAATAAAAATTCAAAGTCAATGCAAACTGCCTCAGTTCAGGTGAATACTTCTGACTTCTTGACTTTTTCAGCATTCTTGTCATCAATTGTTTTGCAGCTCCTGAGACTGATGCCTAAGGAATTCAACAATTAATGAAATTGTCTTGAGAACATTAATGAACAATAACTCACACTAATGACAGATTCTGCATCTTCGGTTATAAGATTTTTATGTCGCAAATGGTTTGTAAGTGCTGTTAAGGAGTGGATTTTTCCTCTCAGTCTCCTATTCATTTGTTGAAGCCTTTTGATTTTTATGGATTGATATTTTATGGATTTCCGACTAATGTCCAAACATCTTTTTGCAGTTCTAGGATCTCTCATATCATCACTTTCACAATCTCCTATATATCGAAGTGGAACCCTGAAAGACATTACCTTTAAAAATACAGTGAAATTATAATTGAAATTGAATTTCTAAAATTCTGTAGTTCATATTGTGTACTCCAAAATATCAAGATGAATACATCAGTGTACTGCAAATATGATTATTCTATAATGGACATTTGTAATAATAATTTTATCACAAATATTAAATTAATCAAATACCTTTTTCTTGGAGGCAATACAGAATCACTTGTATCAGTTGTCCTTTTTCGTTTAGTTAATTTGCAGGTTTTTGGAACAACAAAATTATCTTTATCATAAACTTCGTCACTTTCTGCACTATCCGTCTTTGATGGGCTAAAACAAAAAAATCAATACAATGTTTGATTTTCAATAGGACACAATATAATTCAGTTTTTTTTTATAGCTTGGAATATTGCATAATTGCATTATTTTTATGTTGGAAAGTGTGACATTTATTTGATATATAAATTTGTGATTCACTATTTTTTTAATACATGTTCATGATGAACTATTAAATTTACCTAGTTTCTTCCATACCACTTTGTGTTCCTGAGGCCGTCAAGGTTGAAGAAGATGAAAATGATTCACTAAAAGAAAATCAACAATACAAAAAAAAATATTGGTATACATTATCCTCATAAAATGCATATAGTAATTATTGAGTGACTCACTTAGGATTTCCAATCATAGAACTATCATTAACTTCAACAGCTTCAGATATTGTAGCAATGCTATGTCTTGACTGAGCTCCATTTGTTTGTTCAACACTGAAATACAAAAGCAATCACTGTTATTGGTATCCTATTTTCCACAGTGAAATTAGTGGCAATGCCAATTTTGAATACAAAAATTTTATTTGTCATTCTAGACAATATCATGAATATAATAACCCAGATATTTGAAATGATTAAAATAGACAACTTCTGCTATAATAATATTAAAATTAAATAATATTAAGTACCTTATCGTTTCTTCCACAATGTTCTGCATTTCATCCAGGCTCTCTGAGTGGGAAGAAGATGCAATTGGTTCAGTTGATCTGAAAAAAGGTCAAAATACAATACAATAAAAAAAATCGTAGGAATACCATGTTTATTCCTATGAAAGCGTAGAAAGGCCACTGTTGTGTGTATTTAATTTTTTTTCGTTATTCACACTTTTTTCTCTCAATTCATACTTTTTTGTCTGAATTCAGACTTTCTTTTCTGAATTCAGACATTTTTGTTTAACAATTATGAAAAGTATTTCAGGAGTTCCACCCTGTATATCACGGAAACAAAGGATCATCCTGCACTCCTGCAGAAATATATGCCTGCAGGAACTTAATTATTCATCTGCAAGGAATACATTATTGTGATTTTTTGGTGTTTATTCTTGAAACACCCTGTTTTACACATACACATATGACAAGAAGTTTGAATTCTGAAAAAAACTATGAATTCAGAGATAAAATAAATACACAAAACAGTGGCCTTTCTATGCTTTCCTATATTCCTCACTGAAACAAGAGTTATACTATTTTCACCTATCACACTTTTATTTCAACTAGGCAAGTACTCACATTGATTCTGATTCCATATCTACGAGAAATGGAATTGCAGCCTCCTTGATGAATGTTCTACTAGGCCATTGTATAATATCTTTTTTGTGGAAGTGCTTGGAACAAATATAAGATGTGTCTTTCAAATCAGCCACTTCCAATTTTAGGACATCACACCACACCTTCTTCATTTTCTCATCTGAAGGAAATCTGTAATTTTTAAACTCTCTTCATTTCATACACCCTTTTTTTATTCGTTTGAGCAGAAATAAGGTCTAAGCATACATTCACTACACCTAATATCTTACATCTAACATATATCCGATGACATAGGTACTCATCAGAACTGAACCCCTTACCTACGTCCGTGCCTACGTCTATGGTACTTACCGATGAACTGATATCTCATCTCCAGGAACTTTCTTCAGGCCACAAATCATGCAAGATTTACCCATATTCACCATAAATCGTCTTCCACACGAAAAAATACAATTCTCACAGAAAATACACACAGGAAATCAAAACTACGACAGACAACAACACTAACCTCAATACTATCAAAAATCAAAACAATGACTGAAATGACCACGCCCGAACGAGCCCGAACTCAATGCATCCGACGATACACGAACCAGTCGGCTCTTATCTTGTTAATGAGGGGTCTTGACAAGTATGTTGGCTTCAGAAAAAGGATAGATAATACGGGTCTATTTCTTTTATTCGTCTGAGGTTGGTAACCATATATCAACTATTTCTATATATGGCGCATTGCCTATAGGTCGCGTGCACGAAGACCGACCCTGGAGGCAAAATATCGAAACACAACCTCATTCTTCTGTGAATTATTGAAACACAACCTCATTCTTCTGTGAATTATTGAAACACAACCTCACTTTTTTATTTGGTTACAGAGGAATCAAAAGGTTGAAATAGTTTTTCACAATATTTTGGCATACGAATCGTGTTTCTTGCGTTATTCATTAATTCAAGCATGCCTTCGCATTGTGCTGTTGTACAATGCACAAAAAATGCAGCAAGAGACTAGGGAATATGATTTTTCAGGTAAATAGTAATCTCACATAGTTATCATTATGAAATGTTGTCATTCCTTATTAAAATTCCTTCTGCCACTTCTGCAATTCAAGCTAATGCTGCTAATAGATTGAAAATGTCTACAACACACACGATCGTCAGCATGTCAGACCAGTCCTACCGATTGATTGCATGAATCCAATCTTCTTGCATTATTCTAGAAATTTCAGGTATATTTCTATTAGCAGATCCTATTGCAGAAGGAATTCCGATGAGAAATCAGAGAAATAACCGAATTTCAAAAATGAAAACTATGTGAGTGACTATAGTAGGTACTTACTTTTGAATCATAATGTACCATCCGGATTTCTTCATCTTTTGCTGCAGTTTTTGTGCATTTTACAACAGCACAATGTTATGGCATTAACGAATTGATGAATAGCGGAAAAATACGATTCATATGCCAAAATAATTGTGGAAAACTATTTCCATCACTTGTAAACAAATATGTTTTGCCTCCAGGGTCGGTCATCTGACAGTTCTTGCACGCGAATCAATAAGAACGGAAAGTGAAGGATGGAAAATTTGAAATTAGTAGCCATATTGTCATATTATTTTTTCCCTCCGTCGGCATCAACGCCTATTGGTAGATTTCACTACCTATAGAGACAGAAGTTACTCCTGCTTTGAGGACAGCTATGCTTCAGATATGAGTAGTAGATGTATGTTGGTTACATTGGAAATGGGAAAAAATGGAGAGGAAGATCATAATAACCTCAATATAAAGAAGGTTAGAATGGTCTTCTCCATTTCTTCTCATTTCCAGTGTTGCCAACATAAAATTTTCATTATTTTATATTGGAACACTGAAGACAAGGACAGATGGGGAAACTGTTTTTTTTCTCTCAACGGTAGCTGAACTCCTTTATTATTCATTACCAGGCAACTAGCCCCTTGAAATGACAATTGACAATCACCCTATGAATTTTGATGAAGAATTGCCACTAGCAAAGTTTGGTCTATGAAGTTACAAATAGCTAAGTAAAAAACAGCATGACATGTAGTCAGCAAAATTGAGGTGGAAATTGGCCTATAGAAGGTGGACTAACAGTACTAACACTACTATGTTTCTTACTTTCCTATTCAAAATATTGATAATCATGAAGATATGACTCTGAAAATGTTGAAAATACACCATTTGCAGGACAGGCTGAAGAGAAGAAGCATTATTTCAAGTACCTAAAGGTGCTTACACCAAATCCATTTGTTTATACCTTTCCTTTGTTTCTCAATGAAAGTTTAGAGTACCATGATATCATGATTTCACTGTTTTGTGATATATTCCGGGTTTTCAAGGTCATCATCTGATGTTGTGATGACATTAAAACTGGGGAAAACATATTAAACTTTCAATGTATGCCTGGAGTTGTGAAATGATTTAAGATAATCAGATAATGACCTTGAAAACCATGAATCTTTGATGAGGGAATTTGAACTAAAATCAGTAGATGGAAGAAGCACACAGAATATTGTATTGAAGATAGCAAATTCAATTAGCAGTAAATTACATTATGTGATTTGAGAGTGAGAAAATCTTCAGGGAAGTCTATTGGTCCAGTTTACATAATATATTATAAAAATAATAGTAATAATTGTTCATTGATGATTGAAAAAAAATTGATTTGATTTTTCTGCTTTTTTTATCATTTTATAATATACCTATTTGAAGGTTTTATACCCTTATATTATCTTACCTTCATCTTCCATTTCTTGATCTTCTTCATCTTTGTCATCATCCAAATCATCATCATCATTGTCATCATCAGAACCATCTTCATCATCATCAGATGTATCATGTGGCCCATCAATTTGACTGAGCACTGCATGTTTCAACTTCTTCATCTTTGTATCTACAATATAGAATTATTTCAACAAATGAATCATGCAAATGTGTGAAGTTACCTTTTCTCCTCTTGTTTCTGGGAAGAATGATTTCTATGCTTATTCCTTCCTCAGATTTCTCCAGAATTCCTTCAACAGATGATGATGTACAGGGAGTTGGATCAATACTGTCCTCATCTGTGTCTGCTGCCCCATCAGCCTGAATTACAGATTTGTTCACTATGGCTACAGTGGCTTGCTGTTGACTGTTGAATGCAGCATTGACATGTTGTTGTAGCAAAGATGAGGCTATATTTGCTGGAAGTCCCATAGTGGCAGTTATCACAGGACCTGTCAGAACCTTTTGCAGCTGATTGCCTTGTAAGGCTGATGCTGGGACTTGAATTGTCAGAACTCTCTGGGCCCCATCAGACCCAGGTTGTGGGGGTAGAGTGATTTGTATTGGTACCTTAATAAAGAGTCTAATTTTAAAAATAAATGGAATTGAAGTTTTCAATAGAGAAGGAACATTCAATATATTACATATGTAGGTAATAATGAGGAATAATTTTTCAATCTTTTATTTAATCATCAGATAATCAATGAGAATATAATCTCTTGGAAGATGGAAATACTCAAGTTGAAGTAGTTTGCTATATACCTGTTTGTCTAGTTGATGAATTTGTGTTAATTGTGGCTGCTGTGTAGGTTGCTGAAGTAACTGTTGAACTTGCTGGGTAGCAACAGGTTGCTGTATGGAATTAACAACCTTGGGGAAACCATTACTGGCAGTCTCAGTCTTTTTCACTACTTTCTCCACCGGTTCATCCTGAACGGCTTTCGTGCTCATCAATTTCGTTTCCCATGTCTGCTTCAGTTCTTGCAAAACTTGTTCATCCACTCCATCTTCCAAAAATAGTTCTCTTACCCCTGATATTACATCCTCGATCACTTCTTGGTATATTCTAACTACGGAATTTTTGCACAACAATGTAGACATATTTGCAGAGAGTATTTAAAATTAGATAGGTAAAATGTTCCTGGAACATCAACAGAATAGATAGATAACGATGAATGCCGGTACTGGCCAGTTATTCAAGTTGAAAATTACTATCGATGAATGATTTCACAGAAATGTCAGAACGAAATCATATACAATAATTTATTCACATTGATTTCAAGGATTTCATATAATCTCGAAAACTTTAACCACCATCTTGCTTCTAGTCTAGAACTATTTATAGGTTACGTTGTTTGGAAGATTTCGAGGAATTTCCTCTACTTCTTCTTTCTTATCTTTATTATCGTTCTAGTTGATTTGTCCCTTATTTATTGTCGACTATTCAGCATATCATCTTCTTTTGTTTCTCTTAAATGTTCCTTCGATCCTTTGACCCTACCGTCCCTACCCATTTTTTGATAAATTTCACATTCACTATATTTACTGTCATCTAGTCGAGATAATTTTCCCATTCCACAAGAGATGGCGAAAACATCGTGGCGAAAATACAGTGACTCTCGAAAACATTGTCAGTAGCGATTTTACATTTAGCGTTTGCAGTAGCGTAACAAAGAGGTGGTCTATGGGCTCTGGATCTCGACCGTCAAACCTTCATATCTTCATTAGCCTCTGCAATTGTGGCCCAACTACGAACACTTTAATAAGCCTTTAATTCCGAGAAAAGTACTCCAGAGATTTTTCCACAAAAAGTATAACAACGCGGATTCTATCAGGAAATATTATCACTTGTAATATTATACAGAGTGGGCCTTTGAAAACGAAACAGAGGCTCTGTAGGTCGCCAAAACCGGATTATGAAAAAATCTGAAACACGTCAACTACATTTTCGAGGGGGACATCGTTCTAAAATATTTTCTGCCTTGCGGCGTTGCCGCATCTAACGAAAAGAAGCAACAACTTTGTTATTTCAAATGGAACACCTTGTATTTTATTGCATTTTTAGATTCTCCCCGAAGCGCTGATTTCATCAATGAATCACACTTGGCGTCTAGCTGTAATGGTTTCAGGGATATAAAGTGTTCAAAATCGAGATTTTTCAACTTTAGCATTTCTTTTGTGTCGAAACTAGTCATTATTGGTCAAAACGGTTTTCATGTCCCTATCCTAACTTGTGATTTACTATCTACTGGACATTTATTCGAAACAAATATAGGGTGGTTCAAGATTCACAATTCTGATCACCCTGTATATGTTCCAATTAAATGTTATTTGAAATAACAAAGTTGTTGCTTCTTTCCGTTAGAAGCGGCAAAGCCGCAAGGCTGAAACTATTTTACAACGATGTCCCCCTCAAAAATGTAGTACGTGTTTCAGATTTTTTTCATAATCCGGTTTTGGCGACCTACGCAGAGCCTCTGTTTCGTTTTCGAAGGCTCACTCTGTATATGATCATCTGATGTAGATATGAAGGTACTTACCGATTTCGTCTATTCTCTTTTCAAATACGTGACAGAACAAAATTCATCAAGATTGTTCAAAAAATGATGGTTCACAGAGAGGTAGGCCTTTCAGGGTGGATACATGTAGAATGGCGTCAGACCATGCAGACATCAGAATAATAAAATCAGATACTTTTTTTTTCAAACTAAATTTAATGGATATGAAACTCGATATGAAAACAATTCAAAATAAATTTATGTAATAAGCATTTATATAAGTATATATTTAACATAATTCACACTCAGATAGGATTGGTAACAACATTTATAAGAGCATACCTATATTATTATTACCTATGTGATAAAAGTTATTGAAACAATAACATGACGTTTTTGGTACCTCCTCATATTATTATTCATATACAAGTGTGTTCAATGGTGAGGTATTTTTCGACAGGATGTAAAAATTGACAGAATCGACCATTTCACCAAAAAATGCACAAAAATAAGTTCAAAGATGCCGCACACTTCGGCTGAACTCACCAAAACAAAAACAATTCAACAAGTCCATTATACCTATACATTAATCGAGCAAACGTCGTGTGACTCATTTATTTAACAAAATACATGAAAATATAAGCCATTCACAGACTAATTATTATTTCACAACTACGCTACATTAAGTATGTACATGTTATAAACTGAACGAATCGACTGAACTATCGTCGATTGAACAAAAAGGGTGGCGGAAATTTGATCGAAAGACAAATGATAGAAAAACATTCAATAGAAGTCTTTTGATCGAAAGTGTTTTTGATAGAAATGCATTTGATCAAATGTTTTATGATAGAAAATATGTTTGATAGAAACATAAATGATAGAAAATACAATTGATACGAAAAATATTTCATAGAAAATACACTTGATAGAAACAGCATTTGATAGAAAATTCAACGGGACTACGCTCAAGTTAGGTCAGAACGTTTGTGAAGATATGATACTTCTTCATATATTTGAGAAGAAGGAGCTAGATGGAAATCGAAGCTTATGAATTTATTGATACCACAAACTTCTAGCTCCTTCTTCTCAAATATATGAGGAAGGATCATATCTTTACAAACGAACTGACCTAACTTGAGCGTAGCCCCGTTGAATTTTCTATCAAATGCTGTTTCTATCAAGTGTATCTTCTATCGAATATTTTTTCTATCAATTGTATTTTTTATCATTTATGTTTCTATCAAATGTATTTTCGATCATAAAACATTCGATCAAATGTATTTTCGGTGAAAAGTTCCTTATATTTTTTGATTTTCGATCAAAAGACTTCTATAAAATGTTATTCTATCATTTGTCTTTCGATCAAATTTCCGCCACCCGAACAAAAAGGAGTCGGACCGATATTACAATCATCTTGGATCCGTGATAACAATTAATGGAATAATCAATTATTGTTAATATCTCCGTAATTTACAACTCTTATATAGTTTATTTTCATAAAATGGTTCTTTTGGCTGGAATTCTACATTCTATGGAGAAAGGTGCCTCACTATTGAAAACGTCCTGTATAAATTTATATATAAAAGTAGGTATACATGCATAACTATACAATAATTTTTTTACAAAATCGGGACATCGATAGAGGAAAATGAAATATATCAGAGAAATAATTTTTGTAACAAAATCCATTCATCATTTCGTTAAAGCTAATTCTAAAGTTTCTCAAAAGTTGTTGATAAAAAATTTTTCATGAATTATAATTTTGAAGGAGGGGATGAAATAGAAATTATCTAAAGCAATAAAGGAGCTGATGGTTTTGAAGGAATATTTTATTGTCTATATGTCCATACGAACAAACGATATTTTTTCAAATATCATAACTCTTATTACCGCATCAGTACCTACATAAAATGATAAGTTATTGTCTCAGGTGACTTTGTGCATATTATTATTATATTTCTTAACCTATATACAATGAAATATTGTCAAATTATCGTTTATACGCTTATTGTCACATGTTGCTCATCAATACATATTAATTTTACTTACTTACTTACGTGGAATAATTGATCGCCATTTGGAGTTTCTATAATGTTGAGATTGAAGAATCAAATATACGTAATTACGAGTTACGATTCAAAAAGACCATAGTATAAAACAACGCAGTAATTAATATTAGGTGAGGTCTATGCTAAGTCAGTTGGAACAACACATCAACCGCGGGCCGTCGGTCCGTTTTCCCGACATTTCTTTGATGATCTGTTTCAACAGACTTTGCATAGACTCTACCTATAATTTTTCAAGAAAGTGTATGATTGTTGCACTTTAATATACCTAAATATTCCAAACTCGCCTCCTTTATGAATAAAATACGTAGGTAATTATTTCTACCTATAGATAACAAAATGGTTGCATACACTATTTTTCCTACAACTGTCAGAAAAGAGGACAACCTCAATCAACTCATGATGTATCTAAGTGCTGATCAAATCATACATATATGCATGAGATGCGAGCATAATAAGCGAGGATATCGTGGTACCTTCTTCCCGCTCTCATCTCTATTTCACTTTCACTCCATTCAAAATACGAAGTCAGCCGCCTTAATTAGTTCGCTTGCTGCCTTGCTGAATCCCGTAAAGGAGCCCATAGACTGCGTTGTTGCTGGTGGACTGTTTTGTTCGTTGAACAAGTATGTTCGAACAAAGATGACGCAAAACCAAAATGTGTGGTGCGCGGCTAGCAAAAACGACCATTTTGCAGTCACACGCGACACTTCGATTTTGCGTCATTTTTTGTTCGAACAGACTTGTTCGTCAAACAAAACAGCCTACCAACAACGCATATGGGCTTCTTTCACGCAGCATTGATTCTATCGCCTCTGCCTATAGCAACAACCGTGAAAAAAAGTGTACGTTTTTTACACTTTTCTGTGAAATAATGGAATAGTATTTTGATATTGAAAAATTGTACACTTTGAACACAAAAAATCAATTTGAAATTGCAGTTTTTTCAACAGTTGTATACCTATAAAGTAAGTATAATAAACAGCAGGAATTGAAATTATTGCCTATTTATTATTGTACATTGCAGTGGACAGGCAAGAACACCAATTGCTAGTAAAAAAAACTATGACGTTCATCGCGATGAGAAGATGCATAGAGAATTTCTTTAAATGTTTTATTACTTCTAGATTTCTCAAAACAAATTCCCAAAGAAATGCTCCCGTCGTTAGAACAACATGACGGAAAATCGTCAGCAATTCTATACGCGTCGACCGTCTATTGGTAGCCGTGAAAAATCACTAATTCACTATTCAGGGAGATGAACAGCGTTGCCGTTTCAACCGATTCTTCACTTCTTTGGATATTTTAACACTTATCGATCGCTCTCAAGATTTAACTGATTTCAACAATATCATGGATGAACTGAGCAAGACACTTTGAAACTCATTTGTTCTTGTTTTCCTATACACGGGATTGTGGCATGTTATGACAAAGATATAGGTCGCGTGCACGATGACCGACCCTGGAGGTAAAATATTGAAACATAACCTCACTCTTCTGTGAAATATTCAAACAGAACCTCACTTGTTTTATTTGTTTACAGAGGAATCGAAGGATTGAAATAGTTTTTCACAATATTTCGGCATACAAATCGTGTTTTTTGCGCTATTCATCAATTCAAGCATGCCTTCTCATTGTGCTGTTGTACAATGCACAAAAAATGCAGCGAGAGACGAAGGATTATGATTTTTCAGGTAAAAATAGTAATCCCACATACTTTTTCATCATGAAATTTTGTCATTTCTTATTAAAATTCCTTCTGCCACTTCTGCAATAGAAGCTTATAATATCTACTGCTAAAAGATGCAAAATATCTACAACACACACCACACACGATCCTACCATTTGATTGCATGAATCCAATCTTCTTGCATTATTTTAGAAATTTCACAAGTATTTTCATTAGTTCCTATTGCAGAAGGAATTCCGATGAGAAATCAGAGAAATTACCAAATTTCAAAAATGAAAACTAAATCATAATGTACCAATCGGATTAATTCGTCTCCCGCTGGTTTTTTGTGCATTGTACAAAAGCAGCACAATGTGATGGCATGCGCGATTTAATGAATTGACGAAAAACACGATTCGTATGCAAAAATAATTGTGAAAAACTATTTCAATCACTTGTAAACAAATAAGAAAAGTGAGGTTGTGTTTCAATATTTCGTCACCTCCGGGTCCGTCACCTGACAGTTCTTGCACGCACCCCATAGACTGTCATGTCATGTCACCAGAATTTGAGGTTTATTGAAAAGAATACCAGAATCGTTCAGTTTAGATTGTTTTGTATACCTATGTTTAAAGTGTGTTTCAACGAGTAATATCAAATAATCTCACCAGTTCACAATAGGATCGATTGTAAATTGAGAAATATTCACTTGATATTTCAAATGGTTTTCTTCTGAAATATTACAGCATATTTTATAAAAAAAATGATACCTTCATGTTATGTTACTACCTACTATATTTCAATTATATGCACATTTGAATTGAATTCACGCATTTGTGTCCTTGCCTAATTGTAATTCTTCAATCTCATACATAATAAGTAATAATATTATATCATAAATACATATATAGGTAGGTATTTATTATTATAACAAATTCTGATCATGATAAATATTGTAAATGTAGGTACCTATCACTGATTGCTTATCCGAATATTGATGATAAGTGTATATTTATATGGTAGACAGTTGATCAAGTACACGACTTTGGTATTTCGATGAGAAGTTATACACTCCTCGACTGTTTTGTTGCCTACCAATGTTTAACTGTCGCCAACAATTCCTTCTTTTTTATTTGCTTCAGCTGGCTTTTCAGATGTAGGTACATACATACATATAAATAGGTAAATATTTATGATCAATATCATTTTCAACCATAATGAATTGTATAAAAAATGCTTTAACATTAATATAAACCTAATTGTTATTGTCATATGTTACAAAAGAAAGCACATTTTTTCACATTATTTTCAAAAATAAATAACTATTCAGCTTAGTTATATAATAATTACTTTTTATAAGTGTAGATAAAATGTACATCTTTCCTATAAGAACTAACATGATACGTTTCGAATGCTTTCAGATATTTTTGGTTGATATTGAAAAGAGCATACGATAGAATCCCTACGGTAAGATTTTATGAAAAATACCTATCAGATTTATCTTCAGTGTCGCTCCTTCTAGTGTCTCTACCAAATGCTCTTTCACTTTACCAATTTTCGATTCTTCAAAGAGCTTCAAAGAGAAAAAAATCGAAATTTGGGGTCACGGGTCCGTTAGCACAAAGAAAATTCTCAAATTTCAAAAGTAGGTACCTAATCAATGACAATTATATTGAGCTAACTGAAAAACCAAAATAATGGTGTGTTGAGAAACAAGGAATCAGAGTGTTTTTATACAAACATTTTTTTATTAATTACTCTAAAGTGATTTTGCCAATTTCAATTAAACTTATTAATTCGATGTAATAATTCCAATGGTGTCGTATCACCTTATTAACATTTATAGGGAATATCATCATTGTACACCAATATGGGTTTTTCTTAGTTTCATATTGAACTCTTGAAAATACCACTCACTCGTCCCTTTGGTGTTTCTTCTGTATCTTGCTTAGTTTTTCAGGAAACAGACTGGATTTTGCCACCTGTTGCATGAAAGCTCATACATGGATCATGAAAAAACAATTTTACCTACTATAAAATACTTTCGAGTTCAAGTTGGGACACACCTGTCTTTATGAACTTTTTTTACTAATAAAATATCATTCCCCTGATGTATACCAACATGTCATTGTTACATACGAGATTATATTGAAATACGTTTATATATCGCAGTCAGACGAATATTCCCAAAATATTGAATTATTAATCATCAGAAAGTGTCATTATATTATTTTTTGTGTGTTTTGTGATCCCCATTTTTTTAAATGGTGCCATTCGGCGCCAGTCTTGAACCACAGCTTGACCTTCTTATTGTTCATATAAATGTCACCCCGTATATTCCTCATGTGTGATAAAAATTTAGTAGAGACGAACATAATTTTGGACAGTGTGCTGTGCGTTTTTATCGAATTGAAAATGACTCGAAGGAAAATCAATCTTGCAATATTGTTAGTCATGCTTTTGAAACTCTTTTCATGATTGAAGATTATAATTTTGGATTATGCTAACGGCCCGTTAAAAACGGTTGTAATAATCATGTAAATTGAATCAATTTATCCTATTGACGTTCCAGAAATATAAAAAATAAAATTTGAGATGTAATATTGATAATAGCTAATTGATATGAATAGATATAGGTAGTTAGGTAGAACCTCATCCGTAATAGAGGTGATACAAAGATTCACCATTATAGTTAGATGGAATAAAATCCTTCATCTGTCAATTTCATTACGGTAAAGCTCTATCAAAAGATACGGAGCTTCACAATCAGATGTTAGCTAAAACCCAGCACAATAATATTAAATTCCCCTGTATCAACGTAAAAGTAGATATGCTGTTTAGTCCCACAGCTTTGCTGCTATGTTCCGAGATGTATCCAGGTTCCACAATCTTTATCTTCCATCCCAAGTTATTATGCGTATAGCACTAGAAAAATGAAATAAAATGAGCGATTTTGTTATGAATATATGTTATCAACACAGATGCTTGATTTTAAATAGCTAACAGGCATGGAAAGTAGTACTTTTCGCACGCGACTGCAGTTGCACGAAAGACGCGGAGCGGAGTTCGGGCAGGCCTCGAAGGGTACAATGTTTTTCCTACGAGTGTTTTTGTCCGCATTATTTATGGTTTATTGTGTCAACAGCAGCCCAACAAACCTTACCACCGAATTTGTATACATGATTATTATAGATTCATCATGGTCATAAAATATAAAATGTGAAACATTCATTGAAACATCGCTCTGCAAAATATATTCAATTTTTATTATCGTTCTTTTTTGAAATTATTTCATCTTCATGGACTATCTGTACGTCCTGTCTGGTCCTGTCTGTGTACGCTGTGTCTGACAATTTGACGTTACCATTGCCACAGAATACCCAATAATCAGAATAGCATCTATCGCGCGGGAGTTGGTTCGCGCATTTGAACGACACAGGTTGTCGGCCATCTTCCTGGGTTACTTGTTTACATGTTTATCGAATTGAGCTATAGAATAATCGTGTGAAATATTCAGATATTCAAGTACATATTCTATTTTTGCGTTGTTGTGTTGTTTTATGGGTTGTACTGTTCGAATAAGTTTTGGTGCCTACCTCTAATTTGGTTGTGAATATGAAGTCAATAATAAATTCTTCATCTGCTTCATCTGTAATTGTCGACATGAGTACTCAAAAGAAACTTAGAGGTGATCATGTGTGCGCTGCTATAGGCTGCAAAAACAATTTTAGGACTTGGCTTTATTCCTCATTTGATCAGAGCCAGTTGAATGAATATACCCTGTTTATTACCTATTGACCAAACAAAACTGCAATTGGGAAGAAAATGAGTTTAGTTTTTCCGAAGAACAACTTGAAAAAATAGTCTAATGAAAACCTGGTCAAAGCTATCAATTCAAATTTTCAGCAATGTTTGTGTTTATATACATGTCCTACTGAAAATAAAAGTTAGTTTTTGTAAACGGATCACATCAGAAAACAGATACTAAAATATCAAAGGCTCCGACCAGAGAAACACTTCTGATTGTTGGGTATTCTGTGCCATTGCCAACTTTGGAAAAGATATTCAGCGTGTCCTAACAGAAGCAGCTGTTTCGATACGCATTTGTGTATCATAATGAGTTCATTGAAGACGCAAAATAGGAAAATTGACATTCCTGTGATATCAGTGTCTCATGTTTTTTGTTCAGCTGTTCAACAACATGACAAGCGTGTCCACATTCTTTGAAGGTCGTAAAATGAGATGTTCAAGGCATTATACCCATTGCTATAATCATCTCACCTGATAGTATAAGAGATCAGGCGTTTCGTACGGCACAGTCCAGTTGAAATAAGCCGGCTCGCCCTGATCGCACTCTAACCTCAACGTGTCCATGAATGTTCTGAAAGTCTCCGAATCGTTGGACTTATCCACGCTCTTGTGGGCCCACTCGCAATACCGTCCAGCGGCCGTCGGATAAGGGTATCCTTCGTGATCGTAGTCCACCCCTGCGAAAATTCTCTGTTTCGCCTGATCGTCTACCGACTTCTGTCCGTATCCACCTTCGATGGAATCCGTGATGTAGAACGGATGGTATCTGTTGGCAAACATCGAGAAGTGTTCAAGTTCAAGATGGAAAGTCGAATCACGAAAAATAGGGCAAACCATAGATATCATCCATACTCAAAGTGGACCAGAGTATTTTCGATAGAGAAACACAAATAACTCGAAGTCTCTCGACCACACTTCAACTTTTCAACTTTTGAACTTTGAGTTTTTGTATATTTTCATTAATGATCAATGAGAAAGATACCACCAAGTTTCAATAAGAGAGCAAATCAATCTCTATATATACAGAAGCAGAAGTGGAAGCAGAGGTATAGGCAGAAATAGAAGTAGAAGCAGCAGTAGAAGCAGAAGTAGAACAAATGTGAAATCATATAAGCAGTAGTAGAAAAGGAATTAGAAGCAGAAGAGGAAGTAGAAGCAAGAGTAGAAGTAGAAGCGGAAGAAGAAGTGAAAGCAGAAGCAGAAGTAGAAGTAGGAGCTGAAGTAGAAGCATAGTTTTAGAAACAGAACATTTCTCCATCTTGCTGGAAAATAGCTAGAGTCCAATATGAATCCCCAAAAATGGAAACGAGGACCTGCCCAACAACTTTAGGCCAATCGCTCAGAAGTACAAGTAGAAGCAGAAGCAGAAGTAGAAGCAAAAGTAGAAGTAGAAGAAGATATAGAAGTAGAGAAGCAGAGGTGCAGAGAAGCAGATAAGGAGATAAAGCAGATAAGCAAATAAGCAGATGAGCAGAGAAGTAGAGAAGCAGAGAAGCAGGGAAGCAGAGAAGCAGAGAAGCAGAGAAGCAGAGAAGCAGAGAAGCAGAGAAGCAGAGAAGCAGAGAAGCAGGGTAGCAGAAGTCCTGGGCCCATAAGAAACTTCCAAACTAAACTATTAAATTCTTCACTATGGCGATGAATTTCAATGCACCTCACCTTGCTGGATTACTGCTATCATCGCCACCCTCTATTACAAACGTGTAAGTCTGCCCTCTCTCCAGTGTGATTTCTGGGATAAGAAGATCGTTCAGATACCAAGCAATACCCCATGATGGTAGGCCAGTTATGGAAGTATAACCGCGTTTGCCACCGGCTGGGCCTATTCTGGCATTGAAAGTAGTTTCACCTGGAACAATTATTAACGGTAATGTTCACATATATGATGATTAGAAATATGTACCTATGATCTTAGCCAATGGCCAAGGTTTTGGTCCACCTTCTTCGCTGAGATCTTCCAAATTGATCGTGCAGTCATGATCGTCGAAATTGTTGAAGTTTATCCTGAAATCTTCAGTGGTTTTGTCGGAAGCGGAGTGAGCATTGGCTTCCTTCAGCGAATTCAGCGGTCCGAATGCTGCAATAACACTGACCTAAACAAATATAGATTTCAATCAGTTACCCAAAAGATTTAATTTCCTACATTGAAAATTTCCATTTTTCGAATAGGTTGACAATACAAGTTGAATTTTGCCTGAATCATAAGAGGTATGTGAACCTGAATGTCTATTTAGGCACGATTTTCATTCAAATGTTGATGAATGATCTGACTGTTCATAAAAGTTTGCCGATTTGTACCTATATCAGAAGCCATCTATCGATAATTCATATGGAACAAACTTGACTTTCAGATTTCATATACCCACCCACCCATGCAGAATTCATGAAGCTTTGAATAAAATTAACTGACTGTATTCTCCTCATCTCAGTGCCACCCTCTTCTAATGTTCTAGGTTTTGGGAATTCTAAATACTAACAAAGCAACAAAGCTCAAGTATGTGATCCTTTCATTGGATTCGTTGGAACGACTTTGACATTTCCTCTTAAGGTCCCTGTTTGAGTGTGGAGCTGGAAACTTCGCAATTTCACAAAGGCACCTATTATAGGAACTCAAAAATAACTATAACTCCTCTATAACTACGTTTGTGTTCTTCTTTGGACAAATCTCTACGCGTGTGTAAAACCTAAATATTGAGTTGGATTGCCAGTTGTATGAGGTAACTGACAGTCATTTGAAAAAACTGTCAGGGCAAACTCAACTTGAGCCCTTCAATGCTGATTAGAACTATGCGTCACCACATCAATCAATAAATCAATGTACAAATCACACTGACCTCTCCTTGCAAAGGTATCGGCTGGTCGTTGATAGCTTCGTTGGTCTTCAGGGGCCTGCGGAATTTGATGGTCGTGATGCCATTCTCCCTGGAGCCGGAGATGACAGTGACATCGTTTCGACCCCCGATTCGCTCATCAGGGCATACGCCTTGCTTGCCATCGCATTGGGCCAGGTGGGACATGTAGTAGTCGACAGCTCGGAACGATTCGGTTTCTGAGTCGTAAAAGGCCACTATGACATCTCCGCCAACCTAGAATCAGTAGAGAGCTTGGCGCTTAAGGTAAGATATACGTGAGAGGTAAGGCATAATAATGTAGAGGTTTCTTCATCTATGAACTCTGGACTTCTTCCAATGATTAAAGCTGGTATGATATTATTGGTGTAATAGACATAGTAAAGCATGATGTTCTCATTTGACGAACAATTCACATTCCCAATGGCCACACGTACGTTTTTCCAAGGGTTTATTTGGTGGTACTGGTTGGATGAGTGTTGTTGGTTGAGAAATTCAACGTACAACTACAGCTGAAGGTCCAATGCAATTGAAGGCTCCAATGCTAAATCTAATCGTTCAATGTATACAATATAAAACACGATATTATCTGAGAACAAGTTGAAATCATTTACCTCTCATAAAACCTTCATCAAAAACATTGATTCATTCTATAGGATAGTTGTTTATTTACCGCTATTTCTCAACTCTCTGATATCTGTTAGAGAGAATAAAACGTGAAATATACGAATTTCAACAAATTATCCCAGAAGTAATCCTTTCATCGAACTGATAAAGTCTTATACGATAAATTTACGTTAATTCGAAAGTTAATCAATAACGTGAAATATATGTTTTCCAACAACGTTTGTTGAAAATCATTCGACAACATAAATTAAACATTGTTACCCATCGAACTATTTTTCATCGATCAGACAGTCTTCACAGTTAACCAATGTTCATTGAAAACGTTGATCGAAATATTGAAATGATAATAATCTGACAATCATTACTGTTGTAGTTCATAGCAGCAAATGAAAAAATTATTTGAACGGGTACTAAGGTCAAACAAATTCTGTATTGTTATGAGACCATTTTTCATCAAGTCGCCAAAATCCACACGGTGACCAACGTTTGTTCGAAACATTGATTGAACTTTTGAAATTAACATTTCTTAAACATCACTCGATAATTGGTTCATAACCGGTAATTAAATGTAAAGGTGAATTATATTTTTTCAACAATTTTTGTTGGATGTCAGAAGACAACATCTTCTGTTCAGTCCGTTTCCATCTCACATTGAAAGTTTTAATTCAAATATTCGACCAGTTCGGCTCGGTGGTCGAGAGCGTTAAGGCGCTGAGTGGGGACTCCCACCGAGACCTAGGTTCGAATCCTAGTTAGGCCATGGATGTTTGTGTTTGTATGCATATCTAACCCCGCACAAGTTTCGACTTATGGGGCGTTTGGTCCCAGTGCTGGGACTAACGAGGTATGCAATTGCGAAAAAAAAAAAAAAAGTTGAACAGATTTTTGACAACTCGTATGGCTGATATAGCATAGACTACAGAAGATAAATTGATAGTAATGGAGTAATTGAAGTGATGATGGACAAAATATCGGGTAAGTGAGAGTAAAATAATGATAATTATTATTATGCAAAAACGGCGATAAATGACCGATCGATCTGAAAATTTGGTAAAAACGTTGAAGATGTCAACCCAAACCGAATTTCTGATGGAAACTCAATGATAAAAAATGTTCGAACTCGTGGAAAATTTGGTTAATAAATATCGTTTTTCTACGTGAAATTTTCGTTGAATTAACATTTATATGAAATAATCTATATACAAATCATTTTTCACTGTTTTTCAAACGTCGCTGTGTTCATATAGTTGCGAATCAATCACTGCGGAGGTTGATATACATAATGTGTTCGAATAATTATTATAGACAAAAGTGCGACTACAGAAACCAATGCTGTAACCAGTCATAATGAGAGGGAAATAATCTTTCATTTCTGAACTTACCATTTGGGGTTTGCCTTGAGATCCAGATAGCCCGAATGCTATATATTGGTCTTCTCTGATTCTAGCTGACAGTATCATATCGATATAATCTTCTTCGAGCTTCCACCGAACTTGCAAACGTTTGTCCAAAAATTCTCTACAGTTACTTGGTAGCGTTGATCTTGGTGTGCTTGTAGTCTGAAAAAAGTAATCATATCTTTATGTCGAATCAAGTATGAAGAAATTATACGAATTTGGAAAATTCATCAACAATATGAGTTTCTACGAATTTCACTATTTACTTACTGGATTATACCACCAAGGAGGCTAGAAAACACAAATATAGGTGAATATTTGAAAATCGTTCTTGAACTATAATTATTCTTTTGTACAAAATGGATATAAGTGAATAGGTTCAGATCGGCTCATATTATGGGATAGTTAAATAAAAATATAATATATAAGGTGTATATCAAGATAACACGGTTTTTTGATAATGGAAAACTGGAAATAGCGCCATTCAAATAACTTAGATGGAGGAATTCAGTTCTGATATTTGGATTATTTCACTTTAGATTATTATTCTTATCTTGTGTTTCATTCCATTCTTTGATTCCTTTCGAAATTCACCGAGAAGCAGTTCAAGAAATTCACTCAATCACCAAGTGAAAATATACTCCCCAAAAGATTTATTTTCAACCCTTCTAGTCTAGTCATTTGGAATATTTCAGTTAGTTTTCATTGAAAACGAATGAAAATGTGACTTACAGATATTTTTGTTTGTCCAAGTGCTGGAGGGACATCGATGTCTTTGGGGACATGAACATGTCCAAAATTGTGCCTGTATTGGACACACCAAACGGCCAACCAGTCGATATCATGGACAGTGAGTAGGCCAGGAAGTTGTATCTCTATATCTTCTCCTTGATAGCCCCTGATAAGAATGTTTCAGTAAAATATGTTTTCTCTACTTTTTGAAATAAAATACTAGTCCATTAAAATTTGACACTGAATCATCAGAAATAAATGGCAACTACAAAATAGCCACAATGTTCAAAGTGGAATTAAATAGTGAATAAATACAAAAAGCTCAAAGTAATTTCCACAAAATGTTCATAAAATGAACCACATTGGTAGATTTCGGGAGACAAACAACTACTTTATGATGAAAGACGCCTCTGGGGGAATATAATGCCGACTCGATTTTTGTTTGCCTAAACTGCGCTGACTCGGCGGTCTTAGGACTGCTGGCTGGAGACTACCCTGCACTGATGAGAGTCAAAGAGCTCGAAACCGGTCTGTGGGTGTCTAGCGTGGCCTGGCTAAATCGAAATCAATAGGCATTCAATAAAGAATCACTTGTGTCAGTATTCGTTTATACGAGTCGAAAGTAGTTGTTTTTCTCCCGAAATCTACCATTGTTGTCCATTATATAAACATTGTGTGGAAATGACTTTGAGCTTTTTGTATTTATTTAGAAATAAATGGAACTGAAAATATGTTTTCGTCAATTGACTTTGGATATACTTCACCTCAAAGGATCAAGTGACCCCATCTCGTTGGGCACCTTGATGCCGAAGGAATTCGGCTCTGAGCCGTTTCCGACCCAAAAGTAGGCATCTGGCCCAGCTCCGTCGTAATGAAGATTAGGAATGTAGAAGGTTTTCGCATCTAGGATGCTGATGTTGTCGGATCTGAGGCCGTGAGCGAGTCGTTTGAACTCAGGAAGCACTCTTGGCTTGGGTACTTCTATGTTCGGACGTATGAATACTTCGCCAAAATCTACCTGGAATCAAAACAAACATACCTAGCTGATATTTTGACTCAATAATAATAATAATAATTTCATTCAGAATAAATAAATACAACTATATGGCTACATGATCAAAGTGAATAAAGTACCTAGTATGTAGAGATAAGTGCACTTATTGTTTCTCATAAAAAAAATATATATAGATGACCAAAATGTTCGAAAAGTTGCATAAAGATATTTAGATGAATGAGACATGAATAGTATAAAGGTGTAGAAACTGTGATAATATACAGTGTGACCCATTTTTAATGGAAACACCCCTGTATCTTACGTAACCGTTGGGTAAGGATCCTGAAATTTTCTGGGGAGAGATTTACCAAAAATGCACTCTATCACCAAGTGGGGTCATCTTCAGTGTTATACACTACTCGCCAACAGCCATATGGAACCACCCCAATTTCCTGAAAATAATATTAGGAGTCAAAATAGGTTGAAAATCACTTCGGATTCGGAATCAGGACGCCCAATTCACTAACTATTCATATTATTCCTGGAAAATTTTCAGTTCTGAAAAATTAAATTTTGTCGCATTTTTTATACGGAGGCACTCCCGTATCTTACGTAATTATTGAGGTAGGGTTCTGAAATTTGCAGAAGGAAGGGAAAGTCCAAAGATAAAGTCAATTACGTAAGATACGGTGGTGCTTCCCTAAAAAGTGCGACAAAATTGAATTTTTCAGAACTGAACATTTTCAGGAAAAATATGAATAGTTAGTGAATTGGGCGTCCTGATTCCGAATCGAAAGTGATTTTCAACCTATTTTGACTCCTAATATAATGTTCCGGGAATTGGGGTGATTCCATGGCTGTTGGCGAGCAGTGTATATCACAGTAGTTGAATGAATGAATGTTTATTGGCAAAAATAACTGATTAAATGGAAGTTAACAATGATTGTTACTATTCAATAAACATTTAAATAACTCACAGAAGTCATTGACGACAACATCAATGACTTGTACGTGGTATAATACAATATTCAGATTTCAGACAGGATTCAAGACAGCAGCATTTTACTATAACTCATTTATAATCGTGGCAAGTCAATCGTAGATGTGCAGTAAGTATATGTATATAATCGTGGCAAGTCAATCGTAGATGTGCAGTAAGTATATGTATATAACTGATCATGTAGATAGTTTGAATCTCTCTCTTCTGGGTCTACTTGCGACATGGGCGGTGAGGCTCATTTTGAACTTTGACAAATTATGTTGGCTTTTGACACTTTATGGTAAGTTATTATACAATTTTGTTCCTAGGTATAGATAACTCTTTTGTCCAATATGTTTTTTCATAGCCGGTGCAACATGATTATTTTTGTTTATTTCTTGTTTCGTAAGTATGAGTGTAGCGTCGTAAGTCGATTTTTTTAAGGAATTGCCTTACATTGACCTGCACATAGAATATCTCCCGAATATCTAGTATCTTAGTTTCAGAAAACAGTAGATCAGTCGGATACATTTGATGTTTGTTCAACATAATTCTCAAGAACTTATTTTGGGTTGACCCCACTTGTTCATAAAGTTGCTTTTTCGGTATATCTCTCGCTCCAGCAAATTTTAGGATCCTTACCCAACGACTACGTTAGATACAGGGGTGTTTCCATTAGAAGTGGGTACACTGTATAAAAAAATGTAAAGATGTAGATACAGAAAAAACACCACAATAAAATGCATAAGATCCGATGAAATACTGTAAGATTTCAAGTGGATTGATGTATGATCGTGCACGGCGCCCTATATATGCCTGTATTCCATATCTGAGATGACTCTCTACAAGTGCAAAATACAAAGTTTTAAAATTTTCCAATGGTATGTACTCTTTCATGTGTTTGGAGGTAAACATTATGATTTGTAATTTTTTTATTACGTAGTTGATATGTCTATCCCATCTTAGATGCCGATCCAAGTAAACTCTTATAAATATCTCATTTCTTCCAATGACTGGATACCGTGTATCTTATACCATTTATGAGGAGTTTGTGATCAAACAAGTCTTTTATTACCTTGTTGTGACATTTATTTTGGCCGGCAGTCTAGTCGTATTTGCTTGGTAGCTACTGGAAGACCAAGGCAAGCCGGGACCAATATATCAGTAAGACCACATGCACAAGCACTAGTAAAACTGAGATCAAGACATGTACGTTATTAATGGTACGTAGTATATTGTATATCTATAGTAGTAAAAGCAATACCTATATATTCCCGGACATGTGATTACTAGCCATACTACAGTGCCCAACCTGCTCTGTTCAGCAGTATATATAATATGAAACAGGAAAATAGATATTTGTATGCAGGCCGTGAAATAACTTTTTGACGTGCCGAAAGAAAAGTTACTATTAAAATTTTGGAAATTTATACATTTTGAACAAAGTTTCTCAGCAAAAATGTCAAGTTGAAATCTTATCCCAAGAAGAATTTTACGTAGAATCCAGTGGCACACTCAATTTTTTTTCCGGGTATGGTTTTGGAGATTATCAACTCATACTTATGATTTTTTATATAGAACACCCTGTATTTTATTTACTCATTAGATTCCTAATTTGTTTTCCTTTAAAATGATATATATGTGAATATGAAATTTTCAAAAATGCTCCAAAAACTCTAAAACATTGAATTTTGCCAGTGCATGGCTATGGATTTTCCATATAAAAAAGTTCCAATTGAAGAAATATCTCCTTTGATTTTTTCATGAAAAGGAAATAGAAAATAAAAAGTTCATAATGTTGAATAAGCATTAAATATTTACTGAAACAATTGAATTTCGAAATTATTCGGTAACTTATTATTCATTGAATTGTTCAAATTGATGTCCATTTTCCCTCACACACTTTCTCAATACGTAATACGTCCTATTGCATTGAAAATCATTAAAGGATGTCTTTGTTATTCCTGGAAAACTGCCTCTGTTGGTGTCTCTTACTCTGTATTAAGACGAATTGAAAGTGTGTCAATTGTGTTAGTTCCCAAGTTTATTCATACTATAAATACATTGATTTTCTTGACCAATTAGAATTATTATTAGTTTGTAGTCAAGAATACAGAGGATTGAAACGTAACTGAAGATGAAATAAATCGGGATATCATTTCTCGAAACAAAATGTATGTAAATCTGAATCGAAACAGTTGCGCTGTTGCTGGTGAGTTCAAATTTGGCGCAGATCGATAGACAAAATGTTACTATAACGGATACCTAACGTATACGTTCAAGGTAGAGTCATTGGATATTGGATTTGAGAAAATGGTAGACGAGAAAGGCGAAAGGATCCGAATGTAAAGAGAACATAGGGAATATGTCTGTTATGATAAATTCAATTCATTACCATCAACTGGGTTATATTATTTGAGAATAAAACACCACATAAATTGAATCTATCTTATCATTCAATTATTTACCTATCAAGTGCGGAAAGTAGCACTTTTCCGCACGCGACGGCAATTGAACGAATGACGCGGAGCGGCAGGAATATTGATTCTCTGGGGCTTCAATATGATGAAACAGAATGGGGAAGATGATGAAGAATACGTGGTGGAAACAATGTACACTCTCGCGATTTTTTCAGAATAGCTCTCGTTATATATAAATCGCCAATGAAAGTAATTGAATCGGTCATTTCGAAAACAACCAAAGTCACAAATAATTTCTTTTTCAGGAGACATGAAAAACATTTCATTTAATTAGGTGGGTATTTCGAGGCAATGCTATTCTATATACGAATTGTAGGTTATGGTTATAGGTACTTTTGGAAGACGAAAGGTGGATATAGATCATGTAGTTATTTTATTATTAATTTTCCAATCTGTGGGATTTAAGTTGTTCTCGAAATGAAGCATGATGTTTTTTATAAAACTTTTTATTTCAAACATTTGGAAAGTACAAGAAAATGACGAAAATACATTAAACTTGGATATAAGATATAATATAAACTTGAAAAAGAACTGAATATCATTATTTGCAGGCATTTACAGGCTATCCATCCGCATCAGAAGTAGTTGTTGTTTAGGCCAGATGCATATATCATTCCAAAATCCGGCATGCTCATCAGGAATATATTGCATGACCTTTTAATGTTTATTGGTATTTCATTTGATGAGTATGCAGGATTTTGGAGCAGAGTAGGTGGTTGAGACGAGCTTCCAACCACGAAAGTATGGGACGTCAAACAATCCATATGATCACACACTTTGATACTACCAGTATATTCTGAAGAAAATATTAGCTGGTTGAATTTTGATACCGTGAACTGGGTTTTTTGGGCCTTCGGTATCTTCAGTTTTGCCGATTCCATAGATACTGTGTTTTTCTTATACCATATAGGCCACCAACTTTTGTGATCCTGAATTTCCCGGCTTGGCCTGGATATCATTCTGACAGAGTATTTGAAACTGTTACTTGCTTTTGGAACTAATTAAGGTATAGTACTCGTCAGGAAAATACACTCTATCGTGTTTTTTCAATATCCCTTTTATTCACTACCCGTCCATTCCGAAAACCACACAAAATCTCGATGGTAACGACAGGACTCATGTTGTTTTCGAAATGACTGGAAAACAAATTGGCCTCTTGCACTCATGCTATATGAAACAGTAACTTGTGTTGTTTTCGCTCAACCTGATGCGTTTTGAGGTATAAATCATCATGGCGCCGAAATTTAGACTTAGCCCAGATATGGACTTATGTTGTTTTCGGAATGACCGATTCAATTATTAGAAAACAACCAAAAAAAGTATCCGGCTAGATCTGAGCCCTCGTGGTATTACCCCCGATAAAATCTTGCGGAGAAGTAAAAATCGTACGGAAAAGTAGTACAACTCTCAAAACGAAAGTTTCATGAGTAATTTGAAGTTGGCATCTCTAGTTTCAAGTCGTGATCACAAGTTTGTCTAGTTACAATCCCAAAATCATTGAAGTTTGAATCCAGTCGTGATCCTAAGTCTGAATAAGTTGGTATCCCAATTTTGAACTTGAGATCCCGAAATCAAAGTTTGGCTCCTTAGATATCTGGAGTTTGATATACATAATAATATAAATGAGGATTCCATCAGGTTGAGGTTAGTTTTCATAGTTTGAAGTTAGGGTTCAAGTTTGAAGTTGTGATCTATTTAATAGATATTTTCATGGAGGATGCTCTTCTGAAATATCGACAATTGTTCCTCCCTTGGCAGTCCCTGCGAGATTAACCCCTCTTGTTGAGGCTTCGCACCCCTTCGTGGTCACTTTGGAGACCTGCAGAAAATCTCTTTCCAAAGACTCGTTCATCCAACGAACAGCGAGGCTCTGGAACACATTGCCAAGGGAGATGTTCCCCGAGGCATATAACCTCCAGAAATTTAAGAAGAACACCAATTCCTACCTTATTGCCCTTGGTTCTCACGATTTTCTCTGAACATAACAGGATATCCCTTTTCGAGGGAACCAGAACATAAAAAAAGTTTGAAGTTGAGATTACGAGCTTGGTTAGGTGCCCGAGTTTGATGTTGGAATCTTGAGTTTGAAGTATGAGGATTTCAAGCTAAGGCAATGAGTTTCCTCGGGATTCCAAGTTTGTAATATATTTGAACTCGAGTTTGAAGACTAATAAAGATATAGGTGAGATTTCCTTGTTTTGGAGTCAATATTTTGAGATAAGAGTTCAAATAAAGGAAAGCTAGTCACTTTGCAGAAATATTCAAAATTAGATTTTGTTCTGCCGGCATTCAGACACTGATCGATTCAATTTCAGTCCATTTCTGCCTATTAACTCTAGCAAGGGGCTGCTCGTCATGGCTTACCGGTTCCATTTTAAATGGAGCCGTAAATCATAGAAACGCAACGACTTTTGGTGTCGGAATGCCCCCTATTCTTCACGCCTTATCGCCCTACTGTTTATTGCAAACCGGACGAAATGCTAATTTCTGTTTTGTAACTCAATCTCATTTTTTAGTAGGCGTAACGATGATTCATGCGGTTAATTTTTTTAATCTTTAGGATCGTGATAAAGAAAAATGAACAACAATGGTAGAAGACGAGAGAAAAACAAGTAGTTTCCTGGGTAATACCACAGTCTAATACCACGCAGAACATTGAAGTACCTATATCCTCCCGAAATCTATGCATCGAGCCTACACGCTAAATGATCGATTAATCATGGATTGACAATCTGGGATTTATTCAAAAAATGAAACACGTTACCATGGCAACACAATTTCTTGATCATATTACCTACCATGGCAGCACAGCTTTATAGACACTCCTTCAGTCGTTTGAGTCCTGTACGGCATGTCAATTGTAGGAACTGTCAATTGGTGACAATCAGAATTATTCGAACAATATCTATTTGTATCAGAATTCTATATTAAAAATGTATGCAAAATGTAGACGAGAGTGAAATCGAAGAGATTGTTTCAGGTAGGTATTGCGTATTTCCAAAAACTCTGTGTAAAAACAAATTTCACTTGGACTGAGATGCATTCTAACAAATAATTCAGTTCAGGTAGTTCAGATTATATAAAGATGTGATAAGTCTATGACCTAAATGTCAATGACTGATAACCTTCCAAATTTTTGAAATGATATATAGCAGAATATATCATACTTATTTTAACATATTTTGTGAAATCGTTAATTTGACACTCTGTTGAATTCAAAAATAGTTCAGTGGCACAAACTAGATGCTTGGCAAGGAAAGATTTATGCGGCCACGTTGGTAGCATTGGAGAGAAAGATGGAAGAGGAGAGAACTTTCCTTTTTCTCGTTCAAGGTTCAAGGTAGAATAGAGAAAAAGCCCAATAGTGTAAAACTTACCGTGAACCGCCGACACCAAACAGAAAGCCACCGTATATCTCGTATTCTTTTCCCCATTGGCAGCCTCAGGATTATGTCTGTGTTGTTGTAAGCCCGTAATACTGGCGGATCTCTGAAACAAAGCTCGAATCACTAACTTGGAAAATAAAAAAAGCTGGATCGTTCATCCAGGCGAGACCGTTGTGCTTTCGTCTAAGCGGATTGAAAGCTGCTCCAAGGAATTTGCTGAACATACAAAAAGTGATATACACTATGCTATAACAACACAGAGAAAAATTCTTCGAATTTAGGATTTTCAGGAAGTTGTATCGTTCAGATCAAGAATAGGTTTATATACTGAAATTATGATATACTCGGTGTGAAATGATCAGTTCATGGAATGGTATATTAGAATGCCGAATTGAGTTGCAACATTATTGTATTATTGTTGAAATGCAGATGTCATCCGGAAACTGCAACAAAACATTTTTGTTTCTATAATGTTGACACGTTATTTGATACTTTTCAAAACTGACCATAGTTTTGAAATGTCTTACTTCACGTAACTATTTGCTAAAGTACTTAAAATATGTCGGCGCAGATAGATTTTATTAGAGATGAAGTGCTATATAGTTTCACTATTTTGAGTTAACGTAAACTGTTTAGGCGATGATCGTGTTGCTGTTGGAGATAATTCATGAGATTGTTTAGTCTATAGGTTATAGAGAAGAATGCATATGATATTTCGAAGAAGAAGAGGAAGGGAAGAGATGTTTCAGTTTTCACTTTTCAGTTAGTTCTGAACCGGAGGGCCTCGGATTGCTAGTTCTTTTCTCAATACGCTTCCTATCAAAGTAGCTTGTACGCTTGCAGTCATTGGTGTTGGTATCTTGTTTTATTAGGTGTCATGTGATTCAACTGGTCATTTAGATTTTGATTGATACAACTATTGAGTCTGTTCAATATCGGTGGTTTGATTACAATGTAATTTAAATACGTCTCTATCTTGGAGATCCGATATCAGAAAGGAAGGGAAGAGATGTTTCAGTCAGTTCTGTACCGGAGGGCAGAGTTGAAACCATTTGCCACTAATGAAGATATCAAACGAGTCTATATATCGTTAATTTCAATTTTCAAATTTTTAACCATATCATTGCTTTACGGATACTTCAAAGTGACGGGCGAAGTCAACTTGCCTACATTTTTAACATAATCGGTATATAATTCATGTAGAACTGGTCATGACTTCTGTTCAGGCGAAATATTTGATCGAAATTAGAAAAAATATTGTACGTAACTACGTAACACAAAATGATGCGTCTCCTAACTGGTTATATAATAACTGTCTATTACCGAAGTTCATATTTTCCAAGTGATATAGAGGAAGCAGCACAACATTTTTTGTCCATCCATATTTTTATTACGAAACTAGTGTTGAAATGAACATTGCATCACCAGTAATATTTTACTTTACGCAACTGGTCACGTAAACTGATACCTCAAAATTAGAAAAATATCTATTCAACCGCATCAGCCAGATTGTTCAGTGGCGGAATGCTCTCAAACGGTGGACTAATGCCTCTTTCCTTCGCACTCTTGAATAGATCACCCTGAATAGATGGAAATTACGATATTCCCAGCATAATAACATTGAAACATCAATTTATACCTAGCCACAAGTCGTTCTTGAATGTGCCTCGTCTTCACTCAACTTCTACAGGTTTTTTTTCATATGGATGGAATTTATTAATTTTTGTAATTTTGTGGACATCAGGCTCTGTAGTATCCGTCAAACAATGATATGGTCACAGTTATATTGTATATTCTTTTAACTGTGATATGGTGAAAAATTAGCGACGAAATTGACGGGATAGACTCGTTTGGTTTCTTCATTATATGATAATGAAATGTTAGAAAAAGATTTTCCTCGAAAATGATTAATGCAAAGGTGGTCGTAACCAGTACATCACCAGGATAGGAATTATAAAATAAACTATTCGCGTTTATGATCAGTTCATTTCATTTTGATTGAATAATAATTGGTTTCGAGGTTTTTTGTATAATTTCAAGAAATCTATAAAAAGAAGAATAGAATCGTAAAGTGAAATTTTTCCATGAGATATTTATTCACCATCATCAGAAACTCCGAAGGGTTCCTTTCTCAATGTGGAATGTTCATACTGGAGATAGTACTCAGAGAATTCCACATCGATTGCTTTTGTTTCAGCAATATGGATAAAAAGTCGACACCAAATATATTTTTGCGAACCTGAAAATCAGTTTGTTCAGGAAATAACGACAAAGTGCTTATTCATATAATCATTGATTGTCAAAGATATACAAATTTGAACTGTGACAACCTGTATATTTGTAATTTTCCGTATCGCGCTTTCAAATTGGCGCAATCGGTAGGATTTGCTCAACGTTATTAACGAAAAATATCGCGTAGTCTCTCCGAAAATACTGATCTCCAGATATTCCAAATATCAATGTTTCTATAGACAAGAATACCAGAGAAAAATTCTTAGAAGGCACTGAATGAATACATTAGGAGAGAAGCAATAGAGAAAAAGATTGTTGAAATAACTTCACAAAAAAAATCCGTTCCTCACATTCACAGAATCAAATATCCTCATTATGCTCCGACAGCTTCTCCTTACTGAACATGAAACAGGTGGAATCATTACTCACTACGAAAACTGATCCAGAGATAAAAGCTCATGCCCGAATAAAAGACAAAGCCTAATCGAGTACATCATCTACAGAACACAGGTCTGCTTGCCTGTAAACCATTGTGTGTCCATTTATATGCAAATGGGACTTTGACAGTCATTCATCTTCCCCTTTCACGTTGATTAAATATAGTGTAAAACCCCTAGGAAGAAGGGACGTTCTACCCTAGCACCAAGCTCCCTTATTGAGTGTTGAACACTCACTATTTAAATCATCAAACGGATACGGATATTACTATTAAGATAATTGGGGAAGTCCCCTCTAAATATTTAGGAGAAAACCATGAAACCCCACTAGGAATAATTTGGACGTATTTGAATATATTTAGGCAGTGATTACTAATACGAATGTAGAATGCGTGTGACTACTCGGTAGGTTTTTTTATGAGTAGTATCGAATACCTACTCTATACCATTACAACTTCAAATTCAAATCAATCATTTTCAAAAATAAGCAAAAAAAGTTCATTTAAACATATGTTCGAAAACGTTTCAAGTTCCTTAAAAAAATAGATTTTTTATAAATTTCCAAAATATTCCTGGATAGATAGTGATAAAATTCACAATATCTGTTAAAATCACAATTACGTGTATTTTAGACCTAATACAGTTGATAAAGAATCATCAGGGGCGGGCTCACGGGGCAAGTCTAATAGTGTTTTTGAACAAAAAATAACACCCAGTAGATTTTTTACAAATATTTGTCCATGCTTGTCACAGAGCACGTGGAGAAAAGAACAGTAATAACGAATGAAAGGTGAAAGTATGTATAAAACGATACGATTGATACGTTCATCAACTAAATGACTGATATTTCATAACAGTTGTTGAAAATGATCCCCTCGAACTTCAATCCTACGATGCTTTAACACCCTGTATCTCAGAAACGAATCGTTTTCAGACCAAACTTTATAAAAAATACGACAAAGAAAAAGGTTAGTACGGAAGGATAATTCTTACTACCCGATGTCCTATTATCCGTCTTTTCGTAGGAATAAAGCATTTTCCCACAGTAAAGAGTAGCCTATGTTCATCAGAGATAATGTCTGCTTCAAATGGTGAAATATTTTTTCAAATCGATTTTGTAGTTTCGTAGCCTATTCAATACAAACAAACTGACAAAAAAACAAAGAAACAAATATTTTCTCTTCCTATAATATTAGTAGATATGAACGACAGTGAGGGTTCCTGCGCATTGAGCAGAAGCGTTTTCAGGCAAGCAATTTGGATTGAAATAATCTAAGATTCCTATCCATATGTGCTAACTCTGTATTTTCTCACATGAAATGAAAAACATTGAGAAATATGGAATCATACACTAACATGTATTAATTTGTCTCCAATTTTTATCCAAGAAGGGTCTCAACCATTACAAAAAAGTTACATCCCTGTTGTGTATAATTATTATTAAAACATTTCCAAATGAGAGCTATTATACGAGTAATGGCGTCTACAGACATAATATTGAATAATCGTCCAAAAGTTTCTTGTTTGGCTTCCTCATGAGCGAGCAACACCGTCCTAGCTTTAATTTCCTTTTTTCCCCGTGAGGACAATAATACGAGGACGAAATAATCGCTACAACGGGACCAGTTCTCTCTCTTTCTAATCCCCTTTCATCCCATAATACCTTCTTCGTCTCATTAAACGGCTTACAGTTATCATTTCAAACGGCGTAAGCCGATTATTTTGTAACTACGACGACGTTCACGATACCACACCGACGTAGTTACTGCTTTGGAAAATGTATACGGAACGAAAGTGAAATTATTGAAATCCCAGACATGAGGAAAAGCATTTGAGAGAGAATACTTTCCTCTTTGAGTATCAATGGTATCAACAAACGCTGGCAGTTTGTGTCTTCATTCAGAAAGTGGTTACTATTTAGTTACATTGGTATTCATTACTCGATTAACTTCCAATTCCATATTTTTTCAAATTATTTCGGTCGATTTTAAGATTTTGAAATCATCAATATTGCCACGGTAATTTTCAAACTGCTAGAAATTTTTCGCAAATAATAACAGATGTCACGATTTTATAAGTAGGGTTAGACCATAGCACAGTTGCTATAAGTTGAAATACGAAGGAGAAGTTCAGAAATATTATATATTTAATGATTCATAAATTTTCAATTAAGTATTGGTAAAATTCTTAATGAGCTATAAAAATCCATTGTGTCTTGTAATTTTCCCTCTTATATGGAGTGTAAGAGATATTCTAACAATAAGGTAAGATTTTCCTGAAATCAATAGGTTTTAAATCGGACAAACCAAATATGTTGAATCTCCTGCAGCTAGACTGATCAGTCTTGGTCTTGGTCTCAAAAAATAAATGTAGTCTTGATCTTGGTATTTTGGTCTTTATGTTTCATATTGGTCATATTGAGTAGATTTAAGTCCACTATTTTTCTTTCGAGATTTGGTCTCGCGAGTCAAGTCTTGGCAAGGTTTATTCAAGTGTTGGTCTCGCGAAGCACTATGCTATCGTCAATTCACTGTAAATTTAAAAACTGAATCTCAAGCACTCGCTAGAAATGGTGGTATCATGAAAACAGTGCAGTCTTGATGAAATCGATGTCATAGCAAATCCGAATTGTTTTGATATTCCATACTCTAGGCTCCGGGGACTCAACGCCTTCATCCTCTACCTTTTGTCCCAGGACAAGAGGAATAGATGGAAAGGTATGACCGTAGAAGAATTGACGAATTATGAATTGGGTTGAAAATATATAGAATCTGTATCTCAGAATCAAAGTTTGATTAACTCCAAGAGCGACATAGAAGAATTCTGATTTCTGATCCTTGATTTGAAGACTGAAAAGAAACTTTTCTTGGGGCATCGTTACTCCAATCTGTAATTTAATGAGAACATTAGAATGAACACCCACCTATAGTCCAGCGAGCACAAAAACATCTCAGAGATGTTGAAAGTATGATATGTCGAGACATTGAACCTCCACTGCGATGTCCTGTTCTCCCATGTATAGAAATTCATTCATAGCCAATGTTTGCCGCAGGTGAAGTTTATAAAAATATCCTTGGGATGTCACAAAAATACATTCTCCCTGGATTTTTTGAAAGCCTCTTCATGAAAACAACATAACCTTCCCAAAGCCTTTTGCGCACATTTGATCGTTGCAAATAAACCATTTCTGGTGGGTATATTGAAGACTAAGGAAGACAATTTAAAAAGAGCTCTCCCCACTGGGGAATTTTCAATCAGAATGAATAATACCCCTATATGTCGATGCTTCTGTCCTGAGAAAAAAAGGTTGTTGGTATTGTAATGAATAATGGAATGAGAAGACGCTGCAAATGCGCAATGCGAACAAAAACAACAAAATCGGGAAAAAATCAGAATTCATCGTTTTCTGGTGTGAGCATGAGACGTTGTTGTGGGGCAAACAAAGAACTGCCACAGATGAACGAAAAAAATACTTCCAATATCCTTTAAAGACCTCTTTGAGAGGTGTATATTATATCTAAAAAAATATCCTCATGCCAACATTTCTTAAACATGGGGCCAGGTAGCCGTGCGGACAGAGTGTCTATATTCTAATTCGCATGCGCTTGCCGGTCGTGGGTTCGATTCTCATCGACTGCATAAATTTTTCTGATGGCCCGAGAAAGTGTTTGGGATCACACGTTAAAAGGTAAGGCGTAAGGCCCCCGTCATTCCTTGCTCGCACAAGACTTTCGAAGACTTCTGAGGGTTGCTCGTAAGGGGGCAACCGAATGACGGATAGAACAATTTTAGAACAACAACAACAACAATCCCAAAACATCCAAGGCAATCAAAGAAATGTCATAGAAGAACAAAAACAATACTTTCAATATCATTTGAAGACTTCTGCGGATGCATATCAAGCGTCTCAAAAAAACATCCTGATGCATACATTTTTAAAACATCCTAGGGATACCTCTCAGTAGGCAGACAAAGAAATGCTACAGAAGAACAAAAACAATACTTCAATATCCTTCAATGATCTCTTCGGGAAGTGCATATTACGCCCCAAAAAACATCTTCATGCCAACATTTTCAAAACATCCCAGGGATGTTTGTACTTGCTGGGAACCTACACATTTTCCTTCAGAATTCTAGTACAGAACGAATATGAATGACAGGCATTTATTTGATATGTTTATAAATATGCTGGCTCTGAAGTTTCTATTCAACTCCAGCCCAGACATGGCGCATTAAATCTCTATGCAGAAAGTCGAAAATTGAACTTTCAAGCAATAGCAACTCCGAACTCATTCGAATATCTGGCTTTAAAGCATGGCACACTCACTTAGTAGTTAATAAAGATGTTGAGCTGACTTCATCACAATTACGTTCATCCCCTTGCTTTGCGCGCTCTCTGTTGGGGTTGTGTTTTTCTCTTTCCCTCCCTCTTTGACTGTCTGACTGCGGGCGTTATTCCACTCACATGCAGATCCGGATTCAACAGTTCCCAATTTTTTTTCTCTCCTCTCTTGTCTACCATGCAAACCAGTCTCGTATTGATGTTTTTGGCATTCTTAACACATACTCTTTGATCTGACCACCCTCTTACCATTATTGGAACTATTGGATACTAGATACACAATGTACTATTGTTTCATCACACCATTCTTGAACGAATGCACTAGAATATAACTCTTATTGCTACGAAATAGTGGTTCATTATCGGCGTCATTACAAGAGTTCAAATCGACTCGTCCCAGACGTCAACCAAGTTTCAACACAATCTTGCCCTGTACCCTGTGCCTACTGTGATTTCCGGTAATTTCTCAAAACGTGTGTTCACTTATTTCATAAAGACTGGCCAAGTATATAGTGATAGATTTGTGGAAGTTCCATGGTTTGTTTATATTAGGCGGGATTCCTCATAGATTTCGAGCAATAAATTACGGATGTTTGGACAAATTTGAGAAACTAAAAAAGATTTTGTTGTAGTTCTGAATTGTTACGGCGATAAATAATTTTAAGCTATGATGCATTCTCCTTTTCTTTAATTACCTTAGTTATATACCGGTCAGACTGGTCGTACGTTTAACCAGCGCATTCATGAACATAGGATGAATTTTTTGAAAAATAATACAAATTCAACATACGCCAAACATATATTAAAAGAAAATCAAAGTTTTGATGATAATTTCGAAATTCTACATGTAGAAAATGAAGGAATGAGACTCAATCATTTTGAATCATTAGAAATCAACAAACTCAAAAATGTTGACATTTCACTTAACGATCAATTGGACCTCAATAGTTCACCACTGTTGAATTTGTTTTCTTAGTAGGTAATAATATGTTTTTGCTATAAACCCTTTCAAGTTAATACGGTACACCGTATTTTAATGGTCGGTCGGTTCCATTACTTATTCGGGCTGAATAATAATTTACTGATTTTTGGAGCCAATCAGATTAAAGCCATTCCCTCTTTACATAAAATCTCTGCAAATTCTCATCAACGTCATTTTTGTCTCTCAATTCGGTCCCATGATATTAATCTGCTTCGTTCTGGATTGACCAGTGAATTCGTTTTCGTTTTGCAAAGGTACGCACTTATTCTATATAAACTTGTTGAATGTTATTGATGCTCCAATCAATAATTTGAAACAAACATTCGTCCGTTCACGTAATGATATTTTCTAGTTATTCTTTCGAATTATCGTATAGATAGATAAATGATAAAAGTTTTTCTTGTTTAAGACAAATATTGTACACTGTACTAAGTTCAAAACAATTGAGTGCTCCACATGATAATTATTTTGTCTAGGATACCCGTTCATTACAAGGGATCAAGCTGCTGCATGCTAGGTTATCAGTGGTAATACGATAGAAATTCTTGCAGAAATCAACGAGATTCCATTATTTGCTTGATACCACCACAAGTACGCAGGACACGTGTTACCATGACAGTTTCATGCACGTCTTGGAATTCTCAGTATGAGACCGATTTTGATCCGATTTTAGAGATTACTTTGTTAACATCAACTGGTTACTGCCACAAAAGAGTGTACCTCAACCTGAAATACTCAAAAATATTATAAACCAGCTTACTAAAGATCAAGTCACCGAAAATTCATCTTAGGTAGAAGCTTAAAGAATTTTGCAAGTAAGCATCCCTGAATCCTGGCCTGTCCTGATTCTCCCTTCCAAAGTCCAATATTCCCAAGTTGCTGTGTCATCAGTTGCGGCTTGATTGTATGGGATGTTTCAAACTTTCTATATCATTCATGACAACGAGAATGTAATCTGGTCTAGCGATATTTAATCCCTACGTGAAATACTCAGTTCTTCGGAGTGCCTGGAGGAGATAGTGGAGTTTCTCTATTTCCGTGCTCATTTATCACAAATGATATTGGACAAGATGAAAATATCTAACCTGAATCTGAAATCATATATTTCATTTCGATACTTAAAAATGGTGACTTGGTATGTGGAATGATCAATCATTTCACTGTAAAAATAATGATGAATACCCGCATATCATTCTTGTGGCAGAAGTTTTCTATTTTTATAGCTTACCTGCCAATATAATCTTCAGGATATGGAATGATGATCCCTTCAGGACTGGGTCTTGGGGAATTTCCTATCCAGAAGAAAGCGTCTGTACCAGTACCATCATAGGAGAATCCCTTGAGGAATATCGTGCTTTCATCGACAGCATAAGCTGTGCCCTTAATTCCATGAGCAAATTCTAAGAGAGGTCCTATTTTTCGGCCATAGTAGGGTTCGGGAGGCTTGATACAGTACCCTGAAAATAAAAAAAAAATCGTTGGAATATAGCAACACACTCAAGAAGAAAGCATTTTTCTCAAACTCAGATGGAAAAGTAACCAATCTCTAGTCAATAATTATTGATCATGTTGGGTGCCAACTAAATGAGGTCTGTAGTTTTGTTGTGGCTCAAACCTATTTGAATATGATACTCAATCAAGCGGATTCCTTGATGAAAAAAATCAAGGAATCCGCTTGCATTCTTCTGAACGGGGACAAAAGCATTGCTTCCTGTTCAGTTGATATAGATAGATGTTATTCAATACTGGAAACTGAACATGAAAATGGTAATTTTAATATCAATTAATTGAAACATCCTGTAACTCCTTTGTATACTAACATCATCACTCATCCATATGCCAACATCAGTATGTCACGAAGAAGTGAATAAGAACAGAACTTTCGAAGAAAAATATTTCTGCATTTTTATGTTGAGAACGGGAGCAGACTCGTTCCCGAAACGTCCAAAGATAAGTAAAAATTCGATAATTTTTCAACATATCTATATTTCTTCTCTTCAAACATTTTTCAAAACAAAATGTCACTGACAAGCTATTAAAATTTTCTTTTGAGCTCCCTGGTAGAATTTTTTTTTTTAATGCAGTGACATTTTGAGGATTTTTGGCAATTCACCTGATTTGTATATACCATATTGAAATAATACTCATATTTTTAATTTATATAGAAACGAGCAGAGAAAATCCCAAATAATCAAGTAAAATGGACCCCTAATACGAATTTCACATTGGTTTGTTGTTAAAATCACCGCGCCAATAAGTCTATCGCAGAACCATGCGTTTGAGACTTTTGAGAAATAATAGTAATTTGCAGTGCTGAAGTTAGCTCTCCAATTTTGAAGGGGTTTAAGCAGGGGCGAAATTTCAGTGGACACCAAGGAGGGGGCAAGGAACCTAGAAACAACGGTCGCACAGAAAAAAATGCGCCGCAGGCGATTTTTTTGGGCTCAAGGTCAAATGCCTTCTCATTGAAAATTAGATTCAGCCCCCCCAAGGCCCCCCTGTCTTCGCCACTGGACTAGTTTGAAATTCTTACGAAACATGATTTTATACAGGGTGTTTCATAATTGAATGTCAATATTTGGGGAGGCGATTTTTGGGCCCATTCTAAGAAGAAAGTTTCATATGAACGTATGACCTAAACATCCTAACTTTTGAGATACAGGGTGGTAAAGTTCTCAAAAATTAATAGTTTTTTATTAATATCTGTAATACCACTTCAGATATTCTGATGAAATTTGGCATACATGTACTATGTATCAAGATGCATCAGTAAGCGTACCACATTTTTTGTTGTTGCCACCAGTGGCGTTCGTATGGAATTTCACATACCTATTTTGGCAGACATTAATGGTACGCCACTGATTAATCTCCAAATTGAAATCATTCCTGAAATTCCCAAACATTTCTAAGCAAATTTGATCACTACAATTTTTTCAATCTGATGCACGGTTTTCGCTTAAAAATATAACAAGCTTTTTACTACATGATTATAGCAATATCGTTAATATGACAATATCACAATGCAGAGAACTAGATTTTATTTCTTAGATCAAATTTCAGAAATACAATTCATAGTTTATGAACTTCGTATTCATATTTGGTATTTTGGAATTATCACTTCTCATTGTAGTAGGCTATATTAATTTTCGAGAATTTTACCACCCTGTATCTCAAAAGTTGGGATGTTTAGGTCATATGTTCATATGAAACTTTCTTCTTAGAATGGGCCCAAGAATCGCCTCCTCGAATATTGACATTCAATTATGAAACACCCTGTAGATAGTCAAATTAAAAAAATATAGTAAATAAAATAATGAAAGTGTGTTGATAAATACACATCATGGAAAATATTAGCATCTTCGTAATCACGCACACACTTTCATCATTTTATTATCTACTTCTTTTTAGTTTAGCTATATCTATAAACACGTGTTTCTTCAGTTTTTTCAGATTTTTTATATTTTTTGTGATAATACCCAATTTCGACAAAAGAATCCTAATCTCAGACCCCGAAAGCCACTAGATACGAATTTTTAATAGAATATCATCATTACAAAACCCGTCCGCCATATTGGATCCGCCATATTGATTTTCCCAATTTGGACGAAAGAATCATAATTTCCGACCCCGAAAACTCCCAGATACTAATTTTGAATTGAAACCGCCATCTCGAAATTCCAATATTGACAAAAGCATTATAATCTCCGATCCCAAAAATCTCCAGATCCCAATTCAAAATAGAATTAGCACATAATTCCGAACCTCGTCCGCCATATTGGAATCGCTAACTCTAATTTCCCAAATTTGACGAAAGACTCATAATCTTCGACCCCGAAAACTCCATGGTACCAGTTTTCCTATGGAATCGGATCATTATTACTAAACTCGTTCGCCATAGTCGATCCCCCCATCTTGAATTTTCAAATTTTGACGAAAGAATCATAATCACGGAGTATATACAGGGTGTCCCTGAAAGGTCTGTACAAAATGATACCATAGACCATAGACCCCTGAGACCAAAAGTTAGATCATTCAACTTAACTTACTTCTATACAAAAATGCTCGGTTTAGTTGCTTGATTTCTTATGTTTAATTTGTATACACATTCATACTATATGTCAATCAAATTGATTCCGTTCTTAATAAAATTAACTACACTGCTTATGCAGATGATTTTTCTCTGACTGTATCGGCTCCTGATTCGCTCTCTGTGGTCGAAAAATGTAGTAATTCTGTAAGTCTAGCATCTGATTATTTCAATGATAATGATCTATTTTTTATCAACGTTGAAAAGACACAAATCATCAGATTTCATCATCGTCAGAATAAGACAGATCAACTTGTTTTCGACCATAATAACTATATTTTTGAAAATACTATTGGTCCAGTAAAATTTTTAGGGATAAATTTCGAGTATTTGGATTGGAAATCTCAATGTTCTCAGTTAGTTTCAAAATTGTATTCTCTGGCTATCAAGAATTTACGTTTTGTGCTTGATGAAAATCAGCAACATTTTTTAATCATTTGTTTCTTCAGTTTCATATTCTAACATTGCTTTGCATCCTTATATTTGAAACATTTGTACATGTATTTGAAAACAAACAAAATTTTTTAGTAAATAGCGCTATTCATGAAATTGATACAAGACGCAAAAATCTTTTTCATGTATTGTTGGAGTATCACTCTGTATTTTAGACAGATGATGTCAGAGATGTACATTTGAATTGTCAATAGACTTAATCATTTTATTACATCAATAAAGATCATTCTGATATTGAACATATCATGGCGCAGTCGGTAATTCAATAGTGTACTGCAGAATATCGTTACAATGCCGAAGGGTTCGAAGAAATATAAAGGTGATTCGAGTGAAGACATTGAATCAAAATTACTTCCCATTGAGTCTACCATATCTTCGACGCAAGATGCTGTAAAGGTGCTTGAAGAGACTACTAAAAAGTCGATCTCTGATATGAAATCAGATTTCGATGACAAGTTGAAAAAATTGCAAGATACAATGGATGCTTTGTTGCAATCACAAGGTTGTACGAATTCAAATATCGAAGATAGACTTAATCATTTTATTACATCAATAAAGATCATTCTGATATTGAACATATCATGTATCATATACTAAAATTGCTAAATTCAAAATAACTTATGTTGCTCCGAACTATATTGGGCCCAAAATGTTCAATCATTTACCTGACATAATAAAAAATAGTGATTTTATATCTTTGTTCAAACGTAGGATTAGAACTTTTTTAGTAGATAAATGTTTTTACAGTGTAGGAGAATTTTTCTCATTATGAATCTTCGATTCTGACCATTTGACTATTCCTATATAATATTTGTATTGTCAAAAGGAAAATAAATGATTTATTATTATTAATATTACAACATCCTGTCTTTAGAATTCGTGGAGATATGTGTAACAAATTGAATACAGTTATGATTGATGATTTCATAAGAATAATTCTGTGTGAACACCCGCCAAATTTCAAATCGGTTCGTTTGAAAAGTGGGTCAAAATCAAGCCCAAATCAGGAGTCGTTTTTTTTTTCTTTTTTTTTTTTTTTTCGCCGAGGTGGTTGAAATCTTTTATAGACATCATATGGGTCCAATCCCCCATATGATAGTGTGGGAGTCCCCTCCAAGATATACCCACTAAACACTCCACCCCGTTTGTAGGCTCCGACGACACTTAGGCCTAGTGGCCCATTGTATCTCACCTACATGCCGTTATCAATTTTACCACATACGACTCATGGTGCCTATTAAGGGCCACTTCAATATGAAACACCCTTTTCGTTCAGGTTCCTGAAGATTGCTCTTCCGATCCCTGTTCTACGAAGAAGGCCAAAAGTTTTCCTTCTCCTTCGAGTGACGGGGGAAGGGGTTGGTCCAGCCCTGTGGTGCCCCCTGCACAGGGCTAAGGCTGTTTACTCTGGGATGTTGCCCTGTTTCCCAGAGGAGTCGGTTACATAGATACATACATGTTATCTCGTGGTTTTCGAAATAGACTTTTTAAAAACAATTTTATTTATTCCGGCATAGATTAAGTTTATACAATGATAGCTTTATTTCAAGACTGGCTTTTGATACAATATGAAATGAATTTATATTAAAAATAATGCTGATGCCAGCGTCAGCAGATATTATATTCCATTTCTGCGGATGCTGACTTCAAGGTCAAGATCATGTTCTGAGGAATTGTTATCGCTGGTAAGTTGATACTACTGAGAACAATGGGAACTGATTTCAGCATAGGTATGACATACATACATCCATCCAAACATTAATACATACAGGTGAATCTAATAAAAGCGAGAAAGCCCGTTAATTCTTCTCAGTAGGTAAGGATGACGTGATGACGATTCAATTCGCTATTATTCCGATCAATAAAAATTCGTACGACGATGAATTTCATCTTTGATATCGCACAATCGCATAATATTCCCTTCCCCCAAGTCACGTAACCGGTCGTTTTCTTCATTCATAACGAAGGGTCAGAGAGCTTTTATCGAAGGGGAGACTTTATGGTCCTTGTTGTCGCGTTTATGGCAGTTATCGATAATAAAATATATCCCTAATGACAAATTTCGAAGTAATAACTTCACCGAGCCTACACCAATTTGATGGGGATTCAAATGGTGGCAACGGCTAATGGTAGCGTGTCAGGAAAATTTAGTTCTTTATGTAATTGTTTTTCTACCCACACGTCAGTTAACGGTGATTTGTGACTCATATATATATATATATATATATATATATATTGGATCTTTCTTTTATTTTATTCAGACCAGGGAAGAGTCTCTCTTATCCTGATATCTATTATGGAACAAAATAAAAACGGTATTGAAGTTTGATGCGAACAGCCCTTCTGCCCCAAATAAGTTTCAGAAATACATTCTGAGAATTGAAAGAGATCGAACGGAATAAATAAATATCAAAAACTTGAGAATAGTAAATTTGGTCATAATGTCGATATTTTCTCTAGTTTATGGACAATCTCGGTCTTTTGAACTTTGATTGATCACCTGGGTCATAATCAACTGCATTTCGAAGAAGCTGATTCTCATGAACCTCAGCTTTTTCGAAAGTCTTGATGTTTCGTTCTTTAATGACTGACACAATTGATGGGAGTTTCAGATCCCTGGCGATCTGGTTATTCCGAACATACCAAGGAGATCCTGTCACCATTCTCTCGATTTTGTTTCGTAATGTTTGTAATCTGGTGATATGAGATTTAGCTGTGTGGCCCCAGACTACTGAGGCATACAGTAAAATTGGCCTGATAGCCATGATATAAATATTCAATTTTTGTCTGAAACCCAATTTACTTCGTCTGTTTAGAAATGGATACAGGGCTCCAATGGCTCGTTTAGATTTAGAAACTTGCTGTTCAATGTGCTGGGCCCAGGTGAGCTTTTTGTCAATGCAGACACCTAAGTATTTAACTTGTGAAGACCACTCTAACTCATGACCATCCAGGACTATTCTGGTTATGGGAGGCCTCCGCTCCCTTCCGAGTGCGACCAATTGTGTTTTTGTAGGATTCAATTTGATCTTCCATCTCAGGAAGTACTCCTGAAGAGAATTCAGTGCGCTTTGGAGGTTCATAGCTGCTTGCTCGAAATTTGTCGAATATGCAAGAACTGCCGTATCATCAGCAAAAAGCGACATCTTGCACATCACTGGTCTTGGCAAATCGCTAGTATATAAACTGTACAACAGCGGAGATAAAACTGCACCCTGAGGAACACCAGCTTCAATGGGCTTGATAACAGATCGTTGATCATCAAGTTTTACTTGAAAAGTTCGATTTTTCAGAAATGAACACATCAACTGAATCAAATCGTCAGGAAAGCCCATATCGATCATTTTGTATAAGATACCATCATGCCACACCTTGTCAAATGCTTTCGCTATGTCAAGGAGAGCAAGATGGGTCTTTTGTCTATCATTTCTCAACGATATTGTGTTCTCAATGAGTCTCAAGACTTGTAGTTCAGTTGAGTGGCCAGTTCTGAAACCGAAATGAAATATATCCCTAATGACAAATTTCGAAGTAATAACTTCACCGAGCCTACACCAATTTGATGGGGATTCAAATGGTGGCAACGGCTAATGGAAGCGTGTCAGGAAAATTTAGTTCTTTGTGTAATTGTTTTTATACCCACACGTCAGTTAACGGTGATTTGTGACTCATGTTCTCATGTAATGTGCTTGTAATGTCTTTTCTGTAATGATGTCTGTATTAACCAAAGTAAAAGGGGAAGGGGCATGGGCACCCGCAAAAATATACCTCAGTGGGAATATAACCCAAACATGAAAGAACACTAATTTCTAGGAAAAATACTATATGACGTTCATCCCAATGAAAAAAGGTTCAGAGAGTTGTTTTGAATTTTCCATTCCTTCTAGATTTCCCAAAATGAATTCCCAAATAAATGGTCCCGTTAGAACCACAGAACTCATAACCTTCCTACCTTATGGAATCCATAGATGTTCATAAAATTTTCAATCCTCTGCAATTTGGCTATCAGCCAAAAAAAGTACAGACGATGCTGTTTTCTCGTTTCTGAGAGAGCTTAACAGAAATTCAAATCTGAAGGAAGTTGGTGAAGCAGTTTTTTGTGACCTTTCGAAAGCTTTTGCGCAAATTCCAGCACTATGTCATCAGAAACCAGAGCCTTAGCTGGATTAAATCTTACATTTGCGAGCGAACACAAATCGTTAGAACAGATACGACGTGTGAGACTAGTTCAGTTTGTCATGGTGTGCCACAGGGCTCTGTTTTGGGGCCTATCCTGTTCTTATTGTATTTTAATGATTTGGCTTGCCTCAGGATCGATGCAAAATTCACTAATTTTGCAGACTAGATAACTATCCTGTGGAATGATACTGAAGTGAAGGATATTCAAATGAAAACTGTCAACGATATTTTCGCTGTGAGAAGGTGGTGAAACTCAAATCTTCTGTCGTCCAATATAGGTAAAACTAGCCTCCTGTCGAGTGATCTACTAGACATCCAGTTAGGAAATTAAGTTTTCATTGAACAGAAGAACGAGGTTAAATTTATTGGTATTCATCTGGATGACAAACTCAACTTTGAAAATGACGTGAAACTTTTGAGTAAAAAATTGGCACCTGGATGTTATGCGTTGCGTGTATAGTGTCTAAAGAACTAGGCATGGCCACATCCATGGCCATTAGTATACCATGCTCTGTTTGAGTCACACATAAGATATGGAATACCTCTCTGGGGCATTTGCAGTGAAAAGAATTTCAAATCGATCTTTATCCTCTAAAAGCAGTCTATTCGATACCTCTACAAAGTGGCACCTTGACATTGATTTATAATACTGTCAAATTATATAACCATCTTCCAGTCGATTTCAGAAATATTGTATTGTATTTTTTTATGACATGATAGCTCCTGACGGAATACTCTTATTCATTCAGGTTTGTGTTATCAATTTAGTACATACACTTTTAATCCCTATATATTGATACTGTTTTTCATTTCTTCAATCATAATTTTTTTATTAGTATGAGTATGATTGTAGCATCACTTTCTTGCTATAGATACTGTGATATTAGGTATATCTTATTCATTATGTATGTATGTATGTATGTATGTATGACTATGTCAGTGAGACATTTTTTTTCTTCAAACAATAAAGTATATTTTGTTTGATTGGCTGATTGATTGATTGATTACGACGTTAGAATACGGAAAATCAATTCACTATTCAATGAGATAAACAGCGTTGCCGTCTCAACCGATTCTTTACCTTGTTTGGATATTTTAACATGCATCGCTCTTAAGATTTAACTGATTTCAACAATGTCATGGGTGAATTGGGCAAGACAGTTTGAAACTCATCCTGTCTTGTTTTATATCAACTGAATTGTGTCATATTATGACATATTTGTTGAAGTAATGTCACTAGAGTTTGAGGATCGATAGAGAGTATTCCGAAATCGTTCAGTTATGGATTGTTGCATGAACCATTGAGGATGAGACCAAATTTTGTTGTGCTGCTGATCGAACATACAATGTGCTACAACCTACTCGATTAGTTATCATATATATCAGCTGTTAACTTGAAGAATTGGGAATGAGAAGAAAAACCTATACATACTATATTGATTACATGTTTCGTTACATGAGATTATAGGGTATACAAATGGATATTTGAATAGCAAATTCGTATCTGTCTTGAAACTTTCTTTTAGGCTATCTGATAGGAAAATTCTTTGAACGCAGTGACATTTTGGGGCGAATCCTCTGATTCGTCCTTACTACACGTATATTGAGATAATATTCATATTGTTATTTTATAGAAACGAGGAGAGAAAATCCCAAAAAATTTGGAATAATGAATGTACCACCTCCTCGATTAACCTACAGACAGTATTTGAGCTCATATTGGATTGAATCAGTGACTGTATGATGGTTAATACAGTCTGATTAGTGAAGAAATTGTTATTGACTTGTGTGTCAAACCTGGCCAGTATATTACAGATTGATTCCTTTAATTAACTTTCGAACGTCTGGGAATGTAAACAGTTAGGCATGGTTTGAAATTTGTTGCATTAACATGAACACTTTTTTCCATCAATTTTAATTTGCAAGTGACGCCCCAATAGATAATTCAGAAGGGCTCAATATCAAAGGACTCCAAAAATATGACATCCAGTATAGCTTCGACGAACCTAACCAACTTTCATGAGTAAAATGAAAAAACAGTTTCTTCACGACGACAAAAAACAATGATGATGTTTCTGTTTCATCCGGTATCTGAGTCCTCGTTATTCTCCCCTAACACTATAATCCGAATTCATCACCTTGTGAGTTGCAGGCTGTATTATATCCTGCAGAGGCAGGGGTCCCTAACTCGATATATTATGAGCTTTTATTGGGTTGTAGTGTGGTCTCTGAAGCAATCATTATCGAAACTAGTGAATTGATTCAGTTTGTACGGTCGTCTTTCCTTTGTTCTCTACCATTATGACGAAATAATGAAGAGTAGCAATATGTTTCCTACGGAAGGATAAAAGTATCAAGAATTTTTTCCCACCAATAGCTATACAGGGTGAGTCGGGAGAAACGCACCAAACTCCTGATGTGTGTATTGATCAAGTAAAAATAATTTTGAAAAACCCATAATTATAAATAAATGAATGAATTTACTCTTATTATACATTCTACATCTCAACAAGGGTCATATTCGATGACAAAAATCATAATAGGTGACACAGGCAGCAGTTATTATCACAAATATATCGAAGACTGGAACCTTTGGCAAGATAATACACTACACTTTTTTACCACAAACCAAAACGATTTTATTTTGAATGCCTTGAAACGTGTTTCGTTAACTATGTTAGCATCTTCAGGAGAAGATTAAGACACAAGTTTTGTTTTGTTTATTCCAAATAAGTATTGATTAGTTCTACGTCAGCTTATGTTTCTGAAATTTGTATATTCTTCTTCTTGAATTATGTTCTTTTTCTTATACGATTCTCATTTGTTTTCATTCTGAATTTGTATATATAGATGTGTGGCATTTCATAAGACTCGGCGATTGTTTGTACCGTTTTGTTCTTCTGATAGATATGTTTTGACTTTTCGATAATCGACATGTGAAATCTAATATCGCGCAGCCCTAGTATGATTCACCCATGATTAGATTAGATTGATATGGGGCTCATGTGCTACTAGGAGCCTCTCCACTGCGACCTTTACAGATCTATTGTGTGTGCCCTCATGTTATGTTAGAGTTCCTTGTCTAAACCCATCCTTATTACTAGACTCCATAGGCCAGACCTCAGGTCCTCCATATATTGAGAGGGCTGTGGTTTTTCCTCCCCTATCGTCGAAAACCTTAGCCTAGTCAGGCCTTCGCAGTAGCACAGTATGTGTGCTGAGGTTTCCTCATCTTCTTGGCAAAACCTGCATATGGTTGTGTCCGCCAATCCGATGTTGTTCATGTGTTTGTTGAGTCTACAATGCCCTGTCAGGAGCCCAACCAAGATCCTTGTTGTTCTCCTATTCTGGCTTAGTAGGTACTCCGTGAATTTTGGCAATGGTTCTTTAATGAACTCTTTGGCCTGTCTCATTCCCGGCGCCTTGTTCCACCATTCTCGAGACTGCTTCTTCATCCAAGTGCTGTTATTTGTTCTTTGCAGCGCTTTCGCTATACCACAGAAAGGTTCTGGACCGATAGGAGCACATCTTGCTCCTTCTCGGGCTAGTGAGTCAGCCTCTTCGTTGCCCTTGTAGCCTGTGTGGCCTGGTACCCAGGCTAAGTACAGTCTGTTTTGACTGCCCATGATAATCTCAATAAAATTTCAGGAGGTTGGTATTAGGTTCATTCGGGTTCGAACAATTACTGTTCTAGAACTGTTAGGAGTTTGTGCAGTAGAATCGGTCGTGTTCGGGTTTTGTGGAACTGGAGGACTGACTCTTTACGCGTTCGGGTTTCTTCAGAATCGTCCTGGGACTCTGGGACGGTCCTAAAACTATCCGAAACCAGTACCTGCTCTCGAGCATGAACCGTTCTAGGATTATTTTTGACGCATGCTCATTTCATTTAGTTTTCGATTCTGTCTGTTTTGTAACGTAACGTCATAATGATATATTTTTGTTTATTCTACTGTTCATTGCTCTTTTCAATATTTTCTGAATATTATGGAGTTAGTACATACACTTGTTAGTAGTTCATCTTCAGGAAGCAGTGGTGAAGGAGTTCCTTGCTGAAGTTGCTGAACATATTGTGCTTAATCTGATAATTCTCGAAATTTTGTTAGACAATCCGAAAAATGGAGGATTATGTTGGGGATACTTTGCCATTACTTTCAGATACATATAATTCATTGAACATTTCAGGTGAAAGTCGAAATTCATGTAGACAAGGAACAAAACATATTGAAAATCTAGCTGCGAATGCTATAATGGCATATATTCACCATTCCTCCACAGAGGGCTTCCAGAGATATTGTGAACAGACTCAAAGGAGAGTTTGAAGCTTCAGAATAATATTTGAATAGAGATACAGGTTCCAAAGTATTGTTTTTTTCGGAAATAGGTCGCGTGCACGATGACCAACCCTGGAGGCAATATATTGAAACACAACCTCACTTTTCTGTGAATTATTGAAACACAGCCTCACTTTTTTATTTGTTTACAGAGGAATCAAAAGGTTGAAATAGTTTTTCACAATATTTTGGCATACGAATCGTGTTTCTTGCGTTATTCATTAATTCAAGCATGCCTTCTCATTATTGTGCTGTTGTACAATGCACAAAAAATGCAGCAAGAGACTAGGGAATATGATTTTTCAGGTGAATAGTAATCTCACATAGTTATCATTATGAAATGTTATCATTCCTCATTAAAATTCCTTCTGCCACTTCTGCAATACAAGCTAATACTGCTAATATAGATTGAAAATGTCTACAACACACACGATCTTCAGCATGTCAGACCAGTCCTCCCGATTGATTGCATGAATCCAATCTTCTTGCATTATTCTAGAAATTTCAGGTATATTTCTATTAGCTCCTATTGCAGAAGGAATTCCGATGAGAAATCAGAGAAATAACCAAATTTCAAAAATGAAAACTATATGTGAGTAACTATAGTAGGTACTTACTTTTAAATCATAATGTACCATCCGGATTGCTTCATCTTCCGCTGCAGTTTTTGTGCATTTTACAACAGCACAATGTGATGGCATGAGCGAATTGATGAATAGCGGAAAAATACGATTCATATGCCAAAGTAATTGTGGAAAACTATTCCGATCACTTGTAAACAAATAAGAAAAGTGACGTTGTGTTTCAATGTTTTGCCTCCAATGTCGGTCATCTGACAGTTCTTGCACGCAACCCATTCTAAATAGAGGTTATGTTCTCAGAGATTCTCGTCTGCCTCGTTCGGGTTTTCATAATTTGTGAACCGTTCTGAAACAGTCCTAGGATTTGAAAAGACTGCGCACTAGTTCTACGCACTTCGATTCTTGAACAGTTCTGAAATCGGAACCCGAATGACCCTATATTTTATGTTGATTTTATGCAAAGTCAGTTGGAAAAACACATCACCACAAGCCGTCGGTCCCTTTGAAAGTTCAAAGAGTGCGACAGCGCGGCCCGATATTCTTTTGATGACATTGCATAAACTTTGAATTTTGGGTCTGATTATGTTTTACGTCTTGGTTTATTTGCCTAGACATGCGTCATGCATGCTCTTCTATACGGCCCTACAAGCGGTAAATCCAGACCGTGGAATCGGGAATATGACGGATAAACGGGGGATCAACCAACAATTGTCGGGGGAGAATCAAGAAGCAAGGAGGCGAAATTGACTGAACTGGGAAATCAGACCGAAGCTAAAGACGCGTTAGGTTGGTCTGATAAACGGAGCCGGCTGTGACGAACAGCGGATATATTGATCCGACTCAAACCAAACCTTATCGTATTCTCACATGAATTACTTTATTACTTATTCCGATTCAATGAAAGCGTTTAGCCGGAAATTTTATTTTGGCTCCGGAGATAAACTGCTCCCCACAAGGTTCGTAACGCCCTTGAAACGCTGATATTGCACTGCGTATCTATTAGGAGGGGGCAATAATATCTTCCTCTTCAGACAGATCCAGTATGGTCAAACATCCTTTAGTTTCTCGTTTTTCCATGCAAAGCCGATATTTAGGTTTTGTTGAAAAGAGGAATTTATTTTGCTTCTTTCCCCTGTGGACAGATATCACACTCTAAGGACCACTCGATCTGGACCGCTTTGGGAAGATTATCCGAATAAGACATCCGGATAAAACATAACAAAACATTTTCATAACAATATTATATTTTTTCTACGACTACTATTGTAAGTGATGAATATTGTACACAAAACAATGCCAGTAAGCCTCTCCTTAAGCACCGCGTGCGTAAAGTAAGTGATCGCATGGTGTTCATGGGGTTGTTGAAAGATGACTTTGTTCTGTTGCTTAGGTGAAGTGTCAATTTCAGTTAATGTAAATAGCCAGGTAGGACAAGCGTCTAGCTAGATCAACGAATCTTTTAAACCTCAAGGGTATCAGGTTATATAGTATAATTACAAGGTAATATGAGGGAAGGAAATATATCTTCTGCATGAAAAAGGAAAGCAGTGACGATGTGATTATTTCGACATGACTAGAAATCCTGGGAAAAGCGAAAATGGAAACAATTGAGTTGCTACCCGTGAAGTCTCGTGAAGATACGAAATCGTTCCCAAAAAATTATTCATGACTAATAACAGTCATTTTCGGATAATATGCTATTACTGTCAAAAACTGCACTGTGACTATAAATAACCATTGAAATAATTGGCCTGTTTCAATGAAAAATTTTATTTCATTATTTCGAAGTCTAAACCCTAAACATTTTTTCCTCAGAGCTCTGTGACCTTTTCAAATAATTATTGAAATTCACGATATTTAATAACATGAAAAACGCGAGAAAACGCGTATCGTAATCATATGGGAACACCATATTTTTTTTATCGCTTGGAGCGCACGAAAGGAAATCCCTATAATGTTCAAAGAACATCGTGCGTTTAGCTTCGATTTACGTATCAGATAGACAAGTGCAAGAATATTTCTGATTGTCATTTCAATCAGAATATGGAATTAATTTTCTGAACATCAGGAGTAGGATTTGTGATTTATGTACTCACCTAGCAAATATCTTTTCAATAAACCTTGTTTTAATAACAGTTCTATTTGTTCTGTCCTAATGAAGGACGTATAAGAATGAAGAGAATTCTTACAAACTCGACAAGCGAAATATTGTACCAACAAAATTCTCAATACACGGATTTATTGAAATTATCAATCTGATCCCGCCAAAATTAAGGACAATATTGTACGTAACACGTTAGGAAGCGCTATTTTGTATAACTGTCATTTTGCGGATCTCGCTTCGCTCGTCCTCCGAAATCCAAAATCCCATTGTTACACAAAACAAAGCGTTTCCTAACTCATCAATCAAATCTGTTAACAAAATTTACTCACAAATATCCTATAACCTGACATTTCACAGATACGTTGACATATTGTACAGTGGCGTTCTGATTTGAGGACTTGCTTTTGTTTATGAAAAACAATGTTTGAAAAATAAAAAACAGTAAACAGCTCAGAGTGTTTCAGAAACTCAGTTCACATCATCAGCCATGAAACTACCAAAACAAGTGTTGGTTGAAGTATCCACTTGTATCAGGACATTTGGTTTTGTGGTAGATAGAAAATCATTATCGAATTTTATTCGAATGAAATATGAAATGCAACAGTGCGGTCGAAAAACTCAATCACGATAATAACTATCAAAAAACAATTATATTAATTGCGAACAATGTGCCGAGTTGTTCAACATGTTTTCATAAAATATCGTTCCAATTTTCCTCAACATCCTTTGGATTTAATCTAGATAAAACGTTTTGTTCAATCTCCTAATGGAAAAAGAATTATAGGGAGAGCATTGAAACGATTATGTCTGTTGCTGTTTCAATTTCCAATTGAATAGATTTACAACCCTCTGTACCAATTAGTCGTACATTCACTTCAGATGAATATTTCGCAGATGAGAAACATATTTTGACCAAGAATTCTAGAAACATGAACTGCATGAGCAGAAAATAACTTTGAGATAGGTACTTATCTAGTGGCAAGATAACCAAGGAGAGTGGAAATGAATAATGAGATGAAATTTTTGTACGAAACGCGCTCATTAACAACAGTGCTGCTCCTGAAGAGGCGTATGGAGTTAGTAACAAGTCTACCAGTACCAGGAGACACTTACCTATCCAATTTAATTCTTAAATTTTCAGTTACTCTGAGAACGAATCACAGACTGAGAAACAACTTTCAACGACATTTGGGGTATACAGTGTCATTCATAAAGTTTGCATCATATGGGAAGAATCTTTGAATTTATTCTGAAATTCGACTTGGGTGTTGAGTTTTGTTTAAAAATAATTAAAAATGGCCTACTAGGTCGGTAACATGTGACTTTCTCAAACTTTCTCGAATTAATCGCTGAAAATGACCTTATTTGGTCGAATTTGAAATAAGTTAAATTAGAAAAGCTGATTCTATTCCAATTTTACAGATGTATTTCGAATTTGAACTTTCTATTGCAACTTTAAGTTGGTGCTATTTGTTGTCGTAAACTTTGGTTAGATATATAGATATGAAGTAGTTTGATGATATTTCGATAGATGAGTTTGGCATCATTTTAGTACTGAAATTGAAGCGGGGATTATTATTTCCTGAAGAAAATCATGTTTGTCGATAATTAGAAAGTTATCAGCATAATGAAGGTATAATGGAATCAAATTTTTTTATCGGTGTTATTTTTTTTAATAATACAAACATTTCGTAGAAATCGAAGAAATATCAAATTCTAAATACATTCATTATGTGAAATTGGAATACCGAAACAACTTTTTTATGTAAACTTTTCTGAAATTCGAACAAATAAGCCTTATATTCAGCGATTAATTTGAAAAAACTGTAACATTTGACATGTAGCGAAAATCACGTGACCTCAACTGAGTAGTCCATTTCTGATATTTTTTTAAGCAAAACCCCCAGTAGAACATAATCTTGACTGGGTATTGGCCCAATATTTTCGATATAGGGCCAATATGGAGCCAAGATCCTGTCATCAAGATTCGTGCACCTGGGGACTCATCGCCCAAAAGTCCAATTTCGAAATAAATTATTATTAGAAGTAAAAATTCTCATGAAGAGTTTTGTCTTGTTTGCATTTACTTAAGCCGGCCCTGTTTTTTTCACTTTCCTGATATCTTCTTCTGTTGTCTTTGATTACATTTACTACACCTTGACATTTCTCATTTTTCTTGGCTGATTTATCTTATTCAACCTCATCACGTACCTACTTCTCCTTTAGGTTTTGGCACAATTAATTATGTAATTAATTCATTGTGCTCTTCAGAAATTATTGTAATAGTATCACAACTCGTGATGTTCTGAAATTAGCGCTTATTTTGTCCATGTCATTTGTCACTGTCATTTGTCTTGTTATTCCGTCAACGTCTGTTTCTATGCTTGATGCTTCGTTTTTTCCTATAGGCTTTTGATGTCTTTCACAAATGTCCATTTGAAGATGAAACTTGTTTGAGTGAATTTAAGCTATGATTTAAGTAAATTTTCCCAATGTTGTGCCAATGATGATCGTTGGCTTCTTTTGGCTGTTTAGTCTATTCAAAATTTAGGTAAGTATTTCTTCACGGGACTGATTTTTTGGTCAATTGACCACATGGCCGAATAGGTATATTTTTTCCTCAACAACTTATTCCTCTGCAAATTAAATATCTTTACAGGTACTGTGTACTGATGTGTCTGAAGATGGCTGTTCGAACCGCAACTAGTCACAATACATTTTGTGTAATATAATTTTTGTGTTTTGGATGAATGATAAATTGACATTCATCATACAGAACGTGGAAAGAAATTCTGAATTGAGAAAACCTAATCAGGAAACTGCGTTTGAATTCTATAAAAATAACAAGTTTCTATCGTTCAAGTTCGAACCCCTTGATTGGGTGAAAGTACTGAAAAGGAATATTCTCAGATATATTTATAAACACAAAAAAAATTGATATATGTATATATAAAGTGATACATTGAGAATTCGAATTCTCCATGTGATGAAAATATTATTTCTTTCTCGGTTTATTTAACAGAAAACAACTACTTTCCTGGCTATACATATGCCACGACGAATATTGAATTACATCTATTGAACACACACGATGAGAACTTGAAAATAAAATCTTCTGAAGTAGAGAATTTGCATTCTCCTTCATATATAAAGATATGCATATGATATCATTCTGAATATTCAACAGAAAACAACTACTTTCCTGGCTATTTGCCACGTCGAACATTGAATTATATCTGTTGAATATCCAAAAAGAGAGCAATTTTTTTGTGTCCATAAATATATCTGAGAATATTCCTTTTCAATATTTTTTGAGGTCGACCAACTTGGTGTTATTCTGCTTTTTCTTTGAAAGACAAATTTGGACCACTGGGAAGGATGGATGGTTTCCATGACTCATTATTAAGAGATTTTCACATATGATGCTGACTTTATGAATGACACTGTATATGTATGTATGTATGTCTACAGGCGTTCAATTTTTGCAGCTGCAGTGATCCCCAAGTTATTTTGGTATATTGAATGAGCGGCACTCGGAATTCGCAGAGAATTCCTCCTAATCCACATGAATGCACTCTCCACACTTAGTATATTCGAAATAGGATATCGACACTCGATTTTGCTTCATATGCTTCTCACTCTAGATTCAGACAGAAAACGATGGAGAAAAGAAAATAAATATATACAGTGTTTTCTGGTGTCAGTATTGTTTAAAGAAATTCCTCCGTTTATATTATTCGATAATATACAGGGTGTCGGGTGTCCTGTAATGGCCACGTCAAACTGAAGGAGAATGTAGACCAGGGGGTACAGTCGTATTCAATAAAAAAGTGTACAAGTATTAAAAATAGAGGATTTCGGGATCCTAGTTCTAGTTGTGTAAAATTGGCTCAGCCAATGCTTTGTGTTTTCGAGAACCTATGATTATTCTACTGTCAACATTTGGTATACATTCATTCCTGATAGCCCGTTTTATGCAGAATAGGATGACGTTAATTTCTCTCTGTAATATACTTGTACGCTTTTTTTTAATGCGACTGTACCTCACCTGCTATGAAACAATCTTCATTATATATGTCTTTTTTTTCTCATTAGATTTTTCTGTACAGGGTGATTGTTTATATTTAACGCGATAGCTATCTCAGTTAATATAAAGTATTTTTTATGAGCATTCAGAATTCAGTACTAGGAAAAGGAAATGCAAAGAAGCATCGTAAACCTGAACATTTTACATAAACTGGTATTTTTTGAATGGAACTCCCTGTATTTTATTTTCCTAATCGATAAAGCTGTAGAATATAGAGTGTTCCATTCGAAAAATACCACTTTATGTAATTTTTTTTCGAATTTACGATGTTTTTTTTTCATTTTCTAGTACTACTAAATACCCATAAAAATAATTTATATTAATTTGTCCATTTGAACGTTCCTGTAAAATCAATATTAACTGAGATAGCTATGCCAAAATGCAAAATAGTAATTTGAAACTTCCCATTCCCTCTACCAACATAGTCAAGAACTCATCAATATATAATGTAGTAAAAATATATAATAATATTTCATGGTGCAATAGAAACATTTAGGTATAAACGATTTAGAGCATCTGATGTGAAGAATATTCTCCTATAGATCTACTACCTTATAATGATCAGGAGTTCTTTCAGGCCACTCTTCAATAATTTAACCATAAAAATGGAAGATCCATAGGCTAGTCTAGATCCTAGATATAGTATTTCGAAATTTCAATATTCGACTGTGATACCTATATCAGGATCTCTTATTATTATCATTTCCATATTTACATTTTTAATAAGTTTTAATGTGTTGTTCGTGGTATATTAATATGATTGTAGCTTATGATACCGTATTTATATAGTGGCCTATCATACTAATTAGTTTTTAAAAGTTATAAGTATTTTGCTAAGCATTTTGTAAGATATAATATGAACATAGTTTTCTAATAGCCCTTTATCCGATACCGTCCTTTTAAAGGGACCCTCGTTTTTTTCCAAAACTGGAAATCTGAAATATAGTTTCAGGGTCAAATGCGTTGATACGATATTTCTCCCACTCTGCTTGTCAGAAAACACGCCAATGAGACGATCCAGCCAAAGTTTATGGTATGAAAGACTTGCTCCCATCTCATCAGAGTATGAAGTACAAGGATACAGAGCATCCCTATATTTGTAAATCAGGTCCTGCCTCATACCCATTTCCTCTCCTATAAATTCAACCGAGCTACACACAATCCAGACCAATAAATCACTCGACCGGGGCACACCAGTCACACCCTGTACAGTCTGTTGTTATTCGAACGGCGTTTTATGCAAAAAGGCAATTTCCTGATGTCCTTCCTCTACGCCGAACGAGTGAAATCGTCACAGTCGAGTCGGTTTTATCAACCGAGGGAGTTTTTCCACTGAGTTTTTCCGAGCTTTTCACCGTCTGATTCCGTCTCACTCGGAACTGATTCTGAAAGTTAGGTATCGATTTCCATTGGTGAGCGATCGCGCTTTTATTTCACTTTTCATGCACGATCTCTGGGGATTCGAGTGCGGATTTGGGTAATCCTGATAAAGTTATAGTCGTGCCCAAAGATTTACATCCTCGCACGTTTGTTTCACGATATTGGGATTGGAGTAAAATATACCATTAAATCTTCACCATTTATATAACTCTACTTCACACAGATGAAATCAGGTTTCGTTCATACCAAAATATAAGCAGGATTGCTAAGCAAATGAAATGGAACACCAACATCTGAAATATTTGCTCGAAATTCCGTGAGATTATAACTTTCAAAAAACGAACCAATTTCAATTTGTTTTCCAGATTTCAGAAGTTTATTCTGTTGCCTTGAGAATCATGGAATCAAAAAATGCAAAATACGATGAATCTACTTTTCCTGAAGGCGATGAATTATTCATACTGGAAACTTGCAGAATTTGGAGTGATCCCATTCCCTCTGATTTTTTCATGATTTCGTATGTATATATACGACAAGTGTATTGATGATTATCAGAATACGAATCCCTTCGAGCTATGCGCTCGTGTGGTTGCCTAAAAGCAACATAGTTTGTTTCGAAAAAGAGTAGGGATTTTCGATGATCATTTATGAAACGAGGTGTATTTGTTGAGATTATTTCCCTCATTATTTCCTGTATAAAACAATGATTTCATGTCATATTCTCATTTGCAGTCGGTTATGCAACTAACTATACATGCCGAATCGATTGCTGTATAGAGTTTACAAGGACAGCTGCATGTGAAAGTCATTCTGTCTTATATTTGATCAAACAACCATTGAGGAAGCGAAATACAAAATCGAAAACACCAGCCTTATTGTAGGTATCCAGTGGCCAATCAACAGCCGAAATACAAAAATGAAAACATCATTTACTCATCAATATACAGGGTGGTCCGGTTCAACAGTGTGTTGTGCTCGTTGAAATAAAGAGAAAAGTTCATGAAATCATATACTTTCAAACGCGTCGTTTTCAAGATATAGGATGTTGAAAATACGAGGCTGAATATTGTTTTTCGATGAAAAGTTCGGTTGGATATAAATCAACAAAATTCCTCACAGATACTAAACTTTTCACGCTCTATAAGATGATGAAATCAAGATTATTCCATAAAGTAATTCAGTGGCGGATGACTCTGAATGAAGAAAAAAATCACCCCAATTTTTATAGGTGCATTCAATGTTCCATTTGAGTACAAAATGTGAAAAGAGATAGATTTCTGCGTTTAATAGTTCTGAAATTGCTTTACAACGTTTTCGAATTGAACCAGATTAACGATATGAGAAATCTAACCTAATAAAAAATGATAACTGGATCGACTAACACAATGAAACTTCAGTTTACCATCACCACCTGCTGCCACTGAATTACTTTATGAAATAACTTTCATTTCAACTTATGGAGGGGAAAAAGTTTAAGATCTGTGAGAAATTTTGTTGATTTATCTCAAACTTTTCATCAAAAAACAATATTCAGATTTGTATTTTCAACAACCCATATCTCAAAAACGACGCATTCAAAAGTATATGTTTATATGAACTTTTTCTATTATTTCAACGAGTACCTATACAACATATTGCTGAATAGTTGAATATCAAGATATCAATTTGTATCAGGAATTGAACATGTCAATGTGTGCCAAGTACTTACTTATTCCTCATGTGATTTATCACACACCTCATTTTTATTATATTTGCAAACACCCTGAAGTGAGATGCAATGATCTAGTAAAGGTACTTGATAAAACCATTAGCAGAGATTTCTAGGATCTCTTTATAATTCTAAAAGACAATTCATTTGATATCCAAGAACAATGAATACGAAACTTGGACCGAGGAACATACAATTCAACAATCATCAAAGAGCTTCTCGAGGAGATGATCGATCGAATAACAAAAGAAAAAATTTAATTAAGTTCGCATGAAGTGGAGGAGACACTCGAAACTAATTTGTTTTGCATGGTAGTGGGTGCTAAAGTTATGTCTGGAGTTGATAGCCATTCCGAAATTAATATGCATCTCTTTGATAAATTGTATAGGTGTTGTACTACTGGTGAAATCAGTATTTCACGATCTTAGTACAACGTTCAATTCCTTTTTTATCAGGAAAGCTAATAACGCATTCCTATAAATCCTTCTCATAGCACGCAACAGAGATTGCATCATCATCAGCATGCACATCCGAAAGTTAAAAAAATTTCCTACATACCTCTTCTCCATATCCTCCCAATAGGTACATTATATATAAATTTCCTTTCGTGAGCTCCAAGAGATAAATAAAAACATTATAAATATAGACTATGAAATAATAGAGCCCCAGGACAAAGCTTTAGAAAACTCCAAATTCAATGGACTACAAGTCGGATATTTCCTCATCACCTGATGAGCTACACAGAAAGAAAATACTAGGTAAATATAAAACAATAGTCATTCATTATACAAGTAAAAAAGTAGTAGATTTTAGCTCCAGGTTGTGTTGTGAGCTAAAATTTAATATTTTTCCCGTGTATAATACACTATTTTTTTCTGTGACAGAAGAACAGGCGAATCAATATTGAGAAGATATTACATTATTTTGAAATATGAAAATTATCGACGTGCAATTTTAAGTTTTTAACAGTAGGGACATCTGCGTTGTAGGCATCGTTATCATTCTTTTGAAGAAATCAAATATCTGATGTCACTTCTGTCAGTCTATTTCTGTGATTTGATTTCAAAAAATTGCGAATTTAGTGGTTGTTCAGTAATATACAATTTTAGAACAATACGTAACCGCAAAGTGGAATGGAAGATAAAAGGACTTGCAGTTCTTTCTCGGAGACGGTATTATTGACTCATTTTTCGGAACAATAATATAGCACAACAGTGTATATATATGTGATATATATCCGGGAAAAAAGTACTCACTTTTTTCCCACGATAAAAAAATAATTCATGGAAAGTGACATTTTATAACCTGCCAACAGAGATGAAATGCCAAACTTTTTTCCCGTCACAGAAAAAAATCACTTAACATATTACAGAAATGTCTTTCTAATGATGCTAATGGAAATTTTTGTTGATACTTTAATCCATTTCATTCAAAATCCCAATATGGATTCTTTAATATTTAGAGAAATCTCGGTATTTCGGGAGAAAGTTTCTTCAGTTGATATGAAATTTGTTTTTTTTCTCTGAATGTTTTGATAATAATAAAGGAAATATCTCATGATGTTACAGAATGTGTAATTATATTTAAAGAAATATGGAAATATGTATCATTAAAAAAGACGTACCTACACTTACACGTACTCGTACTACTCGCTTCGCTCGTCGTACTCCAAACAACGCGTGCGACAAAATAGTGTGTTATAAAACTTGTTTAATAATATACTATTGTGCCTCATTTGTTCACACATCAGTATAAGAACCCCCCAAATTCCACCTTCCACTACACGGATTTGAGGTTCATTCGGGTTTGAACTATTACGGTTCTAGAACTGTCAGGAGTTTGATAGGAGTAGTTCTTTATTTTCAGGAAGCAGTGGGGAAGGAGTTCCTTGCTGAAGTTGCTGAAAATATTGTGCCTAATCTGATAATTCTCGAACTTTTGTTAGATAATCCAAAAAATTATGTTGGGGATACTCTGCCATTATATTCAGATACACCATTCATTGAAAATTTCAGGTGGGTGTCGAAATTCATGTAGGTACAAGGGACAAAACATATTGAAAATCTAGCTACCGAATGCTATGATGGAATATATTCACCATTCCTCCATCACAGAGAACTTCCAGAGATATTATGAATAGACTCAAAGGAGAGTTCGAAGCTTCAGAATATCAATCGAATAAAGATACAGGTTCCAAACTATCGTTTTTTTCGCAAATTCTGAATAGGGGTTATGTTCTCAGAGGTTCTCTTTTTCCGCGTTCGGGTTTTCATAATTTGTGAACCGTTCTGAAACAGTCCTAGGATTCGAAACGACTGCACACTAGTTCTACGCAGTTCGAGAACGATTCTTGAACAGTTCTGAAATCGCAACCCGAATGAACCTTTGAGCTCGCCAAATACAAATCGTAGACCAAAGGGTAGCGGCCGCGTGGGTGAAGTTGTATTAAAAAACCCTGGGTCTCTAATTATTACTAACCGTTCGGTGTATGTCGCAAGTTACTGTATTGAAAAAAAAGATTGAGCGGACGGCATTGCCGAACGTGTAGTGTGTGGAAAAACTTTTTGGTTGAATCAAGAGCCAACAGCCCCCGTGAACATCTCTGCTGATATTCTGGAAAGCAACAAAGAAAATTGTAGTGTTAACCTATACTCTCTGCCGAATAACGTCCACTATTCTCTGTCTCCTGTCGATATTTTCCTGGCCCTCGTGAAATATGGATTAGCTATCGCGTTACCTCGTTCAATATAGACGATAGTATACCGGTGACAATTGACGACTGCAATAAATGGCATGTTGGAGTAGGATTGATTGGAGTTGCCATGACGACCAAAATAAAACCCATATTCTCCATCAGATATCATATGTCATCATATGCGCCGATGCAGTATTATGGAGTGATATAATTGTCACAAGGAAATTAGTCCAATTGGAAGAATGTTCAAGAAATATGAATTTTTGTACTATATAGTTAGTTCTACCAAAGATGTTGAGATATTTACACAAAAGGTAGGTATCAAATTGGAGACTTTACTATGGTAGAAAACAATTTGTTTCAATTGATTATATACTAACCATAACAAAAAAAAGATTTCGAGTCCAACTCGCTTGACATAAAAATAGGTACCAAATCCAATCTATAGGACTAGTTCTTTTTAATATATACATAAACCAAATAGAACAGATATCTATAGATATATACATTTCACGATGTACTTATGACGACAACACATCGTTGATTATATTAGGAAAAAAATGTTCTTGACATACAATGTTGCTCGGCAGTAAGTGTTTGCTTCCAAAATTAATTGTATCGTCATCGTCCTATCATTTGATAACATTTTACTCAGTACAAAGATTAACGGAGACCAAAAATATTATTATCAATGATACAATATTAGAAAAAGAGATCTCAAAGTTTTTTTTTTTTGAGTTTCTAACATGGGGAAACACATTGTACTAACTTGATATGAAACTTACCTCTCTTACTTTTGAATTCAGAAAAATCAGGATATTTTCATCTAAAGACCGAGCTTCTTTTAAGTGGATTAACGTTTGAGATATGAGATTCACCTGCATGGGCGTCATTTGGGGGGCTTTGGGCGATTACCCCCCTTCCGTGATTTTATTTAAAAACTCAATTGTACTTCGAACCTTCCTGTTACCACATGATTATTGAAGAATAATATTATTTCAAGGTTCCTGAAACATCATTCAGTATAATGAGCAGAGATCATACATGAAATATCCCTGAAAAAAAAGGCAAATCACAAATTTTCCTAAAATATAAAAGTTTGCGCCTTCAGCAATTTGACAATATCAACGAAATAACGCATTACAACCACTACCCACCAAGTATAGTACACAAAATCTGCAACTTCATTGAGATATTTTCATTTAATGAAAGTATGAGAGAAAATCCCATAATGTCTGCAAAACATCCACGCTCGGTTAACCTTCAGAAAGTACTTGAAATTATTTTCACTTGCTCTCCTCATTGTTCTTATTTTCAGATAATTTTATATCGATCAGAACAAACTGAGAACATAGGATTGAATAATTTATAACATGGTGATGTGCTGGAGTTGTTGTTACTCTGGAAAAAATCTGATTTTCAATTTGAAGGAATTTGACCCTGAATCCCAACCAACATTTTTTACCAAATAAAAATTGCTTTCTGAGGTTCTTGGCCCCCCCTTTCTTGTATACACTGAAATGGAGTTGTCTCATTTTCTTGAGCCCCTTGGTATTCAGTGAAATTACGCTCCTGTTTACCTGATATATTGATTGGAGAAAAACGAATAAAATCATTATGTTAAATTTGTAACAATATTTGAACCGTCACGTCTTTGATTTCTGAACATTTATTTAGTATGGTGCAAATGAAAGGAATAAATCAATTTCTAGCCAAACGGTTCATTTTTGTGAAATCTCCTGAAACATGTCGATTTTCATTTCCTTTTTCCACATTTATAAGTGAAAATTGAATATACAGGGTGATCCACATTTGAGTTCTGACGTCCGCGGTAATTTTATCAAATGGAACACCCTATAGATTATTAAATTTTTTGAATCTCCTTGAAAAGCTGAATTCCAAAACATATTATACATAGATTTCGTAAGGATTAATTTTTTTCAATTCAGCTTTTCATGGAGATACCAAACATTGAATAATATATAGGTTGTTCCATTTGTCGTAAACGTCAGAGCTCAAACGTGGATCACCCTGTATATTCAATTTTCACTCATAAATGTGGAAAATTTAAATTTAAATCGACGAGTTTCAGGAAATTTCTCAGAAATAGAAAGTTTGACAATAGAAATGAGTTTATTCCTTTCATTTGCACCATATCTGTATGTGTATATTCTTGCATAAAATCGATCAGTTGAATGTTAACTATAGTCGTTTCACTCTTTTCGTGATCACGTCATCTGTCATTTCTCGCCAAGGGGTGAAGATCCGATCAGAAAAAACATTATTTGTAAAAGTGATAACACGCACGGTATACAATAAATGCACCAATCGTCGAACAAAGCTTATAACCCCAGTTTTCCAGACGTAATCTACATGAAGAGATTGACAGATATCACTGGAGAGCAAACAAAATCCCGACGTAATATCTCCTTTCAGTGAGATGCCTGAAAATATACGGAATATAAATGTCTCATTGGTATTCGAATATTTTGCAGAGGGATCACAAAAAGTATTATAGTGTTGCAGAGGGATTTTATATACCGGAATACCGTGATATCTCTCTTTGTATTCATTATATTGCGATAGGTACCTATATACAGGGTGACATTCTCAATCTCAATTGGGAAGGGGGGTCAAGTGGTACATCATTTTGAAGGGTGTTCAATTCTCTTTCCAAGGTGACCCTAAGTTATCATTTTTTGTTAAGCAATTCTCAAAAAATGCCGTGTGAAAAACATGTAAAATCGAAAAGACAGGTCAATTTCATTTTAAAGGAAGACACTTCAAATGCATTTTTTTAGCCAGCTCTCTTGGTTCAACTTCCTTAGAACCTCATATAAAAAGAGGGGTCAAGATGCACATCATCTTGAAGGCCGTTCAATTCTCCTTCCAACAGTACACTAGGTCATTATTTTCCGATGAGCAGTTTCAGAAAAATGCCGTTCTAAACTTACAGAAGTAATCAGAACGTGCCTATATATTAGATATATTAGATCAGGTAACATTCATCACTATGCTGATGACACACAACTTTACAGCTCTTTCAATTTCCATAATTCTAAGCTCGCCGAAGAAGATATCAACAGGAATTTACAGTTATTGTTCGATGCCTCCTGTGACCATAATTTGAAACTACTGAATTCGAAGAAATCCCAAGCTATGCTTTTTGGTTCTAAATGTGTGAGAAAAGAATTATGTGATTCTCTTTCAATCCAAATTAACAAAGAAGTAATTCCCTTTGTGGATGCATGTAAGAATTTGGGTTTATGGCTAGATACTGACATGAGATTCACTAAGCACGTCAACCATTTATGCCAATCCTCCTTTAATGTATTGAGACAACTTTATCCGAGTAGAGATATTTTATCGAAAAGAACTAAATTAAATCTTTGCGAATCCCTCATTTTTTCTAGATTGGCGTACTGTGATTGTATCTACGGACCTGCTCTTCTACAAACTTATTCTACACGTGTGCAAAAAATTCAAAATAGCTGTGTTCGTTTTTCATATGGTATCCGCAAATATGAACACATTAGTGATGCCTTTCATGACTCTGGATGGCTGAAACTGAAACACACGAGGAAAATACACCTACTCACTTTCACCCACAAAATTTTGACATCTGGTTCACCGCCATATTTACGTAATAAAACTTTCTAAACTATCACTAAATACAGGGTGGTGCAGAATTCAGAATCTTGATCACCCGGTATATGTCCCAATTAAATATCAGTAGATAGTTAATCAAAAGTTGGGATAAGCCGTTTTGACCAATAATGAATAGTTTCGACAAAAACATTCCTAAAGTTGAAAAATGACGATTTTTCACACCCTATATCTCTGTAATCATTTCCGCTTGACCCCAAGTGTGATACATCGATGAAATCAGCTCTTCAGAGGAAATCTGAAAATGCAATAAAATACAGGGTGTTCCATTCAAAATAACAAAGTTGTTGCTACTTTTCGATAGAAGCGGCAACGCCGCAGAGCTGAAAATTTTAGATCGATAGACCAAGAGCAACTACGTGAGTAACCAGAATTTCAGAATGATCCTATGTCCCGTTCTCCATAAACGTCTAACGTACCATCGACCGTGAGTTACCCTGTATAGCCGTTCACAATAGGATATAGTTCATGCAAAGTCAGTTGAAGTGATCATCAAAGGAATGTCGGGCCGCGCTGCCGCTCCCTTTGTACTTTCAAAGGGACCGACGGCCCGCGGTGATGTATTGTTCCAACTGACTTTGCATAAACTTTACTGTCGGTTCGAATCCGGCTATCGGCTGAGCGTTTTTCTTCAAAATGTGGTTGTAATCCTGGCAGCACCTCGATGCCCTAGAAGTGGTTCGAATTTCACTATAAGCAGTAAGTCCCGCTCTTCCTAACCCCGCACAAGTTTCAACTTCTGGGGAGTTGGTTTCCAGCTTTGGAGTAGCGATATGTAAATTACACAAAAAAATTTTCAAAAATGTATAGGTGATCCCAAAGTGATATGCAGATATGTCAAGGACATTGTTTCAGAATAAGACTTCGTTTTCCAAATAAACATGCGTGTCCTCAAATGAGCCCTATTGTTCTCCAAATGAATAGGTGTCCTAAAATGCACCCCCTTTCAGCTCCGATCACTGTAAATTACGTGAAAACGATTATTTGAAATTGCGACCACAACAACGTATCAAATCTTCTGAAAATTGACATTGCCCATTTTTTTAGGCACTCAATTCAATTCAATTGCTTCAAAATTATGTAAATACAGTTTTTTGCAAGTTAGAGCATACAAAGTCACAGGTATATGGCCCAAACTATATGAAGAAGAAGAAGAAAAACTCATATCATTTGCACATTTTTTTCTATTACAAAAATTAACTTATTGTACAGGATGATTCACCATAAATGTCCCTCCCCTCTAGCTCAGTTATTTTTGAACACATCGGCATTGGTTTTCAGCGAGTACCGATGATGCATTATCAAGAAATAAAACATGAAGGTGATTGTTTTTTCAGAATTCTGTAGTCTTTATTTTGCATCATTAGTGACCATCCGAAGATTGCTTGATTTTCTTCAACGATTGTTGAATTTCCTCAAGAGTCTTACCTCTTGTGTCAGGTATCAAGTAGAATGATAATACAGTTGATACGATATTACAGCACCCAAATACAAAAAGAGGAGCATACAACCCGAAAGTGGAATAGAGATAATAAAAAAAGTAATTTGCCGTCAATAGAGATAACCCGAATGCTATCATAACTACGCTCACAGCTTTAGACTTGATGCTTGCCGAGAAAAGTTCCCCCAACATTAATGTGGGGATGACCGCCAATCCATAAGAGGCAAAAATTTGGTACAGAATCATCCCTGTGAGTGGGACCCAACTAAAAGATGACACATCTATCTGAGGATAATTTTCATCAATAAAGAGATACACTGACATCAAAATCAACATAAATCCAGATGGTAGTGAAGACATTATATAGCAAGTTTTTCTCTTCAAACTATGTATAACAAAGACAACCACTAACAAATTCAAAGCAAAACTTATACCCATATAATATATCGAAGCTGCAGCCGAACTTACTTCTCCTCCTGCTTTTTCGAAAAAGAGTTGAGCATACACCAGGAAAACAGTGAGTGCTCCAAAGGATGGAGAAATCCTAAGGAATATCCCAGCTGCTAAAGCTCTTCTGTTACTTCGAACCACAATAAGATCTTTCCATCCTTTCTTTTCTGATAATTGTCGCGAAATATCACTTTTCATTTCGAGAAAATCTGCTTCTACGTTCTTCTTGCGACTGAACTTGCGCAAACTCTTTTTAGCTTCTTCGTCCATTCCTTTCATTGCGTAATAGTGCGGTGATTCTGGCATCATGCTGAATAGCACACAGAAGAGGATTGGTAACGGTAGGAAGATGTATGCAGTTTGTTTGATCGTGAAATAGTTTCCCACAATAGCAATCACTAGATATCCGAAATACATCGAAGAAATGAACAGACATCCCCAGGAGCCTCTGACCTGTGGGGTTGATATCTCTCCGATATAAGTAGGCAGTGCCGAGAATGCAATCCCATGGGATATGCCTGAGCAAAATTTCATTCCGTAAAACAGGTACACATTCGTTCCCAAGATTGTCAATAGCCAAGCAGACAGTTGAGGAATCGTGATCGACAGCAACATATTTTTCCTTCCTATCATGTCACAGAGTCTTGGAACCAATGTGCACGCTAGAATCATGGCGAGTGGTTCTATGATGTTGAAATAGGAAGTTTCGTCCTCTGTGATGTTGTAGTTGACTTTATCTTCTGTGATCTTCACTATGAAAGGAGAACTCCACGTGAGTAGAACACCGTTTGTAAACGGGGCCAGACACGCTGTGGATAGAAATTATCTGAATGAATTTTGGTATCCATGAGCAGATGGAAAATATCAGTGAAAATATCATTGAATCATTCACTTTTTATTTCATTCAGGGACAATCTTATAGGTTACCTTTCGATTCATCTCACAACGCTCACTGACCCTGTTGATCTCATAAAAGTCAATATTATCCTGATGTCAGTAACAATTAGCTATCAAAATTTGTGTCATCACTGTCATCAGTATTTTTTTCTAATATGATTTCATTGCATGAGGTCACTATTATGTATATGTAATATTCTCTCAACTGTGCTATTATCTTGTTTCAATAGAATGCCCCATCCAAAAGCCGATTGCAAATTTCGACCGTCTCAAAAATAAAATGCAATAGTATATTATTCAACGAGCGCATAATGATGGCTATTACCCACGAAGATGAAAGTTGCAGTACGAGCCGAAGGCGAGTGCTGTAATCATCTGAGTGGGTAATAGTCATTATGCGGAAGTAGAATACTATACTTTATCTACAACTATTCAAATATCGAAGCAACTCTGAGAGTTCATAAATTTATCTTTGAAAAAAAAGAAGGTTATTATATTGCAAAATCACTAAATCTGATTTTAAATACTCATTAATTCCATCGAAAATTTATTGACAAAGATTCCATTCAACGAACAGCTTATAACTTATTTCAATAATTTTGATTGTGAAAATTTGATGAACAATGTTGGATATAACTTTTATTAGCAGGAAAAAAGTCGTGCAATCACACTTCAGTCAATCTTACCAGGTATTATATGATATTTCACTTTTCAGTTGTAAAATGAATCATATACTATTGCAGATTATTCATTTTTTGCCGCGATGATTAATTGTAGTACCCTGTCTCTAGAAGCTAGTTATCAACAATGAAATTCCATGGTTCTGATTGGTCTGTACTAATCTATTCCAATAGCCTGTAGTCATATTAGTGTTAGTGTGTGCCTCAGATCATACAGGATCTAAGGTGTGAGCAAATCTGCAAGTGTCAAGTCCTATTTTATGGTTATGGTTACTCATGATGGTTACTCATGATGATAGTCACTGTTGAGGATGGAAAACAGTGAATTCTTATTTTTCCGTGTATTTGTAGAATTAAGATGTTTAAAACTACGAGAACAATGGTACGGTGGATTTGCGAACTAATAGAACGAATACCTACCTAGTTGAATTTGACAAGACGATGGGATGTCAAATTATTACGCCACCATACTGTCATTATTACTCTTATTACTCGATTCATCACAATAATGACTGCCATTAAATGTCGAAAATCGAGTAAGCAATGTATGAATGACTCCATAGTTGTAGATAATAGTATATTATTCAACGAGCGCATAATGATGGCTATTACCCACGAAGATGAAAGTTGCAGTACGAGCCGAAGGCGAGTGCTGTAATCATCTGAGTGTGTAATAGTCATTATGTGCGAGTCGAATACTATACTTTATCTACAACTATTCAAATATCAAAGCAACTCTGAGAGTTCAGAAATATATATTTGGTAAGAATGAAGGTTATTTCAGTGCAAAATCACTAAATCTGATTTGAAATACTCATTAAGTTCATCGAAAACCTATCAACAGAAATTGCAATCAACGAACAGCTTATAACTTATTTCAATAATTAATTTTGATTGTGAAAATATGATAAACAATATTGGATCTAACTCTTATTAACAGGAAAAAAGTCGTGCTATCACATATCAGTCAATCTTACCAGGTATTATATGCCATTTCACTTATCAGTTGTGAAATGAATCATGCTATTGCAGATTATTTATTTACTTGCTTCCGCTGTAGCGTTCCCCCACCGCGATGATTAATTGTAGTACCCTGTCTCTAGACGCTAGTTATCAACAATGAAGTTCCATACTTCATAAGTGTGAGCCAATCTGCAACTGTCAAGTGTCAAGTCCTATTTTATGATTATGGTTACTAATGATGGAAGTCACTGTTGAGAATGAAAAACAGTAAATTCTCATTTTTTCTTGTATTTGTAGAATTGAGGTGATTGAAACTATGAGAACCATTTAAGGTGCGTCTTTTGAATTTGCGTGTATTTCACAAACAGTAGTATAGTGGTGTGCTTTGGTAGAACTAGTAGAACGAATACCTACCTAGTTGAATTTGACAAGACGATGGGATGTCAGATTATTACTCCATCCTACTGTCATTATCACTCTTATTACTCGATTCATCACAATAATGTCTGTCATTAAATGTTGAAAATCGAGTTAGCAATGTATGAATGACTCCATAGTTGTAGATAAAAGTTATTATTCCAGTTCAAATTGAAATCTTGGATGATTTCATGTAATAGACATATTTTCCATGATATGTATTGTTGAATCATAGTCATGACTTCAAAATTCACTGATTATGGTCACCAGATTCTATCAACTTTAGACGAAAAGCCTATATAATATGATCCATCTTCACAAAAAGGCAAAAAAAATGTATAAAAAAAAAACAAACAAAAATCCTCATATTTTCTACTTTGTTCAACACTTATATAGAAATTATTTTGTATTCTCCTCATTTACAAATTATTCACAACTCTCTACTTTTCATTATTTTGTTTCCCACCCTTTCATTCACCTATGCCTCACTTATATATGTCGGATTGATTTAATTGATGTATTTTTTTGGTATATAAATTAATATCATTATTATTATTATTATTATTATTATTATTATTATAACGTAATGACCAAGGTAATGACATATGTCCCAAAGACATGTAAAATAGTATATTGTTCAACGAGCACGTAATGAATTTCCATGAGAATGAAGTTCGAATGAATCATTCGAGTGGGAAATTAGCATTCCGTGCGAGTTATGCACTATGATTTTTCTACGGCTGTAACAGATAACAGCGGCTTTTTGATTCCTTTATCTTGTAGCCATCTGATTTCCTGTCAAGTAATGTTCATCTATTAGACAGTCATTGCTTGAAATTTGACATTCCATGAGCGATGAGATTTTTTTGAAATAATAACGCAATGGAGTCATTCTGAAATAAGATACGGAAATAAAATTGATGACATACAAAGTACTTCAACACAGTAAAACAAGAGCAATTTTGTGTAATAGCCGTAAAAAAAATTGATTTTCTACAGCTATAACACAAGATTGGTCTTGTTTTACTGTGTTCTTTCTTAGAGAAAATGGAATGAAATATTCCACATATCGATTCATATTTGTTTCAAAATCAAGTTGATCATTTGCTCTTCTAAATTATTCACTCTGTTCCAACATTTCAACTCAAAGTTTCATTTCGTGTCTTTTCACTTATTCAAAACGATATTTTAATGAAAATTCAGGATTTCAAGAACCCCACAAGGATATTGTACAATAAGTAGTCCAGATTTGAAACCTTGTGACTAATTACTGTGAGAGGGGGGGATTATTTGGAGGCCAGGGTTCGCAGAAATGAAATGTCGAAGAATCTTGACTAAATCTTCAAAAACAGTTGGCGATCACGTGTGAAAAGATGATGTAGAGGATAACGAACTCGACAGGCCCAGTCAGCACATCCTTTCGTTGCCAACCTTCAAATATGTCGAAAACACTTTATCAAAACTCGTACGTTTATAGAACGGCAATGCTGTGGAATTCTTTGCCAATGGAAGTACTCCCATCGAGCACTTATTACCTCCAAAAGTTCAAAAAAATGCCGACACTCACATCCTCTCCCCATTCTCCCTAGGTACGCACGATGTTCTTTGAACATCAAAAATATTTTGTTTAGTGCGTTCCAAGAGATAAAAAAACATAGGTTCGATTATGAAGTTTTGTTTCATAATCATTTGGTGAGTATGAAATGTTGAAGGTTTTGGTTTTGTTTATATGGTGTTTTTCGAACAATAAATATGAGAAATTTGAATACCTAACGGATGAAAATAGTAGGTAATCAAGATGTGAAAACATGCCTGCCTTCATCTGTGATATAATATTATCAGCTATTTTCTGACAAGTTTTCATATCTACAGTGACTTTAAGGAAGTTGGAATCATAAGGGAAACACTTTTAATAATAATTCATTTAGAAACTCGCCTGATTGAAAAAAATATGAAAAATAGCCAATACTCGGTCGTGGTCGCGAGACTTTTGCTACATGACAGAAGTAACATGTTCACAAAATAACCGCTGAAAATAGGCTTACACTGAAAAAAATTTTTCATAGGTTTGGTGGGTTATTGGTACATTATGTGTTGAAACTGGTAGAATCAAGGGTAGGATTCCTTGGTGATCTTGGTACAAAATATGTTCACGTTGTGGCACCAATAGTTGGGCATAGGCAACAATAAGAAATAAAACATAAGGCATGATTGCTTCAATTCTGTAGATTTTATTCGAAATCATTGGTGACCATCTGGAGATAGTTTAATTTTCTTTAAAGATTGTTGAATTTCCTCAAGAGTCTTACCCCTAGTGTCAGGTATCAAGTAAAATGATAATACAGTTGACACGATATTGCAGCACCCAAATACGAAAAGAGGAGCGTATAACCCAAAATTGGAATAGAGATAATAAAAAATGTAATTTGCCGCTAATCCAGACAACCCGAATGCTACCATAACTATGCTCACAGCTTTAGACTTGATGCTTGCCGAGAAAAGTTCCCCCAGCATTAATGTGGGAATAACCGCCAGTCCATAAGAAGCGAAAACTTGGTACATAATCATTCCTGTGAGTGGAACCCATCTAAAAGATGATACATCTATCTGAGGATAATTTTCATCAATAAACAGATACACTGACATCAAAATCAACATCAAGCCAGATGGCAGTGAAGACATAATAAAACAAGTTTTCCTCTTCAAACTGTGTATCACGAAGAGAACCACTAACAAATTCAAAGCAAAACTTATTCCCATATAATATATCGATGCTGCAGCTGAACTCACTTCTCCTCCTGATTTTTCGAAAACGAGTTGGGCATACACCAGGAAAACAGTGAGTGCTCCAAAAGATGGGGAAATCCTAAGGAATATCCCAGCTGCTAAAGCTCTTCTGTTACTTCGAACCACAATTAGATCTTTCCATTCTTTCTCTTCTGATAGTTGTCGCGAAATATCAGTTTTCAATTCGAGAAAATCTGTTTCGACGTTCTTCTTGCGACTGAACTTACGCAAACTCTTTCTAGCTTCTTCGTCCATTCCTTTCATTGCGTAATAGTGCGGTGATTCTGGCATCATGCTGAATAGCACACAGAAGATGATTGGTATTGGTATGAAAATGTAAGCAGTTTGTTTGACCGTGAAATAATTCCCTACAACAGCAATCAATAGTTCCCCGAAATACATCGAAGAAGTGAACAAACATCCCCAAGAGCCTCTGACCTGTGGGGTTGAAATCTCTCCGATATAAGTAGGCAGTGCCGAGAATGCAATCCCTTGGGATATGCCTGAGCAAAATTTCATTCCGTAAAACAGGTACACATTCGTTCCCAATACTGTCAATAGCCAAGCAGATAATTGGGGAATCGTGATCAACAGCAAAGTATTTTTTCTTCCTATCATGTCACAGAGTCTTGAAACCAATGTGCACGCTAGAATCATGGCGAGTGGTTCTATGATGTTGAAATAGGAAGTTTCGTCTTCTGTGATGTTGTAGTTGACTTTATCTTCTGTGATCTTCACTATGAAAGGAGAACTCCACGTGAGTAGAACACCGTTTGTAAACGGGGCCAGACACGCTGTGGATAGAAATTATCTGAATGTATTATGGTATCCATGAGCAGATAGAAATTATCAATGGAGATATCTTCGAATTATATTCACTGGTACCTATTGAATTACTTGCAGAATCAGACACTGGTGTGGAAATATTCAATTTCAGTAAAAATCATGAACTGCTGTTCAAAAGTATTTGTGTTCAACTCAAATAACAAAACATATCCATAGCTACAAGATATACGAATATCATAAGAATCATGAGCTATGTGTAAAATCAGAATAGAAAGAACATTTTTTAGTGAACATTTTTGAAATTTAAAGATATTAGCATGTAATATCATGACTAAACCTGTAGCGAAAGTCAAGTGACCCCGACCGAATAGGCCATATTTTTCGTCTTTTCTCAAGCAAAAGTTAACGCCCAAGACGAATTTCAAATAACATTATTTCCAAAAGTCTTCCCCATAATATGATGCCAATTTACTCGGCTACGCCTCGTTAAAAAAATCAGATCTCGATCACCAAAGTAGCATTTCGCGCTCGAGTTGCAAACAAAATTTTTTCTACAAACGTCAAAAAATATAGTTCTAAAGTGAAAATATGCTTAGCTTGATATAAAAAATATGGCTTAAAAGGTCTCTCCCTATCCTCTTCAGGTACGCACGATGTTCCACGAACATAGTAGGAATTTCCTTTCGTGCGCTCCAAGAGAAAAAACAAAGTTATTGTTGAACAATCAGAAATAAATGATTTTGTGGATGTCTGCTCGATTGAGGACCATGAAGTTGAAATATAAATATCTCATATATTTTACATAACAATGCGCGAAGTAGGTACTTCGCGCACTGTTTTACTTCGCGCATTGTTTTATGCAAGGAATTATAGTAACGTAGGAAACTGAAAAAAAAGTGTCACTTCGCAATTTGTTATCAATGCGCGAACCTTGTCATTTTTTGACGTTTGTAGAAAAAAGTACATTATATATATTAATATATACTATTATTTCATCATGAGTGATAAACGCACGTTTCAGCGTTCTCATTCTTAGTCAAGAAATTTCAATATTTCTTCTTGACAAGAAATCTTAAAATTGATATGGAATTTCTTGTCTCTTCTTGAAATCTAAAATTACTTGTTGTCTTGATCATGTCTGGAGATCAAGACCAAGATCTTGAAATTTTCAAGGAGTTGGCGACCCCTACGGATAGCCCGAAGGCGAAGGCTGTTTACTGTTTTATCGAAAATATTCGGAAAATATGATGCAGAATATTTCAACAAATAGAAATCCTCAAGTTATGGAAAGACTTGTGAGCAGACTTACGTTCTTCACTATCAATGTGGAACTTCAAGACCAATTCTTACATTGACGGAGAAGAATATATCGTGTAGGAAGAGACGGAATGAAACGAAAAAAATATCTTTTTATCAGTACTATCAACTCTGACAGCGCGATCTGGTGGACAATAAATAATGTAGCCCCCATTAGGACCATTGTTTTACTAGGCAGAAAAGCACTATTCAATGCCGCAGCTGGCGTTTCACAGCCAACGCGTTGCCGATGCTAGGAAACGAGCCAAGGCATTTAATCTTCTTTTCTGCCATGTGAATCATCATTTTTTCTTCATATTCACTAGCGTATTAATGAGGCGCGATTAATGATCGAGATATTTTAACGTGCGAGCGAAGCGAGCGCGTTAATGTTCGAGATCATTATCGTCTTTCATTATACAAGTTGGTTACAAAATTTTTCCGTCGACTATATTTCTCATTTCTCCTGCAATGAAGAAAACTTGGTTCGCGAATTCATCATTCATCCGGAAACTGCTAAGAATCACCCAGTAGCCTTGTTACTGACATTAGTGACATTTGACATTTGTCGAAATGATCAACATAGAAAATAAATTCCTTGTGTTAGAAAACAGAGATTAAAATCGTGTCAGAAACTTGGAAAGGCGAACCCATTAACGGAAAATCTTCGATGAAATCCATATTTTCGATTTAAATGCAGATTCCGTAAGTTATAGCATAAACAATGAATGCACGCGGTGTATGTTTGGTTGCCTATAAAACAATCGTGCATTAATAGACAAATCGTTCATTAATAGGGGTCATTAATGAACGATTTCATATACATTAAACTTAGTCGTTAATACGAGGTCGACGGAAAAACACTTTCAATGTCATTTGAAGGAAAATAACTATTTCTAAATATTCATATAAGCACTTTTATACCTATGATTATCGTTAACACTTGTGGCCATGTCTTCACTTCTTCCTTGTACTCATTCACTACATTTGCTTCCATTACAACTTTTTTATTTGAAATTTTGTCAGTCATCTACATTGTTGGTTAGGATGTTCAAAAATGGTTGAATTATACTATTTTGTGAGATAAAAAACGAAATAATGCCAATTTGATAATTATTGTGAAACACAATGGTTCAAATTAAATGCTCATAATCCCGTTACTTTTATGAAACCTGCCAAATCATTATGCATACAATCATAACAGTAAAAAATGAGATTTAATATCTCAAGTATCTTTCAGGTAACTACACAGGGCGATTTTGAAATACTACGTTTTACATACCTTCAAACCTTGATGGTTTTCTGAAATCAAATTGAACAGCAAAAGTATCATGGAAATAAAATTTTCACACTTTAGAAAGTGTGTAAAAGTGTGTAAACGTGCTTGTTAATATCGATTTTAATTCTCTATAGAAATACAAACTATACCTATTCGCATAATCACTTCATGAATTAATTAGGAATGCAGGTGCAACATATCGGATCTTTGATAACTGCCGGAAAACATTTGTACTTAGCATTGAATGTACTTCCATTTCCGTTACCATTTCCGTTCGCGCTCTTCTTGGCACCCGACTGCGTCCTTTTCCCCAGATGTTTTCCATTGGAAAACTCACTAGGTCCACAAGTAGGTGGATGGGTCAAACATTCAGGAGAGCCATGGCAACCGGTCCTTTGACAGTCATCCTGCAAACCGTCTCGCTTTTCGCAGTCACACCCTGTATACAGGATACTCGCCCGAAGCTCTCGAGATTTGGACTGTTTGACGCGATGGACTTTCGCTTCGTTTTTGTTGGTGTCTTCTGATTTGACAGTTTTCTGGCATACTTTGTAACAAACCTGAGTAATATATATATAGTCGTTATGGTGGGATGAGGGGTCATATTTCCTGTTTTAAATCAGATCTTCCACTCTGAAATACTTTGGTAGGTATCGAATATATTTTCCTCGACTTTTTTTTTCGAAGGAAGTGAAGATTTCGAAGTATTTATAGATAAAATAAACTCTTCTGCATACAGTTCGTAGCTGAATGTCGTGTACATATTGAAGCAGAAACGAACGGAGGATAGGGGCAAGGGGGGAGAGCTTGCTTCCTCCTCCCCCCCCCCCCTAGCGCCTGGTCCTTATACTCAGATATTTTCTAAACAAGATACGTTTGCATTATTCGATTCCTATTCTGATTGGCGCCTAATATCGCCAACTTTTCTACGGTGTTCATAAAATGATGAAAACTACCTTGCTAGTAAAAACGTAAAAACATACTTTACGTCTCGAAAATGAGGAAAATGCTGGTAGGATTTATAGCTAGTGGTGGAAAGAGATATTATTGCTTTCAAATCAACAGCAGTTCAATGCGTTGGTATGGAAATTATACATTCGAATGTATTCTGTTGAATGTGTTCTGTATTATTGATTGGACTTTCGATGTTTTAATAACTGATGAGAATGTGTATCGATGAAAATGACCAACCTATAATTTTCGAAGTTCAATAATTCAAAAATGGTAACGAATCAATATGGATATCGAGATGAAAGATGTTCGTGTTTCGATTTTACACCAAATGGTCTAAACATATATGGGGTGTTCCGTTTGAAAAACTCGAAAAAAATCACCAAAAGTTCTGAATTGAAAAATCATTTTTAGCCACCCTGTATAATTTGAGAGCATTGAAATTCTACAGAAATATCACGCATCTTTCCATCAAATGATATTATAATTATTCTCTCTTGAATTTCATAATTGTGACTACAATGATTTTTTTCGATATGCATCTGCAGATGACATTATTTCGACAAAAAAATTTATAATTTTGAAATGATCAAGATATAGTCAACAATATTATAGTTGTTGAAGGTCACAGGGAAACTTCAAAAAATGTGCTATCATACAGGGCATTCCATTTAAAAAAATGGGTCTTGACCCTCTAGATTTTTTCCGGTGCATGCCTCCTGTATATGCGGCAATAATTTCTAGTTATGAACCTTGTTGTCTCAGTCACATTCGTTCATGAATCGAGTTTCTAGCCATCATAAAACTCGAGCAATCGAGCTCCGACGCACTAATACCCCACCCTGTATGTCCACTTTATTTTGTTCATAATTTCATCTAAGATATTCCTTCTCAATATCAGTTATTTTTGTTGAAAAGGAATGATAGATAATTTCTCACAGAAGTTTAGGAACATCTTCAATCATATTTTATTCGTGTTTCTGTCATGAAATAATAATAATATCTCTATATCAATTTTTAAACTTCAACATAATTCATTGACGCACAAAATATAGGTCATTTTCTGATGAAAAACTACAGAATTTGTTCTCTCATATAAAAATTCAGAAAACTCATTACTTTTTTTTGATTTTTCAACCGGAAAATTACTCACCATAACGTTGGGGGGGTTCAAAACAGTGTCGGCAGTGGCTTTCGATTTTTCTACATTTGCTCTCTTTGGCAAGCAACAGGGTGTGCACGGTAAATCACAAACAGGAATGCAACAAGGAACACAAATCGGTTTGGCGGAAATGGAGAGATTTTTTTCAATTTCATCAACGACGTTTTTCAAGTCGCCGATGAGTTTGGATTTGCGTTCGCTGTCTTCTTTCGGGGGGCACACGAATGCCATTTTGTGGAGTATTGGATTACTGGAAATTTTGGGGTTTCACGGAGAATTTAGAAAAGTTTGGCCGAAAACTGACTGATTTGGTATTATTGACTTATTGTGGTGTCATATCAAATGTGTCAGAAATGTTATCCAACGTGCAGGGTTATACAGGGTGTTTCATAATTGAATGTCAATATTTTGGGAGGCACTTATGACCTAAACGTCCTAACTTTTGAGATACAGGGTGGTAAAGTTCTCAAAAATTAATAGTTTATTATTAATATCTGTAATAAAACTTCAGATATTCTAATGAAATTTGGCATATACAGTGTGACCCATTTAAGATGGAAGCACCCTTATAAAACTTACATTTTTCAACCGATTGGAATGATTTTTTTTTTGTTAGGTAGATATTCAAAAAGTCTATTAGGACACCAAATATCATGAATAAATCTCCATTTCCAGGGCCAACTAATCTGATTTTTCAAGGTCAAAAATCTAAAAAAATTACTAGCGATTTTTTTAGAAAAAATCTGACTACACCACTGGATTTGTGACATTTTCAAACGGGTAACATGTAAATTACGTTGAAATGCGTCAATCAATAAAAAAGTTATAAAGGAATGAAATTTGAAAAATATGCCGTTTAATCAACCCACCAATTCATGTTCAGGAATTTTATGAAAATTCTGTATACTCCACTGGATTCAGGATGTCTTGAAATATTACAGATCACAGTTTCATCGAAATCTGTTCAGTAATAAAAATTGATGGGTTGATTAAACGGCATATTTTTCAAATTTCATTCCTTTATAACTTTTTTATTGATTGACGCATTTCAACGTAATTTACATGTTACCCATTTGAAAATGTCACAAATCCAGTGGTGTAGTCAGATTTTTTCTAAAAAAATCGCTAGTAATTTTTTTAGATTTTTGACCTTGAAAAATCAGATTAGTTGGCCCTGGAAATGGAGATTTATTCATGATATTTGGTGTCCTAATAGACTTTTTGAATATCCACCTAACAAAAAAAAAATCATTCCAATCGGTTGAAAAATGTAAGTTTTATAAGGGTGCTTCCATCTTAAATGGGTCACACTGTATGTACTATTTATCAAGAGGCATCAGTTGGTGTACCACATTTCATTTGGTTGCTACCAGTGGCGTTCGTATGGAATTTCACATACCTATTTTGGCAGACATTGATGGTACGCCACTGATTAATCTCGAAGTTAAAATTATTCCTGAAATTTCCAATCATTTCTAAGCAAATTTGACCACAACAATTTTTTCAATCTGATGCACGGTTTTCGCTTAAAAAATAAAAAGCTTTTCACTACATGATTATAGCACTATCGTTAATATGACAACATCACAATGCAGAGAAATACAATTCACAGTTTATGAACTTCGTATTCGTATTTGGGATCTTCGAATTATAAGGACTCATTGAAGTATAGGCTATATATTAATTTTTGATAACTTTACCACCCTGTATCTCAAGAGTTAGGACGTTTAGGTCATACCTTCATATGAAACTTTCTCCTTAGAATGTGCCCAAGAATCGCCTCCTCAAATATTGATATTCAATTATGAAACTCCCTGTATATCGAAGAAGCTCACCCCTATTTTCAAGTTTTTTTTTTTCATCTACAGGTCCCTGGGAGGTCTGTACAAAATCACTATACTGATGACGTCAAAATAAGCCGATACAAAGCAACTCACCTCAGTCCAAAATTGCTCCGAATGAGAGATACAGGGTGGTGAAGTTAAAAAATAAAAAACGACAAGTACACTCCAAAAAAGCATTTTGGAAAATCAATGTTTGCACTGCTCATTCACTGACCTAATTTTATCCACGAAGATACCATCAGAACATGTTTGTTCAAAATAATTAAAATAATATTCCAAACACCGAAATATCTCGGGAACGGCTTACTTCAGCGAATTTTCAGAAAAGTACTTTTTTTGCTTGAAAATATTCAGAAAATCATTTCTTCTACGAAAAGGTGAAACACTACACTGAGGAAAAAGTTATGGTCATTCTAAACCATAAGAAGTGAATTGGTTTCGCATCCCAAAAAGCCTTTGGCTACCAATTTTCGAAGTAAAATGTTCAGAAATGTTCATACATTTTGAAAAACTCGTTTTAAATTTTTTAACTTCACCACTCTGTATCTCGGAAATGGAGCAATTTCAGTCTGAGGAAGTTGCTTTGGATCGGCTTATTTTGAAATCGGGTCTATGTGCTGATATTTTGTACAGACTTTTGAGGGACACCCTGGTAGAAGAATAACTAACCTATACCGTGTCTTTCAAAAGTCTGGGAACGGTCTCATCATATTCCAGAACCGACTGGTAGAAAATTTATAAAATTTTATACAGGATGATGGTTTTTGTTGATGCAAACACGAATTCGATAATAAAAATGTGAACAATGTCTGAAAAACTGTTGATTTGGCGACATTGTCAATATCACCATTGAATTGGGAATCAAAAACAACCTTGCATCAATTTGCAAGAATTTCCTCATAGCCTCTGAAATATGATACCGTTCTCAGACTTTTGAAAGACACTGCGTACTGCGTATACGGAAATTGAATACTCCAATGAGGTTTTACACAGCCCTTATCAGAAGCTTATGTTGAATAGCTTTTGAAAACTCATTTTTCTATAGATCAGCAGACCTTTGAAATTCTTTGCCAGAGGAAGTATCACCAAGAATTCTATAAACTTCCTATATCTTTTCGTATACGCTTAAAAAAAATCATACCTGACAAGATAATGTTGCACATTTAGTGCATGCAGTATTGTGATATGGTTGAAAGTATGAGTACCCTGATTATGTTGAAATATTTATGGTATTCTATACAGTTTATCAATTATAAACCATATGTCATGATTAGATTATGCAATCACATTGTTCGTAATGAATAATTCGTATTCCTAAAGGCACCAACATGTTTTTTTAAGTACATAGACATTGATTAGCTTTCTAAATGCAACAATGCCGTTACAATGAAATTTCACATGCACTTACCCAAGTAAAATAATGATGACAAAACTATGGCCTTGGGGTACATGGTGGTGGTATAGGATATCCTGATGGTCACCTAATAGTGTTCAGCGGCCACTAGACATACAAAACCGATTTGAGATTGGAATATTTGTATTTGAAACCCACGAAAAAGGAACTCCGGATATTCACATAGGAATGGAAATTTGTAAATGAAAAACGACCGCATGATACACCGGTTAGTCAGTGAAAAATGTAGGAAAAAACTTGTAGAACACAAGAAAAATCTCAAACTTTGAAACCCTGCACATCGGAAACAAAGCTCCCCCGCACCTATGTTCACATAAGATTTTTATCTTAAAAACATGGGTTTTTCAAGCTGTTGAGATCCCGTTCCGTTACAGAATACGGATTCGGAAAAATAAGTTACATTTCAAGTAAATCATGTTTGGAATTTATCTTGAAACCCATACAGTTTTCGAAATAACGAGAGCGAGCAAAAAGTATCCATATTTAAACGAATATGAATTGATGGTTCATAGAAAACAGAGGCGGTGCGCAAAAAAGTTCGAGAGGGTCAACTCGGGTACGACCCTCAAAAGTGTATCATCCTGTAGGTATTCAAGAAAGCTCGATTGTCCCAAATATTACGTTTAGAAAGTGTAATATAAGTGTAGCAAATTCCAATTCATTATTTTGGAAATTTTAGGTGGAAATTGAAAAAGAAAAAATCTTAAACGAAGCTCCCACGCATATATGTTTATATGGAATTTTCATCTCAAAAAATTTCTTCTCACAGCTGCTAAAAAAGTCCTGCTACAAAAAACTGACTCACCCTATATCTATATATATAAAGGATTTCGCAGATTCAATCGGTCATCGGTCATACATTACCAACGTCCTATACGCTACAACAAGAAAAAGCTTCCAATCGAAGCTATATATACAGGGTGTCCCGTAATTAGCCTGCCAAATTTCACCAGCGGCTTCTACGCCCAAAAAGAGGAAGAAAAGTTTTCATGAACATGAGTCGAAAAATGTATCCTAGGTGAGCTACGGCCCCCTGAAGATGATATTTCTTGAATATTTCCGAAACACTATGTGATGATGTAAGATGGTGCGATTTGGTACAAGAACTAAAATTTCTATGCCCAATGCGGTGTAAAAAAATCATTCCCGAATTTCATTCAGGAGTGCTGTATAATACAGGATGGGAGTACCTTTAAATATTTGCTCAAACTATTTTTTATTTATATTTTTCGACAATTTAATCTCGGATTATGGATACAGACACCTCTCTACATAAAAAACTTGCTCTTATTCGGTATCGATCAGATTTATCATTTTCGAGTCAAATCAATATTATATATGCATAACATTGCAATAAATCGTAGTGGAAAAGAATGCACTAAAAATTGGAGTCGTTTTTCATCAGCATTTCCTTTTTTACACGCCTCTATGGATTGTCTATTGAAATGAAAGTATAGTAGATTTTTTATTGCCACTATGATTTGAAAATTGGCAACGTTATGCATAATATGTGATATGTAACAATATTTTTGAATCGATTTCACTCGAAAATGATACATCTGATCGATACGGAACAAGATTACCTTTTTTTTTGTAAAGATGTGTGGATTCTCATAATTCGAGATGAAGTCCCAATGTAGTCCCAACCTGTATTATACACTCCTGGATGAATTTATGGAATGGTTTAATTATTATAGTGCGTTGGGCATACATAGTTTAGTTCTTGTAGACTTATACCGCGTTTCGGAAATATTCAAGAAATATATTCTTCAGGACCCCCTTTCAGGGGGCCGTAGCTCCCTTAGGAGACATGTTCAGACTTGTGTTTATTGGAACTCTTCCTACTATTTTTGGTCGTTGAAGCCGCTGGTGAAGGTTGGCAGGTTGAGTTCGGCAAACCATGTCTAGCTTACTTCCCAGCAAACATTGAACTAGCGGGAGAAGTCCGGCCTAGTGCAGGCTAGTCTGGGAAAGTGACGATGCTGGGGTATAAGTAATGGGCCGATGATTTTCCTATACCAAGTAACCATCAGTTAAAAATAAGATGATGGCCTTGTGATGGTGAGATGTCTGGAACTAATTGAATACTAACGAGATCTGGCCCTTTGCTGGCCAATTTCATATTCACTACCTGTCCCCCTGGTGGATGTTTTGGGAACGTCTACACCAACAATCAGCTGATCAATATCATATGTGACTAAGATGGCTGACTCTCGTGAGTGGTGATCGCGTACTAGTTTGTTTATATCGAATTAATGTGGTCCTCTCTATCCGTGGTGGTTATTTATGATGGCAGGAGTATTCTCAATTGATGATAATAGAACACAGATTCTTCAATTATGATAATATTGAGTAAGTATCAATGTACCTTCACAGTGTTTTGAATTCAATTATTTAATGCATGTGTTTGGTATCTTGTAACCTCATATACCTAATGATCATGATAATTGGAGTTAACTATACTTCTCTAAAAGCAACCATCATTTTTAACTCGTTTGTTGCTATCAAAAGCAATCTCAGATTATGTGAACCTACCTCTATATCAAAGAACTGAATAACAATAAGGTTTCAGCTACAGAATTACCTGTGCCAAGACCATAATGAGAATTGAAAAGCTCCATGTTATCACGTCATTTGACTATATTATCTAGTTATAAACTCATGCAACTCATAGGCCACTAATATAAAACAAATGATGCATTTTTTATTTCAGAAGTACCTCACATCGAAGAATCAACTTCGAAGGAATGCTACCCAATAAGATGTAGATAGAGGTTAAGAAGATATCATAGTCTCATTTATAAAATTGTTTTCTTGAAATCTGGTATGTGTCTGATTTATGATGAGAGGGTTATGTTGTGAAATAAAGAGGTAGTAGAACTTTCATATCCATTGGACCCCTAAAACCCCTACCCCTCCCCTACCTCGATAGTATGTAACCAATGTCGTTAATTGGCCATTACAGTCCCATCATTCATTTATATGCTGGGCTTGCTATGGGAAACTCAATGTGTCGATTATGTTGTACTGGCCTTTTGCCGGGGAACTGAATATGATTGCTGGGAAACCAGCACTGGGACCAGCTGCCGGCCGCAGTGTACTGATATATAGAGTCCCGCATATGGGACCATTTACTGGGCCGCTGATGTCAGGTATGGGAAAAATATACTAGGCCATTGATGCCCCATATCAAAATGTTTGCTGGGTTCTATCTGCGCCCTTGAAGATGCCAAAAGTGAAAGAAGAAACAATTTTTAAATTTCAATCTTATTTGAAAGTTAAATATTGTCTCATCTTTTCTGCACCTAGTCTTCTGTATGAATTGGCTTCTTTACAGAAAAATGTTCCTCCTTCCATCAGTTTTCAAACATGCTCCATGTGCTCACCCATACCGAATGAATAAGTTGTTTCATCCTTGATTTCATGAATATTGAAATAATATTCCTTGGTTTCTAATTGATATTTTCCTTTATTCTCGAAGAAGCCATTATAATTAGAGGAATTTCATACCGTTTCATCGAAAACACCCTGTAGGTAGATAAAGGACAAAAATGACTACACTCTATAGCCTATCAGCCTGTTTCTGGGTAGTTGCTGATAGAAATGAGACGATAAAAAACAAGTTCGGAATAGGTGAAATAGTTATTTGTTTTACTAGGCAGAAAAGTAGTAGATTGACTGCCATTCAATTCAACCAAGACAGTCAGTCTACATTTGCTGCCGTGTGAGACATATAGAATTTTTTCTCCAAATGATATGATAACAATTTTTTTCTGCCTAGGCAGTAAAAGTACAAGCGGCAGGAAAAAACCACGATCCCTGCCGCTTGGAGAAAAAATACGTTATGTGGAATCACCGAGAATATTTTTCGAAATTTCCCAGGATACGTCTATATGTTATGATAGCATAACGGTAATCAACTTTGTCTTTGTAACAGTTAAAAGTGAAAAAAGAATGGGCGGCCCACATACAGATAGTGACCCTTTTGAAAGCCAGCCTCATCAATATTTTATTTAATTAAGAGAACAAACTCAAAGTCTCGCTCCAAGTAAATTATAATCAAATCATATACGCTACATGTTTCGACTTCTAGGAGTCATCATCAGGCTAAAATACAAAACTTATAAATGAAAGAAGTTCCATCACTATTCGAAAATGGGTGACATAACTTGCTAGGTATAGGAGGAGAAAAGAAACTATAAAATTGAAAACATAGTTCTTAAGGGTTTTAAGCCCAAAATAATTTTAAGAAACATTTTTGAATTTTGGTTTTTTGAACCCCCAAATAAACATTTTTCCTAAGATGCTTAGGCCGTCACGATCATTCACATTGATGAAACTGATGAAACTAACCCTGATGAACTCTTTTGCTAGACTCTTGGCGTACCTAAACACAACCATAGACTACAGAAGATAAGACACAACTCTGAGATAATGAGAATGAAAACGTGAGCATAAATACTAATCGAATTAGTGAATTTGCTAATCCAAGATGGCGTCTCTTGAGGCCATTCCTGCATTGCCATGTCTAGGTATAACCCAGGCAGAACGACTGAATTCAAAACTTTCGGAAAATTATTCTTGACAATCTTTCATATTAGGGGTATTCATCATCGTTTATTAACGGAAATATGAGTTTCGTAAGTTCACAAAAGGTAATTTGTTTATGTTCTGGTTCCCACGAAAAGGGATCTCCTGTATAATGTTCAGAGAACATCGTGAGAACCAAGAGAAATAAGGTAGGAATTGGTGTTCTTCTTAAATTTCTGGAGGTTATATGCCTCGGGGAACACCTTCCTTGGCAATGTGTTCCAGTGCCTCACTGTTCGTTGGATGAACGAGTATTTGGAAAGAGATGTTCTGCAGGTCTCCAAAGTGACCACGAAGGGGTGCGAAGCCTCAACTTCACGTGTTAATCTCGCGGGGACTGCCAAGGGAGAATCAATTGTTGATATTTCAGAAGAGCATCGTCCATGAAAATATCTATAAAATAGAGCCAGATCTCCAACTTTTCTACGGTGTTCCAGAGAAGTGAGTGAGTTTGTGAGCGAGGCATCACCCACGAGACGAATCGCCCTTTTTTTTGGACAGAATCCAACAGTAGCTGACTGGAAGTGAGATAGCTATTGGCCCGAAACAGAAGACTAAGTTTTTGGGATGCACATTTAACAATTGATACGAGGGATCTGATGGTATGCCCAATTACTTCTGTCCACATCGTATTTCTTGTTGTATATGTATACAAAGCTATGAATTATGTGAACTATCGAAATTCGAAGGCACAACGAAACGTTTTAAAAAGGATCCATTCCTATGCGAGATATCCGGTGAACCCCATAGCAGCGCCCAATTCCATATCGCCCGCCCAGTGCCCAGTATACAAACTGCTCACCTAACACACTGTCTCACTACACAAGAAAAAGTAAACAACACAAAAATCACATCTCGCGGGTGTTCCTGCAATCAGGTGTGCCTTGCAGGACTAGCGCGGCTTTTCTTCGTCTCCAGGCCTGCGGAGCTGCGGCCGGGGAAAGGGGCGGGCGTAAGTCAAGGGGCGGCCTTTCTGAGTGCCCGCCCATCGTCCTGCCGAACTCGCAGGATTCGGGCGTCGCGACGCAGTGGATCACGCGCCGGCGAAAGAAGTTGGCTAGGTGCATACAGGCGTCGAGGGGATGTTTTGAACGGGGGGGGGTCGGGGGGCTTTTTCAGGGTCGTATCGGCCACAGCAACAATTATCGAATGGGGATCCAATAACTTGGTAGATTTCAATGCAAACATAACACAAGAATGCCTTTTCTCACAAGAGTCTCGAGATCATACCCGTGTGTTCACCGAACACGCTCGAACGTTACCTAAGCGGTGGCACAGTTGAGAGAATATTCTCTCAACTGTGGCGGTGGGGAGACCGAGACGTAAGCAGGCAGTCATGATACAACGAGTGGGCAGGCAGCTTCTCTCATGCTGTTTTCTTGATCACATTTCAACATTTTTTTTTTTTTTCGAATAAATAAGAAACATTTGATAGGCATCAAGTGATCTACTGCGACCTAATCGAAAATCATGAAACTATATGTACATATTATATGCTTATGTTTTGTTGGCGAGGACGCTCGTTTTATTCAAATTATTTTCGATAATGTTCATCTGCTTCACTAGGAATTATTATTAGTAGTTATGTATATGTAGTCCTTAGTAGTATAATAGTAGCAGCTTTGTTATTCAAAATGGAACACCTTATATTTTATTACATTTTTCGATTCTTCTAATTGAGCTATGATTTCGTTGATCAAGCTCAAGGTATACCTATATACATAGAATGTGAAAAATCGAGATTTTTTTTGTATCGAAACTATACAATACCTATATTGATTTGTCAAAATGGCTTACATGTGTCCCTATCCTAACATTCTATTTACTATATACTGATACAATTTAATTGAAACAAATACAGGGTGGATCAGATTTCAGAATTATATAAAAGAAGTACTAGTATGCCTACTAAAAAAATATATATATTTGAAATAAACAAAACAAATATATCACATAAAAAAACACACTCTAATATTCAACATAAAATAAAATTCAATCCCACTGGATGTATTTAAAAATATAAACAGTGTGCATGTCACGACTTCTATAATGGAATATCAACCCGTATATATCTATAACGTAACTGTTCAATTTTAAGGAGCGATAGATATATATACCAACTATGACCAAAGTGAGGTAATCTTCAGTGAAAAACACTGCTCTGGTCATGGACCCACCAACGTTTCCGGAAAATGATATTAGGAGGCAAGATAGGTTGAAAATTCACTTGCAAAAACAAAAACTTCAGATTCGAAATCAGGACGTAACCCTGTACCTCGAAAACGAAGCAAGTTTAGGACACATGTTTATATGACCTTTATTCATCATATTATATCACAAGGAATCATCCCTTGAATTATTTCGGTGTTATTTAGATACACCCTGTATAGATCATTCTTCATCCCAATATAGTTATTCAACATTTTTCCCATAGCGAAGTTCAGCAAATACCGATGGCGAGAGCACTATGTTTATTGATTTGATGTCTACCTATAATATATATAAAACAAGAAGGCACAGCTACTAGTGTTCCGTTTCGAAGTACATTAAATTGACAAATTTGACTCCAAAATAATTCAGGCACGAGCCAATATTCATAACGTAGTTACTGCTGCCCGTTTACGTTTCCCCACCGCTTAGGGAACGATCGGGCGTGTTCGGTGAACACACGGGTATGATCTCGAGACTCTAGTCCTTTTCTCTAGATCTCACTGTGCCCAACATAAGCTTGTCTGGAGTAACCATAGGTACCTTTGAAGACATCCATTTCGATGCCTATTGGTATTACTATCAGCAAGATCTTTTCTTGGGAAAATCACGTGAGATCAATTGCCAAAAGTGCATCCCAAAAACTTGGTTTTCTGTTTCGGACCAGGAGCTATTTCACTTCCAGTCAGCTGCTTATACAGGGTGTCTGTAAAAGGTTGGGACATGGCTCGGCTGTGGACTCCTGGGAGGAAAACAAGTTGATCTAGGCCAACTTACCCATATCCAAAATCGTCTCGTTGAGTTGGTACAAGGCGTTAAAGTGCTCACCTCAGGTCCTGAATAGTTATTGCTAAATCTGTAACGCGAGAGTTCTTGTAAAGCCCGCGAGGACCAGCAACATATCAGTTTGTTTACAATAAGAATACATTACATAAATAATGTCTGATATGATACATCCTGCGCATTTTTGAAAATTAATCTAATTAGTCGGACTGTTTATTGATCATAACTACAATATATTCTTATTGTAAACAAACTGACATGTTGCTGGTCTTCGCGGGCTTAACAAGAACTTTCGCGTTACAAATTTAGCGATAACTATTCAGTACCTAAGGTGAGCACTTTAACGCCAAGTACCAACTCAACGAAACGATTTTGGATTCTCTTTGATGAAAATTGATGTAACTTTTTGGAGTACGATATTTCAATGAACGACAAAATCAATCATCTAACTGCAGTTGTTTTCTAATTCTTTTCAGTTTTCGAGATAGCTATCAAAATCAATGTTGGTGCTAGTCCATACTTGTTCATAATGTAAAGATTACCTATCATATTTCGAAAATTTCTACCTCATAATATGTGATAAGTTATTTACCACATCATTCATGTTCCTCATTTCGCAACCTCCTCATCATTATGATCTGGGAGCTGGTCGATTCCAAATTTCAATCGTTATTTCTAGCAAAAATCTTCTTAATTATAACACAATTTATGTACTAGTAGGTAAATGGATCGATCGCATCTAAAAACCGACTGGGGTTGTGAAATTTATCCAGCATATCAGATATCCATTTTCAAAATCATTACAAATATTTTTCAATAATAAAAATAATCAATTATCACTTCTCAACAACGCTAGCTCTCAATGACGTTGAACCTACCTATTAGCACCAATAGTATAATAAGATTATTGTTATACTTTCCAAACTTTTCAATTCCTCATTATTTGTAACATGTTCGATTAGTCTGATGGAATCATCTGATGATATAGGGTGACTGATCTCGAGCAGATATTTCATCAAATAATACTCAACTCACCGAACCATGCAATTATATCTGAAGTGAGCAATATGCATGTTATTTGAATCTTGTGTATATAATTTGATGTGTTTGTCCAATACATATTTCATGTTACGGTCATTACTATTTATTTCATAAATACGTGACTCTCACTATATAAAAGAGAAATGTCTTCATAATTTGTCAGTTACGACACGAGACCTCGTTTGAAAATATTCGAGAAAGAAAAGAAATCATATAGGTAAGTACCTATATATGCTAATTACGGAAGCAAAGTCGTTCCATATACGTCCAGCAGAACAAAGATAAATAGAAATTTGACACTTTTCCTTCTTCGCACATTTAGAAAAAGATGTTCCCGACAATTAGTGACACATTTATTTTCTATGAGTTTCTATAGCATTAATTTTTTTCAGTGTAGTGACATTTTGATAAAATCATCTGATTTGTCCTTTCTATACACATATCATGTTCAAATCATTTCATATTTTCATTCACAGAAGCGGAGATAGAAAATCCCAAAAAATCTAAAGAAATGAATAAAATCATTCCAAGAGCAACAAAACAACTGTTTATAATTCAACAGACCATTATTGTCCCTATCATTCCTAGGTACGCAGGATGTTCCTTTCGTGCACTCCAATAGACAAAAAAACGGGCCTCCAACATTTTATTCGTGGATTACATATTCTTAATTTGAGAATATGAAAGACGAATCAAACCACATTATTTTGAAGTCCTCAAAATATTATTGAAAAATCTGAGCTGATGCGATATTTCAATTTGATTTCAAGTATTCAGAACCCAGCTTATACATATAATTTGGAATATTTAAGACTGTTCTTTTCAATCTTGGAAAACTATGAAAATAAACTGTATTTTTCGATGATTATGCCTCGAATCATAGAGTTTGAGTACTTACTGAAAATAAAAATGTATATCCGATAGAAGCTGGAAGAACGAGTGTTATAAGGAAAGATTATGTAGAAATAGTAATTTTCAAGTGGAAAGGAACGATTACAGAAAGAATTAAATAATGTGAAAATATAAATATCTTCATCACATTCTTCTCTTCTCTCCGCCAGTGACTATCACCCCGTTCTTTGTGAAGAAGCATTACGCATTTCTGTGTTCGACCATTTAATCGACTATAGCGTTTAACCGGGAAGTAAATTTACACCCCCGTTTGAAAGCATTGTGATATCATCATTGCATTAGTCTATTGAAACGGGGGACATGGAGACAACCCTATCTTTTATATAAATCTTCATAGTGATCGCGAATGCATGCATTAGCGTTTTTAAGAGATGTTTGCCGTATACCTATACTATGATTTGTAGATAAATCACTATTTTGATTTGTCCATAACAGCATTTTTTTAAATATATGTACCTATAGGAAGCGTTCTTATGGTCAACAATAATATTTAGCATCCAAATTCAAAAATTCTCATATATAAGTATTCGGAAGCTGTAACAGTCCAGATTAGTCCATAAGACCGTGATTTTTGCCAATTAGAACAGTTCTGTAAGACCAATATTATCTGAGATTGAGTAAAATATAAACAATCACGCAGCAGTACACGTCAAGAAGGACTTTTTTGTCATATATAATACCACAAGTGATAATATTTTGCCGGAAATATTCGGTGATTGTTACGACAGCTTGTTGCCTAGTAATTTCGTGAATGACATTGTTATCAAAACTACGAGCCGTAGGCGAGTAGTTTTGGATCAATGTCATGAGCGAAATTAGAGCAGCAAGCTGGAGTATGTCAATCGACGAATATTTCCAGGAATAATAGTATCACGAGTTGAATTCGTATGACTATTTCATGATTGGATGAGACAATATATATAAAATAGGAAACATAATTTAAGTATATTTCAACTCGAACTGCAAAGAAGACAATAATGATAGTAATGAAATACAAAATTTACTTTTTTAGAAATTAACTACCTATACTTATAGTTATATTCACAAAGTGGAATGTACAATTTTGATAAACAGTATCTTTTTATTATCTTGGAGATGGTTGGTCTCAAAAGAGTGTATATAATTACTATCCAATTCAAACGAAATAAATTGAATTTATTTGACATGGAATAATTATAAAAAAAGATATCGTCGCCGAGGGCTCGAACCATCGACCTTCGTATCCTCGCGCAACAACCCTAATAGTTGCGCTACATCAGCCTGTGATTATATTAGTCAGTCACAATGACTTGAGTAATTGAAAAAGGATTTGAATTCTACGAAGCCCTGGAAGGGACACATAAAATAAAAAAAATAAAAACTCTTCAAAATTCTGAGTTATAACTCGGAATTTTAAAATTCCGAGTTATAACTCGGAATTTTACATCAAAATTCCGACTTATATCTCGGAATTTTAAAATTCCGTGTTATAACTCGGAATATTGGATGTAAAATTCCGAGTTATAACTCGGAATTTTAAAATTCTACTAATGAATGATACTATAGGTATTTCCATCGAACCCAATATAGTTACAAAGAATAGTATAGTTATTTGTTTAACTAGGCAGCAAAGTAGTAGATTGACTGCCGAGGCTGAATTCATATGGTAGCGAGGCTAGGAATCCAGCTAAGGCAGTCAATCTACTTTGCTGCCGAGTTGAACATATAATTTTTTCTCTGACTGTTCATAATGATATAGGAGGATATTGTAATTGCAAATTTTACAATTCCCACAATCTCTTGTTTTTTCCTGTAGTGTTCAATTAAAATGAAATTTGATAGAAATCGCAGTTGTCCATGATAATTATAGTTTGACAATTCATGAAAATTCTGACAGTTGTGCGAAAAAATATCGGTATATTCAAATTATTATATAATGGACAGTGATATAGCGACCTGGAAGTACTCACACCTCCAGAAATAAGGGAGTGGAGTTGAATTTGTTGCCGGAGAAGTCTCGAATAAAATATGAAGGAAATTATAAACGATTTATGGATTATTAATTTTGCTGATACATATATATCAATCAGCAAAGTACCCACTTTTAGTGGTGCCCGCGAGAGTCTCGTTTTCGAGAGTCTCGCATGGTCTCGTCTCGTTTTCGAGACGAGACTCGGACAAGACGAGACGAGACTTTTATTGGTCTCGTCTCGAGTCTCGTGCAAGACTTCTCGTGTCTCGTGCGAGAGTCTCGCAGATAAATTTTTCTGCGTGCCGACTGCAGACTTGGGAATTTCATTCATAATAAAACATATTTAGAAAGAATTCTACTTATAAGAAAACATCTAATGAAGCTGCACGATGTTTGTTGTGAGTTAACGACTGGGTGAAAAACAAAAACATTTGCGATCGTGAAGGCTGATCTGACTGATAAAGGTTTTTTCTCCAAGCGGCAGAGATAATGGCTCTTTCCTGCCGCTCAACAGGCAGAAAAGGTGTACTTTTACTGCCTAGGCAGAAAATGTTTGTTGATATGCAACGTTTTAAGAAATTCTTATGACAAAAATTGACACTGACTTTGGGTGAACACAAAATGATGGAGATTTCAATAAAAAATTACACGAGATTGGTTTTATATCATTCGGAGAAAAAATTCTATGCTTCACAATGCACCAAATGTAGATTAACTACTCTTCTGCCTAGTAAATCAAATAACTATTTTCTTAGATACCTATTTTGCAAATAAGTAAAATAATGTTGGAAAAAGGTTTTTGTTTTGTTTATTCGTTAAGAATATGTAGAATAGAATAGAATAGAAAAACATTTATTGTGTAAATATCTTACATCATATAAATATAATATAAATATACTACACAAAAGGTGGCATTCGTTTACACGTTCTACCATACCACCACTCGTTATGAGTAAAAAGCTCAAAATAATAAAATCTAGATGGTTAACATTCATAAAAACACTAACGAAAACAACAATGTCTTGAATATAAAAAAAATAAATTAATAAAATAGAGTTAATTAATTAATTAATATAAACTTTTGACTAAGTTTTTATCGCATTCTATGTCTGAATACTTAAAAGGTAGTCTCTCCATATTCTTCTAAAGCTAGCTACAGATCTGTTCTGAGTTCTAAGATAGTATTCTGGGTTATTTAAAAATTCTATTCATACATAGGCAAAACAGTATTCAAATTTGGTGGTATTGTGCTGTGGGATGTTATATCTTATGATGTTTCTGAGGTTATGCTGGTTATGTAGTTCATGATGTGGAGTTAGAAAATCTGCTAAATATGCTGGTTTATTATCATCTATGATTTTTTTTAAAAATACTCCAAATAGTAGTTGATAACGATATTCAATTTTCAGGATGTTGTTGCTGTTATATACAGGGGTTATATGATCATATTTGTAAATGTTGTGTACATATCGGATACATATACATTAATGATATTTTTTTGTTCACATGAGGTTCAAAATTAAAATTGGAATCAAATATCAGTCCAAGATTTCTAGCACTTTCCTTATAGGGTATTTCATTGTTTTTGATATGTAAAGTAGTGAAGTGAATATGTATACGTGTTACTTTTTATTTCATTTTTATAACTTTCAAATATATAATGCTATGTTTTTTTTTCTTGTTTAGATGTAAGATGTAAGTATGTATACCTATTAGGTACTTACTTTTCAATAAATAATGTTATTTTTGTAGTAATTTTCTCTTCCTACTTCCCTTATACCTAAAAAGTAGGTAAAGGTATATATCCCGTACTAGACTGGAACAAGATTATGCATGACGAAATTGCGATACATCTGCGAGACTCTCGTACGAGACGTGAGACAAGACGAGACTTGGGGCTGCGAGACGAGACTCGAGACAAGATTTCATATTCCATCGGTGAGACGAGACGAGACTTTATGAAAGTCTCGTCTCGTTGGTCTCGTGTGAATCACTACCCACTTTGTTGCCTAGGCAGGAAAAGTAATACCTTGCTGATTGATATGTGTCAGCAAAATTAATATTTGCTGCCAATCGGAGAAAAATACATTTACGAATGCAGAAGTTACAGGGGTGGACCGATACCTCGTGTCACCCAGTATAAGCCAAGTCGAAGTGTCGACTTGTCGAGAGTCGAGAGTGGGTGTTTGCATGAGATGTGTGAGAATTTGTCGACGTCCAAGGATTGACAAGTCGTATAATTCCTGGAGACTATCGAGTGTCGAGGTGATCGGGCCTGTGGAACGTCTGTGGTCGAGACTCGAGATATCATGGCATCAAGGTCTCAAAGCCAAAAAATAAGAAGAAGAATAGAAATGACAATTGACATACCCTTCAAATCAAAAGAAAACAGGTTAGCTGTTATTTTATTTTCAAATATCTATTTTATTATTTATAAAAAAGAACACTTTAAAATCTTTTCAAAATGTCTGGTGGTATGTTATATGGTGGTGATGAAATCGGTGCTTTGGTCTTCGATCCAGGTCATCATTCATTACGAGTGGGTTATGCTCAGGAAGATACACCAAAGGCTGAAATACCCGCTGTGGTCGGGGTTGCCTCGGATGATGTTAAAACAGAACCCGAAATTAAACCTGAAGAAAATAATGTTTCATCAACTCCGTCTTGTAAGTATTCTCCTGTCCATATAGCATCTATAAACTTATGAAAGCTTCTCATAATTTCCAGCCAATAAGTACTATATTGATACAACGTTTTTGCACTTGCCAAAACCCAATATGGAACTCCACAGTTACATGAAAGATGGAATGATTGAGAATTGGGACTTGTTTGAACAAATTTTAGATTACTCATATGAAAAGGTTGTTATAATAGCTTGGTTATTAGATGTATTTGACTTTAATTGTTTTGTTGCTTTTTAGATTATACAGTCTGAATCTCACTTCCATCCTGTTCTGTTTTCTGAATCTCCTTGGAATCAAAGACAGAAAAGGGAAAAGTTGACAGAACTGATGTTTGAAAAATATAAAGTACCTGCCTTCTTTTTAGTGAAAAATGCAGCTTTGGCAGCATTTGCCAATGGAAGGGCAACTGCCTTAGTTATTGACAGTGGTGAGTAGGTAGTCAAACCAATAAATCAGTGATATTTCTTGAATAAGATCATCAGATGGGAGTATACATAGAACATCAAATATTTTAGGGGCAACACACACTTCAGCAGTACCTGTCCTAGATGGCTATGTTATAACCAATGCAGTAGTCAAATCTCCATTGGGAGGTGACCTGTTAGTTCTTCGAGCTAGGGAAATGTTGGAAAGTATTGGGGTAGATTTAACTCCAGCTGCTCTGATTGCCAGCAAAGAAGTTATCAGAGAAAAGGAAAAGCCCAAATTCACTAAGAAGAAATTCAATTTTCAGCCAACCAATTCTTGGATGACCTACATGGTGAAGAGAACTGTGCAGGACTTTCAACAAACAGTATTACAGGTAATGAGTACATGAAGATTCAACTGACAATTTTCAAAACATAACTATCAGGTATAATTGATTCAACAGGTTAGGTAATGCTATTTTGTTTTTAAGGTGTCTGAAAATCCTTATGATGAAAAGGTAGCTATGAACATTCCAGCTGTTCAGTATGAATTCCCCACTGGATACCATCAAGATTTTGGCCCAGAAAGGTTCAAATTAGCTGAAGGTCTATTTGACCACCCTATGTTAGGGGCAGGATATATTGGTGAGTGAATTATTTAGCTCTGGTTATGAAGAACAATATCTGTACAAAATTTTGATCCAAAGATGTGATTTCCATTTTGATCAAAAGGTTGATTTTTACTTGGGATATGCAGATGTGTATCTATCCCCTGGTCTATCCCTATGCCTAGAATATTTTTTCAATTTTATATAGATGATGTTTTCTCTGGTTTCCTCTTTATAGCCTCCACAAGTGCAGGAATGTGTGATGTAGACATTAGGCCAGCTTTATATAGTTCAGTTGTGCTGACAGGGGGAAATTCCCTTGTACAGGTGAGTCCATTTGTGTGATTGTGGATTATTTTAATTCTATCTGTCTTTATATGTATTTCTAAGTTGAAATGATTGGAGAAAGTTCCCTTTAGTAGGGACTCTGCCTTTAATGTGCCAGCAATGATGAAATCACAGCCAATGATCAATTATACAGATTAACAACTCTCAACAGTGTCAACTATCAATTTTGAGAGTTTTTACTATTCTTGTTGTAAATGTGCATTTTCCACTTTATCCTTCTCTGAAACTGAAATGTATGTACACTCTACTGGAATTCATACAAACAGCAGTAATAAATACTATTATATTTTATTATTTACCAGTTAACACTATTGTCAGACATGCCATAATCTGTACATTTGTGAAAATCTTAAAATTCAAGTATTTTCACTTTTTCTCAATAATGAACTAATCTTTACAGAAACAATAATAAGGTACAGTCATATTCAATAAGAAATTCCCAATAGCCCGTTTTATGCAGAATAGGATGAAGTTAATTTCTCTCTGTAATATACTTGTATGCTTTTTTTTTAATGCTGTACAACTTGAAATACCAATTTTTCAACATGGAATCAAAATATTTCGCTTCAATTTGATATCATGATTCTTATACAAAAATCTGAGCACAAACATTGAGTATTGACACTTATAATCAAGGGCACAGATTAGATTTCTAGAATCCAACATAAAATCAGTCACTTTCTACATCAAGGTACCAAAATATAAAAAGGTTAACAACTCATTATTATTATTATTTTGTTCATTTTCAGTAATTATAATATGTTTTCCCATGATAACTCAGTCAATTTTTTTAATTTGCTGTCAATTAATGTCGTCATAGATAACTTATAACGTCACAGATGCCCCTGATGAAATATAGATTTCAACTGAATATAGGATCGATTAAGTTATGATAGTAATAAGGTATAATAAACTTCGGTTTTTTAATTCTCAATTTCATTTCATGGTCAACTTCCATGTGAAAGTCACATCATTATACTGCAGTTGCAAATCACTGTATTACTGATCCTACAAGTTCTGTAGATTTATCCTATATCACCACCATAGTCAAATAACCTCATGATTTGACATCTCCCTCTTTGAATTCATCATCAATAAATAATCAGTCCTATCATGTATGTAAAAATAAAGAACCATCACAACTGAAACATAGAATGGCCTGAATTGTACAGGAATGTCTACTATAAATGACTTATACGCCGGGCGGTAAAGTACCGCTTTACACCCGCAAACCAGGGCGGAAAAGTGCTACTTTACGCCTGGTCGTGCATAAAAAATTTCATGAATGTGGACACTATCTGAAACACCTAATTTTATATCTCAGGGATTTAGTGATAGACTGAGCCGAGACCTATCCTCGCGGACTCCAGGATCGATGCGACTGAAGATGATCGCAGCCAACGGAACTGTGGAGCGGAGATTCGGTGCGTGGGTTGGTGGATCTATTTTAGCTTCGATCGGCACCTTCCAACAGATGTGGGTGTCGGCACAGGAGTACCAGGAGTGTGGGAAGGCCCAAATCGATCGAAAGTGCCCTTAGATTTTCATCTATCAGACTATTTTTTATTATCACAGTTCATACCATAATTTCAACACCCAAAGTTAGATTAAGTTTACAATCATATTTTTACAGTAATTCAATAAACATTGAGACCAATATACATAAATACGTTGTTTTATTTGGGTATGACTGAAGAGACATTCAAAAATCGAAATAGTTCCTCAGTCTGGAGCGGATATTTCATAGCAGTGATTTTTATATTACTAATTATGAAAGTTAAAGATGGGAGATGGGGTAAGTGAGCTGAGAATAATAAACCTAAATAGACTTGTAGGTATAGTTCTGAGATGTTTATAATTCCTAGGATAAAAACATCTCATAACTAACACAGCTGTTTTTTTTTTGAGGTTATAACTCTTTGGAGACAAGCGGCGTTCACTGTGGTAAAGTTGTGTTGTGTTTTGTGTTCGAAATAATTTCGTACTTCTTAGCCAGTTTTCAGATAGTGCCAGTAGGGGCACACACGCTCATTCGTATATCGTCGCTTGCGAGAATTGACAAGCCCCGGGGTTTATCGCGGGAGAGAGAAGGACATATAATGCCCTCTCACTCGCGAGAATGCATTTGGCACATAGCCGAAGCACAGTACTTCATCATACTTCGTCTCGTAAGCAACTGGTTGGCTCAGTAGGCAGAGCATCGGCATGCCAAGCCGGCGGGCCGGGGTTCGAATCCGTGCGAGGCTCATCTTTTTTTTATTTTTTCCTTGTCTCAAGTGATTTCTAAAAAATATTCTCTATGGGAAATAGGTTCATTTAGGGGTTTTCTATGTTTGTGGTTTAGGCCAGAGGTGAGGTTCGGTTAGGTTAGGTTAGGTTAGAATAGAATAGAATATTTTATTTGGTGTTAATAAACATTAAGTTTTACACAGGTCAACGAAACAAGTACAGATATACTCATTAAATAGATAGGTTAGGTTTTCTCATTTTTTATGCAGAAACAATATTTTCCTTCCTCAAGAAAAATTCTCCTTCTTCAAGAAAAAAGGTTCATCTGAGCGAGAGCGAGTTATACGTCCTTCTCTTTCCCGCGATGAACCCCGGGCGTTGATTGATATATTACGCTTACAAGCGTAATATATCAATCAACGCCCCGGGGCTGGTCAATTCTCGCTCGTCGCTTATCCTTGGCTCTTGGCTCATTCCCGATGCGTCGTGGTTTTAGACACAGCCTATCTGATTATCATACTGTCAACGTCCACTCTAAGTTTTTCTAACCTAGCAAAATCCTCTCTCTTGGTAAACAATAACAAATAACAATTATTATTGTAATGAAAGGAAGATTAATGGGTCATACCAAGAAATAGGATTCAGTGGGCTCTATGAATTTCTCGCTCAAATATGACAATTCGTTATGCCAAGAGAAAACAGGTAAAGATAACAACCCAAAGCCAACATTTCATAACTAGTTCTACTACTTCTGTAGTGTCTACTTTGGTAAATAATTTCATTGGATTTTCAGTCAATGTAGGAAATGGGAAAAACAGCGCAGGAATCGTTTGACTGAAGCATTCTCAGCACTAGCTAAAGTTCTCCCAAGCTATGATCCTTGTGTAAATATATGCAGAATAGATATATTGACAAATGCCCAATCCACCATCAGACAACAGCAGGATGAGTTGAGCAAGATCAGTTTTAACAAAGAAGGCAGTAAAAGTACTAAAGGTTATTACAGATTACACTCAGTTTTAAAATTTTATATTGTTTTCAATATAATATTGTCAATGGAATTTTGAAGTGCAGGTTTCATTTGAAGAAATTTGTTAAGAAGGTTATCACATTTTCAGGTGATATCTTCAGAAGGTTACAAGAGAGAATCAAGAAGTTGACATTGCGAAATGAACAGCTCAGAGAATTACTCACAACAGCTGGAATTACAATTCCAAAATCTATTGAAACATTCCCAGTTGGAAATACCAGATTCAAAAAGGGAACTCCAGAACAAGCTAAAATATTTCAGAAAAAAGAAATGGAAAGTGAGTGTCATAGTTGTTCAATACATTCAATCTGAATTAATATGTTTCACAATAATTTCAGAAGAAAATAAATCCACACATATCAAGAAGAAAAAAGTAAAATTTGCCAGTGCACCTGTGACACTGAAAAGACCAAAACCTGATAGTAAGCCACTGAACAAATTGCCCACTAAAAAAAGGAAAACTGAGAAAACAAGTACAGCTGCCCCTTGCCTACTTGTCTTGTCACAACCCCCAATAAATGCTGGCATCAATAACTCATGCTTCCTGTTATCAAATCAACAATTCACTCCAACAAAAAGTAAGCAATCCAACCATTTAATAGTAATTTATAAATTAAACTTCAAAAGTCCCATATTTTCCTAGATATTATATTTGATTTTCTAGTTATAGGCAAAGCACTGGGGAGTTTCTATTAGCAGAAGGTCAGAAAAGAATGAAATTGTGGGTTGGTAGAGATAGGTTCCCTGATAGTCCACCTGAGTTTGCAACCAGCGTGGGGGGGGGGAAAGAAACTTTGACTCCCAGTGCTTAGTAGGTATGTGCTATTGAAAAAAAGGTTCAAATGAAATATGTAGAGAACAAAATTGTGCACAACTTTGGTACCTGCATTTTTTTCACTCTGACCAATAGTTTTTACTCTACAATGCACCAAAGGTAAAGGGTAGTATGCAATTATGCAACACAATTGAAAAAATGCCAAGGATCTTTGCAGAATATCTCAAATTACCAAATCCTGGGATTTTTACAGGACATTGTTTTCGGCATTCTAGTGTGTCCCATTTAGAGAATAGTGGTGGTGAAATCCTCAGCAGATGCTGAAGGTGACATATTATAAGCATAGATTTATAAGCTTTTGTGATGAGAAAAATTGAGGTAGGTAGCTCAAATGTTTTTTCCCACCCTACAACTTCTACAACACATTCTGATGCATCTACTTCACAGTCACATTGCACAAGCAATTTGAATAATCAGACTAATAAAGCATCCCAACAGAACACTATTGATAGGTAATAAGTGCTCAAGAATCTCAAGATATCTATACTGCAATTTTCCAATGTTATATTTATTTGTTGCATTACTTTCGGTCTGTCTCTAGACACTAGTATGTCTGACAGTTTGACGTTGACATTACCATTACCAACCTTGAAACAAGATATTCAGTGTGTCATAATAGAAGCTGTCTTGATCTACACACAGATACACATTTGGGTGTCATAATGAATTCATTGAAGATGCAAAATAGAAGTTATATTTTCTTGTATCATATTTGCATATAACGAACAGTGACGGCTCGTCAGGGACGGCAGGGTCGGCCGGGCCGTACCAAATAATTTGGGGAAAATTACTGAACTATTTGATGAATAAAATTATTTTCCGAAATTGTTTTCATAATTCATCGCTCATTATCCTACTGTTATGCCACTATTATTTGAATTTCATTCATGGAACCTTTGAGTATGCCATCCGCATATACACCGAAAATCACGAACTAATTCAGGACCTACGACATCTGGTAATCCCATCGTCAAAACGCCGCTTTCAGTCGAAACGCTCGCGTAGCTCATTACACTGATGCAGACGGCCGGCCGATCAGGGCCGATCGGTGATTTCATGTCTCGACGCATCGCCACAGGCATCGCCTACAGATTCCCTGCTTCAAGTTTAAATTTTCGCTTATACGCGTCATACCTTGGGTGCGGCCAAGCTCTGCTGGCCGTCCAACGTATCGATCGTACTTATCAGTATCAGTATCAGTTGTTTGCAGTGCGCTCGCTGTGCACCGTATCGAACCATTCCGACCTAATTTTTAATATACGGATTGGCATGATTGACATTCTATTTTCATTTTACATTGTAGGTATTTATAATTTTAATTCCTATACTTATTTGTGAGTTGATGTTGGAATTTGAAATGTACAAACTGAAAAGAAAAATAATTTCCATGTTTTTGTTTACGCTTGCAGTTGTTGCAGTAAAAATGACTGGTGATTTTTGAATTTGCAATTTTTCAGTAATTCATAATTCAACATATCCATCTAATATTGGTATCAGAATTTTCCTTCAGTGCTTCTGAGCGTCAATAAGTTATAATTCAATTTGAATATTGCTGTAATGTAACCTACTGTGCCCAGTGCCTCTGCCTATGTAGGTAATATGGCAAGAAAAATGTCAGCAGTCCAAGAGCTGAGTAGGCATTGAAACATCGTAAAAAAGCTCTGGTGACGAAAATGTAATAAATGTATAACTTCCAGAATATCATTTATTTTCAAAGACGCATGTAGCGGTTATAAACTACCTAAATAATATTTATGCATCCATCGCATCGCGGGAAACATTATACCTACGGCTGCACCCTGCACGCGGGCTCGGCCAGCCGACTACGAAGGAGTGGGGTCAGTGGGGTGGCTTGTTACAGGAACGGCGTAGCGTAGACAGATTAGATTAGTCATTGTTGTGCTTCTCGCGTTAGGTGAGTGGTTGTCGGTTATGTTGATTTTTTTGAGTTTACATTACGTTTTCAACAGAATATAAATTTTTTATGTTCACGAGTTATTTTATTTTTATTTTCTTTCATTTTATTTTTTCGACTTTCTTGTTATTATTTTTTCATACCAACAAACCCTTATCCACCTCCTTTTTCTTTCCCCATTTCCCCTGGCGAGAATGCTCTAACCTCGTGGTTCTTGCTGGACAATTTAATTTTTTAGTTATGTGTACAGGGTGATTCACCATAAATGTTCCCCCCTCTAGCTCAATTATTTTTAACCGATTTCAAAATTTGAAATATCATCTTGAATGATTTTTGATTGACTTTTTTTCCGCTACATCAGAAAATACAGGGTGCTCAGAACAAACGATCTACAGGGTACCATTTGATTTTTTTATATGGAACACCCTATTTTTCATTGTATTTTTAGATTCTCCCTGAAAAGCTGATTTGCTCAATGTATCACACTTGGGGTCTATCGGGAATGATTACAGAGATATAGGGTGTTCAAAATCGAGATTTTTCAACTTTAGGATTTTTTTGAGACGAAACTATTCATCATCGGTCAAAACGGCTTTCATGTCCATAACTCAACTTTTGATTTACTATCTACTGACATTTAATAATTGGAACAGATACAGGGTGATCAGAATTCTGAATCTTTAACCACCCTGTAAATGTTCCAATCAAATCTCAATAGACAGTTAATCAAAAATTAAGATGGAAACATAGGAGCCGTTTCGACCAATAATGAATAGTTTCGAGACAAAAAAATCCTAAACTTGAAAAATCTCGATTTTGAACACCCTATATCTCTGTTATCATTCCCGCTAGACCCCAAGTGTGATGCATTGATGAAATCAGCTCTTCAGGAAGAATCTAAAAATACAATGAAATACAGGGTGTTCGATTTGGAAAAATCGAGTAGTACCCTGTAGATCATTTGTTCCTGATGCAACGGGAGAAAAAATTCTGAGAAATCATTTTAGATCATCCTTCAAATTTTTAAATCGGGTCAAAAATAAGTGAGCTAGAGGGAGAAAGGACAATTATGGTGAATCACCCTGTACATGCTTATTTGCCATCGAACTTCACTCAAGCCGCTGACCCACTTACGTTCGCATTTTAGAGCAATATCTATATACCCTGGCCGACCCAGGTTCTGAGGGCACGAGCCGTCACTGATAACGAAAATGAAAATGAAAAAGTTATTGTATACGTATATACACTAATGAATATTGATTAAAAATTGCTCAGATTGATGTAATGTAGGGGGGCAGACTTTGAAAAATATCTTTCATTATTAATATATGAATTATATGAGTATATCAAAACGGGCATGAGCCGACTCTCATAGCAAAAAAATATTTCAGAATTGTTTGGTAGCCATCTTTTTCTTAAAATCCGTGATGAAATTCGGATTGTGTTGAAATGTTAAAAATTGCAAATCACCCGCAACTTTGGCCGGCTGTACAGCAAAAACTATTGGTGTGAGTGAAAAAGTTGTGCACAATTTTGTTGTTTACGTATTTTATTTGAATTTTTTCTACCCCAACGGTGCTATTCTCGTCCAAGTGCCGCGAGTCGAAGTTTTCATCCCGTCACGCCACGAGCGGCAACCCCCTGAGGTCGCAAACTCAGGTGGACTATCCGGGAACCTATCTCTACCATTCTAAAAATAAAACATGCTATTTTTTCTGCAATCGAAATAATTCAAATCTGATTATTGAAATATAAGTGAAAATACCACTATTTTGAGTCACTTGAGCATGTCAGTGTCAAAGCAGCTATCACATCAGCTGTCATCAGACACGTTTTTAGTTCCTAGAAGTTGAACGTCAACTTTAGCTCCTAGACAGTGAAAGTGTTGCCTAGCAACATACATACTAATCATTTTATTGTGTCAGTAAGAGAAACGTCAACTTCAGGAGCTAATTTTGAAATAAAAATTGACGATTTTTGAGCCCATTGCAGAAAAATGTAATTCCTTTCCGACATTCTGAACCCGTTTTTTTTTTCAATCGCCTGGCCTATTATTATATCAGGAAAAGATTTCTTACATAATGATTTTAGATTTTGAAATATGCAGACTCCAGTTTAGTTTCCATCATGCATATGAATTATCCATATTTCATATGAAATCTGTCTAATTCCTAGTAAATATTCCAAGATAAAAGGTCCATATGTGGGTTTATTTGTATAAAATGAAAATGAAAGTTTGAAATAATTCAACCTCAGCACAAATCATTCAAGGATATTGCAGAATTTTTGACAGATTTCATGTGAATGGCAGAACATTCCTCTGCATGAATTATTCATTGGGACTTAATTTATTCAGGCATACCATCAGTAGCAAAAATTTCATCAACCTTTCCCATTATTAATCCTCCACTATCATCCCTTGGACCAGGTACCTTGGTTCTAGCTAATGGCACTGTGCTTCCAGTTGTTCCCAAACAACAAGTTTTTATATCAAATACACAGTATACTTTGAAAAAAACAAAATGTATGACTGGAAATTCAGTGAATATACCAAAAACTAGTAGTCAAATAACACATAATAAATGTGAGAAGCAAGATCCTCAAGCCAATAAAAGTCGGTTAATCAGACCCAAAAAATATTGTGTTACGAATACAACTCAAATTAATAAAGTTCCTATTCCCGCATTAACGTCAGACTATGCTAACAATCAATTACTGCTCAATGAAGGATGTTTGATAGTAGAAAATTCAAGATGTTCCCAAAAAAAATTAAAAGATATTCCAAAGGGCAAAAGAACCAAAGTTATAAAAAGAAAAATTGAAACTCCTGTGGAAGTTGATGTTGAAAAAAGCAAAGAGGGTAAGAGCAGTGACAAAGTGGTAAAAGAGAATGAAATTACAAATGAATCAGAAAAAATCACAGTGGGTAAAGAATCCAGTATCATTAACACATCTCAATCATCTATTTCAACTACCACCAGTGCAGATCAGATTACCACCACTAATCAGAAAGATGACAAAATTTGCAGTGCCAAGGCAAACACTCAAATACTTGATAACAAAGAAAAACCTGACCTAGATAAAATTACTTCTAAGGATGAACAAGTTAGAGATGAAAATGATCTAAAAAAAACGAAATCTGAAAGTATCAACGTTTCGCATTCAGGGAAGAATTTGACTTGCTTAGCAAGTTCAACTTCATGTGATGATAACATGAAGAACCTCGAACTGAATCTCGCTCATTCCGAACTCTCAAATGATGATATATTTGCTTCCCTGCATGTACCACCTGGCTGTCAAAACCCTGAGTCTACTTCCCCCACTGCTGCTTTTTTGATGGCATTTCCCCTTGTTTCCTCTGTCAAAGCCACCGACGTTATTGATGACGATCATTCTAGTCAAAGACAAACTCCTACCTTACTTCAAATCGGTACAATGGATTCTACAAAACATACTCATACGGATACATTGGCGGGAAGTCTATTGAATTTAGATAGCTTCTCATTTTTCAACGCGAAAGATGTCTGTGAAAATTATTATGAATCCTGTACGAATATTCTTCCAAAAGAAAATCAAATGAGCAGTTCTGAAATGAAAAATAAAGTAGAATGTGTGAATGTTGATAGTTCTACGGTAGCAACAAGCGAATCTGGTTCACTAGAAAGTGTCTTATCAAATTGTGGTCCCCAAAAAAATGATCACAAAGTTAGACAAAATATGCATTATAGTGTGTTTCATAATTCAGATGACAATCATAAAACAAACGTTCAATTCGATTCATCTGAGAAAGTTTCTTATGAAGTATATACTGATGGAAAAAGCTCTATCGCTAAGGATGCTGAAAATAGTGCAAATAAAAGTTCTAATATTACTGAGAATGTGTCTTGTAATACATATCCTGAAGTAGCAAAAGATCCAAACAGAAATAACGAAAATGTTGAGAATATGTTGGTTTCTACAGACGACACTAGTAAGAAAACAGAACAAGTTTATAATGAATCCGTGAAACCTAACAATTTCGATGGAAATAAAAATTCTAAAACCATCAGCTATCAAGACACTAAAATGAAGGAAACGCAAGAATATATCTCATGCCAGGAGACTGAATTGAAAGATATGACAGGTGCTCCAATTACTTTTCCACATTCTGATTCTGATAAGGAAATTGAGAAAACCAATCCTTACAACATATATCAAGAAAGATCAATGGATACTGTCACAGGCTTGAACGTAAAACAAAATTCTGGTAATGATGAAGTGTTGTGTAATTTTAACCAACAAACTCAAAATCATTGTAGCAATAATGCTTCAACAAATGATGTTAGGGTTCATCATAATCTGATTTATAATAACAAGGATGGTCCATCTAAAGAAATTATTAAAAAATCGAATGTTGATTATGAACTTCATGAAAATATCATTCCACAAAATAATTTGTATAAGTCTTTTCATGATAGTAATAAGAAAAAGAACGCCGAAAACAATATAAATGAAACACCTTATATTTATCCAAGATCTGGCGTAAAATCTTCCAATCAGTGCAATTCGGTGAATACGAATTCTGCAATTATAGAAAAGGAAAGTACCCACCTCTATTCAGTTGATAACATGTCCTTCAATAATAATTTTCAGATGAAATCAACCCATACAACAGGAATTGGAAGTTGTGATAAATCTTCTGCTAACAATAAACTGACTGAAAATATTTCATACAATATATTTGAAATAACGCACCCAGCTAAGACGATAACTAGTTCAGTGAATGCGAATAATTCAAATAGAGATGGAAAATTATCTCATACAGTACAACACCAAAATTGCAAGAAAGATGTCTCAAAAGCAACCGAAGACAAATCACAATGTTATTATTCCATGGTCTACCCTGACAGTTCATACAATATCAATTTCAAAAATGATCCTTCCAAACTTTGCCCTACATGTTCATACATGAATCTCAACAAAACATATTCTAATCCTCTCTATACCAATAGCACCAATTACAACTATTATCCAGATGGTAATATCAATCAGAATTATTACAAAACTTCCACACCAAAGAATGATACAAAATCCTACTACTCATTGAACTATGAGAATTATCAGGAATATAAAAAGTCCGAAGGAACGAACTTCCCAAAATCTTATGGAAGTAGCTCGAGCATACAAAGAGAAGGGAACATAGTGGACAAAACTAATTCTGCCAAAGACAAATGTATTCCTCAAAATAAATTAGTGAACTGGATGACTACTCCTGAAAATAAGGTTCAACCTTCAGACACATTCCTAACATTTCCCAACCAATCATATTCGTTTACGTCATGCGTTAGTGGAGAAGCAAGTGACATTAGCAATATCCTGGAGCCAAAGAAACATTTGGACGCATCTCATTTGGCAGAGGATAAACAGTTCTCGTGGTCACAATCGAAACTACCGAGCTTTTTGGACCAAACTCACAATTTCGTCACTCCTACATTGCCTACATTGGTCGGTGATCTAGCTCTAGGCAATCCAGTTCCGTTCAACGATCAAAAAACTGAGTACAAATATCCCAAGGATCAGAAACGGAAGAATAATGCCTATGAGAATCAGACCAACTTTTTATCGGTTAGTCAACTTGTTGATCACAACAAAACTGAGCATGTGCCTTCCAGAATCACTACTAGAAGGAGCAGTGGGGGCAGATCCAAGAATACTGTTCAGATGAAGAATAAGAGACCATCTAAGAATGAAAGTAACGATAAAGTCTGCCAAATCAAACCAACTGACGTTTTCAATGGTCCTAATAGAGTGTTCAATGAATTTAAAAGTGGAAATCATGGGAAGAACACATCCAGTAGTTATTCTGCAGAAGCTTTGATTGGAAATCAAATTACTGATACATCTAAGAAATATCCGTCGAATTCAAGTAAACCTATGGGTTCCACAAGCTTCCTTACGGAAAATATCATAACTTATTTTCCTGCTATCGAGGAGAATTATTTGAATCAGAATCAAAACTTCCAAAACAACCTATACACACATAATTCCTTTCAAACTACCAATAATTCTGCGGTTTCCACAAATAGTTTTATTTATACTACGCCTACTATTACTTCTAGTTATTTATCTAGTAACTTTGAGGCACCATGTTACTACAAACAGTCGACAAGTAGTAAAGATGATAAGAACAGCAGTTACAATAGTTTTGCGAAAAAGGCGAAGAAGAAGTTGGGGAACGAAAGTATCAATAGCGGTTTTGCCAACTTCGAATTTCCACTTTTACCAATGCCTGGTTCCACAAATTCTCCCATTTTACCCGATGACTTCCATACACCTGCTAGCTTCTTGCCCCCCACCGCTCCTTATCCTGCAAAAACGTCCATGTATCAGAAGCAAGGAAACGATTTTACTCCCAATGGATTATTACCACTACCTGGACTACCAAGAAATAACACGCAGCTACCTGATGTGTCGCCTTCATTGAATTCCGTGGGTACATCTTTGACGAACTTCAACTTGAGTACCATATTTCCGGAAATTAATAAGGTATATGATTTTTGATCAGTTCCAACAATGGATTTTAAATCCCATTATAATAATTGTAGAGAGGTGTGTCAAACGTTTACCAAGATAACAGAAGCAAGGAACATTCATCCACTCTACAAGTAAGTTTTATTTTCATCTTTTGAAGCATGCAAAAGGGAATCCATTATGAAATTTCTGCTGGCACACTTGTTTTACTTTTTCTTGAATACGTGCAAGAAATCATAATGTGCTGTTTTGCAACATTTTCGATAATTGAATTCATTATTCAAAAAGAAGTTGATGATATTGTTTTCAGATGCCTTTCAATTTGGAGCCCAAATATACCTTCTCATGATGAAGTTCGATGCGAATTAGACCATTTATTGAATACTGTAAGAGTGCAAACAGCTCAATGTGATATTGTTGTGAATAATATATGAAATAATGTAATAATGTATTAATTAACTGGGTCACTGAGTGTTCCAGAACAATATAAAGCATATGAAATCATGAAGTGTTTTCATTAATTTTTGTGTAATAATGTAATAATGTAATTAATAATATCCTCGGCTTTGGCGACGCTGGCGATGAAACGTGTCTTTTTGGCTCAAAACATGCATTTTTGCATGTCGCGGTTGTAAAACTCATATGTTGAATAATGCAATGGAACAGAATTGAACAAAATTTATTCAATTAAATAGCGAATTTGCAATGATTCTACACAATGAAGAAGAGTAAGTTATAAGAAAATTGATATGTTTCTCCTAGATTCTATATAGACACTTTGGAAATGCTGAAACAGACACAGGATTATTAGCATATCAAAGAATCAAACAGATTTACACAAAAATGAAAATACAATTTTAGTTATACATATAAATTCAATTCAATATTGGAAAAGTAAGGTACTTTAAGTATCAAGATTTTGTTAATAGTTACTTTCTTTCATTCTGTCTTGATAGCAAAAATTTGGCAATATTAAAATATACATGGCGGTTATCCATATTCACCAGTCATTCTGGGAACCTAATTCAATCACATCTACAGGGTGATTTTCAACCTATATGCATGTAGTTTGGAACTGATAGCTCATGTTGAATGAATAATGCAAAAAAAGTCTCCTAAGAAATTATAATAACGATTGATCCCATGAAAATATAAACAGTCATTATTTCAGAATTGACATTCAAAATGCATCATAAACCGATTGATCATTGCATCTGTTCGAAATGTCGCCTACCATTTGCTAAGAGTCACTACTGAAAACCGGCAAATAGGATGTTATACTCGGAGCGTTGAAGTATCAGACCGAGAGCGACTGATGGGATCGGACAAAAACAGTACAGTTGGGGCAACTTTATTCATCTTAGATCTCAGTTCCTGAGCGACTAATTTATCATGTGCTCCCAATCTGATACGTGAAGGCAAACAAATCACCCTGTATAATACTGCCGAGGCACTGGAAGTATCGCGCAGACTCGAATCAGTCGAATCTCTCACCACACACTGCACTTGCTCGTCGGATTCATCGGAGACCCTACGGGGCAATGGTAAGCCTCGGCGAAGTCCTTCGAGTTGGATAGGGGCCCCAGCACCCTTATGGGGCCCGGGGAATGCACACTGGACCGGACCTTCGTGAGGGCGTCTTCTGGTCGCATCGAGCCGCACCAGATTTGGGCGTAGTTGAGGAAGAACAGCTGGTCCTGCGTTATGTTGAGCCCTGGAAGGTCGGGTTCCTCTCCGTATTGAGACACCCATTTGCGGAAAGCCTACAATGATGGATTTCTTTTAAATAATAGAAAAAACAACTTGAATCTCTTGCATCGCCCCAGCTTCTCAGGTAAGGCACTAGCCGTTCGATATCTGAGGTAAAGCTAAGCAGACCTTTGACCGTCAAAGGGGTTGGGTGGCAGACACGATGTCCGTGAAATACCTGGGGGTAAAGTTGGACACCTGTATGAATTTCTGGTCTAATACAAGTTAGTTAATACAAAAAACTCAAGCAACAATAAAGAGATTGTATCCGCTGCTATCCAGGACCTCTCCACTATCACTGGAGAATAATGCCCTGGTATATAAGCAAATTATTAGACCAGTGATGACGTAAGCGTGCCCAGTGTTCTGCAGCATCTCACCTACTCATATGAATAGGCTACAGGTGCTGCAGAACAAGGTACTTCGTATTCTCACCAACGGTGATAGATACTCACGAGTGGCAGATCTCCACGAGAGATGTGGTAATTTGACCAAAATAAAAGATTTCATTATCCAAACATCTAACAAACTCTACAAATACCACATCGCTGGAAGTGACCTTACCCGGAATATCACAGAAACGCGACAACAACATAACATACTCAACACGTTGGCTACCATATGAGTCTCATGAGATGCACACTCTCATTTGCTCTACAAACCATCGTAAAAAATCGCATACTTCCTCTCTGTACCAAGTGAAGAATCAAACTCAAAACGTAGCCTCTCGCTACAAGATGTCGCTATATTGTATTTTTGAAGCAGATGCCTTCATCTCGATAGAGTTTGCTGAAAGATCACCGGAACCATTTCATTAAATGATTGTAGGGAACTCCTTATATTTTGTTGTTTTTTCTTCGATTATAAGCGCCTTTATTCAAACCTTCAAGAAAATAATGGACAATTAAGACGAAAAACGTATTTCCAGGAGTACGCAAAAATTCAAAGATGGCAGCAAAACATACGAAATTGGTTACCACCTTTTACGCGGAATGCCCCGAGAAACCTGCATACTGTTTGGACTGTTTTCAAAAAAAAAACATTAGTATTTTCTTTGTACAATGATTATTGATAAGATTATTTTTTACTTATGAGTGTAACAATCTCAATGAAAAATTGACAAGAGAGTGAGCGGTGCGTCTTTTCATCAGAATAATCCAGTCAATTCCTATAGGCATTTTTCAGATCTATGTGTATCACTGGTGATACCCACTTCAACCCGATATTATTTGGTTCATACCTGTACCATACCCACATTCTAATTCCTTCGTTTATACACTATTGGGCTTCCCTACAAGCATTCAAATAATATGTGTTCATTATCACTGGTGATACATAAAGTACAGAAGTGAACTATGAAAGAGCATCACCGGTGATACATATGGTACCTTGGGTCAGAATGTTGAAATCAGGCTTGGTAGTCAACGTGTTAAGAAACACGGGCATCAACCGATGTTTTAAGAGAGCCTGGGAACCTATAGTTCGGACCCTCCCCGGATCCTCGGGATCAAACTGATGCTCCGGGAAGAATCTGGACAACACTGTCTCCCAAAACACGATGATAAAATAGTGTCAAGAACACACAATGACTGATGATCTGGCACTGAACTTGGTCAGTAGTGCGCACGCGCCCGAGTCCGTTGACTGGCCGGAGACGGGCGGAGCGTGTGGGCATAGCTTTTTTTTTTTGACTTTTATTTTCTTCCAACAACGCGCAAACTCTACCACTGACAGCGACTGATCAACTCCCTCGCCCTCTTGGGTATCCTCCGCGGGATCATCTATTCTATTATATAAAGGGCTCAGCCCTAGGTCATAGGCTTCTGCGACGAACACTTCACATATACGCTCACATTCCTTGGCCAACACCATCCACCTCTGTCTTGCGCGGAGGATTCGATGTACCACTGGACCTCTCAAATATGAAATGTGAATGTAAGTTATGTGTAGTATTGTAAACAAATCATCGAAAGAAATAAACAACTTTTCCTATGACGGAAATTTCATCTCTGTTGATAGGTTATGAAATATCACTTTTCAAAAATTTCTCTTTTCCTACACTATTAATGGCTTTTGTTGTGCTATAGTTCCGAAAAATAAGCCAATAACACCGTCTCCGAGAAAGAACTACAGGTCCTTTTACCTTCCATTCGACTTCGCGGTTACCTACGTTACTTAAGTTTAGGACAGTTTTGTTGAAGTTGTGTAAAATTGAAATAGAAACAACTTTCCTCAGTAAACTCCTTTGAAATTCGAACAAAATATGCCTGTTTTTAGCGATTTAATTTGAAAAAATGTTTCTTTTGACATGTAACAAGTCACGTGACTCCGACCGAGTAGGCAATTTTTCATCTTTTTTAAAGCAAAGCTTAACGTCCATGTCAAGGTTCAATATAAATTGTTATTCAAAGTTTTTCCCATATGATGCCAATTTTTATGAATGACACTTCAGTGTCATATTACACTTACATTAGAAGGAAAGCAATAAGAAAGATATGATTGAAATAAAACTAGAAAATCAAAACCAATCAAATCTTCACCTTGATTTTCTCACAGAAAATGATGAAGAAAATTATTAACATAAAAAAACTGATGAATATAGGTGATAAATTAAAAATCGTACCCTGAAAGACTGTTTCAGTCCACCATTATCAGCGATGTTTTCTCCTTGGGTCATTCTTCCATTCACATACAATCCAACTTCGTCAATTTTGTACCGGGAGTACTGATCGATTATACACTGCGTTCTGTCTCTAAAAGCTCTGATGGTTATGTTGTTCCACCACTGCATCATGTTTCCATCTTTATCGAATTGGCGCCCTGTAAGAACCATATTGAAATTTTATGTACTGGTTCCTACGAAAAGGGATATCCTGATGTAATGTTCAGAGAACATCGTGAGAACCAAGGGAAATAAGGTAGGAATTGGTGTTCTTCTTAAATTTTTGGAGGTTATATGCCTCGGGGAACACCTCCCTTGGCAATGTGTTCCAGAGCCTCGCTGTTCGTTGGATGAACGAGTCTTTGGAAAGAGATGTTCTGCAGGTCTCCAAAGTGACCACGAAGGGGTGCGAAGCCTCAACTCGACGGGTTAATCTCGCGGGGACTGCCAAGGGAGGAACAATTGTTGATATTCCATGCAGAAGAGCATCGTCCATGAAAATATCTACAAAATAGAGCCAGGTCGCCAACTTTTTTACGGTGTTCCAGAGAAGTGAGTGAGTTTGTGAGCGAGGCATCACCCACGAGACGAATTTCCCTTTTTTGGACAGAATCCAACAGTTTCAGGGTATGTTTGGGTGCTGCACTCCAAATATGGGAACTGTAGTTCAGGCCAGGTCGGATCTGTGCCTTATAGATCATAAGCAGCTGACTGGAAGTGAAATAGCTCCTGGCCCGAAACAGAAATCCCAAGGAAGGTTATTGCTGATAGTAATACCAAGCATCGAAATGGATGTCTTCAAAGGTATGGTTACTCCTGACAAGCTCATGTTGGACACAGTGCGATCGGCTTTTCTAGAGAAAAGGCATGCTTGTGTTTTGTTTGCATTGAAATCTATCAAGATATTGGATCCCCATTCGAGAATTGTTGCCAAGTCCATATTTATGTTGTCAACATTTCTCCCTCGTTCGTTTTTTGATTCGCCTGGCTGGTATTGAAGCCCTGGAAGAGAAGGCGGTATGGGGGGTACTATCATCCGCCAAGCTGTGTACTGGACATGAAGTTGCTTCCAACAAATCGTTGATATGGAGTAGAAATAGTGTTGGTGCTAGAATTGATCCTTGCGGAACACCAGCATTTATGGTAAGAGAGTCAGATGAAACTCTGTCGACCACTACATGGAGAGATCTGTTTGAGAGAAAACTAGCTAGCAGAGAACATAGCTGGGGAGGCAAGCCATAAGATGGGAAGCTTGGTATGTTTGTTTAGTTCGTAATTAAGTGAAAAGTATTATATAGATTAATAAGTTGTTCGAAAAATGCTACTACGCACCTTTATCGTCAAACCCATGTGTGATTTCATGGCCAATAACAACACCTATTCCTCCATAATTTAATGACTTAGGAAAATGCTGACTATAAAATAAGGGTTGTAAAATCCCAGCTGGAAATACTGAAAATAAAAATGTTAATCAGCATTAAATTGCAACTTCGCGTCGGATTACGCACCTATATCATTTTTATTAGGGTTATAAAAGGCGTTTACTACTGCTGGTTCCGTTGACCACTTGGTTTTATCGACGGTCAACCTCAGTTTATCTAAATTCTGTTTGGCTTCGAACTTCATGATGTTCAGTATATTGTTCATGAACTCGTGATTCGAGATGCTCAACTGTTAGCAAAAAAAAATTAGTAAAAAAAATTCAGTGAGGAAAGCCTGTAGAAGATTCTGTTCAGCAAAATATGGAAAAAAGTTGATATGAACGTGGGTCCAAAAATACATTTTTCTACAAACGTCAAAAAATGACAATGTTCGCGCATTGAAAACAAATTGCGAAGTGACACTTTTTTTCAGTTTCCTACGTTACCATGATACCTTGCACAAAACAATGCGCGAAGTAAAACAGTGAGCGAAGTATACCTACTTCGCGCATTGTTATGTAAAATATATGAGATATTTATATTTCAACTTTATGGTCCTCAATCGAGCAAACATTCACGAAATCATTCATTCCTGAATGTTCAACAATAACTTTGTTTTATCTCTTGGAGCGCACGAAAGGAAATTCCTATTATGTTCGTGGAACATCGTGCGTACCTATATAGGGAGAATAGGGGGAGGCCTTTTAAGCCAGATCAACACTATTGTTTATATCAAGCTGAGCATATTTTTACTTTAGAACTATATTTTTTTACTTTTGTAGAGAAAATGTTGTTTGCAACTCGAGCGCGAAATACTTTGGTCATCTCGACTATTTTTTTAACGAGGCGTAGCCGAGATCTCGATCACCAAAGTAGCATTTCGCGCTCTAGATACAAAAATAACTATTTTCTGTGACGGGAAAAAAAGTTTGGCATTTCATCTCTGTTAGCAGGTTATAAAATGTAACTTTTCATAAACTCCTTTTTCTACAAGCGTGCGTGATTCACCCTATACCCGCACGCAATTTAGTTTGAGAGAAGTGTCATTTTCCCGCGGGAAATTTTTTCCCACACTAGTGCGGGAAATTTTTTCATAAATTACTTGTTCTTATTTGCATGAATAATCAATTGAACAAATCAATCAATTTACTACGCTTGTTGAAAAAATATTGTTCCTAAATCATGCGGAAAGAGTCTTTTCCGCACTAGACTGCTTGCCCGAATGAGTTCCATGAATGTTAACTGTAATGTCAAGTTTGATAATACCTAAATTTTACTTATCATTTTCTGAGAATTTTGATAGGAAAGTGTATGTCATTTACTTTGCATTTTCAGAATTGGTTGATAGTAAATTATGATCAAACCACTTTTTGAGAGTTGGAAAATCCATATTCTCATTGGCTGAAGCGTATTTGAACTATCAATGAAAAACTCACTTTTTCAAAAACGCAAAAGAAGCAATTTCGGGCACATGTCTATATTTACTTTTATTTTTATTTTTTGCTGAGTGGATTCTTCCCGATGAAACACCTTGTAACTGAAGAACTATTATAAATGCAAAAGGGGACCTACTGATTCATATTCTTTGCAGAGCTCCTCTTTGTCTGTTATCATTTTGGGGTAGCCAATCCTCTCATTCATGGCATTAGCTTTTTCTTTAGCAACAGCCCTCGTTTCATCGTCCATCCAATGGTTTTCTGCTAGTAGCTCATTGAAAGCTTCTCTGATAGTATGTATCATCTCCAAAGCTGTTTCCTACAAAAAAACATCTTTCTATATATACTTTTGGGTTCAATATAAAATGCTTCTGAAATGAAAACAAGGGCGTAATTTCATTGATGAAGGAAGATTAAATAAATAGTTATTTATTATACAAGGGAAAAAAGTAGTAGATTTTAGCTCCAGGTTGTGTTGTCTCCCGACGCGTAGCGGAGGGAGACAAAAAACCGTGAGCTAAAATCTAATATTTTTCCCGTGTATAATACACTAGATATAGAAGATATTACATTATTTCGAAATCTGAAAATCTGCGACGTGAAATTTCAAGTTTTTAACAGTAGGGACACCTGCGTTTTATAGACATCTTTATCATTCTTTTGAAGTAATCGAATATCTGATGTCACTTCTGTCAGTTCAATTCTGTGATTTTATTTTAAAAAATTGCGAATTCAGTAGTTGTTTAGTAATATACGAAACCGCGAAGTCGAATGGAAGATAAAAGGACTTGCATTTCTTTCTCGGAGACGGTATTATTGACTCATTTTTCGGAACTATAGCACAACAAAAGCCATTAACAGAGTATATATATGTGATATATATCCGGGAAAGAAGTACTCACTTTTTTCCCACGGGAAAAAAGTAATTTATGAAAAGTGACATTTTATAACCTGCCAACAGAGATGAAATGCCAAACTTTTTTCCCGTCACAGAAAAAAAATTATTATTTTGTAGAAGATAATATAAGATGTTGAAAAGGAATATTCTCAGATAAATTATGAACATACAAAAAAGGATATATATTGATATAAAGCAATACATTGAGAATTCGCATTCTCTATGTGATGAGAATATTTACTCTTTTTCAGTTAATTCAATAGAAAACAACTACTTTCCTGGCTATATGCCACGACGAACATTGAATTATATCTATTGAACACACACGAAAAGAGTTTGAAAATAGAATATAAAAATTTCTGAAATTGAGAATTTGTATTCTCCTTCAGACAAAAATATGTATATACACACATCATTCTGAATATTCAACAGAAAACAACTACTTTCCTGGCTATTTGCCACGTCGAACATTGAATTATATCTGATGAACATTCAAAAGGGAACATGAAAAATAAAGAATAAAATCCTCCGAAATTGAGAATTGACATTCTTCTTCAAATCGGATGAATAATATGATGAATAATGATCTAGAAATATGACAGCATTGAAATGAAAATTGGAATGTATAGGAGAAGTATACTGGCATGAACTCTGATCTTGATGAGCTTGAAAACGTCCAAAAATAATCATTCATATCAGTGATATGGGAAATATTATCTCTCACATTCCAATTTTCATTTCAATGCTGAATATATTGGTAAGTCATATTTCTAGATTATTATTCATCATATTATTCATCCGATTTGAAGAAGAATGTCAATTCTCAATTTCGGAGGATTTTATTCTTTATTTTTCATGTTCCCTTTTGAATGTTCATCAGATATAATTCAATGTTCGACGTGGCAAATAGCCAGGAAAGTAGTTGTTTTCTGTTGAATATTCAGAATGATGTGTGTATATACATATTTTTGTCTGAAGGAGAATGCAAATTCTCAATTTCAGAAATTTTTATATTCTATTTTCAAACTCTTTTCGTGTGTGTTCAATAGATATAATTCAATGTTCGTCGTGGCATATAGCCAGGAAAGTAGTTGTTTTCTATTGAATTAACTGAAAAAGAGTAAATATTCTCATCACATAGAGAATGCGAATTCTCAATGTATTGCTTTATATCAATATATATCCTTTTTTGTATGTTCATAATTTATCTGAGAATATTCCTTTTCAACACTTGCATACCCAATCAGGGGGTTCAAACTTGAACGATGGAAACTTGTGATTTTTATAGACCTCTAATCGCAGATTCGTGATAGAGTCTCAATTCAGAATTCATTTCCACGCCCTGTATGATGAATGTCAATTTATCATACACCCAAAAATAATATAAGATATTAATATCAGTCGTTTTCATTTTGTCGACCTGAACGTAATTATACAGTGTGACCCATTTTTATTGAAAACACTCCCCTAAAATTTGAAGTTGTGAACCGTGTGTGATTTCAATAATATTTTTTGAAATGTCAAGTACTGAAAGGTCTACCTTGGGACAAAATTTTAAATGCTTATTTCAATTTTCAGGGTATACTACGATATTTATTCTCAGTCGAAAATCGGGATTTTTAATAAGCGATTTTTTTATTGATTTCATTAATAACAAAGTTATGACAACTCAAAAATTCGAAAACTCACACAGCTATAACAGTCACAAAAAACACCTTATATCAACAGATATAGCCATGTGAATATTTTTTTATGATTTCAACAATAAAGTGCCACCAGATGGGAAAACATGATTTTTTAATGAAAATAACGGAATTACATTCACACCATTCAACTAATAATGAAGCAAAAAATTGAAAAAATTCACGCTATCAATTTTTTTTTTCGTTCATCTGGAGGCAGTTTATTGTTGAAATCATCAAAAAAAAATTATTTTCATGGCTATATCTTTTGATATAGGGTGTTTTCGTGACTGTTCGCTGTGTGAGTTTTCGAATTCTTGAAGTCATAACTTGAATATTTTTCCATGAAATTTTGGTCACACATGTTTAGAGGCACTCGGAATCCAGTTGCGTAGTGGTTTTTTTAATAATAAAATCGCTAATTTTGTCCCAAGGTAGACCTTTTAGTACTCGAAATTAAAAAAAAAATGAAAATCGGTTCACAACTTCAAATTTTAGGGGATAGAAACACCTATCAAAAATGGGTCACACTGAATGTACATACATTATCATTAGAGTGTGGGTTAATAATATACGTATGTATCAATAATATGAAGTACGAAAAAAATATTTTGATTGCGGAAGGAAATGATAAAAAAATAGATTATGGAAATTCTAATAAAACAACCGACTGACTTTTTTCGATTCAGTAAAATAATTCTATGGCTACTAATAGGTACGTACAGACCCAGTAACTATATTGTCTCCGGTAGTAGTACTTCGTAAATCATCTTCAATTAATTCATTAAATTAAACTTTAAATACTGATGCATTATTCTTAAGGAAAGTTTAATCTAAAATCATTTTTTTGTGGAAGATCAGGGAGGAACGCAATTTTTCCATGATCACTATGCAGTGTGTCCCAAATTCATGTTGCATGTGTGGGTTCATCACAATGATAGATAAAAAGTCGGTTAAATGGTGAATATCTTGGAATAATTTATGACAAATCAATGCGTGTCCTCAAATTTCGAATTTTATTCCTGGATTTTGTTTAATATAGATGGAGAACCAAAACAGCTTCTTCTTGAGGAAATCACCCTGTGACTTCGTTATTTAATCTCTGAGACAATTTCATTTCGTGATTTTTTTATGTTCTTTCAAATAGGTATGGAAATAAAACAATAATGTTCCTTTTTTTCAATTCCCAGAGCTTACAACTTTGGAATTCTATACAGGCGCCATATATTAAATTTTTATTGCATTATTTGATATTATATACAGCCTCCTTTTTTGAGAATTAGCAGAAACTTTATTGTTGATGATTACTTTTTTATTGAACAAATTTTCATTGCAGCAAGATTTTTTCAAGCAGTCTAAGAATTCAGATCTACTTCGAAGCAAAACAAAAGAACGTGCTATTATATGGTACAGTCTTTGGTACAGTTTACTTGATAACAACTGATCAAAATGTATCATTCCAGGCAAAAATTCAGGATGCAAGAAAAAAATAACATTCTAGTGTGTCCATCACTGTAAAGAGAAAAAAGATTCAATTCAAATCATTCAATATATGGAGAAATAATACATTATGGTGTCCCGTGCTGATAACAAAAGAATGAATTGAGAACGCTATTAGATTGTTTTCCTCATTATTAGAAATATGATAAAAAGTGTTTTCAAATTGCATATTTCTTGTTTTCCCAAGAACTTATAACCTCCAAAAGTTAAAAAAAAATCCAACGCCTACCTCCTCTCTCTGCCCTACCTAGGTACGCGCGATGTTCCATGAACATTATAGGAATTTCCTTTCGTGCTCTCCAAGAGATAAACAAAGTCACAAAGATCGAATTACAATTTCAAAATTTGAGGACACAATATTGGATTTGTAATCGAAATCTCAATTCTTTGAAACAGTATACCTATACCAACCTATACATGCAGCATCAATTTTGGAAACACTGGAAATTTACCTTACTTTCATGGTTGAAATGGTCTCTAATATACAGGGCACCTACAGCCATCCCCATTTTTTTGTTAGTCCACTCTACACATTGCGACCATCTGTTTCTCTCACTAAGCACACCCTGTAGAATCTTCCTGAATTCGACTCTTTCTCTCTGATAATCGTCGATCAAATGCGATGACAAGGACATTATCAATCGCCACAAAATATAATTGTGGATAACCCTGAAAAACAAAATGTATTAAGAATATTTAAAATTCTGTTGAGTTTCAAATGAAGAATATACAGAACTAATAATTTCTGCAACCATTATTCATTCCCTTAATCCTTAGTATCCAGAAGCTGATTGTGATAACTCTATATACAGAGGGTATCTCAGAGAATCTACTCTACTATACACTTTATGTGACCATACCAAGGCCTTCGATTGTGTCCCCCATGATATCATCCTCTTAAAAAAGTTAAATTTCTATGGAACTAGGGGAACTGCTGATTCTCTCATAAAGTCCTTTCTCAGTAACAGTCAACAATGTGTCAGTGTAAATCATGTCAAATCTGACTACAAGATGATTGATAATGGGGTACCTCAAGGCTCAGTACATGGGCCTCTATTATTCGTCATCTATGCAAATGATATCTGTAAGTACTTGAATCACAGCAAATGCATTTTTTTTGCCAACGATAAATCATTCATAACCTCAGAAACCACAATAACAAATTTGTCAACCTCAATAGCAGAATTAGAAAACAGGACTGTAGGATGGTTCTCAGCAAACAACTCGAAAATAAACAGAAATAAAACAATGAAATCAATTTTCACAACTAAGCTGGAAAAGTCATATTTATAATTATTTGAGCAGCAAACTATATCTGGCACTATATTGCTATTGAGGTATTTGAAAACCATCACCAATTTATCTACAGTTAAAACTGTATATTTTTCCATGTTTCACTCTAGAATGACCTATGGAATCATTCTTTGGGGCAACAGAGCTTATGTCATGAATATTTTTCGGCTTCAAAAAAAGGCAATGCGAATAATTCCAAATACCGATTATCGCGAACATTGCAAACCACTCTTTATCAAATACGGAATATTGTCATCGAGATACACAAAAATGTCGACAGCTTCACCCGTCAGTCAAATATCCACAAGTACCACACGAGACATGCTAATCATATTCAAACAACATGCTAAAGATTAGTCAAATCAAAAAAAAGTTCTATGAATATTTAATTATACAATGCACTACCCACCACAATAAAATCTAGGGGAAATCGTAAGTTCAAATCAATAATGAAAAAATATTTCCTTCGAAAATGCTTTTATTCCATTATAGAATACTTGCAATCTGTGATGACATTTAAAATCTCGGGGTTCTAATTCCTCTAGTTCGGATATTGTTAGTCTGTGAATTTGGATTCTCCATTTGCTTAATTTTATCCATACATATGAATGTTTGTAAGTTTTCAGTCGATTCTGACTTGCTACCAATATGTTGTATATATAATGGTAGTTAAATAAAGCTCTATCTATCTATCTATCTATCTATCTATCTATCTATCTATCTATATAATATAAGATGAATCAAAAAATCGTTTCGAATAATATCAAGTCTTCTTCAATTTTCAATTTTCCACAGCCCTCGAGATTCCACTTCAAAGTTCTCTTCTTTTTTCATTGTACCCCTTCCCTAATTCCATAATTTGTATATTGACAAATATTCATTACCTACTGCTTATTAACTATTTTATAACGAACATGATTTAGGTAAAGAATAATTGTATAGGTTGATTTCTACAGATTTTTGGTATTCGAGATTTTGAAAATACGAATTGGGAGGGTTTCCGGGAATGCTCTCTGAATCTGATAGAAAAAATTATCATGAATGAGCTCTAATATCCTATTCACAAAAAATAGTTATTCATGTACTAAGGACGAAAAACTGTCTATTATTATAGTTAAGCCTGCGAATTGATTGCCGAGGCTTGGCCGAGGCTAGCAATCAGGCGAGACAATAGATAGTTTTTCGCCGATGTGCATATGTTTTTGTCGACCTCTAACACGTTTATTCACAAACCACGGTCTTATTTACACGTAAAATATATCGGATTTCATAAATAACTGATTTGAAATCAGCAAATGACAGTTGTCAAGTCAATCGCACGGACGAAAAGTACTTCAAAAATAGTTGATTTTTCATCCATAAAGTACGTAAAATGTAATTTTTTGTAAAGCTCGACGATAAAAGATTTTTTAACCACCAACACTGCCATGCCATGGTTGATCTCAGAATGTTCTTGATGCCAAATTCTTCATTTTCCTGATATGAAATCACCACCAGAGTTTCGAAAAATCGCATTATCAATAACTGAGATGTTATAGGGTGTATTCATGAAAAGCAGGACACACTGATGTATAAGCAATAATTATACCTACCGTTTATCTGTAGATGCTAAGAGTTTGTCCAGTTCGATAAAATAGGGTAGTCCATAGGCAACGACATATTCATCCTCATTGATAGCGATATCAAAAATTGATCTGAAATATTCCAGCCAATTGATTCGTGGAACGATTTTTCCGAGCTCGCGCAAACTAATCTTTTTATATATCAGGCTAGTGTCATGCCTGTCTTGCTCTGGAATAGAAGCCTGAAATGTTTTCAGTCGCTAACTCGTGAATTTAGTAATAACATTTTCATACGCACATTAGCAATTTGCTTTTCAAACTCCACCACTTTGAGTAGCTCCTCACTAGCAGAACTAGCATTTGCTCCAAGCAGTATCGCTATATTCGTCATATACTTGTGGTAAGCTATAAGATCTCCTTTACTACTTGGTTTCAAGTAATAATCTCGGCTAGGCAGAGCCAGCGCAGTTTGGTCCATCTAGAAATAAGGAATGTAAAATTCAATTACCAATAATATCAAACTTCTAGATAGTGCCTATACAGACTATACAGTGTGTCCATTTAGTGCGTAATTCTTCGATATCTCGAAAGCCATAACCTATAGAGAAAAACTTTGGAGAAAAAACTTTTTCAGTTACTAAAGTTGCTCATTTCAAAATTATTTTCAACATTACTGGGTGTTTTATAAAAGCAGGGCAACTCGAAGAAGAGTTTTTTTTTAATGGAACACCCAGTATTGTTCATTCGGAATTCATTCCGCCGAGGTTCACCTTCACATCGCTGTAAAAAAAATTGAAATCGGTTGCGGCGTTGCCAGGTTATAATTGATAGATCTATTTTCACCATTATTGAAGAGTCATGTTGAATTGGGCATGGTATATTCATTTATTCAAATTTTGAAAATATTTTTGGCATACGGTAGAAGCAAGGTCCCACGTATATCAATCAGTAATTTTGCGACATGTTCTTCAACAGGGTGCTCAATTTTGCATTTAGAATTTTGCAAGATTCAGATGACATTCATCGGAATTTTTCAAATGGAACACCCTATATTTTTGTTCAAAAAATCGGTTGCGGCGTTGTCAAGTTATGGATAATTTCCTTATTTTCACTACTATTTCGGGGTAATTTGTACGTCATAGTTCTTTCATTTATTTGTATTGTGGAAATATTGCGTGGCTACGGTATAATCGAATTTTTTCATTGACCATTCATATATTTTTTTATAAAAGGAACATTTACAGGCTCTCCAAGTTTGAATTTTTTTCGAAATATTTGTGTAATGACCGGTCAAACATCGACACAATCAAATATATATCTTGGATTGATTCGACATTTTGCTGAATTCCCTCCCAAAAGCCGCGTAGTAGAGACATATTGTTTGTATCATTATGTTTGCCTTCTTCAAGTTAAATGGAGATTTGGATTGTGGGAATAGCGACAATAAAAATGGCCCAAATTTCAAAAAAATTTCCTAATTTTCGCAATCCGCATCTTCATTGTTTGTATTGTTGTTTCAAAGACAGGCGTTGCTTTTGGCATGTTTGTTTGTTTCACATATATTAGTTGAATCATAAGTAACAAGATTACGGAATATTTCAAATTTGGACGATGCACATATCACAAAAATATCTGAATGATCTATGTAGAACCTCGAATGTCATGTGGCAAGCAATATTCCCACACTCAATTGAAATTAAGGAACCATCATGACGTACAAATTACCCCGAAATAGTAGTAAAAATAAGGAAAGTACTCATAACTTGAAAATGCCGCAACCGATATTGATTTTTTCTTCTGCGATTAAGAGGCGAATGATGTCGAAATAAATCTGTGATGAAAAATACAGGGTGTTCTATTTGAAAAATTCTTATGATCGTCGTCTGAATCTTAAAATATTCAGAATGTTAATTTTAGCACCCTGTAGAGGATTATCCCGCGATATCACTGGATTGGTATACGTGAGACCTTGCTACTACTGTATGCCAAAAATATTTTCGAAATTTCAATCAATAAATATACCATGCCCAATTGAACATGACCCTTCAATAGTAGTAAAAATTGGTTTATCAATTATTACTTGGCAACGCCGCAACCAAATTCATTTTTTTTACAGCGATGTAGAGCTGAACTTAAGCGGAATAAATTTCGAATGAACAATACTGGGTGTTCCATTTGAAAAAACTCGTCTTCGAGTTGCCCCGCTTTTATAAAACACCCAGTATGTTGGAAATATTTTCGAAATGAGCAACTTTAGTAACTGAAAAAGTTTTTTCTCCAAAGTTTTGCTCTTGTGATAATTGATTTCGAGATATCGAAGAATTACGCACTGAATGGACACACTGTATAGAGACAAAAATTGAGGACAGAATAAGAGTGAGATGCAAAGCGCTGTGAATGGTTTGGTAACCTTAGTTCACCAATCCATAAGGGAGCTTGAGCAAAAAGACTCAGTAAAGAACCAATCAATTCAGAATTTTTCCACACCTTCAATCGATGAACATCAATTCATCGTAAAACTGACAAACTTAGCAATAAATTCGATAAACCACCTTATTCTCGTTTTTTGCATACCAATGATCCTATTTTTGCGTGACATTCAATGCTTTGTACAGGACGGTAGATCTATTGTAAAGTAAAAAGATGTAGAAAAAAAGTGGCAGATATGCTCGATTGGGTTCATGTCTGGGAAATTTGCCGGCAAGTTCAATTTCAATCATCATATTTCAATAATTAGGTAGCCAAGAAATGGAAAGAATAGTCCCGCAATTAACATAAATATCAACCAATAATTGAAATAGTAACATAGAGTTGAAATTTATTGGTTTATTATCGATATCATCCTCAGGTAGCCTATGAAGTTAGTTACCATCCCTACACAGAACACCTCTTTCTAAACGATCAACATATCTTTATATCGGTGTTTTTACCACAGTATAAATAGTAAAGTAGTGAAACACACTGATTGAACATACTTGAATGATATTCAGAGAGCTATTTTTATCATCTGGTCCGACCCACTGTTCGATAAGAAAACCTTCATTATAATGGCTCCTGATCAAACCTATGAGAACCTCTATTGAGAACGTCGGAGATTTCCAATTTTTCGTTATCACCGGCCATCCACCAAGTTGGCTCAGTACATCACGAATGGGTTTGTCACCAATTTTGCGAATATTACCTGAAAAAAATAAATAAGAAATAATTAAATTTGAAAAACAATTCACGGAATTCTTAAGCAATTCAATTATCTGATGAAATGAATCGCATACATATATTTTATTAATATCGAAAATAGCTCCATAATAATCTTGAAATTTATAAAATCGAACTGAACCTGAACTTGATGAGTTTTAGAGTCGATTATTTCCAATAATTAAATAAAAAATTAACACCTTTGCAAAGTTCTGATTGAGGTCTTCATGGCTATCTGATTGCTGCCTGAAATACTGAAAATTTTCTAATTGCTCTAGTACGAAAATAGAAATTATTTGAATCATTTGAATGGGCATTCTAAATTGCGAAAACACAAAGCTAATTAGTGTTAAACTAAGTTGATGAATATTCATCATCTTATACTTACGCAAATCCATGCATGAGTTGTAAAAAGTTTTAGCTTTCCTTGTTGCTTCATTATCTTGTAGATTCATTGGTTCTTCCAAAACTCCTGGAAATGATGTTTTAGCTGTAACTTATAGAGTAAAGACATCTTAAGAAGTGTAGAGAGATGCCAACCTTTAAGAACCACTTGCAGCTGATCAGCCATAACTTCAAACGTACTAATTGAACTTTTATCTTCAGGTATCAAATGTTTTTTATTCCATGTTCCGCATGCGTATTGAAAGAAATCCACGCAAGGATCTACACTACGGTCCATTGCAGATAATAAGGATGAGGCTGAAAAAAAAAACATAATTTGGTGATGAAGAAAATTAAACCCTATACTATATCACGTAATTCTAAACATGAGGTTTGGACGCCCGTGATGTTAACTTCATTCGAATTACAAATTCTGATCTCATACTTCTGAAGCAAACATAGAAATTCGAATTTTCAAACTTCTGCTTTTTTCTGGCTTTTCATCGAGAAATATATTTGAGCAATATAATACATATATGGCATTTAAACGGAAACTTAACCCCATCTAGAACCATACAGAGGCCCCTTTTTATGGTAATTTGACGTACGTATATCCCTGTAACCCTTAGCAATTCCACATTTGAAATTCCGAATGTAACTATACAGTGTGTTTCATAATTGGATGTCAATATTTGGGGAGGCGATGCTTGGGACCATTCTTAGAAAAAAGATTCATCTGAACGTATGACCTAAATGTCCTAAATTTTGAGATACAGAGAGAGAATATTTCCATTCAATTATGAAACACCCTGTATATACCTATACCCCACTTTCAACACATCATTTTGAGGCCCTTTCTATTAGGAATCCACTTGAGCACCGCTTCTAAAAATGGGTTGAGAATGGATTGAGAAAGATTAGGATGAAATAGGTGAAAGAGGTCTACTTTAATATAGCCACCAAGATCACTTGATCTAAACCCTTTGGACATTTTTTCTGTATGGTCACTTAATATCGCGAGAGTATGCCCTTTACAACACGTAGTTTGAGACGTGCTGAAACACTAGAAGAGTTGTATCAGAGATTGATTCTTTTATTTTTCATTCTTTGAGTTCACCCCAATAATGATTTCAATTCAATTATTTAAAATGATTTTATGATAGTAGGGCAGTTTCAATTGAAATTTAGGAGTTGGAGTTACTAGGGGTTAGGAAGATGAACATATCAAATTGACTTGACTGTCAAAAACTATTCCGCCATTGTAGGGCAAATTCTGAAAAAAATCTGGTTTATCTTATAGCTTAAGGGGTGTTTAAGTTTTCTTTGGAAACCCTTGTATATTAATTAGATATATGAAGGTACTTACCAGTTCGCACACATTCCTCTGTAAGACACATTCTCTTTTTCTTTTCTGAAACATAGAATTCAAGGTCAATCAATCAATCAATCTTTTATTTTCCTTAAAATGACAAAAATTTTACATTTTGTATAGGAATAGTCAGCACCTTATATCTAACTTATAACTAAAACTAACTAAATAAGATAAAATAAAATAAAAACAAGCAAAAGGGGTTATGGGTCTAGACAAGGTAGATATGTTATGATAATATATTGAATGTGTTTTGGTTTACTCAACTAGAATGCAATATACTTATATAAACCTGTTGAATATTTTCCATTTTCTTCTTAATGTGGATCACATCAGAGATGGCTTGCTGTGTAGTATGTTTTTCGTTGTTCTATTCATCAATAATTGGTTGTTAACAAAAAATGTGTCTATCTAATGACTATCAGTCCATGCTCCTTAAATAATAAAGTGCAATAAAATAACCTTGTAATTATTCATCCTTAAATCATCACTAGGTACCTCGGTAAATAACTATCGACTTCAAATCATTTTCAAAATAGTAATAATCATCTTCAAATTGGGACGACATGATTCAGCGTGGATTTAACACATAAAATTTGAAAATAAACAAATTCAAATTGAGACAAATCACTTCCAAAATGGGAATAACCAAATTCAAATTGGGACTCTTCATTTGAAATATTTTCGACAATGCAGTGTTACCGCTTCTACTAGAAAGTAGTAGCAACATATTGATATTTCAAATGGAACATCATATCTTTTATCGCATTTTCAGATTCTCCCTGAAGAGCTAATTTCATGGATGTATCACACTTGGGGTCTATCAAAGATGATAACAGAGATATATGGTGTTCAAAATCGGAATTTTGCAATTTTAGTATTTTTTTGTGTCGAAACTATTCATTATCGGTCAAAACGGCTCACATGTCCCTATCTAACCTTTTGATGAATTATGATTGCTATAATAATCAATTTCGATTTTGACACAATATTGACAATTATTCCCAATTTGAAATTGTTTGATCCCAAATTGACTGAGTTTATCCTTATTTTGACTGTGTCAATCAACTTGAATTTGTTAATTCTTAATTTGAAACTGTTCATTCCCAATTCGATTGTGTTCATTTTCATTTTGAATCAGTTTACCAATTTGGATGTGTTTAATTCTAATTTGAAATGGATCAGTCTCAATTTGAACTTGAATAGGAATAGTTTGTAGTATTGTAGTTTATCATATTTGATCAGAATTATACGCTGAATAAGGCTGAATTGAAAATTCATGACTTCAAATCGTCGTCACTTGAAATGTTGATCCGAATATGTAAAAAATACAGATTGTCCAGTTCGACAAATGGAATGGAAGAGAAATGTCAAAAGTAAATCTTGAATTGGGGCTCTGAAGTCACATTATATACAGTTATCTTGAATATAGAAATGACCTAATTCATACTCACCAATACAAGACTGATTTTTCTTGTTGAAAACCATCGTCAACAGGATACCGCAAAATATGGCTAGAGCTAATATTACGGCTAGAAGAAACTTTTCCTTCTCGTACTTCCTGTCATGCACCACAACAGTTTTAGTTCCTGTCCGAGTAATTTCCACCACAGCTTTGCGAGAGCTTTCAGGCACTTCACTTTTGGAATTGAGGTATCCGTTTTTGGCGGACGAATAGTTCCACGGATCCTCTTTTTCAGAATCGCACATTTTCAGGAATTCTACACCTTTTTCAGTTGTATTTCAAAAAGCTCCATTTGTATTTCAGAATTGTTAATTGAATTTCAGAAAGCGTCAATGGGTCCGTTTCAGTGAAAAATTGTATTTCATTATTTCGAAGTACTAACCTTAACTACATACAGTGTGTCCACCTTAAGGACTTACCACCCCTGTAAAATCGTTATTAACCGACCAATTTCAACAAACCTTTTTTTGTTGGATAGGTATTTGAATTGCCCATCCAACGAGAGAGTGATTTAATTCTTGGGCCGTTATCGTGGCCAACTGCGACAAATTTCAATGACCCATATTCCAGAAAGTACTATTAGGGTTTTTTTCCACGAAACTTGATGATGGAATCTGAATCAGTACCACTCGAAATATACCTGCAACGATTTTCACGGATTTTCATCTTCATAAAACACAGGGTGTCCGAAAAAACAAATCATCATTTTCTTCAAATAGGTGATCAGCAAATGTAATTCTGTGGTTTTTCTAGAAAGAAATAATTTATTGAATTGAACCATTGAAATAACAACTTTTTTATTCTTTGTGTGATTTTTATATCTATTTTCGAAGGTGCCAATTTCATTATCGAAAAAATTTTATTTGCGATGATTTCAAATACTATGCATACATGATCAATTTGAAATTGGTTTGTAGCGTAAACCTCAAAGTGTCATTTGTATCTCAGAAAATATAAATTGAAATACAAATAACGCTATCCGATCCTACAAGTGACTATTCTGAAATACAATCGACGATTTCTGAAATTCAAATGACAATTCTAAAATACAATTGATACTTTCGGAAATACAAATGACTAATTCTGCAATTGAATTGACATTTTCTGAAATACAACTGGGAATGGTGTATTCCTGCACAATTTTCGATAAATTATACCGTAATGTTAAAATAGGCACGGACCAAATCGAGGACCAAAACATGAATGGGCTTCAAGAGAAGCTATACAGATACTGACTGATTTCAACTGTGATTATTGTTTTTCATCAAATACAGGGTGTTGCAAATTACAACCGAACTCGGCAGGAAGGCCCACAAGAGGATCTTTTCATTGATATAGGATCTTGACGCTGAATTTTTTTACTCGGATTATAATATATGTTTTCCTCTTGAAAAACCTCAAATTTTGATGATACAGTACCACTACTTGTACTACTTGTAGCTCGAAACGGATAAAATGAGCGAAATTACTTCGATTTCGAAACATATAATCGAATATGCATGGAAATATAATATGAATTACATTCGTATGTAAAAAAAGACCGTTCGCGAGTTATTCAAAAATAGCAATAGCTCCGTGTATTTCAAGAATTCAGCACTTGGAGCCCTTGACCCTATACCTGCCTAGTCGAATTTCAGAAATTCAGAATACCCTGTATATCATCGACAGTGGATGAACCTGAATGGACAAAGGAATTACACCTCGGATTACACAATAATTCATTTTTGTTATTGTTCATTCATAATATACATCGTTCAATAGGTATGTACCTATGAAATATTAAAAAAATCGAATTTGTAGATGTGATGACTCAAGTTGGAATCCCATAGGTACCCTTGAAATGCTCTGTAATATGAATTTCTTAAATGAGACAAGTAAATTGGAGCAATTTGGTATTCAAATTGAAATGGAATCCAAGATGTGGAATTTCATTTCGGCTGAGCGAATTGTTAATTTGCCCCTAGCAATATAATCTGAAATTTGAAATATACCTTCAATTTGGCGGAAAAGATAAGAGGGAAGACTAAAAGTCATCTCCAGAAGATATTCCTATCCGCTTTGAACTATAACGTCATGGACCGATGGACTTCTATCAGAAATTATAAAGCGATTTAAAAACAAACATCAAATACTTCAGCAGAGTATCACTTTTCATCATGAATTCCTTCTTATACAGTGTGTTACAATTTGGTCCACCTAACCCCTGTACTGGGCGATTTGAGAATTTTTTTTGGCATGATATTCTACTCAGTTGAGCAAACATTTCTTAATTCAACCTCTTAGGCTACTGCGATCACAAAAACTTCAGCAACATTGAAGAAAACGGAATAGGCATATTTTTTCAAAAATGTTTATAATTGCAATCGATTCGGACTAATCACGTATACTCCTAAATCAATTTTAAAAACATTTTCTCACAAGGGGTATGTATTTTTTATCAACGTTACAATTTTTTAATAATTGCATTTTTCAAGTCACCGTGTATAATTATTATTCTTATAAGAATTCGAATACTACCAGACATCATGGTAGTCAGAATTAGATAATCTGGCTACAGAATGAGAAATTCAGGCCAAGAAATAAAGAAAAAAATATACTAGAAGAGAAAAAGAATCCAATCATAGCAGAGATAGGGAATCAAATCAATTCAATAATTCTCAGTGGTGCGTGTATTCCACGTACAGGGTTATCGAAATCAAGTGTCCGCATCAGCCATTTATTGTAACTTTTTTGTCGAGACTTTTGTTGATATTAAAGATACAAAATTTCAGCTCATGACACAAGTTGACGTAATAAAAGAATATAGTCGGGTTATTTTCGTTTTAAAAAAATCTATGTTTCGTCCTAACTCGAGATAGCCATGCTCAATCGTTTTTTTTTTTGTTTTTTCATCTCAAAAAAACAGTCAATAACAATCTTCATTACTAATGCTGGAAACGCAATGTGGATATCTCTTCATAGTATGTGGGAATAAATTCATTGCATTATCAAATGAACCTCATGATTTTACTGGGTTTTTGTCCAAAAAAAGATCTCTCTATACACAACGACACGACATGAATGAATTTATCAACATTAGGTTTCGCACCATATTAACTTACAAAAAAAAACAAAATAATTGTATACCTACCTGATGTTACACTTTTGATTGAGAGCTCTCACCAATTATTCAAAGCTTGAGCTCTCATACATCCAGACATAAACAACAAACTAACCAATGTTTTTATAGGTTATGTATAGAAAGACGTTTTTGGGCTGAACTAGCAGCACCATCAACATGAAGAAATAATAAGCAATAATTCATTTGAAATCATCAAAAATTGCAATCGAATCGGTCAAAACGAAAAATCCGTTTCCTACATATTATTTGTCACCCCCAAACAACCGACCAAATTCCCCCCTTCACCACTCCATCCCCCGTATCGAATAGAGCCTCTATCCCTCTAAACTAAATAAAGACCTCAGAGGAAACCCGCTGTTATCAACGAGCTGCCCACTCTTTTTTCCACGGCACGTTGAACTCATCGGCCATCGCTCCGCTGGAAATTTCCCTTTGAAGTCAGGCACGGTGGAAAACTCGCGGAAAATCGATAGCCACTCGACCCAAATAGCCCTTCGTTCGAGACTGAAATTCGACTGAACCACTGAATGTTTCAGGCGATGAAAGGGAGCTAGCTGAAACCACCTGTCGGCTGCCTGCTTCGAGTGTATTCGGTACATGATCGTTTGAGTGTGCGGTAAGTGAACTACCCTTTACCCTTAGTCCTTAGTCATCAAAGAATAGAAGGAGGACCACAAAGGCGCTGAAAGGACATAGTGCGAAAAAACTTTTTTTTTTGTTACAATACAAATACATATATCGGAGACTGGAATTCACTGTGGAAAATTCCTATTAACCATAGTCAAAAATCGAATTACAATTACCCCAGCAAGAAACTCTATAATAGCATAGGGGACAAGCGAGTTATAACCTGTGGTTATAAAGTCGACTTTGCTGACTATAACTCACCTGCGACACCCTGCGATTATTAGATATAGAACCTTGCTGCCACTAGCGAGTGCGCATCTGTATGTTGCTATTAGACGATGTTTCTGTAGTAGGTATCTGACTTTGCACCCCTCAGGGGCTCACGACTTGTGAGTACGGGAATGGCAATCCCGAGGTACCCTAGCCGGATACTCATCAATCTTCAACTTGTCTTTGATGGTATCCTCTTCAATCTTCAGTTTCCAATCTTTTTCTTCATCGGCCTCCCTTGGTCACTTCTCCTCTTTTCCTTCTCCCCTAAAGCCCAACCTCACCATAGTGCGGGGAGGACAAGCCGCGGCTGCTCGGCAGATTGAGCATTTTGGGAACATCTTTGCTGTCATCACTCAGATGGGACAGTTTTGTGGACATCTGAGTGCGAGGATGGGGCAATTTGTGAACATCTGCTTATGTGGCCGCGGATTGATAACGAGGCTCTGGCAATCCCCTCAGGGGCTCACAACTTGTGAGTACGGGAATGGTGAACCCGAGGTACCCTAGCCGGATATTCCCCATACTTCAACTTGTCTTGGGTGATATTCTCTTCTCTCTTCCGTTATCAATCTTTCTATCGGCCTTTCTTGGCCAACTTCTCTTTTCCTCTTCCCCTCCAAGCCCAACCTCATCATCAAGTGACGTGGGGAAGGCAGGCCGCGGCCGCTTGACAGATGAGGCATTTTGGGACCATCTTTGCTATCCTCTGCCAGATGGGACAATTTGTGGACATCTGTGGCAGGAATGGGGCGATTTGCTGATGTTTGTCTAGGTGGTCGAGGACTGGTCAACGAGGCTCTGGCAACCTAATCCAAGCTGTGGGAACCCGTGGCGATGGATGGATGGCACCGAGGAATGGTGTCGCAAACGGGGCCTCTGGGAAACAGGGCGACATCCCAGAGTAAACAGCCTTAGCCCTGTGCAGGGGGCACCACAGGGCTGGATCAACCCCTTCCCCCGTCACTCGTAGGAGAAGGAAAACTTTTGGCCTTCTTCGTAGACGAGAACAGGGATCGGAAGAGCAATCTTCAGGAACCTGAACGAATAGGGTCTTTCATATTGAAGTGCCCTTAATAGGCACCATGAGTCGTATGTGGTAAAATTGATAACGGCATGTAGGTGAGATACGATGGGCCACTAGGCCTAAGTGTCGTCGGAGCCTACAACGGGGTGGAGTGTTTAGTGGGTATACCATGGAGGGGACTCCCACACTATCATATGGGGAATTGGACCCATATGATGTCTATAAAAGATTTCAACCACCTCGGCGAAAAAAAAAGTGAGTGGATCTAATAATGGGAGTAGGGCAATGTTATAATCGTAGGTAGGCTACTCTTGATGGGTGATCATATAGATAGTTGCATGACCTTCTTGCTGTAGTTATTCAGTTATTTTCCAGGATTGTTGTCATCAAGAAGGTGAAATTTAGACTGATATCCAATTTCACTTCCAATAATTTCCACCCTGATGTTTGGTATGAATAGCAATTTATTGATTCCTCAAGAAATTTTCGGACCAATAATGAAAGGATTTTGAGTGGGTAATTAATGAAAAGAATTTTCTAGAAACTTTCTGAAACCAATGTATTTCGAAAACTAGGCAAGTCATCACAGATTCGTATATATAGGAAAACAAAATGTTACCAGTGAAATCATTCAGATAATTTCATGACCTGAACATTTTGCTCACAATAAGTTTTTAGACCGCATTCTATAGAGAAGCCCTGATGGAGCATATATTTGACAATTTTAAAGTTTCATGGTACCAAGAGGGCAAGAGCAAGGAAATGTTAGATATTAAATATTTGAATTCCAGTCGAAATACCTCGAGAAAACGTATCTTCATCATTCCATCAATCCTGATAATAACTGAAGCACGCAGATCTACGAAAGCACTCAGATCTACGAAAGCACTGAATGGGAATAGAAGATGTTTCTATTTGTTTAAAAATGATTCCATTTTATATTTGAATTCAGATTCAGATATTGAATAAGGAATTGAATTCAAGAGGGGAAGTATTCGTAACTGCCGTCGTGTCGTCGAGGCTGTCGTCCTGTACATGGGTTTGCATCAAGAGCCCAACTGTGAATGATTGATCATGATCAAGCAAGATGTCTGACAAATATGCTTATATAGAGGGGAACAAATCAGCAAAATATTGAATAACGATAAGTAGGCGCTAAATAACCCCAAGTAGGTCGTTACCCACGTGAACTCAATGGTAACGATCGAGTAGGTTCGTCAAATACTATTTTCGTGGCAGACTGACAGTTCTATTATTGGTAGTCAGTATACAGTTCTATATAACTTACTATAGTAGTAGTTCAGCAAGACAAATATAAAAAAATCATGCTGTCCTAGAGTGGCTGTCTGATAACGACAGCAGTATACCTTCCTGTGGCAGGAAATTCACTTTCAGCAAAGTCGTTATAGCTATCTTAGGATTTCAAGGTGCTGCTTCTATTCGAAAATGTATAACGGTAATATGATTTCTTGTAATGGTAGCAAGAAATATCTCAGCAAAAATTCGGATAGCACAATTTTCCTCAGTGAACCATTGGCACGATGTAATACACACCTCGACACGTGTTTCGCTAACTATGTTAGCATCTTTAGGAGAAGATTGAAACTAAATGCTCTATCCTAGTGTGCTACTCATAAACTAATATGTCCACCCAACCGTGAATACATGTTATATTACTAAACTATACAGAGGGTTAAATGGGATAGGTCCATTAGCCTTAATATTCATTACTCTATTACTACTCTCAAATATCTCTAAGCTTTCATATGCATCTAATTTTTAATTTCAATTAACATTATCAACTTGCTTTACTAATTTGAGGTTATCAATATGTGTGTTATGATTGTGATTGAACATGTGTTCAACTACACACGATTTATCTTACCTACCATATTTTAAATGCGCTAAGTGTTCTTCGAATCGTGTTCTTATGGAACGCCTGATTTGGCCTATATATGTTTTATCACAATCATTACATCTAATTTCATATATTCCTGACTTTTCAAGTGTGTCCACCTTATCTTTTGGATTACGACCTATAATAAATTGCCTAAATTTGACCCAGACTGATGAACTTTTTCAAAACATAAGGTCTCTGAAAACCTTATCAAATCCTCTTGTGTACTTGGGTTGAAACAATTAAATTTATGTTCGAAATTATATTTTCCTGTAAGTGTCTGAACTATTTTGGTGAAATGGCTATGGCTAGATCGATAGAAAATGGCTAAAAAATGGAAATGTATCACCCTATATAGACTCTAGAGTCTAGACTAACAGTTTCAATCCAAAGCCGAAATCGTCCAACTATCAACAAAACCACGAATAAATCAAGCCACAGTTGAACAGTTAAACCAGCTCAACAATAAACGCGTGAGCGACGAATAATCCCCACCTTTGTCGACAGGTTGATATCGACTCTCACTTACGACTCTTTTACGAGTATTCCACTGTGGTAAATATCCATGTAATAAATATGTACCTATCTACAATCAAATCAAAACAGGCGTTTATCATGTTATCAAGAGTACATTATTTATTTGTTTTAGTCTTGTTCAGCATCTCTCACTCAGGAACGTGTAATCGTCTAGGTATATAAACCATCACTAATAACTAAAATAACGAAATCATTGTTACATAATAGAATATCATAATTAACAAGTTTTGTTGTGTTGAAGGTGAAGCCATGGAAGCTAACGGTGTAGTTCCAGATGTTATTGAAGTTGCTCCTCAGGAAGTGGTTCAGGTATGTTCAATTACAAAACATTCAGGTGCTATAAGTACTTGTCGACAGAGGTGTATCTTTGGTATTCCTGTTTGAGAATTTCGGAATCCCTCAAAAGAGGAAATCACGGAATGTACGAGAGTCAAACAGTATATATATATATATAAATGTATACAGGGTGATAAAATGATTATTTCCAATTTTAGTTATTTCAATAAGTTTATTTCATTGATTGTGACTCATTTATTATTTCTGTTGCTTTTTATTAAGAACCATAATTGAAAATTGGACTGGATAATTATGAAAATAACAAAAAAAAAACAAAACCCGGATTTTGCGTTGAAATTCGGTATGTATTGTCAAAATCGATTACTAAGCAAGTTTTCTGAATAACTTTTTTCGGTATCTCCAATGCGAAGCAAATTATCGAGAATTTTCCTTTTTCGCGGGATCGCATAGCAGAGGCTGGGTTTAAGAATCTGTGGTTCAAGGCTGTCACTCGCGTGAGTATTGCGAAAAGTAGGTAAATCCCATAAAGGTCTACGTATGTTCCAAAAATCAAATTTCTAGTTTTAAAAATGACTCAAATACAGGAGTGTCTTCATCTTAAGTGTGTCACACTGTATGTATATTTTCCACTTTGACGGCCAGTATCTCGAAAACGAAGCGAATCCAGACATATGCCCATTAGAAATTTCTAGGCATTATTTCAAGCTTAAATTTTTATTAGGTATTATTTGAAATTTTAATAAGTTCACCAGTGTCGCCAGTTGCACTATATGTGATTTATACAGTGTGGATACTTCTGTAATACATTCGTTAGAAGGGAGGTGAATATTTCTCCAAAAAATTCCCGGTAGCAGAACCACTCTCAACATAATTTTTTCAAATGTAACCCTATGGCTTGTGACTCCTGATTGGAAAGCTGGTGAAAAGAGGAATTCCAGTTTACTAGTCAAATTTTAATTTTTTATACATTTAAAGGTTGCATAAAATTGCGCATTCTTAAAATAACATTGAAAAATAACACTCATTTGTTCATATTGTTTTAAAAGTCCAATTTGAAGAGGCAACCAGAATTTTGAGAATTCTCAACCACTTATTGAAAAAATGAGAAGAAGAAAGTGTATGTCTGACTTCTGACAGAATCGCGCCTGTGCAAGTTACACTTTCACTTATATTTGTCTTTAGGAGATAAAAGTTGGTGTTCTTTTAGCGAATAGTTAATGAAAGATAAAAATTAATTTGGGTGTATAAATGATTGAACGGAAATATTGGTGTATAATCGTTAATGATTGTGAAACTTCAGATTGATGAAAAAGCTATAAGATATCTTCTGATGGATATCCGCTATAAATCCATGGATGAATATCTCATGGATGTCCATCTGAAGACCACAAAAAAGTAAATATATGAGAGCTATTTTCGAGTGATTGTATATTTTTGTACGAAAACATTGAACAACAGAGAAAAATTCCAAACTGTGGTGTTGTTATTTATATATGAATTCATATTTGCATCGGATATCTTAATTGTGACTATAAACATATTGTACCTACATAACAATAGTTATATGATGGAAAACTACCTTTGAATTTCTAATAAACATGTCATTTGCATGTGATATTTGTGATGATTCGTATTGTTTTGAACCATTCTCAATTAACAATTTTTGTTCGCTAAACGAACATCTTATGGACGTCCATAGGTGATCCGCATCAGAATATCCATTTGATATCCTCTGACGGATATCCTATGGATATCCATTACATGTCCCAGGATATCCCGACCTGAAATGGACTTGAGAAGGATATCCATAGGATATCCTGTGTTATCTGGGCTGCGTGCATAAATCCGCCTTTAGTTCGGCAAACTATAAAAGCGTGTTTTTCTCTAGTTTTTTCTATTTTTTCTAACTAGCACTCCTCATTCAAAGTGGTTAATTTGCACGCCTGTTGCCTTCCTTGGATATTGTAACCATATATCAGGTTCCCTCTTCGGAAACTTCATTTCATACGAATGCTTGGTCACTTGGTGCAAGACACTATAAATCGTCATTCTGAATAATGTTACTATTTCATACGAGTACTTGGTGCAAAGCACTTCCGTGTCTCTGGATGTAAAAAGATGTTCGAAAGAATAAAAATTAACATTTGAAATTTTGGTGAAGGAACAATTCAAATTTTGGTGGCGGAACATAACTCACCATTTTATTCGAGATTAAAAAACCTCTCATCCTGAAGATCCCGATCAGGATATATAATGGAACAAAAAACATCAAATTATGCTCATCGGTCCTTGATAAGTAAACGAAGTTTCAATTCAATTCGATGTTTTGAGAAGTGGGTCAGAATCATACGTTTGAAGATTCCGTTACAAACATACACACACATACATACCTTAATGGGTTTGATGAAGCAACTAATGCTTGTTCCAACGAGACCAAGTTTGTTGAAATCCGTTCATTTTAATTGATACGTCAAAAAGCGTTGAACAAAATTGAATATTCGAATAAAGCTCAGCTTTCAAAAGCAAATCACTTTAAAAAGTTTCAGATGACGGTTGCGCACCCTGGCAGCCATCTTGGAAACCTGAAAATAATTTCCAGGATTTTCTTTTGGCCACTTTAGTTATTACCGCAAGTCTCTCAAGACGAATAGCTTCCGAAATACAGCACTTTGCATTCTTATCTGGTCACCCTGATGTGCATATACTTACCAAGCTAATAAAAGAGCGCGATGAAAACATTTCATTGGAACTTAGGATGAAATAAGTTTTCTTTCATTCCGCCAGTATATGTATGTCATGAATCGCGTAATCGCCGGATCGCCGGCAACAGCGGATGACATAACTGTCAAGAATTATAATTCAGACTGTTTGTCCAAACTTTTTCGATGAACTTTTCATCTCAAACTTTTCCATTTGTGCGTAATATGCTTCTTACAATACATCAATACATATATAATACACTGTGAAATTTAAATTTCTCAAAACTCATTTTATTTTAGGTTTCATATCCCAGTGGTGTGAAAGTTGATCTTGGAAATGAACTAACTCCAACTCAGGTGAAGGATGATCCAAGTTTGAAATGGAATGGTGACCAGGATACATTGTATACAGTTGCGATGGTTGGTAAGTATTTCCCCATTATAATTTTGATTAATATTTTCTTCTTATGATTTTAAACCAATCAGATGGTTCAATTGAGCCTGACAGCCTTCATGTTCTCAACGATGTAACCATATAGATTTTCAAATCAAAGTTCGTTCCGATTCTAGCCTTCAAGGTCAATAATTAGTAACATAAGTGAATTCAGTTATCTTCGAAAATTTGACGAATAAAATGTTTGGTTTTTCCACTAGTAGAGAGTTGAAGTGTTGTCATGAACGTTAACGTAAACGTAGAAATTGGCAGCTACGCATGCGCATTTTCCAATTCTTCACGTTTGCGTTGTTAGTGGGCTTACGGGTGTACGTTATCTCACGTACCTTCACGTTTACCTTAAATATCAACGTACGTTAACCAAACTATACTCGAAATATGCCGATGAGTCAAAATTATCAAATTTGGGATACCCAACGAGTTCTGCATCAAGGAGTCCTCTCATTTTGACAGGAATAAATGTTCGAATCTAAACACACAACCAAAATTGACCAATACAAACCGAAAATAAAATGTATTATTACGTTATGATGACAGTGACGACTTCAACTCAATTTAACGACAATACGTAAACGTTATTTTTCGTACCTTAACGTCTACGTACAGTGATTACTTCAACTCTCTAGTATCTGCACAAGCAGCATAGGCCTACAAACTATCTGAACTAGAGCTGACAGTTGTCACACTAACAAAGGTTACTATTCTTTCTTTTATTCGTCTGAGATTTAGACCATATATCTACTACTCATATATGAAGCATAGCTGTCCTCAAAGCGGGACCAACTTTTGGTAATCTCACTGAAGGTACCCGACGGTGAGGAAGCTGTTCAGACGTGATCGGTGTGTTGGGCAGTTCTACTGCACATTTCTGTGCATCACATCTGCCCGAGTTCAGTGGCTGGATGTGATTTCTCACGTCCACGGAACTATTTTATTTTCCTGTTTGGGAGATAGTCCTGTCTAGATCCCCCCGGTGTCTCGGGTATGTCCGAGAATCCGGGAAGATTCCCAAATATAGATTTATCAAGTTCTCTAAACACATCGGTTGATGCATATATCAGCCCGTGTTTTTTGCGTATGTTATGGTGTTGGCGTAGTGTGGTGATGTTCCGGGTAGATCACTTCCAGGTGGTATTTGTAGAATTTATTTGATATTTTCCGGATGAACTCGTTGATTCTAGGCAAATTACTACATCTCTCGTGGAGATCTGCCACTCGAGAGTATCTATCACCGTTGGTGATAATACGAAGTACCTACTTTATTGTTCTGCGTAACCTATTCATATGAGTAGGTGGGATGCTGCAGCAGAGATAAGTTACCCTGGCTGCAGTACACACAGGACACGCGTATGTTATCACATGACTGATGACCGGCTTGTACACCAGGACCTTGTTCTCCAACGAGAGTGCAGAGGTCCTGGATAACAAAGGGTACATCTTTTTTATTAGTGTGTCTTTTGGATAAGTTAGTTGGTGTTAGGCCTGAGAGTCATACGAGTGTCATTGGAAGTCAGATACACAGACCACTAAGCTATCGCTTTACTCGTAGTAGTCCTAGTTTCTCAATATAGAGAAGGAAGAAATATCGTGTTGTGGGTGACGTCACTTGACCTCGATGTTTTGAAGATTCGCTGGTCTAGCTAGACGCTTGTCTTTTTCAACGGTCCCAAGGGCAAGTGAAGATCTCTAATTTTTTCGTTATCATTATTTTTTCAAGACCCTGACGCACCCAGTCGAAAAGAGCCAACCCTTCGCGAAGTGCTCCACTGGCTAGTCGGCAACGTTCCCGGTACCGAAGTCCAGAAGGGAGTGGCCCTTGCGGGGTACAGAGGGTCCGGCCCTCCTCTCGGCACGGGACTCCACAGATACGTTTTCCTCATCTACAAACAGAGCGGACGAATCGAATTTGACGAAAAACCCATCTCTAAAACGTAAGTGGAATCAAAAACATCTCGATAAAAATAGTTATTTATTATACAAGGGAAAAAATTAGTATATTTTAGCTCCAGGTTGTGTTGTCTCCCGACGCGTAGCAGACGGAAACAAAAAACCGTGATCTAAAATCTAATATTTTTCCCGTGTATAATACAAAAAAATTTTCTGTGACAGAAGAAAGGGCGAATCAATATTGAGAAGATTACATTATTTTGACATATGAACACGTGAAATTTTAAGTTTTTAACAATAGGGACACCTGCGTCGTAGGCATCTTTATCATTCTTTTGAAGTAATCAAATATCTGATGTCACTTCTGTCAGTCGAATTCTGTGATTTGACCGCGAATACGTCGAATGGAAGATAAAAGGACTTTCAGTTCTTTCTCTGAGATGACGGTATTATTGACTCATTTTTCGCAATTATAGCACAACAAAAGCCATCAACAGTGTATATGTGATATATATCCGGGAAAAAAGTACTCACTTTTTTCCCACGGGAAAAAAGTAATTTATGAAGTGACATTTTATAACCTGCCAACAGAGATGAAATGCCAAACTTTTTTCCCCTCACAAAAAAATTGTTATTTATACTATACACCAAGGTAGTTAAGAAAAGCAGTATTACCCAGGGACAAAATATTATATCCCTAGGCTTCAGCCGAGGGGTATAAGGTCCCGTGATGATAATTTTATTCTTTAGGTACTATATCAAGGCTATATTACATTTCTTTCACCACTAGCAATACATTTCAATCATTTTAGTACTGAGAAACTGATATATGGCCCCGTCACTATGAAAGCACTTCTTTCCCTAGATCTTAGATCTTTCCGATCTAATTAAAATCTAGTAGCCATCATGACCATGACAGCATGTGATAAGTAATTTAGTAATAAAAACCTACTACACCCTAGTGCCATTCCTGCGATTTCGCATCAGAACAGTGAATTCCGGTTAATTACAACAGAGGTGGGGGTGGCTATGTCTCTCTATTGACTATAGTGGTTCTAAAATGACGAAAACTACCTTGGTAGTAAAAACACACTTCACTCCTCGAAAAAGGAGTAAATAATGATAGGTTTCATGTAAGATGGCTACAAGGACGGTTTCATAGCTAGTGGTGGAAACAAGAAATTATTCTGCACTTGGTTCTGTTGTTTTTACGACGATTTTGTCATTAAAACATTGTGTTGGCAACACTGGAAATGAGAAGAAATGGAGAAGAAGACCATTCTAACCTTTTTTATATTGAGGTTATATAATCTTCTTCTTCATTTTTTCCAATGCCACCAACATAACATTTCCATTTTTTGTCTCAACAATCTCAACGCTAGCTGAACTAGAAGACTAGAACTACTGCTCTAATAATCTGTAATTTTTTTTATAGATCCAGGGAAGGACGTTTGAAATTCTCCATCAAGAAATTCGCTGAAAAATACAACTTGGGACAACCAGTATGGGGCAATTTCTATCAAGCACAATATGATGATTATGTCCCAACCCTTCATAAACAAACTGATCAATAATGTACAACAATAAACAATAATGTACAACATCTATAATATGTAGTCATTCATTTATAGAAATGACCATGTGACCATCTATGTATTTTTATCATTCAACAAAATAAACATATTCTCAAATCTTATAATTACTACTACTTTATTTATTTTTTTATTGATTCATAGCACAAATTTTTGTATGCACCTTATTTCAATCTCAATTGTTAGTTTCCCGTTCCTTCCATTTCTCTTTCAAAAACTTCATCTTCTCTTTCTTTTTTTGACTTGTGGAGCTTTTTTTATCCTGAATTGACTTAATTTGGGCTTCAACACTATTTTCTCTGTTGTAGAAATTGTCCACTTTTGACAAAAGAATGTCATGAGCTATTTTCCTATTTTGTTCAAGAAATCTTGTTTCTTGGCATTTAACTACAATTCCTGAAATGAGAAAGATGAGTACCTAGTGATTGACAATTTTGAATGAAAAATAATATGTACCTGTAGGGATATGCTTCAGTACCACACAACTAGATGTTTTATTTATTTTTTGGCCTCCAGGGCCAGATCCTCTGACATGCATTTCTGCTAAATCCTCATCTTTCAAAAGGGGTACTCTTGAGTAATCAATTGAATGTTTTGATCTCAAAAAAACTCCAAAACAAGCCCTCAAATGTCTTTGTAATAGCATTATTGAATTGATCTTTTGGACAATAATGTGACACCTTTCTGTAAATTGAGCAATGAAATGATAATCTATAGGCATTTAATTGATATTGTCTTGGGCCTTGATTGGGGTAAGTTGATTCTGAACTTAGCACTACAAATGGAAGTTGTTTCTAGTCTCACAATAAAGGTTGTTTTGGCACTGTGAATGAATCAAATAGCTGCTGTATGGGCCATGGGCATGGAATAATAACAGTGATGCTTGTACATGATGTATGTACAAACGTTTTTCAGATTCATTTTCAACTTTAATGGCACCTTTAATAAGTAATTTATCGAAAGGCAAAGTAAAGGTCAACCTATAGAATGGACTTGACATGCAAATATTATAAGGGATATTTTCTCTTCATGTAATAAATTTCATTTACTGTAAAATATCTAATAGAAACATTACTCACCTCAAAATTATATTTTATATCCGCCTCATCAGTGAGATTTTTATTCAGCTTGAATTCTTTTATAAGTCTTTTTTGATAGAAATCCTTATCAGTTAATTTCAATTCTTGACCATATCTTAACAGACCTTTATACAATTTCAATATTTCTCGCGGCTGAATTTTATTCATTTTATTATAAAAAAATAAATAAAACCACTACAAATTACAAATCATTATTAAAAGTTTTGTTTTTTGGATTTGGACTTGAGTTGTTGACTTTAGAAAAATAAAACACTAGGTTATTTTCTAAATATTTCAAATTATTTTATATTCGTATCATTATTCCTAATACCACAGTATACAGTTCTACTTAGTCATTAGGTATCTTGATCCCTGGACTAAATAGCAATCAGCCAATCTCAACAATGTCCAGACTAGATATCATCTCAAAAAAAAAGAAGGAGAGTTGCACTGACAACACTGTGAAATAAAAACGTCAATAATAAAAAAAATGAAACGTCACTTAGTCAAATAGTCACTTCTGTTCTGACAAGTCTCTGTGCTACTGAGCTGTGTGTATGGATTTGCGGAATTGAGATTGATTAAAATTTATGGAATCTTTTATTATTAAGGTGCTTCATGATAGTGAAATGTTACGGAAACATTCATATTCAGGTGGGTAAGAGCTTTAAGAGTCTATTATATTGAATAAACGTTTCACATTAAACATAATATATCACCGTTTTCGTGAAAGGGCGGATCTGGAACCAACAAATTCTGTTGGGAGATTTTGATTTTTTTTTGTGATTAGACATTCAGGTCTTTCACCACGGATTTCTGCAATATACTTCGATGTATCATATTTATAATATCCTCAGCTTTCCGTATATTTCACATTCTACATTCAGCCTGACTAGTAACGCTAATACTACCTAGCTGCTGCCGCTGCTGGCTTATCAGTCCGCCCACTTGTACTGAAACTGTACAACCTGTCTATTATATTAGATATTAGCGGCTACTTCAATACTTATGCAAAAGTAATATGTAATGATGAAAAATTATGAAAAAACCATGAAGTTGACCCCCATCTCTTTAGTCAATAAGTAGGTAGCAGTGGGAGGTATACCTAGTAAACCAGAATTATGTTGTTACTTCAGATTGAGGGAATAGATTGACCTCCAGTTTCACAAAATGATTGGAGGCTTATTTGTCTACAACCACAAGGGAGAAGTCCTCATCTCCAGAGTGTATAGAGATGATATTGGTAGAAATGCTGTTGATGCTTTTCGGGTTAATGTTATACATGCAAGACAGCAAGTCAGATCACCTGTTACTAATATAGCTCGTACCTCTTTTTTCCATATCAAGGTAAGAATTATGTTCAATTGAAATTGTTATTGTTCTTTGTGAGATACATTAGGTACCTACATACTCTACATTTTTTTGTAGAGAGCCAATATATGGATTGCAGCAGTAACAAAGCAAAATGTTAATGCTGCTATGGTCTTTGAGTTCCTCCTCAAAATCATTGAGGTTATGCAGTCTTATTTTGGGAAAATTTCTGAAGAAAATATCAAGAATAACTTTGTGCTGATCTATGAACTACTTGATGGTAATAAAAATATATGATATCAATTGCTTTACTAAGGGGGAAACAACTGCCCAAAATGTGTACACCATATTATTCAATTATCATGTACTTGAAAAGAGTATCAAAGTATTAAAAGCTCAATTAAAAGCAAGATTTAAAGCATATTTTGAATACTCAATATTAGTACTTGAAGTGCTTGAAATTCCCCCTCAGCTTCAACTAATAATGAATACTATTTGACACTATTAGACATTTATCTCAGTTTTGATAATAAACTGAACTCAAATTTAATTCAACTACAACTTTCAGAAATTCTTGATTTTGGGTATCCCCAGAATACTGATACTGGTGTGTTGAAAACATTCATCACTCAACAAGGTATCAAATCTGCCACTAAAGAGGAACAAGCTCAGATCACCTCTCAAGTTACTGGGCAAATTGGGTGGCGTAGGGAAGGCATAAAATACCGGCGAAATGAACTGTTTCTTGATGTTTTGGAATATGTAAACTTGTTGATGTCACCTCAAGGTGAGTGATTCTTTCCATTCAATCAAATTTACCAACTCATATTATGTGATAGATGTTTATGCAATAATGTTCCATTAGAATGTTCCACCATACATCTTTTTTCATGTTGAACAATGATTCATGACATTAAGAAGAATTTCAGTAGACATTTTCTTATATAATATTCCAGAATGATTGATTTGAAAATATTGAAACAAAACTCTGATAAAAATGTTTCAAAATTCAAAAGTGTTCTCTAGAATTTCAAATATTGGGCACAACTAGGAATCAAAAATTGTTTTCCTTTTCCAATAGAAATTCAATGTTTAGTAATTTACATAACAATTCCAGAAAAAACTGTTTTTGGACATGTTGCATGCACTATTTTTTTGGCAACCATGTAGAATAACAAATCAATGAGACATATTTCAACAGGGTTGGAATAAGTCATGACTTTTATAAAAAAGTCATCAAAGTCCGACTTTTCGAATTAAGTCAGACTTTTTTGAATTAATTCATTTGAAAAAAAAAAAAACAAATTTCATTTACCCAAAGTGAAATAGAAAAAAAGAAACAAAAAAACTATGTTTTTATTCCCTTGAGAAATCTTGTAGAATAACATCATAATATAACATGTCATTTTTTCAAAACAAAATTAACAGTGATGATAGAATACAAAATAATAGATACATATAGATCCAGTATCATCCATGAAGTTCGTAACACATGGAGAAAAAGTTTATTAGTAGAATATGGAAACATTTTTTCTGGGGATTATGCATGTCTGACTACTTAAAAGTCGATTTTGACACATCATGTCACTTGATCACTGGTATGGCAGTGAATACAAAAAATTACGATGGCAAAAAGTGGGGTTAGATGGGAAGATGAAGTTATTTAAAAAAAATTGAAATAGCTATTTTCAGTTTTCTCAAATAATGGCTGGAAATTCCATATGCGAGCATGAAATTGAATTCTATTCAACTTGTACATCATCAACATCACTACTGTCAGAAAAAAAAGAGAATTGTAACAAAATTGAAGAATATTCGAAAAAATATAGCTATTTCCAATTCTCCTCCAAAAATTGCTCGAAACTGAATGTGGAATAGCAACTTAATAAGAAATATTTATGGATATTTTGTTATCTAACCCCACTTTTCGTCGCTTTATAGTATTATTTTTATTTATCACCATACGTGATCACGTGACATGTGTCAAAATCGATTTTCAAGTTATCGGATACGCATAATGGATCGCCGAGAGAAAAAAATTCGATGCTGTGATAATAAACCTGTTCTCATATGTTATGGACTTTATGGATGATACTTGATAGTCTTGATACTGTATATATATCTGTTAGTAAGAATCTCTGCCATGCTTGAAATAGCAAAGTCTTGCCAAAATACGATCGAATTTTTCAGTTTAAACTAGTTAAAATCGAAGGTAATAGTGCAAGTTGTCTCATTTTTAAAAATTTGAATGAATTCATGACTTTTTCGAAAAAAGTCAATGGAATTAATTCACGAATTAAATCACTGATTTAATTCATATGAATTAATTCATGCCAACCCTGCATTTCAATATCATATTTCTGTGTAGAATAAAATTTCAATCATTTTGATTGTTATTTGTATCAAGTACTGAAATTTGAACAGAATACCTATACCTATTACTATCACTGCTGCTTTGATAGTTGTCAGCCATTATTTCACTGCAATGATAATGATCATCTGCATTTATTAACACAAGGATGGTATACTTCCTAGACTAGGCCGGAAAAATGCTACATTCTAAAAAAAAAAGCGCCAGGTTGCCGCAAAAGCATTTTCCTACGAGCATTCGGAAAAGTGACTTTTCCGTATGATTTTTTGTTTTGAAAGTTTACTTTTCCGTACGATTTCACGTTTCCGCACGATTTTGAAGGAAATACCAGGAGACATATGGTGATAACTGTTGGCACCAAAATCTACCTATAGCAACAGCTATAAACTGACAGTAGTGGCAGTCAACAAATAAGCATTTCAGACCACTCTACCTTTCTCCATTCACTACACCAGTAATTCTCAGCAACAAACTGATCAAAGCATTCTGTAGTGGGCCAAACACTAACCAGGAAACATGTGGTGATAACTGTTGGCGCCAGAATGTACCTATAGCAACAGCTATAAACTGACAGTAGTGGCAGTCAACAAATAAGCATTTCAGACCAATCTACCTTCCTCTATTCACTACACCAGTAATTCTCAGCAACAAACTGATCAAAGCATTCTGTAGTGGGCCAAACACTAACCAGGAAACATGTGGTGATAACTGTTGGCACCAGAATGTACCTATAGCAACAGCTATAAACTGACAGTAGTGGCAGTCAACAAATAAGCATTTCAGACCAATCTACCTTTCTCCATTCACTACACCAGTAATTCTCAGCAACAAACTGATCAAAGCATTCTGTAGTGGGCCAAACACTAACCAGGAAACATGTGGTGATAACTGTTGGCACCAGAATGTACCTATAGCAACAGCTATAAACTGACAGTAGTGGCAGTCAACAAATAAGCATTTCAGACCAATCTACCTTCCTCTATTCACTACACCAGTAATTCTCAGCAACAAACTGATCAAAGCATTCTGTAGTGGGCCAAACACTAACCAGGAAACATGTGGTGATAACTGTTGGCACCAGAATGTACCTTTAGCAACAGCTATAAACTGACAGTAGTGGCAGTCAACAAATAAGCATTTCAGACCAATCTACCTTCCTCTATTCACTACACCAGTAATTCTCAGCAACAAACTGATCAAAGCATTCTGTAGTGGGCCAAACACTAACCAGGAGACATGTGGTGATAACTGTTGGCACCAGAATGTACCTATAGCAACAGCTATAAACTGACAGTAGTGGCAGTCAACAAATAAGCATTTCAGACCAATCTACCTTCCTCTATTCACTACACCAGTAATTCTCAGCAACAAACTGATCAAAGCATTCTGTAGTGGGCCAAACACTAACCAGGAAACATGTGGTGATAACTGTTGGCACCAGAATGTACCTATAGCAACAGCTATAAACTGACAGTAGTGGCAGTCAACAAATAAGCATTTCAGACCACTCTACCTTTCTCCATTCACTACACCAGTAATTCTCAGCAACAAACTGATCAAAGCATTCTGTAGTGGGCCAAACACTAACCAGGAAACATGTGGTGATAACTGTTGGCACCAGAATGTACCTATAGCAACAGCTATAAACTGACAGTAGTGGCAGTCAACAAATAAGCATTTCAGACCAATCAACCTTCCTCTATTCACTACACCAGTAATTCTCAGCAACAAACTGATCAAAGCATTCTGTAGTGGGCCAAACACTAACCAGGAAACATGTGGTGATAACTGTTGGCACCAGAATGTACCTATAGCAACAGCTATAAACTGACAGTAGTGGCAGTCAACAAATAAGCATTTCAGACCACTCTACCTTTCTCCATTCACTACACCAGTAATTCTCAGCAACAAACTGATCAAAGCATTCTGTAGTGGGCCAAACACTAACCAGGAAACATGTGGTGATAACTGTTGGCGCCAGAATGTACCTATAGCAACAGCTATAAACTGACAGTAGTGGCAGTCAACAAATAAGCATTTCAGACCAATCTACCTTCCTCTATTCACTACACCAGTAATTCTCAGCAACAAACTGATCAAAGCATTCTGTAGTGGGCCAAACACTAACCAGGAAACATGTGGTGATAACTGTTGGCACCAGAATGTACCTATAGCAACAGCTATAAACTGACAGTAGTGGCAGTCAACAAATAAGCATTTCAGACCAATCTACCTTCCTCTATTCACTACACCAGTAATTCTCAGCAACAAACTGATCAAAGCATTCTGTAGTGGGCCAAACACTAACCAGGAAACATGTGGTGATAACTGTTGGCACCAGAATGTACCTATAGCAACAGCTATAAACTGACAGTAGTGGCAGTCAACAAATAAGAATTTCAGACCACTCTACCTTTCTCCATTCACTACACCAGTAATTCTCAGCAACAAACTGATCAAAGCATTCTGTAGTGGGCCAAACACTAACCAGGAAACATGTGGTGATAACTGTTGGCACCAGAATGTACCTATAGCAACAGCTATAAACTGACAGTAGTGGCAGTCAACAAATAAGCATTTCAGACCAATCTACCTTCCTCTATTCACTACACCAGTAATTCTCAGCAACAAACTGATCAAAGCATTCTGTAGTGGGCCAAACACTAACCAGGAAACATGTGGTGATAACTGTTGGCACCAGAATGTACCTTTAGCAACAGCTATAAACTGACAGTAGTGGCAGTCAACAAATAAGCATTTCAGACCAATCTACCTTCCTCTATTCACTACACCAGTAATTCTCAGCAACAAACTGATCAAAGCATTCTGTAGTGGGCCAAACACTAACCAGGAGACATGTGGTGATAACTGTTGGCACCAGAATGTACCTATAGCAACAGCTATAAACTGACAGTAGTGGCAGTCAACAAATAAGCATTTCAGACCAATCTACCTTCCTCTATTCACTACACCAGTAATTCTCAGCAACAAACTGATCAAAGCATTCTGTAGTGGGCCAAACACTAACCAGGAAACATGTGGTGATAACTGTTGGCACCAGAATGTACCTATAGCAACAGCTATAAACTGACAGTAGTGGCAGTCAACAAATAAGCATTTCAGACCACTCTACCTTTCTCCATTCACTACACCAGTAATTCTCAGCAACAAACTGATCAAAGCATTCTGTAGTGGGCCAAACACTAACCAGGAAACATGTGGTGATAACTGTTGGCACCAGAATGTACCTATAGCAACAGCTATAAACTGACAGTAGTGGCAGTCAACAAATAAGCATTTCAGACCAATCAACCTTCCTCTATTCACTACACCAGTAATTCTCAGCAACAAACTGATCAAAGCATTCTGTAGTGGGCCAAACACTAACCAGGAAACATGTGGTGATAACTGTTGGCACCAGAATGTACCTATAGCAACAGCTATAAACTGACAGTAGTGGCAGTCAACAAATAAGCATTTCAGACCACTCTACCTTTCTCCATTCACTACACCAGTAATTCTCAGCAACAAACTGATCAAAGCATTCTGTAGTGGGCCAAACACTAACCAGGAAACATGTGGTGATAACTGTTGGCACCAGAATGTACCTATAGCTACAGCTATAAACTGACAGTAGTGGCAGTCAACAAATAAGCATTTCAGACCAATCTACCTTCCTCTATTCACTACACCAGTAATTCTCAGCAACAAACTGATCAAAGCATTCTGTAGTGGGCCAAACACTAACCAGGAGACATGTGGTGATAACTGTTGGCACCAGAATGTACCTATAGCAACAGCTATAAACTGACAGTAGTGGCAGTCAACAAATAAGCATTTCAGACCAATCTACCTTCCTCTATTCACTACACCAGTAATTCTCAGCAACAAACTGATCAAAGCATTCTGTAGTGGGCCAAACACTAACCAGGAGACATGTGGTGATAACTGTTGGCACCAGAATGTACCTATAGCAACAGCTATAAACTGACAGTAGTGGCAGTCAACAAATAAGCATTTCAGACCAATCTACCTTCCTCTATTCACTACACCAGTAATTCTCAGCAACAAACTGATCAAAGCATTCTGTAGTGGGCCAAACACTAACCAGGAAACATGTGGTGATAACTGTTGGCACCAGAATGTACCTATAGCAACAGCTATAAACTGACAGTAGTGGCAGTCAACAAATAAGAATTTCAGACCACTCTACCTTTCTCCATTCACTACACCAGTAATTCTCAGCAACAAACTGATCAAAGCATTCTGTAGTGGGCCAAACACTAACCAGGAAACATGTGGTGATAACTGTTGGCACCAGAATGTACCTATAGCAACAGCTATAAACTGACAGTAGTGGCAGTCAACAAATAAGCATTTCAGACCAATCTACCTTCCTCTATTCACTACACCAGTAATTCTCAGCAACAAACTGATCAAAGCATTCTGTAGTGGGCCAAACACTAACCAGGAAACATGTGGTGATAACTGTTGGCACCAGAATGTACCTTTAGCAACAGCTATAAACTGACAGTAGTGGCAGTCAACAAATAAGCATTTCAGACCAATCTACCTTCCTCTATTCACTACACCAGTAATTCTCAGCAACAAACTGATCAAAGCATTCTGTAGTGGGCCAAACACTAACCAGGAGACATGTGGTGATAACTGTTGGCACCAGAATGTACCTATAGCAACAGCTATAAACTGACAGTAGTGGCAGTCAACAAATAAGCATTTCAGACCAATCTACCTTCCTCTATTCACTACACCAGTAATTCTCAGCAACAAACTGATCAAAGCATTCTGTAGTGGGCCAAACACTAACCAGGAAACATGTGGTGATAACTGTTGGCACCAGAATGTACCTATAGCAACAGCTATAAACTGACAGTAGTGGCAGTCAACAAATAAGCATTTCAGACCACTCTACCTTTCTCCATTCACTACACCAGTAATTCTCAGCAACAAACTGATCAAAGCATTCTGTAGTGGGCCAAACACTAACCAGGAAACATGTGGTGATAACTGTTGGCACCAGAATGTACCTATAGCAACAGCTATAAACTGACAGTAGTGGCAGTCAACAAATAAGCATTTCAGACCAATCAACCTTCCTCTATTCACTACACCAGTAATTCTCAGCAACAAACTGATCAAAGCATTCTGTAGTGGGCCAAACACTAACCAGGAAACATGTGGTGATAACTGTTGGCACCAGAATGTACCTATAGCAACAGCTATAAACTGACAGTAGTGGCAGTCAACAAATAAGCATTTCAGACCACTCTACCTTTCTCCATTCACTACACCAGTAATTCTCAGCAACAAACTGATCAAAGCATTCTGTAGTGGGCCAAACACTAACCAGGAAACATGTGGTGATAACTGTTGGCACCAGAATGTACCTATAGCTACAGCTATAAACTGACAGTAGTGGCAGTCAACAAATAAGCATTTCAGACCAATCTACCTTCCTCTATTCACTACACCAGTAATTCTCAGCAACAAACTGATCAAAGCATTCTGTAGTGGGCCAAACACTAACCAGGAGACATGTGGTGATAACTGTTGGCACCAGAATGTACCTATAGCAACAGCTATAAACTGACAGTAGTGGCAGTCAACAAATAAGCATTTCAGACCAATCTACCTTCCTCTATTCACTACACCAGTAATTCTCAGCAACAAACTGATCAAAGCATTCTGTAGTGGGCCAAACACTAACCAGGAGACATGTGGTGATAACTGTTGGCACCAGAATCTACCTATAGCAACAGCTATAAACTGACAGTAGTGGCAGTCAACAAATAAGCATTTCAGACCAATCTACCTTCCTCCATTCACTACACCAGTAATTCTCAGCAACAAACGTATCAAAGTATTCTGTAGGGGGCCAAACACTAACCAATCAAATTCAAATAAGAAACGACGTTCTTCAAGAAGTTGCAGCATTTGCTATATTACAGCATGCAACAAACACAAATTGCACTTTCAATTTCATTATTTACCATCATTAATGCTTTGGTTATTGTTATTTTAATGTTCTTCAAATAGGTTTCCTTTTATATGGATTAAAAAAAAAATCTATTTCATTATTTTTACGCACGATTTTTGTATTGTTGAGAATAAAGGTATTTAGGTAACTAAATGATCCATGTAACTATTCTGTGTTATGTGTCATTTTGTTCATAAATAATATGGACAAAAATACTCTTAGGAAAAACTTGTGGAAAATGTATTTTCCGCCCTTGACGACTTGTTACCTTTCCGCACTTGTTAGGTAACTTACTATTTTCACTATTTTACTTTGGAAATTGATATTCTTAGGTCAAGTGCTCTCTGCTCATGTGGCTGGTAAAGTAGTGATGAAATCTTACTTATCTGGAATGCCGGAATGCAAATTCGGGATAAACGATAAGATTGTTATGGAGGCCAAAGGCAAAGGCAGTCTGGGCACTACTTCTGATCCAGATCCGGCTAGGTCTGGAAAACCAGTCGTGGTTATTGATGATTGCCAGTTCCACCAATGTGTGAAACTCAGTAAATTTGAAACAGAACATTCCATTAGCTTTATTCCTCCTGATGGAGAATTTGAACTCATGAGGTGAGTCACATTTTGTTTTTCAATATAATATGTAATATACCTTCACTATGCTTATAAAAATATATTTTTTCTGCAACCGACACAAAAGTCGTCCATTTTTATACCAAAATTAGCTCTTAAATTGACGTTTCTATTACTGAAACAAAAATAGGTATGTTGTTAGGCAACATATTTGGTTCCTAGGAGCTAAAGTTGAATTTTAGTTCCTAGGAGCTAAAGTTGAAATTTAGCTCCTAGGAACTAAAAAGAATCTACTGGAAGTCATCAAGAATAACAACATTGTGACGGTTGCTTATTTGGGTTGAGACACATACCTGATTTGTTTCTGATTTCAGCAGATTTGGCATTTCATACCCATGCTGGAGATATAAATACACCTTATTATAGTTTAGTATTGGAATCATAAACATCTCAGTTGAGTATTTTTTTTTGATCAGGGAATCCTTCAAGTTTCAAATACTTGCTTGATCTGTATTTCATTCCTTATTCTCGGGATGGATAACTTGTTTTTGAATAATCACAGCAAGCAATAGTTTTTTTGTCTCAAGCAACGATATTGTTTAGCTTCATTTGATTTTCAAGTCAAACACAGTGTAGTATGGAGAGGAATAAATAATTACTATTATCATTGTTGATATGCTCACTTACCTAACATTTTCCACGTCTTGTTCCTATAGCTGGCACTGGCGCGATATTTGCCATTAGAGCACCTGGTCCATACACAAATTTGTCACTCTGTGGTTGTATTTATATTGAAACTACAATTCGAACATCCTAGAAAACCTAACATGCTGTAATTGAAAGTAGAATATTCTCACCACATGGATTATTTGTCAATATTAGTTGCATTGCATACATATGGCACGGCATTGGTGGTTACTTCATATGTTTATTTGAGTTAGTTGTTTCGGTTGCAGAAAAAATAGCATGTTTCATTCGGATCAAAAGTGACACTTTGTTTGACAAGCGAATTTTGCAATTGCGAGGCGGAGCGTTTCAATCTAATATTTTTCAATCAAAGAATTTTTAATTGATCCTGATTGATACTTGATAAATGGAGGTGATTTTGAGACTCAGCATTTCTTTTTGAGATAAGACAGGTTAGGATAGGTTAGCCCTATTTCTTACATTTTATTTAAATAAAAAGTGATTTTGAAATGAGTGTATAATATAATTTATTATTGAATACATCAACTTGATACAGTCTGAGAATAAGGAATATTTGAAAGTATTAGATTCCTCCCAAGTCCTCTAACTTGGAAAATTCCGTCTTGAGAATTGAACAAAAAATTGAGAAAATTTAGTATGCCATTTCAAGAAAACTAAAATCATTGAAATCTGCACTGGACTTGGTACATGTTCTACAGGGTAGAAGCAAGTTTGGGCATAAAGAGGTGTCACCCTGTATATTAAAGTTGATGTCATGACCTACTGGGAATATTTTTTCAACGAATTTTTGTATCATTTTGGAAACAAAGTATGACCCTAAAATCACTTGCAATTTTAGATACAGAACAACAAAAGACATATCGCTGCCCTTCAGGGTGATACCCTTGGTTCGTGAAGTTGGCCGTACAAAAATGGAAGTCAAAGTTGTTCTGAAGAGCAACTTCAAGCCCTCGCTCTTAGGCCAGAAAATCGAGGTGAAAATTCCAACACCGCTGAACACGTCTGGGGTTCAGTTGATCTGCCTGAAGGGCAAGGCTAAATATAAGGCATCTGAAAATGCCATAGTATGGAAGTAAGTATGTTGTGATTTGTCGATGCCCCTCTAGTGGCACAATTTAGAAGCTCTTTCAAGTTTGAATTATAATAACTAATACTGCATAAATCCATAGAACTTGATGAAGTAATATTATGTCAATTTACATGTATGCCCTGATCCTAAATATTTCAATTGCTGAAAAGGAAGTTTTCAGTCAACTACATAAACATATTGTACAAATTTAATATTTAGTTGGATTCGAATAAAAATAATAATTAATGAGCTTTATTGGATACCCATTAGGGTTTTGGGATCGTAGATTATGATTGTTTCGTCAGAATTTGAAAATTCGGGCGGAATTTGGAAATTCAAGATGGCGGAACCAATATGGCGGACGAGTTTTGTAATTATAATCCGATTCTTTTAAAAATTGGTACCTAGGGGTTTTCGTGATCGGGGATTATGATTCCTTCGTCAAAATTAGGAAATTCAAGATGGCGGACCCAATATGGAGGACGAGTATTGTGACTATGATCCGAATCTCTTCAAAATTGTTTTCTGAGTATTTTCGGGGTCATAGATTATGATTCTTTTGTCAAAATTTGGAAAGGGCGGGATTTGAAAATTCAAGACGGTGGAACCAATATACCGGACGTAATTATATACCGATTCTATCGAAAATTTGTAAATGATTTATGTATTAGAAATATAACACCCAGTCAAAAACAAATTCTGGAATGAAGAAGTTGTTAATAATAATGATACAATGATAAGGAATCAGCTTAGAGTATCTCAAGAGTTTCAGAGCTATGTATATCAACAATATTGAGACACTTTGTAATTTTCATTGAAAAAGGAATTTAAACTTCTACGCCCTATATTTCAATAAAGAATTAGTTGAGCAGAATGTGTTCATAAAGAGAGATGATGTTATTCTACAAAGTTCTGTAGATTCCTAGAGTAATAGGCAATAAAACTTGATCACCTTGTATACTGAGACAAACTGGCAAAAGTGAAATCACAAATCTTGGTTGCCAGCTACTAGACTGCTTCAAATTCTGCCACTTGAAAAAATGTAGGATGTCAATAAAAGAGGAACAAATCATGAGTAATTCATGTCTAGTGTCAAAAACTGTACTCTTTGTTTCTTTAAGAATCAAAAGAATGGCAGGAATGAAAGAAACCCAACTCTCCGCCGAGATCGAGCTTCTGGAAACTGACACGAAAAAGAAGTGGACTCGCCCGCCCATCTCTATGAACTTTGAAGTACCGTTCGCCCCATCTGGATTCAAAGTGAGGTATTTGAAGGTGTTTGAACCGAAGCTCAACTATTCCGATCATGATGTCATCAAGTGGGTCAGATACATCGGCAGGAGCGGACTCTACGAGACTAGATGTTGAATATCTTATAGGCTATCGAATACTATCGTTATTTGCTTTCAAGGTTTTGTATTCCTTTGAAAATTCGAACAGGACATCAGAAGAATTTAAATGGGAGGATTATGATATCTGAATGATTGGGGATCATTCATTTCTGTTTCAAGTTTTTCAACTACAGTTTATGCACTCAGTGTATCAGTCCACCGTACAGGACCCCTTTCTAAATAAGATTACCACTCCTCTATGACTCCATTTGCGAATACTTCCGTTTATTTTCTCAAATGGAATCGTTGGTAAACTTGTCAAAAGAAAGCCACAACCCTTGATCGATTGTTAAAGCCAAATTTGGCCTTAGTTCTTCGCTGGGTCCAATGTGGATAGAGTATGGTGAAATCACAGACAGCGTTTTGTTTCCCAAAACGCTTGACCGCAGATTCCGCAATAATGGCATATTAGTTCTCAGTTGTCCACTAGATGGCGACACGTTTTACAGATATCTTTCATGACAGAAAACAGGAAACGGCGCTTACACACTGCTTGCACCAGAAATAATAATATCATAACATTCATAACATAACCTCAAATCAAATGAGATTAAATTTGGAAGTAGGAAACTCTGATTGGGGAATTTTAATTATCATCAGTTCTACCAACCTTGAATTTTGGTTGAGATCTCGTCATCTAAGGGGATAAATGCGACCTTGATAGGAGTTTCTACACCATCTTCTGTTCATCCTGGCTGGGTCATAGGCGTTAGCGAAACTCAGCAAAATATGGCCGATTTGTTATTATCATATATTTACTATTTCTATATATGGCGCATCTCCTATGCGATATGGGCGTGTTTTTCATTCCATCGAAGAAAGTGCGCACTGATAGATGCGGTTTTTTGTCGTGACGTCACCAATTGTTCTGTTGGAATTTATGCTGGAAGGATTGAACAATGGTTTATACAACACATTGATGGAAACACGGATTTTGTTGTGTGTCAGTCATCATGTATCTTGAGAATCAGAAAAGGCTAATTCGACTTTATTGATTAACACTGACTCTTTCTTCTAAAATCTCTCAAGAATCGCAAAAATACCCAATATTAATTGTTTTCTATCAAATCAAAACAAAAAACAACATAAAAATGAGTCAAATGTCATGTCAATCTCCTCCGAACTGCTGGATTCTCGAAATGCGATTTAAAAGTGCGCATTTTATTACAACAGTTCGATGGATGTCCATCAACATTCCAGCGGAATTTTGCAACAGTTTGATGGTTACTTCGATTCATGCGCATGATAAAATGTTGGAATGAAAAACGCACCCTATCTCTAAAAAAATGGGAACCAAAATGAGAGGTACTTTTTGAATCTATAGGGACGGAAAGTGAAGGATGGAAACAGCCATATTGGTTTGACAAGTTTCGTGTTGTTTTTTCCCTACGTCGGCATCAACGCCTATTAGTCGATTTCGTTACCTATGGAGACAGAAGTTGGTCCCGCTTTGAGGAGAGCTATGCTCCATATATGAGTAGTAGATATATGGTCCATACTCTTTGCAACTGATCGAGTCCGTATATCTGCAAGTGGCTGAACTATCTAGGAATATCCATCATACTGAAGCAGGAAACTCACTAACTTTGATATCCTGAAAGGTTTTAAATAATAATATTTTATTCCGGCCTTTTGCATCAAAACATCAATATATTCTGCATTACGGATCTCTACCCTTCCCTACTCAACATAAAGTTCACTTACTGAATAGAATATTTGGCTTCATTGCTCTCATAAGGATGGTTAATCTTGGTGTAAATAATCAAGGCCACAACATAGTTAAATAGGAGTGGTAATCTTTTTTTTATTAGGGGTGCTATCCCGTGGACCATTTCTGTCCTTCCTCGTGAAATGTAACAAAGAAAGATAAGGTGTAAGTCTACCAGCTTCACGGAATGGAGAATGGCAAAAGACGGACTTGAAACAGATAGCCTTTCTCTTTCTTTTGTATAAATAAGGGAACGAGAGAGAGAGAGAGAGCTTTGCTCCCTACAAATTCGAATATTTGGTCGATGTTTTTGAACAATTAGGGAGAGTTATAGTTCGAATAGAATAAATAGGACTTTTGAACAAGATATTTGTCTTTGTAACATTGGTTTAGAGAGGAAATAGTGACATATAATTACGTACTACTTGTTCATATTTGTATACTAAAGCTTGTAATCGGATATACCGGATGTTTCATGCCCACTAAGCAAAGTTGGAAGCTATGTTGATGCAAGGTTGTAGCAATTATTGAAAATCACGTTCAGCATGTGAAATTGTGAATGTAACCTTACAACAATGTCACAGCAACATGTAATATTGCTGCAACGTTACATTATCAATCTTTACCTTTGCAATATTGCTGAAAGTCCGTTTCAGTGATTGCTTCAACATTGCATTGTTGATGCAAAGCTATGTCATAGCTTCCAACTTTGCTTAGTGGGTGAGAGCATTGTTTGGCCGACTTGGAATGTTGAATTATTGGCCATCTTTTCTGAAAAATGACCAAATCCATCGTCCAGTTGGCTAACCGATGGTTTAATTGAATCAGCCTGTATTGGAAAACTCATTTGTTGACAAATGAGTCAGTTAATTGTCAGGTTGATGTAGAAAAATTTTGTTGGTGGACTGGACTGAACATGAAGCTAAATAAAGTAATTTTCTTTTATTTGATGGGTAAAAACTGAAACTGTTTATTTTTCGTCCATTAGAGAAGCCAGTAGCAATACACTATAAATGTTATCCTTATATAACTAACCTACAACCATGAAGTGTAAAGTATATCTGATCACTATTCAATGTTTTCCCTACATTTTCCTGTAGAATTTTAGAATGTATAAAATCTGTACCTACTATTCCAATTTATAATTTAATATATTATTTCTTATTACAATACACATTTGTTTTGTTTTCACGCCTACAATTCATCTTATACATGGGAATAAAATTAATGGAAATAAATTACATGCATCAAATGCATTGAAAATTATTACCCCAACTCTTATTTTGTTTTATATAACAACTGCAACTATGTGTAGCCATACTTAGAATCTTGTCTTAAAATTTACCACCATGGTCAAAATCTTTTAGATTGGTCAAGATAGCATAGGTCAGAAAGGAAAAAACATTGGAAATTGAATGCCCCAATTTTACCTTCTGATCAAGTTCTCACGGCCTTTTTTAGACATTTTACAGGGCGATCCCTAAAAACATTGCAAATAATATTTTCAAATCAAACCTATTTTGTTTAATTTTTTATAAATCTAATATTGGGTGAAAACTAATATTAATATATAGGGTGTCCCTAGAAGGTCTGTACTAAATCTTGGCACGTAATGCTGAGGTCAAAATGAGATGATTTGAAGCAACTTTTTCCGAGTACCACCGTCCGAAATTGCTCCGTTTTCGAAATATAGGGTGGTGAATTAAAAAAATGCAATCCATTTTTGCACTGCTCAGTGCTCATTCACTGATCAAATTACATTCACGAAGATAACAGCAAACATTTTTGGTAATTTTGCTCTATATCATATGCGATGGTTTTTTTTTTCGAAAAAAATGTGAACAAACCACTATTTATCGAGATATTTCAAGAAATATTTGGGAATTTCGCCTTCTGCCCCCGCCTCCCCCCCTCTTGGATGCATATATATACAGCTACTTGCTCTTCTTATTTTGTCATTGGACACTTTAGTGAATGACGAATTGTGGATTCCCTAGGATTCCGCAGATTTCACTTGCTTCCCAGTGGCGTACTCGAATTTCGAAGCATTTTATGTTCAATTTTCAAAATGAAATTTCTCGTTAATGTGAAGACTTAGGAAAAATCAAATATTTTAGTAATTTTTGTTAGACTCTCTCATATATATGTCTTGAATATATGCACTCATTTTAAAATCAGCCTGTATATAGGTATTAGGTACTTATGTATTTTTATGGCGAGTATTTCATAGTGAACAACTTCGATCATACCACATACCAGATGAACGACCAAAATATAAAAAATAATAAAAAATTTGACGCCCCGCAGAGATTTGAACACTTTGCCACCGCCGTGGAAGTGGGTACACAGACCACTGAGCTATCGCGCTCGCTACTCCTAAGGCTCCTAAGTAACTATATGAAGAAAGAAGAAATATCGTGTGGAATTTAGATGCCTATATCGTGTGTTTGCTTATATCTTACTTCCATCATTCTTGTGACTAATAAGATGCTTGTGACAATGATGGAAGATGGAAGTAAGATATGGTGCGCTTATTCGGCCAGGTGATGCTGCTATTGCTGCAGTGACGAGTGGAAATAGAATGGCAAATGGCATTTTAGGTACGCGAAACATATGTAACAGTGGGATTATTCAACTCGAATTCGAAAAATCTGCGATAAATTTAAAACTGACAGATCTCATAATTATGCAGTGTCGCCATCTATTAGACGATCGACGGAACCATGGCACTCGCTGTTCTTGCTCGAGAGGTCGGGTAAAATTTCTGAAACAAGACGATCGACGGAACCATGGCACTCGCTGTTCTTGCTCGAGAGGTCGGGTAAAATTTCTGAAACAAAAGCGCATCAGTAATGACACCATATCTTTTGTGACTTATCACAAGCAGCATGCTACCACAGTATGCTACTAATTGAATTACTCCACTGATCTATATGCGAACTCGCGGGAGACATTTATAGATTACCTATTTTTGTGTAATAGACACGTGACACTGTCACTGGATGACAGCCGTGGCAGGTTCAAAAGTCAAAATGGAACATAACCTAACTTTTTAAAATTCTCGAGGGCCGATGTTTAAATTTTTAAAATGATATCGATATTCGGAAAGTTTCAAATATGAGATACGCACAACTCGTAATAGGGCCTGCTGGTAGTGGAAAATCTACTTACTGCAGTACTCTTGTTCAACATGGAGTTGACGTGAAAAGAAACATTGAGGTTGTAAATTTGGATCCGGCTGCCGAGCATTTCAATTATACCCCAATAGTAGACATAAGGGAGCTGATTCATGTACAGGATACGATGGAAGATGAAGAACTTCAGTTTGGGCCAAATGGTGGACTAGTATTCTGTATTGAATACCTTCTTGAAAATTCAGACTGGTTACATGACAAACTGGGTGACCAAGATGATGACTACATTTTATTTGATTGCCCTGGACAAATTGAATTATATACTCATCTCACGGCAGTGAAGAAATTAGTGAAACAATTACAAGATTGGCAGTTCAATATTTGTTCAGTTTTTCTTGTTGATGTACAGTTTATGACAGATGGACCTAAGTTTTTGTCTGGGACTATGGCTGCTTTGAGTGTAATGGTGAATTTGGAGCTCCCACATGTTAACCTTCTATCCAAAATGGATCTTCTGAGTAGAGGTGCCAGAAAGAGGCTAGACAGGTTCTTAGAACCTGACTCACATTCTATCTTGGGAGATATTGAACTCTCTGGTGGTTCAGTATTCAACAAAAAGTACAGCAAATTAACAGAAACTATTGGAAAGCTAATTGAAGATTATTCATTGGTTAGATTCATTCCACTTAATTTGAAATCTCTTGAGAGTATAGGCGATGTGTTGATAACTATTGACAATGTAATACAATATGGTGAAGATCAAGATGTGAAAACAAAAGATTTTGAGGAAGCAGATGAGGAACCTGATGAATGAATTGAAGTTTGATATCATTTTATATTTTCTTCACTAGTTTAAGTCATTTTGAATACAATAAATAACCATTATCTAAGTATTATGTTGAGCAAATAGTTTTGCATCACCCCATTTTACATACTTTGTAGTAGTTTCCTGAGAACTTTCATAATGTTTGTAGTGCCAATGAGAGGATAATACATAAAAATAGTGCAAATGACTAGACAAGTACCTAAATGAACTGTGATCAGATAATAAGGTGAATTAATAGATACATGTGCACCAGTTGGTACAGAACTTTTTTAGTTGTGTATACACTCCTCACCTTGAATTTTGCACTCAAAAGATATGATGTTTTTGAGACAGGTGTTTCTGAAAATTGTCCAATTTGAACATGGTATTAGGTTTATTTCATCAAAAAGGCAATTCAAAGAAGTATCTGTGGAAGTTCCTTGGGGGCAAATATCAGGAAAATGGTGGGAGCCATTTGATACTAGGCCTATTTTATCAATTCATGGATGGCAGGTTTGTAGAATTACATCATTACTATAAAACACAACTCTGCTAATCTTGGGGTGAAAAATTTTGAAACTTGCAAGATCAATGAAGAATGCCCAAATTCTATTTTCTTTTTGACTTAAAATAGTTTTCTAACCTCCCAAGTTCTGTGGCCTTGGTGAAAGAAGGGAAGAGGGAGGAAGATGATAAGGCGCACGTGCAGATATAACTCTTAATTCTGCTTTATTCTATTAGATAATATTCCAGGGGCGTCACAAAATCACATTTTTCGGGGAAGAAAAAACGACCTTCATTCTCTCTCGTTTTTAATATAAAAATGTATTGTTTAGCTTAACTCTGAGTTTCTCCTTAATTTTTCCAGTGGCGCCCTGAAGGGTTACCTGATTGATATTTATCAGAGAAATAATCATTGTGATTTGTGCTTCATACTTTATTTTCCAATTTAGTATGATTATTATTCGATGACCTGATGTAGGTTCATTTAAGATTTCCATTGACATTATTGGCGATTAGCCACAATAATAATAAGCAAATATAGTTCGGTCATCGTGGTTCGGTTCAGATAGGGTCCGGTTCGGAGATTGTGAGAATGTGTCAGTCATCACCGCTTATACAGGGTGATAATGGAAGTCAACAAGTCAATTATATGGGGTGTGTCATAATATATGCTCAGGGCTTCAGGATGTGATAGCTCGTTCAAAAATATGAAAACGTTTTTATCAACTTACCCTCTAAAACCAGTCGTTCCCGTGCGCATTTTTATTAGTCATAATTGGTGAAGATTTGAAGGCGTACTAAGTGTTTTTTTCTCCAACTTCTACGCCACTCAAAAAAGTACAGTTTTGAGCCGCCTATTTGAACCGCCAATATAATTTCTACACAAAAATGGAACTCTTGGCAATGAGCCGTTTTCTAGAAAAATCAACTCTTATGTTGAAAACCTGTTACTAATTAAACAAAATTCAAACGTTACAACAAGTAACAAAATCAAACGTTAACTTATTCATAATTGCACAATTAGAATAAAGAACAATAACAAATCTTATACTCAGTTGAATTAATTGTTGGAAATGTCCGCGGTTAGCTGCAATGCATGCAGCAATTCTTAAAAAAATTCACCATGTTTTCGATAGCTCCTCGTCCAACGGGAAACTAAAAGCATGAACTATTGAACCACCCACATAATTCCCCCGACAAAAGGGAACACAACACTTGAAAGGCATTGTTATTTCGCCGATCACAACACAAAATATTTCACAAAACAGTAATTTTTCCGCCAATTATTTTGATGAATAAACAACAAAAGAATTCGGGACCGTTTCAAAAACATACGTGAATCACCGATAAATTAACACGAACTGACGCGTTAGTCGACCAGCGATAAAATAAAACACTGGCCTCTCTTGGTGACGTCACGAGCTGTTTACGTCAGAGTCTGCTGGCCTTGTTGTATCGGTGGTAACGCTCCACCTGGTCATAGAGTGCATTTTCGGTATATCTCTCGCACCAGCAAATTTCAGGATCCTTACCCAACGATTACGTAAGATACAGGGGTGTTTCCATTAGAAGTGAAACACACTGTTATTATGCAACACCCTCTATATGTCATACAAGAACTTTTCATTTTTGAGCATACAGGGTGATTCACATAAGAACCGACATAGAGCAGGGGCATGTAGGGGGTCCCGAAATATGGCAATTTAACGCAACTCACCTCTATACCAAAGTGAAGTAATACATTTTGAAAAAAATCAATATCTCCGTTATTGAAAAGGAATATTCTCAGATAAATTATGAACATACAAAAATGGATATATATTTATATAAAGCAATACATTGAGAATTCGCATTCTCTATGTGATGAGAATATTTACTCTTTTTCAGTTAATTCAATAGAAAACAACTACTTTCCTGGCTATATGCCACGACGAACATTGAATTATATCTATTGAACACACACGATAAGAGTTTGAAAATAAAATATAAAAAATTCTGAAATTGAGAATTTGCATTCTCCTTCAGACAAAAATATGTATATACACACATCATTCTGAATATTCAACAGAAAACAACTACTTTCCTGGCTATTTGCCACGTCGAACATTGAATTATATCTGATGAACATTCAAAAGGGGAACATGAAAAATAAAGAATGATGTGTGTATATACATATTTTTGTCTGAAGGAGAATGCAAATTCTCAATTTCAGAATTTTTTATATTTTATTTTCAAACTCTTATCGTGTGTGTTCAATAGATATAATTCAATGTTCGTCGTGGCATATAGCCAGGAAAGTAGTTGTTTTCTATTGAATTAACTGAAAAAGAGTAAATATTCTCATCACATAGAGAATGCGAATTCTCAATGTATTGCTTTATATAAATATATATCCATTTTTGTATGTTCATAATTTATCTGAGAATATTCCTTTTCAACACTTTCATACCCAATCAGGGGGTTCAAACTTGAACGATGGAAACTTGTGATTTTTATAGACCTCTAATCGCAGATTCGTGATAGAGTCTCAATTCAGAATTCATTTCCACGCCCTGTATGATGAATGTCAATTTATAATACACCCAAAAGCAATCTCCGTTATTCTTGAACTAAAAGCAACCAAATTTGGTACACTTTGTGGATGTATTTAGGGCGTTACTTGACAGTAACTAGAGTTTAATTGAAATTTGTAAAGGGGGTATACCGGGTGGCGCACCATTAATATTCAACATAATTTTGTTAACACTTGATGGATTTCAAAAATCTTTGCTTTGTTTTGTGGGCAATTCAATTCTAAAACTTTTCTTACTCCAGTAATTTTTCGAAGAACCTCATCATTTTCATCAAAAACTCGAATAACTGAAAACGCGCGCTGTAGGTGTGTTATTTAAAATTTAAAATCATCGAAAATTCAAAAGTTGGCTATGAAAATAAACGTCAAACTTGACAATGAGGCAAGTGAGCTGTTCAATTAAGTAATTATTGTTGTTTGAGTGTTTTTGAAATGAACGGGAAGTTTTCTTTTAACGAGCAAGTTGACATGCTGTTAGTGTTATGCCTATAACTCCTTAGGGAAGCAACTTGGTATAGAGGTAATTTGCGTTAAATTGCCATATTTTGGGACCCCCTACATGCCCCTGCCCTATGTCGGTTGTTATGTGAATCACCCTGTATTATAGCCTATAAATTTTTTCGGAATATCATTTGTATTTTTTCTTCCAGGATAACTGCCAATCATTTGACAGGCTAATACCCCTATTAAATGAAGATGTGGGATTCCTAGCTATAGATTCGGCAGGTCATGGATACTCATCCCGTCTACCTCCTGGCATGCTTTACCACCATATAAATCATTTAATAACTATTCGGAGTGTAGCAAACTATTTCAATTGGCCCAAAGTATCGCTTATGGGACATTCTCTCGGATCGATCATGTCTTACATGTATTCTTCGCTTTATCCTACTGAAATAGACTTCCTTATATGCCTAGACGCAATTAGGCCTAGACAAACAACTAATGTACTTCCAGAAATTACAAAGACAATAGAACTTTATATGAAAACTGATGAGTTTATGAGAAAAGGACACGAACCGCCAAGTTACTCAATTGAAGAAATCAAAAAAAAATTATCAGAGCCCATTGAGAATTCTATCTTGTTGGAATATACGCAATTTTTGATGGAGAGAGGAATTGCACCATCAAAAAAGTACCCAGGTAATACAAATATTATACATACACCGTGTCCCAGCTAAAATGTCCCCCCTGTAAAAAATCAACCGCGCGATCGAATGACTTGAAATTTGGTCACCCAGTATATTTGATGATGCTTTCTTGAAATATGCTATTCCGGGTTGATGGGATTTTTTCAAACGACTTCGAAGATATGGCAAAAAATTAAACGATTCAATAAAAAATGTATATCGAATGATGGGTGTCCTGTACATAACTACCAGACTCGTAAAGGATTATCTTCGCCTTCGGTTTGGAGAAAATCTAATAACCACCAATTGTCTCGATGGTGATAAGAACTGGCCAGCTCGGTCGCCAGACCTCACCCCACTTGATTTCTATTTGTGAGGCTACTTGAAACAACAGGAGTATGAGTCGCCAATTGTGAATATGGAAGAAATGAAAGAGAAAATCACAAATTTATGCGCACAAATTGATCGCAACGTGATGCATAGGGTCACAATGAACGTTATCAAAAGAGCTAGGAAATGTTTGCAGCAGAATGGATGACATATTGAGCAGTTGTGGTTTTAATTTTTTTTTTTTTCATTCGATTTCAATCGTGTTATATAATCTAATCATATAAATTTTTTATTGAATCGTGTTATTTTTTGCCTTATCTTCGTAGTCGTTTGAAAAAATCCCATCAAATTTCGGTGTGACCCTGTATACCCACGATTTATTCAATAGCATATTTCCAGTGAGCATCATCAAATATACTGGGTGACCAAATTTCAACTCATTCGATCGCGCGTTTGATTTTTAAATATAACGCATTGAATCCCTTTTCATGGACACCCTGTGTAATTCTTCTTATATCTGATTATTTGTTTGTTTATGGTATTAGAGGGGGTGTTAACCAAATTCCAATGTTGTAGTCCGTATTCAGATTAATATATAAATATTTAGAATTTTCACACCTACAATTTTTTGGTTTTTACAAAGAATATGCTTGTTGTCATATTCGATATATATATATAAATAAATTCGACAGGGTCCAACGCCCAAGTGAATCACACTGTGTATATAAGTAGTAGTTATAGATATACTTATACATTTTTTTTTTAGGAAAATACTACTTTACAAGAGACCCTAGAGTAAAAATCTCAAATTTTTTTGTTATCAGTGACGAAGAAGTATCACAAAGTATACCGCTGATGAAAATGCCAATATTTTTTGTGAAAGCATCAGATTCACCCTATTTTTTTGGCAAAACGGAGATATTTTTCGAATTTCTGGACGCTCATCGAAAAAATAATACTAATTTTGAACATCATTTCATCGAAGGTACACACCATGTTCATCTGAATAATCCTGAACGTGTTGCACCTCTGGTGAAAAATTTCATTAAAAAATACAATGTTGGAGACAGAAGCCAGGGCGGTCTTCCAGAAAATATTGTCCAGAATATTGATGCTACTCAAATGTGGAGTGATAACAACTTTGAGAAAGACTCAAATTGAATTATAAATGCGATGTGTATACAAGTGCTTTTCTTTTATGTCGATCCCCCTAACAACTTTGAAAAAGACTCAAATTAAATTATAAATGAGATGTGTATACGGTGCCTTTCTTCCGTGTCCCCATCCCTTTTCATTTTTTGAACGAGCAGTGAACTGAAAAAATTGGAACTTGGGATAATGAATACCATACAGGGTGATTCACATAAGAACCGACATAGAGCAGGGGCATGTAGGGGGGCCCAAAATATGGCAATTTAACGCAACTTACCACGTTGCTCCCCTAAGGAGTTATTGGCTTTGAAAGTGAAGTTATAAATTTTGAAAAAAATCAATATCTCCGTTATTCTTGAACTTAAACAAACCAAATTTGGTACACTATGTGGATGTATTTAGGGCGTTACTTCACAGTAACTAGAGCTCAATTGAAATTTGTGAAGGGGGTATACCGGGTGGCACACCATTAATATTCAACAGAATTTTGTTAACCCTCGATGGATTTTGAAAATCTTTGGGTTGTTTTGTGGGCAATTCAATTCTTCAACTTTTTTTAGTCTAGTAATTTCTCGAAAAACCTCATCATTTTCATCAAAAACTCGAATAACTGAAAACGCGTGCTCTAGGTGTGTTATTTAAAATCATCGAAAATTCAATAGTTGGCTATGAAAATAAACGTCAAACTTGACAATGAAGCAAGTAAGTTGTTCAATTAAGTAATTTATCGATAAACAATTGTTTGTTCTGGTTGTTGTTTAAGTTTTTTGTGTTTATTTTGGTTAGTTGTTAATCCCAGTTTTTCACATTTCAGTATCTTACTTTACGTATTTTGTTACGTATCTAAATAATAATTTGCCAGCCAATTTCTACTGATCACAATTAATGACCTACTTTCTTGTTGTACGTTTATTTTCATAGCCAACTTTTGAATTTTCGATGATTTTAAATAACACACCTAGAGCGCGCGTTTTCAGTTATTCGAGTTTTTGATGAAAATGATGAGGTTTTTCGAAAAATTACTGGAGTAAGAAAAGTTTTAGAATTCAATTGCCCACACAACAAAGCAAAGATTTTTGAAATTCACCAAGGGTTAACAAAGTTCTGTTGAATATTAATGGTGCGCCACCCGGTATATCCTCTTTACAAGTTTCAATTGAGCTCTATTTACTGTCAAGTAACGCCTTAAATACATCCACAAAGTGTACCAAATTTGGTTGCTTTAAGTTCAAGAATAACGGAGATATTGATTTTTTTCAAAATTTATAACTTCACTTTCAAAGCCTATAACTCCTCAGGGAAGCAACTTGGTATAGATGTAAGTTGCGTTAAATTGACATATTTTGGGACCTCCTACATGCCCCTGCTCTATGTCGGTTCTTATGTGAATCACCCTGTATTTTGAAATGAAATTGACACATAAAACTTCAAGATGGCGATTGGGCGCCAACTGGGAAAAAATTAATAAATGGAAAGGGTTCTCTTGTGACACTTTACAACCCTAGAATAAAAAGTCAATATCTTCACCTACTACAAAAATGGCGCAACATTTAAGTTGCCTGAATACAAACACATATTGTATTCCAACAAGATGAAGCACCACCACATTAATAAAAAAAAAAGATAGAAACAATACTTTTCCCGTTCGTTGGATAGGCCGTCGAGTTCCTAGGAATTTGCCGGATTTGACACCTTTAGAAGTTTTTTTATGGGGCAATTTGATAGCCTACCGAAATACTGCCAGGTTTGAAAATGAGAACCACACATTTTTATGAATAAAGAAATATTATAAGAACGTTCATTTTATGAAAAAATAACTGAACAGTTATACAGGGTGTCCCGAAATAAGCCTGTCAAACTTCACCTTCTACGACCAAAAATCGGAAGAAAGGTGGGAGCTACGGCCCACTGAAAGGGGGCTACTGAAGATGATACTTCTTGAATATTTCCGAAACGTCATGTGATAAAATGATGCAATACAATAACTAAATAAAGTTAACTTTTTATTCCTTTTTCATTCAGGAGTGTATAATACAGGGTGGGACTACATTAAATATATGTTCAATGCAGTGGACATAAAAAGTTTAGTTCTTGTACAGAACGCGCATTATTTTATCACAACAAGGGGTTTGGAAAATATTCAAGAAATATCACCTTCAGGGGGGCCGTCGCTCTCGTAGTTGACATTTATCGACTCATGTTCATTGAAACTTTTCTTCATACTTTCATTATTTTTGGTCGTAGAACCCGCATGTGAATTTTCGGTAGGCTATAACTTCGGGACACCCTGTATAGAGTTAGACGATCGATGAGATCGCTCGGCCACTGCGACAATCATTGATACTGGTCAAAATAACTTGAACCTCTTATTGGTAAGTAAAACCATGTAAAACCAAGTAATGAACATATTGAATGGCAAAAATAAAAACAAAATTATAAACTTTCATTTATTTCTTACAAAAATTATTATTTAAAGGTACGAGTTGCAAATAATAATACACCAGTATTTACAGAGAGCTATTGCTCATAATTTGAAAACTTCAAGTACTATTCAAATGAGAATCAGTCAAATTGTTCATTATCTGAACTTTTTGTCAAGTACCACTTTTCTTTCAAAATTTTTTGCTTATGTGTAACTGGAATCTGTTTAGATTGCAATCCTTCTATGACCTCTGGGTATTTGGCAGAATCTTTGGAATATCTGTATGATTCGTACTGCATTTTTTGTTTCTTTTTGGGTTTTTGTATTGATTTATATTTGGGGTGCACATTATTTTTAGGGCCATATTTGATTTCACTCTTTTTCTCCGGTTTGAAGTAGTATTTCTTAGGAAATTTCCTTGAAGGTACAAAACTTGTAGATCCTCTGTCACTATCATCCTCTTCTTCATCATCACTATTTTCAATATGCTCATATTGCTCATGGTCATCCTCATCATCATGGAAATATTTTTCAAATTCTGGAGTGCCGTAATGCTCTGCTTCATCATCGTCTTCCTCATAATTCGCTTTATCTTCACTTTCCTCTTCTTCTATATCTTCCGAAACCGGTTTTTCCTCTCCACTAGGTTCTTCTTGTTGTTCAGGCATTTCAGATGGAGTATCGATAGGTTGAAACTGACTCCTAGGTGGAGCCTTAAAATGGCTTTTTGTGATAGGAGGAAGCCTAGTAATCGCCACAGGTTGCGGCAATAATTGTTGACGTTGATGATGTTGATAAAGCACTGGTTGTTGAAAATGGGGAAATTGTTGAGTAGAGTGGTAAAATGTTGGTAACACAGGCCTCTGCACTAGCTGAAGAGATGTGGGATCGTAAACGAGTTTGCCATTCATCAAACCGTATTTCTTTGGGATGTAATACTGGGGTTGGATGTTGTACAGCGGGTGTTGAACAACATTCCTAGTCTGTGCAGATGATATGACGTTGGGTACGTTATTGTAGGATTGGCGATTGTGGTTTTGGACCAGTCGTGGACTGGCGCTGACTGGTTGTCTTTCTACCCTTGGAGGCCTTTGGAAGTCGTACAAAATCTGCGGAGCTACCAACTTCATCGGTTTCGCAACTCTCACAGAACTGTCGACATCAGTAAAAGCAACGGATGGCCTGGAATTAGTGTAGTACCCTTGGTTATCCGTCTTGGGGGAATCGATAGGCAGATTTGGATGATCTGAGTACAACCATATTATTTTGGGTTCATCAGGATTTCTGTAGTGGCCAATGAAGGTTGGTTCAGTTTCAGATATGTTTCTGAAGTCAGTCGAACAGAAACAGTTCACTATCCACATCGAAGAAAAAACTATTCCAAGCTGAAAATAAAGAGGTGGTGAACATCTGCACTTCTATTTTGATAACTTCAGAAGATCGAAATATGTACAGGGTGTTGCAAAATTAAACCGACGATGTTTCACAGGTGATAAAAGATGGCACTTCGTGATTTTATAACGGAGGTGTTTATTAGTTTTCGAAATACAGGGTGTTGAAGCTAAGAAATGAAAATAACTCAAAAACGTTGCAAACAGGTGAATTCGAATGACGAAACGTTTTTGCAGTTTTTCAACGTTATTGAAAAGGAAATTTATAAGCTTCTCAATGATCAAGATTTCATCAGTATTGTATGTCTACTCAAAAGTTTGGTCACTTAAAAAATAATATAATGAATATAATATAATAATAAATAAATCTTGGTAGCCATTGTGATCTGTCTATGAAAAATATAAATGAAAAATGTTTGGAATTTCGACACAAATCAATTTGTTCAGATATCAAAATGAATGTAAGTAACTCATTATCATAGTGACTTTGGCTCATGAATGGCAACATATAAAAAAAGAGAAATGCTTCATCAATATTTTTAATAAACAGATTATTCAATTCTAGCCAACTGTTTGAAGCTTAGAGTATAGTTTTTCAAATGGTAATAGTTATACTCACATAAGACGACTCCATGCTGATCTTGAGAATAAGTAGTCTTCAATGACGAAATCTCTGACATTCAAGTTATTTTATAGGTAGACTGACACTCTCTCCAATAATCAGTCTTTTTTTCAAGACATTTTCCATAGTAGGGTATCCGTTTTTTGCTAGTTTAGGTGAAAAAAGGAAGACGTGATCACCAAGAATTCAATCTCGATGGCAAACAGCAAATGGATACTTTCAATAATACATATTAGTGGTTAGCTGGTCACACTTTTTGATTTCATTTGATTACTTTTACCTCGCATTTTGCTATCAAGTTTACCGTGAATTAACAAACCTTTCGAGATCGCGAGAAAGAAATTCAGTTAGGTAGCACATGAACAGACTAAAACTGTGGGTAGAGGGTGATCCAATAAAGTTGGCGCACCAGTAATGTAATGGAAATTGAATTATATTTCGTGACTACCTTTTACTTTTCAAAATTTTTGGATTTTTTCCTCTTCTCTATAAATAAGTACATTGGTTTTTACTTCAATATACTTTTTTAAATTTTACTTGTCTTTGGAAATCATGTTATTACCACTTATTACCCTCTGCCATATATACAGTGTGTTACAATTTGCTTCACTCCACCCTTGTACTTTCGTATTCTTTGGCCGATACAAGACGAGAATGTTTTCTCCTCATAATTTACTACCCAAAATGATCTACTTTGTCGGGTAAATAAAAATTATCAATCACAATTTCTAAGTCTACAGCGATCACAAAAACTCCAGCGAAACTGAAGGAAACGGATTAGGCATTTTTTTACAAAAACTTTGATAATAGCAATCGATTCGGACCAGCCACACATACTCCTATATCAATTTTCAAAACAATATATCATAAGGGGTGTTTTTTATCAACATTACAATTTTTTAATAATTGCATTTTTCAAGTCACCATGTATAATAATCCTTTCAAGAATTTGAATAATACCATTAATACCAGACATGATGGTAGTATCAGGATCAGATCATCTGGCTACAGAGTGAGAAATTCAGGCCAAGAAATAGAGAAGAGTTGCGACGAAAGAGTTTGCAGAGAGATACCACCGGAAGAACTGAGGAGAGTTGATAATAACGTGCGAAAGGGATATGAAAAGTGTATAGAGGATAAAGGAGATATTCCATGGACAAAAAAAAATTGGAACTCGTTAGGAATGATTGCTGATTTAAATTTTTTGATGTTATTTCTTATTAGTATTATTTGGTATTTTCTTCTCCTTTTTATTTCTTGATGAAAAATTCAAATTTATAATGATTTTATTCCCTATTTATCTCACTCCGTGAACAGATGATCTTATACTGACTACCATATCATGCCTGGTATCATTCAAATTCTTATAAGAATTAGTATACACAGTGACTTGGAAAATGCAATTATTAAGAAATTGTAATGTTGATAAAAAACGCCTTTTATGAGATATTGTTTTGAAAATTGTTGTAGGAGTATTTGTGACTAGACCAAATTTATTGCCATTAACATTTTTTTTGTATATAATTGCCTATTCCGTTTTCTTTGATTTTGCTGAAGTTTTTGTGATCGCAGTAGGCCAAGAAATTGTGTTTAATAATTTTTTAAATTGACAAATTAGATAATTTCAAGTAGTAATTTTCTGATCTCAATATTAATAATATCTTCTCAATATTGATTCGTCCCTTTTGCTGTCACAAAAAAAAGTGGAGTATACACGGGGAAAATATAGATTTTAGCTCACGGTTGTGTAGTCTCCTGACGCGTAGCGCAAAAATCTACAACTTTTTTCCCTGGTATAAGAAATAGCTATTACAGTATAAATAGTTCTTTGGTGACCTAACCGGTCGAGAAACGATATTGTTTTGACGTCAGCTGAAAGGATCTATGAGAATAGGTTGAAAAATCTGTTCATATTTCGGGGTCAGCCGGTATATTCGTGAATAATGACGTTTATAAATGAACGTATATCATAATATTCAGAATATTTCGATGACTACTTTACCAATGACAGTTTCTTTTTTATTACTACTTTTGATTTAAGATAGGCACCCATGAAAACAGAAAATCAGGACCTAAAACTGCTCATGATGAAATAACACTTTAGTGAATAGATTAGGGTATAGACGAAAAAACTATTAATTATTTCAAACTAAACTTTTATTACAACTCAATTGCTTAATCTTCATGAATCAAGTATTATAACTTAAATTAAAAGTAAAAAATAATAAGAAGCTAAGTAAATATGCGCATTTAACAGCTTCAGCTTAGACTAGAGAAAATTGGAGAAGGCAAAAGAAAAACAAGTTTGAAGATAATCACTAAATATATAATTATAATGGTGCGTAGGTACGTTTCTTCTAAAGTACGACCAGTAGGAGGATATTTTTATGATTATTGAGCACACCAGAAAACAGCATCGACAATATCTCATAATAATAATTCAGTAATCAGTCAACCTGAAGGCATACAATGTTTCCCAGCTAGAAAGACGGTAATCATCCAAAGAGAGTTTCCAAACAAGTGCGAAAAGTGCCTTGTGCCTTTCTGCAAGGGTTAGAATCAAATTTTTTCAACAAGCGTCAACTTTTCCAAGTGAGAAACAGGTTAGAATGATTGTATTGGAACAGATATTTTTTGAATATATATGGTAACCACGATGTAGGGAAGATGGTGTTGAAACAGCTATGCTTTTCCCTATAATTATTATTCAACCAAACCGCTTTACGTACAGCACTCTTGATGACACTGATTTTAGTTCGGTGAATGCAAGAAGTTCGTTCTTCCCTGTAGAGGGACATCGAAATCATGGAAATTGTCAAGATTGTGAATTTTGTGGTTATGTTTTATTCACGATATATTTTTGATGTCAGTTTTTTAACGTTTGTAGAAAAAAGTTGATCCAAACTCATGCAATAATGCACTTTCCAACACTTGTTGAGATATTAACTTCTTAAAAAATATGGTTGAATCATTTTTATCCTCTGAAAACATCTAGAAAATGCCGAAAATGATTTGCTGCCACCAATCGCCAATAAACTTTACACTGCGTCCATGGTCTGGCACGAATTCAATTAATCACTAAAGAAAGTCCAATGCATCAACTATTTTGTCCAAACACACACATCATTTACCTTCTTTCATGTACAAATTTTGTGATAAACAGATGGAAAAAAGTTAGAGATACTCAAAAATTATTCAAAAAAATGGTGTTCCAAAAAAAATCTTTTGAAATTAAGAGAAACGACACAAAAATGAGTAAAACATTTTGGTATTAGCCTACAATACTGTAGAACCTCTTCCCATATGAGAGAGTTCCGAAAAATTTCACTCAGAAACCAATATTCATCATTTGAATGGCCTCAATTTCTTACTTCCTAATAGTGACATTGTTGTCACTTGTGTTTCATTACCCTGTAAAATTTTGCATCATCTGATAGATCTCTCTCGCAGCAGAACTTGAGTAGCTTGGAGAAAAAATGTCAATCATAACTGGGACACACTGTATATTCTAAATGAGCAAATACTGTACATCGAAAGTTTGAGCTATACAATAAATGCTACCATATAAGTATACCAAAATAATTTCAAAGCTTCTCCCATGCATCTCGAAGTTTAATTCAAATTTTATATTTCATTAATATTTATTTGCCACTTGAAGCAGATATTGTGAAATCGTTATTTTTCAGTGGGGAAGGGGTGAACACTAACCCATCAGTGCTAATATTTCCACTTGTTAAATCTGCCAGAAAATATTTGTTGCTTTACGACTGGTTGTTGTTCTGTTATTGAACAGCTTTACAATAATACATCAAATCACATTTATACTATTTATGTCTGAAGTGAGGGTAAGTACTACTATAATTAGGCTAAATGGGGAGGGGGATAATGCGAATATTATAGTATGTGGCGAATTGTCACATTTAACTGTATGTTAAACTTTGAGGAACCCCATTGACAGTCTTTGATTTCAGCACGTCGTTCTCGTAGGAGAAAACTGTTTCCCTTCCATTTTCGTGGACTCTGAAACAAAAATCAAAACTTCCTGAGGCCACCATCATTTGAAATTGGTGAATATTTTAGATTTAGGGCATACAAAACTACTATTATCATAAAACAACATCGCCGAACGTAAACAAATGATACTGTTAACGCAAATTGGATTTTGAGACTACCAAGGTCAATATCCAATTGATTTATTAGGCATATATTTTTTTATACTTTCATTTCATTAAAAAATATATGAAATCAATCCCGAACATTAATGTATGATAAACAAATACTTTACAACCGGTCGCATATTTACACATCCTACCACCTGCAGTGAAGCTACAGAAGCTAACTGATTCAGGCACCTATGCATATTACTCATATTACTTAGTAAATTGTGTATTCAAATGCTACGCCGGCGACCCGGGTTCAATGCCTGCGGCGGTCGGCTTTTTTTAAAATGTTTTTTGTTAATACTTTCTGGACAGGCATTTACTGTTGAGGCCAATAGTGATGTCTTTTTCAGTGATGTTTTTTTTTCAGGATTCGTAACTTTTCTGTAGACTCCGTCGTGTTCTAACGGGAGCATTTCTTTGGAAATTTATTTTGAGAAATCTAAAAGGAATAAAAAATGTGAAAAAATTCTCTATGCATTTTCTCATCGAGATGGACGTCATATTATTTTTACTAGAAGTGAAATTTCATTTTGCATTCACAGTGCAGATATTCATGACAGTTTCAAATTCCTTCTAGTAAAGTACTTTCTAGTTTAGGTTACTCACCTATATGTATATATACCTGCATATACCTACCTACCATAGGAAAAGAAACCAAATTCTGAATCAATCAATACTAAATTGCTTACTTGATCCTATTTATATCGATTTCAGTACAAGCATCACTGCCTTCCTGTCTATAATATTGAGAAATATATACTGATTGATTGTCTTTATTACCTCAAGAAACATTATTGTTTATAATAGGGATATATATAGGCTGTGTCAAGTCTGTGGTTTGACCAGGCACATACGTTCACTATGAAGTCTGACCATCAGTCTGACCAACCAGCTGTTTGGGAATATCGGTCACGTTTCAAACCTCCCCACACCGTTACCACGTTAACTTCTGGATGGGAGTCAAGTCAGCCATTGACCATTCTGGTATCACCACTGTGGTCAGACGGATGACTTGACACAGCAATAACAAAACATACATATTACATAATAAATCGAAACAATAATAATTGCACAATTATAGTTTCTCATAAAAAAATTATGATAAAATATAAAATGAAAATATTATAATCCATTACAAGTAATCAAATTTTGAATGATTAGTAGATATGGAATTAAAGTTTACTGAGCAGATATTTCTTTAATTTGATTTTAAATTTTTCTGCTTCTTCTATATTTTTCAACTCATTAGGTAAGGAGTGAACTTATGCGGGGAATGAGGTATTTTCAACTTGGCAAAATTGTGTTAGCGCCAGTAGGTTCATCTCTTTCTCCTGTAGACATAGTTGCCAGATTAGCAATTAAATTTTTCGGAAATGGGTACTGGAGATATAGTATCACTGTTTAATTTGATAATTATAACAATTAGTCAATAAAATTTCAACATCATAACTAAAACCAAACTAAGAATATAAAAAGCGTCTTGCTGTTAGATACCTGCATGAAATTGTATCCTAGTTAATTTTGAAACTAATGCAATACTTCAGAGTTCAGAGTAAATTGAATGTTATCAGTAATTTCAAATCATGGCATAAAAAATGATGAATATTGAAAGCAGGATCGAAATAGTAATAAAATAATTTAAACTACAACTATGGAGTCATTCATACATTGCTAACTCGATTTTCAACATTTGATGACAGACATTATTATAATGAATCGAGTAATAAGAGTAATAATGACAGTAGGATGGCGTAATAATCTGACATCCCATCGTCTTGTCAAATTCAACAAGGTAGGTATTTGTTCTACTATGTCTACTAAAGCACACCACTATACTACTTGTGAAAATACAGGCAAAATCAAAAGACTCACCTTACATGGTTCTCATAGTTTTAATCACCTTAATTCTACAAATACACGGAAAAATGAGAATTCACTGTTTTCCATTCTCAACAGTGACTACCATCATGAGTAACCATAACCATAAAATAAGACTTGACACTTGCAGATTGGCTCACACTTATGTGCGGGCTATTCGAATAGATTAGTACAGACCAATCAGAACCATGGAACTTCATTGTTGATAACTAGCGTCTAGAGACAGGGTACTACAATTAATCTTCGCGGTGGGGGAATGCTACAGCAGAAGCAAGTTAAGGAATAATCTGCAATAGTATGATTCATTTTACAACTGAAAAGTGAAATGGCATATAATACCTGGTAAGATTGACTGATATGTGATTGCACGACTTTTTTCCTGTCAATAAAAGTTAGATACAACATTATTTATCATATTTTCACAATCAAAATTATATAAATAAGCTGTTCGTTGATTGAAATTTCTGTCATTGAGTTTTCGATGAAATTCATTATTTCCAAATATGATTACAGCACTCGTCTTCGGCTCGTACTGCAACTTTCATTTTCGTGGGTAATAGCCATCATTATGCGCTCGTTGAATAATATACTATTTCCGTCGACCTTGTATTAACGACTAAGTTTAATGTATATGAAATCGTTCATTAATGACCCCTATTAATGAACGATTTGTCTATTAATGCACGATTATTTTATAGGCAACCAAACATACACCGCATGCATCCATTGTTCATGCTATAACTTAGGGAATCTGCATTTAAATCAAAAATATGGATTTCATCGAAGATTTTCCGTTAACGGGTTCGCCTTTCCAAGTTTCTAACACAATTTTAAGCCCTGTTTTCTAACACAAGGAATTTATTTTCTATGTTGATCATTTCGACAAATGTCAAATGTCACTAATGTCAGTAACAAGGCTACTGGGTGATTCTTATCAGTTTTCGGATGAATGATAAATTCGCGGACTAAGTTTTCTTTATTGCAGGAGAAATGAGAAATATAGTGGACGGAAAAATTTTGTAACCAACTTGTATATTAAAAGGCGATTAATGATCTCGAACATTAACGGGCTCGCTTCGCTCGCACGTTAAAATATCTCGATCATTAATCGCCCTCATTAATACAATAGTTGGTTAAATAACTATTATTTATCAACTAGTTCAGCTTTTTTCGTTGAATTATCTGGTCGACCCTGCCGTCCCTGATGAGCCGTCACTGGGTAGGGATAACGTTTTCGACTTCCCTTCATGCCATAATAGCGAAAAGGGGTTAAATTTGCCGATACTGGAAAGGGCCATTCCTGACATTCCTAGGAAAAAATCGCACTTACTTCTTGGTGGTGATTTTCCTGCCGTTCACGAACCGCGTCGAAGTCGACGTTCGCTTGACGTTCGCATTGACGGGCGCGCCATTGAAGGCGGTGCTCAGCGAGCCGAACGACGTGAATCCCGTCGTCTGGCCGGTGCTGAAGAAATCGTCCATCAGGCCGCCGCCGAACTGCAGTCCGAACGAGGAGAAGAGAGACGCATTGCTGAGGGCGTTCTGCGGTTGCGCGTGGTGCCTGTGCCTCTGTCGTCTGTCTCTTCCGTGCGGATCTGATTTAAAAGAGCCATTTTTTTATTCCCTTCCGCAAAACAGAATGAAAATTAATGGTGTGCTTCCAGAAATTTTCAACATAGCACAGGGAGTGCCTCAGGGTTCCCCAATAGCTCCATTATTATTCAACATTTTTTGCTATGATATCGGCAATCAGCTATCACTGAACGAGAACAATTACATACTCCAGTTTGCTGATGATAACTCAATTATTGCACATGACAAAAATATTCTGGGACTCATGGACAAACTCCAAACTATGGTTACAGCTCTGACTGAATGGTTTTGTAACTGGAGATTAACACTAGATCCAAGAAAATGTAAACTTATGATTTTCCACCATAAAATAAAGGACAATTCCCCAACCATCGATATTCTGAATGAGACCATAAATCCAGTAGCAGAAACTAGATATCTTGGAGTATTACTAGACAATAAACTCAAGTTCCGGAAACATCTCATACAAGTCAAGAAGAAAGCAATTGGAAGGGCCAAACATTTTCGTGGTTTAACTAAAGTAGAACTCATCCTCCAACGACTCCACAGACTCAGCACAAAATTTGCGAAGTCCGTCTACAATATCCCAGTGATCAGTTATTGGGCTGTCGGAAAACTTCATGAGAAAAAGAAAATTTCCAGGAATAACTATTTTTCTGATCCAACTGCAGCAAACAGGATAGCATGCAATAAACTTTTTTTATCAACATTAATGAACTATTATTATTATTATTATTCCCACTCTGTATTTTATATTTTATAAACTGGGCTGAGAGACTTTGGTCAATGGCCTTTTGGGGTATATCCCTAAGATTTTCTCTATCTCTCTCTCTCCCTTCCGCTCTTGTTCTAGAGAACCAATCAGAATTGACCATTTTCAGTGCTTCTCCTGCATTACAGCGATGTTTACAAAAGATTATAGGATTTGCTCTACCAATATAGAAGACGAAGTTACCCACACCACCGACATACACTACAATCTAGCGCTAATTCCATAAGAATGAAGGTAAGCCATTTAAGAGATCGAACTGGTGAAGATGATTCCTGTGCATTTAAGACCTTATACCTTAACCACTCTTGCTTATGTTTCAGAACACCAAGAAACATTACTCGCTGTTATGAAATATGAATCACAGTCTGGGGGTTCATGCGAGATTTTCGGGAGATTTGCGACTACTAGTGGTCTAGATAGAATGTATGTCAGTGACCCACACGCTCAGATCAGCGATAACATTTTTGACATTTAAAACGACAATTTTATTATGTTGGAAGCCAGAATGGCGAAATCTGAAAAAAGTGTAAACTTTTAGCCGTTTAAACGTTATATGGCGGTGATCCGGAAGGTCGCCGAGGTCGAAAAATTGGATTTGGCATCTCTGTACTATCTAAAACAATATAAAAAAAAATAAACCTAGTACCCCAAACCATGTAAGGTGGACCCCTTGTTGATGACCAGGTTACTGGATTATTTATTACAGCGACATTTTTTTGTTTACTAAAAATTATCGGACTTGCTTTACCAACACAGAAGACGAATTGACCCACACCACCGACATACACTACAATCTAGAACGCTATTTCAGGAAGGAAGTAATTCAGTAACCTAGCGCCATTGCTAGGCAGCCAAATTTTTGATCAAGGAACAGAAGATATTATAACCTCTCGCCTACTGACTAGGTATTCGTTTAGAATGACAATGGTTCTACAAAAACCACCAATTACATAGGATGGAGAAGTACAAAAAAAATTACTTACATGGGAATGAGAAGAAATAATAACATTCAACTAATGAATACTTTTTTGTCTCCTGTTATATAAGGTGAATCCATATGAAAACAATCTTGAGAATCCAAAAAGTTCTTATAAACGTTTCAAAATGAATTCTGTAATTAATATCTCGAACCCAATTTGACTGGTTCTGATGAAATAATTTCAAAAGTTTCTTGTTAACTCCGTGAGGTTTCCGTTAGACCTGTTAGAAAGTGAAATTTTGGAGATTGTGGTTAAGTAATCAGATACAATTCATGTCTCCAATTTTTTTCAATTTCCTCTTCTCGTTTTTCATTTAAAAATATGAGTATTATTTCAATACACAGGGTATACATTTGAAAATTTCCCACCCTTAACGTCTCCCTGCCTATTAATAATATGAAAAATTGAAAAGACAGTTCAATTTACGATTAGTTTTGTCCAAATACTAACCTAAAACCATGCATCTTGATCTTAGTGCAGCCAAGTTCTAATAACTTCTGTAAGAATAATAAACTAAGGTACCGTCGGGAAGAGTTATGAACGTCCTTCAAAATGATGTACCACTTGTCCCCCCTTCCCATTAGACATTCTAAAGCCAACATCTACCCCCGTCTAGGGGGTTGAACCATGAGGGCTAGAAATATTCATTCAAAGTGTCCCCGTTGAAAATAAAATTGAACTGTCTTTTCGGTTTTTCATATTAACTACTGAAGGGGAGATATTATCAAGGGCGGGAAGTTTTGAAATTGACACTCTGTATGACTAATAAGATTATTTTCCCCAAACTTTAACTGCGGTTAAAACCTTCAATATTAGAGAGCCTGAAAAAAATATGGATCAATTTTCAGTGACACCTTATTTTGAAAAATTCGTTGAGAGAAATATTGGAAAATATCATATTTTCACTTAGTTTTGAACTTTTCTGGAACGAATCTATTCCGTTTTACAAGAAAATCGCTAATAATATTAAGACGTTTTTGACATACTTTGGAATTAAAACTTGTATTCTTTCTGCATAAAAAAAACTATTGTGAAATGGAAATTACATTAGAATGGTTCGATCGTAAGTAAAACTATAATAAAATCAAATCGGAACATGAAAGTAGGTATGAGTAATCTAGAATCTATCTCACAATAATTTTTAAGAAAACTTCTGCAAACAAATTGTACCAATATGAAATAATAAGAGATTGTGAAATGAGAAACTCAATCGATATTTTTTCACCTTATTTCTACAGATCATGTGAATCACTTCAACATTGCATCACTATGAATGCTTTGAAGCATGATTCATAGTATCCAGGATAACTGTTGATTGTTGCCATACATATTATTCATATATTCATAAATCATGCATAAAATTACCTAACAGTGATTCTGTTTTGTTATAATGTGTGTTAAAGTTGATATTCTGATTATTTTTCATATCATTGAGATAAATTGAATTTATAATATTGAATAGGTCAGGATTAGTTGGATAGGAGTTTTATTACTCTTGACCAAACTTTTCAGAAACCTTGCGAATTTTAGAATTGCTATTGCAATTTTGATTATAGTCTGTATTGAGTCATCATAGAGAATCACTAATAGGGGCAACTGGAGGTATACAAATATTGGCGCGATTTTGAAACGGAGATATAAAAATCATGTTTAAAAATAGAACTCATACTCTCTCATGTTGGAAATCTCATTTAAATGATTCTAATATTTATGATCTTTCACAATATGGTAAAAAATGATATTTTAATTCATCTTTATCAAATTTCTTCGTTTTCCGAAATTATAAAAAATATATGAATCCAAATTAACATGTTTGGTTTTGAAACCAGATCAACGGATTTTTGTCAGATTTTTTCAATGTGTGGCTTATTCCGAACACCAACACAATTTTTCAATATTATTATGATATTATAAGCATCCTCTTCAAATTCAGGGTATTGAAGTTGAGAATAAGAGTTAAGAGAACTATTTTATAAAAATCTTATAAGTAATATATAGTAATGCCTTTGCAATTTTTTTGTTTCATCTTGATAAAAAAAAAAATGATTTCAACTCATTTGGATTTTATCACTGTTAAATTCATTGGAGAAAATGAAATAGATTCATGATGGTAAATTATTTGATTACTTACCGCCAAGGAGATCAAAAACTGTGGCACCGAAAAATTCTCTAAACACATCTTCTGGGTCTCTGAAAGTATAGAATCCGAATCCATTGAAATCAAATTCGTCTTCATGACGGCTTCTACCACGATTGTTTCCATTTATGAGACCTTCTTTGCCATACTGGTCATATACACGCTTCTTTTTTTCTAAAAAAAATATTCTATTTGGTAAACAAATATGTACAATCTGTACAATGCAAGTACACTACAATTCGTTTTGAAAAAAATAACACTCAGCTCGGCAAGCAATTATTGGTGGGTGAATATTTAGCAAACCTTGCAAAATAGAAAATTAACATGCATTAATTAGTTTTGTTAATATAACAATTTAATATTGTATGAGGAATTTTGTTTTTGAATAATAACTTTTTTATTTATATACTGATTTCATGTAAGAACATGAAAATATACAGGGTGCCCCAAAATTGCTGGGACACAGAGCTAAGACCCAACTTATTTATGTAAAAAAATTTACCGTTTGTCCGTGAGACAAGTTCAAAGTTTATTGAGAAAAAAACATATTTTTGTACGCTGTTTAAAAACGAGTGAAACAAATTGAATGAAATTCGACGAAAGTGCATTTCAGATGATATCCCTTCTTTTATTAATCAAAGATTCATGAAAGGAATTGTAGAAGGGTTGAAACCACCCTCACTCCTGACATTTTCTTCAGGACATTCTTAGGGGTTTCTCACATTTTTTAAGCGACATGACTGATTAATTATTTTTATATTGTTACTCTTGTGAAAATTTCGTATTCCGCATACTTCCGAAGGAAAGAAAGTTTGATAAAAATAAAAAAGGTTCTGCTTTCCTAGTGAAAGTTTGATAAAAATAAAAAAGGTTCTACCTTTGTTTGCACTGTCAACTAAACTTTTCATTATAATGACATTGAACATTAACTAGGAATATATATTAGCATTATGTAAGAAATATTTTTTTTTTCCTTCGGAACTATGAGGAACACGAAATTTTCATAAGGTTGACAAAATAAAGCTAATTAATCAGCCATCTCGCTCAGAAAATTTGACAACCATATGACCACACCTAAGAATGATCTGAAAAAAATGTCAGAGGGTCAGGGGAACCCTTTTACCATTTCATCTTGGTTTCTTTGATTACCGAAAGGAGGGTAATCATCTAAAATGCACATTTGTCAAATTTCATCCAATTTGTTTCACTCATTTTTGAACAGTGTACAAAAATGTGTTTTTTAAGTGATTTTGAACTCGTCTCACGGACAAACCGTACATTTTGTTATATAAATAAATTGGGTCCTTTCAACTCATTTTGACTTGTATTACATGTGGTAGCTGTGTCCCAGCAGTTTTGGGACACCCTGTATATTCACGTAACCAGTAAGGAAACGCGTCATTTTTTGAATATGGGATTTTGAGGGACGAGCGGAGCGAGATCCCGCAAAACACAGAGTTACAGAAAATGCGTTTTCTAACGTGAAATATATGGCTTTGGAATGCCTTAAAATAATTTTTTGAGATTTTTTCCATCAATTCATTGTATAATAAATTCAAGCGAATTCTACCGAACAGGCATTTGGATTGGTGATTCCCGACCTTCTTGCGGGTGCCAATATAATACACGATGAACTTGACAATGTTGCCAATTTGGACAGAAAGCTATGATTAGTCGGATATTCATTCCTCGATTTTTTCATTTCCCCAAATGATTCAGATGCTGTTAGATAACTCAACTAATAACTACTTACCTGAAAATTCGTGTTATTAAAATTTTGCATTGCATGATTGATAAGTTAGTTGGTTGATTTCTGTTGGAGAATTATTGAAAATTGTAAGTGAAATGAGCATAATATGATATGAAAATTCTGATTTTCGTCAATATCCAGGAAGAAAGTATTTTAAATCATTATTGTTTAGTTAGGATAATAAAGTTTGAAAAAATCATGTTAATATGTTATTATTGTTTTGTCAAGCACACAAAACTAAACACGACTTTATACCAAAATATCTCTGAGAAAAGGGGTTGTAACTGTAAGAAAAGGGACTGTGACTGTCAAAATGACCTCTATTGGTTCTCGTCGATTTTGTTGAACTGTTCCTATTACAACGATTATCATATACCTTTCGTTTGGAATCTACGGAAAAGTGAAAAAAAAGAACATTTGGAGAATTTTTGAACAATATATTTTCGTATATATTTGTACTTCTTGTACCGAAACTTATATTGTTAAGACGGTTTTGAGATGATATTCAGCATATTTTGGTTTCAAACAATGAAAATAGAACTGCTTACCATCAGATAGTACTTCATAAGCTTCAGATATTTCTTTGAATTTTTTTGTAGCATCGTCCATATTGTCTGGATTTTTGTCGGGGTGCCATTTTAAAGCTAGTTTGCGATAACTGTAATGAAAAATTACAAATTTTCTCAAATTATCACATAAGTAAATAGTATTTTCATAATGAAATGCAAGGATCTCAATAAACACTACTAATCACTATAATAATGTATTCCATGTGTATTAACACCACCCAATCAGGTTCAATGAACTAATCAATGTACTTATATACAGGACGTCAAAATTTAAAATTTCAGAAGGATTCATCAAGATCAAATGCATGGTTTATCCTCAACTTGATGAGATATTGATTTAAAATTCGGTACAGTGCTACAATATAACAAGTCACACCTTTTAAGCAAAAAAACCCAACAAGAAAATAAGTGGAAAGTTATAGAGAAGACTTGAGAGAAGAATGGTAGTTTAAAACACGTTGCTGGGCTCAAATTCACACTAGTGGTATAGGCCGAAGCAAAATCAAAAATTTGCCCCACAAACCATCAGTGACTCTATGTAGCTAAAGTCTACAGAAGATAGAGTACATCGTTGAAATTTTGGATAATTGGAACCCTGGGCCCAAAAACTCGAAAATTTCAGCTCGGTCTTATAGACCGACTCGGCACTTGTGTATATATGTATACCTTTGTACGCCGCGTCGGTCCGATAGCTCGGTCCGGCCTACTTTGGCCTCGGTCTAGTGGTCTAGCACTGTGCAAAATACTCGTCTCGACTTGCTTTTTTGAATGTGTCACTTGTATCCCGATTGTTCTACACTGGTTGGGGGATTGTTCATTTGATGTTTGGTGGATGTGTAAGTGATATTTTTTTAGTTTAGAAAATGACCAGATTTCTAGATCATAAGAATTCTTAGTCAGAGACCGTATGAAAAACGTAGACCTTGCACCAAGTGGTACCAGAGAATAAAGGAAGAATCAGGATAGAGGTCAGCCCCTAATTTGAAAAGAATACGGACCTTCTGTGAAGTATGTCCTGAAGAACCTCTATTCAGTTGTATTTCTTGAATAAATTTTGTTACATTTCATCCACTGAATAAACGTTTATTTCACAGTATCGGCCTACCAAACATCCTGTGTTCATACTGATTTGCCTACCACACCGACTCGGTCTGTGTGTCTGATGATGATATTTTTCAATGCAAAAGTGTCAGTGAAGCCGTCTCTGTCACTCTCCGCGATATTATTGACAATATTCAGACCGACGGCTTCAGGATCAGTGATGCCGACCTTTCAAATACGTTTTCCCTACACAGACCTATAAAATTCCCTACATTGGGAAAAAAATCCCTACCTGTCATTTAAAATCAAATGAACCTTAAGATTTATTGGATTTAATAATAATAATAATAATAAAGCGGCTTTATTCATCATTATAATTTCTACATACAAAATAGAGAACAGTGAAATAAGAAGAACAAATGATGAAAAGGCGAAGTGTCAGCTATATAGCTGTTTTTCAACTTAACCAGCAGACATTTTTGAAAACACAATTCTACTATGTCCAAATGTCACTGTCACTAGTGTCACCTATCATAAACAAGTCAAACCAGAGGCACTTATAGAAATAATCATCGCAGTGTCATCAAATTACCTTGGCGACCGCAATTAATCGACCGCTCTCTGAACTGACAGACTGCATCTGCTTTCTTAAATTCGCAGTTTTCATACGTTAGATCGTCGCTGGGGCTGTCTAGCCACAAGAACAGTCAAAAAATCCCTACAATTCCGTATTCTCGAATAATCTGTCCCTACATCCCTACACACCCTAAATTCAGCAAATTATTCCTACATGTAGGGAATATCCCTACAGGTTGGCACCACTGTTCAGGAGTCCTTCAAATGACCCGGTCTCATAGGCCGAGTCGGCCTGGTGTATCAACCTTATTCCCAGTCTATGAGACCGAGGCGGCAAGTCAGGATATTTTTTTCTCGGTCCTATAGACCGACATGGCAGTCAAGGTGTTAATAGACACTGACCCCTCTTTTTTTAGCATCTGCACCAGGGACTACCTATAGCTATTTCTTTGTGATAATCATTTTTTCATTATTCATTTCAGTCAGTGGTGACTCCTGAATTCACTTATTTCAGTAATAATTTGAAAAGTATTGGTCCGTTAGCCACATAGCACCAATGGACCAATATTGATTGACTGTCTTTACTACCCCAAGAAACATATTTGTTCATAATAGGGATACAAGAACACATATAAATAATTAATCCCACTCAGTGGAAACAAATTCACACTTTCTCTCAAGATGAAAGTTATAACATTCCAATTCTGAGCAATCAAATCATTCCCATTATTTTTCAATGAAATTGCCTGACCAGGTATTTTTTAAGATTGACTTAGAATTTTCCTACATCATGTATCATGTCATGTATATTTTTCAATTCATTGGGTAATGAATTGTATAAAATTATTCCATTATGAAATACAGATTGTGTGGCAATGTTTGCCTAGATCCTTCCTAGAATGTATCAGCTATCAAGTAATGCTCCCATAACTATTGACTTCATGAAAAGCTAAGTTTGATATTTTGAATTTATTCCTGTCAAAATTAATAAAACAACATATTTTGAGTTTATACAATGAAATCAGATTTGCAAATCGTCTAGGTTTGTATAAATTTACCGTTGGTTCTAGAAAATTTTGATGAAAAATGCACTTAATTGATTTGTTTTGTAATTTCATAAGTGGTTTTAGGCTTGAAATATTTGTGCTCCCCCAATGTGCTTTTCTAATTATTATTATTATTTAAGAAACAAATCATTTCCCAAAAAATATATCTAAACTGTTTAAAATTCTAAATTCTAACCTTTGACAACTTGTAACAACCCATGTTGATAGAAAAGTAACATTATTCTTAAAAGATTCTTTAAATGGATTGTCCTCCATTTCAAAAACACCTTGTTTAAGGGAGCATGTATAATGCTCTTAGATTAATACACCTTTAAACATGTAAGTAAATGCAGATATATTTCATTTTTAGATAAGGAATGAAGTTAGTAGGTTATGCTTATATGGAGCAATTATAGTAATGGTTTATTCAGAAGATAATATGGAATATAGGAGATAAAGAAGAACCATTGAAAAAGTTAACAGCTTTTCCATTATATCATCAAACAAAGAACAAATGAGTGGAGCTAGTAGATTGATACTTACGCTTTCTTTATTTCAGCTGTGGTTGCAGTTCTAGAAACCTCAAGGACTCTGTAGTAGTCCACCATGTTGGTGCTGACAGAATCTATGTGACCCAGCTTGCAAAAATTTCTTCCTTCAAAATAATTTAATTTTGCTACCAACTATATAGATTTGGTACACCTAATTAATTAATATTATCTACTATTATTGAGAGAAAAGCAAGATTTTTTATATTAAAAAACTCCCAATAAAAAGATATCTGATATCTGCAATTTGTGACTTTCATACTATCAAAATAGGGCTGAGTAATGATGGTAAAAAGAGGGGCACCTACCTATTGTTCAATTTTGAAAGAAGCCTGATATTTAAGTGCCTTCCATGAAATTACTGATATAGGTATGTTACTCAGATCTTGATTTAGATAAGAGTTGAGATCTCTATTGTGTTTTGTAAATACCTACATGTAAAATATTACTGTGCTGCATCAATATAGGTACCACCTACCTACAGTTTGAAATTATATTATTTCAGAATTAAAAATTAAATAAATGAAACATAAATGAAGAACTCCCACTTAATTATGTAGATTTTCAGTCTTCAGTTTTATTTTAATATTCAGTGTAGGTAGAAAACATTATAGCCAGTTTCAACGTGATTTTTAGGTAGGAAACCCACACTTTTAATTCAAGGTCAGGTCATTGATTTTCACAAAACTAACAAAAGTTAGGGTTCAAAGTAGGTTCAACTCAAAGATATTAATCATTACAAATATTGAAGGAAATGTCAGTCACAACAACTGCAACTACCTGTCCTGTTCAGTGTTGATAAATAGATAATTTATTCACAATAGATAGTTTGATAACAGGTAGTTTTTTGTTAAAATAAAGAACAATGTAGCAGATAATTATGTGGAAAAACTTAATCTATAAATGACACCAAATTGAATGAAAACTGACATGAAATATGATGAGATTACCTGATATGGAATGAAAGTCCAACGAGAACACTAGCTAATCAATTTTTTTTCAATTCACCATGTTCCACTTCCTGAAATTGTTCATGCTCGACAGTATGTGCAGCTCCCTTTAAATGAATGAAAATGTGCGCAATTTTTTATACAAATAATAATTGCTTTTATAATAATTGGATTGAAGAAAATTTTCCTTTACCTTATAATCTTCAATACTCCAGAAAAATCACATAATTAATAATTCTATTTGACTTCTCACTTCACTTATCACTACCACACCACACAAGAATCAAAATTCAAGAATATGACATGTGACAATGACAGATGACTTCGACCGCCATATTGGTTTGACAAGTTTCGTATTATTTTTTCCCTACGTCGGCATCAACGCCTATTGGTCGATCCGCTACTGACAGTACTGACAGAACTGACAAAAAAGTTTTTGTTTTGAATTTGTATTTTGTAAACTTTGTATAAACACATGTTTATAAACCATTTTTGAATAATATGTATATTATATTAAATGTAGAGTTTCCTACCTGGTGATAAATACAAAAATGTCGCGAGCTAATAAATCAAAGAAAGATTCAGTGAAAACTAATTTGCAACAACCTGCCAACACCTGGGTTTTTTTATGTAAAGGTAAACTTTGAACAACTTCTCCAGAAATTATTCAATTAGAAAAGTCGAATGTTGAATCCAAAACCAGGAAGCTATATTTTTAATTTCGTATGTTTACAATTGTAGGTGAAGGTTTAAACATTCCAGAAGAAGGTGAAAACAAAACTCCAGATATTGTTTCACTCAGACATCCACAGTCTGGAGAACCAGCATTTTTTTTGTTCACCTCAGATAATAGGAGTGTTTATGAAATTCTAAATTTTGATGAAGATAAGAGGTCATGGTTCATTGATGAATTTGTTAAAAGTGATGGAAAAATGTACCTTTCTACTCCATTTGACCCTATATTCCTAAGTAAGTTTCATGACTTGTATATTATATAGTATAGTTGCAAAACATTTCAAAATGAAACATAATCAACTAGACTTTGTATATTATATTCCAAAAAATGTGTATGTGAACACAATAATATTGTTTCAGTTATTCCATATCTTCAAAAACATTGTTGCTCTCATGCCATCCCATTGGATAATCTTTTGAGGGATGATGACTACCCTGAAACTGGTAGACTTCTAAAATGTAGTGGTCTGAAATGTTTGACAGCTATTGCTGACAGAAAGGTAAAATACCCTGTCTTGAAATGATGAAAGCTAGTCCCATATGTCCCATAGTTGATAAGTCAAGTGCAGATAAGTTTTTTATATTGGCAGACCTGCTCAACATTACTGTTTTATTTTCACAGGGTTGTGAAGACTTGAATGCATACAAATACAATGAAGAAAAAACTCTTTCTTGGCTGCAGGAGAAAACAGAACGTGTTGCAAGAGTATTGAATCAAAATAGAATATGTGGCTCTGGAAGTGGAGCTATTTCAGCCACATTCATTAAGGCCTCAAGAAATGAAGAATCTGATGATGGAGTCTATTTGAAGTATGCCCATGGAATTGTATCTGAATATCTTTCAGATGAACTGAGCAAACAATTATCAAAGCATCTGCATCTTCCTGAAGATGATGAACTCCAAAATAGTGCAAAAAGAAAAAGTAGTTCACTATTAGGTCCTGAACAGAAAAAAGCTAAGCTGGAAAAGGACACCAGTACAGTTATTGCAACATCAGAACCAAAAATGATGGAAGCAAAACCAGCAAAAACTGCCATAACAACTACCAAAGACAAAGCAAGGGCAAAAGCTGCTAGTGGTAACAAAACCATCAGTTCTTTTTTCAATAAGAAATAATACTGACATTCTGTACTATATTTTTTAATTAGGATTAATGCTCAAACATTTTTTTGAATAATTTTAGTGTGGAGAGATTGGAAAACAGGTCTGATTTCATGTCCATCTTTTATTTCATTATATACTTATTCTGACCATGGAGAAATACACCTTTTGATAATGGAAAATATTTTCAGTTAATGTCAAAAATGCTTGCAAATTTTATGAATGATTCTCTAAATCTTATATAATATAGATTTACAAAAAATTTAAATATTTTTGGAAAATCTTAAAAGTTATGTTTCTGGCTTCATATAATTGAATTGATCTCTGATTATCAACCTATACTTGTTTTTTTTCTCAATATACCAATTAATAGAGGTCTCTGAGGTCTAGATCTTCAGGAGTATTAGGAATTATCATTCACTTTTTTGAGCTTGATTCGAAATACTTTTCATGAATAGAAATATACCTGAATGTCCCATTGAAAAAATTATAAGCATTTCATATATTCCTTCAGATGGAACATTGAATATATCATTTAATAATATATTCAATTATGACTATTATAATAAGAAAAAACAAAATACACAAAGTCGGTCGACCACAAATTATATTACACAATTACTAGTGTGACTAGTTTCGGCTAAACAGCCATCTTCAGACACAAATTGAATAAAGTACCTGTGAGAGATGAAATTACAGACGAACAATAAGTTTGCTGAGGAAAAAACATACCTGCTATAGGCCATGTGGTGATCACAAAATCAACAAATAAAAATCAAGCGGTTATTTCAACGTAAATAATCAGTCCGGTAAGGGGGTGATTAAATTTTTATAACGGCTGAACAGCCAAAAGAACCTTATAATCATGAGGTTCAACATTGGCACGAAAAAAATTCAGATATTTAAATTCACTCAACTGAGTTATTATAAGAGCCAGAGAGTACTATTTCTGAATATTGTTTCCATCAGCTGCTCTCGGCATGTTGACATATATATTATTGGGACAGCTCAATGGTTTGGGTGTATCACCTACATGGAAGACGTGTGGAAATACAACCAATAAAATTTTGCTCAGTTTCATTCCCTTATCTGACGACACAATAACTTCTTGGTGTTATTATTTCACAATATATGTCATCTTCCATGAAATGTCAAATTTCAAGCAATGATAGCTGGTTACAAGCCGAAGAAATAAAAATGTTGCTATTATCTGTTACAGCCGTAGAAAACGATATAACTCGCACGGAATGATAATTTCCCACTCCTATGATTTGCAGCATTCGCCTACGGCTCCTGCTGCAAACTTTAGTATGTGCTCCTCGAACAATATTCCTATTTTTTGTTGGTACCCTACTATGCTTATGTAAAGAATGCCTCAGTTTCAATGTTCCCCTGAAGATGCTAACATAGATAGCGAAACACGTGTTGAGGCGTTTAAAAAATCGGGTTCGTCGTCGGCTCTAGAAATGGCGCGTGTTTGAAAGACCCTAATATCCACTTCTTTCAGTATACTATTCTGGTCCAGGAGTTTTTGAAATAAGTGCACATATTCATCAGGTGACGTCATAATTTCCACCGTGTAGAAATTTGGGTGGAAAAAGGGGTCTCACCCCAAATTTTATTTTGATCCCAAAATGTTTTTTATTGGTGTCATTCGATAGTATACGACGTTAGGGGTGGGCAAATTTATCGATAATATCGATGATTATTGATGAAATTTTCGATGATTTTCAATAATTCTCAAAATATCCGTTGATTGTGATTGTTAATTTTAATCGCCCACTCCCATAGTCCATTCCACCTAAGAAGACAGCATTGGAAGTCATAGGGGAGCGTTGATCTTCGCTTTCATTGGTTAATATTGGAGGCAATATTACACTTGCTTATTATGACTCAACGAGGTGGCGTAAAGGTTGAAGTTTTTTTCAAATGTTTACATCATACAATTTAGATTATTTTTCGTACATTAAAATATTACAATCATTTTTGGATTAGTCGTCATATATTTATTTCGTCAGTGTAAACATTCCTTCGTAACACACCCAATGATCCTTTTCAGGTACCTACTGAATGCAAAAAATATCGATAGTATCGATAATTCATAGAAAATCATCGATAATATCGATAACTTCGATAATATCGATACAATGTGATTATCGATAATCAAAAATCACTATCGCCCACCCCTATAGTATACGTCAAGCTTTCTTTAATGGGTTTGAGCTCAGATCATTCTAAGGGTTTGGGAGTTTGAGATATTCGTTATTTATTTCATTGTCACCCTGCGTATCACAATCTGAAATGTTTAGATAAATGGGCACTTGGCGGGCAGTAGAGTTCCTGAAGGAACTTGACACTGCTGTTGACGTTTTTTCTACACTTTGACAAGCACTGACGATCAGACATAACCACAAATAACTTGATGAAAAAAGCGGGAATTGACAGAACACGGACGTACAGTACATGACATAAATTTCAAAGGTTTCACAAATTGAGAGAATTAGGAGAAAGATACAAGTTTGTGCAGTTTCCAACTGTGAGAACACGGGAAATCAATTCACTCTATTCGAATTTCCATCGGATAACGTGATTCTACGAAAATATGATGCGGCCGGCATGGAATATAGGTTCAAGCCACAAAATTTGAGAGGTGTTCAAATTTCTTTCTAGAACATGTTCCAACAGATTTTTATCAGGAACACTTCAGAACGGAAGATTCGATGTTGAAGAATAAGATCGTATTGAGAGAAAGAGCCAAACCCTCAATTTATTAACTGAGCGAGTATCGAAAATCGTGTCAGTTTAACAGAATAATATTTAATATTTCAACTGTCAAACATAGTCAAACCATTGTCGATCTTAAATGAAAACCTAGTAGGCGACCTAGTGCGAGGAGTTAGCTCCTGCCTACTAACTACCTAACTGAGATTACTTTACTATAGGTTGTCATCTAGAACGACAATGGTCAAACCAGACACACTTTGTAATTATGCAACAAAGTTATCAATGTATAACCCGAATATTTTGAAGTACTTATAGTATTACATGTTCTCATCTGTGGTATTACTACTGATTATACTAGAAGTAGTCGCAGTAATAAGTTCTTTACCTAGTTTCGTACTTATGATCCGCCACTGCATGTAGTCTGGTAATGGGTATTGCCGGTCCCGTTCCCGTTAATAAATCTATAGCATATATAACTGATATTGTGATGCTTATTATTCTGAATGTATTGAAAGTTCTGATAGTCGTATGTAATTAACGCTATATTACCATAAAAAAATGTATGACTCGATTGTCTACAACAGTACAACAGCTGCCGTTCAATGATTTTATAAGTTGGCGTATCTATTGAAGCACTTTATGCTTTATAGATCTTATGGCACGATGTTTTAAGGGCAAAACTCGTATACAACCGCAGCAAATCGTTAATATTTAGTCGTCACTCGTAACTCGTATTCGTATTCTCTGTTTCTCCGTTCCTGTTGATGTTGATAGTTGATCGTGGTTAGTTGAGTTGTCCTTTTGTCCATTCCAAACGTATAGTACGTTAGCTCTGACCGGCTTTTTAACAGATTATTCAGTATCTACACATGTAAGTATAATCACGTATCCTACGTAAGTAAATTTTTTTACTGCTTTCTTTAACGTTGACCGCAATGACCGAGAATTTCTACTTCCGCTTTTGAATTGAATATAGGTATAATACCATCCATCTATCAACCTATATCTACCTATCATATTTTATTAGCTCATTTTGTGTAATTTTTAATATAAAACCACGATGGAGTAAAACATATCCGTATACAGGGTAACTCACAAGGTTTGTTAATCTGTGCTCACGGTCGATGGTACGTTAGACGTTTATGGAGAACAGGACATAGGATCATTCTGAAATTTTGGTTACTCAGTACTCACGTAGTTGCTCTTGGTCTATCGATCTAAAATATTTTCAGCTCTGCGGCGTTGCCGTTATTTCTATCGAAAAGTAGCAACAACTTTGTTATTTTATATGGAACACCCTGTATTTTATTGCATTTTCAGATTCTCTCTGAAGAGCTGATTTCATCACTTGGGGTCTAGCGGAAATGATTACAGAGATATAGGGTGTGAAAAATCGACATTTTTCAACTTTAGGAATTTTTTTTGTCGAAACTATTCATAATTGGTCAAAACGGCTCACATGTCCCTATCTCAACTTTTGATCAACTATCTACTGACATTTAATTGAAACAAATACAGGGTGGTGCAGAATTCAGAATCTTGATCACCCGGTATATATGTCCCAATTAAATATCAGTAGATAGTTAATCAAAAGTTGAGATAGGGGCATGTAAGCCGTTTTGACCAATAATGACTAGTTTCGACAAAAAGAATTCCAAAAGTTGAAAAATGACGATTTTTCACACCCTATATCTCTGTAATCATTTCCGCTAGACCCCAAGTGTGATACATCGATGAAATCAGCTACTCAAAGGAAATCTGAAAATGCAATAAAATACAGGGTGTTCCATTTGAAATAACAAAGTTGTTGCTACTTTTCGATAGAAGCGGCAACGCCGCAGAGCTGAAAATATTATAGATCGATAGACCAAGAGCAATTACGTGAGTAACCAAAATTTCAGAATGATCCTATATGTCCCGTTCTCCATAAACGTCTAACGTACCATCGACCGTGAGTTACCCTGTATAGGTCATACTTATTTCACAATTCACATCAAGAATGTTAGTTTTGATCGTTTGATTCAAAGATCTTTTATTGTTTGATCTCGAATGAATCATGATTAAGATTACAGTAAATAATCTAAGGTTCAGCCAATAAATAATAAGGATGATAAAATATAAAATACAGGTAGGTATAGATAAAATATATACATACAGGTAGGTATATTTATAAATATTAGATTACCTCTATCTCTATACCTATTCAAAATTAATACCGTATTGGCCAGATAAGGAAAATTATTTTTATCTTTGTGATCTAATATAATATCAACCTTGCATTTGTTATCCTTAAAGGTAAAGTTTTTTTTTCTTTGAAAAAATATAAGTTTTCAAAAAAACATCAAGTGCGAAAACTTGTCCCGCTTCATAATTTTGTGGAGCAGGTCAACAGTTTTAGTATAAATCTCACCCCAAATAATACATCTATGGTGTCTATACTAGATTACTTAAAAAATGGCAATGGAAGGGAGTCATGGTTTTCTGTTTTCTAACTGGTATAGGTAACAATAAAAATTGTACTTTATTGAACAATGTTCAAATGGCTATATCAATAGTGTCGACTGAGGTGTCGACCGAAGTCCCCTTCTGCCATTATTTATAACTGATTTTTTCCTCAAAGTTCAGGATAGTCTCATAATGAAACAGATTTTATTTAATTCAAGTTTTTTTCTCTAATACCTATAATTATTAATGTGAACTTATTTTTGTTTCAGACAATCATGTCCCTGGAAGAGGTATGTGAAATTCTCACTATTTATTATTATCTAGCAATCTTTTGTTGCACGTTGCACTAATTTTTCACCTACTCAAATAGAATAAACAGCTACATATAGTTATATCGAGAGTTATATACCTATACTTACATACGTTAGATAGTAGGATAAATACCTATATGGAGGATGCAGAATAAGTGCCTCGAAAGATCTAACTATTCTCAGGAGCAACTAGTCTAACATGAAAAGTTAGGATTCACATTTGTTCCATAGCTGAATTGAAAAATTAGGCTGCTCAAAATATAAACAATTTTTCTACAACAATTTAAGAGTAAAATAAATCGCACGAACTGGAATCCATATTATATTTAGCAAACTTAAATATATCTAATTATTTTCTTTCTAATGGGTACGTAGACAAAACAGTGAATACAGTGTATCATTTCTACTTTTAAAAATTGCGAACTGTGGAATCTTTCCTAATCTTATTAAAAAAGGCACTACTGTACCTACTCCATCATTGCATTCCATAGTTGACTGAACCTGAACGATATTATCTGTTATTCTTAAAATACAATCCTGACCTCGACCTATAAATAATCGAAAAACAATATCGATTTCTGCCTTGTGTCCCCCTCCCTGATGCCGCCGTTTCGGAAATATTGTTGGAATAAAGAGTACGTATATCACTTCCGATAAAAAAATGTTGATTTAAACTTATTTCCATAATAAAGAAGAATTGATGAAATATTCACATCGAATAATAATGTTGAATGTGAATAGGTTTTACATAACGCATAGATTAATAAAATGGTCTTTTTAATCTATGCATAACGTTAACCTTCAATATCTCTGATTATTAATCACTCAATTAGTTTTAATTCTGAAGTAGTAAAAACGAAATTTTATTATTATGAACATAACAATATCGTCTGCTTCTCATCAATAATATGATGGTATCCTCATAATATAAGTAGGTACCCCTATCTCTTTTTTTTTCACAGAGATTTCAAAAAGCTGCCGAGGATGTTAAGAACTTGAAGACTAAACCTTCTGATCAGGATTTACTTGAAATCTATGGTCTATTCAAACAAGGAAGTATAGGAGATGTGAATACAGGTTAGTGAATACTCACTTATACTGATTGTATTTGTGTAAGAAAGGTAATACCTCCAAACAAAAACTGGTATGATTGAATAAGGGTATATATCTCAACATTAAAATATTTTATTTATTGTGTTAGGCATCTACATTTCTCCTTGAATATTATTGAATAGGATTTTAGCTAAGAAAAGTTCGAGCTTCAAGTTTTGATATGGATGATAATAATAATAATGAAAGTGACGGCCCGACGACCGCTCACTAATTTTGCCTTCGAGAAAGGTTTCACAGTGCAATAATATTTCGTTCGGGGTACAACTGATATAACCTACTAAAATGATCCTACTAATTAGACTAATGCTATTAGCCAAAAGTCAAAAGCTCATTTAGGACCTTAGACGATTTAGGCGAGGATTTAGGGCTCTCGCTTCATTCTCGCTTAGCTCGTAGAGTGTATAATCTCTGGCTCGTATATGCACTGCTAGTAGTAATAGTAAACACCGAAACACACCAACATTGTAAAGGATAGAAAATAGAAGTGTAAGGATGATATCAATAAAATTCGAAACATATCAAGAAAATATTTGTTTTCGAAATTGAGTACGGGACCTTTTCTTTTTTCCTGTTTGCAACATTATATGGTTTTTTTTGAGCATCATTGAGTGTTCGCCTTCATTTTTAATTAAAACCCGTTATAGGATATTATGATGAGACATCGGCATCTGATTTAAAATTTTGTTTCACCTCCATTAACTTCTAAATACGAAGATGGACTTTTATAAGTCCTTGATTGATTTACATCAATAATAAAGTAGTACGGAGATGACTTTGAGCTTTCCTTCTTCCTTTTGTACACTAGAAAGTTTTATGAAGTTTTTTAGTCCCCAAAATTTCCATCGTTTGACACTTTCTCAACAGCTGAATGAATCCTTTGCGTCGACTTCTTGAGTTTGGTTTCCCGCTCCCTGATTTCGTCCACTTGCCTTGAAACCCTCGAATGAGACAACCTCATGTATCAGTGTGTCTTGTGCCAACTATTTTTTAGCATATTTTCTCTCAACTTTTTGGCTGCCGGAAGAAAAGTTGTCGCCGAGGCCGTTTCCGGCCGAGGCAATATAATCTTGAGGTCGCCAAAAAATTACGCGGCCATGGTATACTCACTATTCTTCGTGAAATCGTCAAAATTATTGAACTAAATAACTGAAATGACATTTTGAATGAATACAAAATATTCTGACAGTTCTTGACAAAATGAAAAATTTGATCTGACAATGAATAACCTTGCTATTGTCGTTGATTTGGAATATCAAATTAGGAAGTGACGTTTTGGTTTGGCGGCCGTCGCCATTGTTAACGGCTGCGAAGTTGTACTTCGCGTACTGTATAGAGAAAGCGTACGATTGCACGAAAATGTTATTTTTTTATTTTTTGTGGGTTAGGGTGTTTAGTTAGATTGCCGCTTTCTCACACTGAAGTATTCAAATTACTCCTGGATTGTTCCTGATGAGTACACTGATTCAGTAAAACAAGGGAAATCCCTTATGTTTGTACCCACAGATAGGTTGGTGTGTTCAAGATTCAATTGTATGTATTTCTGGATATGCATGGAACATATAATCAGTCCTTGATACTTATTTAGCGTTCACAAAAAGTTGCGTGGATCTCAGGTCTCCTTTTCTGAAAATATTATCTCATAGAAAATTTCCACTCGCAGAATTGGTCTAATCTTATCATTCCTGGAATCATATAGCAAACACTTGTTTTTATAAATAATATTGTTTACCTACAGAATATTATCTATATTAATTTTTAACAGTAAAGCCAAAAATATTGTGTAACATTTCCTCTGTTCATGTCATTATGATTTAATAACAACTTCATAAATTCATTAAATATATATTTTTTCAGCTCGTCCTGGCTTGTTAGACTTGAAAGGAAAAGCCAAATGGGATGCATGGAACGGCAGAAAAGGCTTGAGTCAGGACCAAGCAAAAGAACAGTATATTGCGAAAGTTCAATCACTCGTTGACTCAATAGGATTGAACTGATAATTTTTTACTCAGTGGAAACCGTTACATCACCCAAAAATTATTAGTTTTTGTTATTTATTTTTAATGGTGATATTTTTTTTATAATTGTACTTCAAGTGGAATGGAACATATTTTCTGAATTAAATTATTTTTTAATCAGAAGTTTATTGTGTTTATCTGTGGAGGAAGGGAAGATATTTCATATTTTATGAAATATAATAATCAAAAGTGTGTAGGTGATTACTTTATATTGCTTCAAAGCACAAATTTGTTTGTCAAAAACGACCTGTCACCTCAGGTAGGTATACATATATTTTCCATGTAACATATAAATGTCCCATTTTCTATCTGGAATGTTACTAGAGCCAGAAAATATGTCCTCATATTTTTTTGAGCATTACTATTTAAGTTTGAACGATTTTTCTTCTGATATATCCAAGGAAGATCATTTCACAATGGAAATACATGCATCTAAATGTCACTATATATATAACAATGAAGATATACTCAATATATTTTGATTCCATAAAACCCCTAATTATTTACACTAACAAGGTGAACCATATCCTCATGAGAGCAATGAAGCCAGAAATTCTATTCAGTTCCTAGGTAGTACTTTTTAATTGTTGAGTAGCGAAAGGTAATGGCAAATATATTCGAAATTTAATTTTAGATATTGAAAAGGAATATTCTCAGATATAATTATGAACATAAAAAAATGGTTAAGTATATACAGTGTGTCCCAACTTACCATGCTCTCCATGGGTATCTTTTTAACGGTGAGAGATACGAGGTCGGTTAAATGACACCAAATGTGGAGTTTGTCAAGGCCAACTATAATGTGAAAAAATATTTTGATAAAATCTATTCGTTTCTGTTTTATACGCAAAAAACAGATTATGATCATTTTCATGTCTCCTCCGTAACTTCTTCATTTTTGAAGATATTCAAATAGGAATTTCACATTCTCATGGCAGTTTTGGCAGAAGTGATTTCGAAAAAAATAAGAAATTTACACCAACTCTTCTAGAATTTGAGATATCAGCACCAACTTTAGTTTTTCAAATGTAGGTCATAGCTCACTATGACTTAGTTACAAATAACTTTTTTTTCTCTTACAGATGATATGTCGCAGTAATAATTTTGTGTTGATAACAACGGAGTTATCGTCATTTACACAAAAACAAAAAATTATTTGGAAGCCGCCATCTTGAATTTATAAATTTTAACAAAAAAAATCATGATCTCCGACCTCAAAAACCCCCACTTACCAATTTTGAATGGAATCGAACCAAATCTTGTCCGCCATCTTGGAGCAGCCATTTTTTTTTAATTTCAACAAAAATTCCATAACTCCGATCAGCTTGAAATTTGGCAGGTGTTCATAATTTCGGTGATAATACAGTATGGAATTTTTGGCTTGATTAAAATATGTGTACTTATTCAAAAACCTCCTTGAGCATACCAAAGTAAGTGTTTTTCCTGCTTCAATGAAGTGAATATCCCTAGATATATAGTTAGGCAACTTGCAGATAGAAGTAGAAGAAGATACCGAGAGTATAGACAAATTGGCCATATATTGCTAGGAGTCGCTCACGAACCAGTCAAGAAAAAACTAAGGCCAAATATGGATTCAACGTTTTACACGGAGGTGGATCGTTGATCATATTATTAGTGCAGATAATCAAGGATTTGACCTATACTGGAATTTTAGACAATCAAATGGGAAACATCTTGAGTGAACGCTGGTAAATATCTAGGAACCGGCTGGACTCCAACCTCGTCCATTCTTCTTTGCCTGATGTCTGCATCGCCAGGCCAAGTTCTTTCCGCCCCGTACATCTGGCCAATCCGCTGGAATTTATCGAAAACGTGCGATATCGTCACAGCCTCGTTCACCCCGTTGGACTTGATTCTGCGTTGAGCTGCCGACGATGTACGCAAACTTTTTCTTTTCTGAAATGGAAAATTATTAGAACGAGAAAAATTCGCGCCAAAACTTGGAAAAAATACTCTCACACAAATATTTTTTTCTTATTTTCGGCTAATATACAGGGTGTTCCTTAATAATATTCAAGGGGCCGATTCTTCGACCCATTTCAAGAATAAAACTTCATATGAACGTATGTCGTAAACGTCCTAACTGAGATACAGGGTGTCAATGTTGAAAATATGCATAGATTATTTTTTTGTCCACCCTGTATAGCTTGTCTTGATGGCAAAATTGAGTCTGCTATGTGACTGAACCGGTATTCGAATTTCAAAATGTTACATACTGTGGTTATTCAGTAATGGATGTACTGAACGTTTTCCCGTTTTTTCTCGAAAACGAAGCGTTCTATCGAGTAGCAACAGGACGATCTTTTTTGTACATAATTAAATAGCCTTTGATAGCATAGTATGATATTTGAAATTTTTTTGTCGTAGCTCACTTTTAAGTAAAATATAAACAATAATATTCCCGTATCGGTATCACAGGTAGAGAAAATCAGAATTTTTGCACATCAGAAAATGCACCTTGATGCATAAAAGACGTGTACCAAATTTTATTGAGATGTATACAATGTTGTCTCAGTTATTATAAAAAAACTGAATATTTTTCAAAAGTTCATCACCCTGTATCTCAAAAGTTAAGACTTTCAGGACATACGTTCATAAAGAAGTTTTCTTCTTGAAATGAGTTGAAGAATCGCCCCTTGAAATACTAGCATGTCTTTAAGGAACACACCCTGTATACAGAGTCGATGATATGTATGGAAACATGTGAATATCTTATTGGTAACCTGTTGTTAGATTTTCTTGAATTTATGTACAGTGTGATTTCAAAACGTGGCGGATTTGAAAATGTTATAGTCAATATTGCCAGTACAGTACAGTATAGGGTGTTCCATTCAATATCTGAAAAAACTGGCAACATTGGCTATAAAACATTTTCAATTCCACCACGTTTTGAAATCACACAGTACATAAATCTAAAAAAATCCAACAGAGGTTACCGTGATATCCACCTGTTTCCATACATATCAGCGACCCTGTATATATATCCCATTAGTGATGATAACTCTTTTTTTAACATCCCATATCTGGACTTTGACTACAGGAGGCTGACATATGTCACTTTTAACGGCTCCAACTCATTTATGTCTCAGCAATTAGTCGTGGGATTCGTACTTAATTTCATCAATGTGATCAGTTTTTCCGAGACGAATATCCTCTTGGATAATGCCGTGCGTTTTTATTGAAATTAAAAGGGGTCGATTTTTTATGAAAACATTAGGATTTTTTGCAGGAATACCAACTTCATATTATTGTTCCCCATGCTTTCGAATCTCCGTATGCAAAAAATCACCTCAATCCGAGTTAAAGAGGACTGGGCTTAATTCTTATCATTTTCTGCTGCCTAGCAAAAATAGTGAATTCCATAAAATCATAATTTGAAAGAATAAAACAAGATACTTTTTTTTTGAATCCACCGTTTCCGAGTAAATGACTATTGAAGTTCGCGAAAATGCTGCTTAGATGTGCCTGTATTTTTTAACCCTCTTTAGAAATCATATAATAATTCACAAATGAGAGTTTGAAACCATGAAGAACAATGTTATGACATCAGAGTTTTTCTGCAATAAAATTCCTAATTTCACAATAACCTGACATCATTACATTTCAATAAAAACGCACGGTACCTATAATGTACAAAATCATGTTCGTCTATGAAGAACTGATCATATGGACTAATAGCTGAGATAGGGGGCCGTTTAAAGTGAAACACGCTGTATATTGGACAAGGTTCCATCATATTTTTCCATTGTTCAGCGGATAGGTACAAAAATACCATTCATATCCCGAAAGATTATTGTTATAGTTCCAAACAATGAATTGTACATCATTGAAGTTGTTGCCGACGAAGGTGTCTTGAAAGGAAAGAAAACTTCACATATCTCCTATGTCTGAGTGTAACAAGTTGATGGTCATGCCAAAAAACCTGTTGACGTTCACAGGATCCATCATATCATTCCTATTTGATTAGTTGAACTTATCAAATTATACGAACGCTCTGTTACTCATTTGAACAATAAAAATTATGGTGCTATAGAGGAACATAATTTATCGCTGGAAAGTCAAAGGGGCGTAACTCGTTTTTGTTCATTAAAGAAAATGACAATGTTAAAATGTATTCCCAATATCGCCGTTTCCATAAAAGTTGATGGCCTCATAGTTTATTTGTGTATTAAATCATATAGTTCGTAATTGATATTGCACTCTCACTGTAATTTGTGAAATTATGTAATTATTTAACTTTCAAAGAGTTATTACGTCCTGATTATGAAGATGTTAAAATCAATGTGTTGATCAATTCAAATCATCAATTTTCAGAACAAAATTTATTAGTAAATAGAACAAGTTCGTTTTCAAACTGGTTCATCAAGTAGTTCCACAAGGTTCGATACTGGGGCCTCTCTCTTTTATAATGTACATCTCTTACCTCCACAGCTCCTCTCCATTTATCCGCGGCGTGTCTGGCCAATTCCATCCGTTTTTGCTTCTTGATCTGGTGTTTTTTGTAAGCCATTTCGATGACTATCAGTCCGATGCCTCCGACTATACCAGCGCCAACTAGTATGAAAACGCCCGCCATATTTTTCAGTCCTAGAGTGTTCGGCGTCTTTTCGAATTGTTCGCACTGTTGAAAGTTTCCTTGGAGAATCCATTTATTGTCTAGACTTTCCATGAATCCGCCTAAGAAAATTCAGAAAAGCAAACACTCATTTCCGATGTTTCATTGAAATTGGCTTACTTTCATGGAAATCTAGGATGGCCAAGGTGACATCATCAGACCAAGGTGAACCTTTTTGTAACCCAATGCCGTACCCTGATCGTCCGAAGAGTTCCCCAGCTGTTACCAATTCGCAATCCTGGGCTGCCTCAAATTCCAAACGAGAGCTGTCCCAAATAAAAGCCATCAATTTTCTGAAATTTCAATGGAAACACCGATTAGAAAAATCTCCTATTCGCGTTCGCAGAAATATTGAACTTTTTGTCAAACTATATAGAGGGTTCATATAGTAATAATACTTTTCAAGTCGTCTCCACAATATCTCCATTAAAATACGGTGTACCGGATTAACTTGAAAGGGTTGCTAGCAAATACATTTATATCATTGCCTACTACGAAAACAAATTCAACAGTGGTGAACTATTGAGGTCTAGTTGATCGAAGTAAAATGTTAGAGTTTTTGAATTTGTTGATTTCTAATGCTTCAAAATGATTGAGTTTTATTTCTTTATTTCCTACCTGTAGAATTTCGAAATTATCTTCGAAACAAATGGTATTCTTCTAATATATGGTTGGCGTATGTTGAATTTCATGTTCATGAATGCGCTGATTAAACGTACGACCTGTCTGACCGATATTATACCTTAGGACAAGATCCACAGTTGAGTTTGTATACCCCTCGTGTGATTGAGAATTTTGTGGAAATCTTATCGTTTGTGAAGTTTTTACATTTGCCATGGATTTCCATCAAGTAACGGCCGAGTCAAATCAAAACATTATTTTCGCTCACTCTAGCCCTTTCATTTACGACATGACCTTTCCGGACACCCTGTATAGAGTGTAATTGATGGTATTTTGGGAAAGTATAGGTAATCATGCATTTTATAATATAATAAAGGGTGAGTCATTAGTGTGGCAACGTGAGATATCTGCTTTACTATTTGAGATAGATGAATAAAAATTTCAGATATGATCTAGGATCATGAGCAGCACATATCCAAATCATTTTGCTTCATACAGGGTAACTCAGAAATGCGTGGCGTATTAAAGTTATAATTTTTCTTTTGGGACACCCTGTATTTCATTGTATTTTTGCATTCTCCTTTGTGAGCTGATTTCATCATTGCATCACACTTGGGATCTAGCGAGAATGATTACAGAGATATAAGGTGTTCAAAATCCAGATTTTTCAACATTAGGATTTTTTTGCGTCGAAACTATTCATTATTGGTCAAAACGGCTTTTATGTCCCTATACCAACTTCTGATTTACTATCTACTGATATTTAATTGGAACAGATGAAAGAGTGATCAGAATGCTGAATCTTGAACCACCCTGTATTTGTTCCAATTAAATGTCAGCAGATAGTAAATCAAAAGTTGTGATAGGGACATGAAAGCCGTTTTGACCAATAATGAATAGTTTCGACGCAAAAAAATCCTAAAGTTTTGAACACCCTATATCTGTGATCATTCTCGCTAGACCCCAAGTGTGATGCATTGATAAAATCAGTTCACAAAGGAGAATCCGAAAATGCAATGAAATACAGGGTGTCCCATAAGAAAAAGTATAACTTTGATATGCCACGCATTTCTGAGTCACCCTGTATAAAGCGAAATAATTTGCGAAGTGCTGCTCATGATCCTAGATCATCTCTGGAACTTTTATTCATCTATCTCAAATAGTAAAGCCGTTATCTCACTTTGCCACACTAATGACTCACCCTGTATATACCATCATTTGCCTACCATGATGTAAAATGCGGTACAAACTTTTTTCTGGTTATTATCCAGAGAATGACCGGTTATTATCTCTTGAAGTTATTTTTTATGATATTTGCATAGTAACAGAGTGTGGTGTTCAGCTATAATTATACACCTTCAATAATAAAAAACTGACCTTCTCATATTTGAATACATCATACAAATATCAACCATAAAAGTTGAAAATAACGAAATTATTGAACACAAAGATTGCAATAATAATTAATAATAACATCGAACAAGAGAAAAAACGGGCGGCTAGGTCAAGGTCACTGTTTCTGTCAGAGGACGTCATTAGATCAATTTTGATATTTCGTGAGTTTATCCTGGTTTGCTACAATAAGAAGAAAGCTTCTTTTTATTTCGATTTGACATTATGTACAGGTACTTCATTCAGTTTCGCGTTCTTATATCGTTCACCCTGTATACCTATACCCAAAAGTAGGTGTAAAGTACATTCGTTATCATACCATGTTCAGTAACAATCTTTTCAATAATGAACAATTAAATGATTATTCACACTTGTTTTAAATGAGAAACCGATTTGGAACAATAGTTCTGCTATCATTACAACATTTTCATCTTGTTTTCCTAATGTATTATCAGCAAACAAAGTGCTTTTATAACATGTATTGAACATTAGTATATTGTATAGAGATAACATAAGGTGATAATGTCAAATTATATTTTTGGGAATGCTCACTTACCTACTTAAAACATTGGAGTATGATTAGCATATACAGATTGTCCCAGAATAACATCCTTTTACTGATAAAAATTTTGGTGACGCCATGACAATGAAACTTTCATACAATTGATGATAATAATATGTAATTATGGATGCTTTGAACCTTTTCTCTAGTTATCTCAGCGGCCGAAAACACGTTGTCAAAATTGATAATATTTACAGTGATGAGGAATCTGTACCTTTCGGAGTCCCACAAGGCACCGTTCTTGGTCCAATTCTATTTTTTATTTACTTGAATGATCTACTTAAACTAAGTACTGCAGGCGATGACGTGAATTAAAAGAAGTTGAATTTTCCTGCTCAAAAATGAGAAAATTAAAAACAATCAGGTGAGGCTATCAAAATTCACCTGTGTTTGACGTCATTGATAGCTGACTCGGCAGTATCATAATTATTCGCTTCCATCGTTCGATACATGTTCGAGAGCTCCACTTGCCTCTTGAAGTACATGTCAACGGCAGATCCTTTCACAGTTGCACAAGTCAAGTTCTCCATGGTATTACGAAGCTAAAAGAATGAAGTATTCATAAAAGCTGCCCATTTCTTTCAAAAGATGAACTTTTATTGGATATTTACTCTTGCGTCATTTATGCCAGTCAATTTTGTTTTTGGTCTTTCCAGCACAAGGAAAGCTGCCAGGTTAGCTGTGTAGGAGGCTACAATTATCATCGCGAAACCTGCCCAGACCATACCTAAGACTCTGGCTGAAAAACTTCTTGGAGTACCTATAATGACATAATTGCATTTCGATAAGGACCATTGCGCTTAAAACTTGACTTTCAAAAGATATACTTGAATAGGTCAACATTCCAAACGTAAAATCAGGAATTTTCGATCCAATTCTTTTCCACAAATGATTTCCAATGATTTCTCTCCAGTTCCTCAAATCTCGTTTCATTAGTTAAGCGTGATTTATTGAAGCGCCTACAGGGTGAAACATAATACTGTACAATACTTATTTCGAAATATTATAAGGGATCCCGTTGAAGTATTGCGAAATCAATTGGTCACCAAGACGTAATAAGGTAATATGAGGAAGGAAAATACCATTTCTGTATGAAAAAGGATACTACTATAGACATAACTCTGACTAAAGTAACCTTTTTCCTAAAGATTATATTTCTCTAAGAATTACTAGTGAAAAAAAAAATTTAAAAAAGTTGACGCCTGCAGGGTTTGAACCCCAGCCACCAACGTGGTAGTGAGATACATAGTCCACCGAGCGATCGGGTTACTCGAAAGTTTTCATTATGAAGACAGAAGAAATCGACCGTAAAATTTTCAATAAACATGAAATTAAAAGATACCTATTTCAGTGATGATTCTATTTAAGAAATAAAAAAAAAATAGTCCACAATAAAATACGAAAAATGTCTGTCCCAATGACAGGTACACTCGTCCTCAGTGAACATGTCGTGATTGGACGGTATGAGCGCTCTTATTACAGCGGTGATTAAGAGAGCTGACACCGTCCATGTGCAACATGTTCTCTGAAGACGACTGTACCTACTATATACTCTTTGAACATTTTGAAATATTGCTTGCCAATAGAATTGATAAGCAATATAAGCATTCAATGAGCGGAAAAAAATTGAAGATCGAGAATTCTAGATTTTTCGTTTAGATGGTCAGATGATCTATACAGGGTGGCCCACGGTCGATGGTACCTTAGACGTATACGGAAAACGGTACATTGGATTTTCCTGAAAATTTGGTTACTCTAATAAGCGTTTGTGATCTAACGATTCAAAATATTTTCAGCGAAGCAGCGTTGCCACTTTTACCAAAAAGTAGCATCATCTTTGTTATTTCAAATAGAACACCCTGTATTTTATTGCGTTTTTTTTTACAGAGATATAGGGTGTTCAAAATCGAGATTTTTCAACTTTAGGATTTTTTTGTGTCGAAACTATTCATCATTGGTCAAAACGGCTTACATGTCCCTGTATTAACTTTTGATTAACTATCTACCGACATTTAATTGGAAAAAATACAGGATGGTCCAAGATTCAGAATTTTGATCACCCTGTATCTGTTCCAATTAAATGTTAGTAGATAGTGAATCAAAAGTTAAGACAGGGACATGTAAGCCGTTTTGATCGATAATGAATAGTTTCGACACAAAAAATCTTGATTTTGAACACCCTATATCTCTGTAATAATTCCTGCTAGACCCCAAGTGTGATACATTGATGAAATGAGCTCTTCGAGAAGAATCTAAAATCGCAATGAAATACAGGGTGTTCCATTTGAAATAACAAAGATGATGCTACTTTTTGGCAAAAGTGGCAACGCTGCATCGCTGAAAATATTTTGAATCGTTAGATCACAAACGCTTATTAGAGTAACCAAATTTTCAGGATAATCCAATGTACCTTTTTCCGTACACGTCTAAGGTACCATCGACCGTGGGCCACCCTGTATACCTTCTCCAATGCCACTGTTCAAGAGAACACCCCAAGCGAACCAGATCGCGCTAGACAGATTCAAAGCATCTTCTTCTGTCCCATCAGTATTGGCCAACTTGAATCTCCCGAAGGGAGAGAAGCGATCTAGCAAGTATAGTACCAAAGCTACCACGTGCACAGAAACCATAACCAGTATCCACAAAGTGTTGCTGAACGGTTGCAAGAAGGATACCAGCGTAGAAGATCTAGAAGGCTGTAAAAGTTAGCGATATTGATTAAGTTTGCGGGCTTCGGGAATGGACAACACTGTTGAAAATGACTAGTGAAGTGATTTTCTATGTTTTTTATCACGCTTTTATTAGCTTAGTATGTATGTTTGTATTTTTGTAACGGAAATGTCGATGGTGATTTCTAATCCACTTCAATACGTTGATGACAATAGCGTAATTCAATTATTATAGTCCGCAGGATCATCAGGATAAGCGATTTTTTTCGAATAAAATGGCGAATGATGGTCTTCCACCAAAATTACAAATGTTCCGACACCAAAAATTCAAAATGTTCCTCCACCAAAAAATCGAATCATCGTTTTTATTCCTTTGAACAACTTTTTTTATCCAAAAATACGCTAGTGTCTTGCATCAAGTACCTAATCGTAAGACTAAATATATCCACAGCGACGGGTGATATTGGATCTTCAGGAGGAGCAATTTTTTTACATCCAGAAACACATCAGTGTCTTGCACCTAGTACTCGTGTGAAATAAAGTTTCGGAAAAGGAAACCTGATAAACGGTTACAACATACAAGGAAAGCAACAGGCGCGGAAATTTCCAGCTTTTTGGGCGTGGCGGTTTTTGGTTAGCAGAATCAAATATAGAGAAGAATGTACAAAAAATTCAAAAAAGTGTGGTACCAATATATTTAAAATGGGCGAGTGGACTGAAATTGAATTATTGACATTTAATTACTCCACTGTGTCGTTAGGGACCTAAATTAATTTTTACAGCACCTTTCACACTTTTTTTATGTAAATTATGAGTCTATACATATTTCGAAATTGTTGAATTTCAGAGCTCATTTCAAACGTACCGTCCTGGCCGCCATTTGGCGATACGTCGAATAAATGGTGACGTTATAGTTTTTATGCTGTTTCGTTATTGGTCAGATAATCTTGCATTCCCACTCATGAAGCAAGGTTGCCAAGTCACCAATTATAATCAAGTTGATGTTAGAGTCATGTCGTTGAATAAAACATAACAGCTAGGAGGAACCTATGATATTATAGTTGATTCTTGACTGTTTCGAGCAACCAGCATGTCCAAATATTTTTTTTCTGCAACCGACACAAAAGTCGTCCATTTTGATACCAAAATTAGCTCTTAAATTGACGTTTCTATTACTGACACAAAAATAGGTATGTTGCTAGGCAACATATTTAGTTCCTAGGAGCTAAAGTTGAATTTTAGTTCCTAGGAGCTAAAGTTGAACTTTAGCTCCTAAGAACTAAAAAGGATGTAGGTACTGGACGTCATCAAGAATAAACAACATTGTGACGGTTGGTTATTTGGGTTGAGACGCATACCTGATTTGTTTCCGATTTCAGCAGATTTGGCATTTCATACCCATGCTGGAGATATAAAATACACCTTATTATAGTTTAGTATTGGAATTATAAACATCTCAGTTAAGTATTTTTGTTTCGATCAGGGAAGCCTTCAAGATTCAAATACTTGCTTGATCTGTATTTCATTCGTTATTTTCGGGATGGATGACTTGTTTTTGAATAATCACGGCAAGCAATAGTTTTTTTGTCTCAAACAACGATATTGTTTAGCTTCATTTGATTATCAAGTCAAACACAGCGTAGTATGGAAAGGAAAAATAATCACGATTATCATTGTTGATATGCTCACTAACCTAACATTTTCCACGTCTTGTTCCTATATAGCTGGCACTGCCGCGGTATTTGTCATTAGAGCAGCTGGTCCATACACAAATATGTCACTCTGTGGTTGTATTTATATTGAAACTACAATTCGATCATCCTAGAAAACCTAACCTGCTGTTAATGCAGGTAGAATATTCTCACCACATGGATTATTTGTCAATATTTGTTGCATTGCACGGCATTGGTGGTTACTTCACATGTTTATTTGAGTTAATTGTTTCGGTTGCAGAAAAAATAACATGTTTCATTCGGATCAAAAGTGACTTTGTTCGACTCGCAAATTTTGCTTTCGCTCGGCTTCGCTAAGCGCTTCGCCTCGCAAATGCAAAATTCGCTTGTCAAACAAAGTGTCACTTTTTGATCCTAATAAAACAATCTACTATTATACTCCATAAAAAATAACATGTAAATGTATTATTGAAGACTCGGCAACATTGTGGTGATTGCGGACAACTGATGACAAGACTACTATTTTTTTTAAATGTATATTGCCCATAACTTCTTCTTGAGATGTTTAACTGTTTTGTCAACATATTATATGAAATCTTCAGGAAAAAATTAGAAGAATCTTGTACCCTGAAAAAAAATCATACGTGGAGGGCTGGAGGTTCTGTACCAAATTAATAGGTATGAGGCAAGAGGAGATTCAACTGTTCACGGGAGCTTACTTTCTTCTCCAATATCGTGATCCCTTGGTACTTGAATGGTTTGCTGAACTCGATGAACTCCGCCCTCTCCGGATTTATAGTCAAAGGGGCCACAATCATGTCAGCCCTTTCGCCCACCAATTCGCCTATCAGGCCTGTCCACTCCTTTCTGGTGCTGCCCGAATGGTTCCTGATGACGTAGTTACCGAACTGACCGTCAGGAGAGAGAGCCAGGCTGTACGTGAAGTTTATTTTTCTGGACAACTCTTTGAGGAGGTCCATGCAGTATCCTTTGCAGCAAAGGTTGTCCGTCACTAAAAGTGAGAACCGAGTCTTTGCAAGATCGCCTTAGACACCGAAATGGTTCACTACACACTGTTTTACCACTAACCAAACCGATTTTTTACACCTCGACACGTGTTTCGCTAACTATGTTAGCATCTTCAGGAGAAGATCAAAACTAAATGCTTTATATCCTATCCCCCACCGTGAATAGACAATAACCGGAAAGTTCAATCAATCAATCAACTTTATTATTCCCAAGAAACAACATTTGTTTATAGCAGGGAACATAGTGAATACATAAATGTATTTGACAAAATAAAATAAAGAAGACAGTAAAATAAGACTCACACTCAAAAAGATTATTTTTTTTCAAGTTAATGTTATTCATGGTTGAGTTCACATGTTATATTACTAAGCTATACAGAGGGCTGAATGGGATAGAACGTGATATATGAGGTTTTCAAAGACTTAGGTTTTGAAAGCGTTCATCAGTCTGAATCAAAGTTAGGCAATTTATTAGGTAATCCAAAAAATAAGGTGGACACACTTGAAAGGTCAGGAATATATGAAACTGGTTGTAATGATTGTGATAAAACATATATAGGCCAAACCAGGCGTCCCATAGAAACAAGGTTCAAAGAACACTTAGCACATTTGAAATATGGTAGGTTAGATAAATCGTGTGTAGCTGAACACATGTTCAATCACAATCATAACACACATATTAATAACCTCAAATTAGTTCAGCAAGTTGATAAGGTTCGAAAATTAGATGCATATTGACTCGGCGGTTATTGTCTATTCATGGTTGGTGGACATATATACTTAGAATGGGACAGGAGGTAGGTGTTGGATTTTTTTTGTAAATTCTGGAGGTTATGAAGTTCTTGGAAATTTTTCCATTGGATCATTAAAGTGCCTTTGAAGATTTTCCAGATAGAAAGGGTGAACATTGATGAAATGAAAAAATATTACATCCTTATCAACTCACAGTCACCAGACGTATTGAAATGAGGACATGGAATTTCCTCTGCAGTGCATCCTTCATTAGGTTCTAATATTTTCCTCACATAAACGAATGGTTTTTCCTCGATAGTCAAAACTTTCAGGTGAGTCGGAATCATGAATCCTTCAGGTTTTATACTCTGCCTTCCAGGCCAAATGATGCTTTTCTCGTCAACGGTCAAGTGCATTTTGTTAGTTTCCTGAAATATTTTTTTTCCATCGAAATAGTTGCGAGATCATTTTGACAATGATTAGACTTATTACAACAAGGGGATTTTGGTATTTTCCAGAAATATTTTTCTGTTAAAATGATTTGCGCCTTGATTGCAAAAGTATTCTCTCAATTAGGCTAGTTATACGATGAAAACTTTTGTTTTTCGTTGAAAATCACAATTATTGAAAGATTATTCTGCCAATTAAACCTGATTTAGGAAATAAATCTTGCAATTACACTAATTGCAAAATCTATATGTCAATTAAGCCATAATTGCATATTAAATCTCAACATTATAAATAGCTTAATCAGAATAATCTTGCAATTATGATTTTAATCGAGATTTTTTGCCTTGTTGCCCTAATTGCAAGGAATACCTTGTAATGAAACTAATTGCAAAATTGTTTTTCTACCAGCGGCAGTGAACGTGGCTTTTCTCGTACACTTAACAGGCAGGAAAGTTGTACTTCCACTGCCTAGGCAGAAAAAGTTGTACTTTCACTGTCTAGGCAGAAAAAGTTGTACTTTCACTGCCTAGGCAGAAAAAGTTGTATTTTCACTGCCTAGGCAGAAAAAGTGTGTTGCTAAGCAACGTTCCAAGTAATTTGAATGAAATTGGTACATAATCAAAATTGACACTGACATTGGGTGAACACAAAATGGTGGAGTTTTTAATAAAAAGATTACACAAAATTGGTTTTATCACATTTGGAGAAAAAATTGAATGTTTCACACGGCAGTCAGGATACTACTTTGCTGCCTAGTAAAACAAATAACTATTGCCTCTTTGTCCTGAAGCAAGATTCATCTCTGAATTGAGGATTTATTGACAAAATAATCTTGCAATTAGACTATATGTGAGGGTGCCTGAAATCTATATTGCTCACCCTATTGAAAAAGTGCTTTCCAACCACGACCTTATTCTTCTTCTTCCTCTGGATATTGACGATGTTATACTCTGCATTAATTCTATCACCTTGGTCGTCGAAGGCCACTTTGCCTGTTTCTCCATTCAAGAGGACTTGTTTTCTTATGAAATTGAAGAGATCTTTGCCTGTTTCCCATATGGAACCGGAGTTATCGCAGTCTTTTGGGGCCTCTGTTATTTCCCTTGTCTGGTTCATATCTCTCAAAGCTGATGCCAAAACATATCTGAAGGAAATGGTAACGAAAAAATAAACTGTTGTTTATATAAACTCAAGTCCAATTGTCAAATTTGCTTATGTCTTTATAATTTCAAATTCAAATACTCAGTAACTAATATTTTGCACCTTTAATCAATCAGTGAGCTTTTTTTGCGGCATGTTCAAAATAAATTGTTGAGATTCTTAGCCTTTCAAAACAAGATTCGCGTTCAGGACCACAATTACAAGCCGATTCGGAATCAATTTAAAATTATGCCACTTAGTAAAAGACGTACTATCTCATACTTACTTGCAAAAATAAATTCCAACGTTCTCAGTAGAAACAATCTTCGATATTATACCCCATTCAATATCCCTTATTGTAGAACCAATCTAGGACAAAACTCGCCACTAGTCAGGGCCTACTCTATAGAGTAGGCCCTGCACTAGTTCGTGTGCAAAAAGCATTCAACACCACTGTCACCATACCAATTCATCTCTCGACATTTTCTCGACATCTTTGCCTCGTTTCAAATTTTTTTCGAAAAGTATGTTTCTCAACTCGGATCAATAGTTAAAATAGTTGAAAATGGTTCCTCATTTCCTGTACTCGTTCTATTATGATCTATTAAGTCCCATAATTTTTACAATATTGATAATATATAAAAACATTTTCATACAATATTTTCAAATCACATTTGTATCATTCCCTAATGATATTATACCGATAAGAAATGTTCATGTATAATTAGGCACTGGGACGAAATAGCGCAGGACAAAATAGCGCAGGAAGAAATAGCGCGGACAAAATAGCGCAGGGACATAATAGCGCAGGGTCATAATAGCGCCGGGACATAATAGCGCAGAGACAAAATAGCGCAGAGACGAAATAGCGCAGAGACAAAATAGCGCAGGGTCATAATAGCGCAGGGACAAATTTGAGCGCGAAAACGTAGTGCATCATCTATGATTACGTTAATTCGTTTGTCAGGGCATAGACTATTTCTCCAAATACTAGATGTTTCAAAAGGAGACTACCCTTACAAACGAAGTAACTTAATACTAGGTATGCCGTTGGATTGTTAAAGTAGACCTATGATTAGGTTAGTTTGTTTGCTAGGGTATAGACTCATTTTGAAACACCTTGTATTTGAAGAATGAGTCTTTACTGTAACAAACGAAGAAACCTAATCATAGATCCTGCACTCCATTTTCGCGCGCAATTTTGTTCCTACGCTATTATGACCCTGCGCTATTTTGTCTCTGCGCTATTTCGTCTCTGCGCTATTATGACCCTGCGCTATTTCGTCTCTGCGCTATTTCGTCCCTGCGCTATTTTGTCCTGCGCTCTTTTGTCCGCGCTATTTTGTCCTGCGCTATTTCGTCCCAGTGCCGTATAATTATTGTAGAAAAAACTTCTAGAATAATTCTTACATAGTGGATGCTGTTATCTGGAACTTTGTTCTGTTAGCAACCTAAAATGGCAAATAAATTGTTGACCGTTTTCAATATTGCAATGAAAAAATTGAGAGAGAGTAGAGGAATTGAGATCGCATTGATTACTACATGTTGAAGCGAAGGACATTTTGAAATTGGTCAACAAATATAGGAAAATACAAGGATTGCAAAAGTTCCACCACTGTACCTACATTTGATGACTAGGTATATACTCACATACTATCTCTAATGTGAGCCTTTTCATCGGTTGCATTCACAAGTTGTAGGCCTAATATACCTTCTGGAACATTATCGGCTTCAAGAGCTTGTTCTGTGACGATCCAAGCATATCCAGCATCTGTCATGTTCAGTGAAGCAGCATCTCTGAATATAATTTTGGCATCATGTTTGCTAAAATTCCCATGACGTCATCAGTTTTTGAGGGGAAAACAGTTGTATAGGTCATTCATTATATACAGGCATGCAAATTGTGAAAAATAACCTTGCAGAATAAAAACAGCATTTCTTACTTTGCAAACATCAGATATACTCTGGCTTGTGCGTTTTTCATGTCCACTAGCTGTTCTCTGAAGCTTTCAAATCCTGGTTCGAATTCTATCACCGATTCCACCTTCAAATATTATACTACTCATTCAAAAATATATACAGGGTATCTCATAGGTCATGGATCAATGGAAATGGAAATGGAAATACTAACCGTATGTGTGGTTATCAAATTATTGATGGGTAAAAAGTTATTAAATTTTCCTGAAAAACGCGACCCTTCAAAAAAAAAAGGAATAACAAGAAGGCTGCTTGGAATAACCACATATCTTATACCATTTCGGAATCTGTATCAAATGGGCAACTTTTTAATTATTGGTAATCTTTGTGGCGTAGTTTTCAAATCGCTACGGAAGTCAATCTACTACTTTCCAGCCTGTATAGAAAAACAAATAACTATATTTTCGCGCATTCATAACAAATTGGCGAAGTGGCATTTTTTTCAATTTCCTACGTACCACGACACCATGTGCGAAATAGTGCGCGAAATAAAACGATGCGCTGAGTACATACCTACTTGGCGCACTGTATATGTGAACTATATGAAATTTTTGTATTCAAACTTTATGATCCTCAATCGAGCAAACATCCAAGAAATCATTTATTTATGAATGATCCACAATTATTTAGGCATTTCAAGTCAGTTAAACATTATTTTTTATATTAGGCTGAGCATAATATATTACTATACTTTGATCATCTCGATCAGTTCTCGAGCATTAAAGTAACATTTCATGAACTGATCAAAAGGCTAACATCCAAAGGGTTATTGCTTTTAGGATACGCCGACGATCTGCTGGCGATTATCGCTAAAGGTAGATTCGCAAGTACGGTCTCGGAGCTCTCGCACAAACCGCTCTAAACATAATTGACAAGTGGAGTAAAGAGGAGGAACTCACCGTAAACCCTCATAAAACCTCTATAGTGAATTTCACGAAAAAGAGAGTACTGGAAGGATTATTGCCACCATCAGTACTCAACGGGGTAGAAATTCCGTTCGCCCTAGAGGCAAAATACTCAGGAGTCATCTTTGACCATGAGTTAACATGGAATCAACACCTACAAAAAATTGCTCAAGAAAGTACAGTAGCCTTCAATCTGTGCAGACGAATGTGCGGAAAAAGTTGGGGACTGCAACCAAAAATGACCACGCATGGCTCTATGCCAGCGTCATCAGACCTATGATAGCATATGGGTCAGTAGTTTGGTGGAGTGATTCGAAGGGCCGAAGGCTCAGTGCTATTCAAAGGCAAGCTTGCCTGAGTGCCACTGGTGCAATGAAAACCACTCCAACAGCCGCTTTAGAGGTCCTCTCGAACCTGCCACCACTACAAATATAATATATTCAAGGCGAAGTCAGAGAGCAGCCGTGAGGTCAAACACCAATAAGCAACGCGCACGGTAAAGACTATACTGACTATAGAAAGCTATATGAAGAGTTGGAAAGCGACCCCATCATGGGAATGCCAACGGATGACATAATTCCAAAATATAGCTTCGAAAAAACTTTCAAAATAAGTATAACGGGAAGAGATGAGGCATGGAAGGAAGGACCTCCTATCAGTGCAGACATTGCTGTACGGACGGCTCCAAAACTGAGGAAGGATCAGGAGCTGGTATTTATGGGGCCAAGCCAAGCAAAGACAAAAATCTCACTGAGCTTAGGTAAATACGCGACGGTGTTTCAGGCAGAAGTTATTGCAATACATCATTGCGTGAAAGAATTGATAAGGCAAACCCATTGCAATCTATTCAGATAGCCAGGCGGCTATCAAAGCAGTCACATCTCTACAAGTCAACTCAAAACTAGTATGCATAGAAACCCTGAATGAACTGGGCAGTCAGAACAGACTGACTCTAGCATGGGTACCAGCACATATACAGGGTACGAGGGCAATGAAGAGACAGACTCACTTGCCCGAGCAGGAGCAAACAAAGCTCCTGAATGACCCAGAACCCTTCTGTAGTATTGCGAAAGCTATACAAAAGACTAACTAGTATCAAATCATGGATCCAAACCAAATCTCAAGAATGGTGGAACAACTCGCCAGGTATGAGACAGGCAAAAGAGTTTATTAAAAAACCATCGCCAACATTCACAGAATATCTACTGAGCCAGAAACGAAGTTCAACTAGGCATTGTAGGCTCAACAAACACATGAGTACGATAGGTCTGACTGAAGAACTGCTGTGCAGGTTCTGTCAGGAAGAAGAGGAAACAGCACTACACATACTTTGCCACTGTGAGGGCTTGTCAAGACTAAGGTTCCTTACGCTGGGTGAGGAAAAACCAGAAGCCCAAAGATACACAGGGGATCTGAAAGCTAGCCTATGGAGTCTCATAGAGAAGGCGGGGCTAGCCGAACAACTCTAATCAATTTTGAGGGCAGACACAATAGATCTGAAAAGGTCGCGGTGTAGAAGCAGATAGCCCGAAGGTCCCATTCTAAATCTAAATCTAAAAAAATCTACTTATGTATTAAACAATGTGGTTCGAAAGTGTGTCAACCGAGTTATAGCCATCGTTATTGTGTTTTCCAGTTTCTAAAGAGAAAGTATTATCAGTTTCACCCCTGTTATCGAACCCTGTAGTTTATTTTCGATTGGAACTTTCAGACATATTGAAGTGACAGTACCTAATATATTCTCTTATTTTATCTACCTGCACTTTTATGTCTACGTCATCTTCAAGGCTCTGAGAGGTAGTCTGGAATCTTCCCAGCAGAGCTCTTCCGTCTGTATCAGAACTGTGTATAAAAATAACTTTTTTGTAGTTGAAATATTTGAGCATGTCGACCCATACATCAGCTTGATGGGAATATGGTGGTACTGTCCTGAGAAATGAGACATGAATATTCTGAAAGAAATAAAAAAAAATAATTTGTGAGAACGAGAGACCAAAATAAGTATGAAGACAATTCACGAATTCGAAATTTATTTCTTTCCACAAAATTACTAAGGTACCTTATCTGAAAATGCTGAATCTCTTGATGAAATCCCGATGACAGGTATATGATAAAAGCCACTGGTGTACGAAACTGCAGCTGGTGATAAATCCCCTGTCAGGGGATGAGATACTACTACAGCATACACCTAAAGGTTAGATAATATTGTTATTTTTTAAAACAAATGTACCTATACTGAGTGTCCCTAAAAGGTCTGTACAAAATCTTAGCACATATCCCTGAGGTCAAAATAAACCGATTTAAAGCAACTTACGTCAGTCCTCTGATAGAGGGTGATAGAGGGTGGTGAAGATAAAAAATGAAATTCGACAAGTACACTCCAAGAATGTATTCTGAAGAATCTTTTTTTGCACTGCTAATTCACTGACCAAAAAACATCCAAGAATATAACAGCAAACATTTTTTATTTTAAATAATTCAAATAATCCTGTGCTGCATCGAACGTTAAAACGCGAAATATCTCGAAATCAACTTACTTCAGCGGATTATCACACGAGTATTTTTTCTGCTTGAAAAGGTCAGAAAAATATTTCCTCAGCAGAAAAAGTGAGAAACTACACTGAGAAAAAAGTTATGGTCATTCTAAACCATAAGACGTGCATTGACAAGCGCCATCTAATGGACACAGTGAAAAGGTGCCCGTATTCATGTTTCGCATCCCAAAAAAAAAACGAATATTAATTTTTGGAGTGATAAGTTTGTAAACGTCCATAAATTCTGAGGAACTCGATTTTTATTCTTCAATTTTACCACCCTGTATCTCGGAAACGAAGCAACTTCGGACTAGGTAGGTTGCTTAAAATCGGATCATTTTGACCTCAGAAAAACGTGCTGATATTTTGTTCAGACTTCAGGGACACGCTGTATAGACATTCTCATTTAGATGATGGATTACTATCGTTGTTCGGCATACAAAAAATGCCATTCTTCAAATTTCAACTCCAATATACAGGGTTTTCAGTTGGTTGAATGGACAAACTAGTGGTATTTTTCGATGATGTTATGTCAAAAAGTTCAATTTTTTACACGGCACACCTTTACGCCAGGTCGTGCATAAATGTATTGAAAATTATATCAAAAGATCAATCATGTGAAAAATGTGAAATGTGAAGAGTGGAAAAAATGTTATAAAGTGTGACCCACTTCTAATGGAAACACCCTTGTATCTTACGTAATCGTTGGATAAGGATCCTGAAATTTGCTGGAGCGAGAGATATACCAAAAATGCACTATATTATCAAGTGGGGTCATCTTCAGTGATTTACACTGCTCGCCAACACCCATGGAACCACCCCCATTTCCGGAAATTAATATAAGGAGTCAAAATAGGTTGAAAATCACTTTGGACTCGGAATCAGGACCCCCAATTCACTATCTATTCATAGTTTTACAAGAAAATTTGTCAGTAGAATATTCAGGAGAGTTCTGGACCCAAAGCGCTCTATGCTCAATCTGGCTCAAACGGTCATCGAGTTCCTCCAAGTGTAGCGATCGACGTTGCAGAGCTCCTGGTGTGTGAACTGAAGAACCCTGACGTCATGCATAACTTAGAATGTATCTAGGGTGCCTGATGGTTCCTAAATTTTGGTAACATTTTTCGTTGCCAGTCTTTGTCTAAGTCATCTAACTCTTTCACAAACCACTCAATGCAGTCGGTACCTCGGTAACTTTTATAGAATGATAAACTGTCATCAAAAGTACACTTTACATAATATCCCACACTAAATGTTTCATGTTTCTCACTTCTCATGGAAGCACCCCCGTATCTCACATAATTATTGAGGTAGGGTTCTGAAATTTGCAGGAGGAAGGGAAAGTCCAAAGATAAAGTCAGTTACGTAAGATACGGGGGTGCTTCCGTAAATAGTGCGACAAAATTTGATTTTTCAGAACTGAAAATTTTCCAGGAGAAATATGAATATTTAGTGAATTCGGCGTCCTGATTCCGAATCTGAATTGATTTTCGACCTATTTTGACTCCTACTATCATTTTCCGAAAATTGGGGTGGTTCCATGGCTGTTGGCGAGCAGTGTATATCACTGAAGATGACTCCACTTGGTCATAGAGTGCATTTTTGGTATATCTCTCGCTCCAGCAAATTTCAGGATCCTTACCCAACGATTACGTAAGATACAGGGGTTTTTCCATTAGTGGGTCACACTGTAGGAAGAAAAAGTGCTACTTTACGCCCGCTGAATCTGACGAAAATGTGAAACTTTACGCTCTGGCGTACATAAATGGTCATAGGACTCAAAAACTCACCTTACTGGCAATCAAGAATTTGCAAACGTTGAGAGCTGTTCGAATCGGGTTTGGATCCATCAGTATAGCTGTGTGATAATACGTCACTCCTTTTGGTACATATTGGGAGTCGAAATTGAGGTGCTGATAAAGGATTTGAATCATTATTTTATTATTGGTATTAATTTATGTCGTTAAAAATGATATTTATCTTTCGATGGGATTAAACAGTGATTTCGTAAAGTACTCAATAAATTCATTTTCAGCCAAAGTACCTAGGTATTCATTTCCGAGTGAACCACGTTTGAGTAATGTCGACCACGACAATTTTTTCATCGAGACAGCCCATGTATTACTTAATTTTACGAATCATTATGGAAAGCTAGTTTCAAAAATGTATTACACATGTGGTTTGTATACAGTTCGTTCATTAAATGCAATGCTCTCCTAAAGTAGTGGATACATTCAATTTCATCCATACTATCCATTTCTGGGAAATCTTCTGAATCAGGAGAGATTTTCATCTTCAATTTGACAGATTAATGAGAGGAAATCAAATATTCAGGGTACACGTTTGAGTTATGGCGAATTTTTCAAGAAAACACCCCATTTATCTAATTTTTGGAATGTCAATGGAAATGTGGATTCAGAATCATATCACCTTAAGGCCCGTTAAATTCAGTGCTCTCGTAAAATTGGGTCGAAATTAAAAAATACCGAAAACATAATTTCTCCTACACGAATCATTTTGTATGTATTGATTGAATTTGAAAGAATGCTTGAATGAATATAAAATTCTACGGCTTCGAGCGTTTTTTCAAACAGATATTCCTTCAATTTTCAACGAATTTATCCACAACTTCACAAAAATACTCAATTTGACGAACGCACTGTATATAAACTCTACGTGTTATATATTTTTGAGTTCAGCTTTCCATTGAGATTCCAAAAATCTAATGATTTATAGAGCGTTTCATTTGAAAAAATTGTCGCGGACGTAATAACTCACATGTGAATATTACACTTTTCCTCATAAATGTGGGAGATTGAAAATGGAAATCGTCTTGTTTCAGTAGATTGCACAGAAATGAATAGTTTGGCAATAAATATATCTATTTATTACTTTACGAGAGCACTCAATTCAAGGGACACACTGTATGTGTATGTATGTGTACTATATTTTTGAATTCAGATTTCCATCGAGATTCCACAAATTCAATAATATATATATGGGGTGTTCCATTTGAAAAAATTGCCGCGGACAGGCTTAACTCAAACGTGGAAAACCCTGTATGTCCTACTTTTCCGTATAAATTTAGCAAACTGAAAATAAATATCGTTTTGTTTCGGGAGATTTCTCAGAAATTGATAATTTGGCAAAAAATTAATTTATTCAGTATACTCTGCTAAAGCACTGTATAATCGTTTCGAAGAAATTGTGGCTTTAAATTTTTTGGTGGGTAAGAGAAGAGTTACTCGATCCTCCACCATAACTTCAAATTTGAATCAGTATGGCAGTAAGTAATATATGAGAACAAGGATATGAGAATATAAAAAGTTGATGTTTTTCTTGTTTGAGATAAATGCATTGAAAATTACTCATTGTTACTGGTTTTGAAAAATGAAAATGAGTGATACAATCTCGAACAATGAGTCAATTCTCAATTGATTTTTTGAAATTGCAACGTTTAGTGGAAAGTTGAATGAACTTGCAATTTTGGTGAAGGCACACATCGTTTTCCATTCAGACTTTACTGCTATCTGCTATCACCTCTACATCTACATTACTGTATTGGTAGATTTTCAAAAAATACTCATATGGTATACTTCTCTAATTGGGATACCTGATGATTACAGATGTTCTAAATATTCCAGTATAGTCGTTCTTTTAAGTATATCTGTATATCCTTGGGTTCGAATCTAATGAAACAGTAAAAATGAACCACATAGGTAGGTACCCCATTTTTGTATCACAAGATCAAACATCATAATATGATAAAATTTGTATATTTAATAATACAAAAAGTATTTATTCGAATACTTACGTCAATAGTTTCTTTGAAATATTTTTCACTCTCATTACTGCTCAGAACTCCCCCAATGTTAAACACTGTTGGATTAGGAGCATTCCAATCTCTTTGATTAGCTAACACTAACACAAAAACAAAATTGCAAAATACCAAAATTTTAATATTAGTTCTCCACATTTTTCAATATTTTTAGTTTGATGGGAGTAACACCGCTCCCGTTGTAACTAGGCGGTAAACTCGGCATACTAGAGACATTTTAATAATATTCCTGACCACATCCTGACTATATAATACTAGCTGTACCCGCTACGCTACTTAAGAAAATAAAATCTAAGGAAAGACAGTATATAACCAAAATTATTGAATTTATTTCGAGTCATTTCATTGATTATATAGCTGACCCGGCTAAAGTTGTTTTGCTTTGTATATTCCAAGAGGTAATACTTTTCATGGTAAAATATAGTTGGCGAATGGTGAATACTGTGTTGTTGATCTACCAAAATTTCAAAATTCATATAAGTAGGTTTATTATAAAACTGCTGCGCTACCTCTTCAACCTTGGATTAAGTGGCAAGAGAACATTAGCAAAGTTTATAATACCCTACGTTGCCATGGAACTTCATCAGATGATATCGATTTAGTGAGATCTTGAAATGGACCAAATATACAGGATGATTATCAAAAATTATTGAAACGTATGCATAATATCATTCTATATTTTTTGGGATTGTGTCTCCTCGATCGTTTCTATGAAATAAAACGATCGAGTACCTATTTATGAAAACATGTATTGTGTCCACAATTATTGTAATTTTGTTGAATTTTATCTGAATTCTATATACGTACTTATATAAAAAGTCAGATCATATTTGACCATCCAGATTTTGGTTTGAATTTATTATGCATTATTTGAGTATATCTCACAGAAAGTTTGATAATTATATATGAGTGGAATTCGTGTTTTAGCGGAAATGGCATATTGATGCATTTTTTTTTAATATATCACACGGAAAGTTTGATTTCATGAATACATAAACATCTATAGGGGGAGTAAGGTGTTTCACAGTTTCATTAATTGGAAATATTTCAACTTTGAAATCCTGAGCCCAAAATATGAAGATTCAACCCAAATCACCAAGATAAAATGTGTCTCCTGTCTGAGTTTCATCGTGGTTGCATCCTCTGGTAACTTCTAAATGTCAGGTATATATATGTCTATTGAGATTGCTATATTCAATCCTTCATAATTCAAAAACTTCCTGGCGCAGCATCCTTCGAGGGTAGAGTAATATTGATTTTTCATTGGACGTTTTTTAATTTGTATAGGTACGTATTTACTGAATGTCTCAGAATACCGTTCGCGAGGTATAGTTTTGCAGATGAAAATAAGAAAAAAAAAATCCTATATCAACAACCAAAAATGCTTCCGAAGAGCTCTAGAGTTCTTTGAAGCTAAGTCCGTTTTCTTCGATTATCTTTGTCATCAATGATCCTTTAGAATCACGTAATTCGCTACTTAAGGTTGATATTCGATCTTACTAATCGTTTCGTGTGGTACGGAAAACATGGTTTTATTTTCAGGGAGGTGCGAAATTCGTAACCATGTTATGAAAATGTCCCAATAATACTGTAAGAGTATCGTTCTGAAAAACATTTCATGCTGTCTGGGGGTTGGAACACTTTGTCACATTTTTATCTACATATTTTTGAGAAAAGTACTGTTGTGGTGTCGAGTATCGACGTCAGAACGTACGTTAGAAATATCGGAATTTACCGCATCCTGCCATCATTTCATAAATGAAGCGGACACCCCATGGTCCCTGCTTATTCCTGGTCCGAGACGCTCGTGATTCATCGGCTTCAATCATAGAAATCATAATTATTATACAGGGGGTGTCCCTTAAATGTCTGTACAAAATGTCATCACATATTTCTGACGTCAAAACGAGCCGATATAAAGCGATCGACTTACCTCAGTCCAAAGTTTTGCTTCGTTTCCGAGATACATATGGTGATGAAGTTAAAAACAATAAAAATCGAATTTCTCATAATTTATGAACATATTTTTATGAATTTGATATTTGTTTTTTTTTGGGATGCGAAACACGAATACAAGCACCTTTTCTCTGAGGCAAATAGAGGGCGATTACCAATGATCCTTTTATGGTTTAGAATGGCCATAACATTTTTCTCAGTGTAGTTTTTTACTCGATCCGTTGAGGAAATATTTGTCTGAACATTGTTATGCAAAAAAGATACTCTTGTGAGTCTTGTGATAATCCGCTAAAGTATAAGCCGATTTAGAGATATTTCGGTTTTCAATATTCGATGTGCAGCACCAGAATATTATTTTGAATAAAAAATAATAATTGCCGTTATCTTCTTGGATGTAGACCATCAGAGCAAGAGTTCTAAATGAGAAAGGGTTTTAAGATCTAAGATCTAATTCAAGAAATCAGAACTCTATATTTGTGTTCCGTGTAGATTTGATAAACATCTCAGTGCTATATGCCATGCCATATTATGAAAAAAGAAGACTGACTTTGACGGACAGCCTACCGCCAAAGTGAAAACATTTAACCTAGAATCTGTTGGTTTTTGATTTTTTTCCATGTATTTTCATATTATTATTATATTATCTTTATACCTACCTTCTACCTTGTATTTTCTAGAAGGTTGATTCTATAGTAACTTCATTTACGGACAGTTCTTCCAAGGAAGGTATAGAGACTTTGTTTTTGTAGATATTTTTAAAATTCTTTGGTCAAAGTTGACAATGTTATTGTAATGAAGGCTCATTACAAAACAACCTATCATTCTTGTAGTCTGCTACTTCAAGCTCTCATTTATTCATTTTTGAATTCCAGATGGCAAGTTGTAGTGGATATAATGGCCTCAAAAGTGATGATGGAGAAATGTCTTTTTATAGAAAAGATGCTCTTTCTGTAGTAACATTCAAAATTGTTTACAATCAAGAAGCATACAAGAAGAAACATTTCCTGGAATTCAAACCAACTATGGCTCACCAGATTTTTGGGGAGAGTGAAAGTGTATTTGGATACAGATCTTTATCCATAGCCTTGTATTTCCTTCACAACTCTTGCAATTGCTATGTTGATGTTAAATCTTCTGGCAGAATAAGCAGTTTATATAAAGCTGATAATATAATGGAGAATATGAATTCTTGGCTTCCTGAAAATTTCACCACTGATGAGAGAAAATTCTTGGAACTGCTGGATAAAGAAAAACATGACTTAGTTTTTGGAAGTATACTGGCTGAATTCAAAGATACTAAAACAAACCAACTATTCAGAGAAAAACAAGTACATGCCACCTACAAGATTACATTGTGTGATGTTAATGATGAAAGCTTTAAGGATTTCCATAGAAGATTTGAAACATTTATTGTATGGTACATTGATGGTGCCAACTTCATTGATTTAGAAGATGAAAGATGGCTCATCTTCTATGTATATGAAGAAATCATAGATCCAGAAACAAAAAGGTCTTACATTACTCCAGTAGGATTTTGCAGTGTTTATAAGTTTTTTGCATATCCAAGTAACATCAGACCAAGAATCAGTCAATTCTTCATTCTACCATCCCATCAGAGAAGAGGAATTGGGAAGATGCTATATGGAACAGTCATGAACAAACTGAGAGATATGCCTGAAGTTGTAGATGTTACAGTTGAGGAGCCAACAACAACATTCCAAAGAATGAGAGACTTGGATGATTGTTTATCTATTCATCATGCTCTGAAAGACACTAAAGTCTATACCATCACTAGCAGTCCTAAGAAAATCTATGAAGTCATGAGAAAGTACAAAATTTGCAAAAAGCAGTGCCAACGCATCTATGATATTCTATTAGGCTCAGAGACCAGCAAAAAAAATGAAGAATATAGAAATTATTTGAACAGTATTAAAAAACGTATTAGTGCAGATGCAGAAAGGGAATCTAGAGGAAGTAAAAGACTGTGTAATGTAGAAGGGCTTACCCTGAAAATGGAACATACAGATAAAAATGGTTTGATTGAGGCAGAGTATAAGAAATATGTGGATGACATTGAGCAATCTATCATATCCTTCAAAAAATATAAAAAGTGAAGGATGAAAAGATTTTATGATCTGTTCGAAATTCTTGTTATTAAAAAATGTTGAAAGTAATACAAATTGAAATAAAATTACAATCAGGCCAGTATGTTCTTGGAAACTCAGAAGATTTTTTAGAGTATGATTTAATTTGGGATTTGTTTTTATGATTAGAAATGTAAGTACCTATATGATTTGTGCTGATTTTTGTAAAGTTTTTTGATGAAAACTTTTGATGGAAATATCTTAACTTAACTGATCCTACAATTTTTCCAAAGGCAAAAATTAAAAGGATGATTATTGTCAAACCAACTTTTTTTATTTCAAACATAAAAAAACAATAAACACAAAAATTTTATTCCTCACTAACTGATACCATTTGAATGGTTAATATGCTAATAATCACATGTAATCACTAATTATACAAAGATTCAAATTCAAAAAAAATATAGTGTGTTCTGAATAACTGAGATGTTCATGCTAATATCTGAAATTTACTAACTTCTAATAACCTATTTACAAACCTTAAAAAGAAAATCAGTCTTAAATCTGGTAAATTTGATATAACTTTCTGTCAAACATCAATATTTTCTTATAAACTGGTGAAATATTCAAATGGTTCACAATGGTGTAATACTGAGAAGTTCTATTCAAATTGAAATAACTGATAATGTACTTTCTAGATTCATTTCTGGCCAATTCAAGTAATGAAGGAAACATTGGTGAAATTTCTGGAAAGTTTCTGAACCCATCATTAGCAAAATCTAGCATCCTCTCATCATTGAACTCTTTGAGACATATATCAAACAACCTATGGCAAGCCCAGAAACTAAAAGCATGTTTTACATCTTCTCTCAATTTTGCTACATTTGTCCACCTATCACTTATCATCAATAATTCATCACATCTTCTTTTGATATCAGTGTTTATATCAAAGATTAACCTAGATGTGATCATGAATGGTGACCAGTTACTTCTATAGTCCATAAAAAGTAAGATTTTGAATAATTCACAACAACCAAAATTTATGAGTGTTTCATGAATAACAAAAGTATCAACCTCAAATCCATGCTGAAGTAAAAGACAGGTTAGTTTGGAAATGCTATCAAGATTTAACCAGTTATTTATAGTTGATTTTTCAATGAGGAAAGCTAAGTCTTTACTAGATGTATTGGCTGCAATCACTGTTAGAACAGAACTTTGAGAATGGTCAATAATAATATCAATGTAATTTTGCAAAAACTTATGGTCCAATTGAAAAAATAAGTCTAGTAGACGGATATCAGAGGCTTCTTCAGGACCCAGTCTTTCCCATACAAGCTTGAATTTTTTTGTGTTAGGTACCCTAAGGCATACACTATATGCATGTAGGTCTACAATAGCACCTCTATTTATAATTTCTTCAGTAAGTGTTGTATTATGTGATAAGGCCAGTGCTAAAGTGCTCATCCCAACAGCATCACATATGTTGAAATTGTCAGTGTATTCAAAAAGGGCCTCTTGTATTTCAACATTCCCTACAATCAGGGCCTTCATGAAGGGGTTCAAATTGTTCCCACCAACTCTATTACCATCAGCATTGTAATAGAGGAACATGCACACTGTTTCCAAGTACCCCTCAGCTACAGCATCATGCAAAGGCATATCATTACTATAATCTTCTACATCTAACACTGCTCCACTCTTTATCAACAAATGTGCAATATCTGGATAATGAACAGATGCATGTAGGGGTGTGATATCTTCATAATTTGATATATTAACATTAGCTCCATTGTCTATCAGGCACTTTGTCAATTCAATATGGCCATATTTGACTGCTAGAAAAAGAGGTGTCTGACCTAGGAAATTTCTTCTGTTGATAATTATATCTTCATTGGACAGTAAGTACTTCAGAATTTCTATGCTGAAAAATTTGAAATACTCAAATGTATATTTTTCTTGACTTGAAATGGGGACTTTACTCACTTGTTCTTCATCACTGATACATGCATTGCAGTATTTCCAGTATTATCATTTAAGTTAATAGATTTTCCTGCTTCCACTAACTCCTTGAGTCTTCCCAAATCTCCATTCACAACAGCTTTAAGTACACCAGATACAAGTAATGGGTCATCATATTGGAATATTGGTTGACAGTTTGCATGGTTCTTCAAGAAATTAAACCAGTATGAATGACCAATAAACAAATGTGTATAATATGGAATATATATTGATAGAAAACAGAAATGAGTGCCATATATATGAAAACTAAACCATGTTTTATACTAGCTGCTATAGTAGGTAACAACATGATGAAAATACTTAGGTAATCAAAGGATCAGCATTAGCTATATAATCATCCCAAATCTCGACCCCAAATTGAAGTGATTTGTTATTTCAATTGATGATTACTCTGACAAAGAATAGGTGTACTGGACATCACATACCACTGGGAATAGCTCTTCATCTGATGAATCATCTGAATGTGAAGCTGAAGACATGATTATTTTAGAATGCAAATTTTCTAAGGCACCAGAAGTGAATGAAGATGATATTGTTAATAATTCCAAAAAACCCGAAATAGCTCAATTTGTTCAATTTTAAATCCAGTTGTTACCATGCATCATTATTATTATTAATTACTCAAGGCCCAAGGTCAAATAATCGATCATACAACATACATAAAAGAAAAATAAATAATGATTCCACCATGATAATACCAATTTCAAATAATATTTCTTCCCGCCTTTGTCATAAGCTGTCATAAGTCATGAATTCATTCTTTTTGGACGGAGAGGTCTGTTCGTTCGAGTTGCTGAACTTGCTAAAATTGATTTTGTTTGCATTAATCCCATTGACTCATTGTTGGCATAATGTGCAAAGAGAGAGAGTCATAGAAAAAAATCAAGTTCATAGGGATTCCCTTTCGTGCGCACCAAACGATGAAAAAGAGCAAACACTATGATTACTGTGGTGAGACTAAGGGTGAGACCAATGACGGCTAAATGGACTGTCTGACAGTCCATTTAGCCGTCATTGGTGAGACGTACAATTCTAGCTACACTCAAATACGTCAGTTTGCATCGAGGGAACCTAGCTACACTCTCTACCTGCTGAACTTAATTTTTTTCTATGACTCTCTCTGTTCACATCATACCATGAACAGAGACAATCTTCAGCAATTTCCAGAATAGATATCTAGCCGTCATTGAGCAGCACGAGCTAGGCACGAACTAGCACAAACGAATAGACTTTTTGTTGAGTTGTGCTGGTTGTGCAAATTGTAATAGCGGATACACAGAAACCATCTGCGAATCGTCCCGAATGCGCGCGCATATATATATCAATACAGATCTGCAGGTCCCAGGTTCGATTCGCTATGAACTTAATCTTTTTTTAACAACTTTTTTTCACCAATGTATCTTTACTTCATTCTGGTTTAGCTTCCTCAAAAAATATCGAATGTCGAATAGGTTAGTGCGTTTAGGATAAACAGTCTCATTTTATTCAATTTTGTTGAAAAACTTGACTTACCATTGATCAATGTGTATTTACTTCATTCTGGTTTTCCTTCCTCAAAAAATATTGCAATTAGGAATAGGTTAGTTTGTTCAGGATAAATAGACTCAATCCATTTAATTTTGTTGAATACTATATTTTTATATGACTGAAATTTTCCACTTCATCCTATTTTCTTTTCTCGAAAAGATTCGGATTCAATCACGATTCATTTTGAATGCACCGCCATAGCTAGAATCGTTCTGATTGGTTCATACACTCGGGACGATTTGCAGATAGTTTCTGTGTATCCGCTAGTCAAATTGTTGGGTGCCGTCCTTGTGATTGACGGCTGTGTCTGACATATTGAATATCGCTGTCGTTATTTTGAGGATGACAGTGCTTTTTGAGAAATATTAGTAATTGTGAAAATATGGCTGGTGCAATGTTGTTTGAAAGAGCACAATCCGTTCCTTCTCAACACGAGAAACTTTTGAATTTGAAGAGAAATGAAGACGAGGATAATGATGACCAGAACATTGTTAATAAAGAGCAAGACATCCTCAATCTGGGAGAAAAATACAAGAAAGAGGGTAAGGCCAAAGAACTTGCTGAATTGATAAAAGCCACTAGACCTTTCCTTGGCATGATAAGCAAGGCAAAAGCTGCAAAGTTGGTGCGATCTTTGGTCGATTACTTCCTTGATTTAGAAGCAGGCATTGGTATAGAAGTACAGCTATGCAAGGAATGTATAGAGTGGGCAAAGGAAGAAAGAAGAACTTTTCTGCGACAATCTTTGGAAGCCCGACTGATTGCTCTTTATTTTGATACAGGAATGTACAATGAAGCTCTGCAACTAGAGTCCACTTTGTTGAAAGAACTGAAAAAGTTGGATGACAAAAATTTGTTAGTTGAAGTTCAGTTGCTTGAAAGTAAAACATATCATGCCCTGAGTAATCTACCCAAAGCTCGTGCAGCACTAACATCTGCTCGTACTACAGCAAATGCCATTTACTGTCCTCCAAAAATGCAAGCAGCATTGGATCTCCAGTCAGGTGTATTGCATGCTGCTGATGAAAAGGATTTCAAAACTGCTTACTCATATTTCTATGAAGCATTTGAAGGATTTGACAGTGTAGAAGCCCCAAAAGCACTCACAGCTTTAAAATACATGCTTTTGTCAAAGATCATGGTCAATAGTCCTGAAGATGTTCAACAAATTGTAAGTGGCAAATTGGCAATCAAATATGCTGGACCTGATATTGATGCAATGAAGGCTGTTGCCCAAGCAGCTCACAAAAGATCATTGGCAGATTTCCAACAAGCTGTCAAACAGTTCAAGCATGAACTTGAAGATGATGTTATTGTTAGAGCACATTTAGGAACACTCTATGACAATATGTTGGAACAAAATTTGTGCAGAATCATTGAGCCATATTCTAGAGTGCAAGTAGATTACATTGCAAAAACAATCAAGCTTCCTATGGTACAAGTAGAAAAGAAGCTGTCACAGATGATTCTTGATGCCAAGTTTCATGGTATATTAGACCAGGGAGAAGGTTGGTTGATTTACATATTATATAAACATATATCAAAGTAATGTTTATAGATTAGTACCCAATTCAATGATTCGGAAATTTCATTCAGTTGTAAATTACTGTGTTGACATCCATTTAAAAAAATATATTGGTATTTTTGAAATATTTTCTCAGCTTGATGCTAAAGCCAGTAGACCATTGTATTAATATAGTGAAGGAATATATTTATGAGTATTGGATATCCCCAAAATATTGAAATTGAATCACTTGATTACAATATTCTTGTAATTCAAGGATATTTTACTGAACTGTGATAATGATGATTGAATTTTCTTTTGCAGGTGTTCTAATTGTGTTTGAGGAAACTCCAGTAGACAAGACTTATGAAATGGCTCTAGAGACAATACAAAGCATGAGTAAAGTAGTTGATACACTTTATCAAAAAGCTAAAAAATTGTCCTAGGTGCAATGTAATAATTGAACTAAATTTAAAAGTGACTGTATTTTCTCAATTTTCAAAATATGTCTTATAACTTTATTTTACTTACCATTTTTGTTTGGCATAATTATTATGATGATGTAATTCAAATTTATGAATAGTTGATAATACAAACTAACAAAATTTACAGTTTCCCTTTGAGTTGTGATTTAGTTTTTTTAACAATTTCATAGGCTAACCTCCTTGAGCATTTTTCAATTTGAACTTTGGGGTTAAGGATTCATGGATTCAAATTTAGTTTTTTTTTGTATTTCATTGATTTTGTAAATATTGAAAAGTGCTGACAGTGGAATGAAGAAAGAACTAAGAATCAATTTTTCATAGCTGTAATTATTTAATAATGCTTGATATTAAATGGATGTTTGAGTAGAGTTTCTTTATCATATTTATCCTCATTCAAGTAAATACCGAGGTAAATACTAATATAAGTTGAGAAAATCCCAACTATTCTATAAGAATTCTTTGATGAAAGCCAGAATCATACTGAAGAACAGAAGCAACTAACACATGTCAAAATAATTCCTCCAAGGATTACATGTTCCCTCTTAACAATTTGACAGATTACTATGCATCCAAGAATGCATTCTCATCTCTCAAACATGGGTTTAAAGAGACACAGCATCAAAAATGGCCACGTGGCACTCAATCATTGTTGAAGACCCGATATAACAATAACCTGAAATAAACAACGGAACTATGGAGAAAATCATGGTTTCTTTTTCGCAACGCGACAACATTCTCGGTATTCCTCGTAGCAAAGCTTGTAGCCTTTGATTAGCGGTGTTGCCACGAAAGTGGTTTAGTAGTTCTGAAGGGTAGTTTTTCATTATTCTTCATAATTCTTATTGATAGTTTGTGAAATTCAGTGTGGTGTGAAATGGTTCGCCAGTGCCAAGGGTAGAAAACTAGACAATTCAAACCATTATGCTTCCTTTCACAGCTCAAATACCTATTTGTTCACCATGTCCTCATTTATATGAGGCATTGCCAATATGTATAACAACATCAAGGAATCATTTGGGCAAATCAAATATACAGGGTTTTTCACTTGAAACTCGGCATGTCGTTATCTCGCAAACGAATAGGAACATAACATTTTAACACCTCAAGTAGTGTAACGGAGGGATTCCCACCTTCTCATCGATGTATATAAGTCATACCTTCGATATCCCGGGAAAAAAACAGTATATCTAAATGTACACGCTATAATTTATTACTTTCGTTCCTCCGTCGTTCGCCGCGTGTGTGCTCTACGTGGCGCTCGGGTGGTCTGCTACAAACCATGCGGCCACGCCGAGTTTGATAGCAGCAGAATTCCACATGAACTTTGAATCATGAGAAAATATGCATTTTTAACAAAGTTATTGAATAATTTGTCCCCCCGCCGATGTGTAAATACACGGACTGTGCTCTCCGGCATACAACACAAGCTCATTATTCGAGGTGCGCTTCGTGCCGTTTTTCTCGAAACCGGACAAATTTTCGAGAAAAATGATAAGGACCATTTTTGTAGAAAATTAACTAAACTTCAATTTTTATCTGAACCGAAAATCTCTAACTGCCATATTTTAGGAGATATTGGCTGAAAACCTATTTTACTGGTCTTTTGGGGCCATTTTCTCCGCCATCCCACGCGTTTTTCAGTCAAACTTTGTCTCATGTTTAATGAGGTACCAAAAGCTACTTCCAACCGGAAGATGAAGATAGTGCGTAATTAACGTTAACTTTGCCTCTTTTTCCTCCTTCATTTATTGGACTAATTTCAACTCAAATAATGCAAAAACGCTTGAATTGAACCAAGAAAACACATTTCTGTATTGTTATTTTATGTTCCTAGTTACGTACATGCCTATTTGATTTTCCTTTTTTATTCTAACATATACCTATTCATTTCCCTTGTTATTTATTATGTGAACACTAAAGGATTATGTTTTTGATTTTATTCCACAACATCCTATTTGTTATATTATATTTCTCATTTTGTTCATCAAACTTCTATATGAAAAAAAAACTGGTGTGCGTAGAACTTTCATGGTATAGGTACACTGCTGCTTATATGATTATGCCGGTCTTACGGTACGCGGCACCCGGCACGCGAGTTTGCTGTTTTACTCCCATCCTAGAAAACGTCCAACGTGCCTGTAGAATTTATTATCACTTCAAAAATGTGTGATGGGAAAAAATCCAGAAACCTGAAAGATTAGGAATATTTTTGAGTCTGAAGGACGGCGCGTCCATCATAGCACCAGGCGGAAAATCACCATAAACCGGCACTGGGTAAACCATACCAAGTACTCATTCGTTAATAATGGTCTATGTGAGAAACATTTCAATTGCCGAAAACAAGAACAGACAAAAACGCATTTTGAAAAACTGTATTAATCATTATTAATAATAACAAATATTTAAACAATTTATAGTAGATGATATGGTCAAACGACGTAACCTGAATTGATAATGGGTCCTGGTTTACAGTTATATATTTTAATTACATTTCTATATGGTGGTGGTTGGGGAAATTGGTTAGGGGGTTTAAACATATTTTTATACTTCTCATCTAGGCTGATTGTCATCGTCACTGAAGCAGCATCTCTCATAGAAGAATGCCTTGGTGGTGGCGGTGGTGGATTTAAATTATTACTCATAGGTGGCACCTGAAAATATAACAAAAAAATGTGCAGAAAACGTTCAAGGTTGAATAATTGCCGAATAGAAGTATAACAATTTTTATAACTGATTGGTGGCATCATAAAATACAATAATACGAAATTTCCATGAAACGTTTCTAATGAAAAACGGTCCAAGAGGAGTACTAGAATGGGGAAGTTTCCCATATTCAGTTTTTTTATTTCTCTAAAAAGTTTATGAAACAACACCTCAGAAAAGAATCAGAGAATTAGTTCAGGACCCTTCACTATTTTACTGACGTCATGTTCAAAGATTTTGCTAACGCGACCATGACCTTGACGTTGAATTTATTTATTTAAAAAAATCCGAATGTTTAGGTATTGAAAAAGTCTGTATTGACTAGTTCTAATATAAAAATGATATAAATCATTTCAATATGGGTATTTTATATCGCCAAAACATAACATGTTATATTGCCAAAACAACGCTAATCAGTGCACAACTAATTTAATGAAACTTCTTTATTGTTTAATCGATAAAAAAAAAAAAAAAAAAAATTGTAACAGCAATACCTCGAAAAATTCATTTTATTGAAAAAGATATCATCAGGTATGATACATTCCCTCTGCCAGATGGATCAATTGGAAAAAATTTGTTACGAGCACCAAAGTTAGTCAAAACCGCAGCTCCTTAAATTTTTCCAAATTTACCAAAATATTTTTCAAAACCAGCCAAACCATAAAAAATTGATCCAAATGAAAGACGTCAGAAATATTTAGATATTCAAAGTAATATAATGGAACAGTTTGAAAAATCATACCTCATCCACAACTATGAACAGTTAGTTAGGGAATATGTTGAGAAAGTTAAAATTGATACTTGGAAAATCCATAAGACTGATGATAAATTGTATTTTTATGAATTGGATTTGCAAGCAAATGTTTTTCATCCCAATGATGTAAATACTTTACAAATCGTTTCTCAAGTTATAATATCCAATGAGATGGAGGTCCAAGTTTTTCTTGGTAATAATAAACTTGGATTCAATGAATTGAAATGGATTCTTACTCATAATATGAAATGGAATAGATGGTCACAACTTGAAATTAATTATTTTATCAGTAAAACTTCCAATGAAGAATTCGATATCTTCATAAGTTTTATTTTATCAAAATGTTCAAAATTACGGCTTCAGTTCATGACCAAGGGAATTATTCAACCACATTATTCCTCCTTCTTCACTCTGTAAGTTCACTCTCGTGTATTTTTTACCTATTCGACAAAATAATCCGAGAAAATTACGTTAAACCAAACATTCAAAGCTCGCGCACATATAAAAACCATTGTATTGCTAGGCGCGAATGGGACCGACGGTTTCCGTTCGTGCGACATTGCCATTATCTCAGCACGGCTTGATAGTTGAAGACGGCTGTGACATTACCCTATATGATTTTATTTCAATTTATTTATGTAACATGTTTGTCAAGTTTTACTATTGTTTGTATTATTATTAGTGTAACATTATTTTAATATTTTACTATTTTATATTGACCTTAGGTCCTGTCGACCTACATGCTTTGTAACCATGATGTATTTTGTCGTTGATTGATATATTACGCTTACGCTGGGAAGATGCCCAACCTGTGTTATTTGCGTGTCGATGCCCCGCTCATCCCCTCGTCTATCGTTTAGCCACTGTGAGGTAGCGACTCCACTAGGCACACAGAACATGTCTGAACTAATTGTACAGATTACTATACTTTTGTACAGAATTACAGATCCCATCCCACCGCGTGCCATCGCTCCAGAAATTTTTGTTTATCCTTGTCTTCTACGATAAGACCCGACCCGCCCGACCGGTTCCGATAAAAACATGTTTGCTACGGTCGGTGAATCCCATGGACGTATATGGGGAATCCGCAATCCGCAACAATAACAACGGGTTGCAAGTATTGATTTTTCCCTCGGTTCCTTGCGGAAGAGGAAAAAACATATTATGATCTCTCACTCAGTTGGGTTCCTACTCCGTGGCGTTTTTTTAAATTCCCTTGTGAATAACTTGTCATACTTTGCTTAGACAATCTCTGCTTAGACCAATATATATGTATATCTGGATGGAAAATCATCTCACGCCTTTTTCGTTGATTATTTTTTTCACTCAATTTGTGTCCATATTAAAGTTTTGAAAAAATGAAATAAAATTCATCATCTATAATAGGCATAATATACAGAGTGAGTCATAACTATTGGAACATATATAGAATTCATTTATTTATTGGATTACAAGAGTTGAAGCTGCAAGCTTATGAACCATTTTTTACAGTATCTAGTTGTCGAAAAATATGAATTCTTTTTTGGTATATTTATTTATTCATTTATTTATTTAATATTAATACATCCAGCAGGCTTACGCCGATTTACAGGTGTATGTAATAATAATATTAGTAATATTAGTTGGATCGCTAAAATAAATATATATCTATATCTATACATAACTCGAAAAAAATATATAAACTGAGATATGTGAAACTAGTTCCTCAAGGCACTAAATAGTCTATGCTTGAATTGAGTCAGCGAAAGAAAAAAAAAAGATTAGAAGAGATAAAAACAAAATCAACAGAAAACAGCTACATTTCCAGTCTATATGCCACGATATATAATCATGAAATCGGCGTTGATATTTTGTGATACCAGTAACTTTTTCTGAGTAGAATCGATTTTGCCGCTCCAGAACAACGGAGTACAGACTACGGAACGCTCAGAATCTCCGCCCTAACAACACAGGGATGTTCTAGGTATACGTACCCCTTATTTTGTCACACGGTACAAGGACATAATTTGGGTATCCAGGGGATGTCCCGCAGTGGTTGTCCAGTGGACATCCGGCCCGGTACATCCATAGGTTATCCTATTCGTGTCCCTGGAATATCTGATATCTATTTCACATCAGAGTCATTGACTTACATCAAAATATTGAGTTGAATTTTCATGAAAATCCGGTAAATAATTGTAATGAAAATAAAGAAAATTGTCTCAGAACTTCTCAAGAAATGACCATTTTTCGCAAACAGAAATCGTAAATGCATAATGCCCCTCATTTTTAAACATCCACGAATGATAATAATAATTATACCCAAATCCTAACAAAGTTGTATTTATTCAGGTTTCTGCAGTTTAGTCCTGTTTAAAAATCTGTTTGGCACATAAATCTTCAGAAGGCATATCAGCCAATGGAGTAAGGTGCGTGCCTGATAAGCTAAAGGTCCCGTGTTCAAACCCTACTCGACCTACATTTTTTTCTTTTGTCGAAGGGATTTCCCTGGAATATCCTTGCGACCCCCTAGGGATATCTTTTCTTCGTTCTTGGTACATCCCAGGGATGTACCAGATGGAAATCCTTTGGATGCTTTTTTTGTCAGCCAGCTGATGTCCATGGGACGTCCCTAGTATGTACTCTGTCCCGACAAAGGATATCTCTGAGATGTCCTTGTATAAAATTAGGGACGTCCCTGGGATGTCCCTAGGATGTACTTGTGTTGTTAGGGCGACAAACGACGTCTTGGCAGCCCTATCGCCGACAAACGCACCGAGTCAGCCGTCCCACAACTCCCACAAGTCAAAGTATAAAATACTTTGGATTGATAGCGGTATACAATTGTCACGCAATGTTCATCGTTTTTCATGTGATAAATATCATGCAGTAATTTCAATAATAAAAATCTCAAAAATTGTACATAGCTCTGACAAGAAAATGATTTGCGACAGTGAATTATAGTTTGATTTAGTAATTCGACATAATGAAATATGAAATTCCACTCAAACAGACCCATTTAGATTCAGTTCTAGGGCAAAATACACTAAGGTGACAACACTGGTCCGGGTTCGTGAATTTCAATCAAATTCATGAGCAGCTTATATATTGATATCCGCTGACCAGTTTATTCCACAATCGCCAAAAATGGAAACATTTATTATTGAGATTCACTCCAATTCGATTTCTATAAACTGTTTTCATGATCACACGTCCGTGATGCACTCGCGTTAGAAGCACATCCAGTACAACTATTACTAACAAATTCGAATTTACCGCCATATTAGTTAAAATCGTACTGATTGATCATGGATTCGATACAAGCGTCAAGCAAGATTATGGATTGTTTAATTGTTCCAAGTCGCACGCCATCTGCATTCCAATAGATTCTCTTCGTAAGTGGCGCACCTGCCAGTCAAATTACGAAGTATTGCTCCGACATCGTTCGACACTATCGCCGCCACTATGTGAGATTTCGAACTATGGTACGCCATCTAGTTGTGAGATTTTTTTGGACCTCGTTTTGCCCCATAAGGTTGGGCATCTTCCCAGCGTAAGCGTAATATATCAATCAACGATTTTGTGTAACAATAAAGTATAATTCTCTCTCTCTCTCTCTCACTCTCTCTCATTTCTGAAGACCTGTTGTAACACTCACCGCCGGCGGTCTGATGGTCTGCGTCTTGTGAGGCGGCGGCGGCGGGGCGTGACTAGGCGCCTGCGGGATGCTGGCGACGGGCGGCGGCGGGGGCGGCGCGTGGCTCGGGTGCTTCACCGCGCCCAACTTCGGCGGCGGCGGCGGGTGGGGCTGACTAGGGGGAGGCTGGTGGAAGGGGGCAGGAGGCGGAGGCGGCGGCTGGGTCGGTATCTGGAACAGTCGAGTCGGATATTCACGATCATTTACCGAATTACAATTACCTAAAGAAGATGCAAAACGACAAATGATTTGGGAAGTCTGTTGAAAAATTGCTTCTCAAGGCATACTATAATTTATTCAATGAACTCAATATAAACAACTGGAAGGGACTCTCTGTGAACGACGAGTGAGGCAAAAATATTGTTCAGGCAACCCGCAGTGTTTACCGCTTATGTTGGCTAATGGGAAGCGCTCGCATTATTTGAAATATTTTCTCGTTTACTGCTTATATTTAAGAGTGGTGTAGTGTAGTGTTAACTCACTTCTCTTTAATGTAGAAAAAACTAAAGTAATGCGATTTCATCATCGGCAAAAACGTTGCTCAAATATAGATATATCTGTGCATGGTGATCTGCTGGGAAATGTTGATGAGTTAACATTCCAGGAATCGGCACAGATGAATGTTTAACATGGAAATACAATACAAATTGATAAAGAAACTAAATTCTCTCTGTTTTATACAATACTTACAGAAGAACAGTTGTTGTTGCTCTATCATGCTCAAGTTTCCTCCCGAATCCGTTATGATATAAATTTTTGGGGTAACTCTATTCTATCCCCGGATGTTTTTATTGTACAGAAAAGAATTATAAGAATAATAGCAGGCATACCTAGTCAACAATCTTGCCGACATATTTTTAATAGCCTTTACATTTTAACTGTCATTGGTGTTTTTTTTGTATTTGAATTATGTGTTTATATATTTTTGAACAAAGAAAAATTCATTACTAATAGGAATATACGTGGTATGAGTACAAGACAATGTGACAATTATCACATTACAATGTGTAAATATGAGATTACACGTAACTCTCCCAATTACTTTGGACTCAAAGTTTCCAATAAACTTCCCAGTCGATTGAAAAACTTCAAAAAACGCAGTCATTTCAAAACGAACTTGAAGCAATTCCTACTGGAAATGAATTCCTATACTTTAGAAGAATATTTTTCGGCAGCCTAGTCTTTTTGTTCCTGTCTCTGTAATATCGAAATATTATCATTTTATCTTATGTCTCTGTCTCAAACTGTCTAGTTTTAAGCCTTCAACCTGACGATTCCTATACATGTAAAAATGTCCAATGGAAAATAAACGTATTGTATTGTATAGTAAACGTGATGAAATAAAAATATTCATATAGGAAAAAGGAAAATGTTGCAATAAATTATCTTTAAAATATATTATTCATTCTTTTATTGACTTAAAAATTAAATTTCATTGTTATTCTTACAGGATTAGGAAGTCAAATGAATACAAAATTGAAATTATAAATTTTCATTCAAATGTCACAATATATTGTACAGGGTGAGCGAAGCACAATGTCTTAGCACTATCAGAAGAAAAAGAAAAACGATAGGAAAAATTTGAAAAGAGGTGTTTTTGAATGGTATTGACTACCTAAGGTCCATTTTGAGCATAAATTTCATAGGTTCCTATTTTTTCCATTAGGTCACTGCCTACAAACATATCCTTATTAGAAATTAAATAAAATGAAATTCTCAGTACAATATCCTTCTCCAATGGGACAGTTTGGGTTTCTTTATTGATGAACTTCGAAACTTGGGAGCTGGAAGTCATAGGTAAAATCCATAATATGAGAAACATCTTCCTTAGATGCATCCTGAAAATAAATTACTAGCTAGTTTTTTATTTTGAAGAGGTGCAAACATACTTTTTTTTCATTATTAATCAACTAGGTACCTATGAGTTTTCTTATTTTCCTTCAAGGATCAGTATTTTTTGGTAACAAATGCTTAGGAAATGGAAATATACTGGGTACAGCATCTGGTTTCAATAACCTAGCAGTACCTGGTATGTCTGAATAAATAATCAGTTGGCAGGAAATGCTTTCCACAAAGCTTGCTGGTTTTAGATGGAGTCCAACTCTCTCTACGAACTGCCTTAATCCATAATTCAAGAATGTCTGAATGGAAAACTGCAACATATAGTATTACTTAATGTGTTTATGGAAAAGTCATGGAAGTATTTAACTTTGACAAATAATATGGGTATAGTTTTTGAACATTTCTGAGACTGGGAACATTGAACACCTAACTGATGATCATTTCAAGAACTATATTTTCCAAAAATCTGAACAATATTCAACTTACCCACGCATGGAATGACAATTTCCTTTTGTCTTGCTCGTTCTTGCATCCGAAGGCTACACAATAAATCACCATTGTTTATCAAAACCTTCCCAACAATCAGTTGACATCAACAAATTCAGTCCTTTTTATAAAACAAAACACGCCAAATGAATAGATATTTCACATAAACAAAGACAATGAACTTATGTCTTCACTTACTTGCCTGTTTAGATGAAAAAAAAAAAAACGTAAACACCAATCCACCATTGAACAACAAGAGTAGGAAAGAGACAGGTTACCGTGAATCATGCTATCTTTGTTGCAGCTGCCCCTGACACACTTTGTGCTATTCGAGAGAACGGCCGTCTCCCTTCCTGTTTATGTTGAGTTCATTGAATTCATTAGTATATTTTATAACAAGTGTTGTAAATATGTAGGGTCGGTAATCTGACAGTTATTGCACGCAACCTATTCGAGATCGCATGATCGTCATGCGCTTCTTATGACAGTTAAAAACAAAGTATGCGGTTATGTGACACATACACCTCGAAAACGGTAAATACTTACGGAAGGAGGCGGTGCGGAAGGCCTGCCGTTCAGCGCAGGCCTCGACCTGGAATTCTGCACGGAGGCGTTCGCCAACGACTGGCTGATCACCGAAGACATGTGCCTGACGGTGCCGAACTTGCTCGCCGGAATGTCTTCGGGACTTTGAGGGGACGGAGACCGCGGCGTTTTGAGGCTGTGCGCCCTGCTGACGGGTTTTCCGTTCCTAGGGTGGAGGTTACTAGGTTTGCCTTGAAAGAAAGATATTTGGAAACAGGGAACATGAGGTCTCGGTCAAAGTCAAGTCTCAAAATTTTGTCGGACAGCCCTGAAGGTAAAGACTTGTTTTTTCATAAATTTACGGAAAACATATGTCTTTCGTTTTTAACTCTCAATGTGAGATGAATATCTCAGGAAGAAGCCAAATGAAACGAAAAGAAGAAGAACCGAAGAAATATACCTGACGGTGCTGAACTTGCTCGCCGGAATGTCTTCGGGACATTGAGGAGATGGAAAAGAAGATATTTGGAAACAGAGGACATGAGGTTTTCATCATTTGGGATCTTTTGATTATTCTACTAGCGAGCTATCGGCCGCTTTTTCATCAACCGGTGATTATACAATCATTAACGTTTTCGCTAGGTTGAAACATGTTTTTCATTCACCAGTTCAAGCATCTGAATCAACTTTTATATGTCATTTAGTATGTTTGAAGTGACGGATAAGTGATCGAGACATCTACCAAAGTCAAAAGTCTAAACATTTTTTCGGATAGCCCTGCAGGTAAAGGCCAGTTTTTTCAGAAATTTACGGAGCAAATGATGTGGCTTATGTAAGCAAATAGAAAATCGTAGGTTATGGTTAGACTTGATCAGTCTTGCATTTTATACTCTCTACCAACTTTAACCTCACGTCTCCACTTGGAACGGGTCAGATGTTTGTGCTGTCTGTTTGCACTACTGGCATAACTAGTATTGAGATGTTTATAATTTCTCAGGTGTGCCCACTCTTCAATTGTTTCGTCAGACTAACTCTCGAATAATTGGATGCGAGTTCAGAACGTGGGGTTCTAATATCAGATGATAGATGGCGTGAACGATGGGCAATTTCTGGGAAACTTTCGAAATGCTTATTATGAAATTGAACTAGACTTTCAAGGATGTGTTTTCCTCCTTTCGGGACCCGAAGAGTCCCGTTGATGATGCACGAATTCAACAAACAACAAATAATCCGTGCGGAAACATCTTGATCCGTTGATAGTGATTAGACATATCTGTCAGAGTGTCACGATTTCGGCCTATTCATGATTTTGTTAAAATTTCAAATAGAAATATGAATTTTTATGAATGACAATTAATTAGAACATTAGTAGTTTATTAAGCAGGAATTAATATTATATTAGGTAGTTGAGTGAGTGGATTGTGCTTTCATCATGGACTGACCATGCTGTGATGTCTGAGGATTACTTGAAAATCCGAACATTCGTTTCATTTTATGTACAAAAAGTGAGTGAATAAACTATCATCACAGAACTTTCTTGTGTTAGGACTTCGTGTCGTTCATGAATTCACCACTGAAAGTCGAAAATATAACGCACCGTTTCCGATTACACAAAAAATTGTGAAAAAGAAAATGTTAACTGCAATGAATGTGTCATGATGCCTGTAAATTTGGTTTGAAACTTCGGAAAGTTGGCAAGATACTCCCACGCCTCGCGACTTGAAAATCTCATGCGAATTTTTTACCTCAAAAGTGTAAGAGTGAGTAAGATGGATACGATATGTCGATATGACTGGTCCTGAATGCGCATGATTCATGTTCTTCGGTCTGATATCCAGAGTGGCATAGATTCTTTCTTATGGCATTAGCGGTCTAGATAGTAGTTCATGTCAGTGGTTTGCACCGACCACTGTCAAATTGAGTGTTATTTGTTGAATGCATTCTCTTTTGTCAATGTCAATTACAATTAGATTGAAAATCAAATGGCACAAAAAGTTGTTTGCTCTTGCTTGATCTTATTTTCAATATTTCATAATTTTCCTAGAGAAAATAATTCTGCTAATGAATAGTAAAACTACTTCATTATTATTAGATCAACCGTTTTTTTTGCATAAAATATAAAATATTTTCAGGAAAACCATAGAATTCAAAATAAAATGTGATAAAACAATATATGTTTAGAACAAATACGACATTCAGCTTATAACTTGATAGGAAGGTGTTTTTAGAAGAGCTTATCAAGTTAATGTATACATTCTTTGTGGTTGAGACCGGTGATTGTGGATTTATTCCAGAGATGATGAGTAGATAATTAGTATACCCCTCCATCGATGAAAACCCAAAGTCATCTCCACAACTTTTATTTAATGATCATAGATCTTATAAGGGAACATGTTTCGGGCTTATATAAGCCCATCATCAGCCAAGAAAATGTAAAGTTATGGAATTGAAAAATGTTGCAATGTGTATACAATAAGCAATAACGGAGCAAGCAAAAGCCATTGCTCCATGATTGTTTATATGATAAAAATGTTTTTTAAAAAATTTTTAATAAAGTTGTAGTATACCTCTGTAAAACCTGAAATGAGATAATATGAATACAGAAATAAGACAAATATCTGTTTATTCAAAATATGCTTCACTTTTTGTGGTAATTTTTTTATACTATGGATTTCTTGGTGAATTCCTCTAAGTTTAGTCTGGTATCCTACCAAAATAGCAGAGCGCTCGATACAGAGCCATAAATATGTGTTTCCAATCAAATTGTTTTCGTTTCTAACAATTCAGGAAGCTATTTTTGAAATAGTGAGCCGACTAGAGATTATTTACATCATTATAACGCAATTTGCAAGTGAATAGGATGAAGTGGAAAGACATAAGAAGTCCCTATGTGCAAAATATCATGAAAAAGAACAAACAAATCGTAACTTACCATTCATGACAGGAGGCTTTGGTGCCAAGTTTGGTTTTCCATGATTGACAACAAGCTTGTTGTGTTGGAATCCATTCCTGTTATCTTCGTTGATCTGCAGCGTGCTCAAATTCGCATTGCTCTTAGCTTTTCTGTGTAAAGTACTGGAATTGATCATCATATTCGAATTCGAATTCGGGGCCAACTGGCTCAAGTGTACGCCGTTTGGGGCATTCTCTTTGTGTAAGAAGGGTTGTCGTGGTGTATTCAGAACTGCAGACCCCTAAAAAAGATACTTAATAGTAGATTGTTTTATTAGGATCAAAAGTGACACTTTGTTTGACAAGCGAATTTTGCATTTGCGAGGCGGAGCGTTTAGCGAAGCCGAGCGAAAGCAGAATTTGCGAGTCGAACAAAGTCACTTTCGATCCGAATGAAACATGCTATTTTTTCTGCAACCGAAACAATTAACTCAAATAAACATGTGAAGTAACCACCGATGCCGTGCCATATGTATGCAATGCAACAAATATTGACAAATAATCCATGTGGTAAGAATATTCTACCTGCATTAACAGCAGGTTAGGTTTTCAAGGATGTTCGAATTGTAGTTTCAATATTAATACAATCACGGAGTGACATATTTGTGTATGGACCAGGTGCTCTAATGGCAAATACCGCGCCAGTGCGGAACAAGACGTGGAAAATGTTAGGTTAGTGAGCATATCAACAATGATAATAGTGGTTATTTATTCCTCTCCATACACTCTGTTTGACTTGATAATCAGATGAAGCTAAACAATATCGTTGTTTGAGACAAAAAACTATTGCTTGCCGTGATTATTCAAAAACAAGTTATCCATCCCGAGAATAACGAATGAAATACAGATCAAGCAAGTATTTGAATCTTGAAAAAATGCTTGGCTGAGATGTTTATAATTCCAATACTAAACTATAATAAGGTGTATTTATATCTCCAGCATGGGTGTGAAATGTCAAATCTGCTGAAATCGGAAACAATTCAGGTATGCGTCTCAACCCGAATAACCAACCGTCACAATGTTGTTTATTCTTGACGACGTCCAGTACATCGTTTTTAGTTCCTAGGAGCTAAAGTTCAACTTAAGCTCCTAGGAACTAAAATTTAACTTTAGCTCCTAGGAACTAAATATATTGCCTAGCAACATACCTATTTTTGTGTCAGTAATAGAAACGTCAATTTAAGAGCTAATTTTGGTATCAACTCTTGTGTCGGTTGCAGAAAAAACATATTCAATGTGACCACAAAAGACCGGAGCCACTTCAGAAAATTCACAAATTTCAAATGCATTTTACATTCATTTTACTTGATTTTTTTGTGAATTTCTGCTTCACCAATCAGGACATGAAACGTAAAAAGTTTGGTTGTGAACACCGCTTTACCCTAGTATGAACAAACAATTCAAACTTACATTTCTATTTGGTGCAGGAGGCGGAGGTCCCCTGTTTCTGTTCTCGTTCACATTTGCCAGCTGTTTTTTCAATTCCATCTGTATACTACCAAAATTCTTCATTGGAGACACCACATTGTTTGAAGACATGTTTGGAGATATACTGTTATTAGAAGAGTTATTTCTAGCGGAAGTAGAATTTTTTGACGCACCTAAAAATTGTGAAGGAATGTTCTTCAGAGTTTCCACTATATTTCATGGATATTATAAATTATCGCGGACCAAAATATCATATTAGATGCATCAAATCCATTAGACATTATTTTATATTGAATTGAGAGTTTGAATTAGAAAAGTAGAATTGAATTTGCATGTTTATGATTATTGACAAGAATTATAAATTATTCATAATAGTCGATCCAATCGTGATCCAATCCACTTTTCTTTCTATTGAGGAATTATTTATGTTTATGGAATTTATTCTAGCAAGCATAAAAAACTTAAATAATTAATTCTGAATAGGTAACATTTCTATAGAGAAATGTTACCTATTTAGAATTAATTGGAATGGAAATAGTACCAACAAATCGAATATTCAGATGTTTTACCAGAACACACCATTTTTTAAATTCTGGAATCATACAGTAAATTTGCCATCATATAATATCATTGAATCTAAATTTACATAATCTTTTTTTTTGCATTTATGGCAATTGACTTGTAGGTAGGTGTAAAAGGCTACATACTGTAATAATGGGTTAACAAACTAGGCCTGTAACTATTTGAAGGATGCATTTGGAAATAACCAATGTATACAATCAAATATCTCTGACGCTTTTCAAAACTGACGGAAGTTTTGAAACGCTAAAGTGAAATATTACATAACTGGTGATGAAATGTTCATTTCAACACCGGTTACTGTTGTGCAGCTTCCTCAACCAGTTGGCAAATCTGAATTTGAATCATCCATTTTCCGCTAATGGAGATATCAAACAAGTCTATTTCGTGAATTTCGTCGCTGATTTTTGACCATATTATTGTTTGACGGATACTGCAAAGTGACGGGCGAAGTTTTTTTGCGGGATCTCACTTCGCTCGTCCCGCAAGATCCCATCGTTACGAAAAATGACGTCGTCGCGTGCAAGTAAGATCATTAAATTAAAGATCAAAGCAAGTTACGCCCGAAATACATACAAACATTATATGCACGACCGGTATATTTGATTTTTCATTGTGAATACCTCTTGCTGCAGTGAGGAATACTATTGATGGAATTGACGTTATCATGGTAACTCAGTCAATTTCTTGAAATAATAGACTATTAACAGAACACCCTAACTACACAGAAGCGTAAGACCGCCTTCCCGCCGAAACTTTATCTAGAGCGCATGTGCGAAGATAAGAAACGAACGACCTATGCTATTACAGACTCCAGCAAGAAGGAAAACAATGATCGAATCGATTAACTGAATAATATGCTGAAAGTAGGTGAGCCTAGAACAATATTAATTTCATTCAACTCAAATTTGCCGCTCAAAAGCGTCAGAAGTAATACTATGCAGAGATTCAAGGTCACGAAAATTCGACCCATGGAGATCAAAGTAGCGCCTTTTACTTACGCGTCTGTGTCGGTAGAGTGTTCTGTCTTGTTACATTCGCTTTCAATTAATCTTATTACAGATAATAATGGGTTTGATCATACGCTCACCGGCAAAAAAAAACGGCCACCAAGAAAATTGCCAGAATTGTTCACCCTGTAACTTTTTCAATCCTTGTCTGATACTTGTGAAATTTCGATCACATCGTAGATTCATGTTCCGGAATGTTAGCCTGAATATTATTTTCCTCAAAAAGCTGATGACTTTGGGAAAAACCAAAGTCACCATTTCACCCTTTATTTCTTAACGCCCTGTGGCAAAATTGAGTGGTTGAACTCGGTTTCATTATGCTTCGGATTGAAGTGTGATGATTTTCAAACAAAATAGTTACTGAATCATGGCAATATCTAATTTTTAAGAGAAGATACAAGTGTTTTAAGAGAGTATTGCATTTTTCAATTTTCATTAACACTCGTATTAACAATTTGAAGAATTAATATCACATATTTCTACCTCATTTTCTTAGCAGTTACAGAAAAAATATCAATTTCAAAAAACAAATAACAAGCAAACCAGTAGTCAATAACGAATCATTGAACGAGGCCATAGATTAAGACGAGGCATTCAACCGTCGTGGCATAGAGTTGATCAAATTTCTAAAGTACTTAGTCTTGAAGAATCGCCTAAAATTTTCCTCGAAGGGCGAATCTTAGCTCTTGACATGACCGAACTAAGGTGAATAAGCCTCTGGAGTTCATTCCCAAGAGGCTCTGTAAGTCCTGAATTATTGTTAATGAAAATTTAAAAAATACTTTACTTTCTTAAAACACTAACTTGTATCTTCTCTTAAAATCTGGTAATCGACGAAAATCAGGAACCATTGTGTCAAGAAGTAATCACACTTCAATCCATAACATAATGAAGCTCAGTACAACCACTTACCTTTGCCACAGGGCATTAAGAAGTAAAAGGTGAAAGAGTAAGTTTTGTTTTTCCCGGTATAATGATCAAGCCATCAGCTTTTTTAAGGAACCTATATCCAGGCTAACATTCCGAAACATGTATATACGATTTGGTCGAAATTTCACCGAAATCGGAAAAAAAATCAAAAAGTTATAGGGCGAGCAATTTGTCAAAATTTTTTGGTGGCTGATTTTTTTTGCCGGTGAGTGTATCATTTTGCATCTCAGAAATATCAAGAGAACTGTAATATTAGATAAGGAACCATCACAAATAAAACAGAATGTCCTGAATTATACAGGAATGCCTATTACAAGATATTCATACGCCAGGCGGTAAAGAAGTCCACGGGCGGTAAAGTGCGGGCGGTAAGGTGCTACTTTACGCTCGGTCGTGCATAAATATCCATTACATATGGGCGGGCGAGAGCAAAGAATAAAAAATAGATTCAGATATTCAAAAGCAATTACTCAAACAAAAAAATCAGTTGTTCGATTTCCTGAACACCCACATTTCACGTTCAAACACATTGTTTCACTATTCACTATGCTACCTATCACAAATCAACCTGGAAATACGTGGAAATATTATCTTACCTGCGATCATAGGTGCACTCTTATCATTAGTGACAGCTTTCTTCAATTTAGCTCCTTTCTGTATAGATTTTAGCAAAGCATCCCTATCATTAGAATTTTTCGGGGGTTTGAATATGGGAGGTGGTCCCGAAGATCCCATTGGAGGAGGAGGAGGAGGAGGTGGAGCAGGCATCTTTGTGAGCTGAGAAAATACATCAAACTTTATAAAGTTGTGAACTCTGAAAATATGATAACCCTGAATATCTTCAGACATATGTATACCACTCAATTTAATTGTTTTCAACTTGGTGAGGTGTCCCTTTTTTATTGTATCCAGTGTTCACAACTGAATGTTATTTTAATCTCACAATTGCTCATTTTACTGGCCATATACATAAGGAGGGCCAGTATCGGTATCTCGGAAAAAGTACACAATTGAAGAGCCAATAAAATAACTGGAAAAAAACTAAATTTCTGGATTTTCAAATTGTTTTCTGGCGTTGATAATGAAGTTAGGACAAAATTAATAGTATATTATTAAACGAGCGGTAATGTAGGTCATAACTCACGCAGATGAAGTTTGCAGCACGAGCCACAGGCGAGTGCTGTAATTCATCAAGTGAGTTATGACCATTACCGCAAGTTGAATACTATACTTTATCTACGACTATTACAATAAATCCTAAGTTACAAGTACAGAGAAAGAACTTTATTGACAAATCTTGATATACTTAATACAAATTTTAGATTCAATCACTCGCATATTGTTTATTGAAAAAATTAACTGTGAAGTTAACAGTAAACTGAATATGTTGGAACTGAATTATGGAAGTTTATTGTTTCTTTTTGTGTTTGTTGCATATATGTTGTTGATGTACTAACTGATTGAGCTGTAATAGAACTGTATATTTCATTTGCAGTATCTGTCTTATTCTTTTCGGAATCATCAACGTACCCCTCAGCCACAGTAGTTGATCGCCAACCGCCATGGCGTTTCAGTGCCGTATGGCATCTATTAATAAAGTTGCCGACGAGCGGCGAAAACAATGCCCTGTATATAAATTACAGTCTGGTAATTTCAGAAATGTGGCAATGTCTTTCCCCATTGCTCAACATTTTTCAATGCCATTCTTTGTGAGTGATATTTTCCATATGGAAATTCAAATGATAATCCATCTTCACTATCTGAATTCATCAAAAAAATCACAATAATTGTATCAGCCTAGTTTGAAAACGTCAAAATTATTCAATTGACATCACTCTCCTCAATAACAATAATGGACTGTTCCCTTTCGGCCAACTGGCTTGTACAAAAGTACTGAGCCATCTTGATTTTCGGTTCGTAAATAATTCCAAGAGCCTTTCTCGATGTAAGTATTATAGTGAGTTATAGTAGCGAGAGTTATTATAACTCACGCTGTTTGTTTATAGATACTATTAATTGTACAAAGGCAATTGAATCATTGATATATAATTTAATAGGAGTAGATAAAGAAATATCTTTATGGCAACTTATGATGTTACCCAATTTGACATCAATTTTTTGATCGAACATTTCGTTTTTGAGCAATCATCATCATCTCAATTTTTTCGAATACTGCCCTGATATCAGATTCGAATAGCCCTTTCGACGGTATGCTACACATCATGGCTTTGATGCGTTTCGAACCTATTTTGGTCATCATCAAATTTTTGGAATATTGACCTGAATTTACGAAAAATAGTCATTTATTATACAAGGCACTACACTGTTTTAATCTTCTCCTGAAGATGCTGACATAGTTAGCGAAACACGTGTCGAGGCGTTAAAAAATCGGTTTGGTTAGTGGTAATACAGTGTAGTGTAAAAATATTTTTCTATTATGGCGACTAAAAGTAAAAAGGAGCTTGTTGCTGAAAGTGCGACAATAAAGAAGCAACAATTGATGGGGAAGGAAGCTTTTTTCTGTAAAACAATTCTCAGAACTGAGGTGAAACGTGTAGAAAATGAATGTTCAAAGCTGACCAAACCTGTTCCAAGTCTTCCATTGGGGTTTTCATCACATATTGAGCGCACTGAAGATGAAGAATGCAATAAAAAAATTACAAAAGATATTGACTATCCCTGCCCTGTTCCCAGTACCAGCAGTGGAAATAAGACATCTGAAGAAATTTATGTAGAAAATACTTGATACTGATGATTGCTTCTCACAAGTTTTTTTTTTCATAAAAAACCGATTAACCTTCAGGATTGAAGGGTCAAATCAAAATTCACTGGACCTGACACCACTGGATTATTTCTTTGGGTCATTTAAATGGAACAATTTACAGATACAAACTGCACACAGTAGTAGAATACCAAGGCATCAGCGTGATATATGCCCACAGTGAGAAAAAAATACTCCTTGTATAGTTAAAAAGTATGATAATGGTATAACTTGGACGAATATCTGGGTTAATGTGAATCATCAAATTCTTGACCATAGGCAGAAAAGTATCTTATTCATGATAACACATGAAGCATATGAATTTCAGGTAAATTTATTTCGAGTAAAGAAATCACCGAGTGATAAATGTAAACAGTGCCGACTTATGGTTGATACACTGAAACACAGGTTTCTATGTAATAAACATGTGAGATATAGTTCGGTCTTTCTGTTAAAATTTACATCATGGATATCTAAAAAGTGCATGTCATTAGAAAACATATTGAAATTTCATTTCAAAATTATTGATAAGACAGCCAACGCTGCTGTGATTTTCGTTATGGTATTCAGTATAATGTATGTATTAGAAGATCCCCAGACTTGTACGTACTCGGAATATAAGGAAACCCTATTGCATCATTCACAGCTAGTGGTACCACTTAGGAGTTTACCTAATTTAACTAGAATTTAAGACAAAATTTGTAAATAAGTTGTTGAATAAAGTAAAAAAAAAATAATAACATGGAATATTTTGTATGTAATTTGGTTCACAACGATTTGAGTGGGTTCTGAATCAAATGATGCTTTTATCATTTCATTTTGCGAGCTTTGATTTACAATGCCCTCTAGGTTTTTTCTGCCCAGTCCGTCCCTGTAAATATGCATACCTTGCTTTCAATCAACACACTTCTTCTTCTTCTTTTTTTCAAATTGTCTCACTGTAGTTGTGTATTGATCTCCCTAAAATACATTCGAGACATGTTTTTAGATAGATTCTCGATTGTTTGCCACGACAATAAAACTGTCATACAATTGAACATGTATTTATCGATAAAAACATTATCTCTTATGTGGTGCTTAGTAGGTTCATCTCAAATTTGATGCAATTATCTACAACAGTATTGTAGTTATGATAAAAAAACGAATTTTTTCTAAACTTTAACACCCCATAACTCGAAAGTTAAGAGGTTTAAGGCATATGTTCATATGAACTTTTTTTCCTAAAATGAGCTGAGGAACCATTTCCTATATTATTAGCCATCGATTTAATTACACTCTGTATAACTGAATAGATGCACAGATCCGTCAAAACTATTCCATGCGAAACTGATGAAGGATTCAGGATATGTTCAAAAGATTGCCACTCATGTCCGTATTCCAAAAATTACTTGATAATGGCCAAAATTAGCTCGAAACGCATCAAAATCATGATGTGTAGCATATAATCATAATAAAAAGGGCTTCTCGCATCTGATATCAAAATATCCATATATCTACTACTCATATATGAAGCATAGCTGTCCTCAAAGCGGGACCAACTTCTGTCTCTATAGGTAACGAAACTTGTCAAACCGATATGGCTGTTTCCATCCTTCACTTTCCGTCCTTGTAGATTCAAAAAGTACCTCTCATTTTGGTCCCATTTCTGTTGAGATATCGTATAGGGGATGCGCTATATATAGAAATAGTGAATATATGAAGATATCAGGTGGCTCAAAGACAGAACGTTGGATCAGAAAATCGATCATGTCAAGTTAATAAACATCAAAAGTTGCAATGATAGTTATTTATTATACAAGGGAAAAAAGTAGTAGATTTTAGCTCCAGGTTGTGTTGTCTCCCGACGCGTAGCGGAGGGAGACAAAAAACCGTGAGCTAAAATCTAATATTTTTCCCGTGTATAATACACTATTTTTTTCTGTGACAGAAGGATGGACGAATCAATATTGAGAAGATATTACATTATTTCGAAATCTGAAAATTATCGACGTGAAATTTCAAGTTTTTAACAGTAGGGACACCTGCGTTTTATAGACATCTTTATTATTCTTTTGAAGTAATCAAATATCTGATGTCACTTCTGTCAGTTCAATTCTGTAATTTGATTTTGAAAAATTGCGAATTCAGTAGTTGTTTAGTAATATACGAAACCGCGAAGTCGAATGGAAGATAAAAGGACTTGCAGTTCTTTCTCGGAGACGGTATTATATTGACTCATTTTTTGGAACTATAGCACAACAAAAGCCATTAACAGAGTATATATATGTGATATATATCCGGGAAAGAAGTACTCACTTTTTGCCCACGGGAAAAAAGTAATTTATGAAAAGTGACATTTTATAACCTGCCAACAGAGATGAAATGCCAAACTTTTTTCCCGTCACGGAAAAAAGTATTTTTTTGGTTTCGTTATGAACTAATTATCAACGCCGGAAAAAAATTGAATTATAAAAGCGGAAATTTTGTATTTTTGAAAATAACTCAAAAACGAAGTCATATTGAAGATTATCATTTTATTTGCAATTCAATCGCGCAACTTTTTTCCCATTCAACCAAATCTGTATCTCTCGTAGTTTCCGAGATGTATATACTGGTCCTCCTTATCTTGGACACTGTGTATACACAGATGGATTAATTAAGATTAAGAGATGATGAATAAAAATTATTGGTATATTCGTTAACCAATGAAAAATCTAGCTAGGATAATATGTTCATCATAATCTATGGGTATCTCTAACTTTTTTCCATGTGTGTATCGCTACCAGGTGAATCAATAATCATTTCTAGAAAATTCAAATAATGATATAGGTGCAACACCATAAAAACTGAAAATAGATTCATCATCTTTTCCTGACTTCGTCAGAGTTGATTAGTCATGTGCTGTAGCTTGTTTACCAAAGGTTGAACAACTTTGATGCAATGACCATTATACAGGGTGTCCCGAAAAGGTCTTTACAAAAACTTACCACATATTCCTCAGACCAAAACAAATAGATCAGAGCAAAATAAAAAGTATAAAGTTGCTTAGTTCGAGTGCTAGACAGCTTTGAAGCTACAATGAGGATATAGTAGTTTACCTAACAAGTGCGGAAAAGTGAATCTTTCAACACTAAAATGAGTGCGGAAATGTGGAATTTTCCGCACGCTATAGTAGACAAAATATTTGGCATCTAAAAACCTAGTGAAAAACTTCACAAACGATAAGATTTCCACAAGTTTCTTAACAACACCAGATGTTTCCCTAACACAGTAGCTTCTTCAAATGAAATACTCGTGATACTCGTAATAGGTACATACATTGAATTTTATTGGCCTACTTTCCAAAAATGAAGGCTTAACCAACCATTCCACAGGTAATATTACTCCTTTAGGTTCGGAAAATACAATTCAAGAGATAGGTAGGTCATTGTACCAACCTCCTTTCCCTATCCTCCCTAAGTACGCAAGATGTTCTTCGAACATTATAGAAATTTCCTGTTCGTGCGCTCCAAGAGATAAAAACCAACGAAACATGTCGTCTTGTTGAGAATTGTTCGTAATCCCATACTGTTATTTTGATTCAACGGTATTCAGAGGACAATAATTGAAATGTTAATGTTAACAGCCTCCATCCGTTAAGATTGTTTAACGGCCAGCGGCCGTTATAATATAATGGGCGTGTGAACTGATGATGAATTATTGGCATTCAATTACTTCACCGTGTTGTTAGGAACCTTGATCAATTTTTGCAACACTTCTCACGATTTTTCAAGTGAATAATGATGCTATGCATGCGTTGTTCGAAATTGATGAATTCCAAAGCTCATTTCCCTTCATGGCCGCCATTTGGCGATACGTCGAATAAATGGTGACGTCAGTTTTTATGCTGTTCCGTTATTGGTCAGATAATCTTTCATTCCCACTCATGAAGCTAGGTTGTCAAGTCACCAATTATAAACAAGTTATCAAAAAGATGTTACGAGTCCCATGATGTTATAGTTCATTATTGAATTTTTCGAGCAACCAGCATGTCTTATTCTCAATAACAAAATATCATATGAATGTTGGAGACTTGGCAACATTGTGCTGAATGCTGAGAACTGACAAGACCACGCCCACAAGTCGTTTGCCGGGTTGTCACGTTCACCGATTCGAATGTCCTCTGCTGTGAATTAATATTACAAATCATAAAGGGAACATTTTGAGACAAATTCCCATTCGTATTTCAAAACTTGGCAACTGTGCTATGGTCTACCTCTACTTACGAAATCGTGGCGTCAATTTCTACTGCTGCTAAATTTCTAGCCGTTTGAAAATTACTGTGGCATTATTGAGGATTTAAGAACTTAAAGATCGACCGAAAAAACTATTTCACGATCAGGAGGCATGAGAACCATTTATTATAAATGAGTGATTTATGATGACAGCTACTGTTTTCGCGATAAGCACACGTTGTCTCTGGCTTGTATAATTGGTCAGATTATGTGATGAGTGAAATAGTCAAATACATTCCCAAATTGGTCCAGTGATCACTAATTCATCAGACAAAAATTACTCTTGTGTGGTCACAATTTGTTACTAATTTAGTACTAATTTATTACCCTTCATTCAACAGAAAAAAACAACGGCTCTGCTATCTTTATTTCAAATATACTATAATTGATTACTGTCCAATTACTAACTTATAATTAACATATAATAACATTCCATGGAAAGACGCCGATTTGTCAATCTAGATCTCAACCTAGCAGAACCAAAACTCTAATCACATGTTACTTTGACTTCTTTTGAGTCATCAATAAGTTACTAGTTTATTACTAATGTAAGGCCACATTCGCAAATTTGCCACCATTCTTTCATCAGAAAAAACCAACGGTTCTGCTAGCTTGAAAAAAAACAGGCTTCTAGAAATCACACAGGCCTTCTAATAACTACATATTATATTTTTTCTTGGTGACAAGTGACTTTAATACAGGAGTGATCTTTGATGCATAAACTTGTACTTGTACTTGAAAGGGATGGGAATGATTTTGAAATGATCGAATTTTAAGAATTGAACATGACTGGATCCAATTCCAATATTTGCCTGCAGATTTGTATCATACATTCAAGCTTTATTATTGCAAAACATGAGATATGTATCATTTCATTATTATTATATTGATAAATACTACCACATATGAGGAAAGTATAAAATCTTAGTAGAGGTAGTCATTTGACATAGGAAGTTTGGTGTATGAGCTGGAGGAAGTTCTGGGAATTCTGAAGAACTTTTGAGGTAATTTGAAGAAGTTTGAGGAAGTTGGAATTTTTGGTGTACAAGTTTTTGGGCAGTGATTACCTCCTGGAACTCAGATGACATGTAGTGTGGTAGTAGGTAGGCCTAAAATTGTCATAACTTGAGAATTCTATGTTTTTAATAATATGAAATCATAGAAATAGTAAGTTTTTCTATACAACAAAGAATTAGTCAGAATTGTGTACACTCCCGGATTGTGGTTGGAATGTGGACTAATTATTACCCAAGTTGTAATAATGAGTAGGTTAGTAGGTATTATGTTGTTTGTTGTTTGAATCCATTTGAATTCTTCTAGCAAATATCCAATATTCAATTTGATAAGAAGATTAGCTTCCTCCTTTACCTATGACTAAATTCAGTGACTTAATTCCTATTATCCACTTTCTCAACTTGAGCAATATGAATAATGATATACAATATTTATACTTTCATGATCATCAGATACACACAGTATGAGCACTATGGAACCACAGAATCAAGAATTATCCTCTTGAAATTAAAAACAACTAATTGCTATTTTAACAAACAAATGATTTCGTAAAAGCTGATGATTGAAAAAATCACAATAGAGCAATGTCAGCTGACGTCACAATATGGCGCACTCGTCGTTTTTATCAGCTGATCGGGGGACAAACAAAGCTGTGTGTGAATTTTGATTTTATTATTTCTGGCCCATTGGTGATTTTGTTCAACTTCTAGATATAATACGAGAAGAATGTGTACATTTTCTTCCAAAATGAGTATCTATTGAGGTATATTACGAGGTATATTAGGTATATTCGAGCTGAACTCAAGTAAATCAAGTAATTTAAAATTGACAAATAAACCAACTTGAACTCTTCTTTGGACTCATTCACTTCTCTCACAGGATTCATGATGAATGAATTAACAAACATGTCAATAAATAAATGCTCCAGGTATTGTATTTTAGTGGTAAATGTGCAAGAAAGTTACATGTACCCTTATGGAAAATGTGTATGCTTGTCCCCCCATCAGCTGTTCAACGGCCGACAATTTTACGTCATATGACGTCACTGACAATGCTCTATTTCCAAAAATAGGCATAATACCACACAGGATGAGTTGAGTGGTTGAACACAAGAAAACATACCTATGTACAACTGGAGAGATGAAGGAAGACCGAAGTATTTAACTATTCAATAATACATTTGATCGATACTGGAATTATAGAACGAACCCATTTCACTACAAATAATTATCACTTCAGAATTCTTATCAGTATATTAATATTATTATTATCCATACTACAATCGTCAATGAAAATTCCACATTCTGAGTTCTGACACTTCTGACTGACATACACAATAATGACATATGACATTATGATTATGACATTAATAATAGTTTGAAGTTTGATGGTGACAGTGACGTCTGTGACCAGTGACATAAACTGACATTGACAAAAGTGACGAGTGGTGTCATGTCAATTATTGTCAAGTTGTGGTGGTTGTGTCATGGTTGTGTGAGGTTGGTAATAATGATATTGATGCTGACATTGCTGACTGGTGGTTTTTGCGTGGGAGGTGGGAGGAAGATGGTGAATGTTGAGTGCGTGTCAAATTTGACGTACAGAGGGGCATAATAATTATATTAATATCATATTGTTCAACAATGTATTAGTTATAAGCAGTTCTTGAATTAATAATTGTAACGAAATCGTTAAATGTTATCCAGCAACAAAGATTTTTGTGATCATAAACAGATTTTCATGAAAATGTGATATAGGATGTTTTTCTAGTTTTGTTTTTGCTGAAAATTTGATGTACTCCCTAGGTAAGTGCAGTTTTATAAATATTCTAGTATAATATTCATATCACCTCAAGTTCTTGTTAGTTTTACCGACTTTTGTCATGCTAACATCCAGTTATTGAATTCCAATATTCATCATATGTCCAGGGTACTCCACCTTCCTTTTGATCCTTTATCCTACAGTTCTTTTCGATTTATTGAAATGATCTCAAATTTGAGAATGCAACCATCATAAAATGTACCAATAATAACCCATGGGTAGGTATAGATAGGGTTGGGTATTTATAGGTGGCATGTCAGGTAGCACCAAAGATCTACTTGGTTCTAATGCACCTAACCATTGAATATTGAATATCGTGTTGAAATTCGTCTGAAAATCTCGAGGAAATTCCATAATTTTCATTTAAAAGAATATTTTGCTGCCATTTGGTAGGTGGATTGACTGCTTACCACAGGTACAGATACTTACTTTGTATGCTGCACCAAGGAAAGTACTTTCTAAACATTACAGAATATTATCCTATATTTTATGAGTTGAAAAGTGCTCAAAATTTACTAAAAAATCAGTTTAATTCACTGGAAAATAAAGGTTGTGGACTTCTCATAAATATGCACAGAATATGTGAAACTATTATGTGCCTAGATAAGATAGGTAAATGATGAATTAGTTATTCTTTTGACTCACCTGCTATGAGAAATTTCAATTCATGTTGATATCTTATTACTTTCTCAAGAAGTTCAATACAATCTGGAATAAAATATAATTATAAAAATAAAATAAATTCTGTCTTACCTGCTATGAGTAATTATTTTTCCTAATATTTTATGAATATATCCTATCTGAGTATTCTGTATATAATCAAGGATCCTATATAAATTCATTTCAGCTTCATCAATACCATCATACATTCAAACTATTCAATGTAGGTTTTCTGAAGATCAGCAAGAACCTATATAAAAATGAATAAAATGTAGATATGAAAGCTATATTTTCATTCATTTATTGAACTCTTGAGCCCTATTGAACTATCTATCAAAGTTAATTATAACAAGGTAGGTCTAGGCTACTTACTTCACTCAATATTTTGGATCACTTGGTAATCATCATTTAACCTTATCATTGAGTTATTTTTTATGTTATTTATTGGCAATAACTGCTGCTACTTTTTCACTGCTTTATTTTATTTTGAACTGATAGCATAGGTATGCCAGAGTGTCCTTTTGATAAGAATTGCATTCTATAATTCCAGAGGTAGATATACAGAGGGTTAGGATAAAGTATGGAAACAGGTGGATATCTTGGTAACCTTTTGTTAGATTTTTTGAATTTATGTACAGATTTCAAAACGTGGCGGATTTGAAAATGTTATGAATGTTATCATCAATGTGGCCACTTTTTCTGTTATTCCGGAACTATTATTAACTTCCTTATTTTGAATAGAACACCCTGTGTTTTATTGAATTTTCAGATTCTCCCTGAAAAGCTGATTTCATCTATCACACTTGAGGTCTAGTGGGAATGATTACAGAGATAAGGGTTGTGAACAATCGAGGTTTTTCAATTATAGGAGTTTTTTCTGTCAAAACTTCATTATTGGTCAAATTAGCCCTCATGAACGAATATAGGGTGGTTATTAATTATGAAAAACCCAATATTGATAGTAAATCAAAATAGGAACATGAGAAATACCAATATATACGGGATAATATTTTTCGTTTTACATTTTTTTCCGTATATCAATGATTTCAATCAATTTTCATTGCCTAAAGTGCTGGGAAAAAGTGCACATTTTACTGAACATTATCAATCTTTAACGTTTCCAATTTTTCCATTCACTTTGTAGATTCTGCTATGGTTCTCTAACAGTTTTTACAATGTTAACGAAGTTCTGGAGGTAGAGAACTGCAGGACTCTTGAAGAGATTCATTATTTTTCATCTAATTAGGAATAGGCCAGTAGACTATTTTTTTTATTTCTCCGAGTATTTCTCAAATACAATCATTACTCAATTACCTTTCAATTCCATATTATATTAGATTTTTCGTTCGATTTTGAGGTGTTTAAATCATCGATATTGACACGGTAATTTTCAAACGGCTAGAAATAAAAACTGACGTCACGATTTCGTATGTAGAGGCAGACCGTAGCACAGTTGCCATATGTTGAAATACGAATGGGACCTTCAAAAATATTAGTTATTTAATAATTCATAAATTCTCAATTATTGGTAATATTCTTGTAATTTTCTCTCATATGCTGTGTCTCATTGCAAAATATGATGAATTTGTGTAAATAATGATTATATTAATTCACACTAGAGGAGATTTCGTCCGGTAAACGTGACAACACTCCTGTGTTGTCAACGGTTGCGTTGTCTTGTCAGTTCCCAGAGTTTAGCACAGTATAGCCAAGTCTCTAGCATAGCCAACAATTACATGATGTTTTATCATGGAGTGCATGAGAAATATTTTGACAAGCGGTTATTCGAAATAGTCACAAATTGATAACTATAATAGCATGGCTTCCTCTTGTTAAGTCAAATGAAATATTTAATTTGGATATAGTATAGTTATTCAACGACAGGGCTCAGACAACTTTTTAATAACTTGATTATAATTGGTGACTCGACAACCTTGCTTCATGAGTGGGAATGGAAGATTATCTGCTGACCAATAATGAAACAGCATAAGAACTGACGTCACCATATTCGACGTATCGAAGAATATGGCCAAATAGCGGCCATGACGGCACGTTTGAAATGAGCTCTGAAATTCAACAACTCTGAACAACGCATTGACGCATTATTCATATCAAACACGCGTGAGAATATTTGCAAAATACAGGGTGTTTCAAAAAAACCTAACCCCCTTGCTAAGGTAGGTAGTACTTTGCAAAATAGGTTGGGTTTGCTCAGTAAAAAAATGTAACGCCATCCGTTTTCAAGATACAAGGTGTTGAAACAATATTTTTTTTACACTTACGATTATGTTGAAATTACTGGCAACATTGTGATGACATTTTGTATGGATGTTTCTTGGAATGCATTGCATTGATTTAACAATGAATCACAAGAATAACATCGAAACAGATTTGACTAAGAACATGGATTACACAGTTTTGTTGTATCTTGAGCAGAAAGTCTATGCTACATCGGTAAATTCACGTCAAGAGTTGTGAGACATAATTAAACATCACTCAAATGACCTAACAGCTGATCCTCAACTGTTCAGAAGAATAATCCATTCTTAAGACAAGAATATAGAATCGTGTATTCCTCGAAACGTAGGACATTTTGAACACTTACTCTAACTGATTCAATATTTTATGTTTCTAGTCAAATATCTCTCAATTTTCTACTCATGATTCTTTGTTCCATCAATAACTTCAGCACAAGAATAATTTTATTTTTTTTGAACCTGAATAAAAAGGTAATTGAACTCAATAAAATTTATTTTTTACCATCATCATTACTACTCCATTATTTTAAAATCGAAATATTCCGAAAACGAAACCACAGTTGAGAGAATATTGTATATGTAATATTCTCTCAACTGTGACGAAACATAGTATCGGGTTTCACCAGGAGTACCCTTTTGGTGTAAAATTGAATGATGTTCAAGTTCATATCATATTTGGATTGAAAAATCTAACCCCAAAAAAGTTATATTCAAAACTACTCGGTACGAAACGTGTAACTAGCGCCCTCTATGAGAGTCAGATCGGAGTCAGATATCAAAACAAATTCATGCGATGTGTCGGATTTCAAGAAACATCCATACATGATTTCATTACAATGTTGCCAGTAGTTTCGGAATAATCGTGAAAAATGTGTGAAAACATAATTTTTTCAACACCTTGTATCATGAAAACGGATGCCGTTACGACATTTTTTCACTGAGCAAACCCAACTTATTTTGCAATTTTCTACCTACCCTAGCAAGGGGGTTAGGTTTTTTGAAACATCCTGTATAATTCAGTGAAGTAATTTTCACTTATAATTAATTACACCAGAGCTCTTTTTTTGTCCAAGTAAACTTGACATGTATCAATAAGAATTTTGTTGCCTGGCAATTTGACGAAAAAAACTGCCTCTGAAAAGATTACGAGTCCGCAGGACGAGTAATTTTTTCTGGCAGTTTTTTGAGTTGATTTACCTGATGGCAACAAAATTCGAATTATAAATGTCAAGTTTACTTCGACTAAAAAAAAGCTTGAGTGTGATTCGGTAACACAATTCAATTCATCAAACATTTTGTTTATGGCTGGTTGTCATGCTTTCAAAAGTTAGGTTCCGTTATCGTCGCTGAAAAAGTTAGGGCAAACTTTTTTCGCTGTCATCATAATGACAAAATCACGCGACTTGTGGGATTTTTCATACATGAATTAAATTGTCAGTGAAATAATTTTCATCAGAAGAAAAGTTTCTGAGGTCAGGCAGCATTGCAAACATAGACCATATAATGTAATGGTTACACGTCGGTTTACACTTTACACGTATCTCTACACCCTGTGTCAGTTTTGTTCTGTTGATTTTCAAGAATAAAAAAAAATGATGACTGCTCCAACTTTTTCATTTAAGTTACATATTTTTTGTGCAAAATCGATATGCAAGTTCATTAGTAGTTCTAGTTTAGTTTAGTCTTTATTGTTCCATTAAGATGAGCTTAAAAAAGCAATTGGACAAGTCAGTACATTATGGGTGGCATTGAAATAAGTGCAAATATTTCAAACACTGAGAAAGCTTGGCGTATACTATCGAATGGCACTTATAAAAAAATTCAGGGATCAAAATAAAATTTGAGGTTAGACCCCTTTTTCCACCCAAAGTTCTAAACTGTAGAAAATCTGACGTCACCTCTGTACAAATTTCCATGCGGTAGGCACAATCAATCATTGAAATTGTTTTAATCGCGAATTTTGTTCAATTTTTGGGATAAAATTTCTCGTTAATTAGAAGAATAAGAAAAAATATGATATGAATGAATGATGAATATTCCTTAGACTGTATCATATTAATGTGCTGAATATGTGCATTTATTTCAAAAACACCTTGTATATTGTTCTTTTTTTATTTTTAGTAATTAAGTTACTGGATCTTACTTTTACCGCTACCTATAATTTTCTTATTGTTCAACCTATTCTTAGCTGTATGACCTCATGAATATGTAGATTAAGATCGAGGTGAAGATATATGAGTAGGTATAAGTATAATAGCATTAGATGAGAAAGAAAGAATTATTTTTTGAATTCTTGTTGATATTGTATTTCATCCGTTGCGATTTTCATTTATAATGCCAATATAGAGCTTCAATTTTCTGTTTTTAATTGAAGCTAGAGTTATATTTGGTAAGAAAATTTCACATCGAAATATTATTAAAAAATACTAGGATGAGATTACCTCGAGGATTACCCTAGATAAAATACAAAATACCGACCTAAGTTACGCATTTAAACCCATTATTCATGACTAACTTTATTCCACTGTAGTTGGTGGAAATATATTTTGTTACAAGGAACTTGAAGGTGTATGTAGTGTCAATAAAATTCACATCCATAACATTGTTAGGTTAAATAAAACACGATTAACTTACTTTAGTTACACAAAATAACAAAAAATAAGTCCATAATAGGTCAATTTCTCAGTTTCTTACAAATTCATTTTACTAAAGTTGGTGGAAATATATTTTCTCACAAGAAACTCGAAATACTATTTAGTGTCATTGAGATTTGCTCACGTAATCTTTCATTATAGGTTAAATAAAATATAAAAATGACTGGTTGAATGAAATGATGAAAAGTTGGTAGAAATATATTTTCCTACAGGTAACTTATCAACTTGTATAATTAATTCGATATAATCTGAAGTTGAATATAATTGCCATTTTACCTATGAACGTCAAAAAATGTCTATTGTAATTTCCAAGGAGCAGCAAATAATATCCGAAAATTTGTTCAGTTGCTATGGTATTTGAATTCAGTATGACTAGCTTCAACGAATTATGGAAAAAATATGGATCATTTCATTTAAAAAAAAAACATTCTTCTGAGCCACCATGTGATTTATTGTTATAAATAATAAAGTAACCACAGATTAAAAAAAATCGAAAAAAATTATCCCAGAAAAGTTTTACAATGACCAGAATATGTTGGGAATTACGAGGATAAGGGGGGGGGGGTGACACATTTAAGTGGGATCAATCTGTCAATCTAAGAATATTTTTGTTTAGTGTGTCAACTGTCATTTATCAGTTGTAGCGGGTACAATTCGAAATATCACCATACTACCCCTGCGATCTGATGTAGCCCCTGTTGACGGTACGATGATTATTGAATTATAAGTATTGGAAGTATTATTATAAGCATTAATTAGGTATTATAAGTATTTATTTCACATAGTGAAACCTATTCTCATAGAAAAAGTCGACATTATTGAATTTTCTTTAGGTGTCAAATGAATACTGTTCTCCAAATGTTCTTACTAAAAATATTTAATTTCTCGAAGAAGTTTTCAGGTAAAAGAATTACGGTTACTAGGTACGTATTGTTATGTTAATGTGTATTTTATCCTACTTCGATAAGAATATTGAACAACAATATGAATAGTCAATTAGTTCAACCATTCCAATTCTGTGTGTTATTGTATTTTTCATTAAATTTATAAATAAATATAGATTAATTGTAGACATTACATTATTATTGAATTAATCACATTTAATCTATTTTAATTCTATTTTTTCTTTCATTTATCTTATTTGGCAGACAATGAAGAAACACATAATTCAGAAGCCTTTCAAATTGTATGACTGGCTTGGAAATATTCTTCTTATCTAGCTGAAGAAGGAAGGATTATTTTTTGTCACACTCATTAGGCCAATATCAACTAAAATTCTCATACAGCTCATAAATAAGTAATTTGGCGAGTAATTTGGATACAAATTTAGCTATAACAAGTTGAGCTTCTACAGATTTACCGAAATTTATGTTAATTATTTCTGTGGGATCGAACTCGGTAATCTTTTTTTTGCTTTGTAGATATTTGAAATGCACAGTCAACAGCTAGGGTGACACGAGAGGTGACATCATTTTGGAACTAAAAACTTGGCAAATTGCGACCACTTTCATGTGTTCTAATTTCAAAAAGTTCTATTAGGGATTTTATTTTCATTAAAGATAACAATGAACACACATCTAAAACACACATGTACCGATTTTCATTATTCTGAAATACAGTGTGTTTGAGTCACATATCTTTCTTTTCAATTCAACGCATTCTTGTATAAAATAACGTACAAAAATCATGGAATAAATATGGATAATTACTGTTGGGTGAGAAGAAAAAATCCGATTTGATATTTTGATGACCAATATCTTTTCATGTGGTTTTATCGTAGGTTATTCTAATGCTGATTTAATTAATTGAATCAGAAATCTATCTTCTCGAAATTATGCATTATTCAAGACATGTAATTTCACATTCGATTCATTTTCAATCGAAAATGTGTGAAGGTTCAAATCAAAATTTCGTATATGCTCGCAGGCATAAAAAAGACATTTTTTCCCAGTTTCACCCTGTGTGATATGAACTGTTTTGGCTTCCATTTCGTTTGGGCCAAATACTGCAGTTGGTGTACGAAATTGCATCGACTTCCATTCTACTGCGCCATGTGATGATCATTGTGCTTGGTGCTGAAGTTGTGACAACAACAAAAAAGTTGGAATGTTTGAGGATTAATGATTCACCTAGTGTATTATATCATATTCTCAAAGACGAATTCCTCGACGAATTCAATGATGCAAAGATCCATTATTCCACGCATTTACAGTTAATTTTATAGATAGATCATGAATGTGGATAGTTTACATTGCTTTTATATGCCTGGTGATATCTATCCCCAGTCGTTTTATGGTTTATAAATTCTTCACCCAGTTTCCAACCTCCTCTTCCATATCCCTATCAAAACTATAATTCAAAAGTGAGTCTTTTCATTTTATTGAACCTTCATATATTCTTATTCTTTCACGAATTTTCCTAATTTTTAGAGCCCAGCTGAAATCACACTGACTGCTACTTGAAATCCCTACTCAGCTAATAATCCAACAAAGAGAGCCTATTGCAAATCAAAATGTCCACGTCAGGAGACTTCGGCAACCCCCTCAGAAAATTCAAGTTGGTGTTCCTTGGGGAGCAAAGCGTCGGAAAAACGTCGCTCATAACGAGATTCATGTATGACAGCTTCGACAACACCTACCAAGCTACCATCGGCATCGACTTTCTCTCGAAAACGATGTACCTTGAAGACAGAACCGTCAGGTTGCAGCTGTGGGACACCGCTGGCCAGGAGAGGTTCAGGTAGATAGATGAGTAGATAAACTAGGAAGAGATTATTGGATATAGCCCTCAGAAAGAGTTAATTGCATACAGGTGATTCGGCGAAAGATAGGCAACACTTGGTGGAAGACGACAGAAATCGACGGAGTCAACAGAACAGAAGCCAGCCGCACAATTGTGGTTTTGGTCAGAATACCACAACTCATGTCATCATGGAAGCAGCTATAGAATTAGAATGGAATATAGCTGCCTCAATGGTGACGTTGACGTTATTTGTAGCCCTGAAAATGCAGGTTCTTCTGACCGAAACCACAATTTTGCGGCTGAAATATGGTGAAACCTTAGCAGTGGCACTCGATATCTCCAAGGCATTCGATCGAGTCTCGCACCTTGGATCCCTCGCCAAACTTCCATCTTATGACTTGCCTCCCCAGCTATGTTCTCTGCTAGCTAGTTTTCTCTCAAACAGGTATCTCTTATAAATGCTGGTGTTCCGCAAGGAACGACGAACGAGGAAGAATTGTTGACAACATAAATATGGACTTGGCAACAATTCTCGAATGGGGATCCAATAACTTGGTAGATTTCAATGCAAACAAAAAACAAGCACGCCTTTTCGCTCACTGTGTCAGGAGTAACCATACCTTTGAAGACATCAATTTCAATGCTTGGTATTACTATCAGCAGAACCCTTTCCTGGGAAAATCTCGTGAGATCAATTGCTAACAGTGCATCCCAAAAACATGGTTTTCTGTTTCGGGCCAGGAATAATTTCACTTCCAGTCAGCTGCTTATGATCTATAAGGCACAGATCCGACCTGTCCTGGAATACTGTTCACATATTCGGAGTGTAGCACCCAAACATACCCTGAAACTGTTTGATTCTGTCCAAAAAAGGGCAATTCGTCTCGTGGGTGATGCCTCGCTCACAAACTCACTCACTCATCTGGAACACCGTAAAACAGCTGGCGATCCAGCTCTACTTTATATATATTTTCATGGACGATGCTCTTCTGAAATATCAACAATTGTCCCCGCGAGATTAACCCGTCGAATTGAGGCTTCGCACCCCTTCGTGGTCACTTTGGAGACCTGCAGAACATCTCTTTCCAAAGACTCGTTCATCCAACGAACAGCGAGGCTCTGGAACACATTGCCCGAGGCATATAACCTGAAATTCAAGAACACCAACTCCTACCGTATTTCCCTTGGTTCTCACGATGTTCTCTGAACATTACAGGATATCCCTTTTTGTGGGAACCAGAATGTATAAAAAAAAATTCTGCTTCACATTTACCAGTAAATAGTAGATTTTTATATTGCAAAGTTGTGATATTGCGAATAGTACTTTAACTATTGAAGCGACTTTCTCCTAATTCCATTCTGATATAATTCAGGTCCCTCATACCCTCTTACATCCGCGATTCCACCGTCGCAGTGGTAGTCTACGATATCACCAACGCGAATTCCTTCCACCAGACGTCCAAATGGATAGACGACGTCAGAACGGAGAGGGGCAGCGATGTCATCATAATGCTCGTAGGAAACAAGACGGACTTGTCCGACAAGCGACAGGTCAGTATAGAGGTGAAAAACTATCAATAGTGTCGATAGTGAACTAAAAAAACTCGATAGTATCTATTGAGCTATTGATGGGTATGTATATACTAATGGCTATACTAATTTGAAATATAATTAAATATGATTTTGAGGGAAAATGTTGAAGTTGAAACAATATGAAATATCCTTGGTTCGATCGTTTCAAAATATTCCTCCCAAAGAAGAATTCCATCATGAATTGAACATTATCTCTCAGTTATAAAATATAATCGAAAATAAATTAACACAACTGAATTATACTCCCAAAACCAAGACTCCTTTCTTTTCATCTTTTATTTATTCATTTTCCCACTAAACAATAACTATTGAAACCTTGAACAGAATATTGATTGAAGTTGACGTTGATGGGGATGGGATTTTCATGATATGGGCGTCCATACATTAGTGTAAAGTTTATGCAAAGTCAGTTGAACAAATCCTCAAACGAATGTCGGGTCGCGCGGCCGCACTATTTGAACTTTCAAAGGGACCGACCGCTTGCAGTGATTTGTTTTTCCAACAGACTTTGCATAAACTATACGTAATGTTGGGTGACAAAGCACTCGAGGGCAGTCGAGTAAAAGGTGCAATAACAAAAGGAATATCCACATTTGAATGTTTTATTGACTCATTGCTAACTCGTAGCTAATGCTTACTGCCTATTCGCTCTACTTTTATCTCCATTAATGACTATCACAATCGATAGCCAATTCAAACTATCATTCGCCCTGTGGTGCCTGACCGATGTACCAGTACAGTACAGTACAGTACGTACCAGTATATCACCTGACAAAGCTACTGTGTTAGCGAAACATGTCGTGTGTTTAAGAATTTTGTGGAAATCTTATCATTTGTGAAGTTTTTACATTCAACTTAGATCAGTTTGAATCATTATCACGTGACTGAAGTATGTCCGGAATAACGGCAGCAAATAAATCGCTTTGCCGTGGATTTGACTCAGATTAAGGGGTGGCACAGATAAGGATTTTGCGATCTACCATTCAATAGATATCGAATGGCATTATTCTGATTTCGTTATCAATTCGAAAAGAAACAAAAGTGAATGAAGGTAAAGATCACAAAAATAATAATTACCCAAATCATCCGACGTTGCTACCTCACTGTTGCTACTGTTGCCAGAGATCCTCAAGTTTTTGTAAGTACACTCGTCTTCAAAGGATATGTCGCACATGGACGCTGTCAGTTCTTTTGATTATTGCTGCAATAAGAGCGCTCATACATGTTGTTTCATGTTTCTGGCAATTACTGGTGCCAATTTTATTTTCTTAACCAACTTATTCGAAAAAGTATTGTTTCCATGTTTCCATATTGAGATTGTGTTTCGATCAATGCTATTATAAATGCTATTAAAAAAAATAACAGGGCCAAAACTGGCATCGATAAAATCATCAAAGAAAACCAAGAGCTTGCTACCAATGAAGAAGAAATCGCATTTGAATTCAATAAATACTTTTCGCAAGTAGGAAAAAAACTAGCAGAAAAAATCATCCCAAATAACAATCGCCCAAGAGTATCAATGACAAATCTTCCCAACTCTATATTTTTCGCCGAAACAAATGAACAAGAACTGAGGGATATCATTAGGAATCTGAAAGATAAAAAAGCACCAGGGATTGACAACCTAACTTCAGAAATCCTGAAGATGTTAGTAGATTTCATTCTACACCCTCTTATATTTCTGATAAACCGGTGTTTCGAAACTGGAGATTTTCCTTCTCCTTTCAAAATAGCGATGATCAAGCCAATTCATAAATGGAAACTGTTATGAAAGATCGTATAACAAAATACCTGGACAAATATAAAATTCTCTCAGACAAACAATATGGATTCAGATCAAATATGTCGACACAAGATGCGATTAACCAACTATGTACCAGAATTAGCCAATGTATGGATGAAAAACAACCCGCACTCTGCATATTTGTCGATTTGGCAAAGGCGTCCGACACAGTTTCTCATGAGCAATTGCTAGATATATTGGAGGGTATCGGCTTCAGAGGAATACCCAACAAAATAATGAGAAACTATTTATTGAATAGAAAACAGCTTGTGAAAATCAATAATTCGTCAAGTAATACAGCTACTATTGAATATGGTGTTCCGCAAGGAACTGTTCTGGGACCCGTGCTTTTCAATATATATTTAAATGACCTATTCAAATTAGAGCTGAATGGAGATATAGTTACTTTCGCAGATGACACGGCAATCCTGTTCACCAATAAAGATTGGAATACTTTGAAATATCAGGCAGAAACGGACTTCCAAAAATTAACAGAATGGTTTGACAGTCGATTGCTAACCATCAACTTCGGCAAAACTCATTATATCCCTTTCACATCCTACTCGAACAACTTACCTGAATTTGACTCACTATCTGTACACAGAAATGACACGTTATTGAACATACGGTCAGTTAACTCACTCAAATATCTAGGCATCTTCTTAGATAGTCATCTCAGATGGGATGCTCATATCAATTATGTGACCAAAAAATTAAGGTGCACTCTATATAAATTCAAATGCCTCTCTAAATTATTGAAAATGGAACAATAACGAATTCTATATCATGCTCTGGCAGAAAGTCACCTTTGCTATGGTATCATCGCATGGGGAGCTACGAACAACGTCCATATCAGAAGCCTTGAAGTCATACAAAATTGCATCATAAAAGTCATATATAAAAAGCCTCGGCTTTATTCTTCTGATCTGCTGTACTTAGAAACAGCATTCATGGACTTGAGACAGTTGTACTTTCTAACTATAGTAGTAAGGCAACACAAATATAAATCGGACCTCATAGCTATATCGCATGACTATGATAAACGCACATAAACTAGGTTCAATAAAGTACCGAGATCAAAAAAAAAATATATTACAAAAGTCCTATTTCTACTTAGGTCCCAGACTATTCAATGAATTGCCATTGCAGCTGAGGAACCTTCATTCAAATTCACAATTCAAAATTAGAATAAAAAAGTGGATGAAAGAAAAGCCAAGAATAGAAATTCATCAACTGATCCACAGTAGTAATACATCATAACACATACCAAAACACATAATACATAGCATAATAAAACACATAATCTCAAGCTGACACTGTGATTCAATCCAGCTCATCAAGAATGATTCTTACGCGGGCTGACTTTTATTTGGAATTTGAAATTTCATTAATGATAATTGTATGCATCCTTTAAATCATTCCTTCACTTCATCTTTCATTTCATATAACCTGTTTTAACTATGAAACATATAAATTATTAGTCTTAGGTCACCATGTTAACTGTATTGGCATATAGGTAGGGAATTATATATTAAAAGTAACCCCAAACATACACGTATCAGACGTCATGAATTTAGAACCACTTTCAAGGTCTACCTTTAGTGGCATCCAAATTTATTTACCGTCTCTCTTAATATACCTATGTATCAAAATTTTGTGATAATTTTTGTCTATGGAAATTTTTTGTACATTGCCCATATTATATTCTGGTAAATAAATTATTATTATTATTATTATTATTATTATTATAACATCGAGATCCCAAGTGGGAGGCCCCGTGAGATATTTCTCACCACCTCACCGGGCCAGTCCGGCACTGGGTAGAGGGGATAGACTACCGATGAGATAGACTAGGCCCTGATTTCCCTCGATGATAATGATAATACTATCGATTGTTCGTCACCTGTAGGTCAGCACCGAGGAGGGCGAGCGGAAAGCCAAGGAGCTGAACGTGATGTTCATCGAGACCAGCGCCAAGGCCGGCTACAACGTGAAGCAGCTGTTCAGGCGCGTGGCTGCCGCCCTGCCCGGCATGGACTCCACGGAGAACAAGCCGCCCGAGGACATGCAAGAGGTGGTGTTGAAGGACACGCCCAGCGAGCTCAAGGACCCCGACGGCGGTTGCGCCTGTTGATCGGCCTGCGCCGCATCAGCCACCTTCGTGCTTGATCGCATAGGTGCCGACTTTACGAAGGCGCTCGAGCATCGGCTTGCCTCACGATCGGTGGGATTCTACAGCTCTTGACCAAGTACACCAGGCTCGATAACTTTTTAAACCGAAAAAAATTATAGTTGAACGAAAAGCATTGAAGAAGGAAGATAATAATAGCAAAAATTGAAGGAAATAGTAATTTTCCTAACAAGTTCGGAAAGTGATTCTTTCCCGCACGTGACTGCCGTTGACACGAACGACGCGAAGCGGAGTTCGGGCAAGCAGTCGAGTGCGGGAAAGAAACTTTCCGCATGAGTTAGGAACAATATTTTTTCTACAAGCGTATATAGGAAATTGATTGAATCGTTCAATTAATTATTCAAGCAAATAGGAACAACTAACAAGAGATATATATTCTCTATCTATTAATTATTAGTAATAGCTATTGTGAACTTACAGTTTGACGCATTATGTTGGTTCATTGCGGAAGCCAGCAGGCCCATTAGGAGTTTGGTCTCTAGGTTCCAAACACTTCTATGAAATGAGCCAAAAATACCTATTCTTCATTCGGTTTTTTCATTTTTTTATTGTTGCACCATTCAATAGAACGCGTGTATAGCTTCTCATACCTTTCTTAAGACTTCGTTGGTGATAACGCATCTGTATCAAATTCCTATAGCTAGAAGTTTTTGATCACATTGTGGCATTTCCACTGAACCGAAAATGACAGTAACGCTGTGTCTGTCACTTCGACAATTTCAAACTCATTTGAGGTTTGATTGGCATGACAAATTGACGTTTCCCGTCAGATCAATCCAAATCTATAGGGGGATTTTTATAATAATCAATTTTTATTTCTCAATATTTCTAAATTTTTACAATAAATAGTGCAATTTGATGAATGGTTCTGAACATACATACTTAATACTGCAACAAACAAACTTAAACTTTTATACTCCATCACCAACCACTTACATTACTAGTGATTTTATCATATCTTTGTTTTCCCGCACTAGTGCGGGAAAAAATTTCCCGCACTAGTGTGGGAAAATTTTCCAGCACTGTTGCGGGAAAATGACACTTCCCAAACTAAATTGCGTGCGGGTATAGGGTGAATCACGCACGCTTGTAGAAAAAATAAATTACGGTCGATCAGAGGTCGAGAAGTGGAAGGGGGTGAGCTTTTGAGGATAAAAAACGATTTCTGGCACAAGTACAATTCCTATAGAAAAAAGTTGAATGGCAAAGTTGTAGGCAATAAAAAGATCTATATTTATGTGAAAAATTAAAATAACCAAGATCATGGTTTTTGTTTTTATCTTGGAAAAAATGTTTCACGAAATTTTGTGAAAACTTACCTTTCAATGTCCCAAAAACACACTGAGATTTTTTTGATTTGAAATATTCTTTTTTTCGCCTCATTTTGACTTGATATCGAAGAAGCACCAGTAAGGACCAGTTCTCCTAGCCCCTTCCCCACTTCTCTATGAAATACCTTTTGATCACTCAGGTATATTATACGTAATCTTAAAATAGCAATAAATAGGCATATAATTTTAAGTAGATTATACTACTTCCCAAAATATTGAAGTGTGTGTCTTATGAAATATGAAATAATCACTTGTTGTTCTGTCAGCATATTTCTGAGAACATTTACCCTAGTAATGTATATATTTTTTACACCATAAAACAGTAGAGATTTTAACAAACAAAGAGCCCATTGAGTTTTTTGAAAAATCTGATATTTTGACATGAGAATTTCGAATTGATTAGGGTGCTTTTTCGATATTAAGTCAAAGGAAGGTGAAAAAATTAATATTCCGAATCAAAAAAATTACAGTATATTTGGAATATAAAGAGGTAACTTTTCACCGAATTTCGTGCGAACAGGTTTTCTTTTGTGAAAGATAAAAATAAAAAACCAATAACTTGATTATTTGAATTTTTCACAGAAATTTTGAGGTTATGTGAAAAAAGTGTAGATATAAAAGTTAGAGATCTTTTTATTACCTATAACTTTGCTATTTAACTTTTTTCCATAGAGTTTGTAGCTTTGCCGGAAATCGATATAAACCGTTTTTTACCCCCGTCCACAGATCGCCCGTAATTGATTTCCCCTGTCATCTTTGTTATATTCTCTTTCATTTCCAATGGGTTTCCACTTTTTACCGTTTTCAAAAGCTACAGCACTGGTCTAAAGTTATCTGGTGGTTTGTGTGATCATTGTCGATCTAAATGAAAAAGCAAGTAGGCAAGGAGGTATAATCACTGTTGACACCATCGATGCTCGTCACCCCGTTTTGTTTACTGCGCAACAATAATTTCATGCCATGCGCACCAGGTTGCCTATTTTATCGTGATTTCAGATATTAATCATTAGAATCCGTCTTCTGGGACTCATAAGTATCGGATTATTTAGTTGATGAAACGAAAATAAATTGCAACCAACAGAAATAATAAATCTGAGAACTAACAGTCAGGTTCCTATTCTATCCCATAAAAATCACTCATTACCTTTATTACCATATCAAGTAACATCTTTGGTTAGATACAGTTTGGAAAAATATGAAAAAAGACAACTGCAACCTATAATACTGCGTCACCGAAAAAATATAGCATTGAAACATTGAAACAAATGGGTTATGGACAAAATTACTTTTTGAGTGACAATTTGATTCATTTATGAAAAAATCCCATAAGCAGCTGTGATTTTGTCATTTTGATAGCGAAAAAAATGCCCTACGTTTTCCAACAACAAAACGGAACTGTGATGACGTTTATGTCAATTTTTCTCAATTTTCTGCATTTTCAGAAAAGTGGAAAATTTTAAAAATCCATCAACAATAAGGTGATTCTCACTTTCTTCAAATTGTTTTACTGAATTACACTGGAGCATTTTTTTATCCAAGTAAACTCAACATTTATAATTCAAGTTTTGTTGCCCTCAGGAAATTAAACTCAAAAAACTGCCAGGAAAAAATGCTGGACCTACGGACTCGTAATTATTTCAAAGGCAATTTCTTCCGTTTGATTACCAGACAATAAAGATCTCACTTTTACAAGGAATGTTCTCTTGTAATTGAAAGTGGAAATATTTGTTTATACAGGGTGATTCACATAACAACCGACATAGGCAGGGGCATGTAGGGGGTCCCAAAATATGGCAATTTAACGCAACTTACCTCTATACCAAGTTTCTTCCCTAAGGAGTTATAGGCGTAGCACTAACAGTACGTCAACTTGCTCGTTAAAAGAAAACTTCCCGTTCATTTTAAAAACACTCAAACAACAATTACTTAATTGAACAACTCACTTGCCTCATTGTCAAGTTTGACGTTTATTTTCATAGCCAACTTTCGAATTTTCGATGATTTTAAATAACACACCTACAGCGCGCGTTTTCAGTTATTCGAGTTTTTGATGAAAATGATGAGGTTTTTCGAAAAATTACTAGAGTAAGAAAAGTTTTAGAATTGAATTGCCCACAAAACAAAGCGAAGATTTTTGAAATCCATCAAGGGTTAACAAAATTATGTTGAATATTGATGGTGCGCCATCCGGTATACCCCCTTTACAAATTTCAATTAAACTCTAGTTACTGTCAAGTAACGCCTTAAATACATCCACGAAGTGTTACAAATTTGGTTGCTTTAAGTTCAAGAATAACGAAGATATTGATTTTTTTCAAAATTTATATCTTCACTTTCAGAGCCTATATCTCCTTAGGGAAGCAACTTGGTATAGAGGTAAGTTGCGTTTAATTGCTATATTTTGGGCCCCCCTACATGCCCCTGCTCTATGTCGGTTCTTATGTGAATCACCCTGTATAACAACTAGTGCCAAGTTATAAATTGTAACTTTTTAGTTGGTCTATACAAATAACCGCCGGATTCATATGACTTTGATGACTAGTTGATACTAGAAAACTCCTAATATCAAACTTGTTTGCCTACTAGCATCAATTTCGATTGACAATGGTATGATTGTATTTCTCTGAATGCATCAAGATAGATGGTAGGCCCTGATTGGACTTCTACAATGAAGGGCACTCTCAGGATGACAATAAAATTGCTAAACACCTTAAAATCCTTAAAATGAAGTCAATAATAGCCAAGGATCAAACCTATTTTCATATTTTAATATTTTGACGAATATAGGACATGCCCTGTGCTGTTGATTCTATTTTCAATTGTAAATCGATTGAGAGGGTGATTCAATGTTTTTCTGAAGAAACGAAGTGAGCTGTAGAAATACTAATGACACACTAGTTTATATACTTACAAATGAGGTTTGTTGTGTGGTGTTTTCACCATTATTATCTTGAAAAGTAAATGTCACAATGTCTTTGGATATGAACCATTATTTCTTAATAATACCAGAAATGTATATCTGAAAGGTAAGAACATTTCAAACATATTGGACCATAAACAGGTTGTAAATTAATTGATGGCAAAAAATATAGGTTATGGTTCCTTGACTCATTAAAAAAAAAGTTGAAATGAACATTTGCCCTAAACCTCTCAACTTTCGAGCTATAGGGTTTCGAATTTTTTTTATGGATATAAGAAACTTTCACAATGTGAAAAGCTAATCGATCAAATGTTATTATTATAAATACAAAACACATGGAAATGGATCTTATTTTTTTCAGCGAAAATGGTACGTAGACCGAAAAAAAATCATGGGGTCAAATTGTTTCAAAATAAGTGAGGAATATAAATATGATTTTTATTTTCGGAAAAAGCAAGGGCGTACAATATTTTTTTAGAAAAATCTCCAGTATACATCCCATATGGACGCTACAGATAGAAATATTGTAAAATCTCCAGCATCAAATATCTAGAACATTTTGAAAAATTAAAAATTCCAACACACTATAGCCCGAAAGTTTAGAGGTTTTAAGGCATATTATGTTCATCATATGAACTTCTTAAAATGAGCTTAGGAACCATACCTTATATTTTCAGCCATCAATTGAATCACACCCTGTATACTATTATACAAAGTAGTACGAATTTTCAGATATCGTCGTTTTTTCAAACATTTTATCTGATTGTATATTTTATCTCAAAATGTTGAAAACGTATTTTATGGATATTAAACACGTAATTGGATCTAAATGTGATAAGAGAATGTTTTGGCCCGTCAGTATTTAAAAAACTATTTTTTTGTAACATCTAACTGAATTTATAAGTGATGATTTCTCGAAAAGTGTTTGTATAATAGTATAAATAATATATTCAGAAGCACACTACCTCCTTCCAGATACACGTCGGTCAGGTTAGGAATCAAACACCCGTATATTTGCTCTGCATACGAAATCTTACTATGTTCATCAGAAGGAATCCTTTATTTATCGACGACGATGTGTACCTTTCTGCAATTTTTATGATTGTTAATCTAAGGTAGGCAACGGGGAAAGATTAGGTCCAAATCGAAAGAATTTCTTCTAAAGCTATCCTGAAAAACTACATCGCCTTGATGCTCTGATTCCTGTACCTCCTCAAAGAACCCTACTTGGATATTTTTCGAACATCTGACTTGCTCAATGTTTTATGAAAAGAAATTGAATCACCCTTTGTATGTTGAATGAACGAAAAATATAGCGAGCAGTATTGCTTAATAAACCAAGGCAAGTCTCACCAATATCTTAAGCATAAGAGTAATACACAGAATACATTATTGCTATGGAGTTGTAGAATTTCACATTGAGCAAGAGACTGATTTTTGTAATGCTGCTGCTTTTGTTATTCTGCTTGAATAACTTATTACCTTTCTGCAAATAATATACCAAACAAAGGAGGCACCGTTGAATCAGAACAAATCTGAAAAGCAATAAAATGAGAATGAGCAGGTGAGTGATATATTTTTCCCCTCATCAAATTGTATCTATACATCTTTTGAAAGTCGGCATCTATGTATACAATTTAGTTTTGTAAGTTTATTTTAATTACAAATTGTTGCCTTTGTAAGTTATGTAAATTATTTATGATTTTAATATATAAAGTTCTCATACTTAATAATAACATTGTCTAAGTATATAATTTTAATGATTTTCCTGTAAGGTTAAAAATTTATTTGCTTTCTAAAGGTGTTATATCAAATTATCAATACTATCATTGTATATTTCATGAACTGAAATAGTTTTATTTTTAGTAAAAGATGAAAACTAGTCTTTCTATAAAGCTGTTGCTATTGTATAGAATTGAGTCAATTTGTTTAATTGGTTAATAATTAATTAGTCAAAAATATCAATTTATTCGGGGTTTGTCTATTTGTTTTCTTGGGTCATCATAGATTTAAAACGATTCACTTGCTGATTATGATAGATTTTATAGAGAAAACTGCTTGACTTTCACAACAAACTTCACAGCTTGTATGTGTATGGCTTCATAAGGTATTGTGCTTAAATAGGCAAAAACTGTGCATGAACATAATTTGAACATATTTTCGGAAGCAATATCATTATTTACAGAAGGATTTTGTGCAATATTCTCATAATGATATTGAAGATATAATTATTATATACAAGAAATCAACATAAATGACTGTCTTCATTCCTTTTAGGTGAATTCGTTTGTTGACCTTATTTGGAACTTATCTTGAGCAAATAAGAATACATGGGTCTATTATTTACTAGTGAGTTACATTTCGGTTTTATTACTAGAAAAGTAAAATAAGTCCTAAATAATATTATAATACTTTACAATCTGTGCATTTCACTGCAACTTTCGGAGATATCGTTTAAGCGATGAGAAGTTTGTGCAATTCTTGTAGTGCAATCAGCATTTTTTTGCGTTCTAGAGATTTGCACGTAGCAAGATGTGATCAATATTACATGAACGTGATTCGGAACTCCTTTGATGAACTCACAGTTACTGGTAATTTGTGTTAATCATATTTTCCACAATTAGAAATAATGTGCTCTGCTTAACCATACACTTTATTTTCTGATTTGTGTTAATAAATTATTACAAAAGAGTATTTAGATTAATTATTATTATTACCTACACGTTATATGTATACCGCCTATCGTCTAACAACTTGAATTTTAATCGGACATTCCGTTTTTTATTCATAGTAGGTAATTACAGCGTTTTCCACTTGTCGCACTGGTTCGAACTTCCTCCAATTTTTACCGGCTTGCAAACTTTGCTAGATGCTCGTTCAGAGTTCGAATTTTCAATAAACCGTGCTTGAGCGAGGCGAATACAACGACTGTTGTTTTCCTGTAGGGCATGAATAATTTGGAAAAGAAGTGGTATAAAACCACTTTTTATACCTATCTCTTGAAGGCGACACCCTCATTTGTAGAGAGGCATTACGAACGCCAAAGTTGATACACTCCCCTCGTAAGGGTACCTGACGTGATTCCATACACTCATAATAATGAATGTCGACTAATTATTCGACAAAGAAATGAATAATTTAGTGAATCGATAAAAGTCGTTTTTTCATGAAAGAATGTTCGAAGAAAAATAGAACTACGAAATGAATTTGAGGATTGAAAATTTCGAAGGTAATTGCAACTTATCTCAAAAATCTCCATACTTCATTAGCCTATCTGGTATGGCATTACAAATGTAGGGGTCTGAAGTGAAGTGTCCTACAAGCGAATAAGGAGTTCTTGGAGATACAGGTTCTGAGATTCTGAGACATCTCTGATGGTTTGCATTTTTCCTGGAATATCCTAAAAAAATATGAATTAGTATTATGATCTTCAAATCGCGCCAATTGACTAATATACAGATATGGAAGAAATATGAGTTCACCCTTCTAAGGGCACTGCTTCATTGAAACAACGACTGTTGTTTTCCTGTAGGGCATGAATAATTTGGAAAATAACTGGTATAAAACCACTGTTTATACCTAACTCTTGAAGGCGACACCCTCCTTTGTAGAGAGGCATTACGAACGCCAAAGTTGATACACTCCCCTCGTAAGGGTACCTGACGTGATTCCATACACTCATGATAATGAATGTCGACTAATTATTCGACTGAAGAAATGATTAATTTAGTGAAACGATGAAAGTCGTTTTTTCATGAAAGAATGTTCGAAGAAGAATAAAACTACAAAATGAATTTGAGGAATGACAATTTTGAAGGTAAAGGCAACTTATCTCAAAAATCTCCATATTTCATTAGCCTATCTGGTATGGCCTTACAAATGTAGAGTTCTGGAGTGAAGTGTCCTACAAGCGAATAAGGAGTTCTTGCAAATTCAGGTTCTGAGATTCTGAGACATCTGCGATAGTTTGCATTGTTCCTGGAATATCCTAAAAAAAAACATGAATTATTATTATGATTTTCTAATTGCGCCATATGAATATAATATACAGATGTGGAAGAAAACATGAGTCCACCCTTCTAAGGGCACTGCTTCATTGAAACAACGACTGTTGTTTTCCTGTAGGGCATGAATAATTTGGAAAAGAACTGGTATAAAACCACTGTTTATACCTAACTCTTGAAGGCGACACCCTCCTTCGTAGAGAGGCATTACGAACGCCAAAGTTGATACACTCCCCTCGTAAGGGTACCTGACGTGATTCCATACACTCATAATAATGAATGTCGACTAATTATTCGACTGAAGAAATGCATAATTTAGTGAATCGATAAAAGTCGTTTTTTCATGAAAGAATGTTCGAAGAAGAATAAAACTACGAAATGAATTTGAGGAATCACAATTTTGAAGGTAATAGTAACTTATCTCAAAAATCTCCATATTTCATTAGCCTATCTGGTATGGCATTACAAATGTAGTTCTGAAGTGAAGTTTCCTACAAGCGAATAAGAAGTTCTTGCTAATACAGGTTCTGAGATTCTGAGACATCTGCGATGGTTTGCATTGTTACTGGAATATCCTAAAAAAAAACGTGAATTAGTATCATAATTTTCTAATTGCGCCATATAAATATAATATACAGATGTGGAAGAAAACATGAGTCCACCCTTATAAGGGCATTACAAATGTAGAGTTCTGAAATCAAGTGTCCTACAAATCATGATAATTATTATTGCAGTCTGTACTATCTCACACAACACCCGGTATCCAAAACAAAAAAGTATATTCACTATCAAATTATGATAATTATCACTGCGTCCGCATTTGAATCGTAGATATATATCTATAGCTCCTCAGAACCCATATTTTCCTTGATAGAACAATTGAAAAGTACTTCCCGTTCCCAGGTCAAGAATATATTTCTTTTCTATGACATCCACAGAACTATGACATCTCACATGTGGACATTTGATTTTGAAATGGCGGCACAGGAGACATGGTGACACTGTGACGTCATTGATCATTCTAATGGAAAACACACACGGCACTGTCTGAAATGAGAATGAGTTGCAAAGAAATTTATGAAAATGTGCATGCTCAATTTCGAAATTACGCTCTCTTCGTTTAGAATATTTTCGACAATGCACTGTTGCCGCTTCTATCGAGAAGTAGCAGCAACTTTGTTATTCAATTGTATTTTTAGATTGCCTCTGAGGAGCTGATCTCATCGATATTATCGCATTTGTTGTCTAGTGGGAATGATTACAGAGATATATAGGGTGTTAAAAATCGAGATTTTTCAACTTTAGAATTCCATTGTGTCGAAAGTATTCCATTATCGGTCAATAATACGGCATCCATATCCCTATATCTTAAATTTTGATCTTCCATCTACTGACCTTTATTTGGAATAGATACAGGGTGACCAGAATTCTGAATCTTAACCTTCCTGTATATGTTCCAATTAAATTTCAGTGGATAGTAAAGTTTATATAGGGATGTAAAAGCCGTTTTGACCATATATAAATGAATAGTTCCGACACAAAAAATCCTCAAGTTGGAAAAATCTCGATTTGCACACCCAATATCTCTGTAATCATTCCCGCTAGACCCCAAATTTGATATATCCATAGAATCAGCTCTCAGGGAGAATCTAAAAATACAGTGAAATCCATTTGAAATAACATAGTTGTTGCTACTTTTCGGTAGAAGCGGCAACACTGCATTGTCGAAAATATATTTAACTAGGAGAGTGTAATCTCAAATTCAAATATGAACATGCACATTTTCATAAATTTCTTGCGGCTCATGCTCGAAATGAAGATAGTGTGAGCTCGTCGTGACATACTGACATACCCTGTATACTACAAAAACCATAGAGAAATATTGTTTATAAAATCTTGGTACTCACATATTGTATGAACTATTTCAGAATCAACTGACGAAGCGACATCCTTCTAAAAATCCAAAATTCTGCAGAATATTCTCAAGAGAAATCATTCGATTGATTTACGTTTCACTTAACTTCACACTCTAAAACTCAGAAAAAAACCTGTATATTAAAAGGAAAAGTAAATTCACTGTCAAATGACGATAATTATCACTGCAGTCTGCACTGAAACTCACACAACACCCGGTATACAAAACGAAAAAGTATATTCACTAAATTGAATTACGATAATGATTATCACGGCGTCCGTACCAACCGAAAGTCGTTCGCAAACTGATTCAACTGATTCATATTTTTTTATCATCCCCAATAAATTTCTTTGTGAGTAATTTCATACGTTATTCATTACACAATCTATCGCTGTAGTATGAGGAAGCAAATACATATGCCCCCTATATTGACTTTCGATTTATTACTATATCTACTGACATTCCATTGCAACAGATACAGGGTGATCAGAAACCTGAGTCTTGAACCACCCTGTATTTGTTCCAATTGGACGTCAGTAGATAGTAAATCAGAAATGAGGATGAGGACATGAAAGTCATTTTGACCGATAATTGATAGTTTCTACACGAAAATATCCTAATGTTGAAAAATCCCGATTTTGAACACCCTATATATTCCCGCTAGACCCCAAGTGTGATGCACCGATGAAATCAGCTCTTCAGGGAGAATATAAAATGCAATAAAATACAGCAAAATTACAAAGTTGTTAATACTTTTCGATAGAAGCGGCAACACTGCATTGTCGAAAATATTATGTTGAACCACTACTGTGGTTGAACGAAGAGAACGTAATCTCAAATATAAACACGCACAGTTTCATAAATTTCTTACGACCGATTCTCGATATAAAGATAGTGTAATGCTCGTCGTGACATACCCCGTATACTACAAAAACCATAGAGAAAAGTTTTGTACAAAATCTTGGTACTTACTTATGGTATATACTATTTCAGAACCAACTAATAGTCGCTGCATCATCCTTATAAAAATCCAAAATTCTGCCGAATATTCTATACACAGAAATAATTCGATTGATTCACGTTTCACTCAACTTCACTTTTGACCTAACTCCACTTTTCCTAACAACATCATGAAATACACACCAAAAAAACTCAGTTGTATTATATTATATAGGTACACACTATAAAACTGATACAAAAACCGGTATATTAAAAGGAAAAGTAAATTCACTGTCAAATCACAATAATCATCACTGCAGTCTGTATTGGAACTCACACAACACCCGGTATACGGAACGAAAAAGTATATTCACTAATTGAATTATAATAATTTTTACTGCGTCCACATCCACCGAAAGCCGTTCGCAAACTGATTCATATTTCTTTATCATCCCTATTAAATTTCTTGGTGAGTAATGCCATACGTTATTCATTACACAATCTATCAGTAGTGTGAGGAAGCAAATAAGAATACAGGGTCGTTTTTTCATTTTCATTTAAAAACGGCGCCTTTATTTAGATTTTAGATCATAGATACTGAACAGCGAGCTAAACAGGGTGTATATACGGTGTGACAACAAAATCATTGGCCAGGACGTCATTCAGTTGTTTTTATGTTATAGAATTTTGACATTTGAATCGAAGATATATCATTCCTCAAAACCAAAATTTTCCTTGAAAAACAATTGAAAATCACTTCCGGACATATATCCACAGAACTCATCGCAAATGGACATTTGTATCTAAAATGGCGGCGCAAGAGTTATTTTCTCTAAAATCAATAGGGCTACTCTGTGACGTCATTGATCGAAATTTCGTCAAGCTACCTAATAAAATAGCGAATAAACGAAGCATTTCGATTAGTTTTTGATGAAACCACTGGCGTTTGAGTAAGATAAGATAACAATCACCTTGTACGTCACTGCGTTATATTTAACACAGAACTCGAATACCCACAGCATAATTGTGATATAATACAGGGCCTATAGGCTCTGTATAATACCGTACGTGTTGCATCGGTTTTCATACCTCCGAAAATAGACCAATGTGGATCTGTCGGAATTCTTTCCTCATCGAACATCAACTTTTCGATGCTGTCCTAAACTAACATGTCTATTAATAGTCCAGGAAATATCGATATTCATATTGGATTGAAAAAATCGCAGGGCGCCATTTTTCAAATATATTATGACGATGTTTTGTTTATGACGGCATAATATTCCCGGAACTATCCAAACCACACAAAATATGGCTAAACCACCAGAGTATGAATAGCAAAATAACGACACCAAATAAAAAATCTTCACTGAAAATGGTTTCTCCTTGTTTTGGAGACGTTATGGCACCTGGCAACTCCGAATTCGAGTTTTCATCTATAGTAATACAATACAAGTAGTACAATAATACGTTCCCCCGTAGGTAGGTGAGATAGGTATACCTACCTATAAGGTGTACCTATTATAGAGAGTGCATAATATAGAGGTATCGTAATATTATGAACGAACAAATTATAAACATTTATTCATTACCTACCTATATACGTTGGTAGACATTTAGCTATTTATTGATGTTATGATATATGTATGAGGTTTTGTACCTATTGTAGGTATACCTATACGATACCTACCTATAAGCTTATGTTCTAACAGATACCTATTTGAGTAATCCTGGCCTGGATCTGTTAGGCAATTCTGTGTGGGGTTGTACTGGTTGTAAATTTTCTTGGCTGTGATGGGACGAGTTTAGAATCAATATTTTCTAGACGGTGCGACAACGTGTGCGCGTACTAGTGTGAATTTATGTTTAGTACAGTCATTGTCCACCAATAGGTACAGTAGCGTAGACAGTAAAGTATATTTACCATTTTTCCTATAATAATTATGGGTGAGTAACAATAGGTAGGTCGCTACTCAACTAGAATAAAAGAAACTTGGAAATATTAGAATTATAGAAAGATCAAGAAAAAAATATTTCACTTCAAATGTACAGGGTGATTCATAAGGAATGGTAAATCTCTGAACTACAGATAGTTAACACAAATATAATGATATTTAGCCCAATATGCCTGATGAGAATGTTGCTGGTGTAGGAGATACAGGGTGCATGTTCTAGGGGGTTTTTATAAAAATGTCATAATGACTTTGTTAGTTATTAAACAGCATGAACATGAAATCTTGTATTTCTAGGTTTTCTGGCATGAAGATTATGAATTTGCAACTCATTTTGTGATTGCTCATAGAGGGCGCTAGTGTGTAACTTCGATAATTTACATACATCATATCTTCGATGTCAATTCATTGATGATCAAAATAAGTGAAAAATCTGAAAGCTCGTTCAATTTCACATGAAAAATGTACTCTTTGTCGAATTGTCTAACCTGAACGGTTTTTGTGTTATTCGCTCTTGAAGAGATTTATATATGTTCCAATTATAAAATTTTAACAAGTTCATTAATTAAATTGAGGATTTTAAATCCCTGAACTACAGATAATAAACACCCAAATATAAAGATTTAGCCCAACATGCCTCATAAAAATATTGCTGGTGTAAGAGATACAGCTATAGGGTGGTTAAGGAGAAGATATTTCGAATAAAATTTTATCCTTAACCATCCTGTTATCTCTCAAATCAGTAATATTTTTAAAAGGCATGTTGGGCTAAATCTTAATATCTGGGTGTTTACTATCTGTAGTTCAGAGATTTCCCATTCTTCATTTGATGAATTAAATTATTAAAATGTCATAAGTGGAAAATGAATCTCTTCAACAGCGAATAACACAAAAACCGTTGAAGCTAGACAGTTTGATAAGGAGTACATTTTTCATGTGAAATTGAACGAGCTTTTAGATTTTCCACTTATTTTGATCATCAATGAATTGACATAGAAGAAATGATGTAAATGATCGAAGTAACAGAGTGCCACACTATATAGCGCCCTTTATGGGCAATCACAAAATAAGTTGCAAATTCATATCCCTTATGTCAGAAAACCTTGAAATACAAGATATCATGTTCATGCTGTTGAAACTAACAAAGTTATTGAGAAATTTTTGAATAAAATCTGCCCCTAGAACACCCTGTATCTCCTAAACCAGCAACATTCCCATCAGGCATAATGGGCTAAATCTATTTGTAGTTCAGAGGTTTCCCATTCTTAAAGAATCACCCTGTATATATATCATTATGAATATCAGTAAGGTATAATAAGAGAAAAAAAAACAATAGCTATATACAGGGTGGCCCTGAAAGGTCTGTACAAAATGAGACCATAGACTCCTGAGAACCAAAGTGAGATGATTGAACGAAACTTACCTATTTACCTCTACTCCCATACATATTGAAATACATGACAAGAAAAAGTTTCAATTTTCTTATTATTCAAAATTTTTGGGATTTTCTCTCCTCGTTTCTATAAAATAAAAATATGAATATTATTTCAATATACGTGTAGTAAGGACAAATCAGATGATTTGCCCCAAAATGTCACTGCGTTTATAGTTATTTTTGTATCTAGAGCGCGAAATGCTACTTTGGTGATCGAGATCTGATTTTTTTAACGAGGCGTTGCCGAGTTAAAAAAATAGTCGAGATGACCAAAGTATTTCGCGCTCGAGTTGCAAACAAAATTTTTTCTACAAACGTCAAAAAATGTAGTTCTGAAGTAAAGATATGCTTAGCTTGATATAAAAAATAGTGTTGAACTGGCTTAAAAGGCCTTCCCCTATCCTTCCTAGGTACACACGATGTTCCACGAACATAATAGGAATTTCCTTTCGTGCGATCCAAGAGGTAAAACAAAGTTATTTTTGAACATTCAGAAATAAATGAATTCGTTGATGTTTGCTCGATTGAGGACCATGAAGTTGAAATATAAATATTTCATATATTTTACATAACAATGCGCGAAGTAGGTACTTCGCGCATTGTTTTGTGCAAGGTATCATGGTAACGTAGGAAACTGAAAAAAAGTGTAAATTCGCAATTTGTTATCAATGCGCGAACCTTGTCATTTTATGACGTTTGTAGAAAAAAGAATTTTCCTATCAGAGAGCCTAAAAGAAAAATTCACTAGCTTGTCATCAGTGACAATTTGTATTGAAAAATTTTTGGAGAAGAGAAATAAAGGTATATAGTGAATTTTTCTTTTAGGCTCTCTGATAGGAAAATTCTTTAAACTCAGTGACATTTTGGGGCAAATCATCTGATTTGTCCTTACTACACGTATATTGAAATAATATTCATATTTTTATTTTATAGAAACGAGGAGAGAAAATCCCAAAAATTTGGAATAATGATTGTACCACCTCCTCGATTAACCTACAGACAGTATTTCAATTTTCTGTTTCCTATTTAGTTTTTATGAAGATGCTATTTTTTTCAATGGATTAAGAATTATTATTGAAACTGCAAAATTTGACGCGATGAAATATTTCATTTGATACTGTTCCTACAAGTTACAAGGGGAAAACAAAAAGTGATTTTTCATAAAATCTCAATTATATGAGTAAATTGTAGATCGAAAGTATGATTGTGATATATCGTTGGAAAGCTAATTTCATACTGAATGAATCATAAATTCCGAAAAAAAAAATTATACTTTGTATTTCAAATAAAAATTGGATGCACTTCCGTTCACACCGGAAGTGTCATGTTATATCTGATACTATCAGAATTATACACTATCCCGTCAACCAGTTTTATATTGGTACTTACCCACATACATAATTATTGAAATTATGTTTTTTTTCTAATCTCAGTTATTAGTTGGTTTTAGTTCAACAGGGAGAAATGAAAGAAAACTGAAGGAATGATCCACCCATTAATAAAAATCAAGAACACTATGGTGAAATATTTATATAATTATTGAATTAGGCTGGTTTTTGACAAAGAGAATGACAGGCACAGGTGAGAAATTATTTGATTACAATAATTTAAGTTTCAGAAGCATATATAGAAGAAATCGAAAACATTCAATTTCGAGCAATTAGATTATCTGTAGTTGTGCAGACCAAAAATATCTTAATTGTAATATGATGGTCGATAATTCCATTATATATGCATGATTTATATATATTTATTCAATTGCTGAAACACTTAACCTCTGAACTCTCTAAAATGATTTATACTTATCTCTTAAAAGAACACATTGATCAGTGCTTATAAAATTATGTTGCAATGAAGATCGCTCTAGTCATTTTGTCTTTATTTTCTCTTATACGCTTGGACGATGCTTCAGAAACACCAATTATTGGAATCCTTTCCCAGGAGATGTATTTGGTGGCCAAATATTTTCCTGAGGGTGTCTACGACAGCTTCATCACAGCTTCCTATGTCAAGTATCTAGAAAGTGCTGGTGCTCGAGTAATTCCTGTATGGTAAGTTTTCATCTCCATTTGAATTCTAAATTATTCATCATCTATGTCTAAATGCAATTCCATATCATTTTTCTTCAGGATCGGACAATCTGAAGAGTATTATCAACGTGTTGTTAATAGCACAAATGGGTAAGTAGTTCACACCTACCATTATGGTAAAACTGCATTTAGCATGCGATGGGTTTTTTTTCGAAAATTTTTTTTGGTTCTTACGTATTTTTGTCTGAAAAACACGAATTTGATAATGAAAATGTGAACAAACCATTATTTATCATGATATTTCACTATAAAGTTTCAAATTTCACCTTCTTTTCCGCCTGTCTTCTGGATTGAATTTTAAACAATTCACCCTTCTTTTTTCATCATTGGACAATTTATATATATCACAATGTAAGACACATTTTTTTCTATTATTGAGTCAACTAGAAATATGATTTTCTTGTGATTTATCCATATTTATTGAAAAGAAGGAAGAATATCATTTGAAATAATGGCGTGTGTAATGTCATTCCAAAGCAATCTATTGACATTTGACATCTCGTATTTGGATTGCCTATGGATAAAATGGCCGTCATCTGGTATGCTTGCTCACTAAATAGGAAAAACTCACCATAAAAATCATATTTCCTGTTGAATTTTCTGTATAAAAATGTGTCATTGAAGTACATCATGAGTATATAAAGTGTCCAATGACAAAATAAGAAGAGCAAGTACCTGAAAATGCATCCAACGCAAGGGGAAAAAGGAGTCGAAATTTCGAACTTTTTTTTGAAATATCTCGATAAATAGTAGTTTGTTCACATTTTCATTATCAAATTCGTGTTTTTCAGACAAAAATACGTAAGTACCAAAAAAAATTTTCGAAAAAAAATCCATCGCATGCTAAATGCAGTTTTACCAAAATTATTTATATGTATGTCACAAAATGAGTAGTTTATTGAGTATTCGAATATCTTCAACATACAGGGCCAGATTGAGACCACTTGACACTTGGGACAAAACATATTTTTCCGCCCCCTACACATAAATCAAAAAATGAAAAATATTCTTTTCGAATTGTCTTATCATTTCATTATTGACACTTCTCAGTGACAGATGTTGATTCAAACAAATGAGTTACAGGATGTTTTGATTAATTCATCTTGATTTTAAAATTTTCTTCAAATTCGAGAAGAATATATTTTTTTTTTTTGTTTAAAACGGGAAATTTTTCTTTTCCGAAACGTTCAAAGCTTAGTAGAAGTTTGATGTTTTTTCGATCCATCCATATTTCTCTTCTTCATACATTTTTCCAAACATGGTGTCACTGAAAATCTTTTAGGCTCTCTAACAGTGAAATTTTCAAATGCAGTGACTTTTTGAGGCAAATCATCTGATTTTTCCTCACTTTACGTATATTGAGATGATACTCATATTTTTATTCTATAGGAACGAGGAGAGAAAGAAAATACCAAAAACTCTGGTAAAATGGATAGAAGTGAAAATCACAATCAGTCAATCAAACAGAGATATCATTTCTGGAAACTCGAAACTGGTACAATTGAAAAATATATAACGGACGATGAATATTATTGAGCTTCCTTTCTGGCTTTGAGCCTTATAAATGTCTCAATAATGCATTGCAATTAAACACGTCGTACAAGGTTTGTATGGGATAAACCTGCCTATGATGTTCCAGACTTCATTAAAAAGTAGTACACGCGTTACTGACAAAAATATTTCAAATTTTGACACTACTTGTCAATAAGAAGATTAATCAATTGTTTTTGGATGTATGACACATCGATACTCATCATACAGGACGTCATGGAAACCTAATCACGAATCTGCGATTAAAAGTCTATAAAATTAACAAGTTTCCATCGTTCAAGTTTGAACCCCTTGATTTGGTGAAAGTATTGAAAAGGGATAAAATTATGAACATAAAAAAATGATATATATATTGTATATGCGATGAAAATATCAATTCTTTCTGGGTTTATTCAACAGAAAACAACTACTTCCCTGGCTATTTGCCACGTCGAACATTGAATTATATCTATATATATATATATTGAACATCCAAAAGGAGAGCATGAAAAATGAAAATCCTCTGAAATTGAGAGTTTTTTTGGTTTTTACAGATTCATTTCATTATTCTACTATTTTAACCATTTAACCTATAGACTTGGTGAACCATGACTTACTTTAAAAAAAAAACACGTTTTAAATACCTAATTTATGTTAAACTTAATCAATCAGGTCTCTATATTCTGCATTAGTATTCCATTTTATCGAATTCCTGAAATACTTTTATTCACATATATGGTTAACTTGAATAAAATCAGAAAATATATTCTTCTCATTTATGACAGACATGAGCGCATCTAGGAAATGAAAATTCGGTTACAACTCATCTATAAAAGTCCCAATGAAACATGCAACGTCGTGGGCTAGGTCGTAGGAGAATTTTCTAGTACATTGATGCATCTCCTGAAGTGGCATTACAGATATTAATAGAAAACTATTAATTTTTGAGTACTTTACCACCCTGTATCTCTTCTTAAAATGGGCCCAAGAATCGCCTCCTCGAATATTGACATTCAATTATGAAACACCCTGTATATACAAACATCTGTTGTTCGAAGATTTATATGTTTGAACCCTCGGAAGACTTCATCACATAAAATCCTGATCACGAATCGAAACTATACTTTGAAGGACATTTTGAGTATTTCTCAAGACTTGATTTCTTCGTCCATTTCAGATTACTGTTTCCCGGTGGCGGTACTTATTTCAATGAAACTGGAGGGTATGGAGAAACAGCAAAAACGATCTACAAACTGGCTGTCCAGTCTAACGAAAGAGAAGTCTATTACCCTCTTTGGGGTACGTGTTTGGGTATGCACGTTTTGATATTCTCTCAAAAAGGTGCTGATCTCAGGATAGACTGTTCGTTGAGGAAAGTCGCATTGCCTCTGGATTTCTCTGAAGGTTGGTATGATTCCTTGATCATGGTCATTATTATGAAACGGACATGCATGCCTGAACTATGGGCCATCGAGGTGAATTCAAATTACTTATTTTTTCAAATTTATTGGACAATCTTGCGCTTGATCTCTTTCTTTATAAGATACTCATGAATCTCCATCAGTGGCGTAATTAAGATTCTTTCCTGGGGGGGTCTAGGCCCAATATCCAATATTTGGGGGAAAAAAGCAATTACGACATAACTTACGTTTTAGTTTTAATAGTTGGTACCATTAACAAAATAAAAAAAGTATTAAATAATCAAATAATATCACATATCAATAGGTAGAAACAATGAAATCGGAACAAAAAAAAAACAAAATAACGAAAATTGAAAATTCGACTAATTCAGTTACTGAAAAGAAGAAGAAATATTCAAACTGTTGCATTTTTTTCGTTAGAATCGATCAATCAAGAAAAAATTATTTATTCACTATACAGGGTGAATTAAAATTCGATGTAGATATCTTAAGTACGTATTGGTGGTTGGGATCAAGATGAAACTTCTTCTTCATGTAATGATGTGGCCTAAAATGCTCCCCTTCGAGCTACAGTCACTGTAAGTTGAGTAAAATACAGAACATTTTTTGAAAATGTGTATTGTAGTACCGCACGCCTAAGAAATAGCCGTCTCAAATGCGTTTCGACATGCGATCACCTCCGTATGCAAGCGTTTAACCCATTGCGGTCGAAAGTCATGTCGTGACCCCTTTCGTTTACGATTCTCTGGAAAACGGTTCAGAAGATCTGATCCGTTATTTTAGTCACAATTTTAGATAATCTTATTTTCTACCTATAACTTTACAGTGGCTGTAGCTAGGAGGAGGTGCATTTTAAGGCATATGTTTTTATGAAGATGAAGTCTAATATTGACCCCAACAATATGTCCTTCAGATATTTACATCGAATTTTGAATTACCTTGTATATGGATGTTTCAATGAAAAACTGAAATATTGTACACATATAGTTATCGTACGTTTCCGATGACAATAACTAAAACCTTCGATATTCGGAGGTTCTACCAAATTACAAATCAAATTCTCGTGATATATCCTATACTCATGTCTATTTTTCCATTATTCCAATTCTTTACCAAATTGTTTCGGTTTTTCAAACAGCTCTGGGGGGGGGGGGGTCCATGAGGTCCGGACCCCCCAGAGCTGTCTTAAAAACCGAAACAATGTCAGTTACGCCACTGATCTCTATATTTTTAATAGATGTATTATTCAAGTGGCGATTTATTTTACCAGTCATGATTATGAATGTGTTGTGTACAACATTAAAGCCGTTTCTTGAGCATATTTCACATAACGGCAGTGGCAGTGAACATAACCTCCTTCCTCGTATCAGTGCGATTTGACAAATAGCGGTTGACTAATTTATTATGAATGCGAGGACTCAACCAGAATTACTATGAACTAATGCACTTAGGAAGTAGAAGGTTGTGTTTCAAATAAGGACTAAATATTCAGGTATTCGATGTCCAAAAATCTCCATCAATAAGAAATATTGAGAAATATTATCACGTGAATGAATAACTCATGGTAATAATCAAGTTATTCATCCAAATATGCAAATGTCCTTAATGTCCATATACATCGCATAGTCAGCCTCCTGCCTACATAATCACGAACCCTGTGATCATGAAAACGTAGCTTTTTGAAGTCCCCTGTAGTAAACCAGCAAAGAAAAAGGGGTCTTTGGAAAACTGCCTTTATGTAAATCGGGCCTTATTTTCTCCTTTGTCTTAACCATAATTTTATGCTCATATGTTTAAAATTAAAATATGTGTGCGAATATACCAAGTATTTACTTTACTTTATATTGAGACAATGTATGACATGATGCCATTCGGTTGGATGAGAGTTTTCAAAACTTCCGGGATCCACACAGACTTCAGATTTACCTCTTGGTTTCAGGTTATGAAGACAGCAAACTGTTTCGCGAATCCACAAAAGACATTACCAGAAATCTTGGTACAAACAACGTTACCTACAACCTCCATCGCTACTGCTTGACCAAAGAAGTATTACAAAGCAACGGCATCCTGCAAAACTGGAAAATCCTGGCCACTAACAAAGACGAGTCTAACCTGGAATTTATTTCCGTCATGGAGAATCGAAAGTACCCCTTCTACGGTGTCCAGTTCCATCCCGAGAAGAACATTTTCGAATTCAAGAAAAGCATTGGCATTCCGCATTCAGTAGGTGCTGTCCAAGCTTCCCAGTATTTCTCTAATTTTTTCGTCAATGAGTGCAGGAAGAACAATAATAGTTTTTCTGATGATGACATCGAAATGAAATCTTTGTTTTATAATTATAGCCCTGTATACACGGCCCCCAAAGGGTCTTCCTATGAACAGATTTATGTATTTACCAAAGAAGATTACCGAAAATCGCCTCTCGTCTGAGGGCCACTTTGTAAAAAACTCTAAAGGGTGACTTTATGGAATCTTTTATCATTTAAGATTTAACATTTAAACATTCAAGACTTAAGAGTCTCAAGTGCCCAGCCAGCACAAAAACATCTCAGAGATGTTAAAAGTACGAGATTTCGAGACATTGAACCTCCACTGCGATGTTCTGTTCACGCATGAATAGAACTATTATAGAACAGCCAATGTCCGCCGCAGGCGGCAATCATCGAGATATCCTTGATATGTCACAAAACTACCTTCTCCCTAGTTCTTTTTGAAGCCTTTTGATGGACACAACAAAACATTTTCAACGCGTCTTGCGCACAAATCGCTGTAAAAAAAACATTTTCGGGGTACTTTTCTGAAGCCTTTTGTCAAAATGAACTTTTGCATTAGGATTCCATTTCCCTTGAATGAAAAAATGCATTAAAAATAGATTGAACATAAAAATATTTTCTTGATATGAAACTACCTTCTTAATCAGTTTCTGAGTAGTGCTTACTACACACAGACATATAATTGGAAATAGGTTTCCCAATTTTTGAAATGTTCTCCACAATGCATAATTTTGCAACTGCGGAGAAGCTGTGTATTGATAAATTCGTACTTTTATATATTGATTACACTGAGGCACCGAACAACACATCTTGCATCTGATCTGATGGTCATTATTACAAACTAAATAAGTCTTCTAACACAATAAACTTCACCAAATTCCTTTCTGTTCGTTAGCAGCGTGATGTAAGCGTGACACGCTGCAAACGCGAATGCCAATTGCGAACAAGAAGAACAAAATCGAAAACAAATCAGAATTCATCGTATTGTGACGTAAGCATGAGACGTTGTGGTGGGGCAAACAAAGAAAGGGCACAAAAGAACAAAAACAATACTTTAAATATCCTTCTAAGACCTCTTTGGGAAGTGCATATTACGCCTCAAAAAAACATCCTCATGCCTACATTTCTGAAACATCCCAAAACATCCCAGGGATACCTCTCAGTAGGCAAACAAAGAAATACCACAGAAGAATAAAAACAATACTTCAATATCCTTCAAAGACCTCTTTGGTCAGTGCATATCACGTCTCAAAATAACATCTTCATGTCAACATTTTCAAAACATCCCAAAACATCCCAGGGATGTTTGTGCTCGCTGATGGGTGGAGAGAGTTATAAAAAAAATAAGATTCTAGGGCGATACATGTCTTCTGTCATTACTGACATCTAGTTTCTGATACAGAACTCGATTTTCAAAGTTGGAAATCAATATTCATGGTCTGATATCATTCATTGATTTATATTTATATCCCTAAAATGATACCTACATCCATTATTATATCTCCACATCACTTTGAAAGTAATCACTATTCCTTGCCTACCAGAAACTGGCTCACTCCTTGGATCATTTGCCAAATATGGAGGCAACAGAGTTGCGACATTCTAGTGTATTTTTGAAGAACGGTTCAGTATCCATTAGAAGAAAAACAAATATTCAGGAATAACAACACAAGTTATTTCGAATTGTTTTTGAATGATCATTTATCAGCACTTCTCAAGTTGGAAGTTGGTCATCTTTTTAAATCTTAAATGTCAAATCATAAGTCTTAAATGGTTTTATAACATAACCAATGATATTCCCATGTTCCATCTGTCATAAGTGATAAGCCTTATTAAATATTAGGTGATAAATCTTGAGTCTTAAGACTTGAGATTTATCACCTGATTTTTAAGGGTTATCACTTATTTATGACAGATGGAAAATGGAAATTTCATTGGTTATGTAATAAAACCATTGAGGACTTAAGATTTAAAAGGTGGCCAACTTCCAACCTAAGAGTGCTGGTAAATGATCATGAATGGAATAAGGAGTGCTCATCCAAAAGTGACATTCAAAAATTATTCAAAATATCTTGGGTTGTTATTCCTGGATATTAGTTTTTCTTCTGATAGAAAATATGGATACTGAACCGTTCTTCAAGAATACAATCTAGAATGCCACCTTAACTCTGTTGCCTTCATATTTGGCAAAAGATCTAAGAAGTGAGCCAGTAACTGTTGGGCAAGGAATATAGTGGTTACTTTCTTTCAAAATAATGTGGAGATATAATGGATATGTGCGGTATCATTTATTTAGGGATATAAATTAATAGAATAATATCAGAACATGAAATTTCGATTTCAAACCAGTTTCTACAAGTTACTAAACTTTGAAAATCTGGTTCTGTATCAGAAATTAGATGTCAGTAATGACAGAAGACATGTATCGTCCTAGAAAATTATTTTTTTTTATAAAACTGAATCCACAGTCTTAAATGTTCAAATTTTAAATCTTGGATGCTGAAAGTTTTTATAAAGTCACCCTGAAGCTGTGGTAAATATCTTCAAGATGTTGAACTGAAGGAAAAGGACTGAATCTAATTATTTTTGTATACCTATATATGAAATTAATGCCCATGACATTGAATATTCATGTTTGTATGTAGTAAAGTATGATATTATTATGCATGACGATATATTTTTATTGCAAAATATACAAAACATCAGTTGTTTGATTTCTAACTTCTTTATATTGACGCAATTGCTTTAATCAGACAATGATAAACTATTCGAACCATTGTGATGGAGACTAGCAGTTGCTATATACAGGGTGTATATAAAAGACGCGGCAATTTTTAAGGAGGTGTTTCCTCAGATGATCATTTTATGAAAAATTTTTTCCATAAATGCAGGTCCGGAAATGTATTGTTTCCAAGATACAATATGTTAAATATACCCAGAGTCTCCGAACATCATACTCGAAGGATGCACAGTTGCCAAATACTATATGCTATATACCTATAATTTTCCGAAAAACATATACTTCTAGGAAAAACCTTCATTTAGGCCGAGTTAGGTAAGATCGTTTGAAGAAAGTCTCCTTTCTTATTCAGAAACAATATTGTATTGTATACCTTCTCTCCCTATCATCTCTGGAGATTCCCTTTCGTGCGCTTCAACAGATAAAAAAAATCAAATTACTGTTGATGGTTTTTTGAAATTCTCCACTCGATGACGTTCCAAATCGCGATATTTTCCAAGATTAGATATATTTTTCTGACTACGCAAATTTGAGAAAAAATTACATGAACACCATCAAAGATTTGTAAATGTTAAAGGTTCCGTTTTGTCAGTGGAAAAGTTAGGGCAAACTATTTCGCTATAATAATGACAAAATCATAGCGGCTTAAAGGGTTTTAGATAAATCAATTAAATTGTAAAAATGAAAATCTAACTTTCACACTGCAGTTTTGGCTGTTTTCAGTTTTTAGGACGAAATAGATTAGATAATAGATATATACTAGTTCGCGTTGAATGAAATGAGATACATTTTGGAAATCTTAATTTTGATTGAAGAACTGAATTTTCTTCGATCGTCTTTTGGGGGTAATCATGGACGTATAATACGTCCATGGGGGTAATCTATCAATCAACGACTATGGAGACACATGCTCCAGCGCACATAAACTTTCCGTTGATTGATATATTACGCTTAGCGTAAGCGTAATATATCCTTAGATCAACGCTCTTACCTCTCTAGCTACTGTACTCTAGCGCCATCTATATATTGGCGCTCACAACGTAATTGGCTGTTTACTGAAGGTTTCTACTGAAAACCGCAGCAGACTTCTTTACTCAGTTAAACAGTAGTTTCATCGTTTGAGGTAGCAAAAAAGAGGGGTCACTCAAAGATAATTTCTCTGAGGAAATCACCTGTAATTTTCTCTACAGTGACTATTATCTCGGGGTTGGTAGAATCAGAGATTTGTAGAGGACATTTTCTCCATTTTCAAAAATACAGTTCTGCTGTTTCTATGAACATTGAACATCTAGGTGAACAATTTTCGAGAAGATAATATCTTCGTTGTCTCCTTTTGAACTAACAACTAACTTAGGTTACAGCTTGTTACAGTCAGTTATTCTTGGTTATAAATATGGTTACGTATATGGAGAAGATTATTTCAATAGACGTTTCTAACTTTCTTAGAGTAGAATATTTATGTGAATATCTGGGAAAATATATAGAGTACAGGGTGCCATTTGAATGAGAAAAACAATGGTTTTGGTATCACTTATACCTATACCTATGGTAGATGATAGGTAGTGACTTTATAAATAAAACACAAAACACTTAGAACTAACTTACTAGCTGTTAATAAAATATAAAAAAATCCTCACTTTCTTTCTGTTATCTCTTCTTAGAAAGACGTGAATGAAAAACCATTGTGAAGTTAAGGGTGGAAGCAGGTGCGTAGGTATGTTTTTTTTCTAGGGGGGGGGGTACTCAGTAGCGGAAATTAAATTATAATTTAGGGGTTGCCTAGTAGTACAACGCGTTTCAGTGTATAATAAATCAACACAAAATGGTGGTTTATATCAGCTTCAACTTTTATTAAAGCTGTTTTTATTTCTTTTAGAATATTCAAAATTATCAGAATAACAATTATCAGTCATTCAAATGATCAAAGCAAGATAAATATTCTCGATGAAAACATATTTTATGTGCCTATTATATGAACTAGATAAAAAAAGAAATAATCTCTCAATTTGACCATTAGATAATATAAAGTAGGTAACTTACCATTCAAAACTCTTGATTGAATCTAATTAACAAAATATCAGGTACCCCCGTGACTGGATTATAAAACAAAGTCTTTTATATATTGCTTTGAAAACCTCGAGAAAAACCTATCGATAACAGCATCTATATCTTATTTCAATATATCTATGAATATTTAATATAAAGTTAATCCGACTAGCCTGGCCCATTGTACACCTCAACCATGATTTCAGTATCTTACTTAAGTGTATAGAAAATGATCTTTCAGCACTCGCCACACTCACCGGCATAACAGATTTTATCTGCAGGAGTGTGTATAGACTAGCGTCTGCGGACAGCCGCAAGTAATAACTCCGTGGTAGGGGAACGTTAGTTAACTTGTGTCGAGTCTAATATAAGGAAGGATTTTTTTTTAAACAATCAATCGACCTAGATGAACCTTTTTTCTTGAAGAAGGAGAATTTTTCTTGAGGAAGGAAAATATTGTTTCTGCATAAAAAATGAGAAAACCTAACCTATCTATTTTATGAGTATATCTTTACTTGTTTCGTTGACCTGTGTAAAACTTGATGTTTATTAACACCAAATAAAATATTCTAGAAGGAGAATTTTTCTTGAGGAAGGAAAATATTGTTCCTGCATAAAAAATGAGAAAACCTAACCTATCTATTTTATGAGTATATCTGTATTTGTTTCGTTGACCTGTGTAAAACTTAATGTTTATTAACACCAAATAAAATATTCTATTCTATTCTAACCTAACCTAACCCAACCTCACCTCTGGCCTAAACATAGAAAACCCCTAAATGAACCTATTTCCCATAGAGAATATTTTTTAGAAATCACTTGAGAACAAGAAAAAAATTAAAAAAGATGAGCCTCGCACGGATTCGAACCCCGGCCCGCCGGCTTGGCATGCCGATGCTCTGCTTACTGAGCCAACCAGGTGCTTACGAGACGAAGTATGATGAAGTCATTCAGTCGACGCCGCATAACGCCAGTCGCATCTACTGCCCACTATAACGTCCTCCCACCACGGAGTTATTACTTGCGGCTGTCCGCAGACGCTAATGTATAAATATAGTGGGAAATATATATATACAATGCTGTAAAGTATCTAAGGCTGTTTCTTTGGGTAAATTATTATAGGTCTATTTTTGGTTTCTTCCTATTCATTTTTCCAAAGATCTATTTCTGATTGCAACAAATCTGACTGAAATGTTTGGGAGAGAATTCATTTCTAAATTTACTAACATAATCAGAAACTTGTTTTACTAGAATCTTTGAATCACTGGTATAGAACATAATCAGGCATCAACTTGTTGATATATAACATTTTGAATTCAATATTAATTATTATTGTTTCTTACTTACTTACTCCAGTACCCCCCCCCCCTTATCTACGGTGGTTTTTTATAGATCAAAAGGGCAAGTTTGAATGTGAATCATTTGTGAATGTGTTTGTCAAGGTGATCAAATATCTTATTTTCAAGAAAACACTCTCTGCAAGATTCTCGATAGTTCAATTTGAACAAAGTACGGATGGCACGTTTTCGAATAATGAACGTGGTTTGGGAACCAACGGAACTACCGCAGAATTCTATTCCGTATTGCATCGATCAATAAGCTTTGAAAATATGGGACATATACCATTGTCGAGACTTGAAAGTTTGTGTTCGCTTGGACAGTTCGCAATTCAAAAGTTGCTTTTATTGAGTTTGGTATTCAGCTGCTTTATGTGTTCCATCCATTCCATCCAAGTCAAGGATCCAAGTTAGTTTCATGTCGATAGTTATCCCTACTAAGAATTTAGTGGATTCGTCAAGTCTTAGATATATTCAATAATAACTTATTTGCTGAAAACCAGGCTGCTATAGCGTCCATCGCACTTTGTGATTTTACTGATAATACCTAGATAATACCTACCCATTATCATCTATACAATAACGTGTTTGAAACCGTGCATCGTGCATATATAGCCATACAGTTGGTGTCGAATGGGATATATATCAGGTGACAGACCATCCATTCTCCTAATGTTCTAAAACGTGAAACATGTGGTTGTATAATATCCTCCGATAAATGAAGATTTTTGTATTCCTAAGGAATATGATATATTGGGGAGATTGGATATCTCAACACAAACGGTATAGTTGGTATAGTTGAGAGTTGAGAGTATTACATTTTCCTAGTCATCATATATTTTTCCTCCTGGATCGCACGAAAGGGAATCCCAATATTTATTTCTGCGTTTCTCTGGGATGGATGAGGAGAAAAAGCAAGCATTGACATATTTTTTGATTTTAAGGATATGAATACTTTCCTATGTAAAGAAAATTCCAAAGAATTGCAGATTCATGGGCTGTTAAGTTCACCTAGCTGATGGTATTGCTATGGGAAGCTACTGAATTGTGTTGAATAATTGAAAATGTTAGCTGAAGATGTACCTATAGTTCAATATATAGTTCAAAAGTATCTTATATACAGGATTATATCGAATTATAATAGTAGGTACATGTACAAAAACGAAATCCATAGCGCCTTGAAAGTTACCATAGTCGTTCATAAGCGTTACTAATTTCATCTTCGGATAAAATCAATGGAATAACAAAGTCCAAGAATGACCCAGGGAAAGTTAAAAATAGCAATTCATCCTCAAACCCATGATAACTACACTATACAGGGTGTCCCATCACTCGATGCCCTTAGCTCAAGGGCATATTCCTTGAACAATTTCAAATTAAAAGTACCTCATGACTTTTGTCCAAAACTCTATAGTCGAGGAGTAATGAGAAATATCAAAGTTAACAGCTAGAGTGTGTATAGTGAAGTGAAGAGAATGTTGAATGAATTTTAATTTTATATTTCATCAATTAAGAATGTTGTTGACACTAACACAAAATTTCTGTTCAAAATATCCCCCTGCTGCTTCACAACACATTCTAGCTTCTCTAATCATTGAAGACGTTGCTCTCTGAAGAGTATCTGGATCATCTCGTATGGATACAGTTGCAGTATTTTGAATTTTTTCAGTCAGCTCATTTCTGGTTAGTGGTTTATTTGAATACACTAGACTTTGACATGTCCCCAAAGACAATAATAGTCGCGACACGTCTCTAATCCACCGGCGAGAAAAGTTGTTATTTTGATTGCTTATAATTCCATAACTATTGAGTTTTAGGCAAGAGTGTATATATAGGGCCTTGAAATTGTATTCAAGTGAGCTAGGGACATCGAGTCATCGGACTCCCTGTATATTGACCTATAGGCTCTAAATACTTCAAACCGACGTTAAAGACACCCCTATATACTCTACCCTATAACATGCCACCCTCTATATCTATTCATGACATGGATGTTGATGTTCTGTTTGTCACAAAAAAGAATAGCAAATAAATAGCAAACTATACACATGTCGCTGGTTGTATTCCAAAACGGATTATGTCGAATACTATAAATGAAACAGGTATATGAAATGCTCAGAATACAGTGCACAGTGCTAAAATCGTTTCTATCTATCCATAAGGTCAAAGGAAGCTAGATCAGCTTTTCGTGAAAGCAATCCAACAATGCCAAGCTGACAAATTAGTCGAAGCTATATCGAAAGGAGTGGACCCCAACATAGAAGTGTACCATGGTCAAGCTGCTCTTCATGTGGTATCAGAAGGAGACAACATGTCGCTTTTCAATATCCTGATTAAACATCCCAATATAAACATAGAGATTAGGAATTTCGAAGGATTCACCCCGCTGATGGTGGCCACTATAAATTCCAGGAGAGACATGGTTAGAGGAACAGCTGGATGTTTTTTCTAGTTGAATGGATGATATATGCGGTCTCAAGGTTTCTAAATCTACGCCCAATCATTGATTTCCTAGAATTCTCACAAAATGATGTTTTTTTATGTTCTGGTTCCCACGAAAAGGAATATATATCCTGTAATGTTCAGAGAACATCGTGAGAATCAAGGGAAATAAAGTAGGAATTGGTGTTCTTCTTGAATTTCTGCAGTTTATATGCCTCGGGGAACATCTCCCTTGGCAAAATGTGTTCCAGAGCCTCGCTGTTCGTTGGATGAACGAACCTTTGAAAAGAGATGTTCTGCAGGTCTCCAAAGTGACCACGAAGGGGTGCGAAGCCTCAACTCGACGGGTTAATTTCGCGGGGATTGCCAAGGGAGGTACAATTGTTGATATTTCAGAAGAGCATCATCCATGAAAATATCTATAAAATAGAGCCAGATCGCCAACTTTCCTACGGTGTTCCAGAGAAGCGAGTGAGTTTGTAAGCGATGCATCACCCACGAGACGAGTTGCTCTTTTTTGAACAGAATCCAACAGTTTCAGGGTATGTTTGGGTGCTGCACTCCAAATATGGGAACAGTATTCCAAGGCAGGTCGCATCTGTGCCTTATAGATCATATATGCAGCTGACTGGAAGTAAAATAGCTCCTGGCTCGAAACAGAAAACAAAGTTTTTTGGATGCACTTTTAGCAATTGCATTATCTGCAAATTGTTTCATCCAGGAAGATTCACATTCGGTGGAAGTTAGCAACAATCTCTGTAATCAGCTGTAACCTATTCTACTCTAGATCACAGTTGAAAGAATTAATATATCAGTTGCCTCAGTCTCCGTCCGGCGTTTGGTATTTTCTTTTAACTATGGCGAGATGAGGTTTCTACGTCATAAGAGGGTCCGTTTTCAGATGGTACTATTATTTATGTCCAAATATTGAACATTCCAGTAAATTTTTCGATCGAATTATGTCGTCAATCATTATTTATGTATGAAACGATCATTATAAACATGGTTTGAGTTGAAAGTTCTACCAAGGTGTACACGCCCATTTTCTATTCATTTGACTTCCTAATCCTGTAAGAATAAAAATGAAATTCCATTTTCAAGTCTATAAAAAAATCAATAATAATTGTTTAATGATAAATTTTCCTATATGAATATTTTTATTTAATCACGTATACTCTTAAATAAAAGCAAAAAACCGGAAAATATTCCAAATAATGCGAGCGCTTTCCATTAGCCAACATGAGATAGAAAGAGATAGGTATCCGTAAACACAGCGGGTTGCCTGAACAATATTTCTGCCTCACTCGTCGTTCACAGAGGGTCCCTTCCAGTTGTGAACTGTCTATTGAAAAACAAAAGTTACATGAGCCTTTCTTTCTATTTGCTTTCGTAGGTTTTGGGGCTGTTGAGGAAAGGCGCCGACCCCAACGCGGCCAGTGCGCTTGGCAACCGCGCTTTGCATTTTGCGTGCCGCCTCAGCCACATGGGCATCGTCTTCGATCTGATCACCAACGGCGGGCAAGTGAACGGCCTGTCCAATTGCTTCGACGTGACGCCACTGGCCATCGCCGCGATTGACTCGCCGTCTATGATCATCACACGGTACCTGCTGAGGAAGGGGGCCGTGCTGAGTGGGTCGAAGCAGTTCCCCTTGTTGTTAGGTAAGATTCCGGCAAGGTTATTGCAACATTGCATTTATAAAGTACAGTGAATTCACATATTCAATATAATAAATGAAACCTAATTGCAATATTGCAGCAACTGATGAAACGAAAGTTTTCAGAAGTTTTCTTGATACAAGATATTCAGCAAATATTTCATGTGCAAATTTATCTCATTTCTCTAGATTTTTCGAGATTTTCTTCTTGTTTAAGCACTTCTGTATCTGCTGTATCTTACGTAGGTATCTGTTGAGTTACGAGAACGAAAAGACAGATCATTCTGAAAATTGAGATGCTTTGATAATTGAACATTCTCTATCCGTCTGAAATATTTTCATCGATAGAGTGTTGCCACTTCTATCAGACACAACTAGCAACTTTTTTATTGCATTTTCAGATTCTTCTCGAAGAGCTAATTTCATCAATGCATCACACTTGGGGTCTAGCAGGAATGATTACAGAGATATGGGGTGTTAAAAATCGAGATTTTTCAATTTTAGGATTTTTTTGTCGAAACTATTCATTATCGATTCAGAATTCTGATCACCTTGTATCTGTTCCAATCAAATTCCAGTAGATAGTGAATCAAAAGTTGAGATGTCACCACAACAAGGATTCCGGATCGTTTTCGGTTAGAAAAAGTTCGTTTGAGCGATTTAAGAAAAATGAATATATTTCACCTCCTCGATCAAACTATTATCACATCATTCCATTCATTCAGGCTCTGACTTTTCAGAATGTGCTCTTGCTTGCAACAACGAACGGCGTCTGGCCACTTTGAGGATCCTTATCGACTACGGAATGGATATAAATCAAGTGCATCCCATGGAAAAAAGGAATTGTCTCCATTACGCAGCCATCAGTGGATACACACCTTTGGCTGAATATTTACTATCTGAAGGTAGTTACACATCTGCTTTCGCATCACAATCACAAAACCTCGTATTTTTTCCATGCCAGAAGCTATTTTTGTCGCCGAGTGGCGATCATGTGCGGGTAAAAAGTACCCTGTACAGCTAGCATGATGACATTCAGGTTGCCAGATATGAGTTTGGTTTGTCTCGTATCTGTCAGGGGTTTTTTCTGTTAAAAATCCTGTTAAAGTTGGGGAATCCTTCTTCTAATCTAGCATATTTGTCAATCCTATCATTCCCTATATGGAGTCTTATCCATCGGAAGGAAGTTTTCACTGTTTCCCATACGAAAAGTCTCAGGACGAGGAAGATAAACTTCGACATGGCGCCCAACGTGGGGTAATGTCGAAGTTATGATTAGAATTCCGCAAAACCCCATCCTGCTCTTCAGCACCGAACATCAACTAAAGATGTTGATGTTCGGTGTCTTCAGGCAACACATGGACTGGCCTACATGAAATTATTGCTGAAAATGGTAGAGATACTTCTGGAGTAAGTCGAGATGGACGTATTTTCAAAGTACTTATTGATGACATTATACCTTACTCTACTTTGAATCCTGTTCCGCTAACAGATACTGGTGTAGTAGAACGACAAGGAATGGAAGAGGAACTAGTAGTGGATGGAATTTCTACTTCTGGAAGTGATTCAGAAGCATCGTTTGTCGAAGAGCTTCAGGTGAAGAAGAAATCAGTACGAGGCCTACGCATCAAGCAGCTTTACCAGAATCTAGACAAAGATATTACATAAGTCGTTATTTTCAGGATTAGTACCTGTAGACATTCTTTATTGTTATGGCATTAATTGTTCATTTCCAAATGAATGAACTCCGACTTGCTAGAGGGGGGGGGGGGATGTCACCGAGTTGCGATCATGCTAGTTGGGCGGGCCAGATATGAGTTTGGTTTGTCTCGTATCTGTCAGGGGGTTTTTCTGTTAAGGAGCCGGGAAATCCTTTTTCTAATCTAGCGTATTTGTCAATCCTATCATTCCCTATATGCAGTCTTATCCATCGGAAGGAAGTTTTCACGGTTTTCCATACGAAAAGTCTCAGGACGAGGAAGATAAACTTCGACACTTCACACATCAGCAACTGCTCATACAAAGCACAGATATAGTCCAGTGGCGGCTCATTCTCCTTTCAACAGGGTAGGTTGAATGGGAAATGTGAAAGTGAAATTCTACGAAAAAACTAACTACACTTATAAGGTTCTTCTTCTTAGAAAATCCGTAAGAGCCGCTTGTGTTTGAGAATTTTGTGGAAATCTTATCGTTTGTGAAATTTTTACATTTGCCAAGTATTCCCATCAAGTAACGACAGAGTCAATTCAAAACTCCATAGGAATCTCTGAAAGTATTGTATCGCCTCTCATTTGATATCACAACAAATGATCTGTATGCGATAACAGAAAGAATTTTATTGGATGAATTGTATAAAATAGATTATCTAAAAGTTTGATATGATATCATAAACGAAAATCTGAAATCCAATTTTGTTTTGATAATAAACTCAGAGATTTAGAGTCATCACACGAGACAATTAAACTTATTTCATCTTGATCCTGCTACTTCTATACTTGGCAAAAAAAATTACCCACGCTGCCACTGGCTGAATTCAATAAATTATCACATGAGATGAAAACTTGCAGTCATGTTTCAAAATAAAAATTGCAAAAAAAGATTATTTTAATACTAAATGGATAAAATTGATGCTTTTGCCACCTACTGATTAGTTTCTAGTGATTTGATCGATTTAGCATTTTTAAATTTTTTCATTGTTGTCACCTCATATTATTTTATCTTTTGTTGTTTGTCATCAACTTCCTCATACCAGAATTTCATTTCTGACTGGAAGCTATTTTCTCAATAAACAATAAACAATAAAGGTAGAAGTTCTCTCTAACGGAAAATGATCACATTAGTATATGTCATTCATTTTGATAATGATAATTAAAATTCCTGAGAACAAACAACACATCAAGATGGTCATAATTTTGAGTAACGCGCCATATTCTGCTTGTGTAAACATTTCCTCAGAGGTAGCGTCACCTACTATTCTCTGATTTTGAATGTCATATAGATGTTACTTCCTTAGGTGATATTCGATTTTTTGTTAAAAGCAAGTTATTCCTTATACCAGAGCCTATTCTGTCTGGAAGTTATTTGTTCAATAAATGAATAAATAAATATTTAGAACATGAAAATAGTTGATGACGTTGGGCTTCCTTAAGGTGCAGATTTGGATGCAATAGACGCTACTGGACGTACGCCATTGGAAATAGCACGTGATCACCAGAACAGTGACGTCGTTTGGGCGTTGAAGCATTGGCGTAGAAGAAAAAAAATCAATTTTGCCGACCAAAAAGCTATTATAGAGGTGCTAAGCTCAAGCATTGAGAACATGAAAGGTATAATATAGGGATATTAAACTTAGGCTGATAACGAACATCGTCCGAATAATATTTATCCTCTATCCAATATAGTGCCCTTTGAAATATGAAATGTTGATTATAAAAACAGGCAGCTTTGGGTTTCTAAATTCGATTCATAGGTACATGCTATTGTGTATAATAGATATATTATAGAATGATATACCAATAGATTGCATAACAGATTTTGATTTTTCCAGGAACAACATCCAAAACGAAGAACTGACGATTGAAATGTCATGAAAACTATGACTTCAGTATCATTGTGTAATAATATAGTATAATATTCCTGCAGTAATTCATTAATAACCTCTTAGTACAGAAGCAGTGATGTTATTTATTATTTTATCGTGCGGTGTCTCAAGAATTTCTTGTATACTGAGAGAATCTCGTATTCAGCACAAAAGAGGTGAAATATCTTGTCTGGCATTTTCATATTATTATTTAAATTTTCATTAGAATGCATGAGTATAGTATATCCAATATCAATTGCAGAATATCCCGCACTATGCGGCGTCGGCGTGTCTGAAGATTCCTTTGAAGTGATTGCAGGTGCGGCAGAAGATTCTGCAATTGTTTTTGGATAAACTATAACTCAACTACAAATCCAGTTTTCTTTCATATTATGGTGGTTGTTGTGTTTTCTGCATTTGGTACCTATAAAATGGCAATGGGGCCATCAATGAGACATCAAGTGTTTTCCTGGACCAGCTCACTATTCCCCAGATGTGATGCTTTAATTTTTAATGGTTCTAGGGATACAAGTGTTTTATGGACTACTACGGCGATAAATGTTAACTGTCTCTATTCAGAAAAATCTCGAAAACCGTGATAGATAAATTGACATCAATTAGGTTGATTAACCTCGAAAGACAATTGAACCATGTGAAGAAAATGAGCTTTATATTCAAATTAGTAGAATTAGTGCTGACTTTCAGCACACCCCGAGCAAAAACAGTTTCATCATAGAGATATCGCAGCGGTGTAACAATTGTGACCTGTGATATCGCATTATATGTCGCATAGACGTCACTGCGTTGTCAGAGTGATGCTATTTTGTCCCACTCAAGTTTCATCCATGCGATGCTGCTGCTGCTGCTATAAGTTCTTTGCGATACAATAGCGATATATTTAATGCAATATTATTGCGATATGTTATTTGTGATGGAAAATCGATGTGTTTTGAAACGAACATAAAGTTTCCTACAACATGGTGTGATAATTGGGACACCACTGATTCCTGATGACATCTAATATTGATTATGTGTTGTTGTGACTGGTTGCAAAGATTACCTCAACTCTCCTGTCCATTCCATCGTCTTTCCAGCGGCGCTATCCTTGGTTTCTACGAATCTTCATTAAAAAGAGATCAGTTACTCACATTATGTAGCGAGATGTAAGCAAACCAAGAATAGTTTGATAACAATGTAACGAATATTTTCGAAGTTAGCTTCACTTCGTAGAGTAACGTATATTCATGTATTCGTTTTCATCGAATAAGAATCTAAATAACAAATTTTTGAAAACTTCTCGCATACGGCATACCTATATCATGTTGCCTCATCGCGACATCTCAGAGTTGTCATGTCGCAGATGTGTCTGCCTCTGTATATCGCAGCGATGTAAAATTTGTAATATCGCAGTGTTGTCTCATCGCGTCATCTTAGAGATATAATGTCGCAGATGTGTTTGCTCATGAACATCGCAGCGATGGAACGTTTGTGATATCGCAGTTATCGCACTGTCGCACCTAAACGCGACATCTCAGAGATGTCGTGTCACAGATGTGTTGGCTGGGCCATCAGAACAGTGAATTCGGGTTAATAACAGAGGTGGGGAGCTATGTCTTTATTGGGGTTCACGAAATGACGAAAATTATTCCTTGGAAAAAATACATTTCAGGTTCTATGTATAGCTAGTGGAGGGAAAATATATTTTAGGTAGACTGGCAGCCCAACTCCAAGTTGTAAACCTTCTATGTGTGGCCAACGCGAGCCTACGTAAATAATAACCCTGTATAATATTCCACTTAAGAAAATTGTCCAAATTACACGTCGACCGACGAAAACAAGCACAACAAATTTGTTGTCTATTCAAACGTATCACTATTATATTCCTACCCTTCGAGTGATTTTTTTTCAACTTCATGATGATCCAAATTATGTATCTGAAATCTAGACTAATTGGGGTGTTTACGAGTATGTTTTGGAAGAGATGTTGACATCTTCCCGGCATTATAGGTCATGTGATTAGGAGTTGTCCTTGGTCACGACTACAAATTATCGTAAGATTGTTTGTGATGGAAAAATCATGGGAAGAATATGGAAGGTCACATTGGCGCACTTCTTTATTATTCATAGCATGTCAATGGCACAGCTTCAATGGGCTTATATCACGAAAAGTTTTTATTTCATACTTCGATAGAACTTAGATAAACTAGCTCACCACCGCAAACCATTTCTTGCTGTGAGCTCCCTACGTTTTATAAAAAATTATTGAAATCCCCGATTTTTCGGACCTCTGAAAACGAGGCGATGATGTGACGTCAAAACCCTTATACTGAAACAAGACTATTCCAGACAGAGATGAATGATACATGATTTCTGACAGAGTGAATTAGCGCGAGATCAAAGTTGAAAAAATTAATATATCAGTTGCATCAGTCTCCGTAGATGGGGTTTCTACGTCATAAGAGGGTCCGTTTTCAGATGGTACTATTATTTATGTCCAAAAATAAAACATTTTAGTTAATTTTTCGATCGAATTATGTCGTCAATCATTATTTATGTATAAAAGGATCATTATAAACATGGTTATTTGAGTTAAAAGTTCTACTAAGGTGTACACGCCCATTATAACAGAGGTGGCTGTCTTTTTTGACTAGTGGTTCATAAAATCACGAAAACTACCTTGGTAGTAAAGACACACTTTACGCCTTCAAAAGGAGTAAAAAATTGTAGGTTATACAGTGTGTCCATTTAGTGCGTAATTCTTCGATATATCGAAATCCATTATCACAAGAGAAAAACTTTTGATAACAAATTTCTTCCGTTATTGAAGGTTTCCATTTCAAAAATAGTTTCAACAATACTGGGTGTTTCATGAAAGCGGGACAACTCGGAGACGATTTTTTTTACAGAATGCTTGAATTTACATTCTGAATATTGTAAGATTCAGACGATGTTCATTAGAATTTCTCAAATGGAACACCCTTTCTTTTTCATCAATTCGCCTTTTCATCGATGAAAAAAAATCAGAATCGGCTGCGGCGTTTTCAAGTTATAAGTAATTTCATTATGTTTATCACTATATCTATGTAGGAATATTATTGCTAATATGTACCTATGTGAAACAAACAAACATGCCAAAAGCAACGCCAGCCTTTGAAAGGACAATTTTTCAAAATTTGGGCCACTTTTATTGTCGTTATTCCCACAATCCAAATCCCCATTTGACTTGAAGGAGGTGAACATAATGATACAAACAATATTTCTTTACTACGCGGATTTCGGGAGGGAATTCAGCAAAATTTTAAATTAATTCAAGATATATTTGATTGTGGCGATGTTTGACAGGTCATTACACGAATATAAGTGTATTTCGAGATATTAATTCTTATAGTCTGCAAAAAATCTCTGAAAGTTGCATTTTCGATAAATTTGTCAAAACCCACTCTGTTTCAAATCCTGTAAATGTTCCTATTGCGAAAAAATCTATGAATGGTCAATGAAGAAATTTGATTCCACCGTAGCAACACAATATTCCCACAACACACATAAATGAAAGAACTATGACGTACCTACAAATTACCCCGAAATAGTAGTGAGAATAAGGAAATTATCCATAACTTGACAACGCCGCAACCAATTTTGATTATTTTTTTCAGCGATAAAGAGGCAAAAGATGTCGGAATGAATTTGTGGATAGGAATACAAGGTGTTCCATTTGAAAAATTCCAATGAATGTCATCTGAATCTTGGAAAATTTAAAATGCTTGCATGAGCACTCTGTTGAAGAACATGCCGCAAAATTACTGGATTGGTATACGTGAGACCTTGCTACTACCATATGCCAAAATAATTTTCAATATACCATGCCCAATTCAACATGACTCTTCAATAGTGGTAAAAATAGATTTATCAATTATAACTTGGCAACGCCGCAACCGATTCAAATTTTTTTTACAACGATGTGAAGGTAAACCTCGGCGGAATAAATTCCGAATAAACAATACTGGGTATTCCATTCGAAAAACCTCGTCTCCGAGTTGTCCCGCTTCTATAAAATACCCAGTAGTCTTGAAAATATTTTTGGAATAATCAACTTTAGTAACTAAAAAAGTTGTTCCTCTAAAGTTTTCCTCTATAGGTTATGGCTTTCGAGATATCGAAGAATAGAGCAATGTCAGCTGACGTCACAGTATGGCGCACTCGTGGTTTTCATCAGCTGATCGGGGGACAAACAAAGCTGTGTGTGAATTTTGATTTTAATATTTCTGGCCCATTGGTGATTTTGTTCAACTTGTAGATATTATACAAGAAGAATGAGTACATTTTCTTCCAAAATGAGTATCTATTGAGGTATATTACGAGGTATATTTGGTATATTCGAGCTGAACTCAAGTAAATCCAGTAATTTAAAATTGACAAATAAACCAATTTTAACTCTTCTTTGGACTCATTCACTTCTCTCACAGGATTCATGATGAATGAATTAACAAACATGTCACTAAATAAATACTCCAGGTATTGTATTTTAGTGGTAAATGTGCAAGAAAGTTACATGTACCCTTATGGAAAATGTGTATGCTTGTCCCCCCATCAGCTGTTCAATGGCCGACAATTTTACTTCATATGACGTCACTGACAACGCTCTATTACGCACTAAATGGACACATCGTATAGCTAGTTGATGAAAAAAAAAACGATTATAATAGATAACTATAGCTGATATTAAACCATCGATAGAAGGAAATAACCACTTCCAGAACTTCCATTCAAGCAGAATCAGTACCAGAATGTTCGAAATGCAAGCACTATCTTTCGTTGGGTCCGATTACCTTAGCTTTGAACCAACCTATTTGCGACAGATGTTCCAATAATCTGTGTAATTAACTTCTTAATGAAAAGTCTGATATTTTCATGAAACGCTGCCAAACACTGAAACAATTACACCAGGAGACTATATAAATGAGTTCCTGGGACGCACTTACGTATTTTTAAGCATTCTAAGACACATTCCCTTCCCTAAACATGTCGTCCCAGTAACTTTCTTACAAAAACTATTTGACATGTTTTGAGGAAGGGATATGTCACAAGAGTCTCGAGATCATACCCGTGTGTTCACCGAACACGCTCGATCGTTACCTAAGCGGTGGGGAGACCGAGACGTAAGCACAGTCATGATACAATGAGTCAAGGATTAAATAATCCTTGACAATGAGTGGGCAGGGAGCTTCTCTCATGCTGTCTTTGTTTTTGTAGTACGGGGTGGGCCACCAACAGTTTTCTTGATCACATTTCAACATTTTTTTTTTCGAATAAATAAGAAACATTTGATAGGCATCAAGTGATCTACTGCGACCTATCAGATAATGAAAGCGATGATTTGATTTGCAATAATTCGCTATGTCACGACGAGTCCTACATGTAAATAGCGAACCATACTCATCGAAAATCATGAAACTATATGAACATATTATATGCTTATGTTTTGTTGGCGAGGACGTTTTATTAAAATTATTTTCGATAATGTTCATCTGCTTCACTAGAAATTATTATTAGTAGTTATGTAGTACTTATATAGTAGTATAGTAGTAGCAGCTTTGTTATTCAAAATGGAACACCTTATATTTTATGACATTTTTCGATTCTTCTAATTGAGCTATGATTCTCGTTGATCAAGCTCAAGGTATACCTATACGTAGAATGTGAAAAATCGAGATTTTTTTTGTATCGGAACTATACAATACCTATATTGATTTGTCAAAATGGCTTACATGTGTCCCTTTCCTAACATTCTATTTACTATCTACTGATGCCATTTAATTGAAACAAATACAGGGTGGATCAGATTTCAGAATTATATAAAAGAAGTACTAGTATGCCTACTAAAAAAATATATATATTTGAAATAAACAAAACAAAAATATCACATAAAAAAACACACTCTAATATTCAAAATAAAATAAAATTCAATCCCACTGGATGTATTAAAAAATATAAACAGTGTGCATGTCACTTCTATAATGGAATATCAACCCGTATATCTAAAGTAACTGTTCAATTTTAAGGAGCGATAGATATATATATACCAACTATGACCTATGACCAAAGTGAGGTAATCTTCAGTGAAAAACGCTGCTCTGGTCATGGACCCACCAACATTTCCGGAAAATGATATTAGGAGGCAAGATAGGTTGAAAATCACTTCGGATTCGAAATCAGGACGTAACCCTGTACCTCGAAAACGAAGCAAGTTTAGGACACATGTTTATATGACCTTTATTCATCATATTATATCACAAGGAATCATCCCTTGAATAATTTCGGTGTTATTTAGATACACCCTGTATAGATCATTCTTCATCCCAATATATAGTTATTCAACATTTTTCCAATAGCGAAGTTCAGCAAATACCGATGGCGAGAGCACTATGTTTATTGATTTGATGTCTACCTATAATACTTATAATTATGTAAAACAAGAAGGCACAACTACTAGTGTTCCGTTTCGAGGTACATTAAATTGACAAATTTGACTCCAAAATAATTCAGGCACGCGCCAATATTCATAACGTAGTTACTGCTGCCCGTTTCCCGTTTACGTTTCCCCACCGCTTAGGGTACGATCGGGCGTGTTCGGTGAACACACGGGTATGATCTCGAGACTCTAGTGGATATGTCTTCTTATTTATAGCCTTTTGGCGTAATAGTTATTGTTTCAGTGGTCGGCAGCATTTCATGTAAAGACCAGACCTTTCATGAAACGGCTGAACAGCGACATATATAAGAAGTTTCTGGATGTCCTGCCTTGGATTGTGACAAAAAAATACTGAGAAATGACGTTATGAAGCTATAACTCGACTCATCCAAACCTTATTTGATCAAAGAGCGAGTTTGATGTAGAGGTTGAAAATCGATGCATAATTTTTTTTATTTGGGAAACTAGAGTTATTATTGTGAAGATCAGCTTTCTGGATAGGTAACTGTTTTTTCAGCCTCCTCAGCTGTGAAGATTATCAGAATGTGAAATATAGGATCACTATCGGAAGCGAAAAACAAGTACATAAAAACCATCAAGATCGAGTCCAAGATTTTTACGATAATTCATAAAGATTCAGAATATTATATCATTACAGAATAAGTTAGAGAATAAGATAGACAATAAGGTACACCCTGTTACATTTACAGTTACAATTAAAAATTACAGTTAACAATTTACAATCAGAGGTACCTCCACTCAATATTCTTAATGATAACAACTCACTAGGTACCTATCATATTATAATTATAATCTACAACGTGTTCAATCTGTACTTCACCGGCGTATGAGAATTGGTCCAAAATCATTGATAAAATTTATAATGAATATCTTATCAAAAAATTGATTAAATGAGATACCCTGATGTGAATATTTGATAAATAAGAGAGTTGATAATGAACTACGATAATTATAACTGTGAAATAAACAGTAACTTATGTACTTCACCAGGGTAACAAAAACCATTCTATGGAATTATTGATAAGCACTAATCTTATTGATTATAAATATATCTTCGAAACAATGGAATCCAATTAGTTATTGTATTATTGATTGTAGTGAATTAAGTAGCTATAGAAACTTCTCAATATTGAAATTTGTTTCTCCACAACAAGGTACGTATCAAGCTTATTATTCTCATATTAAAACAAATAATATTATGAAACGAGGATCAAGAAGATAATTTTCTCTATCAAATTGAGTTGAGTACCTTCAAGTTTGATGAAAAAAAATATTGAATTTACCTACTCTGAAATCAAAAACCTATACTAGAAATTGAATAATACAATCATATGTTCAGATAGGAATATTTGAATAAGATCATTAACTTTAAATATTCATCAATTGAAACCAATGATTAAGTTTTTGTGGAAAGTTTTTTCTTTATTATTATACTCGAAAAAGTAAAATGGTCTTCATCAGGTGCTTATTTATACCTGCTTCGAGACATGCTTATACAGGGTGCAAACTTTAACTGGAATAAATTCGTTAATGGGGACGTATATACGTCCATGGTAGTCACCTACATTTGGCGAGCATTATGAAGAATTCAACCCTTCAGGGGTAGCAGGAATCTACCCAAATATGCTTTTTTTCAAATTCAAGCCTATGGCCAGCGACTCCTCATTGGAAAGCTGGTTGAAAGAGAAATCCAGCGTACTGATCATATATCAGTTTGCAGTACGTTTGGAGGTCGCATGAAATCAAAATATAATTTCGAAGTTCTATATATTTTCAACGTACTTTGTCCTGTGACTTCAATTTGAAAGAAAAAAAAAAAAAAAAGATTACATTAACATGGGTCCGCAAACGAAACGCTAAACACTATTATGTTTTTTAACGATATCTCAGGAACCATTCGAGATACAGGACTCAGCTATTGTATTTTAGGTAGACCAGAAGGCGAACTATCACAAATAATTATTTTCGAATGTTTAGTTTGAAGAAAAATCACAGTTTCGCATTGACTATAAAAAAGATACATAAACTGCCAATGTTTGAGAACGAAAATAAAAGTTTGTTATAGTTCTCAGCTTTTGAGCTATCCGAAAGTACGAAAACGTGAAATGAAAAATATAGGTCAGTATATAAAAAAACTGAGTTGATTATTTATTTTCTTGAAAGATGAAAGGTCAGTTTTCAAATTTGAAAACGCCAACTTGAAGTGGCATTTATTTCGATTAATTTCTTCAAACAACTTTGAGAAGTGGAAGATGTTTTGGGATTTTTTCTTATATTATACCGGAAATTATTCGAAATTTTGCAACTTTAGAAATGACATTTTGAATTCCTGATGATGCACAAAATCCAGCCACCCTGTACACATCTCATCCTCAATGTTAGCAGATGTTAGCTACTCTTTGAGCCCTAATTCATTCAACGGTTTTTTGCCTCTAATTCCTATGAAATTATATTTATTTACAGAATATGGCTACTAACAAAGCTGCGAGGATATTCCTCGACAAGGATCACATTGAAAAATGCTCGAATTGCAGTGAATACCTATCTGTAGGACCAATTGTTTTGGTGAAAAACAAACCTGTTTGCGCTAGATGCCCACAAGGCAAAGGATCTTCAGCTACTTTTTACGAAAAACTAGCTGAGTACATGTTTTTTCCTTGTAGAAATGACATTTACGGCTGTGATGCTATGTTGATTTGGGGACATGTCTCACAGCATGAAAATATTTGCAAGTTTTATGCGATGATATGCCCTGCGATAAGCTGCAGAGAAAAATTTGTGAGAAAACATTTGATCCAACATTTTACTTTGAAACATAAAGAGCTGCTGATGAACAATAATAAATTCAGAATTCCTGACCAAAAGGGAGATAAAGATGAATACATAAATAAATTGTTCATTTGGAAAAACAGACCCTTTATTTTGAAAATTGACTTTTCACCACCCTGCTGTTTCTTCAGTATTTCGGGGTTCGATGAATTCATGAACAAAAACTTGCAATACAATGTATCATTAGGAAATAAGGAGAAACTGAAGACTACGTTTATAGAAGGCTTTTCTGTATCAGATTACACAATCAAACACCATGATCATTCAACTATGATTAAACTTGACATGACTATGATTCGAAAAAAAATGTATTCGAAAAAATTTATTTGTATTTTCAACATCGTACATAGAGCATTTACGGAGAATATACTAAACAATAGTCTCTTGGCTGGACTGGAATGTCCTATATGTATGGAATATATGAGACCGCCAATATTCATGTGTTCTTCTGGCCACGTTGTGTGTGATACTTGCAATCGTAAACTTGTTGTTTGTCCAACTTGTCAGATTGTGTTGAATGATAACAGAAATTTCGCTTTGGAAAAACTCACAGAACACATCAGTTATCCTTGTAAATATTTAGATGAAGGCTGCTCTACAATTGGACAACTCTCAGACATACGTTCACATGAAGCAATTTGTTCCATTGGAGCTACCGAAGATACAATTTGTCACATAAGCTATTTGGAACCTTGTGATTGGAGGGGACCTTCTTCAGAACAGATATCTCATATTCATTCGATGCACTCAAATGTCTTCATTGATCTAAGCAATCCTATTGAGCTAGATTTGGAATTATTCAAAATAATGAGTGTATTTTTCGAAAGCAACGGCCAAATTTTCAAGCTGAATGTTTCGAACGAGAACACTTCGCTACGTATATGTGTGAAGTCAATTCTGAATTCTGGAAATCCGAAGGAGAAATATCGATACCATATTGACTTTGAAGACCTCAATCAAAACAAGATGATTCTGAATTTCAACAGAGATTGCAAATCTGCTCACGCCTATGATCAAAGTTTTATAGATTATCTAGTCATTAATCATAATTTATATAGGCCATTTGTGAAAGAAAATATAATAAGCTTGAGAATTCATATTATCCTCATATAAACTGGTCAACAATTTTGCCCCTATTATTTTGAACAATTGAAGTCATGTTATCAATAGTCATACGATACAAATAAGTATACCTAATAATGGCAAGAGAGCAATACGAGGAATTATGTGAAAAAACTTTTGATATGACATATAGCGGAATCTCCAGACAATATCATTCTCAATCAACATAAAATTCAATTTCCTACAGGAATTAAATGTTTCTTGATAAAACTTATAACACAAATATGTTTCACGCAAGTTTTTCAATTCAAAAGTGAGGTACTCATATAAACTGTAATTTGAGTTATTTCACTTCAGCTCATTGCACATATACAGGGTTATGATAAAGTAATGCACAAAATTCATAAAACGTACAACGATCACTTTTGAAGAAAATGCAAAAACACGTCAAACTGTTTTTTTTTATTCCGCATCTTTTGACACAAGTTACAAAAATAACACATCAAAGTTGTCAAAGTTATGACGTCATCAACACATTTTTTAAATGGGAAGCTAAGATTTTTATTACATTATGTGATAGAGCTTGTGTTTTTACACCAGGGAAAAATTGTTGCAAGCTCTATCACATAATGTAATAAAAATCTTAGCTTCCCATTAAAAAAATTTGTTGATGACGTCATAACTTTGACAACTTTGACGTGTTATTTTTGTAACTTATGTCAAAAGATGCGGAATAAAAAAAACAGTCGTTGTTTCAGTAAAAAATTCTTCGATCATTCACTAAGACATATAAAACTAAATATAAGTCCAACTATTGAAGACATTTTTCATGTTATCTGGAAATCTATCCAATAATGATTATTTTGAGCAGTTGCTTTGATAGTGAAGCAGGTTAGGAATACCTAAACTTCGGATCGTCACTTTTATATATTGTTTTTTTAGCCATATTTCTCATTTAATAACGTCTACTGGAATATGGTATAGTGTATATGTTAACTCTAACTGGCTTGTGTATATTAGCAATGTGGGAATCTGTTATATGTATGTTCATGATATGTAATTTGAGTGTAATAAATTATTATTATCATTATTAATCGCTTTGGTTATTCACAGTGAATGAGTTTTACTATTCCTTCACTTGTATCTGATGAGGTGCAATACTACTGAAAACGCATGATATTGTCGCAACTCAGATGGACCTTCACCACGTGTCGCAACTCAAACATCGCTTTTACTTCGATGTATCAACTAAAGAGAGGATTTTCAGTATTTCATCACCCAACCACATACATTCCGAAATAATGAGAATTGTTTTCCAAAAGTACAACAAACAATTCATTCAATCACGAAAACATAAAAATGTGCCAAAAAGAACAAACATGAAACGAGCGAACAACAGAAACAAGATGATGGTTCTTGGTACTTACCACCCTGTATCTCAAAATTTAGGACGTTTATTAGGTAATACGTTCATATAAAACTCTCTTTTTAGAATGGAACCATAAATCGCCCAAGATCAAAATTCCAGAAAATTCTCAATATTTCCAAATTGGGCATGAAAAGTAATATACATGTACAAAATTTCGTTATCTTAACACAGTGGGCTTCGGAAATATTTACAAAAAACTATCATCTCGGAGGGAATTTTAGTTTTGGAGTGATTCTTTCCTCTGTTCTACTCAGATGGCGTTACTTTCATTTTGTCGATGAAAGATGCCTCGGGGTGAATATAATGCCGACTTGATATTTGTTTAGGTAGGCTTCGCTGAGTCGGCGGTCTTAGTATTGCTGGCTGGAGACTATACTGCACTGATGAGAGTCAAAGAGCTCGAAACCGGTCTGTGGTTGTCTAGCGGCATGGCTAAATCGAAATCAATAGGCATTCAGGAAAAAATCACTTGTATCAGTATTCGTTTATACGAGTCGATGCATAGATTTCGGGAGGATGTAATTCAATGTCCTGCGTGGCATTAACCTGGGAAGTAGTTGTTTTTCTCTCGAAATCTACCAGTGTTGTTCATTTTATGAACATTGTGTGGAAATGACTGAGCTTTTTGTATTTATTTACCATTTCATGCTGTCATCAAGTTCTGTACTTGTTCTGTTTAGGCTTTGTTACTTAGTTACCGGTGATAATAGTGAGGGGGAATTTATGGACGCATTGTATAGGGTATAAACAAAGTACCCATTCCAAGGAAAACTTTCATTGATTTTATCGATGGAAATGAAACTGGGATGAAGAACTTATCTTGTGGTTTTTTGCCTTATTATTTTACTCGAAATAGGTTCTCAAGGTACTTACTTGTACGTAGTTTTCCCCCAAAATTTTGTATTCCGTTTTCCATTTAACATTCTGATATTATGATTGATATAAATTATCTATCGATAAAACTGATAAATCGCATTATTGTGTCTCAGGTATATATTCACTAAACTTTATATTTCCTATGTATCTGTGGCCTGTGACTTGATTCAACCAGTACATTTGATTTTCGGTAAGAATATATTCATTTGAAAATTCAAGAAAATTCATGAACCGATTTTATTGATTTGGGTCATGTTTGAAAAAAACTTGAGCAAGACAGTGCTTCTCCATAACTTTCACATTTGTTCAAAATGGCGAATTCATTTAAAATGGTCGAATTTTGAAACTTGCTGGAGCATTTTTGAATCGCTCTGTATTTTTTACGTGTCAGCTTTCTGGAAACTTGGACTTCTCTAATCAGAACGAAAACTTGAACATGCGAATCCGTCAGCTGATTATAATGACTAGAGAAATACAGGTATTATTGATACATACATTACGGGTAATTTTTTTTCTTAATTTTTCAAAATCAAGTTGACGTATGACCAACAACGCCTGTTGTATTGTTGATTTTTGCATTTCGAGATTATTAACAATTTTTTATTTTCTTTTATTCGCTTATGACGGAGAATTTAGGGATGCGAAAGGTTTTTTGCTTCAAATTTCAATGTAATTATATTTATTCACAGATGGCTAACAAAGGTGCAAGAATATTCCTGGACAAGAATCACATTGACAAATGTTCGAATTGCAATGAGTACCTATCTGTAGGACCAATTGTTTTGGTGAAAAACAAACCTGTTTGCGCTAGATGCCCACAAGGCAAAGGATCTTCAGCTACTTTTTACGAAAAACTAGCTGAGTACATGTTTTTCCCCTGTAAAAATGACATTTACGGCTGTGATGCTATGTTAATTTGGGGACGTGTCTCACAGCATGAAAATATTTGCAAGTTTGATCCGCTGATATGCCCTGCGATGAGCTGCGAAGAAAAATTTGTGAGAAAAGATTTGGTTCAACATTTCACTTTGAAACATAAAGAGCTGCTGATGATCAATAATCAATTCAGAATTCCAGGCCAAAAGGATGAAGATAAATACATAAATAAATTGTTCATTTGGAAAAACAGACCCTTTATTTTGAAAATTGACTTCACACCACCTTGCTGCTTTTTTGATATTCTGGGGTTCAATGAATTCGCATACAGGAATTTGGAATACAATATATTAATAGAAGATGAAGAGAAACAAAAGGGTGTGTTCATAAACGGTATAACTCTATCAGATTACGGAATGAAACACCATGATGCTTTAACTATGATCCAACTTGACCTGACTGTGATAGAAAAACAATTGGGTTCAAAAAAATTTATTTGTACTTTCAACATCGAACATATAGCATTATCGAAGAATGCACTGAACAATAGTCTCTTGGCTGAACTGGAATGTCCTATATGTATGGAATATATGAGACCACCAATATTCATGTGTTCTTCTGGCCACGTTGTGTGTGATACTTGCAATGGGAAACTTGTTGTTTGTCCAACTTGTCAGATTGTGATGAATGATAACAGAAATTTCGCTCTGGAAAAATTCACAGAACACATCAGTTATCCTTGTAAATATTTAGATGAAGGCTGCTCTACAATTGGACAACTCTCAGACATACGTTCCCATGAAGCAATTTGTTCCATTGGAGCTACCGAAGATACACTTTGTCACATAAGCTATTTAGAGCCTTGTGAATGGAGGGGACCTTCTTCAGAACAGATAACTCATATTCATTCGAAGCATTCAAATGTCTTCATAGATCTAAGCAATCTTATTGAGCTACATTTGGAAAAAATCAAAATGATGAGTGTATTTTTTGAAAGCAACAGCCAAATTTTCAAGCTGAAGGTTTCTAACGAGAGTACTTCTCTACGTATATGTGTGAAGTCAATTCTGAATTCTGGCAAACCAAAGCAGAAATATCGATACTATATTGACTTTGAAGACCTCAATCAAAACAATAGGATTTTGAATTTGAACAAAGATTGCATATCTGCTCAAGCCAATGATGAAAGTTTCATTAATTCTCTAGTCATTGATCATCATCTATATAGGCCATTTGTGAAAGATGATTCAATAAGCTTGAGAATTCATATTATCCTTATATAAACTGCTCAACAATTGTGCCTCTATATTTTAATCTATTAAATTCATATTATCAATATTAATTTCATTCATTCAACTTAAGAGTACTGGACAGTGACAAATATACCTAATAAGTAATGGCAGAAGATCAATACGAGGATTTATATAAAAAAAACTAATGGTAAAATTGAGATGTTGACATAGAGCGGTCAAAAATCCTAATAAAACTAAAGCAGTATACTTTTCAAAACGAGACGTGGCCCTGAAACTGCAGAAAATATCATTCTCAATCAATATAAAATTCAATTTCCAACAGGAATTAACTGTTTCTATGTGTTTGTTGATGAAACCTAACACAAATTTAAACATTGTTAGAACCATTTACTACGCAAGCTCTTATTCAAGGACAGAAAGCAGTGAAGTCATAAATATTTTCACAATTCAAAAGTGAGCTTTTCGTATAGTTAATAAAACATTTATCACTATTCCAGCACTATACACATACAGGGCTTTCATTTCAAAACTTAACGCACCCTACATATTTTCTGATCTCCGGTGATAATTTTCAGGATAAAGAGGTCTTTTCAGATATCGCGTGGGATGGAAATTACAAGTATCTATTGGATGCTATGTAAATCCCCTCCAGCTTCAGACACCCTTATTTTAATATTCCAAATGGCACCCCCACCTCGAGATACAGAAAATTCAAAATCTCTAGTAATTACCAAATCAACCATCACGTGAAAATGGAACTATTTCGTGTATACATATCAGAGATTACACGTCGAATATAATATCGTACTATTGAGTATTCGTGAAGTCGATGACCTTTCATTTTTCTATAGATTTTCACGGAAAATGTTCCTCAGAAATCTGTGCTATCATTTCATCACTATCAATACCAGTCAGACGAATTCGTCAAGCCCAATCAGCGCATTCATCCGTTCAAGTCATTTGTTCCTAAACCATAGAATGACTGGCAAGATCTCCAAATTTGATACCTCTTGATCAATTTTTGTGGAGTCACATGGAAACAATGGTTACTGAAATTGTGCAAGGAAACATTGATGGACTGAAACTAGAAACATATATATTAAATTCCAATATTAGGTTTATAGGTTTTATATGTAAAGGTTGAATTGTTCCAGTATTGAATTCTTGAATCTTTGAAAATGAATGAAAATATTCAACTAGTGAAGAAGCCGATACTTAACTTTCTGTGTAATCTGGAATCCTATTCATGAATGATTATTTTGAGCAATACCTTCGGCAGATGCATAAGTCAGTTTAGAAATGACCAATGACATATAGACCTTCCTTATAGAATCCACTGAGAAGTCAGAGCAATTACGAATAATCATTTCTAAAATGTTTGATGATTCCACTGGAATGGTGTTTATGTGATTCACAAATCTCATTTGTTCATCAAAAGTGACCCCTATACATATACAGTAGCAAGCCTCTTATAACTATGATGCATTGTATGTATTTTTCCCCTTATTTCTAGTTAAATAACCTCTTCTGTATGTAAACTGTGACTGGCTTTTTTATATAACCCATGTATTTGTTATGTTTGTAATATGTTATTCGAGTGCAATAAATTATTATTATCATTATTAATCGCTTTGGTTATTCAATGGTGTCAGGATATACCAGTGAATGTCAACATTCACCAAGTTGCTTGGCGTATGTCCGATATATTCATCAAATATCATTATTTCTAACTTCCACCGGCGAAAGTCAACATTCATCATATACTCATGGTGTATGTGAAGAACTTTTTACAAAAAGAAAACAAAATAAAACTATATAGGTTAACATTTATTTTGATCAAATCATGAAAGAAGTTTTCAAATGAACATAAAGAAGTTGTTGAACTTGAGACAAACACAACAAACATAATATTGATATAAAAATAAAATGCATTTCATTTCTTGAACTAAAATGTAAAAAACAAAGTAAATGTATGGCAACCTCATTCATTGCAACAACTTAACCTACCATGACACTTTGAATTAGACAAAAGGCTCTTGTTTCTACTGGTACATTTACACGTGGAACACTTCTTTTTGCAGTTACAGCGTGCTTCTCTTACCGACATTTCTTGAGCTGAAGTCTTATCCATGGAAATTCATTTTTCATTGAAAAGTTGCTTCAAGATGCCATTTTTGTTTGCTATCAACTGCAGTAGCCATCGAGTACAATTAATAATACCACTATCAATCAAGCCTTGTGTAAGACTGGCGACAATAAGCCTGTTAGGAACCGTCGTTTCCGACATCGACCAAAGTTTATAATTATGTGTTTGTCGATATATATACCGGTGAAGGACCGAATCTTTCACCAAATACATATTTGGTGTGTGTCGACATTAATCGGTGTATGTCAACAACCACTAATTTCGGTCTTTCACGGTAACATATACATCGATTCTTGACTTACCTAGTTGATTGAGAATTATACACGTGATCCTGGGTTCACGTTATCACGTTGAAGTTCGCTTTTCGTTGATCGGAACACGTTTTCGGTAAATCTTCGAAATACTCATGTAATGATACGTATTATATCTCTTTGCTGATAATACCATCAATCGCAAGTTTTTGGGATGCTTGCTTTGAGAAAGTATCGTTCAATGGTTCAATATACAAGAATATAACAGGGTGGGGCATTAGCTAGAAACTTGATTCAAAAACGAATGTCAATGAGACAACAAGGTCCGTAACTAGAAATTATTGCCGCATAGACAGGGGGCATCGGAAAAAATCTAGAGGGTCTGGATCACTTTTTTTAAATGGAACGCCCTATATTTTACCATTCCTGTGACCTCCATCCACTTCTAAAATATTATTGAAAATTTCTCAATCATTTCAAAGTAATTAATTTTTTTGTCGAAATAATGTTATCTGCAGATCCATACATGAAAAATCATTGTAATCACATTTATGAAGTTTGAGAGATAATAATCATGATGATATCATTAGATGAAAAGATTTCTGTAATATTTTCATTTCCTCAAATTATACAGGATGGCTAAAAATAATTTTTTAATTCGTAACTTCTGGAAGTGATTTTTCTCGAGTTTTTCAAATGGAACACCACATACATTTTTAGGTCATTTGGTGTAAAATCAAAACACGAACATCTTTTATCTCATCATCCATATTGATATTCGTAATCATTTTTGAATAATTGAACTTCGAAAATTGTAGGTAGGCCATTTTCATCGATACACTATCTCATCTGTTATTGAAACATCGAAAGTCCAATAAATAATTTAGTAGACTTATCTTTCCATTGAAAGAATCAGAATCAAAGCAAATAGAAATAGTTCATATGCTAGTTATTCACAAAGTGAAAAAGAACAGAATTCCCATTTTGCATAATTGTAAATTACTATCCAGGTTTTGTTTTTAATGTTCTATGAATTTATGGCATATTTTGAAAATGGAAATTCTTTCTCATTTTACTTTGTAAATTACTAGCATATGAACTATTTCCGATGTTTGCTTTAATTCGGGTTCGAATTCTTTAAATAAGAACACTGGTTTATTCTGATTTATTGACTGGACTTTTGATGTTTTAATAACAGATAAGAACGTGTATCGACGAAACTGGCCAACCTGGAATTCCGGTGAAACCGGAAGAGACCGGAAAGTGAAAAATATGTGAAAACTTTCCTCTTCACATACCATTTACTCATACCAAATCTCATTTTCATACACCTGATGGTCTAGAAGTTATGACTTGTCTAATAGATTCGTTGACACCCGGTATAGGGCATTCCATTTAAAAAACGTGATCCTGACCCTCTAGATTTTTTACCATGACCCCTATATAGGCGGCAATAGTTTCTAGTGAGATGTTTATAAGTTTCTAGTTACGGACCTTGTTGTCTCATTGACATTCGTTTTTGAATCAAATTTCTAGCTGTCATAGAACTCGAGCAATCGATCTCCGACGCACTAATGCCCCACCATGTATACGTAGGTACTTTCAATTATTCACTTTCGTCCTTGAGAGAATGTTTCCAACTTTGAAGTATTGATATTGATACGAAAGTCACCGAAACAAAATTAGTCTCTATGATTCATTGAAGATTTGAAAGATATACAGTGCTCGAGACAGTGCATGAGTTTTACATTCATTAATATGTATCTGCCTTGATTATTTATGGTATCTGATAAGGTGCAGCTACGCCATTATTTTGGTTTTTGACGGATTGCACACTGATTTGTTTCATTATATGATCTCCATACGAGACCACTTTATCTCATCATATTTGCAGTGGCGTAACTTCATATTTTGGCCCCCCTGCCATATTCATTTAGGGCCCCCAGGGAAAGAAAAATAACGATGAGAGAGTTCAAAGAAATAGCAACATGCAAATGGAGAATAACGTTTGAAAATAGGAAATATAACTCACATCGAAACAACGAAGAGCAAACAAAACAATAGCTATTTATATATCAAGGGAGCAAAGGTATTCATTTGCTCCCGCGTGTGAATATTGATCACACATGTCCTTAAATGCATACAAAAAAATCTAGCTGAGGAATCGACTACAATTTTGCAGTTAGCAAGTCGTGGTACTTTTGAATGCGATCGAATTACATTGCACCTCGACAATAACTTTACCTCTTCAATAGTACACGTAATCTTTGAAATGTTCAGACATCGGGGAATGAAAATAACCGAAAATAAACGTTATATTTAACTGATCTGATCAGTGAGATCGGACAGTTTAGATATGATATTATGTTGATTTTAACTAGCTATTTAGGTAGATATCGACGCCAATTTATATTCAATTCACCGTATTCTCCAGGTGAAATTATTGTTGAGTTTATTACTGCATCCCTAGTACTATCAACTGAATTAGATGGTTTGATGTACTGCATTCAGAAGTGTTTAATTACTAGGAAATTATCATTTATGAATTGGGGTGATAACATTAAAAATACCACATTCTCAGTGAATTTCCATGCGAATTGCAATGCATAATTTCACTGTTTCTTTGGTGTGAAAATGATCCACCTAAATACACTTCGTATTATTGTATGAATAACAAAATCCGATGATGTCAATAACAATATTTTTGTAGACACTATCGTCGAATATTCAGTTTATAGTTAAGTAAGAGATGGTTGAGAATAGGAGCATAGAATGTTTCTATAACAAATTTTCTCTCAGTGCCAATTCGAGTTTAAAATTATTGTGGGCTATGCCATCTCTATATGGAAAATTATTTGATAGATTACCCATGATTATTTTCAAGTCTTCATCAAACTTCAATAGCAGGTATGTTTATATTTTCGGAGGTATGATTCTCATGATGATGTAACAAGTAAAATATCAATCTTTTATACATTTCAGAGATTGCATGATAACTTCTTCAAATCTTGTCCCTTGCTACGTTGGATATATATCGAAGACTGGAACCTTTGGCACGATAATACACTACACTGTTTCACCACTAACACAGCCGTCTAGTTGAAGAGGGCTGTGCCACTAACCAAACCGATGATTCAAACGCCTCGACGCGTGTTTCGCTAACCATGTTAAAACTGTTTTAATCTTCTCTTGAACCCGTTGGGTTGAGGCTTCGCACCCCTTTGTGGTCACTTGGGAGAACTGCAGAACATCTCTTTCCAAAGACTCGTTCATCCAACGAACAGCGAGGCTCTGGAACACATTGCCAAGAGAGGTGTGTTCCCCGAGGCATATATATAACCTCCAGAAGTTTAAGAAGAACACCAATTCCTACCTCATTTCCCTTGGTTCTCACGATGTTCTCTGAACATAACAGGATATCCCTTTTCGTGGGAACCAGAACATGAAAAAAACTTGAACAAAGTATGGGTAGGTATAGAAATATTGAAACTCGACAATTTAGTTTTGAGAAATTAAGATAATGCAATATGTGATACTTAGGTCCATTTTTTGTACGAATCTGCATAAGACACAATATGCTATCCTTATATATTGCTACGTATATATTATTGGTATAGGTATAATAATACGAAAAATATGTGATAAAAGGAAAAGCATAATTCTTGACACAGATCAGAGAAAAAAAACACTCATCCATAAAATTTATACGATATTCTATCCACCATCATTTTCCTCTGCTGTGAAAGCAGAGAAATGAATTTATTCAATATTTCATCAGGTTTACCTAGACACATCAGTCACTTGGACTTGTATCCTTGAAATAATGATGTTTATAGATGCCATGGAGAGATGAACATAAGTAATATGCCATACAAACACAGTTATTCCCAAGGATGCCATCAAGAATAGTTTACTACCATTCTGTGCTCTCTTATAATGAATATTATGTACTATACGTAATCATGCACAGCATGATGGGGATCACGGAAAACGCAGGTGATACGATTTCGGTTTAATAAGAAAAAAGCTGCGCATTAAAATGGTCATTCCAACAGCCTTAGAAACATTTCAGTATTATTAATAGGTAGTTATTCAGTTATACCAAATATTTCCCTCCCATACAAAATGTCCCCTAAGAGCAATGCAATTATCGAAAACCTACAGCGGTAATTGCACTGCAGAGAGTAAACAATACAAGTAAATGTCAGATGAACTTCAAAAAGTGATAAAAATGTTAGTGTATAATCTATCTAGGATAGTATGAATGAAAGTGAACCAAAAAATACCAAATCCAACATACAGAATTCCTTACTTCGCGAAATATTCCAATGATTATGCACTCGTGCAATTATAGTCAAAAATTGGAATTTCGGAATTCCTGTTCTCCTTTTTTTCTGAGAAACTTTTCTGAAGCAACGTTTGATGAATTTTAACGTGGTATGTTGAATTCTCTATGCGATGTTTCGTATTCGTGAAAGTATCACCAACTTATTTTTTTTCAATGCGGTCTTGATTCTAAGAGCTTTGTTTATTCTGAAAACGACCATGTAACGAAAATCATTCAATTTTACATCAGGAAGTTATTCTAGGTAAAACTCGATAACCGTATTCGGAATATTTAAAATGGTATGAGGTACTTGATTACTAATGTAACAAAGAATCACAAAAAAATTGAGATTGAAAATATATAAATGGCATCAATTCCAATGAGATGAAAATGAATGGATGAACTTTTTCGTCTTCACGAACTGCAGTTCAAAGATCTCTGTCAAAGAAGGAATAATGTTATCATTTCACGAAGCAATTAATTCGTGTAATTATATCTCAAAGGGATGAATCCTCGTATAAAAGATTAAATTTATTCTAAAATATCTGCAGTTCGTAGTTCATCAACCAGAATTTCAGGGTTCACCGAACGTACATTTATCTAAAATGGTAAAATTCACATCATTAGTATTACACTGCTTCCTTCCCTCGTCTAATCTCTCAAGTCCTGGCAATAATAAAAAACTACTTGGATTTTTTCAAAGAGTGAAATACGATAGGAAGTTTTTAATGGGTTACTAATAGTACAGGGTGAGTCAGAATGAGACCAACAAACTCTGTATACGAATTTCTAACCTCATTTTGAAGTGAAAAGTATTTATCGACGTATGTCCTGAAATACACCCTTTCTCAGATAAAGGGTGTCAACATTATGGTTTATATTGATTTTTTCAGAACCCCTGCGTTTAAGAAATAATTTCAAATTTGGTATACCCCTCCAGAATAATTAGTGTATAGTCACTACGTGTTCTAGAAAAAAATTGTAATGTTCTATTTGTCCACATATTCAACAACCAGTATATTTAACAGGTTGCACCTTTATTGAGAAATAACTCAAAATAAACTGCTCACCTTTAAATAACGTGAGGGTAAGCAGTTGGGTATACTCTGTCGATCTAGTTCTGACTCACCCCGTACTATATTTCCAATGTTCTCAGCATTCAAAAATATTCAGGTGGTTGATGAATTTTCGATTATCTCGCGAGAGATAAACGTAGAAACCTTTACATTTGGGCATGTGAAATGGTCTAACTTTTAGGTTAGGTATCAATGAACCTAACTGATTTCATATGGATTGCGTGCCAGAACTGTCAGATAACCGGCCCTGGAGGTGAAACATTGAAACACAACCTCATTTTTCTAATCTGCTTGCAAATGATTGAATTATTTTGGCATATGAATCGTGTTTTTCGGCTATTCAGTAATTCGCCCATGCCATCACATTGTAATGAACGGGTATCTTAGACAAAATTATGTGGATTTCTGAATTCTTTTGAACTCAGTACAGTGAACAATAATAATTGTCTTAAATAAGAATAACTTTAATCTTTTGTTTTCAAATTCTCATCGTGTGTGTTCAATAGATGTAATTCAATGTTCGTCGTGGCATATAGCCAGGAAAGTAGTTGTTTTCTGTTGAATAAACGGAGAAAGAATCAATATTTTCATCACATGGAGAATGATGCGAATTCTCAAGTATTTCATTATATATCCATTTGTTCATGTGTTCATAAATATATCTGAGAATATTCCTTCTCAATAGTTTTCTCGTATTTTTTCATGGAGAAAGATGTATTTTATTATATATTTGTCAGTTAAAACCTTGTTTAATTACTACAATAGAAAATCCGTCTGGAACAAAGTTCTATCTACATTTTAGATGTTCGAATTAACATTCATTTGAGAATGAAGGAAGGAATAGAATGAAAAAGACTTCAACATTTGAACTTCTCTGAGCAACTATACTTGGTCCAGATAGTATAACTTATTATTCTAGGGCGACGACTTGTACCTACTTTCAAATGATGAAATATAATCTTTATTTTAAGTCCAGATGTCCCTCCAATTGTTGTCCCTGAGCCATTTTTCGAGCAATACCCTTCAAAGCGATGAATATTTTCTCAATGGAGAACATCCGAAAAGGTCTACTAACACTATGTCGCTATGGGAACTTTAACACGAATGACGTCAATAGCGATTCGATGACGTCATGCGGGCTCAAGAATTGGGAAATTGGGTCATTCCAGACTGCAACTGGGACAGCAACCGGATAGAGAGGTCGTTGATATTTTTTCGGGGAACTTTGGAGGACGAACAGGCAAAATGCTGGTGCCTTTATACAGAGTTGGCTCACGACTTGTACCATAATGATCGTCTTTATGATCCTTATTACATAAATAACTATTATGAACTACTTCAGCATATGATAATGTTATTGATCATCTTCAAATTTATTCATTCTCGAATGAAGTTTTTTCACTAGAAATCCTGAACTAAAATTTGGAAATGACCTCCTAAATCATAAGATGAAGAGCTTGCGAATTGGTGAACATGATCATTCTGATAATTCCATATAATTCTGACCTCATAAACAAGTAGTATGGAGAACCAAAATGCATATTTTGTTATTTATCCCGAAAAACAAGGAGAATTATGAAAAAACTGCAGTGAAAAAAATCGGATTTTGTCAATCTTTATTGTAATATCCAAACGTGGTCAGTGCCGAGCTCCAAAGAGTTACATTGATTTTCATAAAAAATAATTCGACATTCCTCCCTGTATATTGATTGAATTAGTCCGACTTGTTTCCATGCACATTCACTATAGTAATAGCCTTGCGAATTGCGAGACCAGCACCTCTCAAGGATTTCGAAATATTGAAGAAAATCTGGAAATACATTTTTTTATAGAGGTAAGTTGATTACAATCGGCCTATTTTTGTCTCTAAATCACCCTGTAGAATGGTACGTTGTTACTAACACGAACAACAGCACATGTTGGTAATGACGTCAATGGTGTCAAAGCATGTCTTTTTTCACAAATTAATATGAGAATATTTATAAACTTGATTATTTTATTAATTATTCATGAATTTCGGCAACTGATGGTTTCTCTCAGATAATGAATAATACTGCTTAATAATAATAATAATAAAGCTTTCTGTGATGATAAAAAACAAGGAAATTTAGTTACTTACACTTTTTTTTTGTCTCTCCCATCATATCATCCATCATCATATTCAGGATCTCGTGAGGTAGTAAAGATATAGAGTTAGTTTAATCAGAAAGAGGTTCAAATCAGATTTTTCGTTTTATTACTTTAACTTTGTTTCAGAAATAGTACCGAATTCCAATTGGTTTTTTGTTTCAACAGTTACACAGTGAGTAAAAACAGAACTATTTTCAGTTTTCGCAGATGAAAAAATTATTTTGTAAATTACCTTACAGATTGAAATCCAGCATGAAAAATATTAGTAATTTGTTTCATTAGGCTGCAAAGTAGTAGATGTACTGCCGCTGCTGATAGTTCATTGCCGAACGTACAACGAGGCTAGGAGTACAGCTAATTTCGTGTAATTTTATTTTTATAAAACTTCATAATTTTTTAAATCGTGAAAATCATCCATATTTCAAAGTGGTCCAAAGTAATTCCAAGAGAAAAACAAGCAACATAAAGTCGGTCGACCACACTTTATATAAAAATCTCCAGTAAAAATTTACCGGTTTCGGCAATCGGCACTACGACCATCATCAGACAATGGTACTTGAAATATTATGTGACACTACAATGAGGACAATTTTTTTTATAAAACATACCAAACAATATGGGACTCAACATATAAATCAATAAATCATGGTTCTATACGGGATGATTTTCGTCAACAAGTTAGCAAAATCAGGAACATTGGTAGCTCTTTTCAAATTTACTGAAGAGCCAAAAAAAAAGGGCTCTGATAAGGTTGAACATCTTATAAAAAAATTGAGAAATATTTTTTATACAAACATCAGTACTGAAAGGAACCGAAATTGTGAAAATTGATGACACGTTGACACGAAACAGAAAATTAATGAGTGACATGGGCTAAACTGACACATTAGAACTCGAGGCAAGTAACATCAATAAAGAAAAGGGGTGAGAAAAAGAGAGCTAAGCAAATAGGAAAGAGATCAAAGGAAGAGAAAAAAAAGAACATTCTGCTAACCCGTTGACGAAAATCATCTCGTATAGTCATGATTTATTGATTTATATGTCCCATATTGTTTGGTATGTTTTTTGAAAAAAAACTTTTTCCTCATTAGTGTCACATGATATTTTAGGTACCATTGTCTGATGATGGCCGTATTGTTCTCAATTTCCTTCGCAATAGAATTATTCTAGGTATAATAGGCCTTCTCGAATGAAATAGTTTGGGTTTTATTATCAATAAACTTTTAAACTTGGGAGCTGGAAGTTGTGGGCAAATCAATGTCCATATGTTTTTCTAAAAATCAGAACAATTTTCAATTTATCCATGAAAGACAATTTTCGATTCTCATGCTTGTTTTGCATTCAAAGGCAATAAATAACCATTGTTTATTAATTCGAAATCACAAAACTTTTCAACAACAATCAATTCACACCAACGAATTCAGTCCTTTAGAAGAAACAAAACACACCAAATTTAGCGATATTTCACAAAACAAAGAACAATGACGTTATGTCCTCACTTTTTTGTCTGTTTAGATGAAAAAACAGGTCTCACGTATTCCAATCATTGAATAAAAGAAAATGTATACAGCAATTCGCCATTAAACAAGTGTAAAAGACAGAAGTTACCGTAGCACAATCTTTGTTGCAGTGACACACTCTGTGCTATATGAGAAAACAGCAGTCTCCTTTCCTGTTGTTTACATTGAGTTCAATATATCGAAGACTGAAGTTTTACCACTAACCAAACCGATTTTTAAACGCCTCGACACGTGTTTCGCTAACTATGTTAGCATCTTCAGGAGAAGATTAAAACTGATCTTCTCCTGAAGATGCTAACATAGTTAGCGAAACACGTGTCGAGGCGTTTAAAAAATCGGTTTGGTTAGTGGTAAAACAGTGTAGTGTTCAATGGTTGAGACCCACCCTGTATATAAATCAAACAATGATCGAATGCAACCGAAAAAACACAGTAACCCTCCTCCCCCCCCCCCCTTCCAATCCCCCGAATGAATGACGTAGGCCTCATTGAGCTCCAGGAGGCAGGAAGCCGGCATGGCCTACTGACCCCAAAACGACCGCCGCCATTCAAGACGCGCTGCGGCGTCCCCCACCCTTCGATCCGGGAGCTAAATATAGAACGGCGGGTCGACGAACCCTCCGAATTGGGTCGAAGCACTCCCGATTTGGCCTGGGTTGCTCCTGAGGGTGGGACTCCGGGATATACACGGTGGGCCAAATTGGACACTTGTAAAGGGAGATGATAGCATACATTAAAAATACCATCTATGTAGATAGATACATACAAGGGGTCGGTTTATATCCACATGGATCATAAGTAGGTAGTATTTCTTTTCATGTTCTGGTTCCCACGAAAAGGGATATCCTGTAATGTTCAGAGAACAACGTGAGAACCAAGGGAAATAAGGTAGGAATTGGTTTTCTTCTTAAATTTCTGGAGGTTATATGCCTCGGAAAACACCTCCATGGCAATGTGTTCCAGAGCCTCGCTGTTCTTTCGATGAAAGAGTCTTCGGAAAGATATGTTCTGCATGTCTCCAAAGTGACCACGAAGGGGTGCGAAGCCTCAACTCGACGGGTTAATCTCGCGGGGACTGCCAAGGGAGGAACAATAATTGTTGATATTCAAGAAGAGCATCGTCGATGAAAATATCTTTAAAATAGAGCCAGATCGCCAACTTTTCTGAGGTGTTCCAGAGTGAGTTTGTGAGCGAGGCATCACCCACGAGACGAATTGCCCTTTTTTTGGACAGAATCCAACAGTTTCATGGTATGTTTGGGTGCTGCACTCCAAATATGGGAATAGTATTCCAGGATAGGTCGGATCTGTGCCTTATAGATCACAAGCAGCTGACTGGAAGTGAAATAGCTCCTGGCCCGAAATCAAGCGATTTTAACTCACAGGTTCAGGTACTCAACATTTGTCTTGAAAATATTCTCTCAAGCTGTTATATGCTTTTGGAAGCAGAAGTTATCGAAATGCTTTTAAGTCTGTCATACTTTTGAGTTGAGTTGGTATAAATGATTAAAGATTTTCCGGCTCTCAAACATAATTGAATTTTTGGTCATCGTTGAGGTTGGTTTTGGCAGTGGTATATTGGCTTCTTGCCGGGTGTCATATTCATTTTCTGAAGGAGAATTGTCTTTTCTGTTTTGAATGAGACATACTGTTTCTAAAATGAAGATTTAATAAATTGTTGATATTTTATTCTTAATGAACAGTGGTCTACAGTGATCCAAACGCTTAGCTCTAGATAAATATTTTACCGCACAAAAAGCGATACCATATCTCAAATGTGACCCAACTAATGAAGAACTTAATTTTTAATAATAATTCGTTCATAATAAACGTTCGTAACTACATAATATTCATCATTGAGTGGAAGTACTGGACCATCAATGTCGCCGATTTCCGACAATATCGAATTTCGCCATAAGTCTGAGTCGATAGGATAGGACATTCAAACAGGATTTATTATACAAAGACTCGTGAGTTGCATATTGGACAAATTGGACGCTCGTAAAGGGAGAGTTCTATTTTTGAACGGAAATAATAGTTATTTATTATACAAGGGAAAAAAGTAGTAGAATTTAGCTCCAGGTTGTGTTGTCTCCCGACGCGTAGCGGAGGGAGACAAAAAACCGTGAGCTAAAATCTAATATTTTTCCCGTGTACAATACACTATTTTTCTCTGTGACAGAAGGAAGGACGAATCAATATTGAGAAGATATTACATTATTTCCAAATCTGAAAATTATCGACGTGAAATTTCAAGTTTTTAACAGTAGGGACACCTGCGTTTTATAGACATCTTTATCATTCTTTTGAAGTAATCAAATATCTGATGTCAGTTCTGTCAGTTCAATTCTGTGATTTGATTATGAAAAATTGTGAATTCAGTTGTTGTTTAGTAATATACGAAACCGCGAAGTCTAATGGAAGATAAAAGGACTTGCAGTTCTTTCTCGGAGACGGTATTATTGACTCATTTTTCGGAACTATAGCACAACAAAAGCCATTAACAGAGTATATATATGTGATATATATCCGGGAAAAAAGTACTCACTTTTTTCCCACGGGAAAAAAGTAATTTATGAAAAGTGACATTTTATAACCTGCCAACAGAGATGAAATGCCAAACTTTTTTCCCGTCACAGAAAAAAGATTTTTTTCTCTTTGTCCCTTTGGACGTTTCTTATAAAAATCTCGAAATTTCGAAACAAATCTTGATCTTTGAGGAAGAATCCCAAAATTTTTTAAAAAATCCCAGAATTTCGAGAAGAAATCTCATATATACAAAAATATCAATAAATAAACGGAATGCCCCAAATTATGGAATTGGTAGTTGGAATTCCGAATTTAAATAAAATTTATTTTATTATCATCATCAAAACGAGCGATTTAATGTCTCGGAAAAACTCATTCGAAATAATATGAGAAAATTTCCTCGTTTTAAACATTTGGCGGACAAGTCGGCGTGTTCGCCAATTTACAGAGAAGCCACATTCAATCACTTCACTGAAACACTTGTGCGCCCACAGCCAGCTCTTCTTTTCATTTGACAGCATCTTGGATATCGCTACAACTTCTGACGTTTGGTGAAAAATAGTATACTATACAGGGTCTTCCTCAATGACATGATAATAGTCGAGGGGCTAATTCTTCAAGAAAAAAACTCTACATGAACGTATGACGTAAACGTCCTAACTTTTGAGAAACAGGGTGTCAAAATTGAAATATGCAAATAATCTTCTTGTCCACCCTGTAGAGCTCTTCGTGATTTCGAAATCAAAATTCAGATTGTTGAAAATTCTCGATTTTGAACGCCTTATATCTCTGTAATCATTCCAGCTAGACCCCAAGAATGATGGATTGATGAAATCAGCTCTTCAAGGAGAATATTTCCACACACAATATGATAGCTACCAAAAATCAAAAATGGCCACTGAGTAGAACTGAAAAAAATCTGAAAGCCTTGATAGAAAAAAAAAACTTCTGGTTTAACCAGAAATAAGGTGTTTCCACTTATATGCCCAACCCTATTATGGTTATCCAGTAGTCTGAACGGATGTCCTAGTTGAATATCAAAGGTCCTGTCGAGTTTCAACAAGAGCTAGTGTGAATACTCAAAGGTCCTATCGAGTTTCGACAAGATCTCCATTTTTATACAGAATTGAATAAAATTTGTAAATTTTCCATCGTTGCTCACTTTTGAGTAAAATACTAACAATAATGTCCCAATAACAATGTTACTGCATAGAAATCCGATTGTCCAAATGTTATCACTATTTTATTGGCCCTCAGAGTCTTACCAATATTTTGGATTTTCATTAAACAGTTGCCTAGTAATTGAATATAACTCATTATTTTTCAACAACTTTGAAACCCTGTACCTCGAAAAGGACATTCACAACATACGTTCATATATAAAGGTTTTTTTCTTGAAGTCTGGCCAAAAATCGGCCCTCCGAATATTGGCATGCTGTTAAGGAACACCCTGTATAATACACCTAGCATGAGAAAAGTGTAAGCACTTCTCATTCTAGTTTCAAATCCACTGAAAGAAGCGCATAGCCTTCACCGTGTGAGTATATTTTGATAGCCTGGGATGTTCAGTTGTCAAACAAACTTTGAACAAACTAACACGAAATTAGCCTTGTCTATCAGATGCATTTCCAGTTCCAGGCGATGTGAATGATTCTGATATGGAAGAATCTGCTGAAGGGGGTATTCTTGGATCCTAAATACCATGCATGTTTTCAGGGGATTTATTCTTGGGGTTCGGATTCAGGTAGTAGAAGATATAACAGTAGCATCATCATCCATTTCATTCCGTTTGGTTTTTCATTGTTTTCCATCCCTATCCTTTTCCTAATTTCATACAATAAAAACGAGCATGTCTATTGATATGACGAGAAAAAGTCTGTACTGTTTTGGGGTTGATTGAAATTTTTTTCAGGAAATGGACAGTTGAAGTGTTATTGATTTATTACAAATAACATGGAAAATCGATGGTATAGATCTGAACTGGTGGCTATGGCTACCCATCACTAATAAGGGCATAAAGCTAGAAACCGGTCTGTGAATATGTGTGAGAATGACTTTTGGCATTTATACACTATTTTCGAGAAATATCTTGCCATTTTGATCAGCAGCAAAGGGAATGTAAATCGGGAGTTATACATTTTCAATCATTATGCTATAAAAAAATCGAATCATTTCTCAGTCAATGTTCAATGAGTTTCTCGAACATTTTCAAGAATATTTCGAAAATTAATGTTTAATGTTTTTTGTGATATTGTGCTGAAAAAATTATTCAAGACAATCAGTTCCAGCTTTTTGTTACTGGAATAAATTTATGAGAGAAACTGGATGTTTCATCTAGCAACATCAAACAAGTTTGGAGTAAAATAATGAAAGTCAGTTTTTTTATTTTAGATTATTTTATTATGGGACTCACTACAAGGCACTAGTTGAAAAATATAGAATAATCGGTATTCCTCAACAAGATCATGTAACTAAGCAATAAAATACATTTTCAAAATGTTCACAATATTTTTGGTGTTTGAATATAAAACAATAATAATCAGTATCGAGGTTAGAAGTGTCAGAAGTCGACTTGGTGCTTTAGAAAACTTATATAGAAATTGATGTGTACCAAACGTGCGTCCCCTTATAATAAAATATATATGTATATATGTGTTCTTTGATACAATGAACATATAAGGTAGAAAAGGTGATATTGTTTACAACGCTTACATACTAAATTATCACGGAACCTTTGATATCATACCTCTCGAACAGTCTTCTTGATTAGGATAAGTTCACAGAACATGATGATATTGCTAACAATTATTTACAAAATTCCCCCAGCCTAACAACTTATCTATTCAAACCAGGCATATTGTACTGCATGCCACAACCACAAGGATTCAACATCTGCCTGGTCCTAGGTATCCGTTGGGTAGGCAGTCCCGACAAGCCCTTCACATAGGTATAAGTCATAGGCTGCCTCAGTATCCTCTTCGGAGCCGGCTTCACGTTTTTCCTCTTCTCCTTAGTGTTGGTGCAACTCCTGGAGCGAACATTGAGGTTCAAGCTCTGGAACACTTTCCTTATGCTCTCAGCCGACGTGGAGTGGTGGTGTCTAGGTCTCTGCTGGTTGTCACTCCCGGACACACTAGAACTACTGGAACTGCTCGACATCTGGTTGGGAGAGACCGATCTGAAGCCTGAATCGCCCGAGCTGGAGCCCTTCTTCAGCCTGGAGCTTCGACCGGAGCTGCTGGAGTCCGAGTTGGAGTCAGCGCTGGAGGATCTGCAATCGGAATCAACTGGGTAGCTGCCGTCTACTTCTGAGCGCCTGGAGAGCTTCCTGCTGATGGCACGGAACAGCCGGATCCCCCTGATCTCCCTGCAGGGAGACGGATTCATCGTCATCGGTGAGGTACTTCTGCTATCTGGCGGGATACTCGTGAGCACTAGGCTGTTGGTGGATGGCATGTCGCGGATTGTTTTTCGATCGAGGTGTGGACGAGCACTAAGGATGGGGTGTTTACAACTGCTTTTATAGGGTGGAAAACGTGGGGATGGAGTTGCGACGTATCACGCTCAGGCGCGATGGGGGATGGAAACACGTGAAATTCTCGTTTGCTGCGACATTTGTTTCTTGATAGAGGTGTTTGATGAAGGGGTAGTCAGGCGTTGGGAGTTGATATAATGAAGTTAATCAAAGTTCGGTGAAAGCGGGAGCTGTTTTCACGATGCCCAATCATGAGGGTGTTGTGGTTGCAGTCGATCAACACGTTTCAATGTTCTGAACCAATTTCTTTTGATTAGAATCTATATTTTCATGTGAATTTACGTAGGAAATTAATCATTTGATAGTTCTCTATGAATGTACTTCATTGAAATATATGATGTTGACGGTTCATCAATCAACTAACATTATATCACACATGTGTGTCACACATGTTGAAAACGCTTTAGCCCGATTTAATTCTGCCAGGTTACTGTTGAGAAAATAAGTTATTTGTTGTTAGTTTTCTTCATCATAGAGGTTACTTTTCTTTCATTGTCTTTGACGTTTAAGAAAAAATATAGAAAAAATTGCGTTTCATCTGAATTTTTGTTTAAAAGATTATAGTTGTAAATAAAATAGTATACATACCTCGGTGAAAAGTTACATCACTGTCTCGAACTATTGATTTTTCAACCAGTCATGTAACACTTTTCCCCTGGTATGATAATATACCATCATGGGAATCTTATCGTTTTTTACTTCATACTATCTGGATTTCGGTCAACTAACGGTCGAGTCAATTAAAAAAATTACATTTTGTTATAAAAACGATGTTTAACAGGATGTTCCAATGCTATATGTTCCCTTATGGAATTGAGTAGGAAGCTCATTTGAATCGCTTCTTGTCAAACATACACCTGTACAATGTCTTGCGATTTTCGAATTATTTTCGAAGAATCTCACCTTGAGGATAATCTTCGTGATAAGTCAGAGTGTTCATCTGCTTCAAATATTATGATACGAGGAAAAGCCAAATCTATATGATCTTGTGGATTACCAAACAGTAGATTGAATTTTCCTGTTGGATCCAAGTAGATTTTTCTTATGTGTAATTACCCTAAATGCAACATGAATAAAATACTGGGAAAAATCATGTGAAACTTCAGAATATGGTTCTGAAAATATGAAAAATCCACTGGAACTTCCAACAATATATCATGCGTCTACCTGAGTGAGTAAGAATTGACTATCATAAAAATATCGATTGAAAGATTTTTACAAACATAGCAAATATAACGAGTAACATTTTCCTCCACACCAGAAATATCGAGAAAAAAGAGATATGAATATCAAAGACAATATAAAAATAAACGATTTTCCTTTGCACTATTTCCTTATCTCTGTTATGTGTATGCAACGGTATCAAACATGTTGAGAAATATGCGCAAGAGCATTTCGAGAATCGCTTATCTTCTGTATTATTGGTAGTAAAGTCAATGGCTGTGACGTCATAATTCCAAAACGGAGAGAAGTTGAAAAATGGAAATGATCTATAAATAGATAATTCAAAACAAGTAGTCTCACGTGAATTCTCACTAGGAGAACAAAAATTCAAGGTTGGAAAATTAATTGATTCAAGTAAATATTCACTTGAAACTGTTTATCAGTCTACCACAGATCGAAAGGGGTGTCTTTAATCAATGTTTCAATCATGAAGTGGAGTTCAATGATGTAGAATTCAAATTAATTAGTAGCAAACGGTAGTGGAAATTGAAACATATTTATTTCAGTGGAACTGAAACACCTACCCGATAGCGCGAACATATTACACGAAAGGAAATATCAAAGATACTACGAGTTATAGGTATATTGGTAGATTGCAGAAATCACATGTTCTCCACCTCGAAGTCTGTAACGTGACATATTCTGTTGAATAAGTAGCTGAAATGGCTTATTCGAATTTCCATGTGACTTACGTGAAAAGCGAATAATTATTGAACACAAAAGTTGTGTATATATCACACTTACTGGAATGTTCCTTGGTGTTGACGGAGATATTATGTAATGGCGAATTAGAAATTCCTCGGAGAAATAGGGTATTATCGAAGAGTGACAATTTGATTACCGACATGATATTGTTCTATTCACAATTCCAATTTCGAGGCCAATTAGCTTATAACGACACAGTCGAAAGTAATTGAGAAAATAGTTGGTGGGATGATGAATATCATTCATAAATACAGGGTAGGCAAATAGAAACTTTCTAATCCATTTTTATGATTTCAACATTTCAGTATTGCAACATGTAAATTTTTGATTTGGGGGTGGAATAATTCTCGGTTTTCAGCTTATTTCAACCCATATAGTTTCATCTATGTAGTGAGGGGAGAATAATCCTCAAAATTTGAATGGGGAAAATAGGTCGTGTTATGAAAGCTGGCTGAAAACTGTTCAAAATGTCACTCATTTATGCGATTATAAAATCGAGAAAAATAGTTGTTCATTTCGTTGTCGATGAAAATAATTAGGTATGGGGCCATAAATAACTCGATGATACCTTTGAAAAGACTCATGACAAGACCGCCTCTTCCTATTCAAATTTTGAGGAGTTGTTAGATAGATAGAGAGATAGATAGATAGATAGATTCTTTATTGCTTTCAAAGACATTACAGTCCTATAGCAAGGATTCTGATGATCACTTTACAGTTTTGATTAATAACAAAAATACGAACAGAAAGAAAGAATGAGGAAATGAGGCAAAGTTGATGATATTACGAAGTGCTACTCGTTTCTTGAAAATGCTCTGTATATTCCATATATAGTTGGCGATATTTTTGCATTTAAGTGGAGTAAGATTGTCGATGAAGTCAATCAACGAGTGGCTATTCGGGAGATGATCACTGTTTGGTATTCTGAAACTATTGTAAATCGGACAATCGAACAAAATATGCTGCAACGTTTCTGCAGAATTCAAATTACAAATTGAACATATCTCATTGGGATTTATTTTATATGAGCTTCCATTATAGGTGAATTTAATGAAATATTTATTACATATTCTTAACTGCGATATTGTGCGAATGATCTGAATGGGCAAATGGAAATTTTGAGGAGTTGGTCTGGTCAACCTCCAGCTTCAGGTTTGAAGCTATGGGAGTAAAAAAAGTTCAAAATGAACTTGAATCATGGAACGTGTTCGAGCGTATTTCCTAATTTGTATTCCAAGTAACTGAGTGTACCACAGGGTTCTGCTATGGTCCTTTTTTTTGTTTTGTTCATAAATGATCCTGCTGAAAAATATATTTTTCTACATTCATGCAAAAAGCAGAACTTTATTGCACTATATTTAGTGGAAAAAGAAGTTCTTGATTGCACTTAGTGCAATAAAGTTTTTACTGCACTCATCTGTCATTCTACTTCAACGTGCTGTCATCATGACAAACATTTTTTATATTGCAACCAGAGATTCACGGCTTGACTTGATATTCAAGCTACTTGACTTGACTTGACTTGAAATCAAGTCAAGTTCAAGTCAAGCGAAAGTTTTTTAATGTCAAGTCAAGTCAAGTAATTATTTATCAAGTACTTGAAAAATCAAGTAGTTCTATCAAGCTACTTGATTTTCAGCAGTTTTATTGTGTATCTATACAGCGTGACTCACGGTCGATGTTATAGGTTAGTCGTTTATGGAGAACGCGACGCGGGATTTTTCTGAAAATTTCGCATACACAAAAAATTCCTGAAGTTGAAAAATCTCGATTTTTCGCACTCTATATCTCCATAATCTTTTCCGCTATACCCCGAGTGTGATGTATCGATGAAATCAACTCTTCAAGGAGAATCTGAAAATGCAATAAAATACAGGGTGTTCAATTCGAACTAACAAAGTGGTTCCTACTTTTCTATAGAAGCGGCAACGTCGTGATTTTGAAAATATATTAGATCGATAGTACCGGTGATGAAATGTGAGATGCGAAATTTTCAGAAAAATCCTGCGTTGCGTTCCTATCATAAACGTGAACGTCTAACCTACCATCGACCGTGAGTCACCCTGTATATAACTGATGAAATGAAAATGGCATCGTAAATCGTAAGACTGACTGCGCGATCGATTCAGTCAGCTCGGATCTCGGGGAACCCCCGTATTTTGTCTAAGCGTGAGCGAGCTTGCAGAAATATACGCCGTGCGACTCGTGCGTATCAAGATCAAGTATTATCAAGTAGCTTGATTTCAAGTCAAGTAATGAATATCTCAAATTCAAGTCAAGTCAAGTACGTAATTTGCCACGAGCTTGATTTTCAAGTCAAGTCAAGTAGTTTGTTAAAATATCAAGCTACTTGACTTGATGAATCTCTGATTGCAACTGTGGTTATAGAAACGTCAGTCAAAAATTAATTCTGACAATTAACAGAATTGTACCTAGTGGTGCACCTCAATAAATCATTTTTTGCTTTTTGCATGAACGTAGAAAAAATGTTGTATGCAACTCGTGCAAAAATTGTTTATTGCACTCGACGTGTTGTCCAACAATTTCACGTCGAGTGCAATATAAACATTCACTTTTTGCACTTGTTGCATAAATAACTATTATCTGCTAATGAATCTTTCATTGTTGTGGCATGTGGCATAATAAAAACCTGTAGATCTTCCATCTTGAAATGATATTGTTAAGAAATTTCGTGATGTGAATCTGATATTCAATAGTGATAAGACAAGAATGATGCCCCACAAATGCGAACTGTGACGTAAGTGAGACTACTTGATGAAAGACACGTACAAAATTCCTGGGGATATCTATAGATACAATGATTCCAATTACAATTGTATATTGTTCAACGAGCACGGAATGATAGTGATTTTCCATAAGAATGAAGTTTGCAGTGGGATAATAACATTCCGTCCGAGTTATACACTACACTTTTTCTACGGCAGTATAACAGATAAGAGCGGCATTTTCGATTTCTTCCTCTTGTAGCAATCTGATTTCCTCTCAAGTAATGCTCATCTATTAGATAGAGCTGTCATTGCTTGAAATTTACTATTCCATGAGCCATGAGATTTTTTTGAAATAATGACTCAATAGAGTCATTGTTATATTAGAGAGGGAAATGAAATTGATGACGTACAAAGTACCTCATTGATGTATCGAACACTGTAAAACAAGAGCCATTTCGTGTTATGCCCGTAAAAAAATAATTTTCTGGATGCATCTTGCATCTCAGAGAATCCCGATTCAAAATTTGCTCGAATAAAAGCTTCTCAAATCAAAAATTCCGAATCTTCATCTCCTGAAATAAAGGAGATATTCTATCGTGATACAGGATACTCCGGGACAATCCAGAAATACAGGGTGAGTCAGTTTTTTGTAGCAGAACTTCAACAGCTTGAATTACACACATTTTCAAGATACATAGTTCGTGTGAACATAATATGCGTGGGAGCTTCGTTTCCGATGTACAGGGAGTCAATGTTTGAGGTTTCTCGAATATTTTCCTAGTTTCCTTCTACAATTTTCAAAATAAGGAATTGATATTTGTTATATCTATTACATTTAAATTGTTGAATGTATGACAACTTGATATTCATCGTACAGGACGTGGAAAGATTATTATGACTATAGAAAACCTAATCACGAATCAGCGATTGAAGGTCTAAGAAAAAAACAAAGTTTCATCGTTCAAGTTTGAACCCCTTGATTTGGTGAAAGCATTGAGAAGGAATATCTTCAGATCACAAAAAAATATACAATCTGTACCTATATAGAAAAGAAGCTCCTATACGCATATATGTTTGCATCAGGTTTTCATCTTAAAATAGTATATCTTCTTCAAGCTGTTGAAGTCCTGCTCACCCTGTATATATGTATGAAACGCCAAAACTGCTTCAGCCGTAAGGAAACTACTAAACGTGATCTCCTTAGAGGAAACATCTCACGCAAAATTTTCCTGTTTGCATAATTACTATCTATATGCAATACAACATATGCTTGAGAAGATTCGGTTCGTCATGGGATACCCGTAGAGGCCATGTGACAATCCATAACTTTCCCTAGACGTTTTGTTTTTCGTGAATTCCACGTGTTTGGCTCACGGCAAACATTTTTTTGATATTGTAGAAGGGCATAGTGTGAAGACTTTAGTGGAATAAATTCGCTAGTGGTGAGGTGAATGTTTTTTCTAAAAATTCGCGAGACACGTCCACTATTCAAGGTATTTACCCAAATTTTGCAAGGAATATAAAGAATTTTACCCTTCAGGGGTAACTGAAATCGGAGTGCCTCAAATATCTCATTTTTCGCCCTTTAAAAAGAGTAGACAACGTCAAATCTGAAAGTTTCATACTCCAATATTCATTTCATGGAAATACATTCATTGACAGTGGCGTAGCTATACCGGTCGAAACCCGTGGCAAATTCATCGGATTCCCGCCCCCCCTCCAATATGAAGAAGCTGAACCAATAAAAATAGTATTGTTTCTTTTATAATACTCACTTAGGACTTCACTTAGGAGTTTAATAAAAATCACTACGTTAAGTAGGTACATACAAACTGTATAATCATAATTACTTGATTTTCTTATAATTCACTTTGAATTAAAGGTACTTAATGATAGATAGATAGATATATACATATTAATTTCCCAAGATATAAATAATTTTCAATTTTCAATACAATAATGCCATAATATAGGCTTGGGGAAATGGTTGCCGTCTATTTCATTCTAATTAAATATTCTGATAAATGTTCACTTGAGTGGAATACTCGCGAAAAAAATAATGATAGTGAATTTGATACAAGTAACTCGACCTAAAAAAACATTATGAATTAGAGATGAAGTTTTTATTGAAGAATTCTGTGATGTGGTAAATAAAAAACATGGTGGTGTAGGATTTTCATCAGCTCCGATTTATATTTCCTAACTGTACTTCTTTTGATGCATTATACGAGATGATCATAAATCTTGATTCCCATATTTAGAGGACCGTTACGTGTTCTATTATATCTATAGTTTGGCAATGTAAGTGATTGATTGCGTGTATTTTGTTCTAAAATTGTTTTTGCGGATTTTTGGAGTAATCGCGACATGAAACTCTAGAGCTCAAACCAAAAAGTCAACGGATGGCTCTTTTTTGAATAATGAAATTGGTGCTTGACTGAACAGCAGTGCCCCAGAATTCGATTCCATACTGTAAGATACTATGAAAGTGAGTAATGTAAAGTAAATTTTGAACTGAAATCGCAATTATTGTAGTTTGGGAACACAATTTCAATTATTAAAATCCCTTTCTTCGGACTTTATGTTCAGCAAAGGTGTTAATAACATCATCAAAGTGACAGTATTACACTGGTCCATCGGATATTATCTTGCAAGAGGAGCGAAATATTCTCGTAGGTAATATCCCGAGACCATGACTATAATAGCCGACCATTATTTTTTTCATTATTCCATCGAGAGTACCTTGTATTCTGACAATTTGATGAGACCATATGAACATCAATAATCTGAATAACTCCCGAGAGCTTTAGCTCGAGCACAGCCGTCTTCGAGGGAGTTATTCTATGATTATTAATGTTCATATGGTCGAATTGAATTGTCTCAAAATACAAGGTACTCGAGATGAATTAGAGAAAATAATTGTCTCTATTTGTCATGGTCGAGTGATATTCAGGAAGATTATTTCATAAACAGTATAAAAATACAATTCATCTGGAGTTAGTGCTTCTGAACTTTCCTTTCTTGTTTGAGGAAAATATTGCAGACTTTGCTTCTTCGCATTATGCGCATCCCTGGCACTTTTGAATTGAATATCTCCAAATTGTTTGTATAGTTTTCTATATCAATTGATCTGTGTACTATTCATATTCCTCACCATATTCTTCACTCAATCTTCCAGGATTTTGACGATCACGAAAATTGGGGTAGAGTAGCACATAATTCTTAGTTTTTCTGCTGGCAAAAAAACAAAAATTGTTTCATGCTGGCGCATTACTCTTCTTGGTATTTTCTGATATTGATTCGCTCACACAATTACTGCTGATTTCTGTAGTGGAAGTAGACCCAAAACGAGACATTTCAATTTTTAAGTGACTGATATAAAATGTCAAATTTACTAGTGTCAAACTTTAAAAAAAAATTGTTCTAAAATTGTTCTATCCGTCATTCGGTTGCCCCCTTACGAGCAACCCTCAGAAGTCTTCGAAAGTCTTACATAGCACTCTTATGCTGTCGAACACAATAGCCGCTCATATTATGTTTGTTTACCTAAATAGCCGCTGATATCGCATATCATGTGACTTCAATCATGACATTTCATTGGTCCAGCCGGGTGTGAATGAAATAATCGGAAATATTGCCACTAACTTCAGTTCAGTTTGAATCACGTTTGGATTTTCGCATAGGGACATTATCCCATTTTATTTGCTTCTTGTTTCAACTCGTTATCACGTGGTGGACGTATGTCCGGAATGATGGCTTTTTTTTGAGATCAACTATTCAATTGATATCGGATGGCATAATTTTAATCTAGAGAAATTGAATGCAAACTAGCGCACAGGAAAGTGCCAGTTTTCAATCATTTCGCTCAGGATAATGATACAGGTGCACTTGGATAAAATACAATGTTTCCACATGATTCTGGAACAAATATCATTTCGTTAATCAGTGATTGTTTTCAAATCGAGTTGTTATTTCAGATGCCAGATCTTTCAACTGTACCTATACAATCACGTGTATACGTTACATGATTATATATTATGTGGAATTTTCATTTTATCATAACATTTGAACATCATATTTTATAGCTAAATTGTATTGTATGAAATATCGACGGAATTTGGTAATCCAACTGACATAATGTTCTTCATGGTTGCACGTGCACAATTATTGTGTAGTATGTCGTCAATGAATATAGGCTCTCACACGTTCGATATGGTTTCAATAATGGTATTCATAACAAGGCCGTGTTTTTTTTGTGTAACAATTATACTTTCTGGAAAGAATATCAAGGAGAACCGGGAGTGAAAACCGATCAGATAAACATAGGAAAATAACCCCGTAAAAAAACGCAATTCATTATTTCTCTAGAAATTAGTAGTGTCACGTCTCCCATAATCTATGATTAGCCTAAGAATTTCTTGAGATTTGGGTTTTGCAAGGATTCGAGTTTGGGCTCTTCAATAAAACCTATTGGTATTATTGATAAGATTTGGTAAATCTGAAAATCTGGAATAGGTATTCGACAATAATGGTGCGAAAAAATGTTAGCCTGGATTTATCATTTCATTGAATGCGAAACAATAAAAACCAAAGAAGAATTTTTCAATTTGCTCAGATGATTTCACTGATCTTGTGACATTGTGGAAAATGTGGAAACTCCGGAAAATAGTAAATGAGAAAATAATTTATGGAAGCAAAACAATTATTTTCAATTATTACTCAATTGAATTTAATTACACCACAAACGGCAACAATCTTGGTATCTATTTCGACTCAAAACTTCAGCTCTTGCCACACATTACTAAAATTAACTGAAAGAATGTTAGGCATGATATTCAGAAATTGTAGACTTCCAGAATCAAGAAAGTTTTATAAATCAATTCAACTCATATGTGCGATCGCGGTTAGACTATGGTTGGCTTATATGGAAAGTATTACTCATGTTTATTTATTTATGAGCTTTCACATAATCTTGTGGATTATTCAGATCTACTGTCATAATTCAACTTCCATGCATGTACCTCGCTTCAAAAACCGAAATGGAACATGTTTTCATCTAACAACACCAAGAACAAATATTATAGCCAAGTCTCTCGTATACTGAAACTCTAAGAGTTTCAATAATATCTGCGATCGATTTTTTTTTTAAATACTTTCCTGAAAATAGAGATGTGGATTTATTTTCAATTGTAACTTATTATTTATCATTCTTGTGCTGAGTTTGCTGTATTGATTATGTTGCGTGACCTGTAATTGGGTGCATACCTGTTTGGATAATAAACGTTTTTTTTTACTTCAATCTATATGGAAACATGACAAGTACCCTTACGAGAGGGGTGTAGCAACACTGAGTGCCTATTGCCCTGTCTACAATTGGTTTCGTCACATTCTACTGAAAAAACATCTAAATCTCTAAAGATGCTTCGCTGAATGATAGCTCTTGTGTTCTTGGCATCCCCAAGATCTACTTTCGTGAACCAAATGCAGCCAAAATTGATCACCTATATTTTATATGGGACATCGTCCTATACAAGACATTTTTCTCGTTATTAGGACACCTTCACTTTGATATTTTCTATATGTGGATGTTTTCTCAATGAAATATTCTTCGGATAGAAGTATCCATCTATATGGCGTCTCTCAGTACATGTGGCTTTCACAATTATTTTCCAAGATATAAGAAAAAACGAACCTTGAGCAACTTACAATGTTAGTCTGATCGTTATTACATCTGAATCCTTTCAGAATGGAAATATGACATGTTACATACCATTGCATCTGTACGAGAGCGCTGTACCAACACTTGACGCCAGCAGTAGTCCTAATATACCAAGAAGGTCGTCATTCTGATCATGAATCTAGGGAGGCCAATGATACTGTACAATATCGAATATCATATAACAATTGGATACTTTTTGTGAGTAAATGCAGATATTCAATATCTCCAGATGTCTACAGAGTTCCCGAGAATATTGACCTCGGCGCGTCACCAGGCCCGTAGCTAGAATAAAATTTGAGGTAGGGCATCAAAAATTTTTAGTACGGCACATTTTAGGGTCCTAGTTCAAGTAATGAAACGGATCTCCTTCTCTTAGAGAATCAGAAAAAGAAAATTTTATCAAAAAAATATAGGTATATTTTATATTATTCTTTTTGATCGCACGTGAAAGAATCCCTATTGTCAACTATTAAAAAGCCAAATACTCAAAGTGGAATGTAATATTCCCAAAGAGAGAGAAACTCAAAGTCATTTCCACAATAGCTAGATGGCGTTCGGCGTTCGCGTTCATTTCGCGGACGTTGAACGCCTCGTGGGGTATAAATGCTATCTGGGACAGCCCTGCACTGATGAGAGTCAACAGTTCGAAACCAGTCTGCAGGTAGTCACGTGTTCCTGAACCACTCAGGCGCAGCTCGGCCTTTAGGAAGGAAACACTTGATATTTTATTGGTCTATACAAATATTTGCATAGATTTCAGAAGGATGTAAACCAATGTGCTGCGTGGCATATAACAAGCAAAGTAGTTGTATTTCTTCCGTTATCTACCATTTAACTTCATTTTATGAACTATTGTGGTAATGACTTCGAGTTTCTCTCTCTTTGAATCCCTATTGTGTTATTGGTGGAACGTTATGTGTGTCTGGAATGGATATAGCTAGATGATAGAGAAAAAAAGGTATAGGTATTGGACATTTTTTAATTTTCGGATGTCATGATGTCTTGACATTACTGCCCGTTGAAATTAATTTCCCTCTCTTGAACTACAACAACATAATTTTGATCACTATGGACTTCTCGACATACCTTTACTTCCCTAGGCGGAGAATATCAAAGGTTTGCCGTTCTATGGATGAGCTAGTTTTTTGTTTGGTCGAGAGTTGTTCGAAATATTTCCACAAATCTTGAGGATGACTACAAAATGGTGGGTTTTGTCGAGTTCATCTGACTGGTATTAGATCTAAGAGCATCAGTGTATCCTGTGCAGTGCAGAACCCGTAAATGAGGAAACAATATTCCGATACTTTCAAAATCTTGTTTGATGTTGTGAGAGGTAGCTTTTCGCGCAGAATGAAGCGCCGTTTTTGAGAAACAGCTTTCACAATGGATCAAACATGATTTTTTCATGAAACAGTATAGCTGATGTTGATTCCCAGCTTAGATATCGTGGACTATGTGAGATTGATGGTTTTATCAGGTATGCTGTGTTCGGCTTTTTTAGAGAAAATACAGACTTCAGTTTCGGTTATTTTCTCTTTGGTCTTTCAAGTATCATTACACGACAGTGTCGATTTTATTTTAAGGTAGGGCATTTTGAATTTCAAGGTAGGGCATGGGCCCTCAATGCCCATCACCCTTGCTACGTCTCTGCGCGTCACAGTATCTATCAGTTCGCGTTTATTTACTTCATTCAGATTTGAATTGAGTGGTGAGAAAAATAACTTGTAGTTTGATGCTAAAAACAATATGGGAAATACGTTACAATAGCATGTCATTTCATGTCGTGTAGGTATTTAAGGCGACCTTTTCAAAATATGCATACCCCTTGAGGGTACTTATTCCGTAAACCTAATTTACTTACTCGCTTTTCTTTGAGAGGGTTGTTGTTATGTTGTGGAACATAAAGAAATAAAGAGAGTATTCAAAAAAGTGACAGAAACGTATTTATTGAATAAAATGCTTACAATTTGGATATCAGAGGATCCATCTTCAATGGGCACAGGGACCTTTCTTGTTCTACGCCCGACGTAGACTGCCTTCGTATTTTTCAAAATCAAACTACTCCAACCAATATTTCCCTCCTTGATTGTTTATTAATTTCTATATCTCAGCAGTTTTGAGAATCAATGTATTTTCCGTGCAATCTGAGTGCATACAGGTTATGGAAATATTAGTTCCTGTCTAGGTATGAGTGTCATGCAATACATTGGATATGGAATGAATTTTTTTTATTAAGAATTATTATGCACGAATACAGATAGATAAAAATTTTATTTACTACATGACAATATGATAAAGAAATCGTCTGAGTGTACTCTACTTTTTAGCAAAATGGCTGATGGTTGTTGTATCAAGATTCCCATTCGAGCAATCACTCAAAATTTTTTTGATCATAGAGGACTCCCTTGAGGCTTGGAACCAGAAGGTTCTAAAATGGAGCTTTAATAAATTTATTAAAGTATTAAGTATCTTCTGATACCTATCTCTTTAGAAGAAACGCAACAGAAAGTTTCCGAGGAAATAATTTATTCGAATATTCTACTTATGTATAATCTTATGTACAATACATTCCATCAAATACCCATCTCACATCAGAATACTTGATTGAACACTTTCTTGACAGCAGGCACAACAGGAGAAGGGTAGCTTGGGCCAGGTACTATACCAGGCACAACACCAGGTATGGCATGAGGTACTATTCCTCCACCTTGTACGAATCCTCCATTCAATCCTCCGTTGTATCCTCCGGTATATCCTCCGTGTAATCCTCCATGCAATCCTCCGTTCAATCCTCCGTTCAATCCTCCGTTCAATCCTCCGTTCAATCCTCCATTGTATCCTCCGTTCAATCCTCCATTGTATCCTCCGTTCAATCCCCCATTGTATACTCCAGTGAATCCTCCATTGTATCCTCCGTTGAATCCTCCATTGAATCCCCCAGTGTGTCCTTTGTAGCCTCCGATATATCCTCCAACATGGCCTACTTTCAGTCCCAGACCAAGATGCTCTAAAAGTCCGTGAGATCCCTGGTGGAGGCCGAGCAATTTTTGTCCTAGAAGGCCGTGACCAGACAAACTATTGAAGTGCCCAGGATATCCGGCGTATCCAGGATATCCGGGATATCCGTAAGCTCCGTGAAGATTTAGAGCTCCTCCAAGGCCATGCGATGCTAAAAGAGGGTGGGTACCACCCCCAAATAGGGTAGGGCTGGGCCTCGCGAACGTGGAGGCTAGAAGGGTGATGAAGATTACCTAGAACAAGAAAATTGCACATTATAGATGTATAGAAACTAGGGCTGCGCGATATCAGATTTTAAATATCGATTAGCAATAAGTCAAAACATATCGATAAGTTCGATCGATTGATCGATCGATCGATAGATATTTTTGGGATTATATATCGATATTTTTGGAATTATATATCGATTTTTTCCGACGCCTCACTTAAAATAATCTTATTTTTTCTCTTTCATGCCAAAACAAAAAGAAAAATCAATTGCTAAAACATTATAACTATTGTCTGGATAAAACGAAAGCTTCACACAATTAAAATCATTTTTTCCAATATATTGAGAGGAAATCGATAGTTATCGATAGTAATTGATATATTTGATATATCGATAGTTATCAATAAATCGATATATCTGAAATTTATACAGGGTGATCCACGGTGGATGGCATATTAGAAGTATCTGGAGAACGGAAAGACAGAATATTGGGATGCTTTGATAATTGAACATTCTCTATCCGTCCAAAATATTTTCATCGATACAGTGTTGCCACTTCTATCAGAAACAACTAGCAACTCTGTTATATTTTTTCCAGGCCGAATAGAAACTCCTGATGGAGGGAATTCAAAATTCTCTCGATATCGCCAACTTTGTGAAAATGGCGATTCGTGGGAGAATCTTGTTAAGTTTCCATACCTTGAAACCAAATTAACAGGCATTATGAAAGATTCATGAGCATTTGTATTTCTGATCGGAACGTCATCTTCGAGGGTATGTTTCGTTTTGTATTAAAAGGGTATGAATGAATGAGTGTGAGGGGGTGATTTTGTTATATCTCATAAAGAAATGCGCATAGAATCATAGTCAGGATTACAGCTAGTATATGTACTTCATTGGTATGTATGTACACTCGTCTTCAGAAAACATGTCGCAGTTGGACGGTGTAATCGCTCTTATTGTAGCGGTAATCTAGAGCGCTCACACCGTCCAACCGCGACATGTTCACTGAAGACGACTGTACATTCCAACTGGCCATCGACCTTTCAAGAGGTCACTCAGCCCATGTGTGTTCTGTTTAGGCTTTGTTACTCACTCCATACGCACTGGTAATTGGAACGCAACAGCGAATCGTGCGAAATCATCTCTGGGCAAGGCTACAAAAATTAGCATTTGTAACTCGTTTCATAAATGAAAATTCTCTGATCTGCTGGGGATCTAAACTAGCAACCTTTCTAGTTCTAGTTTCTAGTCGAGCGATCAACCACTGCGCTATCCCTCCGTTTAGGGTGGGTATGTATTTTTTATAAAAAAGCCTTTTTGTTTGTGACTGGAAGAAAGTTTGACATTTCATCTCTGTTAACAGGTTATTCCATCTCTGTCAAATTCAAATATTTGGTTACTTCAAAAGAATGATAAAGGTGCCTGAAAAAAGATGCCTGCAGTGTAGGTGAAATTATGACGCGATAGATGCCCATTTCCATCTTTCTATTTTCGCGTTGTGGAACGGTGACAAAATGTCATGCAGATGGAAGGTTTTCATTCTGAATTCATCCATGTATTGCCAAAGTGTTTCGAATGTGTTTCGAAATAGTTTCAGCTATCTTCGTTGTTTTTTCGAAATTCCAAATAGGAAATACCATCAGTTCCACTTATTTCTGATTATTCAGTATCAAACATTGATGGAGCAGTTATTTGATACTGAAAAGTAAGTAAAAAATACCTCCTGAATTATTCAATGCAGCGATTCAAATAGTTTCATGTTAATGTATTATTACTCGAATTACCTTGATAACCAAACTTTTCTAATTTCAATAATGATAAAGAACTATGGGATATTGATATCCATGCATTCAATACTATCACCCCAGAAATGCTTAGAAATGTCTTATAGAAGAGGATACCTTTGTTCAGAGAATAATGGTTATAATTTTGAATATTTGTTATGAATGTGTTTTTTTCCAAATACTGTTCATGTTCAGGTTTGGTTTCAAGGTAATTCATGTAAGAATCCATTAACATGATATAATATTTGAAGCGCTGCACTGAATAATTTAGTGAAATGTTTGCTTTTACTTTCCACTATTGAATAACTCAATCAATGCTTAACTCCGAATGACCAGAAATAAGTGGAACTGATGGTATTTTCTATTTGCAATGTCGAAAAAACATTGATGATGGCTAAAATTAGGTCGAAAAACATTCGAGCCACCTAGTAAAATAAATAGTTGGATTCATAATAAAAAATGCTTTCAGAATCTGTGAACACATATTAGGGTCGTTTTTGAAGAAAAAAAAAAAGTTGATGATGGTTCTACGAATACGAAGCGTTGCATAGCGAAATCACAATCATCACGCTAAAACGCATCAAAAGTAGCTATAGAGAAATATTTTCGGTATTTCTGTATCTCTAATAACGTAGAAGAACATTTCCAAAAATTTCCAAAAATTCACTCTTCTCGATATAACTGGGGAAATGAAAACCACTTTGAAAAGCATCTGAGGCGATCCATCTTACAGTGGAGTGAAGCGATAGGACAGGACGAAATTCATACAGTCGACTCTGGGGAAGAACACTCTATACTGAAAAACTACCAGTGAATCAATTTTGAATTTTTTCATTCATGCTAAGACGATGAAAAAAATAAATTAGTAATGTCCATTTCAAAACACACACTTCCTGCGCCATTTGATATTTCATCAATTCATTGGTGTGACTGGTGCGACGTCTTAGTCCCAACACGCCTATTGTCCTTGAACTGACCAATTACACTGCAACACTGCAGAATGACGAGGTATCAGAGAGAGATAGCTACAGTTCGGGACTAATACGTCACGACTCCACCATCATATTTGGCTATTTGAAATATCGAATGAAATATGCTGCTTTCAAAACGATATAAATTCGATTCCCTTCAACTTCAACTCATAATATCGATTGTACATAAAATGTAAATCATGATTCGTCGATTGAAAGAGGTTTGCAATCAATCATTTCAAATGATATCAATGTAAGCAATTCACGGGGATATGTTTCGAAGCTTCAAAGCTTCATCATTAGCTACATGAAAGCACTAAGGTGAAAGAAAAACAAAGAGCAATGTCACACAAACCCTTCAACATTGACAGTTCTAAAACCTCACCAGTTTTGGGAATATTCAAAGACCGTTTGAACGACCATGTGAATGAGCATTTTTTTTTCTATTCTTTTCCCGTTTCCAAGATCCCCATGCTGTGCAACCTTATCTTGTTCACACGGTATACCCAATGTTTGAGTGTTAAGTACATCATGACTGACCCATAGAAAAAATACAATTTTACTTGACATATTCTTCAGTAGTAAACTTCTGACAGTCAATGTTGGAAAAACAGTATACTTACCACTGACCAGTTATGAACCAAACTTACCCGATTTCGACCGAATTGAAGTTAGAATTGAAAACCAATCTATGCTTCTGATGGAAAACAGAACTGTTAAATATCTCGGCATTACAGTAGATAGTCATTTGAGGTGGGATGCTCACATCAGTAACCTGATAAATAAACTCCGTTTTTTTTTGAGTAAATTTAAATATTTAAAACGCTTTTTTGATATCCATCATCTTCGCATCATGTATTATACACTTGTCCAAACACACATCAATTATGGAATTATTGCATGGGGTGGAGTAAACAACAATTATCTGAAAAATCTTGAAACACTACAGAAATGGCTCATAAAAATCATACTCGGAAAAAAACGTGACTATTCAAGTAATGATCTTTATAGGGAATCAGGGTTTCTTGATATACGCCAAACTTTTTTACTCACTCTCTTAGTATACCAACGAAAATATATTTCATCAAGCAAACACGTGCGTCATATATACAACACCCGATATAAAAAAGAAGCTTTGGATGTACCTAAGATGACCAAAACTATTGGACAGAGATGTTATGTTTTTCTTGCTCCTAAGCTTTTCAATAAAATTCCAACTGAAATTAAGAATCTCAATTCATTATCTCTATTCAAGCAACAAGCCAAGAAATGGATTAATATGAAACCAAGAAATGAGATACACTGTTTAATAGACCTCAAAAACGCAAATTGAAATGTATCCATGTTCTAAAGTCGTATCTACTTGTGAATCATTTAGTATTTAGTATATATATATATATATATATGTGTGTGTGTGTATGTATATGTGCGTATTACTATGAGATTGTATTTTAATTATTATTATTATTAATTCTCAAATTTTTTCTGCATTTAGTATTTTAATATGTTGATTATGTGATTGTGTTTATTTACTAGACAAACTTTTTATATATTTTATTTATTTTACTGCTTTCTAACTTTTTATCAATATTTTATTTTAGTAACTCATTATCCATTTTAAAATTGTAAAATAACCTTGGTGATCCACGCGCAGGTTAGCCTTTGTGGATCTTCTCTGTGTTTATTTACCTGCACTCTATTCAATTGAAAGTATATGTAACGTTTTTATGGTGAATAAATATTATTATTATTATTATTATATAAATTAGTTCAACATTAGTCTTCCATTGGATCTTCTAATCAGAATATTGCTCTATCGTGATATTAGAGCTGATGATGAAAAAATAAATCAATACTGTCACGAGTGGCTCTAACGCCCACTATCGCAACTCGAACTTACTCGCTTGCAAGAGGTTTTTTTGAAAAATATAACTAAATAAATTAACTCCACTTCACAAGTTTATTCATTTTGAATAAAAACAATTAGGGCATGAAATAAATTGAACATTAATTATCCAGCAAGATACATCCACTCAAATCGAAGCAAAACAGGAAAACTAAAACTATAGTAATACTCAAAAAAGGTACTTACAGAAGGGCTCGCTTTTCGTTGGAGGATTGGAACTGCCACTCACGAAGTTTAGACATGATGCAAAGTTTGAGATTTACTTTCTATTAGAATATTTGAAAAGACTTTACGGTCCACTGTCCGAACCACAACTGCCGGTTTTTTCTCTAATACTTTCATCTTGGTTTTGGTAGTGGTAATCGATTCAGCATAAAAACTAGTGTATTCACCTCGATTAGGAAAAATCCAAAACCAGCAGTTTCTGCCCGTCAGCGACTTTACTTGAATAATAATAAAATTGAAATCCGAACTATAATTTCCTCTGAATATCGTAATTCTCTACTGATATCCTGTAAGCTAAATAATTCTAAGAATATGATCTAGACTAGGTTATTGTACTGTTCTTGAATGAAATGAGAATTTCAAATATTCTCAATAAAATTATAGTTTTTATCCATTCTTGACACATTTCCTCCACCTCTGAAAGCGGGCCCCTCGCTTTATGAAAACCTAGGAATCTTAAAAATCCCCATTCATACCTAGAAGTGAGAGATAAAAAAACTTATGATCAATAAAACATAGTGGTCAAGTTTTAGAAACAAAGTATTTATCTACCTATCCTGAAAAAAACTTATCATTGAAAAAAATTTATAACAAATTAAAATCAAATTTACTAGAATACCACTGATCAATCTAAAATATAATGAAGAAAATTATTCAAAAAACATCGAACTCATAGAAATTAAAGTTCTAATGTCCAACTATGACTGAGTCCAACACAACATTTGGCAAAAACTTTGTCACTGGCACTAATAATTCATTATTCCGAATACGGTCCTGTTCACTATCAACCTGGGTTTTCCATCAATATGACGAGCAACTATAGGGCTTTCGTCGTCGTGTAGTCTGCTGGGTAGAGTATACACTAGAATCTGTGACACTAGTATACAGGAAACGCTCACGGCCTGGCCACCACCGACCACAGGGATGGTGGTTAGAAGTCCTGGTTAAGGAGTAGTTTCATAGAGAATTCCTGAATCATACCTGGATATCCTTGTGATACCCAGCTGAATAATGCACTGCTTGGTCCGGAATATAAATTTTCGTTGAATTTTGGACGCGGTACAGTCAATGACGGCACTCTATATATGGCAATCGCACGTCCATTGAGTATTTCTTCAGTGAGGTCCATATTCAGCCTTAGTTCTATGGTGCAACAGAATGTCTCAACGAGGATTCTCTAACCGCACCCATGTCTGCAACATTCGTTCCATATATTATGTGAACTTGTATCCTCAGGTGTATCCTCCCATGTAGATCAACAGCAAACCAAATGGCATCTCTTACGAATCCTTCATATCTGCTAATATGAAGCAGCCGGTACTCAGTTCCCAGCTTTTCGTTGGTAGTTGCCTTTCCTGAACCGTCCTCGAAAACCTCGTAAATGTGCAACATGGAACAGTGAACCAGTGGTAGTCCTCCGTATTGCCAGTGAGGGTTGTCGTTTGTTGTGTTGCCTCGCATCAAACAAGTATAGTACATGAAACAAGAGAAACTTTGTATGAATATACTGTATAATACTTAGTTAACATATGAATCTATTTATAAGCCTATATATCTACCTAACTATCTATTCGAAATTCAAACAAAATGAGTTATTGTCTCTATTATATATATTCATATTTTTTACAAATTGCCCTGCATGCTGAATATCCTATCTTATCTTCTAAAAATGACCTACATTGACAGAAAGCTACTCCATTTTGTTTTGTTTTTTTTGTTTTTGAATTTTCGTTTGTTTTGACACTAACAAAATCGTTGAATTTCAGAGCAGTGTTTTAACCGATCCCTTTTTTTTTATATTGGTACCTTATTTATTGTAATGAAAGATTTCGATTTTTGATTTTGTTTTTTTCTTTCCGCAAATCTATTTCTTAATGACTTTTTTTTTTTCTTCTCCTTGATAGACTCAATTCACATAATATTTGAAACATGCATTACTGAACAATTCAAGAGTAATTTACGTATGTTCTGTTTCCAGAAAAATTATCTATCTACTCAATTTATCAATCATCATTACATATCTGTGCATGCGCATGTCTTCAATCTTTTCATATTCATCTCTTAACATTGCTTTATCATTGTTTCTTGCATTATTATTCTTGACATAATATACTTTTTCTATACTTTGACTGTGTTCAATTGAAATATTCCATGATCATTCTTTATCTTCTTCATATTTTTAATAATAATTCTTTCCCGTTTTCATCCATTTCTAGGTACCTAGCATCACGCATCCTATACATTTAGATAGGTATTCGTGGAATTCATTACGAAAAGTGATTCAAATAGGCTAGTCCGGGCCCTGGACTCTCGTTGCCAATTTGAATTACCTTGCATTCTTTCTAAATAACTTATTCTTACGTCCATCTTTTTTTTGTCTAGTCATCATTCTTCGTTCATACACTTCAACATTCATCATTACTTTCACTCTCTTCATTGTTTATTTTATGTAAAATGCATTTAACGCTCTCGCCTGGTTTTAATTTCAATGCTTGCGAGTCGAGTTCAATGCTGAATTGGTCCATATTAGACGAAGTGGTTCTGGTTGCGGAATTCGTATGTGAAGTATTATTTTTATTATTCCTTTGATTTTTACGAGCGTTGCACCAATTTTTGAAAAGTTTTATCAGAACATATCCTATGAATAAGCTCATAGCGGTAATTAATAATCCAAAAAATAAGTCATGTTGAATCAGGTTATTATTGGTTTCAGCGTTTACTCGGTTGACAACGTTCGGTAGGAGGGCTAATGCATTTTGTCTTCTGAATAGGGAATATGCCAGTAAAATTGAAATTACAGAGTTCCATATAAAAAAAATTGAGTCACTTTTCAGTCCGTGAGTATTTGCATAAAAATAGTTAATGTGTTCCTTAATAGACCCTAGAACTTCCTGTATGTTCTCGTCTGTCGTCGTTAAATTCAAGTGTGGTATATTTAGGGTCCAGTTAGTATCAAGGGATTCTGTCAAATTTAGGTATTGCGGCGGGTGTTGGGAGTTTGGTTTGAGTACGAAAGATTTTAATGTTGACCATGCTGCAGGAATTATGTGAATTGCAGTAGCTTCCTTGTAAGTTGATTCTATGCACGGAAACCTATGCGGGATTAATTCATCTTGTTCCATTAACAGCTTGCAATTACAGGGTACTCTTATTTTCATGGCTCCAGGAAACGTATATGCGGTATTTGGTAAAGGAAATGATTTCTCATCACAAACGATTTCAGTGACTGGTTTAGGATGAGTAATAGCGTACATTTCCTCTTCGATTTCTATAATTATTGTTGCTGTCGATTTGTGACATTGCATAGGGCATATATTACTCAACTCTTCTACTGATGCTCCATTATAAAGTCTCTTTGCGCAAGCAGGTCCTTGGAGGACGTCTGCCGAGAATCTAGGGATATAGCATAATTGATCATGGAATGGTTTGCAATGTTGTAATCCGGATCCAGAAATTTGTCTAACATGGCTTTCTGAATTTCTGGTACTCTCCGATGCTGCTAAAAATAAGGTTTCATGTTGAATTGAACAAGTCTGGTTCTTCCATGAAAATGGGGTAGTGATAAGTTCAAAAAGTTGCCACGATAAAGACCATTGAATAATAGGAACTCTAATGTGAATGATAATTTTGTTGTCGGTGAATGTACAATCGCAAATGGCTAACTGATAATATTTCGAAATAACTGTGGTAGGGATGGCTAGTTTTTGTCTTGATTTGGTTAGTTCTTTTTGGAGATTTGTCAAGTCGTGTAGTAAGATTGAAGGATTCAAAATTGCAATTGGAATATGATGATGTGTGCAAGAATTCAAAATTCCCTGCCTTCTCAGTGCCCTGATAATCTGAACATTGTGTTTTAGATTCTGAAATTGTCGGTAAAGAATTGTCATTGTTATGTCGCTTAGCCCTTGTTCTTTTGTGTTAATCTCTGTTCTCATTTCGTTTAGATAGTTTTCCAGTTTGTGAATTCTATATTCGGTAGAATTGAAAGATTTTGCAATTGATTTTTCGTATTCTGAAAATTTTTTCGAATCACCCGAAATTTTTGTGATTGTGGCTGATAATCCACTATGAAGTTTGTCAATTTGTGATTCTAAATTATTTTCGTTAGTGACAAGTGAATCTAATTTATGCTGGGTAGCAACCCCACAGCACCAAGATAAACCATCTCCCAGAAAATCTAATGCCCTTTTTGCCCTGCTACGACCGTTCTCCACTGTAGTAGAATTTTTTAAAAACTGAGTACTCCAATTTTCTTCTAAAGATGCAAGCTCTGATTTAAATGATGTTTCTAGTAATTCGAGATTATGAATAACATAACATTCTTTGTCATTATATGATTTATTGGTGCAACCTCTTAAATACGGTTTCGGTTTATCTGAATCTGTCTCGTGCCATTCTGATTCATATATTAATGGTATCGTAGCCTCGTAGCTGATTGTTGATGGTAAGGGACGCCAAAATGCCCCAGCAGTGATTTCTATTTTCTGAGATGCGGATACTCCCATAACATAGAAAAATATTGTCGTCCTGTAGATATAATAAAATTTCATTAGCGTATTTATGTAGCTGATTGTCGTCAAGAGAAAAAAAATCTAGGTCATTTTCTATAGATTTTTGAACAAACATTGAAGGGATAATTCCACTAAAATATATATCTTCATTATATTCATATTTCATAATAGTTCTAAATCTATGCGTTTATATTTACAAGTTAACTTTAATAGGAGTTTAATCGATTGGTACCACTTCTGGTGTCCAAGGGTCGTTATAGGGAAGTATTCGACTAATATGTACAACGTCTTTCTTTGCACCTTTAGTCAAGCCCATCTGTATTTCATAGGTTACATCACTGAGTTTTCGGGTAATCAAGTATGGGCCAAACCACCTGAGAAGTAGTTTTTCACTACGTCCTACTTTTCTCACGGGCGTGAACACCTTTACTTTATCTCCAATTTCCAAGACAACGTGTCGATGCTTTTCATCGAACCTTATTTTATCTGTTGCTTGCTTCTTCCTTATGTTTTCAATTGCTTGACTTCGTACAGCCAAAGCTCGAGCTCGAATTTCTAGGGCGTCTGGCGAGGAAATGGGTTGCAATAGATTAGCTTCGGTTGGTAGGATGGGTTCTCTCCCATATACCAACATAAAGGGCGAAAATCGAGTAGTGTCTTGTATTGCCGTATTGTAGGCAAATGTAACCAAGGGCAAACTTTCGTCCCAATCTGTTTGCGGGGTGTTGGTGTACATGGACAGCATATTTGCCAATGATTTGTTGAATCTTTCTACAAGACCATTGCACATTGGGTGATAAGCTGTGGTGAATTGACTGACAGTACCCATAATCTGTAATAATTCCCGCACTAGATGTGACCTAAATGTCTGGCCCCTATCGCTCAATATATGGCGCGGTGAGCCATGCCTACATATTATTTTTTCTAAAATAAACTTTGCTACTGGGCCGGCCTTACCACTTGTCAAAGCTTCAGTTTCGCACCAACGAGTGGCATAATCTGTCGCAACAATTATTACTGTTTTTCCGTTTTTGCTTCTTCTGAATGGCCCCAAAATGTCTATACCAACACGGTCAAATGGTAAACCTACTGGTATGGGTTGTAACAATCCAACAGGCTTTTGATTGTTTTGCCCTTTTCTAGCCTGACAATCTTTGCAACCCTTCACATAACTCTCTACGTCTTTTTGGAGTCCAGTCCAGTAGAATCGACTCTTTATCTTATGTAGTGTTTTAGTTATACCTAAATGGCCAGCTATTGGTTCTGCATGATGTGTATATAAAATCTCACTAATTAATATTTTCGGAACGACTAGTAAATTTTCTTGTCCTTCTAGGGAGGGGTTGGCTTTATACAAGACTCCGTCAATTAATCTGAAATTTTTTGCGCGTCTAGCCAATCCGATGGGAATATCATGATTACTTGGGTTCTCAATGGCATTGATAAGATCAGTGAGTTCTCTATCAGTGTGTTGCTGTTCCGCTATATCTACAGGGGTTAACAAAAATGTAGGAATCTCGTCGGTATGCTGATTATCTTCTTCATTTGGTTTCGCCACCGGATTTCTCGATAAACAGTCGGCATCTTTGTGAGCCTTACCGTTTTTGTGAATAATCTTATAGTCGAATTCTGATAATTTCATAGACCATCTAGCCAGTCTTCCAGTTGGGTCTCTCAATGATCGGATCCAACACAAAGCATGGTGATCAGTGACGATGGTTACCGGTCGACCATAAATGAGGTGTCGAAGATACCCTAAAGCCCAAATCGCAGCAAGTCCCTCTAATTCAGTGATTGTATAGTTACGTTCTGCTTTGGATAGACTTCTACTAACATATGCAATGGGATGTGACTCCTTGTCCGGTCCTGTCTGCAATAAAATTGCGCCAATTCCGATCGTCGAAGCATCCACCCTCAATTCACAATCTTTACTTGGGTCAAAATGTTGTAACACAGGTGCTGTAGTTAACTTGTCTTTCAAGATTTCGAAAGCTTGTTCTTGTTCAGGTCCCCATATGAATTTTGACTCCTTTTTCGTCACTAGATGTAGTGGTCTTGCTATTGTAGAGAAATTGCGAATAAATTTCCTATAATAATTACATAAACCGATGAAACTTTGTGTATTTTTTATTGTTTTTGGCCGTGGAAACTCCTTTATAGCGATTAACTTGTCATTATCTGGTGCTATTCCCTCCTTGCTAACCAAATATCCCAAAACTTTAACCTCCATTTTAGCGTAAGTACATTTACTTGGTTTTAATGTCAATCCAGCGCTTGCCAATCGATCAAATACATTTCTCAATTTATTCAGATGTTCCTCTTTTGTTTTTGAGAAAACAATAATATCGTCAAGATAAATCAACACGTCTTTCCATTTCATGCCTTGGAAAACTTTGTCTGCCAATTCCTGGAATGTTCCTGGTGCGTTACACAGACCAAAGCTCAGGACGTTGAATTCATAGGACCCGTGACCTTGCGCAACAAAAGCAGTGAATTGTTTCGAATCTTCCCCAATCTTCACTTGATGGTAACCACTAAACATATCCAGGGTACTGAAATACTTCGCACCGCCTAAATATGTTAATATGTCATCTATGTTTGGGATCGGGTAGGTGGATTTTTTGGTTACGTTATTTATTTTTCGATAGTCGACGCAGAAACGTGTAGTCCCATCTTTCTTTTTGACGAGAACAATGGGGCTTGCCCATGGTGAATGGCATGGACGAATTATATCGTTTTCCAACATTTCCTCAATTTGTTGATCGATAATGACTCTCTCCTTCTGTGACACTCTGTATGGTTGACTCTTAATAGGTGTTACATTTTCTGGAATTTCAATATTGTGTTGTGTCAGATTTGTTAGACCCATTCGCCTCATCGACTTAGAAAAAACATGAGTAAATTCTATAAGTAATTGTTCTAGATCATGTTTGAAAGATTTATCTGCAATATGATCCAGGTTATGGTCAGCGAGTGTAACTTCATCATCCGCATTTGCTTCTTCCAAATATAAAATTATTGCCTCACTGTTTTCGTTTTTCTCCTCAAAATGTGTTAGAAAACACCCAGTTGTACCTTTCAGAATTTTCTGGTATCCTGCTCCTGTGTTAAATAGTTCCCAATAAATATCACCACTTTCAATTTTAGGGTATTCACTTGGCATCAAACCTCTTGGGACTAAGAAATTCTCATTATAATATATTTTTCGTTCCCTACCTGGGTCTATATCGGTCTCATCGTCTATTTTCATTTTCACAACACATTTTTCTCCTGGTTTTATAATGTAATCGTTGTCAAAACTGAGTTTCGAAAATGTTCCTGAGCTGTCACGTTTGGAAATACCTCTATTCGTTATTCTTATATTCTCCAATTCGTTTTCGTGTATGATAGGATTATTATGCAACTCATTGTAATTTTCTCCAACTTCCGTGCCATGTAACTCACAAATCAAGATGTCCAGGGTAACTTCGTTGAAAATGAATTCTAACATATTCCTAACAACTATCCAATCTAGTTTATCCAGGCCACAACTAATTTTGGGCAAGGCTAGTTTTCGTACTTTATTTTCAACTACGTGATCCTTCAGTTTATTCAGTGAATGCCACAAATTTTCGAGATTTGGTTTTTCCCAAAATTTATTTTTTGTAACCAGATAGTAAATGTAATTATTTTTATTCTGAATATACGCTAGTCCACCCTCGATTTGATTCTGTTGCAATAATTCTTCCACTCTACCAAATTTTTCTTTGAATGTTTTGGCAATGCCTCTACTCATTTCCATATCAGCTGACACACAATGACCTAAAGAGTAATCGTCCGAGAATGAAAACAAATCTCCATATGTTTCATTAATTTTACACAGTGTAATTTCATCATGCGTTGACCTATTTTCTAGGAATCTCTCAAAATCGTTTGTTATCTTGTTGGGTAAGGTTTCAGCGGGTGTTATGATATCTTGAAGATTTGAGTTATGGTTGTATGCTGGCGTAGATACTGGGCGTACTTCTTTGTTTAACGATATTTTGCTGGTCTGCACCTGTTGGGTAGTAAAAATTGATGAAGGATGAGAAATTTCTAATTTTAACTTGTTCTGTTTATTAATATTATTTTCTATAATATTTGGCGTAGGCATATTGCAGTTTGTAGTACTGTCGCTATGTAGTTGTATATTATTTTTGCGCCGGTTGCAAATAATACTTGTTAAGCTATCAGTCATAGCCGGGTTCTGTAATTTATTTAGAGGGACTTCAATCACTTTCTCACCTCGATTAAAAGAAACTGTTCCCGTTTTCAGATTAATAATCGCATCATGTTCGGTTAGAAAGTCCATACCTAAGATCGCAGGATAAGGTAATTTTTCAATCACCAAAGCTTCGCAGGTTGTAATCATATCGGCAATTTTTATTTTTAATTTTGCGATTCCTAATGTTGGAACGGTCATTCCACCAGCTACTAACAAATCTTGTGAAAATCTACAGGGGGTGAAATTGCCAATTGCCTCTTTAGATACTATATTTAGTTGTGAACCTGTGTCTAAAATTATTGTAGCTTCGGTATTGTTGAGATACAATTTTATAGTAGTTATATTATTCCTGCGACGAATGTTTGATAAAGCCCCCATTGAGAGGACGGCGTTGGGGCTTATCGACGTCCTCCATCGTTTGGGTGTGGTCGATAATAATTATTATCATTGTTCTGTCTGATTCTGCAGGCGTTGGCAAAGTGTCCAGTGCGGTTACAGATATAACACTTTGGTCTACCATCACTTGTTCGAGTATCGGGTGTCGTATTATTTTGGTACCTAGAGTTGTATGTGTTTCCTGCATGGATTTGCCCATTCGGGGAGCTTTGGCGTTGTTGACTATAACGACCTGAATAATTTTGCTGCTGTTGAAAATTTGGCCTATTCTGAAAACTATACCTAGGTTGGAAGTTACCTCTTGGGTTGAAACTATGTCTTGGTTGGTAGTTTGGTTGTCTAGGTGGATAGTATTGTGGACGTGGATTTCTGTAATGATTGCTGTTGAAAGGTGGACTCCTATCTGGTATATTCTGATTATATACTTGCGTAGAACGGTTCCTATCATCAATACTTCCCAAAAACATATGGTCATTTCTGGGTCCGCTTTGACAAGCTAACATGTGTTGACATGTATTACAGGTAGCCGATTTTTCGCCGAATATGAAATTGCTGATAGCAGTATTGGGGGGTGATGATATATCCTCTAATTTATTTATAATCTTATTGAATTTGTTCCAATCTAAGTTATCATCCATGATCAATCTGTAGGTAGGATAGAGATCTCTTCTCAAACCATTTTCGAAGTACTTTTTGAAATCCATTATATCGTAGTTTGGGTCATATTCTCCGAATAAGCTTTGTAGGTCAAAATAATATGACCTGATAGATTCTGTGGGCTGTTGTTTTCTTTCGTATAGACGTCTTTCTAAGGACCGTTTACCTTCTTCTTCTCCATATTCGTTCAGAAAATCTACTTTGAATTGATCCCACAATTTGTTGTGATTAACTGCATCTGCTTTATATCTTCTAAACCACAATTCAGCTGCTCCCTCCAAAAAAGTTTCAAAATATGCCATTTTGAGGGCATTACTCCATCCGTTTGCAGCGCTAGACCTTTCGTACTGTTTAAGAAATGCCGCCGCATTCCCAGTACAAGGGTTGAATGTCGATGGGCATATAAATTTCGGTGTTACTGATGCCAAAGGATTAGCGAAGCTCTGTGCAAGCGTAGTATTTGCCATAGTAGATATTATTCTGGACGGCACTGGTGTGATCGGGTCAGCTGGTAGTGGAGCTTTTGTTGTTGTAGGTAATGAATGTATTACTGAATAATTTACTTCGTAAGAGTTCAAATTCTTGAATGGCGAAGGTGGCGGTGAGGGTTCACTGGCTTTTACTGTACTTTTTATTTGATCTATCGTACAAGGTTTTGTTTTTGATATCGTTCCTGTGGCTGAGGATAAGATCGAAGCTATATCGTTCCGATTTTCTTTATTTGTAGTTGTAGGAGTTTCTGTATTCGTTGCTGACGAGATATTTTCTGATGTTTTTTGTGTTGTCCTTACCGGTGAGCGACTAATTTGTGGTGATCTTGCGAATACTTTGTCGTAGTCGAACACTTCCGTACTTCGAAATTTTGGAGAGAAGTGGTCTCCACTTTCTTTTTCAATTTCTACCCTAAGTTTTGATTTAGCTCTAGTTACGCGTTTATCTTCGTTTTCCATTGAAAAGATAACCTACTTTGTTCATTGTTTCTACTTGTTCAACATGTACTTTGTATTTGAACAGAAATGGGTACGTGTTAGGATATGTACGTGTTAAAGTATGTAGGCAAATCTAGAGAATGCTAGATCAATTATTGATAATCGAAACTCCAATAGTTCTGATCAAATAGTAATTCACCTTACCTATCAACAAGTTTTTCGTGTATCGAGAAAAAAAAAGGTTTCTGTTTTTTAACTCGCTTCTATTTTCTTCCAACCAACGTAGTATTTCAATCATCATTCGAAACTCTTAGAAAGTTGAGAATTAATTGATTCATTCATTGTAAGTTAGCTATTCGAATACCTAATTATGGTGTGTTGAGAAGAGAAAGAAAAAATAGATGGCATTGCTTTAAAACTATTCTGGATATATATACCTACCTATGCAAATTAGTTAATTTTGTCAAATTTGGCTTGAAAAATGATTTGGAAATACTTATTTTCACTATTTCACTCAATTGAGTAATCAAAAATCCGTCAGATCAAAGTAAACTTGTATCAAAAAATTCACCGCAAATCTCACGAATTTTAATCGAAATTCTTATTCAGAAAATAATGCATATATCTAGGAAATTATTAGTCTGACTTATGAGCTGAAATTCATTTCAATCAATATACACGAAAAATACATGTTGAAAAAATAAAGATAATGAAAACTCCATTCAATACAACTTCAGTTGATATTGAAGCCCTTAAAAGTTCGTCGGAAAATATCAATGAACGATGGTTCTAATAATCACTTTATATTCAAATTACGGAAACTAAATGAAGGTCATTTTGTTTCGATTCGAAATTGGTGTGGAGTATCTCGCTGTTGATCGAATTGCAACACATAAGAACTTACTTCAACTAAAATCAGGTTAATTAGGGAGAATTAACATTCAAGAAAGAGCAGGGCGCCTCCACCATAATGTCACGAGTGGCTCTAACGCCCACTATCGCAACTCGAACTTACTCGCTTGCAAGAGGTTTTTTTGAAAAATATAACTAAATAAATTAACTCCACTTCACAAGTTTATTCATTTTGAATAAAAACAATTAGGGCATGAAATAAATTGAACATTAATTATCCAGCAAGATACATCCACTCAAATCGAAGCAAAACAGGAAAACTAAAACTATAGTAATACTCAAAAAAGGTACTTACAGAAGGGCTCGCTTTTCGTTGGAGGATTGGAACTGCCACTCACGAAGTTTAGACATGATGCAAAGTTTGAGATTTACTTTCTATTAGAATATTTGAAAAGACTTTACGGTCCACTGTCCGAACCACAACTGCCGGTTTTTTCTCTAATACTTTCATCTTGGTTTTGGTAGTGGTAATCGATTCAGCATAAAAACTAGTGTATTCACCTCGATTAGGAAAAATCCAAAACCAGCAGTTTCTGCCCGTCAGCGACTTTACTTGAATAATAATAAAATTGAAATCCGAACTATAATTTCCTCTGAATATCGTAATTCTCTACTGATATCCTGTAAGCTAAATAATTCTAAGAATATGATCTAGACTAGGTTATTGTACTGTTCTTGAATGAAATGAGAATTTCAAATATTCTCAATAAAATTATAGTTTTTATCCATTCTTGACAATACGATACAAATGGTAAAGATACACAGTTGAATATACTCACGATTTTGAACATAGTGGCTCACAAAACTATACCAAGTCGAAACTGATGTGAAATGAATATTTCGAAAATTACATACCTGTTTTATACAATGGGCCTTCTCTTGATGCACCTAATAGTGGTAAATTTCAAAATGTAATTATAATGGTGCTCTTCGATGAGACAGATTTAATGATACTTTCTCACATTATTTGCTAATTGCAAAGAAATGAATATCTACTTAACCGCTTAAGGTTTAAGGTCTGATATTATACCTGTTTAGAAGCACATTAAAAATTACATGGAATCTATAAACGCTGGCATTGAAAGGACTTTTCTCGTAAAATATAGTTTTCACACTTTATGAATAATTATTATGCATAATGGGTCTGTTAAACATTTATATTTCTGTATAAGAGTGCAATAAACTCGAGGCTTCCACGAAAGTGTTTGTAGATTGGATGATGATTCAGTTATTCTATGAATGAATCAATAGTTATTCAGATGATTACAACACTAGCCTTTGGCTCTCAGTATTGCAATCATCTTAGTGAGAAATAGACATTATGTGCGAGTAGAATACTATCACATATTATTATCTACAACTATCCAAATACCAAAGCGAATTTGAGAGTTCAAAAATGAGTTTCTGAAAATCATATAGGTATATTGCGACATTGCTGAATCTTTCGATTATATCGAAAAAATACTAATATCTTCAGTTAAAGGGATGAGACAATATGCCATAAAATTTAGAGAATGGTATTTTAAGCAACGATCATGTATTAATAGCCACCACATGAACGTTGTCTATACTATTCTTTCTAAGACCAATAAATAATAAAATAAGAACAAACATTTGTTTCAAACAATTTATGTTCCTGTACTTTTGACGCGTTGTGATTGAAAGTCAATGATTGGAACTGAATATCAAACAACTCAAACAAGTATGTCGTAGAAACATATTGACATAGACCACTTGATTATACCCATGGATCTCTAGGTCAAAATCCTGTTTCATAATGGAAAGTATTCGTATTTTCACTGACCAAAATCTGTTTAATAATGAATATCTGTGTTGAAATCTCGGTTAAAATAAAAAATATCAATAAATCGGAAGCAGATACACTTAATTCGCGTACTATAAGGAATTACAAAAATGAAATACCTATAACACCGGTGAAACTGCACTTTTTTTGGTATGTTCGTATTTTTGTCTGAGAAACACAAATTTGATAATGAAAATGTGAACAAACCATTATTTATTAAAATATTTCTCTATAAAGTTACAATTTTCACCTTCTTTTCTGCCGTCTATTGGATCGCATTTAGAACAATAATTTGCCATTCTTTTTTCATCATTTCAGACAATTTATATATCACAATGACACATTTTCTTATATATATATTATGAAAGACAACTAGAAATATGATTTTCTTGGTATTTATCCATATTTAGTGAAAAGAAGGGAGAATATCATTCAAAATAATGGCGTGCTTACTTTCATTCAGAAGCAATCTGTTGACATTTGACATCTCGTATTTGGATTGACTATTGATCAAATCCCCAGTAGCACGAATCTTGTCAGGATATTGGCTTCATATTGGCCCAGTATCGAAAATATTGGCCGTCATCTGGTATGATTGTTCATTACATATAAAAAACTAGCTAGGAAAATCATATTTTCGGTTGAATTTTCGATATAAAAGTGTGTCATTGAAGCACATCATGAGTAAAGTGTCCAATGACAAAATAAGAAGAGCAAGTAACTGATGTAAATGCATCCAACACAGGAAGAAAAAGATGGTGAAATTTCGAACTTATTCTTGGAATATCTTGATAGATAGTGGTTTGTTCAAATTTTCATTTTCAAATTCGTGTTTTTCAGATAAAAATAAAAAAATTTTCGAAAAATAAACCATCGCATGATAAGTGCAGTTTTTCCATAACACCGTCTCGGTTAACCTACAGACATTATTCAAGTTTCAATCTGCATGTCTTTTTCAAAGTATCTTCTTTTCCCAAATGAGTTTTCTAATTCATTCCTAATTGCCATCCATCCACATTTTGCCACCATATCTGTGTGGTTAATATAGTAGCCTCCCAACTGTGAAATATATCGAAATATTTATTTAGCAAGACTAATTAATCAGTATTTAGAAAAAAAAAACACACGGTAGGTATTGCTGTTTTTGACAACGCCTTCGTGATCGAGATTATGTAATCAACATAACATCGATTTTAATATTAATTTGCTCGTTCGGTGATCTGAATGCCAAGGTCAAAATTCAATTAAAACTGGTTCTCAAGATATTGATACAAATATAATATTCATTACTTTCTTCAAATATACAGTTTGTTCCGCTCTTCATAAATACACCCTGATATCTCAGTTATCAATGATGCGATTTTCTTGAGATTCTGGTGGTGATTATATGTTAAAAAAATAAAGTACCAACCTACTTGGCATAGCCCAGACAGCACAGAATATTCTATGAATGTTCTCACAACGTTCACAACATACCTCCTTCAGAATATTCCATAGAATATTCATAGAATATAATGAGGATGTTCTGATTGTTCACTCGGCGTTTTCCAGTTCGGAGATTATGATTCCTTCGTCAAAATTAGGAAATTAAAAATGGCGGATCTAATATGATGGACGAGTTCCTTAATTATGATCAGATTCTATTCAAAATTGGTATCTGGGGGTTTTCTGAGTCGGATATAATGGTTCTTTTGTCAATATTTGGAAATCCAAGATGACACATCGGATATTGCGGACGAGTTTTGTTATATTTTGAAAATATGCCTATACATTTTCCAAAATGAAAAGAAATGTCAATTGAACAAAGATATTCATGCAGTTAATACCAGGAACAAAAATAATTTCAATGTACCATTAGCAAAACAGTGTATCAGCTATATTTCACCAGACTTCATGAGGCTGCGTATTTAAAAAATCTGCCACGTGAAATCAAACGCATTGACACAGATTAACAAATGAGGTTTGTTAATCTGTGGCATTGAGAACTTACTAAGTTCAGGAAATCTCTTCGAGAATTTTCAATTGATAAGTGCTTTTTCCTCGGTTTTTACTCTATGTCTGACTACTTTGGTTAGTCTTTCCGTATGTATAATAGTTTCTAGACTACTAAGTTTGTTACCCCCAACTTTGTTGTGCACTTATGTAACTTATTTATTTCGTTTTTTGTATTTTGTGATTTATATATTTCCAGTATGCTTGTTTTTTTGTTTTAAGGTTTCAAATCTGACTATTGCTATATTATAAAAATGGATTATTTTGGCAAAATAAATGATATCTATCTATCTATCTAACTATGATCCAATTCCATTAAAAATTTGTATCTAGGGGATTTTATGGATATCCAAACTGAACAGAAGTAGAAAACAAAATGATGGAAGTGCGTTGATACAAAAATATTGAACTAGAGGAATATTTTCTAGAAAAAAAAATTATATAGCATAACAATGTTTGCCTGGTATCAGCTATTGTAATTGATTGTAGTTTTAAAAACTAATGAAACACGTTTTCATAGATAGCCAAATTGAGGAGAAGTCAGTAGAAAATAAAGAGTAGGTAGTAACTTCAGATAAAAAATCGTAGAAAACTTATTCAAAATTTTTTCAGAATGAAAATAAAACAAAAAAAAAATTAATATAGGTAAATTTCAATACAAAATTTCATTTCTCGATAGTATTTGAGGTTTGTCTTTGATCTCATCACTTATTGATAAACCTGTCAAAGTGTCAAACCATAACCATGTATGAACTCATATTTTTAGTTAACATCATACAGATCTGCGACTTAATTGCAAATGAAATATTCACAAGCATCACAAGGTTTATTAAACCATATCGAATATACAAAATATCATTGAAAAGTGGCAGAAGTGGCGCAAATGATCAAAACCAACCCTTTCGTTTGTCATTCTCTTCTCTGCTTATCTCTTTGTCTGGAATTTTCCAATGTGAATTATTCATATCCGTCGTCACTAAGATGCCTAGATACTATAAACATCTCAGTCGTCACCAATTCATATGATCAAAATATCTCCATATAAACCGCTTTGACTATGTTGAAAACACTAGAATTCCGACAAATCAGGTTGAAATATTCTCTGCTAGCTAGTTTTCTCTCAAACAGGTCTCTCCATGTAGTGGTCGACTCTCTTATCATGAATGATGGTGTTCCGCAAGGATCAATTCTAGCACCAACTCTATTTCTACTCCATGTCAAGGATTTGTGGGAAGCAATTTCATGTCCAGTACACAGCTTCGCGGATGATAGTACCCTTCATACCGCCTTCTCTTCCAGAGCTCCAATACCAGCCAGGCAAATCAGAAACGAACGAGGGAGAAATGTTGACAGCATAATAACTAAGTAGATTTCAATGCAAACAAAATACAAGAATGCCTTTTCTCTAGAAAAGCCGATCTCACTGTGCTCAACATAATCTTGTCAGGAGTAACCATACCTTTGAGGACATCCATTTCGATGCTTGGGATCTATCAGCAATAACCTTTCTTGGGAAAATTGGAGATCAATTGCTAAAAGTGCATCCCAAAACCTTGGTTTTCTGTTTCGGACCAGGAGCTATTTCACTTCCAGTCAGCTGCTTATGATCTATAAGGCACAGATCCGACCTGTCCTGGAGGAGTTTTTCCATATTTGGAGCACAGCACCCAAACATACCCTGAAACTGTTGGATTCTGTCCTAAAAAGAGCAATTCGTCTCGTGAGTGATGCCTCGCTCACAAACTCACTCACTTCTCTAGAACACCGTAGAAAAGTTGGCGATCTGGCTCTATTTAATAGATATTTTCATGGACGATGCTCTTCTGAAATATCAACAATTGTTCCTCCCTTGGCAGTCCTCGCGAGATCAACCCGCCGAGTTGAGGTTTCGCACCCCTTCGTGGTCACTTTGGAGACCTGCAGAACATATCTTTCCAAAGACTCGTTCATCCAACGAACAGCGAGGCTCTGAAACACATTGCCAAGGGAGGTGTTCCCCGAGGTATATAACCTCCAGAAATTTAAGAAGAACACCAATTCCTATCTTATTTCGCTTGGTTCTCACGATGTTCTCAAAACATTACAGGATATCCCTTTTCGCAGAACATAAAAAAAATTTCACCTACACTAAAAACTCTTGATTTAGCGACAAAACCGCTAAGATGGCAACCCTGGAGTCATCATCATGCTAATGATCATACCTTTATCCACTGTTTCTAAGTATTCTTATTCCTTTTACATGCATCAGCGAAACGGGATTTCGCATGCAAGACGACGAACAAAGAGTCATCAACCAAGGGCGCCGGCAAGATATTTTTGTGAAGGAGTGAAGAACAGATCAATCAGTTGAGGAGCTGTGTGAAAATTTGATATTTTCACGATATATCTATTTATTGCACAAAGAAGATACGTGCAAAAAGTCTTGGTGTAAAAACTTGCATAGCTCATTTTTTAACTGCAGTTTTTTTTTTATCTATTTCTATTGGATGCAAGTTACCTGAATTACTGGCGAATTTTGTGAACATATATTTTCCCCTGTTCAGTTTTTCGCTTTGGATTTTTAATAGCGAAATTTTGTCCTTTTGGGGCAAATTATGTGATTCTTCCTTACTACACGAATATTAAAATAACACGAATATTTATTTTTGTAGAAACAATGAGAGAAAATCTCACAAAATTGAAAGACATTGATTATGTTTCGTGTTGATAAATTACTGTTCAGTTGAATAGCCTCTACCTAAAATTGAGTGAATATATCAACTTCCTATAAATCAGTTTCAGAAGTGATGGGTTATATCGATAATAATTGAATCTGAAATAGTTCTGAAGAAGATAATTGCACTTATTCGATTTTGATAATTTATGGAGTGACTGTCATTTGAGCTCCAGGTAGTGGTACCGGAATTTGTAGATTAGTGAATAGTATATTGTTTAACGACCACGGAATGATAGTCATAGGGAAATGTGGCAAATCATACGAGTGAAAAATTGGGAAATGTGGCAAATCATACGAGTGAAAAATTATAGCATTACGTGCGAGTAATACACAATACTTCTTCTACGGCTGTAACAGATTACAGCGGAATTTTTGATTTCCTCGGCTTGAACCTATCTGATTTCCTCTCAAGTAATGCTCATCTATTAGACAGAGCTGTCATTGCTGAAATTCGATATTTCATGGATGAGATTTTGTGAAATAATAACACAATGAAGACATAGTGATATCGAATAAGGAAATTATTAAATTGATGTCCAACAAAGTACCTCATTGATTTATCGAATACAGTAAGGCAAGAACCGTTTTCTGTTATAGCCGTAGAGAAATTATTTTGTTGCATGGAATTATGTTATTGGATTTATGATATATCATGACAGATACCAGGTGAATGTTTATTTTCTTGGGAATAGTAGTACGGCGAGAGTAGAAGTTAGTTTCTCTGGTAACAAAAGAAGGGCAGAAGTCTCGTATTATTCCCTAGAAAATAATGTGACATATTTTCTCCCTAGGGAGTTTATACCAACTTTACATCTTCCGAATACCTCTGCTCTTTCTTTTTGGAACACACCCTTCTCTGAAGCAAGTGAAAGCTGCATCATACAGATTTCTAGATCTCACTGGTAGCATAGATTTACGAATCACTGCTGAAGCAGTATCAATAGTTTCTTGGGGGTTTTCCTCGAGTTCTTGTTCCATAACCGTTAACCAGTTTCAGCTGTTTGCATGAATTTCAGTTTGATATTTGCTGTCACGATGAGTTGTCAACAAGATGCATGTTGTCAAGATACGAATTCCACAAACTATATATACTACTACTAATTATGACAAAACACTTTGATCAAATTTTTAATCTTTCTTGATTTTTGGGTCTTCGCCAGCAACAAAAATAGTACATACACCTCAGGACAGAATGCTATTTTTCCCTCGGTGCTTCGTATCTCTTGGGCTTCGCCCTCGAGCTACAAATCGCACCTTGGAAAAAATCTGGCATTTCTGTTCCTTGATGTATAATGTGCTATTTTATTCAATTCTAATAAGCTAGCATAAAAATAATGTTTCAACTATATCGATTACCAAGCAACGCATTCTATGAGAAACGATATGAAGGCAATACATAATTTATATTCTGAAATAGGCTCGTCTCAGCGAAAAATTGTATTTTATTATTTCGAGAAACTAACCCAAACTTGATTACTGTGGCAAACCGTTTTCTCTTCAGAGCTCTTTACATTTTTCAAATAATTATTGAAATTAGCGATCAATCCATTGCAATTATTACGATACGACTCATGTATTGTGTATATTCCAGCACACTTCTGAATGTGACTTAATTATTATTTATATGTAGGGTGTGAAAATATTCTCATTGGTTGTTGAGCAATAAAATACTAATAGTACTCGTCGGTATGTCACGTCATCGAGAACTTGTGTTTTTGAAAGGTGATTATTTTGATTATTGAAAAAAAAAAATTGTGATGATTTCAAATATTGAATGAATGTGTCGAATAATTCTAATTTACATGGAATGAACAGAGTAAAATAGATATACAGGGTGTTAACAAATAAGTGTCACAACGGCAAACTGTAGATTCCTCATGAGCAAAGAAACATTTTCTCCCTTTCGAAACTTTTCTCCGGGCTTCCGTTTTCAAGATACAGGGCGTCAAAAGAATAAAAAAAATCTGTTTTTTGCTACTATTTTAGGGACCGTTTGAGCTACAGAGTTAAGCCTTCGTACACACTTCATCATCAATAATGACTACTTTTAGGGCTCTTGATCAATTTCCTTGGACACGTCAGTAAGGGTTTAACCCCCCAAACATTTATGCCACTGAAGAAATTGTTATTTTCAAAGTAGATTCAGAAGCACCAATACCTTTCACACAAACACGTCCTCCTGTCTCAATGCTCTAAAGTGAACAGTTTCCGCGAAAAATGGCTCTTCATGAATAGGAGAATAAAATCCTGATGGTATCTCCAAAAATCCACTGGAAATAAACATCTCAGAACTGTCTAATAATATGTTCAATGGTTCAATCATATGTCAGGTTCTTGAGTATGCTGGTCTCGATGCTGGTTTTCCAATTGTCAAGTTTATTAAGTGTTGTGAAGTGTGTTTAATTAAACTGAACATTTTCGATTTTTTAACGCCCTGTATCTTGAAAACGGAAGCCCAGAGAAAAATTATGCAGAGGAATGAAATGTTTCTTTTATTACGAGGAATCTACAGTTTCCCGTTGTGACACTTATTTGTTGATACCCTGTATAGTATAAATTCGATTAGAATGTATGTATGAATGAACCCCATTGTCGCCATGCCTGTAATAGTCAAAATAGTTCAGGTAGCCGTGCGGACAGAGTGTCTATATTCTAATTCGCATTCGCTTGCCGGTCGTGGGTTCGATCCCCGTCGACTGCAGAAATTTTTCTGATGGCCCAAGAAAGTGTTTGGGATCACACGTTAAAAGGTAAGGCCCTCGTCATTCCTTGCTCGCACAAGACTTTCGAAGACTTTTGAGGGTTGCTCGTAAGGGGGCAACCGAATGACGGGTAGAACAAATTTTAGAATTTTTTTTTTTAGTTCAGCTTCAGAGACGCCTGGTGGCGCTGGTAGCGTAATTCTAGTACAGTGAGATTCTAGACGTCACTATGGGAGATGTCCTTTAATTTGCCTGGGGTGCTTTATAGAACACCCTTTTGTTCCTTTCATGATGCGGCACTGTACTGAAATGACCAGATACCAGATATGAAACTGATGTTGTGTCTTGAGGTAGGTCGGGCCGAAAACGGCTTTGTTTTTGTACTATTTTTCCTATGATTATATTTCAACCCGCAAGTTGTCTGATGGCAAATGACCGAGACAAAGAAACTCCACTATATATATAATGAAGCATCTTCACTGAAAGGAACATAATTCTTCTTCTGCGTTGTTACCGTCAACATGTTCAAATTGGTAAGTATTTTTTTTTCTGTTAATTCAGAACATTTAGAATTATTTCCATAGTAACCAAATTATATTGTTATTTACATAGAAACATAGCGCGTCGTGAAATGTTGACGTTCGTTCAGAACCACTCAAAAAATAATCGCATAATTCGAACTTCCAAATGATTATACATCTCAAACCGCTTCGGGGTCGGATTCTTTCAACTGTCAGAATGACACTGTAATTATGCAACAAGTTATCGATACATAACCTGAAAATTTTGAAGTACTTATAGTATTCTCGCCCCACCTGACGGCAGCAGCTTGAACATTTCTTAGCGGTTTGTTATGATGATGATACCAATAAGCATAAACAAAAAACAAATGCGAACCAATGAAAAAAAAGTAAACATGCCCCTTTGACAGCTTTCAAGAACACCGATAGGTGGTGTACGCTTATTTTCTATCGCGAATTACAACTGATTATTTTCTTCGTATAAATTCAAACCAATCAAAACGTTCAATTGATCAAAGCTACCTTCGTATAATTTCGAATATACGTGGATATACATAGAGAAGTTTCACCAATCAGCAATTCAGAATTATTTCCATTTCGTGCGAGTTATACATTATACTTTGTCTACGGCTGTAAAATATAACAGCGAAATTTTTTATTTCTTCGGCATGTAGCCATCTGATTCTCTCTCAAGTATGCTCCACAATTAGACAGAGCTGACATCGCTTGAAATTTGGGAGATAATAACAAAATGACGTCATTGTGATATCAAATACGGAAATAAAATTGATGACATATAAAGTTCCTCATTGATTTATCAAACGCAGTGAAACAAGACCAATTTTTTGTTGAGTATAGCCGTAGAAAAAATATTAATGCTTATTATACATTATTATGAGGTTAGGGTAAAAATCACAGATTCGGTGTTTTATTGACAAATGGGAACAATGACACAACTTATTGATGGGAGTGGGGTGACCAAATAAAGTTTCTTGCTAAATGGGTGCACAACGCTATTTATTTTTCTTCATCTCTTGGAGTGCACGAAAGGAAATTCTTATAATTATAAGAGAAGACGAGTCAAGTTCGGTGTTATCAATAATCTGAACTTGACTTGAGCATCTGATTGGTTCATTTGATAACTGCGTGAAATAGTAATGAGTAGTATCAGGATGTTCTGAATATTCGAGATCATTCTGTCGCTTCATTGTTCACGAAATTGTGCTGCCGAGCAACACCACGAGTCTGTCACGACAGCAACACAATTGAGTTGATGATTAGAGACATAATTATGAGAAGATAGTGGTATTTTGCTAGACTATTTCTCGTTCACGAAAGATAAGCAGAATTAATAATGAATGAGTGATTCATTCTGGCAAGTACAGCCATAATTATGTAATGTCAAACTGACAGACTTGGCTTCGGTATCCATGGTTACATCTTTGAGAAAATCAACGCTATCAGACCTATCAGAATTGAAAGACAGCACACGCTGTTTCTGGCTTGTGATTGGTCAGATTATGTGATGCGTGAAATAGTCATGAGTAATATCACGATGCTCTGAATATTCGAGATGATTCTATCGCTTTATTGTTCACTAATTTGTGTTGCCGAGCAACACCACGAGTCCGTCACATGATAATGAGAAGATATTCAGAACAGAGTGGTATTTTGCTAGACTATTCCACGTTTACGAAGCATAAAAAGCAATTATTTTATGAATGAGTGATACATTCTGACAAGTACAGCCATAATTGTTTTTTGCTGAACTGACAGACTTTCCTTCTCTATCCATGGTTACACCGTTGAAAATATCAACGCTGATAGACCAATCAGAATTGAAAGACAGCTAATGTTTTCGCAATAAGCACACGTTGTCTCTCGCTTGTGATTGGTCAGATTATGTGATGAGTTGAATCATCTTTATCCAACATTGTATTTTCATTTCATATTTTTTCAGATTGCCTTCTTTGTCGTTTTGGCCACCGCATTGGCTGATCCATCGCCGTATCCAAAGCCGGACCCACTCACCCTCTACTCGAGCGGACTACCTCTGTACAACTCTTACACCCCCATTTCATACTCCAATTTGGGCTACTCCAATCTGGGCTATTCCAACCTACCATATGCTGCCAACTACAACTACTATGGAACACCTTTGGCGTACAGAAACATAATCTATTAGGAGAGTTGTTCAAAGAAAACAAGTTAGGACATGACATATGACTGATAGATACCTAAGAAAATTGAGTGGTGTAAAAAAAATGGAATCATGATTGGGTTGGATAAATATAGGAAGATTAAATAATATTTGCGTTTTACTGTACAGAGTGATTCACCATAAATGTCCCCCCCCCCTCTAGCTCACTTATTTTTGAACCGATTTAAAAATTTGAAGAATCATCTGAACATTTTTTAGCGTTGCATCAGAAAATACGAGGTGCTCGGAACAAACGATCTACAGAGTACTACTTGATTTTTTCATATGGAACACCCTGTATTTCATTGTATTTTTAGATTCTCCCTGAAGAGCTGATTTCATCAATGCATAACACTTGGGGTCTAGCGGGAATGATTACAGAGATATAGGGTGTTCAAAATCGAGATTTTTCGACTTTACGTGTGTTTCAAGATTCAGAATTCTGATCACCCTGTATCTGTTCCAAATATTAAATGTCAGTAGATGGTAAATCAGAAGTTAAGATACGGACATGAAAGCCGTTTTGACCGATAATGGATAGTTTCGTCATAAAAACCTTAGAGTTGAAAAATTTCGATTGTGAACACCCTATATCTCTGTCATCATTTTCGCTAGACTCCAAGTGTGATAAATAGATGAAATCAGCTCTTCAGGGAGAATCTGAAAATACAACGAAAAATAGGGTGTTCCATTTAAAAAAATCGAATAGTACCCTGTGGATCGTATGTTCCGAGCACCTTGTATCTTCTGATGTAGCGGAAATAACTCTATCGAAAATCATTCCAGATGATATTCAAAATTTTGCAATCGGTTCATAAATAACTGAGCGACCTCAAACACTCATAGCGAATGGGCTTATATCACAAAAAAAAATTATTTCATAATTCGATAGAACTCACCCAAACTAGCTCACCACCGCAAACCGTTTCTTGCTGTGGGCTCCCTATGTTTTATAAAAAATCATTGAAATCCCCGATTTTTCGGACCTCTGAAAACGAGGCGATGATGTGACGTCAAAACCCTAATATTGAAACAAGACTATTCCAGACAGAGATGAATGATACATAATTTCTGACAGAGTGAATTAGCGCGTGGTCACAGTTGTAATAATTAATATATCAGTTGCCTCAGTCTCCGTCGGGCGTTTGGTATTTTCTTTTAATTATGGTGAGATGAGGTTTCTACGTCATAAGAGGGTCCGTTTTCAGAAAGTACTATTATTTATGCCCAAAAATAAAACATTCCAGTTAATTTTTCGATCGAATTATGTCGTCAATCATTATTTATGTATAAAAGGATCATTATAAAAATGGTTTGAGTTTGAGCAGGAATAATGTTGGTGCCAAAATTGATCGTTGTGGAACGCCGGAATTGATGCCAATGGTATCAGACGATACACCGTCCACCACCACGTGAAGCGATCTGCCTGAAAGAAAACTCGATAAGAGATGGCATAGCTGAGGTGGTAAGCCGTATGATGGTAGTTTGTGGAGGAGTCCTTCGTGCCAAACACGGTCGAATGCTTTCGATATGTCCAACGCGACAGCTAGAGATTCCCCGTGTTTTTCTATTGAAGATTGCCATAAATGGGTGACGTAGGCAAGTAGATCTCCAGTAGATCTTCGGTGGCGAAAGCCGTATTGTCTATCATTGATGATTCCTGAGCTCTCCAGATATTTGATAAGCTCAATATTGATGGCTTTCTCCATCACTTTGGAGATTACTGATAACAGGGCAATGGGCCTGTAGTTGTTGGGCAGGTTCTTCTTCCCTTTTTTGGGGATTGGTTGGACTCTAGCTGTCTTCCAGCATGATGGAAAAATACCCGACCTGTACGAGATGATAAACAACTTGCAGAGAATCGGTGTTAATTCTGGTGCAGATCAATATGCAAATCAGGAGATCTACTAAAAATTCAGTAGAAGTGGCAACCCTGCAGCGGACGAAAAGTGTTTGCGGACACACAGTTTGTGTCTGCATACGAAAAGTACTTGCGTTCGGAAAAAGTCGGCGTTTCGTTGGGAAATAAGAACGTTAAATGTGATTTTTTGTAGAGGTCGACAAAAAATAATACATTAAAATTTTTCGTAGCAGATCACTTCCAACCATACAGTCATCATCAGTGCGTAACTTTGGGTTAATAATCAGTTTTTAGTTATGTCTTTTTCAATAGCTTAATGCTAATTACTTACTTACAGGAACGCACTGATGATGGAAACCGCTCTGTTAGGGAAAATTGTAATAAATTATTTTGCACACCATACAACATTTTGTACTATTTTAGTATCATTGGGATTCCTTTTCATGCGCTCCAAGAGACGAAGTATCCTAATGAGTATGATCAACTGGATTTTTTAAATTGTGGTATAGTGCATGCAAAGTCAGTTGAAACAGATCATCAAAGGAATATGTCGTCGGCCACGCTGCCGCTCTCTTTGAACTTTCAAAGGGACCGACGGCCCGCGGCTGTTGTTTTTTTGTTCCAACTGACTTTGCATAAACTTTACTCCAAAAAAATGTTCGAATGCAAACAACGAATATTTAGTAGAATAACCTGTAGCTCATCAATTTGGGATGAATTCTTTACCTGTCCAATATCTTCTAAGATATCATATAGTGCCTTCTATATTTCTATATTAAAATAATATAATGAACACATTTTTTATTACATAGTCATTTCAGATAGCCCACGATCATTATTCAGGTGGATATTCCATATCAACGCAATAATGTCACGAAAAACAAATGGCAATAAAGTCCAACAACGTCACTACTTCATAATGAAAATATATTCGAATTACCTATTTATTTGACTTATTTCATCACATATGATCAATAATTCCAATGCAGTGACATGGAACATATCAGCACTAATCTTTCAAATCAGAAATAAGTGAGGAATGGACATGCATAGAATCGTGAGTCTCGAAATTATATCATTTATTATATTTATGCTCTGCAGTCTGCATAAGTTGTCGCTTGGCAGTTGTTCATGATTTTTTGCAATTCTGAAATATGTAGCGGCATGAGTATTTCAATGATGAACAGAAGTATTTAACATTTCGAAAAATTCATCATAATTTCAACTAATTTTGTATTTCTACTGGTCTTCTATCAAGGTATAGAGGAACAGAAAACGATCACATCCCAACAGATCCTTTAATGAGAGTGTCCGTCATCAGCCTTAATCCTTACAAACCAAAGGTCCTATGATATGATACAAGTTAATCATGAAACATATATGGAAAAGAGAATTTACTCACGTGGGAATGAAAAATCACACATTATGAAAAAAAAATTAAATAAAAATCATTGTGCAAATGAGGAGGACGTACTACAGTCGTATTCAATAAAAGAGCGTACAAGTATTAAACATAAAAGATTTCGGCATTCTAGTCCTCGTTGTGTAAAATTGGCTCAGCCAATGCTTTGCGTGTTTTTGAGAACCTATGATTTCTCTACTGTCAATATTTGGTAAACATTCATTCCCGATAGCCCGTTTTACGCAAAAAGGATGACGTTAATTTCTCCCTCCAATATACTTTTTTCATAATCACGATTTAATGGTGAAACCCATTTTTGAAGAAACCGAAAAACGGTGGAGTCAAATTATTACCCAAAAACAAACCTTCATCATCAGATGATAGAGGACATCTTATGATAAAGGTTTGTTTTTGAGTAATTATTTGACCCCACCTTTTTTCGGTTTTGGGAAAAAAATGGGTTTTGCCATTAAATTGTGATTATATACGTCCACATATAGGAGCACAGGGCTCCTTTACTGATCTTTAACCGGTGCTTATTTGCACAATAATTTTTATTCAAAATTGTTTTCATAATGTGTGTTTTTTTTCATTCTCACGTGAGTAAATTCTCTATTTCATATATTTTTCATAATTAACTTGTATCATATTATAGGACCTTTGGTTTGTTAGGATTAAGGCTGATGATGGACATATGACTGTCCGAAACATGTTCCCTTTAGTAATCTTTCGATTATTAAACGTTGTGGAGATGATTTTGTATTTTCTAACCCTCCCATTACTACACTCCACCTGGAGAAAAGTATGGACTTCTACATAATATTAGATCCTGTATTATTAAATTGTATACGTATTCCTGCTTAGCAATTACCCACAATATATTTTTCAGATCATTGTCATCGCCATGCTGGCCCTTGAAGATGCCAAATCACTCGAAATATCCTTCGGATTGAGCGCTAATATCACTAAAAACTGCTACTCCATCTTTTGCATCCGTCCTCCGTCCACTCCACGACCTACTAATCATCCTTCACCCACACCTAAACCTAACCACTGCCCACATGGCCATTACCAACACGGGACACATTGTATTCTCATACCTACCAACCCCCCTCCAACTTCTCAAAGTACTCCCCCGCCTAACCATTGCCCCAATGGCTATTACCAACACGGGACACATTGTATTCTCATACCTACCAACCCCCCTCCAACTTCTCAAAGTACTCCCCCGCCTAACCATTGCCCCAATGGCTATTATCCTAATGGCCCACATTGCATTCTCATAACTACTCAACGTCCTCCTGATTCCTCTTCTACGCACACTCCAACTCCTCTACCTCATTGCCCTAAAGGCTTCTATCGACAGGGATTCCTTTGCATGCCAATAACTATATACAATACTACACCGCCACAAACAACCTCCAACCCTCAATCTTCCCCACCTCAATGCCCTCAAGGCTATTATGCGCATGGCTTAATTTGCATTCCAATAACTACTACTCATCCTACCGCTCCTACTCAACAACCTTACACTCCTGAGTATACTACAGCTCCACAAACAACCTCCAACACTCAATCTCCTCCACCTCAATGCCCTCAAGGCTATTATGCGCATGGCTTAATTTGCATTCCAATAACTACTACTCATCCTACCGCTCCTACTCAACAACCTTACACTCCTGAGTATACTACAGCTCCACAAACAACCTCCAACACTCAATCTCCTCCACCTCAATGCCCTCAAGGCTATTATGCGCATGGCTTAATTTGCATTCCAATAACTACTACTCATCCTACCGCTCCTACTCAACAACCTTACACTCCTGAGTATACTACAGCTCCACAAACAACCTCCAATCCTCAATCTTCTCCATCTCAATGCCCTCAAGGCTATTATGCGCATGGCTTAATTTGCATTCCAATAACTACTACTCTTCCTACCGCTCCTACTCAACAACCTTACACTCCTGAGTATACTACAGCTCCACAAACAACCTCCAACACTCAATCTCCTCCACCTCAATGCCCTCAAGGCTATTATGCGCATGGCTTAATTTGCATTTCAATAACTACTACTCATCCTACTGCTCCTACTCAACAACCTTACACTCCTGAGTATACTACAGCGCCACAAACAACCTCCAACACTCAATATTCTCCACCTAATTGCCCTCAAGGCTATTATGCTCATGGCTTTATTTGCATTCCAATAACTACTACTCTTCCTACCGCTCCTACTCAACAACCTTACACTCCTGAGTATACTACAGTTCCACAAACGACCTCCAACCCTCAATCTTCTCCACCTCAATGCCCTCAAGGCTATTATGCGCATAGCTTTATTTGCATTCCAATAACTACTACTCTTCCTACTGCTCCTACTCAACAACCTTATACATCTCCAACCTCCAACTATCCCCCGATAAATCCGCCAACATCTATTTCCCCTCCTAATAGCTGTCCTCCTGCAGGTCATTATCTCATTCCTCATAAGTGTATGGCTGTTCTTCCTCCTGGAACACCCTCCCTCAATTGTGTCCCCAATACGAGTAAATTCAAAGTCAATCCGTATGATCCCTGTCCTGATGGTTATTATGCTGATGAGAGTAATCTGCTAGTACCTGGTCATCATTTGCCAGACACACATACAATACAAGGATATCGGAAGTTAACAGGTAAGGAATGGAACTGAACGTTGACCTTGATAATGATAAGATCATGATTAACTTTCCATTTCTCCACTGACCAATGTGAAACAAATGGAAGAACAATGCTATTTCCAAGTTTATTAATTTATTCAAGATACGTGCTTTCCAAACATGACCATTTCATTCTCATTTCAATTTCAAACGTCGTAACATTATTTCCAGATAATTTTTCAACGTATTCCACTGCATGATTTTATTCGTCCACTATTCATTCCGTCTCTAACATATTTCATGTAACGTTATCGTCGTAACCAAATAAACAACATCGAAAAAATTAAGTGATGAATTTCCCACTGATTTAACGTTTACAGAACGTCTGATATTATGTGCCCATTAAAACCAGATTCGAGTTAGGCTCATTCTTGTGATTTTGTTGCAAGTTACTGCACTGTTCAATGATAGTTATGTAGGGACAAGTCGGAATGAGCAATTCATGGATTTGTTTATCTTAGGACTTCTTTTTTGATCTGAGCTTTTTATGTAATTATTGTAACGCGAGCTACTATGATGGTTACTGGCAAATTTTGAGTAATTATTTGTGATTTGAGACCACATAATCTACGAATTGAACTGAAATGATCTATATGAAGATTTGAGGAGACATTAGTTCACTTATTCATCTCTCAATCAATTATCAGTCTTTGACTTTTACTTCTATTTATTTCTAGACAAGGAAAGTGCCGATTCAAGTGTAACACCAACTATCAACACTACAAAAACATCTGAGGAAGAAGATTCGGAGCTTGATGAGTAATGAAATGCACTGATGGATCAAGAAGCTACGATGACATTATTTATTGATCATTATAAGCATTTCATCCATGTAGTTTTTCATTCAACGGTTTTACCCCTAATTATTGACTGATTGCATTCGTCACCTCAAGAATCATTGTTGTCCATAGCATTTAATAGGAATATAAGACATCATAATACATACAACAGATCTGAAACAATAAAAGAATAATAATTGTCCAATGAGTTGGAGCGAAAAAGTCAGTTGAATGTAGAAAAAAGTAGAATTTTTTTCGCTGATTACGATGATGAGAAACTAAACAAAAATGTGATATCAAGTTCAAGAAATATGTCAAGAAGTTCACTTGCTTTAAATGGGTTTACAATATTCAATATCAATATCTCTTATTATTATTAAATTCAATGGTAGGGCAAAGGGACTCGACTCGACCATCCTCGACTATCACAATCACTCTGACAAAATCACGGTGGAAATGTAAAACCACCAAGGAAATGTACTTAGAAGAAGTGATATTTCCTCGTAAAGTAGTAACAGGCGATATGCGTATCAACCAGGCAAGTCAACTGATTTAACATTTGATGATCTGAGCAGGCTTCTCACAAAGTCAACTGAGAACAGAGAGATAGGTTATAACAACATTCGTACACATAGAGGGTGCTTTCAACAACGCATCCACAGATTCAATAATCAATGCTCTAGCAAGGAAAGGATTATCACTACTTCCTGTGCCAGTGGATATATGCGAATTTGGAAAATAGGGTTATCAATGCGCGTTCTCAGGGCACGGGGCCCTTCATTTTAAATGAAAACCCGTTTATTCCTTTCAATTATTCATTCTTATCAATGATATTATGATGAGAGACATCGACAACTTTGTTAAAACAAACAATGTTCACCTCCATGTAAGTCAAAAATTTTTTCTCATAACATTTTGTATATTTTCACATGTCTTTACTTTTAGTAATTTCTTAAATACGGCTGAAGATGGACTTTTATAAGTTCGAAACATGTATCGTTGAATAAATACTTCATATTAAAGTTGTGGAGATGACTTTGAGTTTTCCTTCCTCCTATATTCAAAAACAAGTTATCCATCCCGAGAATAACGAATGAAATACAGATCAAGCAAGTATTTGAATCTTGAAGGCTTCCCTGCTCAAAACAAAAATACCCTGACTCGCTCTATAGTGGCGTTAACACAGATAAAACCTTGACACAAATCGTTGTTATTCCCAATTGAAACGTCAGTGAAGGTTTTCTTCTAATCAAAGTCCTTCGTTTATTTGCTATTTTAATAGGTGATCAATGACGTCACAGTGTTACCATAGATTTTGGAAACAAAATATTCCATGACTGTGTCACCAGTCGTGATATGCCATTGAAAACAGAATTTTTCTCTCTATCGAATGACGCAAAAATATCTACAGGTTTTCATTCAAAATGCTCGACTAGGGTCTATTTCGGGAAAATATGGAATTGATAATAATAATAATAATCATTTCTTCATTTTCTCAGATTAATTTGCACACCATCAACAGCTTGGTAATACAAAAGGAAAAGAGTAAAACGTCAGTAAAAAGCCAAAAATATACATGTAACATAAATATTAAAAATAGATAAAATGTCAAATATAAATAATCATGACAGGAACTCCTCTATAGTGTAGCAATTTCTTCGACAAAAGTAGTTCCTTTACTTTTTTTTGAAAATGTATATATTACCTGAAATTTTAATATTATCTGGAAGTTTGTTGTAGAGTTTGCACCCCAGGTATTCGAAACTCTTTTGATAGAATACAGTGCGATGTTGACTGGGAGCATTTGGTAAGCATTACGTGTACCGTATACCTAATTGTGTGCTGATCTATTGGCAGCCAGTTTGTTTTTATTGCGGTGCAAGTCTCAAGAATGTATATTCCTGCAACTGTTATATTCAATTGTTTAACCATGGAACATAATAATATGGGTTTCAAGGAACTATCTCCTATCAATCCAAATGTAAAACAACTGAATAACGCCCTGGTCAATATGATTTCGTTTTAAACTGGTAGCATCGAACATCTGGCCCTTCTTATCTTTGACACAGTGTATAAGGAATATATTGAATTTCACCTTGTTAGGTAAACACAACTACTCCCGTGCACTTTTTGATCCCATATATTGGACCTTTTTCAGATTATACTTGAGGGAAAACTACCTATAATGTTTGATACGTAGAGTAGGTATATATTTATTTCAAATTTGTATTGCTTCAAGAACAAATTTTCTTGCGATTAACTATGTCATTAAGTTTCATATAATTTCATTTTCATTCCACTTTTCGTTCCAACCCTGTATATTATTCAATTTAGTTCATCGCCTCTTTTGAAGTTATGTGTAATTTCTAGTTGAAAAATGTGTATATATCAATTAATTGGACATAAAATCCTGGTGGGCAGGAGTCAATAAATTTTATCGTCAAATTGTTCCATTTCTCATCACCTAATTGAATTTCAGGAACAATCAAAATATATATATAAGTGCAGTTTTCAAGTTACATCAATAACAGTTCACATTTTGACCAAAAACTATTCGTCTCGCTCGATAATAGAGATATTCGAAAAGATGTTTAAAATCGTAAGTAAATCATAAACACATTCTATGGATATTATCTGGAATTTTTGGTTAATTTCTGAAGATTTTTTCGATTTTCACTAATCGTTCATTCATGGCTCATGTAAGATCTTACACACCTTTGAATTTATCGGAAATATTCAAATCACCTTATATACTTTTTTCTACAACCGCCACAAAAACCGTCCATTTTCATAGAAGGGACTGAATGGATGTACTTTATATCGTAGGTATACAGAAATCAGCCAGATGAAAAGATACACGACGTGACAAGGTTTCGATATATTGAACAACTCAATTGACATACATCAATATACATGGTGATAATCATATGAGAGTAGAAATGTATATACAGGATGTTCTTCATTCCAATACCCCCTCTAGAACATCATCACGTTGATCAAAGAGCAAGCCCATATTAGTAGAGCAGAACAAATGTTTATTAGAACTCAACGGCTTGGTCAATGCATCTGCCACCATTTCTTCAGTACCCACATATTTGACCATTATATCATTGGAGTATATTCTTTCTCTGATGTAATGGTGTCGCACATCAATGTGCTTTGTTCTACCATGATAACCTTCCGACTGTGCTAAATTTGCAGCACTTTGATTGTCACAAAATATAACAGTAGCTTCTTTTTCATTCGGCCAGATTTCTTGAGCGAATTGTCGTAGCCACATAGCTTCTTGCGTTGCAGTAGAAAGTGACATGTACTCCGCCTCTGTCGTAGATAGAGCAATTGTTTGTTGCCTCTTGGATGACCATGAAATGGCACCTCCTTGCATCAGAAAAACGTAGCCGGAACATGAACGTCTTTCGTCAGAATCACTTGCCCAGTCTGCATCACAAAATCCAACAATTTTATTAGAGCCATTTTGACTGAACTCCAATTTAACATCAACTGTACCCTTAAGGTAGCGCATTAGTCTTTTAACTGCAGTCCAATGAGCTCTGCCAGGATTATTGTTGTATTTGCTGAGAGTATTTACAGTATAAGCAATATCCGGTCTTGAACCTTGAGCGATATACAAAATGCTCCCTATTGCTTGCTGATAGGGTACTTTTTCCATGTACTCTATTTCATCTTTATTTTGTGGAGAAATTTCCTTGGTTAATTTTTGGTTGAGATCCATCGGTGTTCTGACTGGTTTACAATCAGCCATATTGTATTTAACCAGTAGCTCATTGATGTGTTTCTTCTGATTCAGAAAAATTTTTCCTGCAGGACGATTTCTTGATATTTCTAAACCAACACAACTAGTTGGTTCTCCCAAGTCCTTCATCTTGAAGTTTTTATGTAACTCATCTTTCAAATAGTCTTTCATCTCCCCGTTGTTTGAAAAAATCAGCAAATCGTCGACATACACAGCAACAAAAATGATTGTTTCACCAGAAACATTATAATAAACGCATGGATCTAGTCTACTTCGGTTCATTCCAATATTCTTCAAAACAGCATCCAATTTCACATTCCACTCCCTGCTTGCTTGTTTCAACCCATAGATGGTTTTCTGCAGTTTGCAAACTTTTGTTGGATTCTGATTGGACAGGAATTCTTTGGGCTGAACCATATAAACCTCTTCACTGAGATCACCTTGTAGAAACGCAGTAACGGCATCCATTTGCTCTATGTCCAAATCTAATTTTGCAGCTAGAGCAATCAGAAGACGTATGGATGTGTACCTGACGACTGGAGAAAAAATCTCTTCGTAATCGATCCCTTTCCTCTGTGCGCAGCCTTTGATAACGAGACGTGCTTTGTAGCGGAGAATATTTCCTTCGCAGTCCTTTTTCGTTTTGAAAACCCATTTACAGTTTATTGGTTTTCGATTTGGTGGTAAATCGGTTAAAATCCACGTTTGGTTCTCTTGTAAGGAACAGTATTCTTCCGACATCGCTTGTTTCCAAAGTTCGGCGTCGTGCCTCTCCATAGCCTCTTCAACTGTCAAAGGATCGGCTAATTCTGTCACATTGGAAATTTTCGCGCAATAAAGCTGATACATTGTCATCGATTTCGGTTTTGGTTGCCTTGAAGATCTTCGTAGAATTTGAACTTCTGATGTAGGTGGGGGTGAACTCTCGTTAGAACATACATTTTCATTATCTGCCCCAACTTCAACTGCATTTGTTTCATTTTCTACGGAGATTTCTTCAGAAGCATGAACAGGTTCCTCAAAAAATGGCATGAATTGAGTTGAATCATGAGTCGAAGTCGAGGTCGAAGTGCTGTTTTGGTCTGGAATACTGTTTTCGATGAAAACGACATCTCTACTCTTCACGAGTTTTTTTGTTTCAGGGCAGATTAGTCGATATGCCTTCGAATCCTGACAGTATCCAACAAAAATCATTTCGATTGATTTCGAATCCCATTTTCTTCGTTTCTGCTTCGGAACATGCACCATTGCTTTGCATCCAAATATTCGGAGATGACTCAAATCTGGAGTATCATTAGTCCATAGTTCTTCTGGAGTTTTCTCTGATATAATTTTGGTTGGTGAACGATTTTTTATATACACTGCGGTTGAAACTGCCTCAGCCCAAAACTCCTTTCCTACTTGTGCATACTGAATCATACATCTAGCTTTTTCAACAATGGTTCGGTTGGTTCGTTCGGCCAAACCATTTTGCTCTGGTGTATAAGGAGTTGTTGTCTGATGTTGGATCCCTGATTTCCGCAAAAATGTTTCAAACTCTTGATTGCAGTACTCTGAACCATTATCAGTGCGTAAAATTTTAATTCTCATTCCTTTTTGGTTTTCAACCATATATTTAAAATCTTCAAAATATTTCTTCATTTCACTCTTGAGTTTCAGAAAATATACAAAGGTTTTTCTCGAAAAATCGTCTATTAACATGAAGAAATATCGTGCTCCTCCAAGTGAAGCTACTTCCATCGGGCCAGAGAGATCACTATGAATGATTTCCAAGAAATTTTCAGCTCTTTTGCCAACATGGGTAAAAGGTAATCTACTTTGTTTACCTTTTAGACAAGCTTCACATGTATCTATCTGTCGCTCTTCGAAGTTGATACCCGATGCCAAACCATTTCTCAATTTATTCAGATCGGAGAAATTGATATGAGCAAGCCTACGATGCCACAATAATGCATCCGATTTATGGGAAACCATGAAGTTATATTTTTCTTGGGGAAAAATATTCAGCTTGTACATGTTATCCACCAAATTTGCATCAGCTACTACATCATTTCTTTTATTGAAAATTCGGCAGACATTTTCTGAAAACTTGATTCGGTATCCATAACTTATGATGCGACTCACAGATAATAAATTAGTTGATAGACCTGGAACCAGCAGTACATTTTGAATTTGGATGTTTTTTTCTGATCCATTCAAAAGAATTCTTAATGTGATCGTTCCCATTGCAGTAACTTGGAGCTTTGAGTTATTTGCTACAACTATTTCATTCACTTCAGGAGATGATTTGTTCTCAAGCCAATCATCACGCATCGTCATATGCATAGACGCACCAGAATCGATGTACCAATTCATTATATCGGCCTTTCCAGTAGAGAAGGCCGCCGATATACCTGATGACTGTGTAGTACGTTTTGATTTTTGGGATTTGTCGCTGTGCTTGACGATTTTACAATCTTGTGCTTTATGACCGTATTGGTTACATTGAAAACAACGTGGCCCCTTTCTATGCGAAAACTTCTTATTTTTCGCCTGAGTGAGGAATGCGGAATCATTATTCGATTTCTTTACGTCTTGAAGAAGCTTCGTCTTGATAGAATCCCCTGTGATCTTCACACCGGAACTTTCAAGGCCCATGATCATGGGTTTATATTCATCAGACAAACCAGCTAATAAAAGACTTCCAATCCACTCATCACTGACTATAAAACCAACACCTGATAGTTTGTGAGCGGTGATAAAGATTGTATTAACGAATTCCTCAACAGAATTACAATTTTCGAGACGTGTGGTAATCAATGTTCTGAGGAGACCAACTCTCCTAGTCAAACCAGAGTCTTCGAATGCTTCTCTCAACTTGTCCCATACCTCTTTAGCTGTCTTCGCGCATTGGACGTGTATATAATTGATTGGATCGATGAGTAATATTATCTTGGACTTAGCTTTAATAATTTTCTTCTCATCATTATCATTACCAGTTACACAGTCCCAGAGCTCCTCATGTTCCAAATATGTTTGAACAGCAAATTGCCAGGTATTATAATTCTCACGACCCCTGAGTTTCTCTATCGATGGCAAACTTCCTAATCCACTTGATGAAGCCATTGGTAGACGGAAAACTTGTTATTTGAAAATTATTTTCGACTGACTTGACAACTTGTCAAAATTTTTTCCGAATTTTTTCAAAGTGCTGATTATTCACCTAAGATCCGTAAACTTTCTCTTCAGCACGTTCTGGGCCCATAACCTCATAGAAGGGACTGAATGGATGTACTTTATATCGTAGGTATACAGAAATCAGCCAGATGAAAAGATACACGACGTGACAAGGTTTCGATATATTGAACAACTCAATTGACATACATCAATATACATGGTGATAATCATATGAGAGTAGAAATGTATATACAGGATGTTCTTCATTCCAAGAATACCAGAATTAGCTCTCGAATTGACTTTTTTATTACTGACACAAACATAGGTATGTTGCTAGGTAAAACTTTCAGTTCCTAGGAGCTACAGTTGAACATTAGCTCCTAGGAACTAAGACGGATGTACTAGAGGTCATAAAGAGTAAACATTGTTACGGATGGTTATTTGGATTGAGACGCATACCTGATTTCTTTCCGATTTCGCAGATTTGGCATTTCATACCCATGCTGAAGATATAAATACACCTTATCATAGTTTAGTATTTCTGTTTTGATCAGGGAAGCCTTCAAGATTCACATACTTGCTTGATCTGTGTTTCATTCGATATTCTCGGGATGGATAACTTGTTTTTGAATAATCACGGCCAGCAATAGTTTTTTGTCTCAAACAACGATATTGTTTACCTTCATTTGATTATCAAGCCTGTACACAGTGGAGTATGGAGAAAAATAAATAATCGCTATTATTATAGTTGATATCCTCACTAACCTAACATTTTCCACGTCTTGTTCCTATATCTGGTAATGGCGCGATATTTGCCGTTGGAGCACCTGGTCCAAACGCAAATATGTCACTCTGTTCTATTTATATTGAAACTACAATTCGACCATCCTTGAAAATTGAATAAACCACACGGATTATTTGTTGCACTGCAACTGCATACATATGGCAGAGCATTGGTGGTTACTCCACATATTCATTTGAGTTAACTGTTAGGGTTGCAGAAAATATAGCATGTTACATCCGGATCAAAAGTGACTCTGTTTGACCCGCAAATTTGGATTTCGTTTTGCTTCGCTAAACGCTCCGCCTCACAAATGCAAAATTCGCTTTTCAAAGTGATACTAATAAAACAATCTACTATTTGTATTGTTCTCCAGATTTTCTTGGTAATAATTGGCCTTCAGCTTCTTGAGCTGCCTTTTCGATTTGTTCCATCGCGATCAACGTCTTTCAATTGGTGTAGCGTGTTTGAGTTATATTTATTTATTACTTAGTTACTTGTCAAAACACACCAAGTTTTTCAGTTGCCGATGACAATCATGATCTGGATCACCATAGTTACTGAGGTCGTTGATATGGTAACATTCAGCACCTTCGATGATGTTTTAAAAATAGTGTAACTACCGTTCAGTAGCATTTAAATTTTTTTCCGCAATTTTTTATTTAACGATTCACCTATCCTGAAGTGCATAAAATAGTATATACACCTCAGGACTAAGATGTTATTGGATCCCTCGACGAAGTATATACCTCCCCTTGGTCGGGCTATAAACTTTGTGTCTAGGGATTTAAAATACTTTTTTATTCCCTAGGTGTATAATGTACTATTATCTCACGCTTTTTTGTCTCCTTGCGCTACGCGTCGTGAGAAATCTGGTACTTTTTTCCTTAGTATAATAAATACCTGTGAGGAAATAAATTGCGATTTACAAGCCATCAGTCAATATTCTGTTCAGCATAATTTAACATTAAATTCGGCCAAAAGTGTTGCTATCTTATTTTGTTCTGAAGTAGTGAGAGAACAGTTCAAACAAAGTTTACAATTGCACATAGGGGATACATCTTTGGAATATTTTACATCATCGAAAAATCTAGGACTCATCATTGATGAAGAATTGAGATTTGTCGAACATGTCAAGACATTGATACAGCGCTCATATGCACGATTGAGATTGCTCTTTGCAAACAAGAGCATCATGAGTTTAAATCTGGGAAAACAATTATGTGAGTGTCTCGTACTGTCAATTTTCCAGCATTGTAATTTTCCCTGTTTAGATCAAAGAACCATTTACAGAATCCAGAAAATTCAAAATATATGTTGTCGACTCATTTTCAATTTGAGAAAATATGATCATGTGTTCCATGAACTCAGGGAACTTCAGTGGTTAGATATGAACAATTCCTCAAAATATTATTTCTTTAATTTCATTCACAAGTTGCTTGAGGATTCAACTCCAGCTTATCTTAGAGAAACATTCATTTTCAGACAAAATGTCCATAATATAAATGTTAGACATCAGCTAAAATTAACAATGCCTCATCATACCACGTCTCTGTTTGTCACATAAAACTCGGTTATACTGTATAATTCATTACCAATAGAATTCAAACAATCACCATCGACGCAATTCCGTAAAAAAATTAAGAGCAATTTGTTGAATCATATATACTTTACATGTGAGACAATAAGTGAAAATGTAGATGTCAAGCTAGATTTAGGTTTTTAGGATTAGTATTAGGATTAGGTTATAAGTCGAGCACAGGTTAAGTTAGTGTAAGAATAGCTTCCTAGCTAAACTTCGCCTGATGGCAAATACCACCTATGCCTCATGTTACTATGTAATATTCTTTTGAGGAAATAAAGAAGGATAATTATTATTATTATTATTATTATTATTATAAAAACATATTTTTTCATTTCCAGATCATTCTCGCAGTCATCTTGTCTTCATCATACGCTAGCATAGGTCCTTATCGCCCCAATCGTGGTTACTCTACTTACCCTGGCAGAGGAACCGGGAATAGACTTGTTGTAGTTCCTTCCTATAATCGTCCTGTTCATGCACACATAGGGCATCCTTCTGATGCAATGCCTCTCAATACTATGCAAGGTCTTGGTGTAGGTATGTTAGGTGGTGGTATGCTCAGAAGTGCTCAAACATCACCCAGGTCGAACAGAGTTGTGCGTGGCTTAGAGGAAGAACATGCTTCTCCTGCACCTTCTGTCAATCTTGTCCATCATGTTCAATAACTTGATGCTCGTAGGTATAAGCTTTCAGTGGGTGCTTCTACCAACGGAGATGTTAATGTACCCCATACACATGAAAGCTTAGCCTTGTCTGTAGTTGCTGAACAAAAAAATGTCCATGGTATCTGCTATGTATATCCTGATCTGAATAAATGCATAATGTTATTCTGAAACAACATCTTTTTTTATTGAAATGTGACCGCAAAAGGTTGAACCTATTATCCCTATAGTGGAGTATTGGTGAATCTTCCTCTTAACGGTTGATCTTTTTCTGGAAATAAATACGTGATAATGTTTCATAGTGAAAAAATAGTTTTTTTCTGTGACGGGAAAAAAGTTTGGCATTTCATCTCTGTTGGCAGGTTATGAAATGTCAGTTTTCATAAATTACTTTCTTCCCGGATATAATTATATCACATATATATACACTGTTGATGGCTTTTGTTGTGCTATAGTTCTGAAAAATGAGTCAAAAATACCGTCTCCGAGAAAGAACTGCAAGTCCTTTTATCTTCCATTCGACTTCGCGGTTACGTATATCACTAAACAACCACTAAATTCGCGATTCTTTGATATTAAATTACAGAATTAGACTGACAGAAGTGACAGCAGATATTTGATTAGTTCAAAAGAATGATAAAGATGCCTACAACGCAGGTGCATGTCCCTACTGTTAAAAACTTAAAATTTCACGTCGATAATTTTCAGATTTCAAAATAATATAAAATCTTCTCAATATTGATTCGTCTTTTCTTCTGTCACAGAAAAAAATAGTGTATTTATTATATACGGGAAAAATATTAGATTTTAGCCCACGGGTTTTTGTCTCCCTCCGCTATGTATCGGAAGATAACACAATCGTGAGCTAAAATCTACTACTTTTTTCCCTTGTATAATAAATAACTATTTTTCTAGACACGTCAAAAAATTACAAGGTTCGCACATCGATAAAAAATTGCGAAGTGACACTGTTTTTCAGTTTCCTACGTTACTATGACAGCTTGCACAAAACAATGCGCGAATTAAAACAGTGCGCGAAGTACCTATACTTCGCGCATTGTTATGTCAAATATATGAGATATTTATATTTCAACTTTATGGTGCTCAATCGAGCAATCATCCACGAAATCATTCATTTCTGAATGTTCAACAATAACTTTGTTTTATCTCTTGGAGCGCACGAAAGGAAATTCCTATTATGTTCGTGGAACATCGTGCGTACCTAGGGAGGATAGGGGGAAGCCTTTTAAGCCAGTTCATTACTATTTTTCATATCAAGCTGAGCATATATTTACTTTAGAACTCTATTTTTTGACGTCTGTAGACAAAATGTTGTTTGCAACTCGACCGCGAAATACTTTGGTCATCTCGACTATTTTTTTGACTCTTTTCCGACGACCTGTATTTTTTTAAATAATTGACCGATTTTCATGCGATATCGGATGTGATATTTCATAGACTTCAAAATGAGCTAGAACCCTGTGAGAAAGTCCGCAGAACGAAACTATTAATATTTTTTTATAATCTACTATGGTCTTCCATCGACCTCCACAAAACCTGGGCACAGTTTTTCACAATGTTATGGAGAAGAATGTCCAGAAATACAAGAGTTTTGAAGAAAATCATTATTTTTGTTCCATTGAGGAATCTAGGAGAAATCACGAAGAGGTCCCGAGATGAAGTCCCAATGTCATAATATGATTGACTTTTAAAAAAGAAAAAACCCTTGAGTTCTGGCAGCATCGCAAATGTAGACCATAGTGTAATGGTCCCACTATACCCCCTGTGTAAGTTTCGTTCGGCAGACTTTTTCACGATGTTCTAGCTCATTTTGAAGTCAATAAAATATCACATCTGAGATCGAGAACCGTATAGAAATCGGTAATTTTTTTTCAAAATACAGGTCGTCGGAAAAGAGTCAAATTATGAGTAGTCCATATAGGGTGTTGAGAACTCTGTTAACAACTTCCTTATTTTGATCGAAACATCCTATAGTGTGCCCCACTTTGAGCAGCACCATCTTGGTATTTTCTTAATCGCTGACAGATTTCAAAAATGTTGTGTTTCAACATGTACTTCTCGATGAGTTCTACATTTCTGAGTATCCAACACTCTGATTGCACTACGACGAACGAAATTGAAAATGCCTGAAATCAGTAATATCAGGAATTTTTTCAGCGGAAAACTGACATTCTCAACATGTTGAGAACTCTCTCAAATATATGTAGGCAAATTTTCATGTTGATATCATATACAGGGCGTTATTTATTGTCAATTAGTTTTTGATGCTTGAAAATAATGAGAAAAGTTTAATTAACATCATGATTTCATTCAAATACTACTTAAAAACACATGTTTCATAATGAGCTAATACACAGGATGATATAATTTCCATTCTCAAGGATGTGAAGAAATTTTGCTTCTGCTCTTGATGACCTGGTATCGTCACCAATTATTTTAATAATCTCTATTCTTTCCAAGAGAGTGAGCTTCCGACGCATTGGCATTGCTCTACCAACACTTTGATAACAACCTGCTCATTCAACAACAATCGTTATCTGTCAAGTTATTCGACAATGTGAATATCACGTAATTTCCATAGCCATCCTGACGGCTATGGGAAAAAAGCTATTTGGGTTAGCCTCCCTTATTTTTTATGCCTGAGCGAAAGATAGTTGAAGAAAGATAATTAAAAGTAGCGTTTCCACGGCAGACTTGATCATCATTTTGTGAACTCCTTGAGTGGAAATTGATGAGATCGGTATATTTTTTGGGGTAATACCATCAGTGAAACTTGATAAAATGTTCCTTGTCATCCTGAACTCAAGGTTAGATTTTTCCAGACCTTGATGATTTCGTCTCCATCATGCAATTAGTGATGAAATAACTGAAGAAACCTAAACTAAATTGAATCATTACTTTTTAAAGTTAAGTACGTTCCTTGGAAAAAAAAACAGAAAATATCAATCTATTCGTCACGCTGTGTATAAGTCATGCAGAAAAGTATGAAACAGGTGTTTTTATGTAATATCTAAATAAAATCATAATGGTATTATATTTTTTTCATCATTTTCAACCATTAAAAGAATATTGACAATAAATAACGCCCTGTATATGATATCAACATCAAAAATTGACCACATGTAATTGAGGGAGTTCTCAACATGTTGAGAATGTCAGTTTTCCGCTGAAAAAATTCCTGATATTACTAAGTGATTTTAGGCATTTTCAATTTATCATAGTTGGCCGTGTCGTAGTGCAATCAGAGTGTTGGATACTCAGAAATGTAGAACTCATTGAGAAGTACACGTTGAAACACAACATTTTCGAAATCTGTCAGCGATTAAGAAAATACCAAGGTGGTGCTGCTCAAAGTGGGACACACTGTATATATTTTTATATCATTGAATGAAGAATTTGTCAGCAAGTTCACTGATAGACTATTTGATAGTTTCATTCGCAATTATAACAAAGATATCTGAAAAAACGGTCAAAGTATACCCTTCAATAATAACAAAAACATGAACTCATTTGGGTAAGTGTTCGAATTGATGTCCGTTGATCTCCTGACAATTATACACTGCATCTACACTGTTTCTGTGGAGGGTATAATAATCACCCTGTAAATCTTCTTTGAATCAGTGGATAGGGGGGTATTGTATGAGTGTTGATGATGGTCATCGATTTGAATAATTTTATGATTATCAATTCTCAATTTTATCGATTCGATATTTTAGTCACTTATTTGCCGTACAGAAGAATAATAATTATTATCATCCTTTGTTATAGTATTCGTATAAAAAATTGTGGATCAATTCCCATTTTCTGATTGACTTCCTTGAATCATTTGAATCGATTCCCAATAATATCCATACATACCCCATCCACTGATTTGAAATAGATCTACAGGGTGATTATTATACCCTCCACAAAAAGATAAAATGACGAAATCCAGGCCCGGAAATTAAAGAACATGTTGATTTCGATCGAGCTTAAGCATTGAATATGACAGTCTTACTTTAGATCGTGAAGGTTACACGGCAAAAAAGGATTTGTTGTTCCAACAAATTATTTATGCTAAAATTATTTTTGTTGGACTGAGCAGTTTTTTGTTGAATCAACCAGATACATGATTATTTCATGGAAGCAGATTATTCAAATCGAGAATGTAGTCTAATTGAATCAACAGTATAATATCAATTCCATCAACAAAATATATTGTTTCCTCAAGAACAAATTATGTCGATCCAAAATAATGTCGATGTTGATTCAACTATAAACATTTTGTTGATTTGATGAAATAATGATCATTTTGATGAGAATATATCTTTGAAACAACATGCAAGTTTTCTTATTCCGATGTAGCGATGAACTCGTTTCGAACGGATCATCTGCTTGAATAGAGCAACGAAATATGTAATATCAATTGAATATTTTGTTCATTCTACATCAAGTTAAATTTTCGACTCTAGATGGCGATCATTTCGCCTCGTCTATGCATGCTTCGAATTCATCATATACGTGAGGCCGGATTCTTCGTCTTTGAAATATCAGCTGGATAAATCGAACTTAGGATGATTAGCAATCCGAAATAGTTTTGCATTAGCTGAAGGGAAGTGAAGACTGGAGATCTATGCTAGAAGTCGACTAGTTTCCTAGTTTAGTTTATTCTTTCGATGATTTCATAAAACTCCCGAATTAATAATGAATTTGATTCAACAGAACAATTTGTCGAATGAAAATACAATCTCTCTTGAATCAACGAAATATTCCATTGAATTAACAAAATATTTCATTGAATTAACCAAATATTTCATTGAATTAACCAAATATTTCCTTGAATCAACCAAATAATTCATTGAATCAACCAAATATTTCTTTGAATCAACCAAATATTTCTTTGAATCAACCAAATATTTCATTAAATCAACTAAATATTTGATTGAATCAATATCTTGTTATTCCGAATCATACAAAATGATTGTTTGAGTCAATTCAATATCTCTTCATGAACATCATGGATGTGCTTGATTGAATAAGATCCAGAGTTTATTCAAGACATATTTACTCAATTCAAACTTCAAATTCGCTCTGAAACAAGATATAGATTCACTCATTTCAAGATTATATTTTGTCGTGCATATATGACACTTTTATTTGCTTCATTCAATTAAATTTTGCTTGATTCAACGATTCCTTTTTTTCGTGTATGCGTTGCGAAGTATTTATTTTCAAATAAATGTATTTGTTGCAAAAATTTCGTCTTTTCTTAAAATGTATCGTTTTTAAGAAAATTGTGTGAAAGGGTGGGAGAAATTTCAGATATTTCATTTCCGATGATTGTTTGTGACCTTTGAAGTTTCCCTGTCACAGTTTACAAAAACCATATACAGGATGAACTTTTTGATATAAATTGATCTAGCAAAATTTTTCAAGAACGGTCCTGAATTTTCCTAATTCTAAACAAGTCAGTCGATTAGAGAGCAGTAGCAGGATATTCCATGCGGAAATCAGACAAATCGAAGAAGCTGTTGGAAAGTTATGACCAAAATATGTTTCCATAATTCACCCTATATATTAGTAGAGAAGAGGAGCAGACACTTTCTGATGGTCATTAGGTCCCCTCAGGTGCCTCTATTCGTGGTTGGAGTATGTACAGTTCCTCATGACTCACCCTGTATAGTGTTAGGAAGTAAGGCTTTCCCTAGTGAACATTCATTGGTCACGTTTTTGGCACAATGAGTATTTTATTTGTATAATCAAATTATTGACATGTACAACACAATGAAGTTTCCAATAGATTAACGAAACACAAAAATACGTATATTATGTAATATCAGTTCGTAATTATTATGAAAATATTAATCCATATACGGGCACATGTTGTATTCCAAATATGTAAATTAGATGCAAGTTCTTGTCCGACAATTCAACGACTAATTTGTAATGTGCGTGTTATCTCTGGAACACCGTAGAAAAGTTGGAGATCTGGCTCTATTTTATAGATATTTTCATGGACGATGCTCTTTTAAAATATCAACAATTGTACTTCCCTTTTGGCAGTCCTCGCGAGATTAACCCGTCGAGTTGAGGCTTCACACCCCATCGTGGTCACTTTGGAGACTTGCAGAACATCTCTTCCCAAAGACTCGTTCATCCAACGAACAGCGAGGCTCTGGAATACATTGCCAAGGGAGGTGTTCCCGAGGCATATAACCTCCAGGAATTCAAGAAGAACACCAATTCCTACCTCATTTCCCGTGGTTCTCACGATGTTCTCTGAACATTACAGGAAACGTGGGAACCAGAACATGAAAAAAGTTATACTGAAATATGTTGATCAACAGTTTATCGGAACTTGTTCGTCTGAAGAAGTATGTCCTAGAACTTATAACCTCCAGAACTTCGAAAATATTCCAATACCTAACTCCTGATCCTCAAACCCCTCTATATAGGTACGCACAAGAGTTGAAAAAAAAACTTGTAATTTTCGCAGTATATTTGCCATACATTGATTCAGGTGGGAATAATGACGAGGGGTTCTCTTATTCCATTATCAGCATGCACTCGAATCACAAGACTTATCAAAAATAATATCAGGAAAAAAATAAATATAAACAAACTCAGAAGTATCAGTGTCAAACGCGTGGTATTTGTATAAATGATCTATTATTATAATGATATTATTTCATTATTAGCCGTATATTAAGTGGAGTATACTACTCGCGATAATGACTTTCAGAATCTCTTAAATGTTACTTCCTCGCTGCTAACGCTACTTGGTTCGTGAATATTCCTCGAGAAGAACAGCTATCATTATTGACTCGGGGTTTGATCTACTGTTGTGAATACCTATTGAAAAGATGTTTTACGATTATTTTGATCGTATTCGATGCTGCATGGTGTGAATGGCGTTAGTTGATTCATTTCAATATGTTCACGCTGTCATTTCAGTAAATAAGTTTGGTGTTACCTCTATATGTTGTAAATATCCAGAGATATTTTTATGATAATCGTTTTATGAAATGGTAATTTTCATTAAAAGTGCGGAAAATGATACTTTCTCGCACGCGAATGCCGTTGACCCGAACGACGCGAGCATATTATACAAATGTTTTTCCATTACTTTAGTGTGGAAAAAAATTTCCCGCACTAGTGTGGGAAAACTTTTCCTGCTTTACTGCGGAAAAATGACACTTCCCAAACTGAATTACGTATAGGATGAATCACGCATGCTTGTAGAAAAAAGTATTTATCTATTTGTATTCGAGCGATTTCTGCAATCAGTTGTGAAATGTGGATTATCATCAAGCGCGTCACACTGTATAAATTGAAACAAGCAGCATGCGGACTGATCCTACTCAGAATGCTTGGTGCTTATACTGATGAGATTAAATCATGAAAATCGTCAGAATGGTCTACTGTATTCATCGCTTCAACCTTGTATATCCAATTCAATTCGTTGCTTCTTCTACAATTATGTAAAATTTCCAGTTGTGACATTACATCAATTATTATTTTGCTACTCACATAACGAATGAGTTATAAAATTGTGATGGAAAAAAAAAACAATGAATCCTATCGTTAAATTATTTCATTGCATTACACCAAATTGAATTTCGGAAATAATTATATTAGTTTACTTTCCAAGTTCAATCAAAAACAATAATCAACATTTTGTTCAACAATTCGTTTCGCACGATAATAGTGATATTTGGAAATGTTCAAAATCGTAAGTGAATTATAAACATATTGTGATATTAAATACTAAATGATACACAAAGTCATCTTCACGATATTTAATGTGATTAACCCATAAAAAATGTTTCGAACATATATATGTCATATATATGTCCGAAACATATGAATGTTTCAGTAAAAAAATGTTTCAATTAAAGAATATTCCCAGAGAGTGGAAAGATATGATATATGCGCAAACTCCTCTCTTATTTCTGCTAGAAGCAATCAAAACAAGTTTTTGGACTCGTTTCAATCATACTTGCAAAGAGAGGATACTCTTCGGTTAGGACAGTCCAGTTTCTCATTATTCTATAATGTATTCACTAACACTAATGGATTATTTTACTTAAAGCTCAATACTCCGATTGCCACTACAAGAATATTCGCTCAACTGCGCTGTTGTGGAAAAACATCTGCAAAATTTTTCTTCGGTAATTGCTCCTATGTTATCAACACTGTCCCATTTACGATAAGGTGAGAGGACAACTGAGGCCACACGCAAATAGTTTACACGAGTTGGCTGACCTGTTAGAAACAGCCACCCCCAAAATTAATGAATATTTTTAAGCTCCGCTCTTTCATCATTAACGAATAGGTTAGATCATTGAATATGTAATTTTAATTTTCTTCTCTTCTTTTTTCCAAGTCTTTCTCTAGCATAGAAATCAAACTCTTGTTACAAGAATATTGTATTCTTTAAAAACAATAAATATATCTATCTATCTATCTATCTATCTATCTATCTATCTATCTATCTATTTGAATGTTTCAGTAGATCAGTATATCAATATGCAAATCAGTAGATCTCCTAAAAGATTATGAATGTTTCAGTAGATCAATAGATCAATATGCAAACCAGTAGATCTCCTAAAAATTCAGTATAGGATTGGCAAACCTGTCGCTTGCTCACACGTCAATCTTGTGGTTCCCCGATTTATATTTTTGTTTTCTGACAAAAGCAAACGACGTCGCGCACTCTTGATGTTTGTGTAGTGGTGGTAAAAAGTACATTATATTGATATTATCTCTTATTTCATCATGAGTGATAAACGCAAGTTCTAGCATTTTCATTCTTAGTCAAGAAATATCAAGATTTCTTGTTTTCTTGACGAGAAATCTTGATATTGACATAAAATTCCTTGTCTTGCCTTGGAGTCTAAAATTACTCCTTGCCTTGGTCTTGTCTTGAGATCAAGACATGAAGTTGACGACCCCTAATAATAATGCTGAAGCAGTCATACTAGCTGCTTGTGCATATCAATTTCCTGCCTGGAATAAGAATGGGGAAAAATTTATAATGCAAATCCTGTTCACAACAACAAGACGAGTGGTGTTTTGCCATGTTGAGTAGGTATGTTAGACTCCAAATCCGAAGACTTCACATTTTCTGATTTGCCTTCCGATAATCAGTTAGCATCTTTGCATTGCTTCATGGATCGTAATTATGTATTATTTTCTCCACTTTCAGATTGCACTCGCAGTAATCTTGTCTCCATCGGACGCTGTCCCCATTTCGGAATGTGAAATTTTCCAATCTTTGGGTCGTCCTTGCATTCTTTCGAATGGTATCGACCATAATGCTGGTGCAGTCATCCTAGGTACCGGTGCATCCATGTTGGGAAGTGCCGGTTCACCCATGTTCGGAAGTGCTGGTTCATCCATGTTGGGAAGTGCTGGTCCATCCATGTTGGAAAGTGCTGGTTCTATGTTGGAAAGTGCTGGTTCATCCATGTTGGGAAGTGCTGGTTCTATGTTGGGAAGTGCTGGTTCATCCATGTTGGGAAGTGCTGGTCCATCCATGTTGGGAAGTGCTGGTCCATCCATGTTGGAAAGTGCTGGTCCATCCATGTTGGAAAGTGCTGGTTCTATGTTGGGAAGTGCTGGTTCATCCATGTTGGGAAGTGCTGGTTCATCCATGTTGGGAAGTGCTGGTTCATCCCTGTTGAAAGGCTTATCTCCTTCGGCAGTTTGTGTCGATCCTTGTAAAAAGGGTGCTGCTAGTAAACCCTTAGTGAGTCTTTCTACCAAAGTAGATGTTAATATACATCATACGTCATCACTTCTATGCAAGATTAAGGGTTGTTAGTAGTTGAAGAGGAAAAATGTTCGATGAATCAATATATGTAGTCTATATTCTGATCAGAATAGATGCTGAATAACAATCTGAAGTAACATTGTTGTTTTTATTCGTCAGAAGTGCTCGCAGAAGTTGAAATATATATTCCCCATATCGAAACTATGAGCAGTAAGACGGGACAATAAGTTGAATACAGTTCTGAACACACTAAACCGACCACTCATAATTTGACTCTATTTCGAAGACCTGTATTTTTTGAAAAAATTGACCGATCTTCATGCGGTTTTCGATATCAGATGTGATATTTTATCGGCTTCAAAGAGAGCAACTGAAAAACTGAAAAAGTCCGCAGAGCAAAACTTACACAGGGTGTAAAGTGGAACCATTACACTATGGTCTACATTTCCAATGCTGCCAGAACTCGAGAAATTTTTTCTGATCAAAAGTCAGCCATATTGTGATACACTGGGACTTCGTCTCGGGACGTTTTCGTGATTTCTCCATAATTGGCCATTGGAACAAAAATTAGATTATTTTTCGAAAGTCTTGTATTTCTTGAATTTTTCTCTAGAACTTCACCTGAGCTGACTGTTGGGAAGAACTGTTCTCATGTATTGTGAAGGACAATGAGAGACGTAAAAAGCACTATTGTGGAATACACAGGATGATATGAAAATAGGACAAAATCTCATTTCAGTAACAAAAATAAAAAATGGTGACTGAAACCATGGCCCATTTGATTCAGTATATTCAGAAACGGCCTTCTTGATATCCATTATTCATATTAGACTATAACTCGAGACGTTTTAGAAAATTCACCTCTAATTGAAATACAGGTTGAAAATTCTCAATTCAATCTTGTTTCCTGATATCGATGATTCTTATCAACTGATTTCCAATATTCATTGCCCAAGTATGAGACACAGAGTATTGTTGATCGATATACAGAGTGTTTCACAACAAAAAAAAGTCATTCGTGTCAGAGATTTTTTTTTGAAGTTCCAAGCTAATCAAGATCAGAGTTTATACAAGTATACTTCTCATACAGGGTGAGTCATTAGTGTGGCAAAGTGAGATAACGGCTTTACTGTTTGAGATAGATGCACACAAATTTCAGAGATGATCTAGAATCATGAGCAGCACATTTCCAAATCATTTCGCTTTGCACAGGGTGACTCAGAAATGCGTGACGTATCAAAGTTACACTTTTTCTTATGGGATACCCTGTACCTATGTATAGTTGAATTCAATGATAGATTGAAAATTTATAGAAGGATATGAATGAACATTTGTTATGTTAACGTTCACCACCCTGTGGAATTTCTGAAATTTCCAGACTTCCATACCTAACCATGTATCATTCATGTATATACATGTAGATTAATTCATTATTATCTATAGTCTGAAGTTTCGATATATTTCTTCGAGAAATGGGTGAGTATTTCTTTCAAGGTCAGCAGTTGCCGAATCATCAGATGCGAATTTCAATAAGACAATAAAAAGACGAAGAAGTAATCCACCTTGAAATCTCGAGATATTCCTTGTCAATCTGCACCACTTATCATGATTATCTATCTCCACGTCTGTACTAGGTACTTGATGCTAAATCATGGAATGTAAGATATATACGGTAAAATGTATGGTGGGTGTAAAATGTTTCTTACCAGACGAACGTGGAACCTGAATTAATATGATCCAGTATATCCAGTATAAATATCATTAGATGCAACCCTCTATGTAAAACAGATGCATCGATTTTTGAATAGGAATCAACTCTATAAAACCAGCTGTGTATAATATTAGAGAAAATTCATCAGTGAAAATATGATATGTGGCGATGCCAACTTTAATTAATTGAATTATGCAATCAGAACAACATTTCAGATTGTCTACAGAAGACAATAAAAACTTGTTGCATAATTACAAAGAGTATCAGTTTGACAGGTGAAATGATCCAGCAGGAGGAGTAAACTGTTGAACTGACACGATTTGTAATTATGCAGGAAGTTTGAGACCATCAACCATCCTCTTGATATTAGGTATCACTGTCAAAAAATCCAAAGATTAGAAGTTTCACTTTGACAGTTCTAGTAAGTATAACAAACTTTGATAGGAACACAATGAGTGCACTGGCTGATGTAGTGTAAGGGGTTTGGACCTCAACTCTTCTTCCTGAACAAATCAATCAATTCATCAATATTGAATCAGTAATTATTCTATACCAGAATGATAATTATAATTCCATATTGCGCCTCCATATTATCATCCATTGTAAGACTGAGAGTTCAGACGAGTAAAAATAGTTCCAATGTTCTGCCTACTTTTGTTGTATGTATTAAGTGATTATCTGGGTCAGGAATACGATTGAAAATAATAAGTATCATATAATGCATTTCTCTAACATTTGTTGAGAGCTTATGGCGAGGCTTATGGACATTCATTGGTCACGTTTCTGGCAGAAGGAGTATTTATATCTAATCAAATAACTGACATGTTCATCACAATGCAATTTACAATAGACTAATGGAACACGAAAATATATGTAATATCACTTCGTAATTATCATGAAAATAGTCATCCATGCACGGCACATATTGTATTCTAAAAATATCAATTATACTTCGCAGCTTTGTCCTCCGTTATTACTATTTTACACACTGTAGTAGGTTTGATTTTACCATTTTCGTACAAGTTGAAAGAAGTGCAAAATTTTTGGCTATCGGCAACATCGCATTCGTCATCCTATAAGCCTGTTCCCTTGCGGTGTGACTGGTGTGAGTGGTATTCGCTCGGGTATTCGTCATTCTGTTTGATTGTACCATCGAGTATAGATAGTGAAGTGCACAATGGGAAGAACAAAGAAAGCTTCGAAAAGAGAATCAAAACGAAAACTGAAATACAAAATGAGGAAATTAAAGAAGAAAATGGATGACCTCACATCCTCAGAAAGTAAGTGAAATCATTTTAGGAACTCCTAGAAGAAAAATAACCTTGTGAAAACTGCTACTAGAAACGGCATCCCGTTTCGTCAACGGCAACCATTCTTCACATGGTTTTTGCTTTCGTTGAAGTAGCACTGAAATCGGCATCCACATGGATTGCATGTTTTTCAGTTAAAATAACCGCTAGTCAGAGTTCACATGAATCTCGACGATCTAGCCGGCCACCTTATCATAAAGCAAAAAACATAAGTTTTTATTCGAGCCTTCGTGCATACGATAGGCAATTGGCATGAATGAGTCATTATTCGGATCTTGCACATACAAGATGTTCAAAAAATAACAAAAACGAAAATAAATCGAATATTTGACAACCATGAATACCTGCAGAGCATTTTTTGATTACAGGTTCATTCAGTACATCCTCAATCTCGACATCTTCCGATGAAGAAATGTCGGATGAAGAAAACCCACCAAAACCGTCAGAGGAGGTTGTAATTGATATTAGCCCAGATATATTATCTATTTTGGGCTCAGACCCCAAAGATTCCAATTTAGAAGGGCCTGAAATTCACAACGAAATTGCCAATCGTTGGAACACAGTAATTAGAGAAGGCATTGAGAAAACAGAACGAAAAACTCTCATGACCAAATATCCAATAATCAAAAACTGCAAAAACCTAACAGCTCCTGTACTAAACCCAGAACTAAAGGCAATTATAGGCGAGGGGGCAGGTAGGCAGGACTTGTTCTTAACTAGAATTCAAGAACAACTAGGCTGTGCGATTTCAGCACTGTCGGGGCCCCTGAACAATCTGTTTTGTTCCCCAACAGAAGAAACGAACCCGATCCTACTGAGTTTAGTGGAATCGGCCAAACTATTAGCTGACTTACACCACAGTCTATCGCTTCACCGCCGATATATGATACTTCCAGTTGTGAAGCCAGATGTTAGGAAAATAATTGAAGAATTTCCTATCGAAACTCTTCTTTTCGGCGAAGCATTCACCGACAAAGTGAAAAAAGCCAAAGACTTACAAAAAACGTCCTCAGAACTAAAAATGTTCAAAGCGATGAATCAGCCATCCACGAGTGGGTTACAAAAATTTCAACGAGCAAATCAAAATTCAAAAAACTTCCAGCGCCAGCAGAGCCGGCCTCCACGGAAGAAAGGGAAAGAAACAGAGGGGAGGAAATACTACAAGAAGGAAAACAACAAACAAGAGAGGTCGAGGAGCAGATGGAACTAGCAGAGGTAAATTATGCTGGCAGGCTTTCAAATTTCTTTAATCAGTGGTCCAATATTACCGAAAACCCAACGGTTCTTGGTTGGGTAAAGGGAATAAAACTCAGTTTCACAGAGAAACCGAAACAAGGAAATATATTCAACATAACAAACACTGATGAAGAAATTGAAAACTGCAAGATGGTTATTGAAAATTTGACCAAAATTGGAGCAATATCCGCTTGTAGCAATGAGGTGGAAGGTCAATTCCTATCCCCTTATTTCCTCAGACAAAAACCTAATAAAGAATTTCGGTTCATACTGAATTTGAAGAGTCTGAATAGATTCATCACGCCACCACACTTCAAACTCGAAGATTGTCGCACTGTAATCAGACTTATATACAAAAACGCATATCTTACAAACATTGATCTCAAAGATGCTTATTTCATATTGCCTATAGCAAAAAGCCATAGAAAATATCTGAGATTCAAATTTGAAAATACAATCTACGAGTTCAATTGCCTTCCTTTCGGATTGAACGTGGCACCTTACATTTTCACAAAAATCTTAAAACCCATATTGAAAAAAATACGAGAGGAAGGCATCATTTGTGTGGCATACCTAGATGACATATTAATAATAAGTTCATCAGTAAAAAATTGTACTAGAGACACATTAAAAGTTATAAGTCACTTCGAAAGCCTAGGGTTCATAATCAATTATGAAAAAAGCCAGTTGTCCCCTAACAAACAGTGTAAATTCCTCGGTTTTATTTTCAATACCGAAGATTGTTCCATATCGTTAACCACTGAGAAAAGGAACAGCATTTGTGAGAATATCAATCGAACACTGAACAAAAACTCCAACACAATTCGTGAGATTGCTAAAATCATAGGTAATCTCGTTGCAGCATGCCCCGCTATCCCATACGGCTGGCTATACACGAAGCAGCTGGAAAGAGAAAAATGCTTACAACTAAAAATATATGGTAACTTTGAGAGAAAAATGTTTCTCTCAGAGGAAGCCAAAAATGACCTGGAATGGTGGCTAAAATGCCTACCACTAGCTAAAAATAGCATAAAAACAAATAACTTCTACATAGAAATTTTTTCAGATGCTTCGAGATCGGGTTGGGGGGCATATTGTAACGAGATGAGAGCACATGGATTCTGGGAAAAAGAGGAACAGGAAAAACATATTAACTTTTTAGAATTGCTCGCTGCTTTTAATGGCCTCAAATGTTTCACAAAGAACATTTCAGATTGTGAGATTTTGTTGCGAATAGATAATGTGACAGCAATATCCTACATTAACAAAATATGGGGAGTCAGACACAAAAGCCTACACTCCCTAACTAAAAACATTTGGCAATATTGCGAGAAAAAACGAATTCACATTTTTGCTTCTTATATTAATACGAGACACAACACCATTGCTGATGCAGAATCACGCATATTGTCCATAGAAACGGAATATGAATTATCCAATGCATGTTTCAGAAATATTTGCCGAACATTCTATTACCCCCACATAGACCTATTCGCAACAAAAATCAACACAAAATGCAAACTATTCGTGTCCTGGAAACCAGATCCTGCATCACTGACTGTTGACAGTTTTAGTATATCTTGGCGAGACCTTAAGTTCTACGCTTTCCCACCTTTCTCATTGATGACGAGAGTGTTACAGAAAATAATATCTGACGAGGCTGAAGGTATCGTGGTTGCACCTCTCTGGGTAACCCAACCATGGTACCCACTTTTTCTAAAAATGTCTACTCAAACACCCCTAACATTGTTGCCAAGCAAAAGTATGTTACTATCTCCTTTCAGGAAGCCGCATCCGCTATGGAGGGACCTTACCCTGGTTGCCGGAATTTTATCAGGGAAGCACTCATTACACGAAACTTCCCCTTGACGGCAGCTCATGGAATAATAGCCTCTGTTACTCCGAATACTTTAAAGCAGTATGATGTTTGGTTCAAGAAATGGTGGGAATATTGTATGCAAAGTAGACAAAACCCTTTCAGTTATTCCCTAGAAAATATAATAAATTTTTTAGATCTACAGTTTCAAAACTGTAAGTCATATTCTAGTATTAACGTTTGCAAATCGGCGTTGAGTTTTTTCATGCCAGTGAAAACCGAAGATGATCCCATTATCAAAAGATATCTCAAAGGTATCTATAATAACAACCCTCCTGCGCCAAAATATAACGACACTTGGGACCCCCAAACCGTTCTTTGTCAACTAGAACTATGGCACCCATTAGAAAATCTAACTCTTGAGAAATTGACCTACAAAATGGTTATGCTTTTAGCATTAATTACCGCACACCGTGTCCAGACACTAACAAAAATAAAAATTGAAAATATTCATATTCAAGGAAATAACATGAACATCAGAATAACGGATCGAATCAAAACAAGTGGCCCAAATAAGCCACAGCCAATTTTACAAATTCCATTCTTCAGGGAACGACCCGAACTCTGTCTAGCTTCAGTTATTTTACATTACATAGAAATAACGAAGTCAATTAGACCAAGAAATGAGAACCAACTTATCATCACTCATAAAAAACCATTCCACGCCGCCACAGCACAATCTGTGAGTCGATGGATCAGAACAACATTGAAATTGTGTGGTATCGACACAGAAAGATATGGGAGCCATAGTACTAGGCATGCTGCAACATCTGCAGCATATAGGTCAGGAATGAGCATAGAAGAAATAAGAAAAAAGGCAGGTTGGTCGGAAAAATCGAATACATTCAGTATTTTTTATAACAAGCCACTCATAGAAAACACGGAAATATTTATTAAGAGACTGATAACGGAGGAGAAGAAATAAATACTTCTTCCTCGAAAATAGTTAGGAGCAAAGATTATATGTAGCTTAACATTATTATTGTTATAAACTTATGTTATATCACATGGATATTACATTGTGATCATTATTTTGTTTGTTTGTTTGTTTGTTAAATGAAATTATTGATTATATTGTCGAATTATAAAATGAATTTTTTCTTAGAAAGAAATATAATTATCGATTGTTGGACATCAGTTTTCTCAATCTTCGAAAACCGACAAACTATACAGATCGCATGTTGACACCTTTCAACAACTACAGTGTGTAAAATAGTAATAACGGAGGACAAAGCTGCGAAGTATAATTAATAGATCAAATGACTTACCTTAAGGAAATTTGATCCAAATTATACGAGCAGCTTTGTCCGAAGTTATTACGAACCCTTCCCAAATCATGTACATTATTAATTGAAAAGTTATAGGAATTCAGAAATAATAAGAATCCCACCCTACATGCGATCTGCCACCTTTGAACTAGAATGACGAATACCCGAGCGAATACCACTCACACCAGTCACACCGCAAGGGAACAGGCTTATAGGATGACGAATGCGATGTTGCCGATAGCCAAAATTTTTGCACTTCTTTCAACTTGTACGAAAATGGTAAAATCAAACCTACTACAGTGTGTAAAATAGTAATAACTTCGGACAAAGCTGCTCGTATAATTTGGATCAAATTTCCTTAAGGTAAGTCATTTGATCTATTAATTAGATGCCACCTCTTGTTCAATAATTATTGCGTGACATAACGTTATTGTCCCTTATTATTACACGAGAGCTTTTTTTGTCGAAGTCAACCTGCCTGCTCGTAAATTTCGTTTGATTTCTAGGCAACAAAACTCCAATCATTTTACTTGATTCTTTGGGATTTTTTTCCTCGTTTCTATAAAATTAAAATATAAAAATATGCGTATTATTTCATTATATTTCTAGTGGGAAAAATCAGATGATTTGCCCCAAAATGTCACTGCGTTTAACACATTTTTCTTTCAGGGAGCCTGAAAAAAAAATCCAGTAGCTTGTCAGTGACAATTTGTTTGAAGGAAAGAAATATAGATATATTGAAAAATATCGAAACTCATATAAAAGTTTTCTTTGACCAAAAATAAATGCTCGAGTGTAATTCGATGATACAATTGAATTAATACGTAAATCACACTATTGTTCACGGTATTACCAATTTCTCCACTCACAGACTCTCGATATTCCACAGATTCGGTACTTTTCTGACAAGGCAAGATTGAGAAAAACTGACATAAATGTCATCAAGATTCGTTCCCAATTCTGGTTGTCATGGTTTTTATGTTAGGATCCGTTTTGTCGCCGGAACACTTAGGTCAAAGTTTTGTCTCTGTCATAATGACAAAATCACAGCGGCTTATGGGATTTTATATACTAACTTTACTACTACACACGAATTTAATTGTCAGACATATTCATTACTTTTGTGAAACTGTCCCAATATCTTCGATTATATCTACCGGAACAATGTGTTTGATCATTTATTTTTCACTCGGTCATTACAACCTCATAATACCTTGGCAACGGTTGCTCTCATGATGAAATCATGAATCAAACGCCCATCTAATTGTTTATTTCTGTAGTTCATGAAATTACATACCAAATCTTGAGAGTACGCCAATATAACAAGGTCTCATCTATGCCAATAATTTCATTTTTCAACTTTCTTTGATTAGATACTTCATAATCCTTGTCTTCTACAGGGTGTCCCTTATTGATATTTCCATTTCAAGAATTAAACTTTATATGAAGATATCTCATATACGTCCTAAAATATGTATAGATTCTTTTTTTGTCCAATCTGTATCTTTCGTGATGGCAAAATCCAGTCTGCTATGTGAAAATTTTAAAATGTTCCATACTGTGGTTATCCAGTAATGGATGTCGTAAATGTAGTACTAAGATATCAAAATTTGAAGTCTGGTCTCGTTTTTCCGATTTTTCTCTGAAACGAAGCGTTCTATCGAGTATCAACAAGGTGATCTTTTTGGTACATAGTTGAATAGCCTTTCATATCATTGTACGAAATTTGGAAATTATCCGTCGTTGCTCAATTTTGAGTAAAATATAAACAATAAAATTCCCGTAACGGTGCCACTGGTAGAGAAAATGACAATTTGTGTACATCATAAAATGCACCTTGATACATGAAAGACGTGTACCAAATTTCATGAAGATGTATACAATATTGTCTCAGTTATTATCAAGAAACTGAATATTTTTCAAAACCTCATCACCCTGTATATATCAAAAGCTGAGACTAAAATTAGGCAAAGAATTACCCCCTCAAACATCAGCATGTATTTAAGGAACACCCTGTATACACGAGTCTGAATTTCTCCGGCAATAAATTAATCGAAGCCTGTATTTTTTATGATATATTTGGGTGAATTCGTATTGATTTCCATTATTTCTATGAAACTACACGAAGAAAGCAGCAATGGCATTCACTAAATTTAATGATGACAGCAATATTCAAACTCAAAATATGAACAAATGCCATGCCTACCATGAGAAGGAAAATGAAAAGATAATGCTTGGAACAATAAAACGCTTTCTGAAATCGATTTTTCATTGTAATAACGCACGTTGAGAACAATAGTGTGGCAACTTGAAAAAGTTGATTTTTGAGTTAGAACCACCGTCGGATAGCAAATTTCGAGCTCTACACTTTGAGGCAATTTTTATGATAAATAATGTGACAAGTCATTGAGTCACCTTATTTTCTAAACACAATTAGAATTTTTTTGAGTTGTCACGTTCTTACATTTTCATCATTGAACGAAATAATGAATTAAATGTAACAAATTTTTGAGTTATAATGTTCTAAATATGGAATATTTCGGTTTGTCACATTATTGCATGGATTGCACTTATGAAATGTAGTAGGTAATACGAACTTTTGCAGAAAGATTGAAATAATAGCAACAAGAAGATATAGCCCTCAAAAATGAAAAGAAGAAATACAAAACTCGAATGAAACTTTCGAATGTATGTGATTTAAATATTTCTACTCGCATGAAATATCAAGACCAATTTTGAAAAATATATGACAATTCCTTCGGACAGAACATTTGGAAGGATGTGTGCTCGAAAGGATTTCCAAGAATATATTTAAATTTGGATTTCATTCATTATAGGTATTTCCTTCTTTCAGAAAAATTAACCTATACCTAATTCGTGCCTATAGCCACCTCTCTACCCAAACCATGGCATTTCAAATTTATGCGAATTTTCAATGAAATTTATTGCTATTCAACTCAAAATTTGTCTTTTGCAAATACCCGTTTGTTGCTATTCAGAAACTTAAGGAAATAAAAGGACTGCTAAAAGAGGAATGTTCAGCAACCGAAGGACACGATTTAACTTAGAGCACATCTTCAATGAATCCAGTCATGAATAATATGGGGTCTACTAATGAAGAAAAAAACCTATAATACAACCAACTGAGGTGATCCATATCTTACAGTGGAGTGTAGGCAATAGGACAGGAGAAATTCATACAGTCTACTCCACCAAAACGATACTTTAATGTAATATCAATTCAAAGGGGGGACATGTTTCGAAGCTTCAAAGCTTCATCATCAGCTTTAATAGTTACATAGGAGCACTGAAGAGAAAAAGGTGAAATGTCAGACTAAATACCTCAACAACGATAGTTCTACTAAAAACTCACCTGTTGTGGAGGAAAAAAGTTGTGTTTACATATTAATTATAACCAAAAGAGTAGTGAAGAATAAATTAAGTACTGTTACATGGAAAAAAGTTTTTTAGGGCCGCAAACTGCGGAACACCTTTGTTAAGGTACGGTGAAGTGAAACATCGTAGTAAGGTTAACAATCCAAAACTCTAAATTAAGTAATCATCTAAACATGCCGAAGGTTAGATGAGAAATGAGGAGTCAATCTGTCAAATATGAAATTGAATCTCAGAACAATTCAGAATTAAATACAGAACAGAAGAGGAATGGCATTGACACGAAGTGACAGAGAGTGACATGGGACATCAAATAGTGAACAGAAATGTGTAGACAATGAAAAGGCATAGAGATGGGGGAGTGTATTGAGAACCGAGGTGGGCCTAAAGTGAACTTGAATAATAGTGGTGACTGAAGAAGAAAAGAAAATTCATGAGACTTTATATATTGAATCGGGGAAATATTACTAAATTTCAATGTGTCTTGATAAAACTAAGAGAGTTAAAAAGTTTGAAACAGTCAAAGTTAGATTGTTCATTAATACAAGTCATTTCACGATTATTTAGGGCTCTATGGATTTCTAGACTTTCAAGTAGATTGAGTTTTTTGCTTTTATGACAAAAGTGTAAAAATTTTAAATTTGAATTTGGATCGAAAGAGTGTTTTGCATTAACTACGTGATTGGGAAATACAGAATTAGTGTTGATAAACTCTTTTTCAAAATTAATATCAATGGTGCGGACATGTTCTGTGATTCTGGTTCTGAATTTGCGACCCGTCTGTCCAACATAACAAACATTACAATCAGGTTCCGAGCAAGCCAAGAAGTAGACACCAGATTTGTCAAAATCCGGTATCAAGTCCTTGGTATTGACTAGTGAAGATCTAAGATTGTTTGAAGTTTTGAAAGAAAAAGTAAATTGTGTGGAATTATTGTTTATTGACAAGTTAGAATTCTCAATATACAGAAAACCTTCATCCACTGACAACATTATACCTTTCCACTCGTTCCATCCCTACACTCACAAATTTGCCTCATTTCATTCTTTATTCCACAGACTTTTTACTATCCCTCTTAAATCTCAACACTTCGACTCTGAACTGAAAATTATTAAACAGATTGCCTTGAACAATGATTTTCCTATCCATTTGATTGATAAACTTTATTACAGATATTTGAACAAATTTTCTAACCATTTTCTTGTTAATCATCAACCACAGCCAACTAAATTCTTTTCATTAACTTACTTTGGTCCTGTTTCACTTAAAATCAGAAATATCTTAAGTAAGAAACTCAATAACAATAATTCCACACAATTTACTTTTTCTTTCAAAACTTCAAACAATCTTAGATCTTCACTAGTCAATACCAAGGACTTGATACCGGATTTTGACAAATCTGGTGTCTACTTCTTGGCTTGCTCGGAACCTGATTGTAATGTTTGTTATGTTGGACAGACGGGTCGCAAATTCAGAACCAGAATCACAGAACATGTCCGCACCATTGATATTAATTTTGAAAAAGAGTTTATCAACACTAATTCTGTATTTCCCAATCACGTAGTTAATGCAAAACACTCTTTCGATCCAAATTCAAATTTAAAATTTTTACACTTTTGTCATAAAAGCAAAAAACTCAATCTACTTGAAAGTCTAGAAATCCATAGAGCCCTAAATAATCGTGAAATGACTTGTATTAATGAACAATCTAACTTTGACTGTTTCAAACTTTTTAACTCTCTTAGTTTTATCAAGACACATTGAAATTTAGTAATATTTCCCCGATTCAATATATAAAGTCTCATGAATTTTCTTTTCTTCTTCAGTCACCACTATTATTCAAGTTCACTTTAGGCCCACCTCGGTTCTCAATACACTCCCCCATCTCTATGCCTTTTCATTGTCTACACATTTCTGTTCACTATTTGATGTCCCATGTCACTCTCTGTCACTTCGTGTCAATGCCATTCCTCTTCTGTTCTGTATTTAATTCTGAATTGTTCTGAGATTCAATTTCATATTTGACAGATTGACTCCTCATTTCTCATCTAACCTTCGGCATGTTTAGATGATTACTTAATTTAGAGTTTTGGATTGTTAACCTTACTACGATGTTTCACTTCACCGTACCTTAACAAAGGTGTTCCGCAGTTTGCGGCCCTAAAAAACTTTTTTCCATGTAACAGTACTTAATTTATTCTTCACTACTCTTTTGGTTATAATTAATATGTAAACACAACTTTTTTCCTCCACAACAGGTGAGTTTTTAGTAGAACTATCGTTGTTGAGGTATTTAGTCTGACATTTCACCTTTTTCTCTTCAGTGCTCCTATGTAACTATTAAAGCTGATGATGAAGCTTTGAAGCTTCGAAACATGTCCCCCCTTTGAATTGATATTACATTAAAGTATCGTTTTGGTGGAGTAGACTGTATGAATTTCTCCTGTCCTATAACCTATAATACATGTTATACGGCAATTTTTTGAGATGTTACATCTCAGAAAATTGCTGGTTTTCAGGCGGGACATCTCTAAAAATTGTCGAATATGATGAATAGAAACTGTAACTTTTTCTTGAAAAATTGGGAAGAGATATTCGAAAATGTTATAACTAAAAATTGTTCATGCAAGCACATGACATAATAATATAATTTGAACTAAAAATACTTTTCACGGAGATTGAGGTTCACCAGAGACAAATTCACCATCATTAAGAAGTGAAAATCTTCAAAATCGATCTTTTCAAAACGAAGAATTTTGATTCATCACACTATTGTTCTCAACGTGCGATGGGACCATTTTCTCGTAAAAAATGGAAGATTATAACGCACTTGGTACATAAATATGGAATTCTGAGATATGGAATTCTGAACTGGGCTACTGCGAACAGGGTGTTCATTCTTCAAAAATATGCCATTCGCATCCTTGCTGGTTTGGGATGGCAACAATCTTGTAAAAGTACTTTTAAAGAGCTCAAAATACTCACGGTTGCGGGTTTGTATATCTACGAGGTCTGTATCTACGTTTATAAAAACAGACCTTTGTTGTCATCCAAACGACCAGCTCATGAATGTTACACTCGTTCAAAAGATTCACTATTACCCAATTCACATCGAACCTCTCGCTATCAAAAAATTCATCTCTATGTAGGACCTAAATTATTCAATAAGTTAGACAAAGCAATTAAACTGTCACCTAACATTAATATTTTCAAATCTGAAAAGAAGCCTCGTCGAGAAAAATTGCTACACCATCGACGAATTTTTAAGCCGAACTGCATTATTACAATAGTTAATTATATGTTTATACTCATTTATACATCTGTACATTTTTCGTGTCTGTCTTTCCTATTTACAAAAAAAAACATGTTTTCTGTCTTGTTAACTTTTAACTCCCTGTGACTTTTTCCTAGTCATTGTACACTGTAAGTGCTTTGACTACTGCATTGTACTTTTCAACTAGTTGAATAAATATTATTATCAATATCATTAATATCATAGCTATTATGTATGACCAGGATATCACGAGCTTATTTGTAAAATTTTGTATATCGCTACTTCAAAGTTGGGAACCAAGTCGAAACTTGTGCGGGGTTAGGAAGAAGTTACGCTATCGATTAAGAGGGTCATTACACCCTTGGAAAATTATAGATTCTATAATTCCATCTATCTGGAATTAACCAAGAAATGCAAAGCAACAACCTAGCAACCTCAAATCTCAAAGGTACTGAATTAAATCGATCAGAAATGAAATGATCTATGTATCACGGGAATTATTGAACCTTAATAACCCCAGACAATAATTATTTGTGTCCCTCCCTTATAATCCCCTGGCTATATACATAAATAACTTTTTGATACTTATGTAAATGAAATAGAATTGAATTTTCAATTGAATTTTAAAATTGTTCTTATCAATCATTCGGTTGGTCCCTCACGAGCAACCCTCAAAAGTCTTCAAGAGAATTGTGCGAACAAGGAATGCCGGCGATCTTACTTTTTAACGTCTGATCCCAAACACTTTCTTAGGTCATTAGAAATATTTCAATAAGTTGTTTCTGCAACTTTTCAGAAAATAGTACTTTTTATGTTCGTTGATTGGAAAGTTTGAAAATTTCCAAAGTGAGTATCATTATAGTGGAGTTACTCTCCAATGGTTCGCATCATATCTGACTGATAGACAACAGCAGGTTAAATGTAATAACTATATTTCTGATTTGAAATCTGTGAATATAGGTGAACCTCAAGGATCCATTCTTGGTCCAACACTCTTTATTATATATATATCAACGATTTAATTGAATCAATGAGATCACACTCTACTCAAGTAGTAGCTTATGCTGATGATACAAACTTTCTGTTCATTTCAGACACTGTTCATAATGCTAAAAAACAGGCCGAACTAGTTTACATGAATGTTTGCAAGTGGGTTGATGTGAACAAGCTTTGTCGGAATAATGATAAATCGACCTTATTTTCAAATCTTCTGGTTCAGAATATCCTAACCACATAACTCTAAATAATACAGAAATCAACTGCGCTCTAAATACTAAATTGCTTGGTGTTATTTTAGAAAGTAACCTGGGGTGGTATGGACATGTAGATAGTTTGTGTTTCGAAGCTAGCTAGGATATGCTATACCCTTTTCATTTCATCACAACAATGTAGTAGAGAAATAATTAAACAATTGTATTTCGGATGCTTCCACTCAAATTTAAAATATGGAATCATGCATTGGGCGAATTCCGCAGAAGCTCATAGGGCCTTCACCTTACAAAAAAAGGCAGTCTGTATCTTGGTAAATCTGAGAGCAAGAGATTCATGCAGGGAATATTTAAAAAAACTGGGTATCTTCACAATGATTTCCCTTTACATTTATGAAGTAACCTGTTTTGTATATAATCATAAACGTTATTTTGAGACTGAAAAAGTCGAACATAATTACAATACAAGGAACAAAGATTATTTGTTGCCTCCTCAACACTCATCTGCTCGGTATCAGAAAAGTTTATATTACAATGGATAATGGATGTAAATTATACAATTGCCTGCCAAAATCTATACAAGAATCAAAAAATAAATTCCAATTCAAGAATAAAATGAAAAACTTACTCCTGAAAAAATCTTATTACACCTTGGATGAATTCTTCTGTGATCCAATCATCGCTGACTGATGAATAATGTTTTCGTAGACGTTCATATACTTTTTATCTTAATGTACCTGTGAAATCTTGTATATTATTATGTTTGTTTTATACCTACGATATTCATTTATTTATGTACTTTAGCCTAATTTTGACGTTTTTTTCTTAAACTGTATGTTTTTGAAACAAATAAATCTATCTATCTATCTATATTGTATTCGAGTAATATTAATGATCATTCAGATCCAAAATTATCTCAGAAATGCAAAAATCTTACAATATACAAGGTTTTGATTCTTTTGTCAGATTTCTTCATTGGGTTTGAATTCGGGTATAAAAAACGAAGTTGGGCAATATCAATGAAACAAGGTATTCCATTTGATAATTCAAAACCAGAAGTGACCGGAATTAAAAAAATATGCGAAAACTCTTGTCTCAACTTACTATTCACCTATACCGAATTGATTTTGATACATATAATATTCGAGATTTCATGACTTTAAAATATTCTTCGACACCTGGTATATGATTTCTGATATGAAATTTGTGGTTTTAATGAAATTGTTTCAGACACACGCCAATATTGCACGTGAATCCATCCGCGATTCCCATCAAAATGTTACCGTGTCGAATTATCCAGCCACGTGTTTAGGAATACTAAGGGGAATAGTCATGATGTTGAACCGATGATCTGGCTTCATTTGAAACGTGCCAGAATTTCCTGAACAATGAGTTTCTCTGAAAATCTTTGAAAAGTGACGCACCGCAGTATGATTCAACAACTGAGAATTAATGTCATCGAGATTGGTGATGAAATAACTATACAGGGTGTCCCAGAATATCGTTCGTATACTCCAGGAGAAAAATTAGAGAATAGTTATTTATGCAACGAGTGCCTAACGGCCTCGTCGGACAATTTCACGTCGAGTGCAATAAACAATTTTTGCACGAGTTACATACAACATTTTTTCTACGTCTATGCAAAAAGCAAAAAATGATTTATTGAGGTGCGGCACTAGGTGTAGGAAAATGAAAAACGCAACTTGAATACTTTATTATTAATATTGATTTGCATCGAAACAGGAACTAATAATACGTTACGAACAATTTAACTCAATTTTTATTTTTACCCTCAATGTTGAAAGTGAATGAACAATTGGTGCAATTTTCAATATGAATATTTCGTAGTGAAGTACTTTTTAAATCCACTTCTTGATTTGTTACTGCTCTAAACGTACTAGTACTTGGTAACTGTACATCGTTATTTCCTTCAGGCTGAAATATTTGTTTTGCAACATTGAGTTTGTTTGCATATGATTCCTCTACGTATCCCTCCGCTACTGTCGACGATTTCCATCCGCCGTGTCGTTTGAGCTCTAGTATATCTGCTCCAGTATCGGCAAGAAGTGTTGCGGAGGATCTCCTGAAGCAGTGCCCTGTGTATAGATGAGGATTCTCCAAATTCAGAAATTTTGCAATTTCAGACGTGATTTTAGCAAACGTGTTCACACCAATAGCTTGGACAGTGCACTTTTCATTTCGGTAATTGATAAAGAAACGTTTGTGAGGAATATGATTGGGACGTAATTTCGTGTATTTATGATATATATTGATCAAATTCAATCCTTCTTCCACCTCACCTCTAATGACGAAACTTCTTTCTTTGTCAGTTTTTGACCGAGGCACTTTTACAATTAATACCGAGCCTGCTTCTTCTATGTCTTCGGTACTCAATTTTTGGAGCTCATCTCTACGACATGCCCCTGCGATGCCAAATATCGTAACGACCTAATAAGCAGGGTTTAATATCATTCGATCTTTTTGAAAAATATGCAAGAAACACATTTTCAGTAAAATTCACAACTTTTTTATCGAAGCACCACTTTTTAAAACGATTATAACTTATTTCATACTGTTTCCTTAATTTACTAGGTAATAACTTCAATGACGCTGTTTTTGCTATTTCACTGATTTCTGGTGGTGTTCCAACAAATTCTTCTTCATCGCTATCATCTATTTTCCCATTAATATTACTCATTTTGAAACTTTCAATTCTGTTAATTGTCAGAATTAATTTTTGACGGACGTTGATATAACCACAGTTGCAATATAAAAAATGTTTGTCATGATGACAGCACGTTGAAGTAGAATGACAGATGAGTGCAATAAAAACTTTATTGCACTAAGTGCAATAAAGAACTTCTTTTTCCACTAAATATAGTTCAATAAAGTTCTGCTTTTTGCATGAATGTAGAAAAAATGTTTTTATCAACATGTATCCGAAATATGCTTCCCAAGGACGCTAAATCCCTAGAGATAGAGATATATTTTCTGAACAAATCAACATCATCAACATAAGACAATATGTTGTTTGTGCTGGCTTCAAGTCTGTGGATTATTCAGTCTTTTCTGGTGTTCCTCAGGGAAGCAACTTGGGACCCCTTTCATTCAATATATTCATGAATGATATTACAGACATTATTAAGGTTGAATATCTCCCATATGCTGACGATATGAAATTATTTTATCGAGATAACCATAGCATTCAAGACTGCCTACGATTATCAAATAGTCTAGAAAAGGTAGTACGGTAGTGCAATGATAAGTGCAATGTTTTGTCCTATACCTTGAAATCCTTACCCACATCATACCCATATTACATCAACAATACGACTCTGGAAAGATCTGCTGTGTTGAATGATCTAGGAGTAACCTGATCGCAAACTTACTTTCACTCCAAGGGAATAAGGTATTTGCAACGAATTGACTCTATGGTTTTCTGATTCGGAATATTAGAGACTTTCAGCAAGTTTCAACGTTAACAACGAGGTTAACAACTCTTTTTCACACATATACAGGGTAACTCACGGTCGATGGTACGTTAGACGTTTATGGAGAACGGGATATAGGATCATTCTGAAATTTTGGTTACTCACGTAGTTGCTCTTGGTCTATCGATCTAAAATATTTTCAGCTTTGCGGCGTTGCCGCTTCTATCGAAAAGTAGCAACAACTTTGTTATCTCAAATAGAACACCCTCTATTTTATTGCATTTTCAGATTCTCTCTGAAGAGCTGATTTCATCGATGTATCACACTTGGGGTCTAGCGGAAATGATTACAGAGATATAGGGTGTGAAATATCGACATTTTTCAACTTGAGGAATTTTTTTTTGTCGAAACTATTCATTATTGGTCGAAACGGCTCACATGTCCATGTCTCAACTTTTGATCAACTATCTACTGACATTTAATTGAAACAAATACAGGGTCGTGCAGAATTCAGAATCTTGATCACCCGGTATATGTCCCAATTAAATATCAGTAGATAGTTAATCAAAAGTTGAGATAGGGACATGCAAGCCGTTTCGACCAATAATGAATAGTTTCGACAAAAAAAATTCCTAAAGTTGAAAAATGACGATTTTTCACACCCTATATCTCTGCAATCATTTCCGCTAGACCTCAAGTGTGATACATCGATGAAATCAGCTCTTCAGAGAGAATCTGAAAATGCAATAAAATACAGGGTGTTCTATTTGAGATAACAAAGTTGTTGCTACTTTTCGATAGAAGCGGCAACGCCGCAGAGCTGAAAATATTTTAGATCGATAGACAAAGAGCAACTACGAGAGTAACCGAAATTTCAGAATGATCCTATGTCCCGTTCTCCATAAACGTCTAACGTACCATCGACTGTGAGTTACCCTGTATAAGGTCTAAATTAGAATATGCTTCCATAGTTTGGTCGCCACTATACCTGGTACATATTGATTTAGTAGAATCTGTACAAAGACGTTTTTTGAAGTACCTCTCGTAATTGTTGTAGATAATTATGCTCAATAATCTAGATACAAAGAAGTGAACAGCAATAATAGATTACGGGAGATAAACAACTACTTTTCTGGCTATTGCACCAGAACATTGAATTACATCCTGCCGAAATATATGATGGTGTCGTGTGTATGTGTAGGAAAATATTCTTTCTACATAAGCATACAAAAGGGGATTACCTCGCCTAAACAAAATCAAACCAAATTCGACCTAAATGAATCTTCCCACTAGAAAGTATATTTTTCGAAGAATTACTTGAGAGAACAGAAGAGACTTCTGTTTCTAATCAACCAAATCTGACTGGGCCTTCTGACCTTCCTTCCGTCATCACAGGAAATACCGGAAACTATTAGGCAAAGATGTACAAATTCCTTTTGCTATTTGCTATTTGCCAGAAATACGAGAAATTACAAGGCATTTCAGGCAATGCCAGAGTTCGCTGTTTGACGCCGACATATGCATCGATTCATAAAAATGAACTCTAATGCAAGTGTTTCTTTCCTGAAATCACTTTGAATGTTAATAGAGAGTACAGTTTTTCAACATATCATTCCACTTTAAGCATTTTGAATATTTCGGTACTCAATCTAGATATAGATAGGAAGACTCATTTGGATAAACATTGTTTTATCGCTGATCTATCGATCTGGCCATAAGAAATCGATCACCACCAACCAGTATTTTTACATAATACTCATGACAAAAGATTATATTTCGATGTCCAATGCTAAAACATATCCTGTTATAATTTTTTCATCATAGATTTATCAATTCCCAAACTGGATCGCAATCCAGTTCTGACCTTCCAAACTTGATGAATTTATGTTAATCAAAATTGTCAGATTTGGGCGTTGCCCCACCAACAATAGATTCGGAGAAGAATACAAGGGGTCCTAACTATAAAAGCTAGCAGAATTTATAGTTTCGATATCATTTGATCCAGTCTAGAATCAAATTACTACCAACTTCATCATGTTCAAATTGGTAAGTTTTTTTCTGATATTTTATCATTATGAATAGGTGGAATCTGATAATGACATATTATTTTCACTCATCTCGTTACGTGTAATTCTCTTCCTTTCGATAAATTTCAAAATACGTATCATGAATAACGACTATAGTTGATATTAGTTAAAAGGCAATGAGTTGTTTTAGGTATTCACCTAGATAATGGAATTATTGATATCATGGGTGATTTCAACTCTTTTGTCACTACTTAGTTGAAGTTTGCAAATACCATAGTCTTATAAACATGTCAGAGATGTAACTCTCGATATGGAACAATTGCAAGCGAGTTTTGGACGTGGGGTTCAGGTATTGGCGATAGAGGCGCCATAATCGGAAAATCGTTCAAAACCTTGGTTCTGTGAGGGATGAATCTATTTCCATCAATGTTCTGTGGTCGAATAAATACTGTGCTCAACATTTTCATTCAAATTTCAATTTGGAATAGAAGCAAGAAATCTTTTTTGTAGCCGATTTTGATAAGCTTCACTTCTTTCATGACATGAACCTATTTAAAGCATGAAATCTGATGAATTTCCTTTTTGAAGAACCTGAACAAAGAATGTATCAACTATTGAAATAGACCAATATCGAAAATCATAATAGGCAGATATGGTAACTGGTACTCACCTTAGAATTTATTCACACCAGTTCACGCTAATATTTCAAATCACTAAAATACTACCGTTGTAGAGCAGAGATTTTCTTTTTTCTATGGTGGATTAGGTATTATACACAAAATTTAGAAACTACGGAACACGTCCCTAACGAACACTTGACCCCAATCTCAGAAATAACCATTTTTTCAGCTCAAGAAAATTTTTGACATATAGACGTTTCGATCCTTTGATCAGGAATCAGTTCACTGCTCTGATCCAAATCATATACGTATCCAAATATTTATCGGTCGGTAATATGTTTCCTGTAAATATGGATTGTATTAGCGAGATTTACCCACGTCAAGTATGTTTATCAAAGGTTTATCAGAGTAGGCGCCATCGAGAAACTTGCAAACGACCTTCAATAGGGAGCAAGCGCACCAGTTAAATTTCTATACATCTTTAACATGTCAATCAAAGTCACAGCAGAGCTTATTTATCATAGAGATTGATTTAAGTGAATAGATATTAGAAAAATTCACAGAGTAGAAAATGGATATTGTATTGTATTGTATTTCATTATACGTTATTTTGGGTTTGAAGTCGATGTTTTCAAATGTCCAATCAGATAATACTTCATTCAGGTTATTCAATTAGGAAACTATTGATCATTTTCCTATTATTAATTTCACACTATATAGTGTCGAATGTTACGATCCCAATCACAAAAGTGGTGAACTGATGTGTGCTTGACGATTGCATACTTACCTTACTCTATACCATACAATCGTCTGACTCCTCTTCAAAAAACACTTATTATTATTATTATTATCATTATTATTATCATTGTTGCAGTTTAGTGACATGTGCGACATGTTCGGTGATCAGAAGTGTACATTTACACTGGTTAATGTTGTTTCGATATGGAAGCTCAACGAATAGTACTTATTACAATATATTTATTGGTTCTTTATTATAAAAACATTTTAATTAATTCAATCTCTGATTCCGTTGGTTGAACAAGCGACTGAAATAATAGTTTACCTTAATTTTCTTAGTTCGTTTTCGCCGCCATCTTGGCTGTCGCTGTAGCTGCCCCGAAACCTGAACCATCCGCAGGTATCGCCTACACTGCACCTGTTGCCTACTCTGCCGGATACGCTTCACCTGTTGCCTACTCTGCCGGATACGCCGCACCTGTTGCCTACTCTGCCGGATACGCTGCACCTGTTGCCTACTCTGCCGGATACGCTGCACCTGTTGCCTACTCTGCCGGATACGCTGCACCTGTTGCCTACTCTGCCGGATACACGTCACCTGTTGCCTACTCTGCTTATCCATCCGTGCATGCCCCAGTTGTTGCAGGATACACCAAATACTAGACACTTGACGTACCTAAGAATACTCGACATTAGAAGAATAGAAAATAATTGAATGGATACGATGATTTCGGAAATGTACATGGAAATGAAATTTTTCAATAAATATTTTTAATATAATTTGGGATTGTATTATTCCTCAATATTTCGAATGTAGTTGGATGAAAATGTCCAGTTGAAAACCTATAAGAATAATCACATTATGGGGATATATTATGGTGAATTTCTATACAGTATAGTGCTCAAGTATGGTATATTCCATATTCTGAGGGTTTGCCAAAAATCCTCAAAAATGTCAGTTTTGGTTTTTTGAATAATCATTTCCTTACTTAATATACAGGGTGCATATCTGAGTCAAAATTTAATAGGCGCCATTCTCAAATGGTAAACCCTGTGCATTATTTCTAAGAAGACTGACTGAACGGGAACTTCTGAGAAAGATATGAAAATTGAATTATTGTAGGATTGATGTTCTGAATGAAGTTTCATAACGGTTTGGGTGATAATTCTCTGAGTCTAGGAAGGCCGCTACTTGAATTTTCGATAATCATTTTGCAAAGAGAAATTCCATATTCTCAACGTGCCATTGATTTTGAGTTCTCTGTTACTATTTCTATGATTTGTTTGAGAATATCCAAACATTTTTATAAGTGTTACCAACCACTTTCATACATTTTATAGCTTCGAACGTTTTGATTGATGCATTCTTCGTCTAAAAATTATGAATTAATCCAAAACATAATATCGTATATTACACTCGACTTATATTGAAATAATACCTCAGCACATCATTTCAATTCTTGATTATGTTTTCTCGTTTCCAAAAGAAGCACACAGGGATCTCAAAATATTCATATATTATTATTATCTCTTAACGGAGATCAAATTCATGATAATCAGTGCAGGGAATAACCTGTTGATAACACTCTGGAGTTCATTTCTCAATTCAAAGAACTTTCACCTACTTTTATTGATTGAACTTCATACACCAGACATTACCGATAAGGTGATTGGTTTTCCTGAGATTATTGTCCTAAGGAAATTATGAAGTGGCAGTCCAATTTTCTTGTCAGGAACAAAATTTGAAACACGTGTCCAATCAATTGTTTGGTGGTAATCGACAACAATTTATATAATTTTCGATTGGGAAAACGTCAAATTTGTTCTGGATTCGACAAAGCTGGTAGGATAATGTGAACGCGGTTATTGACTTCTTACCGGATGTGGCTATCAGAATCAGGCCAATTCTGCGAAGAATTCTGAAATTCTGAACATTCTACATTGAGTTAAGTTATAATAATATCGTATTTCGTTCATTAGTCCACTTCAACTTTTGAGCAAATTTGAATCTCAAATGGAGACGACCCCCATTTTCTTTCACAAATTCGCAATTATTCTACATTAAATATACTACGTGAACTTTTCTCGGTACATAATTTCGATTTAAATAGCATTCTTTTATATTCATCATATTCAAGTACATTCTCCGGAAAATGTTTCCGATTCAGCTAACCCGTTGACGAAAATGATCTCGTGTAGTACCATGATTTATTGTTTTATATGTTGAGTCCCATATTGTTTGGAACCAATGTCTGATGATGGCCGTAGAATAATGAAAGAGTAAATCTAAAAAAGAGTTACACATGTTCCAGATTCTGCTAATCCGTTGACGAAAATCATCTCGTATAGTACCATGATTCATTGTTTTATATGTTGAGTCCCATATTGTTTGGTACCAATGTCTGATGATAGCCGTAGTACCAAAACCGGTAACTTTTTACTGAAGATTTTTATATAAAGTATAGTTATTTTTTATTTTTCATGTTCTCCTTTTGAATGTTCATCAGATATAATTCAATGTTCGTCGTGGCAAATAGCCAGGAAAGTAGTTGTTCTCTGTTGAATATTCAGAATGATGTGCGCATATACATATTTTTGTCTGAAGGAGAATGCAAATTCTCAATTTCAGAAGATTTTATATTTTATTTTCAAACTCTTATCGTGTGTGTTCAATAGATATAATTCAATGTTCGTCGTGGCATATAGCCAGGAAAGTAGTTGTTTTCAATTGAATAAACTGAAAAAGAGTAGATATTCTCATCACATAGAGAATGCGAATTCTCAATGTATTGCTTTATATAAATATATATTCATTTTTGAATATTCATAATTATTCTGAGAATATTCCTTTTCAACGTTATAAAATATATTCTGATTCAGAGTAATGATAAAAGTTTTTATGTGTGTGCACAGTGGAATTATTTGGTTTTCTATCTATGATTCTTCATCATTCTTCTAGAATGGAGATTAAAATGTCCAGATGTCCCCAGTTTACATTTGGTCCTTTGTATATGCAATCTATGTAAAACCCACGGCATCATGGTCAGTGTCAAAGTCTCTGTTCGTCCTTGCAATGCAATTACGACGAAGTTTTTCTGGTCATTCTTTTGCAATGATTTTTTTATGCTACAGATGTCGATCAGGTACTTGTTTGGTATTTCATGATCCTTTTTTCGAAACCCCACCCAGCTGAAGGATTTCACTATAAATTCACGATGCACTTCTCGAAAAGTATCATTTGATCCACCGAATCAAATACTCACATACACATTCAAAATGTTCAAGTTGGTAAGTGATTTTCATTCAAATTCATCATATCTACAGTGTCATTCATAAAGTCGGCATCATATGGGAAAAACTTTTATTAATGTCTTATTTTGGAATTCGAGTTGTACGTTGAGTTTTGCTTCAAAAAAGATGAAAAATTGCCTACTCAATCGGGGTCACGTGACTTTCGCAACATGTCAAAAGTGACATTTTTTCAAATTAATCGCTGAAAGTAGGCTTATTTGTTCGAATATCGAAAAACTTTAATTGAAAATGTTGTTTCTATTCCAATTTTACACATGCTTCTCGTATTTGATCTTTTTATTGCAACTTTTAGATTTTTCATTTTTTTTAACTTTTTCAAAATTTCTGTAATATTTGAAGAATTGTTCATTCCACCTAACTACTTCATACCAGTAGCTTTTTCATGCTACTTACTTTCAATTACTTATTATCACTGATTATGGACAGAAATATGATTTTCTTCAGAAAATGATAATACCCGCTTCCAAATTCTGTTATGTTTGATGCAAAGTTGATATATCGTCAAGCATTTAGAAACGAAATTCATTCAAACTGATCTTTTCAGTACTGAAAAAATAAATTCAAATGAATTTCGTTTCTAAATGCTTGACTCAAACATAACAGCATTTCGATGTTATGTTTGCATCAAACATAACAGAATTTTGAAGCGGAGATTATCATTTTCTGAAGAAAATCATCTTTTTGTCGATAATTAGTGATAATTAGTGATTGAAAGTTAGTAGCACGATGAAGCTACTGGTATGAAGTAGTTATGTACTTATATCGAATTTACAATTTTTTTAATATTACAGAAATTTCGAAATTCCGAGTCACATATGTAAAATTGAAATAGAAACAACATTTTCAAGTAAACTTTTTCGATACTCGAACAAATTTAATAAGCCTACTTTCAGCGATTAATTTGAAAAAATGTCACTTTTGACATGTAGCGAAAGTCAGGTGACCCCGATAGAGTAGGCCATTTTTCATCTTTTTTGAAGCAAAACCTGACGTCCAACTCGAATTTCAAAATAAGTCATTAATAAAAGTTTTTCCCATATGATGCTGACTTTATGAATGACACTGTATATACATTTCTTAATTAGAGTAAGTTTTTGTATCCATATTCAAATTTTTTTAACAATTCGGTAATTTTGTGATTATTATACTACGGTTCCTAGCTGCAAGGGGTGATTTGTTAGGTTATTTTGAGAAGAACAGTTCCTCTGAACATATGTCCGGAGATGCTTTGTTTCTGAGATACAGGGCGTTGAAATTAATGAAAAAAACGGTAATTATAAAATATCATCAATATCCTGGAACCGATATGGTTGAAATTTGGTACTTTTATTTGAACTGATAAGGCGCTTATTGAGCCCTATTTAGATTGAAATTATTGGAACCAGTGGCGCCTCAGTGGGCCCCACAGCCAATAATATTGTAAAAAAATGTACGCCACTGACTTTTTTGGGCTATTTTTATATTTTTCACATTGAGCAACTCAAAATACAACTTTTGGGTCTCCTTTATTTTCATCATATCTATCTTCGTTTTCGAGAAAAAAAAAACATAAAATAAAGACCAAAAATAAAAATATTAACAATTGCGATATGACAGTAAATGAGATAAATGTCCACCTTCTGATAAAATACACGACCGCATCTGCCATTGATGGTCGTTAAAAAATTCCTGGAGTACCAAATCGGTTACAGGATATTCATGATATTTTATAATTAATTCTTTGTTCCTCTGATTTCAACGCCCTGTATCTCAGAAACGAAGCAACTCCGGACATATATTAATAGGGACTCTTCTTCCTAAAATGACCTAACGAATCACCACCTGCAGTTATATGCGATGTTTTTCCTTTGAATTTCTTTTGCTATTAACGTATTTTTGTCAGGAAACAACACGAATTTCATGAGGAAAATGTGAATAAACTGATATTTATCGAGATATTTCACGAGAAAATTCGAAATTTCACATAAATTTCTGCCTGCCCTGGATACGCATTTATACAGCTATTTTTCCTATTTTTCCCATCACATATAAAATGGTTTGATTACATTCTCATTATTTTAAAATTCATGTTTTCATGATGAGAATACCAAAGTAGTGAGAAAATATTAAAAAAAAACATCGACATCATGATTACTGCGAAATACCTACTGTAGGTATGCTGAATATTGTGATACATGTTTCGTAGGTATAGTCGTATTGAAAAAAAAGCGTACAAGAATATTACAGAGAGAAATTAACGTCATCCTATTTTGCATAAAACGGTCTATCTGGTATGATTGTTCACCAAATGTTGACAGTGAAGTTGTCATAGGTACTAGCATTGACTGAGCCAGTTTAACACAACTAGAACTATAGGATCCCGAAATCCTCTCTTCTTAATACTTGTACGCTTTTTTATTGAATACGACTGTACGTTCATATGTTCAACATTCAAATTGTGAACAGCATGTCGCCATATTGAAATGAAATTAGAAAAAACATTTTTCAGTTATAGAATATCGAGTGATGTAAGGAAAGTAGGAATCTTATAATGCACTCTTTTTCAGTCCAATAAGATTCCAACTTTATAAGAACTAAACAGTTTTTATTTTGCATTGGCTTTGAGAATGTCTTCGCGCACAGCTCCTTTGTTTGACATCTATTTTTTTCTTTCAGTTCGCTGTTGTCTTTGCCGCCATCCTGGCCCTAGCAGTAGCAGCTCCCAAGCCAGGTGGCCTCATTGCCTCAGCGCCTCTTATAGCCTCATCTCCCATTGCCTACTCTGCCTACCAAGCCCCCCTGTCGTACGCCTCTACCTACTCTGCGCCCCTGACCTACAACGCCTACAACGCCTATGCCTACCCAGGTGCCTACGCCGCAGCTCCTATCGCCTACTACTGATACTCTAGATTTTTGACACGGATTGTACTTACTGAAATGCCTTTTGGAAATGGACTATAACGAAATTCGCAGTTTGAGAAATAAATGGACATAAATTATTATTTCAGGACTTTCATTCAGTATTTTTTTAATATTTGCGTTAAACAATGATGATTGATGATTTCATCGATAATACTTACAGAATATGGAAAACAGAAAAACACGTCTCTATATGTATAATATAGTGTCAATATAAGATGCATCATTGTTGTTTCGGAAAAAGAAGAAGAAATTGATGTACACGAATATATAATATACTAAATAATAATAATAATAATCTATATATAATTCAAAATATGCTTAATATAGTATAATCACTATCCTATTTTCAAGAAAAACGTTTTACTTGAAGACGCTATGGCTTTGTTATTAGTCGCGCGGGATCTGTGAGATCCACTGGTTTCATATTTAGCCGAATGGCGCTAGTCATTTGGAGTAGGAGAATATCCGTTACAGTATCCTCCTACCTTAACAGGCGTCACACTTTAGTGTTGGTTTGACTTCTCGAGTGGTGTCATTCACTGCCGTAGATACCTAATGGATCTATGAGATTCACAGCGACCAAATTTGTAAGGATTTTTGATTTATTTGATTTGCATTATTATTGAATTTTATTGTACATCTACAGCAGTGTATTACTGTTCCTTTACGTGTACTGGTGGCTGTGAAAAAGAACAGGCAGTCGATTCTGACGAGGAGGACGACTGACTAATTTTTTCCTCAGTTCTAATTACCTTCTAACTTTGAAAATGCTAGAATTAATTTTTTATAATTTTTTGTTTGTTTCTATTTTTTTCAATAAACACCTGTATTAAAAATGAAGTTTATTGATCTTAATCCACCAAATGAATAAGATAGGCCTTGATATTTTTCAAAATTATCATTGTTTCCACATTCGGATTCTCAGATCCATAGCGACTATCCATGTTCCTTTTAGGGGTGCGCCTAACCGAGTGTTAACTACTTTGAGGGTATGTAGATAGGACAAGTCGAGAGAAGACAGTGAAGACATACTAGTTTTGATCATAAACTTTGGAATTTCTACCAACAAACTATTGCAGTTTGAGGGGACAATTTCATTTAAGAAAAAACATCTACTCAAGAGCGTCGCCAGCCGGAAAGGTAAAGGGGGGGGGGGGGGAGAAAAATAAAAAAACTAAAGAGGAAAATCAAATAAGAAAAGTTTAATGAGAAAAATTGAAAAACGGAATGAATCTATATAGAAAATCAATTGGACACTAATATTCTAGGGTTCTTTGTGAATTCGTTGGTCACTTTTTTGACGAAATCGTGAAACAAAGCAAACATTTTCAGTTACACGTAGAATAATTGTAGCTGTTATAATGGCTTGTTCATGTTCATACTCGTATTAAATGATTCATATACTTCGTGAAGTAGTACAGCAAAATATTACTCTGATCTAAATAATCTTATTATAGATACTGTCTGTGGTACATTCATTATTCCAGATTTTTTTGGGATTTTCTCTCCTCGTTTCTATAAAATAAAAATATGAATACTTTTTCAATATACGTGTAGTTAGGACTAATCAGATGATTTGCCCCAAAATGTCTCCGCGTTTAAAGAACTTTTCTATCAGAGAGTCTAAAAGAAATATTCACTAGCTTGTCAGTGACAATTTGTATTGAAAAAGGTTTGGAGAAGAGAAAAAAAATTATCACTTATAATATCACGAGAGCTTTTCGAGAACATGAGTATTTTGAAATTTTTTTAGAATTTTCTAAAAATTCGTGTTCGAGAAAAAAAATTCCCAGATATTAATTGAAACTAAAGTGGTATTCGGTAAGGAAATTTCGGAGGAAATTTCACACTGAAATATCATTGAAAAATCACTTGAATAATGACGAATTTTTGATGGTTTTGACATTATTTGAATAGTAGGCTTTATATTTCGTGATTTCAACTCAAAAGAATAATATATTTTTTTTGATGACGTATGTCAATCTTCATGTCAAAACTGAAGCTATACCTATACTACCTACCTACCTATACCTATAATATCATAGTGTTTATATGAAAATGATGGTCGTTTGTGATGTAATTTAAGAACTAACATGTGTTTCTGTAAATTTCGAATTTGCAAGTATACCTACATAATATTACATCGTAAACTGTTGATAAATGATTTTGATTTATTGGCTCATGGAATGAACTCGAAATAATCTGAAGTTGAATGTAAATGTCATTTAACCTATGAACATCAAAAAATTTCCAGTGTGATTTCATGCTCCGTCCACCAAGGAGGACAAAATTTCCAAGAAATTTGTTCAGTTGCTATGGTAACGATACGAAATACAAGATTTAAATTGATCGAAAATGTTTGGTGTTAAATTTTCGCTGTAATTTGCAAGTGACAAATTAGCAGTATGATACCAAATGATTGGCAAGAATTGAGCATCAAATTCAGTTGAAGCAAAGAAAACGTCACATTTTGACATGTGAAAAAGTTATCTCGAATATTCAGAACTTCGTGATATTATTGTTGAATATTTTCTAAATGACGTCGCTTGTCAGCTCTTGAGAGGTTCAATAACAACCTGCAGGACATAAGGATTCATCCCATCTTAGTTGATCCATCATTTACGCAGCATTTTCGTATTTTTAAGTTCTCAGAATGCTGGTTTTGAATTTGGGTACCTATTTATGCCAAATGGAGAGCTATAGATTCAATAGATTCTTGGGAATATTCTTTATTATCACACAAATAAATACCAATATCACAAAAAATCAATCAATCAATCAGACTAAAACGTAGGGTGCAGTGTATGGAGAATATGCGGGATATCCAGCAGCATAGATAGAGGGCGACACATAACTAGCATAGGCCAAAGGAGCAGAATAGGCTGAAGTGTAGGCCACTGCTGGAGCAGCCGCTACAAGTGGAGCAGTGTAGGCTGCAGCGATCAGGCTCGGATCAGCTTTGGGGTCTGCTTTAGGCTCGGCCTTGGGTTCAGGAGCTGGAGCTGCACAAGCAACTGCGAAGATGATGGCGAAGATGCACTGTAATAAATTGATTGTTGAATACCTACATGTCGATATGATGCAAATAGCAGGATCAATCTCAATAAATGCTTAATTGATACGAACATTTATTTCTTATTTGGATGGAAGCCAATGATCGATATGAATCCATCAAAGATACAAACATGAACGTGTTCTTCTCAAACATATGTTTTTCCATTGTGTATTCCTATATGACTATTCCACTCATCACATAAGCTGACCAATCACAAGCCAGAAACACGTGTTCTTATATCGTGAAAACATAAGCTGTCTTTCAATTCTGATTGGTCCATATTAGCGTTGATGTTTTCAACGGAGTAATCATGGAAAGTGAAGCAAAGTCTGTCAGTTTGGTGTATGATAATTATGTCTGAACTTGTCAGAATGGATCACTCATTTATAATGAATGCTTCCTATGTTTCGTGAACGTGAAATAGTCTAGCAAAATACCACTCTGTTCAGAATATCTTCTCATAATTCTTTCATTGTTAACACACAGCCATACAGCAATACCATTGAGTGTACAATGAAGCGACAGAATCATCAGAAATGATATTCAGAACATCTTGATATTGCTTTTGGGTGTATGATAAATTGAAATCCATCATACAGGGCGTGAAAGAAAATTCTGAATTGAGACTCTATCACGAATCTGCGATTAGAGGTCTAAAAAAATCACAAGTTTCCATCGTTCAAGTTTGAACCCCCTGATTGGTTATGGAAGTGTTGAAAAGGAATATTCTCAGATAAATTATGGACATACAAAAATGGACATATATCGCATTCTCTATGTATGTCCATAATTCATCTGAGAATATTCCTTTTCAACATCTTGATATTGTTATGATTATTTGATCCCTATAGCTGTTTTTCATCGTTCATCTTTCTGACACCATAATATATGTGACTTGAATTGCCAGGGTTGAAATTAAAGAAAAAAATTAAAACTTTGCGAAACAACTTTTTTTTATCTGCTGAATCCACACAGTTATTAGATCAGGAAATATCTCATAAATGACTACCTATTATGCTTACCAGTTTGAACATTTTGATTTGTTAGATGGTGATTAGATGAATACACACTGAATGGTGCTTCTCTGGGAAATCGTTCAACTTTATATTGTAAAATAAACTTGAGGTCATCTTCAACAACATGCATCTTTTACGGTGGGGTTGAATTTTGAAACAATTGGGGCCAGGACAATACAAGAATATAGATTTTGATGAAGTAATTGAAATGCTAGACATGAGATGTTGAGCAATTTGGTATGTGTGATTAATACCTACTAAATGATTCGATTATATTCTGATAAGTTATGGCACAGAATTCGAACTCATAAAAAAATGTAGTGGAAACTTCTATTTTTTTTTGTGAATAATGTTCACATATAGATCAAAATCAAGTTCATTCAAAAATCTAAGAATGAGTGTGGTCGAAAATTCAATTTTGTTATTACTTCATGTATCTATACTGAAATCATATTGTGTATTGCATTTTCATGACGAAAAATGTGTTCAAACGTATACAGGGTGTCCAGGTTCAACTCATCTAACTTTGACAATCGTTAGCAATTGTCAAAATATTATACACGCATTTTTTTGTTTTGTCGTGGAGAAATTTGTTTTCATTATACGGGGTCTTGCATAAATACGCATACATTTTTTGTTTTTATTTTTTATCTCTGTTGACACAAAACCTAGCGAATTGAAATTGGTCTAGCACTTTCTATCGGCAATATGAACCTGTTCTTATCAATACTGGGGACTGAGCTACAGCTTCCAGAAATTATTGATATCACTGATGTTGACGGATAAATCTCTCACAAACATCAGGTTACATGACTTTATTGTAACCTGAAGTCAAATCATTTTTCCAGCTATTCTTCGTATGAAATATACAATTTTCATCTCTATACTGTCATGCACTATAACTCAAACTATAACAAACTAATTTTTGAGTAATTATTTTTGACATACTTCTGTCATCTAGCTTAGTTTTTTGTCCGTTGTTCGATGAATTGATGTTCATCATACAGGTCGTGGAAAAAATTCTGAATTGAGATAACCCAATCACAAAAATCACGAAAAGCCAATCTGAATCGGTGGAAGCAAATTTCTATCTTTCAACTTTGAACCCCTTGATTGGGTATGGATGCTCTGGGAAGAAATCTTCTCAGATATACCGGGTGTAACACGATCATGGTATACATCCCATTTTTCTCCCCTAGTCTCAGAGTTTAGTTTGGAATGGCCCATATACTTGATAAATATCATGTTTTGATATATATATGTTTCATTCTTTACTTCCAGTTTCAATTTTGATTATCAAAAGGGACACCCAGTATTCGGCATGATTTTCTGAATCCAAAGATCCCACATAGGTGACATTTCAAACTTCGATATCGATTTTTATTTCATTTAGGATTTTCCATCTGAGTGCGAGACATGACTATTCTGATCAAGTCTGATGTACTCATATCGACAGGTGTAATGCTAACACAAATTGAATTCTTTCAAAAATGTCAAATTTCTTGATTCATCACGAAATTAAGTTCATTAAAATGTTATCATGAACACCTGCTATTATGAACATGAGGAAAACTTGATTCACACAAAGAAATACATTGAAAATTCGCATTTTCTTATTTGAAAAAAAGAATTCTATTTGGGTATATTCAATAGATGTGATTCAATGTTTGGCGAGGCAAATAGCCACGAAAATGAAAAAGAGCTCGTGAACATTAGTCAATAGTTGACTCAACAAGGAACCTTATTCAACTTGAGTCAACCCTGCTCCTTATAACCGTGATCGAAAATTTCAGATTGTTTGTCTTTTGCTGTATGGGCATAAAGACTTCAGTCCCTATCTATTCTAAATTTGATCATCATCCGACGGAAAATATCATGAACTCTATGATGCATTCATTCATTACCATTCAAAACATATCTGAAAATGCACGCTTCATCATCAAATGTAATATATCGTATATAGCACGACCATTATTATGAAATATCTCCACCGAACACTGAATTTTGAACACTCGTTTGTTATTCTGCCATTGAACCATCATCCATACCACTGAAACTATAGCCATGTCAACTTGATATAAATTGAGGATGGAATATTAGAATGGCATCAGTTGATTAACAACAGCAAACAACAGCCATCATTCAAAATGTTCAAATTGGTAAGCCAGAACTAATGTTTTAATCCATTCATCTTTCCATCTATTTGTTTTGTATACCTACCCATTATTATAAATGAATACTTCACCTCTTACGCAGTTTTTCACAGATCATTTTATTGAGAATCGCGAAATCTTTGAAAGTATCAATTTCATTTTTTTGGTCATCATGTATCGAAGACCTACAATATAAATAAGGTTAATATTATATCAAGGGAAAATAGAAATAACCAATATTCTTGCCCAGCTTTCATTATTTGTAGTTTGAATTGAAGATGACATTGATTTTCCTGGATGTGACGAATTTATATTTCTTTTTCAGTATTTTAGGTCACAAGAGTAATTTATAAAATATTTCAAAGAAAATAACAACAATCTTGTCTTGGTTTCGTGAATATGTATAATATTTCAATTTTCGATTATATTTAACCCGACAATTAATGAAAAAACTGTAGATGATAATTTATTACGGAATAATTGAAATAGTGCCAGAAACTGATTCAACAAGTTCGTATAGTATTCTATCCGTAGATTTTTAATCTGAGCTCAGATTTTTGATAATTATTAAACACAATATCTAAACAGAAGGAAAACAATCATATTCTCGTCCTGATATTGGTTTCGATCGAACGGGCTGCTTGTTGAAGCTCTTCAGTTTAATTCATGATTCATGTACAAAATATGAATCCAATTGGGTAATTTCTGTATTAAATATGGCGGATTGATTTTTGTGTCAAAATCCACAAATCACAAGTCAGTAACGAGGCGGTTTCGGACACTTGTATATATATGGCATTTTGCAATCATATTGGCAGGCCCTATAACCCCATGAGTTTTGTCGGTTTCATCTCTGAACACACTGAATACGTAATTTGCAATTGCACCTGGTTATGGTTCTCATGAATAGCTGTCAAATAAAACTATGTTCTTTCATTTGTAGTGTATTTTCGCCGCAATCTTCGCCGTCACCTTCGCTGCTCCAGCTGCTGAACCCGTACCTGATGCAAAAGCTGATCCCAAAGCTGATCCGAGCCTGATTGCTGCAGCCTATACCGCTCCACTAGTAGCTGCTGCTCCAGCAGTAGCCTATACTTCAGCCTATTCTGCTCCCTTGGCCTATGCTAGTTATGTGTCGCCATCTGTCTATGCTGCTGGATATCCTGCGTATTCACCTTACACTGCACCCTACGTCATAGTGTAGCGTGGTTGTTGTTGTTCTGGACATTTCTGGTTATTGATTATGTATTTATGAGAATAAAAATGTTATTTCGAGGAATGGAGTATTTGTTTTGCCGTGGAATTTTCTGGAAGAGGAAAAGTCTGTAGAACAGGAGAATGAGAAATGTGGAAAATACGACGATAACATTAATCAATTCTAAATTAGCTGAAAATACAATGATTGTTTGTTACTCTCAGAATGAGGAAGTTTTCTATGTTCAGATCTATAGTTCTTCGTGAGAAATTCTGATGGTTACTTGGCCTCTCTGGCTCCTTATTCACCATTTCAGTGAAGTCATTGGTGAATTGCCAAATTCACACAGAGCTAAAATGTAACTACTGTAGCGCTACTTGTAATATTTTTGATTCAATTTTGAATTGGCCGCAATGACACTCTATTATTATATGTTGGCTAGGTAATTCCCTAGATGGGATGATTTTTGTTTTCAGATGTCTGATGATAGATATTTATTTCAATAATATCCAGAATTTTCTCAACAATTGAAGTTGAATCATGAAATGAATAGTATCAGACTGAAATAATTCGAATTTGAAAGTTTACGGTGTCGATAATCTTCATTGTTTTCAAGACTAGTTAATGGATTCTGACACCGCACCCAAATTTCATCTTGTTAATATAGCACCCCTAATATAGGGGTTATTTATTGTGCTTATGTGCTCATAGATTATATATTTATCAATTTATGCATGGTCTAGTATATGCGGTTTTCGTTATGTTCGTGTAATTGATTTGTTGATTGTGATCAATATGGATGATATAGGTGGTAGTAGTAGTAGTGATATAGGGATTATTCGATTGTTCATGTTTCTTTCCCAGAAGCATAGACTATAGAAGATAAACTATTCAGTAATCATTGCCAGAAGGTTTCCAATTCAACATTCTCCTCTGGATTCTCTTTCGTTTTTCTGATAATTCTTGTTAAAAAATAGAAATTATTACTATTTTTTAAGCATACTAGCTTGCAAATACATGAAACTAATTGATGTAAAACCGATTTGATGAAAAATCATCAGCATCAGCAGGAAAATTCTCCATTTTTCAAGTAACTGTATCTATATGTTGTTGAGAATGGGATCACATTGGGAAACCCATATTGTGAATAACTACCAGAACCTCGGACCATATGGAAAAGTAAGAAAATCGAATTGTGTCTGATGATACATGATATGTTAATTTTAATAAACATTATGGTAACTTGAAACTCATTCGTTCGATTGATTAACCACTCTGGAAACATTATTTTCAATATTCAAGGTATTTAATGTCCCATAAGGACCTATAGTCGTAGCTCATAAACACATTCTGAGAACGAAAATGAAGTTTCTATGACGTCAAATGATCATTATCGATTATCGATTTGTTGCCCACTTATTCGTACTTCAAGGAACATTCAGAAATAGGATCTACAATAATTATCCATCATGGGAGAATAGGAGTGACTTTCTCCTGATTCTACATTGGAAAAAGAGAAGACACAGTAACAATCGGACAATGTGGTAGTCCTCAAACATCCTCAGCTAATCAACAATCAACTGAGATTCCTGTATCATTAGGAGTGCGTTATGAATTCCACTCAACCTTGAAGTCAATCTGAATAAATATCACTTTCCAGATTTCATTTTCTGAAATTATTGCAAAAATATGGAAGAGTCATCTAATTATGATTTTTTCAGCAATGATCGTCGTTTCAGTATCGGGATAATTGGGGAAAAAAGTGAGTTTAACCATCATACAAAATACATTATTTGAGGTTCTGAGATAGATGATATCGTCTCAATTATTGCATTAAACTTATTGGGAATCAAACTAGACCATAACCTGACGAGGAACCCTATGATAATGTGGTATGAATGGGATATCGTTAATTTCTCACTCACTGGTAATTTCTGGAGAATATTTAGAAAATACTAGTCAGCTGAAGAGTATTCTATTTTTTAGCAATGTTTCAATATTCAACTATCATTCATTTTTAATATGTACGTGAAACTGTTGTATTGACGTTTTCCTATATCATTAACTCTTGGTTAGGTTATAATACACGTTCATACAATGGGTGTCCGAAGGATGTCCAAAATGGACATTACGAATATCCATTGGACATCATATTATGTCCAGAAGGTCATCCAATGGATATCCATCAGATATCCTTGGGCAACGAAATTGGACATCCAGTGGATGTCCTCGTATCTCACGTAATTGACTCTATCTTTGGACTTTCTCTTCGTCCGGCAAATTTCAGAACCCTACCTCAATAATTACGTGAGATACGGGGGTGCTTCCATAAAAAATGCGACAAAATTTCATTTTTCCGAACTGAAATTTTCCACGAAAAATTTGAATAGGTAGTAAATTGGGCGTACTGATTCCAAATCTGAAGTGATTTTCGACCTATTTTGACTCCTAATATCATTTTCCGGAAATTGGGGTAGTTTCGTGGCTGTTGGCGAGCAGTGTATAACACTGAAGATGACCCCACTTGGTCATAGAGTGCATTTTTGGTATATCACTCGCTCCAGCAAATTTCAGGATCCTTACCCAACGATTACGTAAGATACAGGGGTGGTTCCATTAGAAGTGGGTCACACTGTATATCGTGGTATATTTCAATTCGACCGAATGATGTACCAGGGAAGTCCAATAGACGTCCATCATTCATTCCAATCTTCACGTCCAGTAAGGATGAAGACTGAATGTCCAGTAAATGTCCCCAAACGAGTATTCATCGTCCTAGTGATAAATGGACATCCACTGGATGCCCTTTCACTGTCCACGTCCACAGAAAAAAAGTATATTATACAATATATCCTGATTAAAAATCTGTCTCTTGTTGATTGAACTCTATTCTGGATGTACCCGAAAGCAAATTACTCCACTGTATCTTCTTGCAATTTTGTATGAATGTTTGTAACCGGATGGACTTCTTGTAACCTGTTCAGGAAGTCTGTCAAAAGTGTCATCGTTGAGAAGGCTTATTATGATATTCAAGACATCTTGGAAGATGCCTGTATTAAATTCCTCTTTATACAATTTTGTTAATTTGATACATGCTCTTAACGAATTTGGAATGTGGAAGTTGTTTTCAAAAATTGTCAACGGTTCTGATCGTCGGTGAACCTTAAACCTAATTTTTGTGCATATTTTCGACCGCCGGATTATCACGGCTAGGTATATCATGTAATACCGATGGATCATGCATACTGATCATTGTGATTACCTATTCAACATTGAACATACAAATCATTCTGCCTTCAAGAAAATTGACACATCGTATGTGAAAAAGTGTCTTGGCCAACCATTTCATATAAATTGAGAATGGATGATCGAATATGCATCAGTTGAAATCCAACAGTTGACAACAACAAACTATTCATCATTCATCATGTTCAAATTAGTAAGTTCGAATATATCATCTCATAACTATAATTCTTATTCAATCATTTTCATAGTATGCCGCACTAGCTTTTTTGTTTATTCATTCACTCGGAGAAATCCGAAAGCTGAGGAAGTATTATTTTTAATCTGATAACACCGAAAGTAGGCTCTATGTTACTATCAAAAACAACCAAGTTTCACTGGAATTAACAAAAAAACTTCCGTGTAATTAATGAAAAACGATTACACGGGAATCTTGAAATCGAAACAGGTCAGGACCAAATGTTTATATACACTTTTTTCCATAAAATATCACCCCCTGAGTTTGTTCATACTTAGTCATATACGCTCTGTTCATCATTGGTAAATAAGTTCAAAGCTAATTCCATTCTGATCTCTCAAGAAATGATTTTCTATCGGCACTGGGTATAGCTAGGAAAGTACTTGTTTTATGTATAATTGATAGATGTTTTGAAGCTCATGCAAATTTCATTACTTTTTCAGTGCATCTTCGCCGCTATCCTAGCAGTAACCTTCGCAGCTCCAGCTCCTGAAGCTAAAGCTGACCCGAAAGCGGATCCTAAAGCTGATCCCAGCTTATTCGCTGCAGCGTATACTTCTCCAGTTCTTGCTGCTCCAGTAGCATACACCTCAGCCTACTCAGCTCCATTGACGTACGCTAGTTATGTGGCTCCATCTATCTATGCGCCTGGATACACTGCGTACTCTCCATATGCAGCTGGTTATGTGGTAGTTTAAGATTATATGACCTGTTTATTTATGTGATAATAAAATTGTTGAATTGAAACTGTATATTGAGCTCTCTTTCAAATCGATTTGAATTGTAAGTACCCCGCACTTTTTAGGTATTCTCGGTGAAATTCCTTGAATTTCCAGGATGTTGTAGTAGGTAGAGTTCCTAAATGTACTTGACACTGTTGTTTTGTCGTTTTTTGTATATTAGAGTACTGAAACTAGACAAGCAGTGACAATCAAACATAACCACAAACGATTTTGAAGCAAACCATATCTTTTGCCAGACAAGGACAAGAATATGTTTTTCGCTTAGATAAAGGATCCTCGCATCTTCCTTCCTCCACAAGTCCTGGGAAGAGTACATCCATATATCTTTCTCTGTCTTTGATTTTTGCATAATAGTGCATAGCGTCTCCTCGAATGGGTAAAAGGGTACGATAAATTGATCAGAAAATTATTTCTTCTCGAAATACTGAATGTTAAGGCTGAAGGACCTCAATGGAGGTCGATATCAAGTTGGTATGTACATATATACAGACGAAATACATATACTATTCCTATGAAATGAGTCTCTTATATGTAGGTATATATATAAATACGATCAGTTCATTTTTCATCACAAAAATTTAGAATGGGGTTAAAACTGATAAATTTAAACCAATGAATACTTTTATTTCGTATGTAACAATTTCACTAGTACAAGAGTGGTAGGTAATAAGTAATAAATGAACAAATGATATGGCAACAATAACAGCTGATTTCAGTTAGGACAAATAATGATGGTTTTTCAAGACATACGGAAGTAGGTATAAAAAATGGACTTCAGCGCCTCGATTCACCATAGATCGCCGTTCACATTGCTATTTTTTCCTTCTATTTTTGTTTCCTGAATTCCTCACTCTCTTCCACGCGTAAACCTTGAATTTTTGAATATTCCTGCTCTAAGAATTCGATTCTCAAGTATCTTTTTTTCAAAATATGTTCGAAATAAATTTCATTATCTGCAAGTACTTTTCGTTTCTTGTTTGTTCTAAATTGGAATAAGGTTCTTTTCGATACTCGCTCTGTTTATACATTGTGGGTGCGGCTCTTTTTATCAATACGATACTATTCTTCAACATCAAATCTTTGGTTCTGGAGTGTACCTGATAAAACCTGAGCGTGGGAAAAGCAGATATTTTTCATAACCTTATTGATACAGTCAATGAAAACATATATACAGCAGAGGAAGAGGAACACTCCGAATCTGAATCTCCCATCTTCGTGGGAAATGGGTGTAGCTGATTGCCCGACTGCCTTTATTCTAACTACAAAATTGCCAAAATGCTCAAAGTGGAATCAAATGTTAATAATGAAGCAAAAACTCAAAGGCATTTCCACAATAACCCTGGCTATAATAATCTGAACAACAATTCGGCATCGAGGAAAGAAACACTTACAATCAGTAGGTATTCGAATCCTTGTACGTGTAAGTCAATGTTCTAGCCAGAGAAGCAGTTTTTTTTTTCAAGTAATCTATCATTCATTGTTTCTGTTCATTTTGTTGAACACTTGTGGAGATGACTTTCACTTTTACCACTTCGAACATGAAAGATATTTATGAGACATCATACTAGATTCAGAATGAAAAAGCAATTATATAACTTCAAAGACATCACTGATGACCATTTCAGTAGCAAAAAATGTGGTATAGCCGATTGAATGATATGTATATCTGCATAACTTCAAAGTCGCCTTTGAGGAACTTATTAAATTGAATAAAATTAAACATGAAACTGATTTGATTTTCTGCCCAGACATAATATAGATTGCCAAATTTGGATTATCTAGATTCAAGGAAAACATACTCAATGGCAAATATCAACAATGCGAGATCAGATGATAATGATGTGCTGTCTTTCGAGCTAAAAATTACATAAAAGCATAAATCATAAAGTCCAATCAACTTCCTATTCTTTGTGAAGATCTTCGACATTAATAGTTATAATCACATAACTAAAATGGCATTTAGTGATTTATTCAAAAAGTTGAGCACGTTACCATACATACAATTTCTTAAACACATAACAATGGCAACACAGTTTTTTGAACACACCTTCAGTCGTTTCAGTTCTGTGACTTCTGCCCAGTCTGTCAATTGTATAGGAACTGTCATCTGTCATTTTCGAATTTTGTTGCAATCAGGATTATTCAAACTATTTTTTTTAAATATCAGAATTCTTCATTAAAATTGTAATTATGCTAAATGTAGACGAAAGTGAAATCGAAGAGAATATTTTAGATTCTCAGGAGAATTTCCAAGAACTCTGATGTGGAAACATGAAGCTCTCATCTTTGTGGACAATTCAATTTATGCTAAGCATCTCACTGGTAGCAAGTTTAGAATCACTGCAGAAGCAGTATCAATAGTTTCATGGGGTTTTCCTTAGATTTCTTGTTCCATAACCGTTAGACGTTTTCAAAGTTGTTTTCATAAATTTCAGTTTGAGAGAAGCAGTATCAATAGTTTCATGGGGTTTTCCTTAGATTTCTTGTTCCATAACCGTTAGACGTTTTCAAAGTTGTTTTCATAAATTTCAGTTTGAGATTTGCTATCACCATGTTGTCAAGATACCAATTCCACAAACTATATTACTACTAATCAAGACAAAATACTTTGACCTTTTTATTCTTTCTTAATATTTGTGTTTTCGCCACCGTAAAAAATAGTATATACACCTTAGGACAGAATGCTGTTTTTCCCTCGGTGCTTTGTATCTCTCGGGCTTCGCCCTACAAATCGCACATTGGAAAAAATCTTGCATTTCTGTCCCTTGATGTATAATGTACTAATATGGTGCCATTTGAAGAAACAGTTTGCAGTCGCTGACATCAAAGTTGGAATTTGAAAATAATTAGAACCTATTCATAGTATCTGGTGAGTGTTTTCATTTGCTTTTTCGTTTTTGCTATGTTTCGGCCGTTTTTTGTCAATAACATCAAGGAATAAATAAAGTTAAAATATATTTTTTTCTTTCTTTCCACTATAAATATTTATACAACCACAACGGAATCTGCATACGGATGAACTCCAGCTGCATTCACATATGGAGCGACAGCTGCATATCCATACGCAGCATCATAAACAGATGGCGCCCCATAGCCAGAGTACGTTAGAGGAGCTGCATATCCTGGCGAATAGAGAGAAGCCCCATACGTAGAGATGTAGGGGCTCACGTAGCTGGACAGGTATTGGGGCTGTGGCGCAGGTTTCGGTCTAGCAATTGGTGCTGGGGCAGCAGATACTAGGGCCAATGAAATGACCAGAATAGAAGCAACCTGCAATATAACATTATAAAGAATAAAATTCACATTAATACTATAAACTTGAGTGTGAGAGGAATTTTTATTGTTATATTAGTCATATGTGCATATATGATGTATACATGAATCTCTAGTCCTCTACTATCTCAAACAGAATGTTTATCTTCATGATTTCTAGAGGCGATTCAAAGTGAGCGATACGCCCTCTTGCGTATATTCAAGTTACTAATGGAAAGTATATTGAATATTTGTTTCCATTTTATCGAAAGTTTATTGATCATTGTGATATATTTGGAGTTCAAATGCTTCAGTAGAGTATCATTGCATTTTGCAGAAAATGAAAATTTCAACCAGTGTATAACTGAAAGATTTTCTCTTAACTTCGATATTGAATTCTGTTGCATTTAATTTCCAGAAGTGAAAAGTCTCAGTAGGAATTGAAAAAAATGAAATCTTCACTCAACATACAAAATGTTATATTTTTTCTACTAAGTAGATCATTTATTCGCAGACACATCAACCTTTGAGGACTTTTTCTTTGTCATACACATGTATATGAATTAACTACAATAAACTCCTCTCAAATACTTATACTATGTGAACTCCAACATCATATTCACTCCACTATATCTATTTTACTACTGAATGAAAACGAAATGCAAACTAACGTAACCTCAAATTGTGGCATTTTCGATTTACGAATCGAATGTATTCGAAGTAGTGAAACATACTTCATCGGTGACAAATCGGCTGAAAAGCTTCCTCGAACCACAAGAGTACAAAAATGAACTGTAAAAAGTGCGGTTTTCTTTGCTCAAATCAGTATCAAAAGTTTCAAAACAATGTACATACTTTCATATAATTCCACAACCGACCACTTTGTCGCAGCGATCTTAAATTCAGTTGCTTATTTCTACATTAATATCATTCCATAACTTCCATTTTTCAAAACTTAATGAGACTCATTAAATAAATCAGAACAGTTTCATTTGTATTTTATAGGCGCATGCCAAAAGTTTTTTATTACACAGTTTTAAATATTAATTCAGATAAGTGACGCCCCCCATTCTCCATACACTGAGTATACCGATTTCTGACATTTCTTGTGACTTGCCAGAATAGCAGGGGCTAAATTGGCAATTTCTTCCTGGATATTGGTCAAATCTGGTAGGGTCCATGGACGGATCACAATAAAAACGGGATTTCAAGAAGCCCATAGAAATAATCCAGGAAGGAACTGCCAACTTACCACCTGTTGTATTCTGACAATTCATGACAAACGCCAGAAATCGGTTAACTCAGTGTACGGAGAATAGGGGACTCCACCCCTCTGATTCAATCTTCAAAACTATAAAAAACAAACCATAAAACATTAGATATGCACCTACATTATAAAAAACAACGTTGATGTTTTGAAAAAAGGAAGTTATGCTGCCGCACCCTGTACCTCATAGGCGAATAAAGTTCTATTCTAATTTATTCTATTCTGATAAATGGAAGCTTGGTTGTTTTCCTGTGGCCAAGCCTAGTCAGAATCTTTCTGAATATTCAAGAATATGTCAGACAGTTTTCTAAATGGTTCCGAAATGTTCGATAAAACTTTAATATGTTCTAGAGAATTTTGAAGAGTTCTAAAATGCTCTAGAATCTCCCACAATTTCAGACATTGTTCTAGAATAGTCCTGGATGTTCGAGAATGCCCTTGGAGTTCCTGGACTTTGAACTTTCGATTTGGGAACTTTCGATAGAATTAAGAATATAATAATTTAGTTCAAGTGCGTTATATTTTTGTTCGTATAGGTCGAATTTATCAATTCACATTTCATCGTGCTGATTGGCTTCTATCGAACGACGCAAGGGTAACTTCGACTAGTTGATAATAATATGATCACGGGGCAGGAAAAATGTAGAAGCACAAACTCATTGTGAATATGTGAAAATCTAGTTCGGCGAAAGATTTCCATCTTCATTCAACACTGCGACTAACTTTTAAAGTCAGCAGTGTGAGTTTCTCCACCTAACAATTTCAAAAAAATAAAACAGACAAACAAAATTGGAAACGTTTGTCTATAGAACTGCTAAACTTTTTAACCCTTTGCCTGTAAAACTCCAAATGTTCAATGAATCCGATACCTACTTTTTCTCTCTCATGTCGCATTTAGTTATGATGGTCTAATTTTTAAAACGCATGCTATGACTTGAGGGAACTTCTTGAACTGTCAGAACCGGTTGTAAATTTTTTATTATGGGCTTCAGTGAATTTCAGTTTGGATTCTATGACTGATTTTGTTTGGTTAAAAAATCAACGATACCTCTGAATTCTAAATTTCAAGAAACCAGAATAATAAAAAATATCTTTAGATGGTCTTTTTGGAAAATAGGAAGAGGAGAACTCTTGATAATATTATGGAAGGAAGTGTATTTAACAGGAATATCTTTCTATACCTGACACCGAAGATTTTCTATTTTTGTGTTCAAGGCGAAAGAAAATTGATTGGATCTCGAAACGAGGATAAAAATAACTGAATGGGTTTATTTATATGTTCATATTATCATCATTCGGCTCTTCCTTTATACAATGTCTCACTGACAAACGGTTGAATATCGAAAGTAGTTTCAGATGGGTGACCTATAATATATATCAAGTATACTTTTCATGAGGAAAAAATGAACAAATTTAATGCACAGTTTTAAAAATTTCAGTCAACACATCGCTCAAAACTCTCGAGAACCAGATAAAAAATCATAAATCTTATATACACACCATATTCAACATATTTTCCTGGAGTATTTGACACTTTTCACGATTGCACAACAGATGTGTCTCAACATTCACCTCCACAGTATTTATACCTAGGTCAAAACCTTGAGTCAAATAAATTCGGACAGTAATGAAACCATATTCGAAAAATTACATTACCCATTAAAGCTTTATTCATCTCAATACCTCATATACCATCTAGGTACCTTTGAAATCCAAACAGCAATAGTGTCATACATATTGTTGTTGCGTTTGGTGCATATTAATGATTACATGTCCAAAATTTCAATCTTCCTTTATTTCCTTTATTTATTATTAGGTATGTGGTAATTCCAAGGTGCGAAAAAAAAACAATATAAGAGTATCATCAAGTAACCACTGAACTAGTGAAATCCTAACTATACACGAATATCAAAATGGTCTTCAAGCTCGTGAGTAATTACAGATCTTCCATCCAAAAACAAAGCTATATTCTCTTGTTCTTGCTCAATTCACAGTCGTGACTGTAAATCAGTACATATACGGGGTGTTTCTGGAATTAGAAAGATGAATAAAGTGTGTGGAAAGACAAAAGAACAACGAAATTGAAGTACCTACATTCTTGTGGAAAAGATATTTTGGAAGGTATCGAATTTTGAAGTTTGCCTGTAATTTTTTTGAATCATTGATTAGAACCCGGGCATTTGCTTTCGGAGAAGTCAAAAGCATGTTCGATGAATCACAACAGTTTTTTTTTTCAATTATCCTCTTCAAAATGTATGCTCACACCATATTCGAACTATTATTGAACATCCAGAAACATTGCAAAAGTTATCTATACTTGTGGTCTCACTGACCTCGCCGAAAGAAAATGTTTGTGTTTGGGTCTGGTTAACAAAATTGTACCTCTTTTCACTTTTTTCTTTATTTATCCCCTATAACACACTTCAATTATTCATGTTTTCAATTTTGGAAACACACTGTATGCACGTTCACAGTTGCAACTGAGTGACGAAAAACGAGAAAACACTAATTTGAAGATATAGGATTGATTCTCCAGTGACTTTACAAAATGAAAAACAGATAGGTATACTAGGTAATTCAAATTTGACTGCCATAATTGGGATCTAGGAAACTATACTATATAGTCTTTGGAAAGAGATGTTCTGCAGGTGACCAAAGTGACCAGAAGAGCATCGTCCATGAAAATATCTATAAAGTAGGACCAGATCGCCAACTTTTCTACGGTGTTCCAGAGAAGTGAGTGAGTTTGTGAGCGAGGCATCACCCACGAGACGAATTGCCCTGTTTTGGACAGAATCCAACAGTTTCAGGGTATGTTTGGGTGCTGCACTTCAAATATGGGAACAGTATTCCAGGACAGGTCGAATTTGTGCCTTATAGCAGCTGACTGTAAGTGAAAGGTTATTGCTGATAGTAATACCAAGCATCGAAATGGATGTCTTCAAAGGTATGGTTACCCCTGACAAGCTCATGTTGGACACAGTGAGATCGGCTTTTCTAGAGAAAAGACATGTTTGTGTTTTGTTTGCATTGAAGTTATTGGATCCCTATTCGAGAATTGTTGCCAAGTCCATATTTATGTTGTCAACATTTTTCCCTCGTTCGTTTCTGATCTGCCTGGCGCTGGTATTGGAGCCCTGGAAGGGGAGGCGGTACTGGACATGGAGTTGCTTCCAACAAATCGGTGATATGGAGTATAAATAATAGTGTTGGTGCTAGAACTGATCCATGCGGGACACCAGCATTTATGATAAAAGAGTCATATGAAACTCCGTCGACTAATGATGACGAAACGTCGCTCGACGGAATAATTTTGGTGACATAAGTGCACAACTTTGCCCTAATTCAACCATCTTCGTATATCTCCTATACTTTCCGAAATCTCAATGGTGGCCCTCGAATTCGAATTACCTGGTAAATCGTGAAATCAAATGCAAATTACCGCACAGGAAAGTGCAATTTTTCAATCATTTTGTTCAGGATACTAATCGGCACAGGTTCAGTTCCATAAAATACAATATCTTTACATGCTTCTGGAACATATAATATAATGGAGAAGTGGTGAAGATGAATAAAATGAAATGTTTGCCCATATAATGTACTTAATTGACTTTTTTTCACAGACTGTTCTTGTTGCCTGCCTGGCAATAACATCAGCCAATGCTGCTCCTAGTCCTGTGGCGAAACCAGCACCAAATCCACATTTCCTATCTGTACCAGCGATAGCAGAACCCATAGTAACTTATTATGAGTCATATCCATATCCTGTCGAGAGATATGTCCTACCCTCAGTTTATGCTGATGAATATGTTGATTTCCATCATCATCATTATGATACTCACTACGACATCATTGTGTAATGAAATATTTATGTTTCATTATATCTAATTGATAGTTTTCATAATCAGAAATGAAAGGTGTATTTTCCTGAGCTGAAAATGAAATTTTGTAAAGACTTTGAGGTCTTGAATAGGAAACTAGGTACTAGGTAGCAAACTTGAAAAACGTTATTATATTAGAGCATTGATGTGATCGTTGTAAATAAATGAGATCTGGATTCAATATCCAGTGATTTCAAAAATTGTTGTCATCATAAGCAAATTTGTTCCGATTTTCATAGGTCACCGTTTATTTAAAATACATATAACAGGGTGTCCTGAAATTAGTTTGTCAAACTTCACCAGCGGCTTCTACGACCAGAAGAAAAGTTCCAATGAACAAGAAACCAGAAATGTCTCCTAAGGGAGCTACAGCCCCTTGAAAAGGGACTCCTGAGGATGATATTCCATGAGTATTTCCGGAACTCCATATGATAAAGAGATGAAATTTGTTACAAGAACTAAACTTTGCATGCCCAATGTAGTGAAAATAAAATCATTTCAAAATTTCACCCAGGAGTGTAGAATATCGGGTGGGACTACATTAAATATTGCTAAACTTTCTTGTATTCATATTTTTCGACAATTTAATCTCAGATTATGAAAATCAACAAGTCTTTACAGAAAATAGGTACTCCTGTAACGTAACGATCAGATGTATCATTATCGAGGAAAAGCGATTTAAAAATATCGTGTCATCTCAGATATCATGCATATCATTGAAATAAGTCGAAATGGAAATGAAAAAAAAAATCACATAAATTGAAGTAGGTTTTTTTCATTTTGAATCGTTTTCTTATTTTTTGAGCTTTTATGAGATTGTTTGGTAAGAAGAAAGTAGTTGATTTTTGTTATAGCCACCACCATGATTTGAAAAGTGGCAGCGTTATGCATAAGATGTGAGAAAATCTATATTTTTTCACTCGAAAATGATACCTCTAATCAATGTGGAACAAGAGCACCTTTTTATGTTAAACGGTCTGCATTTTCTTGATTTGGGATTGAATTGTCGAAAAATGTCTATACAAAAAAGTTTGAGCAATATTTAATGTATCCAGGTAGCCGTGCGGACAGAGTGTCTATATTCTAATCCGCATTCGCTTGCCGGTCGTCGGTTCGATTCCCATCGACTGCAGAAATTTTTCTGATGGCCCAAGAAAGTGTTGAAAGGTAAGGCCCCCGTTATTCCTTGCTCGCACAAGACTCTCGAAGACTTCTGAGGGTTGCTCGTAAGGGGGCAACCGAATGACGGATAGAACAATTTTAGAACAATTCCCAGTCTGTATTGAACACTCCTGAATGGAATTTTGAAATGATTTTATGTTACCGCATTGGACATGGAAAATTCAGTTCATTCATTCATTCATTCATTCATTCAGTTGCTTCTTTTCATCACTTGGCGTTTCGGAAATATTCAAGAAAAATCATCTTCAGGAGCCCCCTCTCAGCTAGCTGTAGCTCCTTTTGGAGACATTTCTCGACTAATCTTCATTGAAACTTTTCATTCTAATATTGGTCGTAGAAGCCCTTGGTGGAGTTTGGCACTTTGACAGGCTGATTTTGGGACACCCTGTATCAGTTTCGATATGATACAACGCTTATGTGATAATTATATTTGGTTTATTGAAAATATGATTTTCATGAGTGCTACATTGTCAGACAAAAGGATTATTCAATAAAGTTACTATGTACTATGACAGACAATTCGAAGTTAATGATTAATTGATTGAACCTGATGCCACTAGGTATACGGATGAAGTGACCAATTACATCAGAGCACAAACTCTCAGGAAAGCTCCGGGTACTGTTGGAGTTATTCTTCCTCTTTTCTGCACTGGTGGGCTGCGGCATATAGACCCTTGTCATTGCACTCATGCCTTTCCGTTCGGGCCCATGATACGCCCACATGGCTTGTGAATCAGGTGGATATATCACGAAATTCAGCAGCTTCCTCAGCTGAATCACTTTCACATCGTTCGAGTGCAATACAATGCTCCCGAATGCGTATTTCCTCTGATACACCAGCGCGGGGCAATCAGTAAGTATGTGCGATGATGTTACATCATCTTCCAAGCACCATCTGCAGATGGGATAATCTTTGATTCCAATACCGTCTTTACCATCAGGGCACACAAGGCCCGTGCCCAGGGCCCCTCATCCTCAGGGGGGCCCGAAAAAACAACAAATCTTCTCACATTAGTATTTTTGTCGAGCACAGTACAAAACAGCGCCACCGTAAACATTTTTGACAAATCATTAATGATATATATTATATTGAATACTGTCTGTAGGTTAGTCGGGGGCGTGGCACATTCATTATTCCAGATTTTCTGGAATTTTCTCTTCTCGTTTCTGTAGAATATAAATATATGAATATATTTCCAATATACGTGTAGTAAGAACAAATTCGATGATTTGCCCCAAAATGTCAATGCATTTAATGATAATTTACGTAACAAGTCCAGAAAATACTGTTTTATTGGACTAGTAGACAAAATTCTAGGCCGTAGAGGTTTTCATTATTTTATCTTGAACTTACCGTTTCTATTTTCAGATTTCAGTAGTGTATATCAACTGAACAGGAAGCAACGCTATTCAATATTATTCCACTATGCCATAATTATGTTGTCCATCTTCAGTAGGATAAGTTCAGATAGTTTCGATTTGTCGATGTGTATTCTCTTCATATTGTACTTTGTTCCTTCGTCCTTACTGAAAGAGGTCTCTTGGTTTTACCTGTTTGGAACTTTCTATAAACATAAGGTGTACTTTAAATACAATTTTTTGACTATTGTTCTTCATCTTTCGGCTTTGTTTGAGATCAATTCTAACTCAAAAGAAAGTATCTCGTATCTCATAATGTCGATATTAACAAAATATATAATTTTAATTATAATTACAATTCCCTCCTGAACTGAATTCAACATCTGTACAAAATGAAATGTTCGCTAACGGCGTAATTTTTGGTTGTCTCCAAATTATACAGTTCATTTCCCTAAAAGTACAATTTTCTCTTCTGGAACACCCATAAAAGGATTTCAGGACTAAATTTACCTTACAATAATTAAGCTGCTCCCACATTTCTTTTCAGGAAATCTATATTGAGGCGATCTCTCGTCAGCACTTCTCGTGAAGCTAATTTTGTGTTCAGTTATACCAAGAACGATAAATCTCTCTGTCTTACCTGATCAAGTAGGATTACCATTTCCCGGAACGAAAATAATCAACTTCACCGGAAATTAGTTCCCGTGGAAAAATATCATCATTTTGAACTTTCTCGATGCTATTAGATTGCTTATTCTTCTAATTATTGTTGAGTTCGCACCGCCTAATATAGTCCAGACAACAGTAAAAATAACTTGTTTGGAGTGATATAAACTAACTCTACAAAGGATGATTTCACCCTCCTCCCCCAGGCAGAGAGATATGCTATATAAAGCGTTTTATCATAGCAAAGACTAGAAGCATAGATCTAGAAGTAATCATGAATTGGAACGTACTTACCGAGGTATATGAAATTTATACCACATTTTCCACATTCCATTTAAATATTTAGGAATGTGCTCAGTTGTCAGGAGCATGGTGATCATTTTATATTTCGAGAACTATTATGTGAGGAACAAGTTTACCGTCATTGAATCCTTCCCAGGTAGATTCTTCAGGAAGGATTATTAGGGGTTATTAATATGTATCTAATGATCGTGATTAGACCTATTATGTTCGGCTATTCAGATATAGAAGGAAGCTAATGTATTCTGTTTCGAAAATGTACAATATGTTATAGAAATCGGTCAGAAATAAAATAATCTATGTCCCACGGAGATTAATGAGCCTTCATAACCACAGGTAATTGCTGTCCCTCGGGCCCTTTGCCATGGGCCCTTATGAATAGCTATTATGGAGAGCAATTATTGAGTTGATTGAATTATCAATTTGACAAGTTGTCTGCCTATTTTCATCCACCAATATACCATGTGATTATAATCAAAGAAAAAACAATGAGCTATACTACAGGTCTCCTAGTTTGACTTATATCTTTTACCACAATCATTACCAACCATTCCGTATATTCCTTGAATTTCAATGTGTCCACTATACAGGGCGGTTCGGTTCGTGATACGAAAAATTCAACAGTGTGCTGTACTCGTTGAAGTAATAAAAAGAGTTAATATATTCATATACTTTTAAACGCGTCGTTTTCGAGATAATATTGTATTGAAAATAGGTGTCTGAATATTGCTTTTTGATGAAAAGTTCGAAATGGTTCGAGATAAATCAACAAAATTTCTCACAGATACCAAACTTTTTACGCTGTATATGATGAAATGAAAAATATTTCATGAATTAATTCAGTGGCAGCTGAATCTGGGGGTGGTGAAGGAATAAATCATCGTAATTTTTATATGTGCATTCAATTTCGAGTACAAAATGTGAAGGGAATAAAAAACTCACAAGAAGTGAGCTTTTTCACGCAGAGACCTATCTATTTTCAGATTTTGAACTACGAATTAAGAAAGAGATGCACATATAAAAATGTGTGATTTTTTCCTTCACCACCCCCAGATTCAGCCGCCACGGAATTAATTTATGAGATAATTTTCTATTCATACTTTAGAGCATTAAAAGTTTAGTATCTGACAGAAATGTTGTTTATTTATCTGAAACCGCTTCGAAATTTTTATTAAATAACAATATTCAGACTCGTATTTTCAACACCTTATACTCGAAAACGACGCGAACTTTTTAAATTATTTCAACGAGTACAACACAATGTTGAATTTCCTGTTTAACAAATTGGACCACCTTGTATATTTTGGGTTGCCTAAGAATTTGCCTAATTTTGACCCAAACTGTTTCTATCCACTTGAAAAGTTGTTTGTTGTTTTGGATAAACGCCTGAATTTTGTTCCTTCTGCTCCGAAGGACAGTCTCGGTGAAGTTGAAGTGAATGTTCAATATCTTCCTGAATCTACAGAAGGATTTGCTAGAAAAGCAGAATGAAAACCAATTTTAAAAAATCCTGTCGTAGCTGTCGATTTTTACAACGTAACAACGCGCTGTTTGAAGAGAAACACTTTTTTCAAGTTTCAAATTCTTTAATCTCCATAAATACGAACGAAATAAATATCAACAAACAATCCACAATAGCTCCTAAACAATCACATATGGCGCAGCGTAAGGATAAGGATACCCAGCAGGATACAGAGAGGGAGCCACATAGCCAGGATACGCTGAATAAGCCAACGGAGCGCTATAGGCTGATGAGTAGGCAACCACTGGCGAGGTGTAGGCTGCAGCTATCACGCTGGGTTTGGCAGCAGGTTTGGGTTCAGGTTTTGCCGAAGCCATGGCAACAGCCAAGATGGTGGTAAAGACAAACTGGAACGGAATCACATGATCAAATATAGGTTGGTAGGACATGAATCTTCTTTATCTTCAACTATGAAGTCATTCAGTCATTAATATCTCGATTTTTAACATTTAATGACAGACATTAGACATCCCATCGTCTTGTCAAATTCAACTAGGTAGGTATTCGTTCTACTGGCTCTACTAAAGCACACCAATATAATACTGTTGCGAAATACACGCTTATTCAAAAGACTCACCTTACATGGTTCTCATAGTTTTGATCACCTTGATTCTACAAATACACGGAAGATGAGAATTCACTGTTTTTCATCCTCAATAGTGACTACCATCATGAGTAACCATGACCATAAAATAGGACTTGACACTTGACAGTTGTAGGTTGGCTCACACTTATGTGCGGGCTATTGGAATATATTAGTACAGACCAATCAGAACCATGGAACTTCATTGTTGATAACTAGTGTCTAGAGACAATTAATCATCGCGGTGAGGGAATGCTACAGCGGAAGCAAGTTAATGTATAATCTGCAATAGTATGATTCATTTTACAACTACAAAGTGAAATGCCATATAATACCTGGTAAGATTGACTAATGATTAATAAAAGTTAGATCCAACATTGTTTATCATATTTTCACAATCAAAATTATTGAATTTCGGTCTATAAGTTTTCGATGAAATCAATGAGTATTTCAAATCAGATTTGGTGATTTTGCAATATAATAAACATCATTATTTCCAAAGATATATTTCTGAACTCTCAGAGTTGCTTTGATATTTGAATAGTTGTAGATAAAGTATAATATTCTACTCGCACATAATGACTATTACTCACTCATTATGCGCTCGTTGAATAATATACTATTACCACAGTTTAAGGAAATTACTTATTTATAAACTCAGATGCTACTACGAAGTCCAGTTTTCAGAATAATTTGGTTCAGAAGCTGTAGAATTAATGTTCGATGAATGATTATTTCTGTATTTCCATGAATGAAAGAGTTCGTCATCAAATTGTCATGGTTTTATGAATCAATAACATATCCAATATTAATATTATCGTAAGTATTTATGAATGATTATTCTTACCAATTTGAACATATTTATGCTGCAGTTGATTCACTTAAGAATGAATTAATGTCGTCTTAACAATTGCTTGCCATTTTTATACCTATCGAAGCCCAGAAATTCACAAATTTTCCTCCCACTAAAGGCATCAGGTGTTTATGATGAAAATATTTTGTATGTCAATGTAAGTGCGAGGTCTCAAGAGGTCTCGATTTGATGTACTAGTTCAATGAAATAGTCATATAACTCTTCGTTAGGATGTTGTTCTTACGTTCCTTGAATACATAACGAAAAGTGCTAGAATTTCAATTGTTATTTCGTGATTCCCTCACAATTTTATCTTGTTTCATGGTAATAATTTAATCAAATTCAGTGGATTATTGGTTCATATTGTCCCAATTATGAAAACAAGATTCGTGAATTAGGTAGGTGAATGACGGATAGAACAATTTTAGGTAAAGATTTTAACAAAATGTGAAAACAGTTGAAAGATTTTCAAATCAAAAAATCACAACGATACTAAGCAAATGGTAAACATGTTTTTTCTCGAAGAAACAAATTTTTACTCAACATTTGAGATGAAAACATTTCTCAAAACACCTTTCTGAAACTTTCGTAGTATTTTTTCGATGTAGAAGATAAAATAAACATTCAACAATATTTTCCTAAAAAGTGAATCAGAAAAGTTTGGAATCATACCATCGACCAGGAGAAAATTATATGTAAAAAGTTACTCTAAGTGGTAAGGATAAAGATTATTTCATAGCAGGTTAGGGTGCCCTTGAATCTACATTCTCATTTAGTTTGACGTGGTTCTCACAGATCACTCTATATATTATGAAATTGATTGAATGATTTTATTTTCCTCCAAATGACATTGATAGTGTACTTTCTCACGCCGGCGGAAGTAGAAGTTAGTTTCTCTGGTAACAAAGGAGGGGCAGAAGTCTCGTATTATTCCCTATAGGGAGATAATGTGACATATTGTCTCCCTAGGGAGTTCATACCATCTTTTCATTTTCCGCATAGCTCTGCTTCTTTTCGTAACACCCTTCTCTGAAGCGAGTATGAGCACGATATTCTTTGAACATTATAGGGATTCCCTGTCGTGCGCTCCAAGCGATAAAAAAAATACAGATCTCTAGATCTCACTGGTAACAATTTAAGAATCACTGCAGAAGCAGAGTATATCAATAGTTTTTTGGGGTTTTTCCTCAATTTCTTGTTCCATAACCGTTATAACCATTTTCGAAGCTGTTTGCATAAATTTCAGTTCGATATTTGCAGGCTGTTATCATGGGTTGTCAACAAGATGAATGTTGTCAAAATACGAATTCCAAAAACTATTCTATTACTAATTATGACAAAACACTTCGACCAAATTTTTACTCTTTCTTAATTTTTGTGTTTTCGCCAGCTTAAAAAAGGTATATACACCTCAGGATAGAATGCTATTTTTCTCTCGGTGCTTTGTAACTGTCGAGCTTCGCCCTAGAAATCGCACCTTGGAAAGAATCTTGCATTTCTGTCCCTTCATGAATAATCTACTATTACTGCACAGGCAGAAAAAGTTTGTTGCTATGCAACGTTTCATCTAATAAATTGTGAACACAAAATGATTTGGACTTTGCGTGAAATTGGAACGAATAACTTGATAACAAATTTCATTAAATTCACTTTCATTTTTTATAAAATCAGCTCCATCATATTCATTCACCTATACTGTGATCAGTTTCATAAAATCAATTAATTCAAAGATTATATTATGCAATTAATGTGCTCAAACCAGAATGGTTAATGAATAAATCTATTTAACATTCAAGACACTACTTAGCCATGGGTTAACATCAGTGTTCACGATTTTGCATTACGTTACATTGCTCTGAATTAGTCACCACATACCATTGATTCCTTCTACTTAGCTAACTCAAATTGTATAAAATACTGATGTACAAGTGACTACGATATCAGTTCTTCTCCAACCTCCAACAACAATGTTCAAATTTGTGAGTGTTCAACATAATATCAGCATTGAAATATAATGAAAGAAAAGTATTCTCTTGATCAATCCTCACATCTCAAATTCAATTCTATTCGATTATTTTCGTGACTAACTATTTATCTGGATATTCTTGTTTCAGTTCTTCGTAGCTGCCCTTTTGGCTTTCGCCTCTGCTACACCTGCTCCAGCTCCTGAGGCTAAGCCTGAAGCAAACCCGGATCCAAGTCTCATTGCTGCTGCTTATACTGCCCCACTCCTTGCTGCTCCTGGTATTGCATATACTTCAGCCTACAGCGCTCCATTGACCTACCCCGGTTATGTAGCCCCTTCAGTTTATGCTGCAGGATACCCGATTTACTCCCCTTACACTGCTCCTTATGTAGTTGTTTGATACCAAAGTCCTAATGCACGAAATAAATTATTGAGTTATTGTTGAAGGAAATATTGTTGTGATTTTTATTTATCTCTTGTTTGACGGAACCTGCATTCCTATCGAATTCATTTTCATCTTCATGGATTTCAAGAAGGTAATGGTAAATAATATATAAGGTAGGAAGGGTCATTATTCCTAAATTTTTGAAAATAGGACGACATGTGTCTCTATAATCTGCATTAGCAATTATCCTAACTGCTTTTTTTCGAAGCTTGAAAAATCTATCAGAAGTTGAGGAGTTTCCCCACAAAACAATATCATACCTGAGATGCGAATTGAAAAATGCGTGATATGCTGTCAATAGAATCTTAAAACTTACTGTAGATCTCAACTGTTGAAAATTTTTAAACATAAGTCATCAATATGATTGTGCCAGTTCAGGTTATCATCTATTGTGATTCCTAGTAGATTTACTTCATCAGCTTTTTCAATTTTACTGTTGGATGAGAAAATTCTGAGTTTTGTCTCTGTTGAGTTTCAAGAGATTTCCAGTGAACCATTTTTCTGCCTGGTTTCCTACATATTTCATGGATGTAATTAAGTTTTGACAGTTTTTGTCAGAGCATATTAGCGTACTATCATCTGCATAAACTACACATTTGTTTGGTAACATATGATAGAAGGAATCATTGATGTAAATGATGAGAAGGAGAGGCCCCAGAACAGAGCCTTGTGGTACTCCAGATTTCATCACCTCAAATCCAGATGCTTCGTTGCTGTTAAGGCAAACGTAATGCGTTCGATTATGAAGGTAAGACTGGAAGAGAGAAAGTGCAATTCCTCTGATACCATAATCACAAAGTATTTTCAAGAGGATATCGTGAGAGACGCAGTCAAAGGCTTTGGTCAGGTCGCAGAGAGTGACTGCAGTTAGCTGCTCCTTCTCGAAACCAGGGGCTGTCATTGCTTGAAATTTGACATTCCATGAGCGATGAGATTTTTTTGAAATAATTACACAATGGAGTCATTGTGATATCAGATACGGAAATAAAATTGATGACATAACGACAAAGTATTGATGTATCGAACACAGTAAAACAAGATCAATTTTGTGTTATAGCCGTAGAAAAAATATCATGATAGTATACTCTTAATTCAGAAAATTAACTGAGTAACCATGGTAACGTCGATTCCATCAATGATATTCTTCACTGCATCCATGTTGTATTTCTATCGTTCTTGAGAGGTGGAGATTCACAATTTTGTATTATAGCCGTAGAAAAACTATATTCCTTGCATATTCTACAATTGAGAAAAGTGATTGGACATTTCTCTTGAAATAGTTGTTAAATCTTATCTCTGTTGGTTTGAATTTTCAATTACATTACATTCCTGCAATTATCGTTCATGATGTTCTCACTATTGGAAACTTTCTTATCAATATTCTGTGGGTGAAATAAATAGAGGTATATAATGATTCAATTCAATTGTTCTCCGAATAATGTTTGTTTGTGTGTTTTATACTTCCTCCAGCTACATCTCTGGTTGAGATGTTCCTTCATTATTATTTGTTTTTTCTTCTATACTCCAGTAAGGTAATATATCAGATATCTGCAAGCATTCTATTAATATGCAATGATTATAGGAACATTATTTTAGGGTTTTCTGGCTCTCGCATGGAAGCCATACCAGGTTGCAATTTTTTCACCAACGGGAATTACGAGACCAAATTGTTATGGAGCCCTTATTTCTGAAGAATGGGTACTAACACCGAAAAATTGTTTAGGGTATGTAGGACAATTACTATGAATAAAATAATACAACAAATATATTCATATCACTATGAGGATCTCAGATCATGCTGGGATAAAATGGTGTATTCAATAAATAGAAATGTCATTTTGGAGAGTGAAAAATTCAATTTGAAAACTCTGTTTTTTCTCGAAATATTGAAAGATATATCGAGAAAATATCTTCTGAGAATGTTCATTCAGAACCAGTTTCTCGACAGAAGCTATAATATCGCTTTATCAAATAATCGTGTTATATAGAATCACTTCTGTGAATAACTATACATTCTTTCAGGGAAATGCCTTCGCGTTTGGTGTTTGGAGGAATGCAAAAAAGAAACCAGCGAGTCATGATAATAAGAACTAGAGATCAATTCTACAATTTTGAGTCTCCACTTAATGTGATGTTTGTTAAGCTTGAGAAACCAGTGGCCCTAAATTCCAATATAGAACCTATATTAATTAGTTCATCTGGTAAGGAGTAATCTACCCACTAGAATGTTTCATTGATTGATATACATATAATATACCTTCAATTTTCCACATAATCATTCGGGAAGCCGTTGAAATTAAAATTCGAAATAGCATAATTTAAATGAATGGTTTAGTGGAATAGGAGCCAATTATCACAAAATATTAATACTAAATACTGTATTTCTGAATTTTTAAAACTTGTTTCTCTTTATAGTCGTTCAAGAAGCAGATGGAATTGATAAACAAAAGAATCCAACATTTCCACCATCAATGATACGTAATCCTGCCAATGTAAGGCCTAAGATATCGGGTGAGGAGTAATTCAATCAATTAGTATTTCAGTAAATAATATCTACTGTATTTTTGCTCACTAATTTTCGTATTTCTTTATTGGAGTAGTGAAAATAAAGAACAGATCAACATTTCCACCATCTAGGATACGTGAATTTATAATAAATGGTTCATCGGGTGAGAAGTATGTCAATTAGTACAGCGAGTCAAAAAAAATATATTGTATCATTGATTACTGATTTTCGCTTCTCTCTATGATTCTTCTAGAAGCCGTTAAAATCATAGCACAAAATCGACCAACATTTCCACCAACTAGGATACGTGAATCTATAATAAATGGTTCATCGGGTAAGAAGTATATCAATTAGTATAGCGAGTCAGTGAAAATATATTGTATCATTGATTACTGATTTTCGTTTTTCTCTATGATTCTTCTAGAAGCCGTTAAAATCATAACACAACATCGACCAACATTTCCACCACCTCGTATACGTGATCCCAGCAATAAAGGGCCCATTGGAATTGGTGCACCGGGTAAGAAGTAATGAATTAAATTAATAGAAAATGTTTTCAGTAGATTTGTATTGAGATTTAGAATGGGGCCTTCGGACTATCTGCCTCCACACCGCGACCTTTTCAGATCTATTGTGTCCCTCAAAATCGATTAGAGTTCTTTGGCTAGCCTCGCCTTCTCTATGAGACTCCATAGGCTAGCTTTCAGATCCCCTGTGTAACTTTGGGCTCCTGGTTTTTCCTCACCCAGCGTGAGGAACCTTAGTCTTTACAAGCCCTCACAGTGGCAAAGTATGTGTACTGCTGTTTTCTCCTCTTCCTGACAGAACCTGCACAGCAATTTTTTAGTCAGACCTATCGTACTCATGTGTTTGTTGAGCCTACAATGCCCTGTGAGAAGTCCCACTACACCTCTTTTAATTGTAATTCAGAAAGTGTAACTTGTAATTTAGAAAGCGTCAATTGTAATTCAGATTAGTCAATTGTAATTCAGAATGCATGACATGTAATTCAGATTAGTTAAATAAATTCAGAAAGGATCGCTTGTAATTCATAAATACTATGGACTTGAATAAGGGTAGGGAAAAGAAATCAACGAATTGTTCATTGTGTGGTGAACATCAATATTTTTTATTTATCGACCAACGGGCATAATATCTTGAAATGCCAGAGCTGCAGCATGGTGAATGGTGGGGTGTTGTGCAGCCCTAGCACAATCACCTCCAAAAATTGTATCTTTGGCCTGGTCAATATTCTGTTCTACATAGATAAACAAGTCGTTGTTCTCCAACACCCGGACCTCAAGGAGAATGAATGCATACCGGTTGTTCCTAGTTTCTGAATCATGAGTGATACTTTCTGAATTACAAGTTATGCTTTCTGAATTACAAGTTATGCTTTCTGAATTACAAGTTATGCTTTCTGAATTACAATTGACGGTTTCTGAATTACGATTAACTAATCTGAATTTCAAGTCATACTTTCTGAATTTTAATTAACTATTCTGAATTACATCTTAAACTTTCTGAATTACAATTGAAAAAGGTGTAGTATTCTAGTTGAACTTCGTTTCTGGCTCAGTCGATATTCTGTGAATGTTGTCGATGGTTTTTTATGTTATCAGACTAATAGGTACTGTATATAATGAATGTTCATCGGGTGAGAATTATATCAATTAGTACAGCGAGTCAGTGAAGATATATTGTATCATTGATTACTGATTTTCGTTTTTCTCTATGATTCTTCTAGAAGCTGTTAAAATCATAACAAAACATCGACCAACATTTCCACCATCTGGTATACGTGGTCCCAGCAATAAGGAGCCCATTCGAATTGGTGCACCGGGTAAGAAGTAATGAATTGAATTTATAGAAAATGTTATCAGTGTAATAGGTACTGTATATAATAAATGGTTCATCGGGTAAGAAGTATATCAATTAGTACAGCGAGTCAGTAAAGATATATTGTATCATTGATTACTGATTTTTGTTTGTCTCTATGATTCTTCTAGAAGCCGTTAAAATCATAACAAAACATCGACCAACATTTCCACCACCTGGTATACGTGATCCAAGCAATAAAAAGTCCATTCGAATTGATACACCGGGTAAGAAATTCTTCTATGTTATTGTTCCAAAAGTTATTAGAATCAAGACAGGACCTCTTTCAACTTTACCACCATCAAGAATACGTGATAACAGCAATCCATCATAATTTCATCAATACAAAATTCTATAAATAGGTACCGTACTTTTGATCTTCGATTTTCGTAATTCTCTATAACTTTTATTCAAGATGAAATGGAAGTTATTAAAATAATTCAGTCTTTGAGAAAAACATGCCCAGATCGCAAAGGTTAAATAACTAAAGATATATTTGAACTAAAAAATATTTTGACCAATCCATTATCAAAATTAATCAATTAATGTTTTACCAGTGGTATATTTCCACAAGAATTAAAACATGCTTCATTAAGACCAATTTACAAAAGTGGAGATACTTAAGATCCAGAGAATTACAGACCAATTGCTTTATTGAGCATTTTTTCCAAAATTGTTGAAAAGATTCTTAAAAAAACGCATTGTAACTTTCATAAATAAAAAATATAGCTTTGACATAAATCAATTTTGTTTTCAAGAAAATAGTGGCACACAGGCGGCAATATTACAAGTAATACAAGCAATACAAAAAGGACTTGATACCGGAAATTATGTGATTTGTGCAATTTTTGTTGATCTCCAAAAAGCTTTCGATACAGTAGACCACATAACACTTTTGGAAAATTCAGAATCAATGGGACTCAGAGGCATGATAAGGAACCTTTTAGATTCGTATCTTCAAAATAGGACAATCAGTACCAAATCTACCAACTCAGAGTCTCATAGACTACCGATGACTAAAGGTGTCCCTCAAGGATCTGGTTCAGGACCAATCTTATATTTATTATACTTTCAAAATATCACGAAAATTGAAACAGAAAGTAATTACACTATCAATGCAGACGATCCTGCATGCAATTCAAATCTCAGAATTAAAAATAAATCTTTGAAACGAACTAATGAGAAAAAGTATCTTGGGATTTGGTTTGATGGTAAATTGAAGTGGGACAAACATAAATGTTTTGACGAAAAAAATATCTCCTATTCTCGGAGCCCTGAGAAGATGTCCCAAGTAGGATAAAAAAGTTGCAAATATAATTCTATATCCTCATATACTCAGTAGTATTAACTATTTGATGAATGTTTGGGGATACTGTTCAAAAAAACAATTTTAATAAAATATCTGCATTATATAAAAAGACATTGAAAGTACTGTATCGTTTACTATATGATAGATACACCAACAAATCAATTATAATATAAAATAACTGAATCATTCTCATTAGAAGAAATGTTCAAAATTGAAATACTGAAAATCACATACAATATTATGAATAAAAGATTGAAATCCAATTTTATTTTAACACGAAACAATGAAATTCATAATAACCAAAATATACAACATGGTTTATTTCATCTTGATATCGCTAATTCGTCAATAGGCCAAAAAAGATTCACCCACGCTGCTCTTTTCGAATATACAAATTACCAGATAAAATAAAAAATTGCAGAAATACAATGAAATTCAAATACCAACTCAACAAATTGAATTGAACTCTTGATTCATATTCAAATTGATTGTTGCTCACCAATATGAAATGATTTATCAAAATTTAACACTTAATGTTTTCAAATATTATATTATTTATGAGTTTATTATATATTTTATAGTTTCAAGTATTATTGTTAACTATACTTCCTTACTCCAGAACTTGATTCTGACAGGAAGTCACATTTTCAATAAATAAATAAATTAATAAATTAATAAGGCGAGACAAAAAATCGTTCAACACATTCACCATGATGGATACGTGAGAACACCAATGTATAGAGTCAGTGAAAATATACTGTATTTTTAGTTACTGATTTTCGTTTTTCTCTTTGATTGCTCTAGGAGCTGTTGGAATCAAGATAGGACCTCGTCCAGAATTGCCATCATCTATGACACGTGATCCCACCAATAACCTCCCAATTAAAATTGTTCCACCGGGTAAGAAGTAATAAATAAAATTGATACAAAATGGTATCAGCTGGTATTGTTTAAGGTGACAACGTCATAAAGTACCACAACCTAAAACTCTTTCATTTTTTATACAGAAAAAAATTGAAAATTGCCTCACAGGAGATTTATTTCACATCGTTTGTCTATAGAACGACAACGCTTTGGAATTCTTCACGACATATTCTGCTCTATTCTCAGGGCTTGGATTTTTTTGCCATCGATGGATTGATGCCTGTTTGGAATTGTTTTGGAAGTCCATATTTTGATAAATATACAAGGTGAGTATATTTAGTAGGGTAATTTCTTAAAGTTCTTCAAGTGGTTTTTCCAATTGTGATATATGTGTATATTTTTTCACATAGTGAAATCTGAAGTTGATCCGAGGAGAAAGAAAAAACCTTGAGAGCATGTCCTAAATTGTTTGCTACTATCAAAAATGAAAGAGTTATAGGGTAGTGGTACTTCATAACGTGTCAACTCTTGATTTCTAATTCTGATCTATTCTCATATACGTATAATTGTTCCTATAGCCATTAAAATTAAGATGCCACCTCGTCCTCTACCACCATTGATACGAATCAAGACAAAAACATCAGGTAAGGAGTACAGCATGCTTTAAAAAAGTACTGTATTAAGAAAGAAAACACGAAGTCGTCTCCACAAGTTCAATGTTAAATAGATGCAGTCAATCCTGCTTCAATGGGGTTTGAAAGGTTTGAGACATGCATGTGGAAATAGTTATAACATTGTGAAGGCGAAAAATAGGAGTACACTTCATTTTTATAATACATAGTTGATGATTGTGACATTGAATGGAAATCAAGATAGGTAGCCGAAGTTAATGATTTCAATGAGGATTGGCTTTTTGTCTCCCTTTTTTTAATTTCCATTTAATTTCACAATTATTAATTATGTATTATCAAGCTAAAGTGTTCTTCTTTTTTTCGCCTTCCCGATGTTAAAACTATTTCCACTATTTCATTTTATGAACCAGTACAGTCAATCTTGGAGACCTAATGTTATAATTATCCAGAATTCACTGTTCTGCGAGATTCGCAGGAATGGCACACGAATATATTAGATATCTATCAATAACGACTTGTTATATGCTGTTATATGGATAAATGGTTACTAGAATTATAATTGAAAAAAAAGTGCTTTCGTAGTGACCATAGGTCCATATTTATCATCAGTTTCACAGAAGTATAATGATTGACATATTTTGCTAGTAGTGAAAAAAAAATCATGAAGAATATTATTACCACAGCACCTTATACCACTCGGCTGAAGCCTTCTTGGTCCCTGGGTATCAAAGATATTTTTTACTACCTTGAATATATCATATATATCATTCTACTTTGTGCCAGTGATGCACTTTTTTTATATATATTTTTATATTTTTCTAACTGTAATTTTGAATTGGTATAACTTTTCATGTTATGGGAAAATGAACCTCTGATTTTTGTTTTCTCATAAGGCGTTAGATCGAAGACCCGAAGTCGTCCAACATTTCCCCCATCTTGGATACGTGATCACCCTTCGGAAGAACAAGGTGGAAATTCCAAGCCAACAGACAACCAAGCATCTGAGAGACGAAGCAAAGTCGACCAAGTAGAACCTGTTCACAATCATCAAGCGAGGAAACGTCGTGATTTGATAGACGTTTTCATAGATCCTCTGAGGCTTCTTGATGAGCCCAGAGAATTGAGGAGGAGCATCATTGAGTTGGCTAGACGTTCTATCTTTTTGCCTCCACATCGACCTATAAAAATTCCTCTACCATGATGTATCAACTCAACTGGAATATTTACCATGTTCATTCATAAATAAATCATGTTGGCCTGTTTTGTAGTCTTCATAAATGGAAATATATTCATCCATTTTATCCCAGATCAATGTATTGATTTCCCAGATTGAATAAATATTTATGAACAAACATGCATTTCTATATCAGACAGGGTCCTAGCTAACACACATGTAACATGATATCTCTGAGATGTCGAGTTTAGGTAACAGTACGATATCACGAACGTTCCATCGCTGCGATGTTCATGAACGAATACATCTGCGACATGATATTCCTGAGATGTCGCAATGAAGTAACACTGCGATATCATGAAGTTTGCATCGTTGGGATGTACAGGAGCAAACTGATCTGCGAGAATTTTTCAAAAATTTGATGTTCAGATTCTTGTTCGGTGAAAGAGAATACATGATACGTAACTCAACATAGTGAAGCTAAGTTCGCAAACATTCGTTACATTGCAACCATACTATTCTTGGTTTTCTTACATCTCGCAGACACACACTACAAAATTTTTGATACCAATAAGAGTATCTGATCTTATTCTGATGGAGATTCGTTGGTACCAAGGATAGCACAGCTGAAAAGACGATTGAATGGACAGGAGACCCGAGGGGAACACCAACCAGTCACAACAACTCATAATCAATATAAGATATCATCAGAAGTCAGTGGTGTCCCTATAATCACACCATGTTTGAAGAAACTCCTTTTTCGTTTCATGCATCACATCGTTCTAAAATTGTTCTAAAATTGTTCTTATCCATCATTCCGTTGCACCCTTACGAGCAACCCTCAGAAGTCTTCAAGAGACTTGTGCGAGCAAGGAATGACGTGTGATCCCAAACACTTTCAAAGGCCATCAGAAAAATTTCTGCGGTCGTGGTGGGACTCGAACCCACTATCGGTAATCCAACGTGGATAGAACATTGACGCTCCAACCGCGAGGCTACGCTGGCGTAGTTTTATCGCAAAAGGACATGGCTGCTCCATCACGAATAACATAACGCAATAACAATGCAAGAATATATCGCAGTTATATCGCATAGAAATTATCGCAGCGACGTCGCATAGATGGAACTCCAGTAGGACAAAATAACATCCCTCTGACATCGCAGCGACGTCTATGCGACATAGAAAATAGTTTCTGATAACGTATGCCCGCAAAATTCCAAATTCTTTAAGAAAGTCGGTCCCAAATATTGAAATTCATCTAGAGGATAAAGGTTGTTTTGTTCCCTTATTCATATGCACAAAAAAACAAGAATGATATTTTTTCAAATCATCATTTCTTTTTTTGGAATGAACGAACTGAAAATCACTATGTCACTGAGAGGTGTCTAAATGAAAGAAAAACATTTCCGAAGAAAAATATTTTGCATTTTCATGTTGAGGACGGAGCAGATTTGTTCCTGAAAAAGAAGTTCGATATTTTCTCAATATATCTATATTTCTTCTCTTCAAACATTCTCCAAACAAAGTGTCACTGACAAGCCATTGGATTGTTTGCTTAGGCTCCCTGATACGAAAAATGTATTAAAGGCAGTGACATTTTCTTAAATAATCATGTGAAATTAATGATTTTGTTGTTAGTATCTGCAAATAGAATGACACGTAATTTTCAATGACAATATACAGTGAAGTGGATTTAATTTGAAAATAAATGGTGAGAGGTAAGTACCACAGGGCTTTCGAATGTAATGCATTTTTTGTATAAGTCATCAAAGAGGTACTTCAATGCCATTCAGTAGTAATTTTGTAGTAATTTTTTGCCTCCTTCTGTTCATTTAAGATGAAAAAAAAAAACATTTTGCTTGGTGTAGTTGCAGAGCTAGGTATAAATATTGCTGGATACTAGTACCTCCTGATGGTCCTGATATCCTGCATACATGTATTAGTTCTCAACCAATAGCATGGATCAATAATGATGAAGGTTTAATGTGCCATCGAAATAGTTGGCCTTAGTTCAATCAATATCCATATGCGTGGGTCATCTCACGTCAAGACGTATCTCATAAAAATCGGAATTTGAGATATTTAGTCAAATGACTTATATTCTCATACTCCATGATCTCACCAAGCTGCGTAGCTCAATATGCATTGGTTTTCGTGTAATAATTTTTTTTTATTTTCTGGTTCCCACGAAAAGAGATATCCTGTAATGTTCAGAAAACATCGAGAGAACCAAGGCAAATAAGGTAGGAATTAGTGTTCTCCTTGAATTTCTGGAGGTTATATACCTCGGGGAACACCTTTTTTTGGCAATGTGTTCCAGACCCTCGCTGTTTGTTGTCTCTGGAAAGAGATGTTCTGCAGGTCTCCAAAGTGACCACGAAGGGGTGCGAAGCCTCAACTTGACGGGTTAATCGTTAATCTCGCGGAGACTGGCAAGAAAGGAACAATTGTTGATATTTCAGAAGAGCATTGCCATGAAAATATCTATAAAATAGAGCCAGTACGCCAACTTTTCGAATACTTAGCCTAACTCAAATTATTGGACTACCAAATCTCACGAAGTGACCTAACTATGGGAGTTACGTCAATACGTGAGATATATTTTCATCATTTGTTAAAAATTTCAAAAATGACGTATCTCATAATCCGGTTTGCTGCGGAAATTTGAATATCTTGGATGACGTCTCAAGGTACTGTGAAGAGTTTTGTAAGGTATGTAAGGAAATCTCACCATATCATCACAACTAGTTCTAGTTCTTCTGCTAATAAATAAAAAAAACAATCATCTTTCATGAAAGAACCTCTGAGCGGATTAAGCAGATGTTGAGAATCATTGAATTGCACTCCTGTCAAGTACGTCATCACGTGAGATGGCCATCGATATGAATAGATCATAAAACAATGTTATTAATTTTTATGGACTTTCCTAATAATTGAGCAAACCCATGTCATAGCATGATATCAACATCCCTATGGCTGGGGATTTTATCTGTAGGAATTATTGAACTACAATCAAAGTTTCGTAATTGTCCATTGTATTTTTATATTCTGATTATAGTTTTTATGCTACCCATTTTCAAAGTGGGAGAAATACATTGAGGTATATAGATATTCAATAAACATCTCTTGGACCTCTACATTATTCGACATGTTCGAATACAATAATTACCTGGTTTTTCTGTTATTCTTTAGTAAGGTAATATGGAAGACCAATTTGTCTCACATGCATCGGTGATTGTTGCCTCTCAACCAGTTTGTTTTTTTCAGGGTATTTCGGCTCTGACCTTTGGAACAGATGTCAAAGAAAAGGTACCTTACCAAGTGGCAATTTTTTCGCCAGCAAATAACGCTATACCCAATTGTAATGGTGCCCTTATTTCTGAAGTTTGGGTGGTGACGTCAAAGAAGTGTATACGGTATGTAGGATAAAATTACTAGTACCGTTGTGACCAAAGATATCTCAAAAATTCCGAAACAATTCATTGAAATATCATGATAATCATGAAATTTGGTACATCGCATGACCTTTCAATGCTGTTTCAGAATTGTGCTTCGAATTTTAAAATCTCAATCAGCGCCGTACCATACTGGAGGGGTTAAGGGTAAATTCAATCCCATTTTTGTAAGGTTTTCCTCCTTCACATTTCGATCTCAGAATATGATACATGGAATTGAAAAAATCATTTTTTTTGTGACGGGAAAGAAGTTTGACATTTCAACTCTTCTATCAATTGCTATTTAAATGAAATGGGTACAGGGTAACTCCAATCAAATATCAATTGATAGTGGATAAAATGTTGGAATAGAGACATGAAAACCGTTTCGACCAATAATTATGAATAGTTTTGACACAAAAAATTCCTAAAGTTGAAAAATCTCGATTTCTCACATCCTATAACCCTGTAACTATTACTGCTAGTCCCCAACTGATATACAGGGTGTCCGGAGATAAAACCGACAAAACTCATGGGGTTATAGGGACTGTCAATATGATTGCAAAATGCCATAAACGAATGTCCAAAACGGTTTCGTTACTGAGATACAAAGTGATTTGTGGATTTTGACTGAAAATTCAATCCGCCATATAAAATACAGGGATTAGCCAATTGGATTCAAATTTGGTACACGAATCACACTGAAAAGCGTCAACAAGTAGCCCTTTGATCGAAACCGATATCAGGATCGGAATAATAATTTTCCCCTATGTTGAGTTATTGTTAGGATAACTCACCCTGTATCATAATAACCAAAAATTTCAACTCAGATTCGCAATCTACGGTGAAAATTGTATAGGAATTTGTTGAAAAATCTCCTGGCACCATCTTAGTTATTCCGTAATTAATTATTATTTTGATTTTTTTCATTGAAAAATCAATCATTGTCGGATAAAGTACGTATATTTATGAAACCATGAAATGAATGTCGTTATTTTCTTCGATCAGTTCATGAATCGGAGTAAAATGAAATATTCTCACAACCCGAAAAAACTGAAGAATAAATTCGTATCAGGACTGGAATGAGTGTTTTGTTTGGTCATGTTAGCTGACCTAGTACATCATTACATCAATATTCATCAATAATCTGATTGTAGATTCGGAATCTAAAAAAATCGTATAAGAACCTGTTGAAGAAGGATTACAGTGAAGTTTTCGTAAATTATATTCGCTCACTAATGAATTTGAATTTATGAGAATACTACACAACGAACAATAACTGTTTGTAATGAACATAACAAAAGCAACGAATTCGTGGAAAACTTTCACTACCCAGTATTACAAAACATTTTCGATGTAGAGCCCTCCAACATCAATACATTTTTGAGAGCGTGCTATTAGACGATTTACTGCGAATTATTTGAGGGTTATTTCTAACACTAACACATGCAGCAGTAATTTCCCATAAAAAATTTCTTCATCATGAACTTCTTACTTTGAATGACCTCATAAAAAATAATCTAGCTGAGTTAGATCAGGGGATAGCGGTGGCGAATTTACTGAACCTCCACGGCCAATCCATCTATAGGGGTAATTGGCATCGAGATGGTTTCTAACTGTAACTGAAAAGTGAGGTCTAGCACCATCATGCTGAAACCATATACCTCAGGTATTTACACCTTGCAATAGATCCGGTCAAGTATTGACCAGGAAATTTAGGTAAACATCACCAGTTAAAGCCCAAACACAAATAGAATATCTGCGTATTCCTCATAAGTGAAATGAATGAATGAACACCAATAAAACAAATGCTGATGACAGCTGAACAATGGTTTTCCATAATGAAATTCTGAATTTGACACAAGCCTAGTATTCTTTATACACAAACATTATAAGGTACTGATACGGATTTATTATTTGAAAGTTCAATCCGATCATTTTTTTAACTTTTCTCAGTGCATTTCGAATCTGCGATCAGATCATTGTTATACTAAATCATCTATTCTTACAGGAATATAATCATAGAAAACCGCATTCCAGTCCTGATACGAATTTATTTTTCAGTTTTTTCGGGTAATGAGAGTATTTTATTTTACTATGATTTACGGATTGATTGAAGAAATTAACGATATTCATGTCATAGTTTGGTTAATATTTATTATATTACCAATTTTGATAGTACTTTATCCGACAATAATTGAATTTTGAAAGAAAAAAATTAAAATAATAATTAATTACGGAATATCTAAGATAGTGCCAAGAGATTTTTCAAAAAATTCCTATACAATTTTTACCGTAGATGTCGAATCTGAGTTGAAATTTTTTGTTATTATTATACAGGGTGAGTTATTCTCACAATAACTCAACATAGGGGAAAAATATCATTCCGGTCCTGATATTGGTTTCGATCAAAGGGCGGGCTACTTGTTGATGCTTTTCAGTGTAATTCGTGTACCAAATTTGAATCTAATCGGTTGATCCCTGTATTTGATATGGCGGATTGAATTTTTTGTCAAAATCCACAAATCACTCTGTATGTCAATAACGAAGCGGTTTTGGACATTGGTTTATGGCATTTTGCAATCATATTGACAGTTCCTATAACCCCACGAGTCTTGTCGGTTTTATCTCCGGACACCCTGTGTGTCAATGAAATCAGCTTTCCAGGAAGAATCTGAAAATGTAATTCATTATTCCAAATTTTTTGGGATTTCCTCTCCTCGTTTCTATAAAATAAAAATATGAATGTTATTTCAATATACGTGTAGTAAGGACAAATCAGATGATTTGCCCCAAAATGTAACTGCGTTTAAAGAATTTTCCTATCAGAGAGCCTAAAAGAAAAATTCACTAGCTTGTCATCTGATTTGTCCTTACCACACGTATATTGAAATAATATTCATATTTTTATTTTATAGAAACAAGGAGAGAAAATCCCAAAAAATTTGGAATAATGAATGTACCAACTCCTCGATTAATCTACAAACAGTATTTTAAAATGTAATAATCGAATAGTGTCGGCAGATACACCCACGGCCTACTAGCGGCCGGTGCGACACGGGCTAGCCGGGTCGACGATGTCACACGATGTATTATGATTTTTTGGAGGGCTTCTAAAAGCCCCCGCGATACATGTCTGCTGGGAACTGAACGTTTCTATCACTCGGCTACCTGGCCCCAAATCAATCAGTTTCAATAACATACGATTTTATAGGGAAATGCCGGTACGCCTCGTACTAGGAGCTACTAATATACAAGAGAAAGAAGATCATCAAGTTGAAATAATCATAAGAAGCATGGAACAGATGTTTTCTCCACAACGACCAGTGGATGTAACAATGGTGCGTCTTCTGCAGCCTGTAGGAGTCAACTCTTACATACGTCCTATAAAAGTTGGTAAAGCAGGTGAGGATGAATTCGATATAATTTCGTGATAATTTCGATATAATGACAAAATGGTTTGTTCTGGAAAACTATCGATCCACCTCGATAATATCAAAAATCTATTGAAATAAACAACAAATTGAAACAATATAATCGGGTCGATTCTGTTCGGATCTTGTTATAACATTGCTGAGATAATAATATTGTTATGATCATAACACATAACAATATTGCTATGAAATTCTGTATTCTGTTTGCAGAGTAACTGCAAGACTGATTATAAGTTCAAGTGATGGCAATATTGTTGAAAAATTGAGAATTGAGCTGACAACACTGTTTTCAACTCATTGTTCAAGTGTTAGGTATCGATTTTGCAATCATTTCATGAAGAAGAATAGTTTATGATTATCTAACCTCTCGAATTAGTCAGTTCTGCACTGACATTTTACAAAATAATATTGTTCAAATCGAGAAGATTTTGTACTTGCTGAATCTGGTCGTCGTTAGGCCTGTTCGTTTGTATTGCTGAACTGGCTGAAGTTGATCTTTTTCCCAATAGTTGTCTCTGTTCATGCCATGATGTAAACAAAGAGAATCATAGAAAAAAATCAAGTTCAGCAGGTTGAACAAGCACAAACGAACAGGCCTGTTGTGCGACTGGTGCAAGTAAGATGGCTACTTGTAGCCATCTTAGGTGCAAGTAATCAATAACGTCCCCGAAATGAGAAAACAAATTGTAAATTGTGAAAAAAAAACCGGATGAATATAATAATGATAAATTATCTATCAGGCAACTGAAATTTCTCTGATATGCCGAAATTGTAGTCTTTACAAATTGGAACTTCAAGAAAAGGTTTTCAAGTAGTTGTTCACAGTAGTGAACCTATCCTATATGTTTGTAATCACCATTCTAAGTTTTTCAATAGTTCTTCTACGAAATGAAACTTTGAGGAAAGGTTTTCGAGTAGTCAGTGACACAACTGAACTCTCATATGTTTTTAATCCACTATTTTCTGAATTTTCATACAGTTGGAAGAATTTGTAGTGCAGAAACAAAGAATCCACTACCTTGTTATAAGATGGCAAGCACAAAATTGATGTTACTGAGATAGCAAGAAAGCTGACGAGATGTCATTGAAATTGACAGATCATATTGCCAAAAATCGATGATTAGAATTCCACTTTTTCGAATCTTGCTATGATAGCAATATCTTCTCTAAAACCATATTGCTGTTTGCAAAGAGAATCGACCCGAATATGTAATCGTAATCTCAACTAGAAAAGAGAACTCACAATTTCACAATGAAAAACATTTCTGTTAACTAGGTAGTCATCTTCATTCATTCTGCCATGGCCAACTGAATTTTCACATCCTTTCCCAAATCATACTACATATATGCCATGGTTCATTTTTATGTAGAAACCACACTGAATCAGTAGTATGTGTGAAAAGTATTGCACACAACTCTATGGAAAGATCACTAAATTACTGTGTTACTGTGATGTACTGACTAATGTTGAGAGGTTTATCTCTATTCTACCCAGGGGCGGATCCAGACGATGTTTGAGGGAGGGGGGGTATATAAAGTCACCACTCAATAAGGTTAGCACGGATGAGAAATTATATAGTTACCTTCTGAGACAAATGTTTTTTCATTAAAAAACGTATGCTAGTAAACATGAAATCTTTAGTTTCCTTTCAAGTATCGAAATTACTGGTGTAAAGAAAACAGTTCAAACTATTCGGTTTAGTCCATCAATATATGTAGAATTCGGCAATAAATAATATTGGATGAAAAAAGTGAATGAAAAAATATTTGTCTTGAAATACTTGGGTACGAAAGTAGGAAAAAAATATCCCTCTCCAAAAACAAAACAAATGAAACAGACAAATATAAAAATATATGAAATAAAGAATCAAATTTTAAAAACTATATAACAAATTATAGTCTTCTATTCTTCTGACTAGCGTATTTTTGGATGATATCATCAACATTCAGACATTTAACCTGTCTTGAACCATTCGGGATAATATCCTATCTTTCAGCCTTCTGAGTGCTGAAAAACTCCTTTCAGAAGATGCAACACTTACAGGCAGGCAACATCATAGTTCCGGAAGAATGTTTATGTTATATGAAACGAATTTTTGTTACATTCCTTCAGAGCAGTTATACCATTGTCTAGTATATTTTGCTTAGTATCCCACATTTTCTTCCATATATACATTTCAGAAACGATCTTCTGAGAGGAAGTCATTTCATCATTCTCCTCAAAAATGGTCGGAAACTATTCAAGTATATTTATCATACCTTGATATGTATGTATGTATGTGTATGTGTGTGAGCGGTCCGGGACCTGACGCACTTAGGCCTCCCTTTTCGGGCCCATTGTGCACCCACATTCCTGGGATCGCAAGTCAGCCATGGAGAAGGCCGATCTCGCGAGCAAAAGACCAACTTTCTAGGCCAAATCTTTTTAACATCCTCTGGGCCCAGGATACTGCTCCCAAAATGGATATCCCTTGCTGCCACTATTGCCGGGCATTCAGTGAGGATGTGAGTAAAAGTCTCTTCATCCTCTAGGCACCATCTACATTCAGGGTCCTCCACAATCCCGATCATGCTGAGATGTTTGTTCAGGTGGCAGTGCCCTGTCAGAAGGCCCACCACCAGTTTCAGCTCCTTCCTGTTCAAAGCCAAGAGGGCATTGGTCTGTCTTCGTGACGGGTTTCCTATATGGAATTTGGACTGCCTTGATATATTTCCTCGTCTGTTTTGTTTTTTGTTATTGATGGTACACATAGGTCATCCACTGAGGAAACCGTAAGATTCTCCCTGTTAGCCAAGGGCAACACCATTATTATTATCATATATTTAGCGTAGGTCGCGGGTAGATAGCTAGCTACACTTATTTTTTTTGTCATTCAAAAAACCTACATTTATACATACCCATGAGGTTCCCGAGGGGAGGGCCATGGACCCATGCTCCCCCCTGGATCCGCCCCTGATTCTACCCGCAACAAAATATATTCAAACTTAGCAGTCATTGTGATACTAAAATACTGAAATTTGAATACTAAACCATCCCTTTGACATAGTTAATTCGTCCTTTATCAAAGGTGAAGAGAATCGACAGCGTGTGATATACGTCAATAATCTGCTTTGTCGACTCATAATGATATAACGATGAATGCATCAATCAATCAATCATATACTTCAATCGGAAATTATCGACACGAAGGTACACTAGAACTCTAACAAGACCAATTAGTGAATTCATAAAGGTTCTCGATTCATTTTTGATTTCAACCCTTCTGACATAACTTCATACATGTGGGGGATAATTGTTTTTGCTGGACTATGTAAAAAAATATGTACATTTTTAAAAGGTGAACTAATAAACTAGAGCAAATGAAAGACGATTTGGAGTTTTGAATGATATAATACATACAGTGTGACCCATTTAAAATGGAACCACCCCTGTATCTTACGTAATCGTTGGGTGAGGATCCTGAAATTTGCTGGAGTGAGAGATATACCAAAAATGCACTCTATGACCAAGTGGGGTCATCTTCAGTGATATACACTGCTCGCCAACAGCCATGAAACTACCCCAATTTCCGGAAAATGATATTAGGAGTCAAAATAGGTCGAATATCACTTCAGATTTGGAATCAGGACGCTCAATTTACTAACTATCCAAATTTTTCCTGGAAATTTTCAGTTCGGAAAAATGAAATTTTGTCGCATTTTTTATGGAAGCACCCCCGTATTTCACGTAATTGACTTTATCTTTGGACTTTCTCTTCCTCCGGCAAATTTCAGAACCCTACCTCAATAATTACGTGAGATACGGGGGTGCTTCCATGAGAAGTCAGACAAATTTTAATTTTACTGAACTTTGAATAGTTAGTAACTTGGGCATCCTGATTCCGAATCCGACGTGATTTTCAACCTATTTTGACTCCTAATATCATTTTCCGGAAATTGGGGTGGTTTCATGGTTGTTGGCGAGCAGTGTATGTCACTGAAGATGACCCCACTTGTTCATAGAGTGCATTTTTGGTATATCTCTCGCTCCAGCAAATTTCAGGATCCTTACCCAACGATTACGTAAGATACAGGGGTGGTTCCATTTTAAATGGGTCACACTGTATATGTCATACAAGGGGCTCGGTAAATTATGGATCATACTCTAGCTGATGATGAAGAAGTGCATGACATATCAGAAAACCACAGATTGGCTTTAGTAAAAACCTCAAGATTTTCGAGATATCGGAACTTATGAAAAAAAATTAAACTCATATCTCAGATCATTCATTCATGTACCAAACAAATAAGAAGTGTGTCATGTTGATTCTTATTTTTGATGAGATATCACTGAATAGTAGTTGTAACAATCGCAGAGTGCAGATTTTTTGTATCAGTCATTTAAGTGAAAATTTTCAAATTGGTAGGTGTACAGATTCAAAATCCAACTAATTTTGTGAGAAATTTCATTTTCATCTTGGTGGATCAAAGTCGATTAATTATTTCCTATGACTATGTTCATCACCGTGTAGACACATATGTCGTGTGATCAGGCGTACGTAGCATAATTAAACTACTGGATGTTCGAGAAACCAGATGAGTCGTTTAAGACAATCACCTATTTTTCAGGTTCACATCATGAAGTTATCGTGACAAGTTGGGGTGACCATGGTGGTCATTTGAAAGAAAGTTTTACTGGCATCAAGTCATCGTATCGCTGTTACGCGAAAGGCACCGTCTTGAACAGAAGAAAACCAAGCAGATACGAGATATGCACCTTTGGAACAGCTTGTAGGGGGGATCATGGTGCACCATTAGTATTCAGAGATGACTCTGACAAAATTAAACTGGTCGGAATCTTAACTTCATATGAACCCAACTGTAGAAGCTTCTCAGATTTTTACACTAGACTGATGCCATTGCATAATTGGTTCAGAGAAATAGAGGTCATAGCAAGAAAAAAATTCAGCAATTCAACGAGCTCCATAGAGACAACTACCGATTCACTGAACAAACCTCTCTATACACAATCCGGAATCAATGCTTCCAATATTCCTATGACCCACACTGGTGTTCTTATTTCGAACGATACAGGGAAACCAGCTGGACTAGCAGAACAAACATCTATTAGTGATTCCGTGCACAACATTCCTACTGGATACCATGCAGTGGAACCAATTGGACTAGCAGGTGAAGCGTCTACTAGTGAATCCATGCACAACAGCTCTACTGAATTCCATGCAGGGAAACCAACAACTGAACTAGCAGTTGAAGCGTCTACTAGTAATACCGTGCACAACATTTATACTGAACACCTTGCAGGACAACCAATTGCACTAGCAGGTGAAGAGTCTACTACTGAATCAATGCACAGTTTTACTGATTTCAATGCAGGGAAACCAACTGGACTACCAGGTGAAGCGTCTATTAGTGAGTCCGTGCAGTACATTTCTACTGGATATCATGAAGGGAAACCAATTGAACTAGCAGTTGAAGAGTCTACTACGGAATCAATGCACATTTCTCCTGATTTCAATGCAGGGAAACAAACTGGAATAGCAGGTGAAGCGTCTACTAGTGAGACCGTGCAGTACATTCCGACTGGATATCATGAAGAGATACCAACTGGACTAGCAGGTGAAGTCTATGCTAGTGAATCCGCGCACAACCTTTCCACTGAATACCATGCTTCTCCTGGAACTGGAAACAACGAAGGATCAACAACGATGATAATGTCAACTACCATTCCAACGAATACAGAATATTCAAGTGAATCTCTGATTCCTAATGAATCTCATGTAATGACTTCCAATACAGACGCTACAACAGTACCAGAAGGTCCAGATGCTCATTCATTATCCTATATGAATACTGTTGTACCAGTGGTTGTGACTGAATCACAGCCTACTGAGGCATACCTAACAGAAACTGTTACACATCAAGCTACTAAAGTTCAGGAAAATTTGACTATGAATGAATCCACTATTACAGAATCTACAATTGACAGCTCAGTTACTGCTACTGCAGGCGTCCTTGTTTCAGAAACATCAACGGTACCTTCTCCGATGGACATAAATGTTCAGCCTCGCCCTATAGATGGAGATGTAGATGGAAATAAAGATGAAGATGAAGAGGACGAAGAGGAAGATGGAGCAGAGGATGATTATGAAAATGGTAGTGAAGGAGATGATGAAAATAGTGATGAGAGAGATATTATTGAACCAGAAATATCTAACAAACCTTCAAATGTCGGAAACACGTCTGAATCCCAGGTAACCACTTCTGGATTGCCAATCGGCCAAAATTCATCTGACCAAACTATCATTTCACCTGGAACCAGTTCGATATTGATGATAATCAACCCACTGTCACCAAATGGAGTAACGAAGATAACAATCCAGAACTCACCGATGAAGGGAAGCACAAAATACTATGAGAGGCCAATTTCCATTCATTTTGGAGGCAGTTCCTCGAAATTTGTCATGGTCAACCAACCAGCAAAGAGACCTATTTACAGTCAGTATGGAAAAAGTACTAACACAATTCCGTTTGCTAGTCCACAATCTAGACCTTACATGAATCAACTCGGGGGACAAAGTTCGATTCAAATTCCATATGCTTATCAACAACCAGTAAGACCTATGTATATGTGCCTTGGGCAAAGTTACACACTGACTAGATATCCTCCCAATCAACAATCAGGAAGACCTATCCAGAACTTGCCCGGAAAAAGTTCTTCCGCCATTCTATATGGCAATCCACGACCAAGACCTATCCAAAACATGCCCGGAAAGAGTTCTTCAGCCATTCTATATGTCAATCCACAATCAAGGCCAATCCAAAACATGCCCGCAAAGAGTTCTTTTCCCATTCAATATGCCAATCCACAATCAGGGAGACCTATTCTCATCAGGCCCGGACTAACGCCTACGAATGTGCAACATATCATCAAACAATCAGGAAAAAGTTCTCCAACCATTCAATATGCAGGAAGACCTATCCGTCCTATCCAATCAGGAAAGAATTCTCCAACCATTCAATATGCCAATCTACAATCAGGGAGACCTATCCTTCCTATCCAATCAGGAAAAAGTTCTCCAACCATTCAATATGCAGGGAGACCTATCCGTCCTATTCATTCAGGGAAAAGTTCTCCAACCATTCAATATGCCAAACCACAATCAGAGAGACCTATCCTCATTCGGCCAGGACTAACGCCTACGAATACTCAATCCACTCCCCAACAATCTGGTGTGCCTTGTATAATTCAGCCTGGACCATATTCCAAAACTATTCCCTATGCCAATCCACAATTAGGAGTACCTGTCAATATGCGGCCTGGCTTGCAATATAACAAACAGAAACCAGGAGTGCCTTGTATCATTCAGTCTGGACCAGCTTTTGGAACTAATCCATATGCCAACCTACCGTCAAGGGTACCAAATATTTACAAACAGCCTACTAATGTACAAGGATTTTAACGGAAAGCTCATTTAAAATAAGCTCCAAGAATAATAAATGGGATAGAATATGTCATTGGAATATAATTCATAAGGCTACGTTCAGCGGCAGGTCGGACCATGGTCAATTCGTCTCAATTCGTTCAGACCGTAGTCAGACTATGGATCAGACCGTGGTCCACGTAGTCTCATTTAAAATGAGGCCAAGCATGGTCTAAATCGTTCAGTCCATTGTTTCCATCAGTAAACGTCAGTTATATTTGACATGAATTAATGACATGCAAATGCATACGAATTTGAAAGAATATCTTCGCGGGTGAGATAACATGATGGCCAACAAGTTCAACAGATATTGCTTTATGCCGCAGTGTAAACAGTATGAAGTTATGAAGATACAAAATGTATCGATACAGGTAAATACAACAGGTTCTCCAATCCTTGTCTTCATTGGTGAAAGCTATAGTTGTATGTCCTGTTCACCATCCACCATCGGCCAATATCTTTTTTCGATATATTTGAGATTTCAACAAGCACCATCGTTGAAAAATCAGTCTGACCATTTGAATTTCGAAATACAAATAAAATCAAATGGGAGTTCTAATGACAACTTTGACAGATACTAAAACAAATGCATAGACCTTGCATGGACCGATGTCGTTCAGAACTCCTATGCTTGTTGTGGTCCGACTACGGTGGTCCAGACCTGACGCTGAACGTAGCCATGTCAGTACATTATACAGGGTGTCCCTGAATCTTCTTCACAGAAACTTACCACATATTCCTCAGATAAAAACAATTCGATACTAGCAAAGTTACCTCAGTGCAAAGGTGCTTAGTTTGAACGCTGGACGGCTAGTAAGTTACAATTTTTAGATCGTTTTTGCTTCATAACTTTGAAACACCTCATGACATTCCACACAAATCTGGTACGTTAGCATAGCTTCATCGGACAATAGAACCCATATCATGATAATTATAAATATCATCCCATGAGCGTAGAGCTTGATTTATTCAGTAAATAATCATCTGAAACTTCTATCCCAATGGAAAGAGAGGGGTTCCAATTTGAATTTTGGATTGCGTAACTTGCTTACTACAAAAAACTATCCCTGATAAAATTCAATTACTCTCATGGTTTCGACAAAATTCGAATTTTAGTAATTTTAAGCACCAGTTGAAATTGAAACGGTATACAGATATGTCATGAAAATTGTCTGGGAGCTAAAAGGCAAAGCTCATAGCACATTCAATTTTTTTTGTCGTATAAATCTTTGTATAAGTCAGAATGATAGTGAAATATTTTCGAGAAATATATGTTAATCGTTTCAGTGTAAACTGATGCTTTGAATTTCTGAGGTCAAATTCGGTCGAAATCATAAGACCAATCGAATCAAGAACACCTTTTTGTAGTAAACAAGTTACGCAATACAAATTCCATATTCAAACCTCTTTCTTCCCATTGGCGTAGAAGTTTCAAATGTTTATTTACTGTAGAATTCAAGTTCTACGCCCATGGACTGATATTTATCATTATCATGATCACGGTTTATAGAATATGGTGTAATCCCAAAACGCAATAATGGCATATTAGTTCTCAGTTATCCACAAGATGCTGACACTTTTTACAGATTTCTCTCATGACAGAAAACAGAAAACCGCGCTTACACACCGCTCGCACCAGAAATAATATTATCATAACATTCATAACATAACCTCAATTTCAATTTCAGTCAAGATTCCGCCATCTAACGGGTAAAATGCGACCTAATATATTCCGCAATATTGAAAAGAATCCTTCTGTCAAGTAGGTCGTAGGTCAAGAACTTTGACCGAAAAACTGTAGATGTGATTTGATAGGAGTTTCTACACCATATTCTGTTCATCCTGATCATGATATGGGTTTTATTGCTCAATGTAACTATGCCAACGTACCAAATTTGAGTGACATTCTTTGAGCCGTTTCAAAGTTATGAAGCAAAATCGATTTGAAAATTGTAACTTCAGAGCCATCAAGTGTCCAAACTAAGCAACTTCGTACTGAGGTGAATTTACTTGAATCGAATTGTTTTGGTCTGAGGAATATGTGGAAAGTTTTTGTAAATACTTCTAGGGACACCATATAAGTCTATATAGTGTGTAAATAAAGTTATCATAAGATTAACCTTGATGTTTTTTTCTATCTAGTTGACAAAAGAATTGAATACATTATTACGATTGGTCCACCAGAAGCATACTGTTTCAATGACCAAGATGAATAGAGAAATTATAATGCCAGTGAATAATATCAAATAAACCAGAAACAATTCGTTGACTCCAACAGAAACAACTCTAGAACCAAGCAAGCATTCGGGTTTCCTTGGTAGCCAGAAGTCTTTGTCTCTCTTCAGTATTCCTCCAACTCTCATCATTGTCAAACTGAAATGAAAAATATCAATACAACCTCTGGAATTCATTATATAAATAATGTGTTGGAATATTGTATGTTTCTAAAATTAGTACTATTCATATTTTTGGGTATGGATATTGAACTGATTGTGTCTTAGAAAGGTTGTGTTCTCTCTAGACAAAACTTCGTTATGTGAAAAACATTAAAAATTCAAAATATTACATAATTGACGACCCATTGTGATTGCTCATTAAAATTCATTTCGTGCAATGTGCAATCGTATACGGAGAGAGTACTTCACGTTCTCTACACAGTACGCAAAGTACATCTTCGCAGCCGTTGCCGAAGCAATCCAGAACCTTCTAAATATCTATAATTTCATTCAGAATTTCACTTCAGCTATCTAGCTCAATGATTTCGACGATTGCTGAAAAAAAGGTGTACATACCATGACTGCGAAGCTTTTTGGCGACCTCAAGATTATCATGCTCGTTTCATCCCCTTTGCCTGCCTCCACTACAACCGCATCAAAAATTTCAAACGGCATTGTAGGTTGTGGTACCTCATTGGAAAGACTTTTCAATAGTTTTTTGACCACCTGCGTTTTAATTTCTGAAATCGAGCAATGGTTTTGCAATAGTTTAACGTAGGAATTATTAGGCTCGTTTCATCAATAACCTTGCACCCAATGCTCACCCCCAAGTTTATTGGGGTCGTGTCTAAACTGTTGCATTTTGCCTGTGCAAATCAAGCGACTAGTTTTGGAGAGATGGAGGAAATGAGAAAAATTCATTCAATATGGATTTTACAATGAAAAACTAGAATATTGTACACATGTTGGAGTCGTGAAAAATTCTCTCAAAAAATTGATGGTTTTCAATTATTTTCTCAATATCTCTAGGAATAGTCCTTTGATTTCAACATGGAAAATGCACAAGTTACCATAGACCTACGACCCCCATAAACTTGGAGGTGGGCATTGGGTGCAAGGTTGATGCAACGAGATAAATAATTTTCACGTTAAACTATCCACCTAACAGCCATTGTTCACGTGTTTCAGCGATTTTCTGTACAACTTCTTATGGACTATATTTTTAGACCTTTCCTTCGATATTTTGCAAACTGATCCTCCGATTTCGAGAATTAAAACACAGGCATTTACAGAATTGAATAATCTTTCCAATGGGGTGCCACACAGCCTTACTTAATCCTATACCTTTATACCGTTAGGTGGCTCTCCATATATCTCTCCATGTTCTCCTATCTTTTGTCAGTTCCTTAGTTTCTTCCGATTCTTTCTTCCTCTCTGATTCCATCATTCCATCTTCTTCTAGGTCTTTCTTTACTGTTTTTTCCTTGCACTCGCGCTTCGTATACTCTTTTCGTTAGTCTTTTCTCAGGCATTCGACACACATGGCCAAATCATCTTAGCTGTCCTTGTCTTTTGACATTTTTGATGGGGTGGCAGTGGAGGCGATGGGGATGAAACGAGCAAAGTGATTTTTACTTGAAAACATGTCCCCCTCACAATTATTCTTTAAATGTCTTGGCGATTTTCCGCGAACCATCTACTAAACGAGATATTGCGGGTGGTAAGTTTTCGAATGAACACCCGGTATAACCATAGAAAATCCTGTATGAGTACACGGAAAAAAAGTTTTGTTGCACCAACAAAATAATTTTGGTCATTTTTTTATGTTAAATTAAACACAATTTTGCGGAATCAACAAAATATATATTTATTACAAATAAGCAACCTATTCAAAGAGACAAAATAATTTGATTGAAATATTTGCTTACTTGAATAAAAGTTTCATTTTATTCAACAACATTTATAGTTGAAATAAAACAAATTTTGTTGATCCGACTTTCATCTCATTGTTCAATCAATCATATGCATTTTGTTTATTCGACAAAATTAAATCAATTTTGACAAAATTAAATTGATTTTGACAAATATATAACTAAATACAACATCATATTTTGTTGAGTCAACAATCATTTCATTGTGCAACCAGTCAAAGGTTTTTTTTTATTCTACAAAATTGAATTTATTATGACAACATTATATTTTGTTGATTCAACACATCACTATCAAGAAATATGTTGTTAAACGAATTAGTTTGTTGAACAGAACCCACAAGAACATTATATCAAACAAATATTTTGTTGAATGATTATCTAGTTGCATTTTTGCCACCTGGTGGCGATTCTTCCAACCTTCCTACGCTCGCCTCGATTGGGGTGTACATATACCTAAAACATCCGTTTATATAATTTCATCAGGCTGTCCTAGAATTTCTTATATGACGCTTATACAAGCTTATAGTCTTGAATCAACTGAGGAAATTGATCTCTAATTTTTCTCAGTTTTGAAATTCAGTTATTGGAATCCATTTTTATTATTCAGCAAAATATTTTGTCAATTCTAAATACAATTTTGTTGATCGAAGAATATATTTTGTTATTTTAACATATTCACTCTCTGAAAAACTTGAAATTTTGTCACCTGAATGAAATGTAATAATCATTTCAATCAATAGAATCGTTCATAATAGCAGCATATTGTATTATAGGAACAAAATAGTCTTAGTTTATTCAACCAATTCCTGCTGTTGATTTAAATCATCAATGAGTTGAATCAAATGAATTTTGAATTCAAAACTGACAAAAAACATTTGTTGCGGTGACAAAATATATTGTCGTGGATATATGACACTCAGCCTTTGTTGAATTTACAAAAATTTTGGAGTTTCAAAAAAAATTTGTGTGTGTATCGTTATTACCTGATTTGGAACAACTCCGTATACTCCGATCTCTTTTGCAACGAGAGTCCAACTACACCAGGGGTCACAAAATCAATCTCGGCCAAATCACAAATCGACTCTTGATCGAAAGTCCTGGCCACCAAAGGATATGCTGTTTCACCGTCGGTGTGATAGGCAAAACCTCCTTTTTTCACCATTGCTATTCCTTCTTCAGGTGACATGAAGTTCGGCTTCCCGGATTCATAAATTTTGGTTCTGTTCAGTTTTTGAATGAATGCATCATTCTTCTGTTGAAGGATATAAGTGATAGTGTATGGCTGATTCTCAATTCCCACCTTCAAGTTACTTTCAGATAGTTCTCGCACGGTTGACATCACTTTTGGCTTGGAACTCAGTAGAGAAGAAACCAGACTTGAGGTGTAATAGTTGTACAGGAGGATGGAGAGGATCAGGAGGTTCATGAAAATCAGTCTGCCTCCTAAATGAGCTGGCAACATAGCTGAACCTGTAATGCAATTGAAATTCTGTCGATAGATTCCAAGAGTACACGGAAAAAAGGATTTGTTGTATCACCATATTATTTATCTTTGAATTATTTTTGTTGGACAGAGCAATTTTTTTTTAATCAAACAGATACATGATCATTTCATGGAAGCAGTTTGTCCAGATCAAGAATGTAATTCAATTGATTCAACACTATAATATCAATTCCATCAACTAAATATATGGTTATCTCAAAAACATATTATGTCGATCCAAAATAATATCGATGTCGATTCAACTATAAACATTTTGTTGAATTGATGAAATAATGATCATTTTGATAAGGATATATCTTTGATACAACATACATCATTACGATGTAGCAATGAACTTATTTCGGATAGATCAGTTGCTTGAATAGAGCAACGAAATATGTTTTATCAATGAAATATTTCGTTCATTCAATATCAACTAAAGTTTTCGCCACTAGATGGTGATCTTTTCGCCTCATCTATGCCTGCCTCAGATTCATTATATGTATACGTGAAGCTTGATTCCTCGTGTTTGAAATATCAGCTGGATTATTCGAACTTAGGATGTTTAGCAAGCCAAAATAGCCTTGCATCAGCTGAAGAGAAGTAAAGACAGGAGATCTGTGCTACAAGCTAGAAGTCGACTAGATTCCTAGTTTTAGTTTTATTTCATTCTATTTCATTTTATTCTATTGATGTGAAATTTCAGATAATTCCCGAATAAATACTGAATTTGGTTCAACCTTACAATTTGTTGAATGGAAATACAGTTTCTCTGGAATCAAAGAAACATTTCATTGGATCAACACATTATTTCATCGAATCAACAAAATATTTCATTGATTCAACAAAATAATTCATGGAATCAACCAAATATTTCATTGAATCAACCAAATCTTTCATTGAATACACTAAATATTTGATGGAATCATTATCTAGTTTTTTTGAATCGAACAAAATGATTGTTTGAGCCAATTCAATGTCTCTTCATAAACAATTCATGGATATGCTTGATTGAATAAGATCCAGAGTTCATGCAAGACATATTCACTTGATTCAAACTAATAATTCGCTCTGAAACAAGATATAGATTTACTCATTTCAAGATCATATTTTGTCGTAATATATGACACTTATATTTGTTCCATTCTATTCAATTTTGCTTGATTCAACAATTCCTTCTTTCTGTGATATCAATATTTCCCAATAATAACTCCTTATTTTTTTCTCTCAACAAACTAATATATTATTGACATTTTTGTTGATTATTGAACGAGAATAGCTTCATAATTGTGGATTTCGAGGATCGGTCCAAAAGGAATTTCGAGTGATTCTTATAATTTGTCAACTGAGTACAACATATTATAGTTTATTTTAACAAAACTTAGATGACAGATTTTTCTATGAATTTGCCAAGACCAGACAATTTCTGTTCTTGATGGAAGTATTTCTGACAGTCATGAAATTGTATTTACCTTGCTGAGCCAAAATTGAAATTGTTATCAGGAAAGAAGTGAAGAAGCTCGTTCTGGTATTCGAATTCAAGAATCTGTTTGCGGAAAAATAGGCAAATTTAATAGCTGCACTGATCAGGAGTGCTAATCCGCTAACGGCATACCAGGTGTTCAAAGAAAACGGTTTCAGGACCTCAGTACCCGGCTTCAATGTCCCAGGATTTTTGAAGAAATAGCAAGTCCTGTGAACAATTAATATAGATAATGATTAGTAGAGAGGGATGTCATAGACTTGCCTGAACTCGAAATACGGCAATAAATAGTCATAAAATTCCATTCTCCCAACACGTAAAATTCCTCCAGCACTACTAATATCCAGTGTTTTCTCGTGCAATAGTTTGGCGACTCCTCCATCAATACCACTTGAGCTGTTACCATACCAGGCTGATGCCAACGTTAAATTGTAACTGAAACGTATGAGCACTCGAAAATAATCAAAACAGTAGGCAATCATAGATAATATGGGCATGCAGTATCTACGAGAATATCTGCTTCTTTTTTTTTCCTACCACAATAATTGTTTCTTACGTTGATCTTGACTATTTTGTGAAAAATTTGACTTACCTGAAATGGTGAGTACTTCTCAGGTTCAGGAATGATATGAAATCGAATTTTTCGAATATTTTATGTTTTATATTTCTGTATTCCTCTGCAAATTTATCTTCAGTTTCTAATGAATAGTTGGTCTGAAAATCATACCACATCATACTAAAGGCTTATTCATTATATGATAGGATAGCATAAACGATATCCATCTCTCATGAATATTTTCCAGACATACATTGAGTTACGACGTCATTATTTCTCTATCCAGATGGCAATGCATTTTTCTGTGTATAGACGTCATATTTTTCACTATTTTTTTCTCATGTCACATAACTTTATTTTCAAGAAATGATAGAGATTTCATCAATTATAATGTAATTTATGATGAAGTCATCAAAAATATCAGTAGACCAACAGAAGCTCTAAATCTTTTTAGGTTGAGAATCTGTATTCTTCTTCAGATTAAAATATGTATACACATAATATCATTCTGAATATTCAACAGAAAACAACTACTTTCCTGGCTATTTGCCACGTCAAACATTCAATTTTATGATGAGAAATGAAAATTCCCTGGAATAGGGAATATACATTCCCTACCAAATCGGATAAATGATATATGCATACATATAATTTTGATCTGAAATAGAATACAAATTTCCAACTTCAGAAGATTTTGGTTTCAAAATCCTATCGTGTGTGTTCAATAGATATAATTCATATATCCAGGAAAGTAGTTGTTTTCTGTTGAATGATCCGAGGAAGAATTGATATTTTCATCACATAAAGAATGCGAATTCTCAATGCATTTAAAAGTGTTTAAAAGTGTTTTTAACCGCCAGCTTAGTTGCAAAGCAACCCTCGAAAGTCAGAGACTTGTGTGAGTTAAGAAGACGGGGACCTTAGCTTTTTAAGTGTCATCCGAAGCACTACTCGGCTGGTAACCGTGGACAGTCCAAAGGATTGATATCTAGGTACCAAGAATGTTGGGTTGGCCACCTATCTCCTCCCGCACAACGAAACTACCGAAAATTAATTCAGTGCTCGCGCCGGGGATCGAACCCGGACCGCCTGGGCAACAGCCAGCGACTCTACGCTCACGGCCACCAGCCCAGTTATTTCTTTATATTAGATAACATATATTTCCATTTTTTCATGTTTATAATTTATCTGAGACTATTCCCTTCCAATAGTTCCACCCAATCAAGTAGTTCAAAGAAAGAAGGTAATATCAAGCTTTTTTTTATCGCTTGGAGCGCACGAAAGGGAATCCCTTTAATGTTCAAAGAACATCGTGCGTTCCTAGGGAGGATAGGGAATTTGTTCCAACATTTACGTGATCACTGTAGGAAATTCATGAGGAGTGACTTATTTTTCGTTAGTTAAAATAAGAGAGAAGTTTCTATGATAAAATAACTAGAATAGCTTGGTTTCCAAGATACAGGGTGTTAGAACTGTATTTTGATTCATGTTTTTTGTAAATAATTTTACGAAAAGTGATTTTATTATAAAGATAAGTAGGGCATAGAGTAGTAGAATGTAAAGCTCTTCTTTCTGTCATATTTAGAAATCGTAAAGCTACCAACGAATGAGTCACGTGGTCCCTTTTCTTCAAACGCACACAGGTATTTTGTCTTTGTAGTCCTTAACTGGTTTGATTTCAGCAGGCAAGGGCCATACACAGTATCCGCATAGTTTGCGTGCGATTATATACTATAGATTCACATAGTAGGATTCTCGTATTTTTATTCAACAAATCCCTAGTGGCATATATCGTTTACAATCCGAAGTAGGCTTTCTTAGCAAAAAGTGAGATATGCGCACTGAATTTTAGCGAATCATCAATGAGCAGTTCTAAGTGTTTTGCACTTGTTTGAGTTGTCAAACGAACCTCATTCATTTGGATGTCAAGATTAGGCAAGCATCTTTTTTTTGCGGCTTTTCTTCCAAATAGTAGAACTTCAGATTGTGTTGGGTTGATCGATAGGCAATATTCATCAGATGGTGCTCGAAGAGATTCTAAATCATCATTCAGGTTGTTACACACATTGTTTAGAACATTTTCAGAAAAAGAACAGTGACGTAGAGCTTTGGTAAACTGTGAAGTGTAAACTACAAAAAGCAACGGACCTATAATCGAGCCCTGGTCCCCGATTCTCGACTTCAGTTGAATTCATTCCAACTGGTAAAGGTTCGTATTCCCGTGGGAATCTTGAAGAGTATTCTCGACCACGATAGGAATGCTATTCCCCAGTGGAATTGAAAACACGGTATGTCGGTGATAGTTTATGTGCTCAACCAATCAGATATTGATATTTTCCAGGGATATTTTTGTTTTGATTTACAACGATACAAAGATTTCAGTTGGTAGTGGTGTATGCATGGTGAAATTTAGGTTGTGTATAAAAACAATTGCAAAAGAAAGAATTGGGGGTTTCTGGAAACATTTTCTTCATAAGGAAAGAAAGCAATTATTCTCTAATCATGGAAAAGAGAGAAAAAAAGTGGACATATGTCTGAATGTCTATTTCGTACCTGAATAAATTGTTATTTAATTCTTTTTGAATTTCCTCTCAGAACTACAGTTAGTTTGGTTATTTACTATAGAAAATAAATCAGATACAAAAATATACCATTCATGTAGAAAGCTGCTCATCTATGAATTGGTTCAGTGTGTTTGAAAATCGTATATGATGAGATCTACATTCAAGAACAGCACAAGTATTAATTCATTTATTTCGATAAAAAATAATCAAACAAAATAATTCCAGATTATTTGACGTTGCGACCTCCTTCCTTCTTGTAAATCAGCATTGTCCATGTAATGTCTTAAGCACTTTAATTTTTTGGCAGTGCTGATTCTCTGGTAGGACGTGCTAAAAAATTATCCAAGTTTTGGATGAGATTCAGTGCTAAAGGTTTAGTTAGTCTGAATAACTTTAAAAAATGTTTATCTGATAACAGATCAAATGGATCTCCATTTTGAAAATTTGTCCAAAAATCTCTTCCTTGGTTTCCGGCCATTTCTTCAGCCATTTCAACAATGTCTTGTTGAACCAGAAGTATCAGCTCATCATGTTTAGATAGTTTGATAATATACTTTTTATATCATACCTAGTACAATGATAATTCCAACCTCAAACTGGACTAAAAATCCATTGGAATTTGAATTCGTGTGGAGAAACACTAAGTGAATATATACCCCTGAAATTCATAGGACCACTTTCCAGCGACAAATGTCGAGAAAACTAAATCATAATTCCTATGAGAATTTGATCACTTTTCCCATGGGAAAAACGTCGGGAATCGAGCTCGATGGGGAACTCCTGATGAGCGTATATACTAGTGGATTCCCGAACACGTGTTCTTGAATATAACTGCTTGCGAATTATGAAAATGACTTAGAGAAGAATAAAGAATGAAAACAAAACTTTAATATCCTGTGTCTTGGAAACGGAGCATATTTTGAATTTTCTCTCAATAATAATGAAGTACCCCAAATATACGAATAACTTACAGTACTTCCGCTTCTTAAAAGAACTCCGGACAAATTCTTTCTTGATTCATAAAATGATAGCATGTTTCGACAGTAATGTAATGTTCCCTCCAAGAATTGGCCTATTCTGTTAATGGTTGTATCAACTCCGGTACCCAGTTTGAATATTTCGAATATATTATAATGATTAGATGAAATAGAAAAGGCAACATGCATATCCATGTCAGCTCTCAGTTCTACTCCACTGAATATATCTCTTATTTCTGTTCGATAGTCACTCTTGTTTCCATGATGTATGATCAACCACCTGTGAGTGAATCTGAATTTTCCTCGTTTGGAACTCTAGAAATAGGAATATTATTTGGTGTGAGATTCACAGAATCTTATTGAAATATTTTCAGAATATTCGAGCAATCAAACGAAAGTAGAATGAAATAAATAACTCGAAAAACTCACATTCACTAAGATCTCTTTGTACGCTTCACATGTCGTATCTAAGACATATCCAGGACTATTATCATTATATCCGTTGAGCCAATCGTTGTCTCCTTGGTATGATAAAAAAGTCGTCCTGATTGATAGGGTTCGAAAAACACGTTTTTGTAATCCAATTTGTTCTGAAATAGTTATTTTTTGAAATGCACTTTGGTCGTTGAAGATTTCAACATCGATATGATATCGCCAATCATGAATATTATATTACCAATTAATCACACATAATATAACTGAAAATGACGTATGAAATTTTCAATGAAATAAATGACATGAAATGAGATATGATCTAAGTAAAGATTCCGAATGGAGAATTTACCTGATTTTTTCCAGCAAACAAAAAATGAGCAGGATGTCAACCTGTGTTCTCTGAGAAAATATATTATAAGATCATAAGTGTTATTATTCAGACATCGTATGCCAACCAGTCCTAGAATGAGAATTAAACAGGGCTTCATCATGAAACGATGCAACGAACTATTGATATTATTTTATGGTTCACCTCAATTCAGAAACCTCTTTATGCATTCTCTTTGAAACGCCAATTACTAATGCACGAGGCGTTTTTTGAACATCTTAAAATACTGCTCGATGCTCTAACCAATCACAGAGTGTCCATAATCTATGGACCAGCAAAATATGTATCTCGTTAATATCAGACCCTATATCTAATATGTTCATTTGAGATGTGTTGGAGGAGAAGTGGGAGACAAAAATAATATCAGACCCTATATCTAATATGTTCATTTGAGATGTGTGGGAGCTACTTCCTCTTGGGTTTTTTTCCAAAGAAAGTTGGTGACGACGTTGCCAAAGGCACTGCTGACTGGAAATGTTTAAAAAAGAAACAGTTCAACTAGAAAACCAGAACCGTCAAGCAACAATTTCTGTTGTACCATCAGCTGCTTTCCTCATTACAAAGGCAATCTAGGAACCTCCACATGATAGGAAGAAGCGAAAAAATATAATACAGAATGGAAATATTTCTTCCGATGTATTGCTAGACAGATGAGGTCTGAATTAATGACAAAAAACTTGTCTGGGACTGTGAAGGGAGTCTTCAGAAATTCCCAATGAGTAAGGTGTACAATTGACGGTAAAATTCCACATGATTTCATACATAAAGTAAGAGATGGTTCTCTAGAAATACCGCATGAATATTTGATTGAAAGGAATAGTGGGAGGAAAGACCAGAGAAAACAATTGAATTTAACTCTATTTAATTGAGGGCAAGTGCCTACTCACTACAGTGTCTGCCTATACATCTATATTTATATCAGAGAAAGAATTATTGCACACATATAATTTGCAATCACTCTCTGACGAACACTAACAACATCATACAGTTATTATGGTTGATAGCTATGGAGGTACACGGAGTTGAACTGCTTTCTTCTGGAATATTTGTCTTCATTGTCCAATAATCTGAACCAAATCATCTCGACAGCTAGCGTGAGTAAAGAAGTGACCATGCCTGCTACAATTATCACGTATACCAAAGCTAGTTCCTTCATTCCTACTGCTACCACTCTGGCACTCAATACACACTCGGGTTTTCGGGGATTCCAAAATTTCTTCTCTCTGTCGAGTATTCCGCTAGACAACATCTTTGTCAAACTGAAAGTTCGTGAAGAGTTCAATTTCGATCAGTGGAACACCTATAGCTTTGTTGAATTCCGTTTCGAAATGCTTACCTGATTTTCATTAGTTCCGAGTACTGTGAATTTTTCTGGAGCATGAATCCCAAATAACCTGGAGTAACGAAATCAATCTGAGCCAAATCACAAATTATGTCATCTTCATAAGTCATGGCAATCAATGGATACGCCCTGATAGCGTCAGTATGATAAGCGAATCCCCCTTTTTTCACCAAAGCAATTCCATCCCTTGGTGAAAAATAATTCGGTTTTCCAGTTTCATACAATTTCGTGCTATTCAACCTGCGTACGGCGTCATCATCTTGCTGTTGCAGAATGTAAGTAATTGCGTAAGGGGTGAATTCTATCCCAGCCCTTAGATTACTTTCTACTAGCTCTTCAATTGTAGTGAAAGAGTAGGGCTTACTACTGAGTAAGGAAGATACCAGACTGGAAGTGTAGTAGTTGTAGAGCAGAATGGAGAGTACGAGGAGGTTGAGGAAGATTAACCTACCTCCGATTTGTTTTGGTAATATATGAGATCCTGGAATAGAAGGTAATAAACTTCTTATGCAAGAATAAGAATAGAAGACACGAACCTTGTTGGGCAAAAATTGAGATAGCTGTAACCACAACTGTGACAAAACTATATTTGACATTGTAATTGAAGAAGGTGTACTCTATCCAAAGAGCCATTTTGATGGCGAAGCACATTACTAACGCTATTGCTACTGCGGCATACCAGGTTTGTGTTGTGAATGGCTTCAACACACCTAGACCAGGTTTAGCGGTTCCTATAGTTCGGTAGAAAAAACAATTCCTAGAAATCGAAGTGGAATAATTATCATGTTCAGAAGTTATGCAGAAACATTGTAATCATTAATTATTGAACTGGGCAAGATGAATGATTCATGTTCTTATGTAGTAGAGCATATGATATGAGAAAGCGATTTGCTCACCTGAATTCAGTGTATGGTAAGACGAAATCGTAGTAATACACTCTGGCTGGTCTTAAGATTCCTCCAGCGCTATTGAAATCGACAGTATCATCAAACAATAATTTTCCGAATCCTGCATCATATCCGTTGGTAGTGTTGCCAAACCAAGCAGTGCTTAAAGTTGTGTTGTAACTGAAATAGTTGGCTTGCTTATTATGGCACATTTACTTTAGGTTTTGTTTAGATGTATGATAAATTGATATTCATCATATAGGGCGTGGAAAGAAAATTCTGAATTGAGAAAACCCAATCACGATAGGTCTGTAAAATAAAAAAATTCCATCGTTCAAGTTTGAACTCCTTGATTGGGAAAGAGCGATGCAAGAATTCGTCTACCAATCTGATCGCAATAAAATGCATTTTGAAACGTACCCCCGTATATCAGATTTATGGTTCATGATTTTGGGTTTAGCGACAACATTTCTGTTTTCCACCAAACAAATGCATTGATAATTGTGTGATAAGCATGTGAATTGTCCTTCTTCTTGTGATGTTTCTGTGTGAGAAGTTAAATCTTCCGATCTATTCCCAAATTCCCATATTCAAATCATTATTGGTCGCAATAAATAACGTGATACATTTCTGTCATGAAAAATATTCCACAAATTGCAATACTTTTTTTTTTCTACAAACGCTTAACAAAGTAGCCTTTGACGCACAAAGCACAAAGTTGACGTTTTCCCAGAAATGTCATTCTTTGACAGCATTTGCGTTCGTGAGCGGAAATACTGAAAAAACGCTCGCACATCTCTGTAAGCTATACTTATCTGTTCTTGAAAACCCCCAATTCTTTCATGATGGAAAATAGTGACAGTGAATCATCAAACACACCTCCTGATATAGCAGGAAGCGCATAAGAGTTTGAATCTCTTACCGGAAAAATCAAGGAAGAAATATAAATTACAATATGATAAATTGGTGCAACTCCGAGATGGTGAATATGTAAGCGAGAAAAATCCAAAACATTCACCGCTGAAGATATATACCAACAAATTTCTACAAGAAGCTCCCGATGAAGCATATCTGTTGAAATCGATGAATTATACTTTATATTTAAACTCTTTGTTGTCATCAGAAAGCCAATGTATCTTTATTTTAATGCATCAATAAGTAATGTTCAATTTGATTGCAGAGTTTATCGTACTATGGCTCAGAGGTCTGAAGCTCAGGTTGCCACGCAGGTGGTCCAGTTTCAATTCTCGGTAGGCCCGAATTTTTTTTTCTGGCTTGTCAGTTATTTCAATTTTTCTTTTTTTGTTTCCTTTGGACATATGGGATAATATTGATAAGAACTTTCTCAACTATTTCAATCGCTAATTCTTTCAGGGCAGTTATTTCCAAAAGCTGCGTTAGTAGAAAAAATCTTCTGTGTATTTCGAGCACAAAGTGTTATTGCCGCTCTCCAAAGATTACTGCGCTCCGCTCCGCATCGCGCGGTAACTTTCTTTGTCGAGCGGCAATCTATCACTTTGTGCTCTGAATACACAAATAGCTATTCATTTTCACAATGACACTATATCATTTTAGGTGACTTGAAGAGAAAGTTTTGAAAGTTCAAACAAAACAAATTGAAGGTATAGTAATATTCGAATATTGGAGATTTCATTTTGCAAAAATACTAGGCAAATAAGATGAATAAAATATAATTCCTACCTGAATGAAGCTGAAATTGCTCAGGTATAGGTTCCCTGAGAACTTATATGTTGTGGAATATATCGTGATATTGATATTATGATGATCTCCACTTACTGAAATTGGTGGATACCTATCAAGTTCCTATATATCTGAAAGTAAAACTTTCCCTGATTCCCAGTTTCGCTGGTTCGATAGTTGATTGCAAGATCCTCATCCGTGTCGAAAGAATAATCAACCTGGAAAAGTACGTATGATTTATTGTGGGTTATTCATATTGCTGATGAGCAATTGTGTGTTTTTGGCCTCAATTTTTTATAGCTGATGGAAGCTTAGCTTTATGGTTTCTTAGACCAAGGAATATGCCACAAATTTGAAGGATTCAATCACTATCTCGGAAACCAGTTTAGACAAATTCAGCAAGAAAAACATCGCCGTGGCACGCGGTCCGTTTAAACTTTTTGAAGGGAATATTTGAAGAAGAAAATATTTGAGTATCTCACATTAACATGGAAACATCAAATGTTGAATGATATTTCAAAAATAGCCTTTGCCATTCCCATCATAATCAATATATAAATTTATTGGTAATCTTGAAACCAATACCATGGGTAGATCGACATTGTACCTAAACGATGAATAGTACATGGGCTTAAACAAGATCATAGGTCTAAATGTGTGTATTTAGATCTATGAAAGAATATACCAACGAAATGCATTATATTATAGAATTAGGTACCTATAAATCAACAACTGGAGCGGAAAACATTATAGCTATACTACAAAAAACTCAATTCCTACCGTATTCGTGTTTCTGATCAAAACACCTGACATATTTTTTCTTGCTTCATAAAACGTTGCGTTTCCCATAAAACTGAATATTTTATTTCGGAAAATCCCTACTTCTCTGACTACAATGTCAACTTCGAGTCCTAACTTATAGACCTCGAATATTTGGTAATAGCCTGTTGAGTCAGGTATAGCAACCTTCATATTCATATCAGCCCTTAGTTTGATACCTATGAATAAGTCTTTTATTTTGCTCGGTATAATTGACTCATCATGGATCAGCAGCCAACTATATATGAACCTGAATTTCCCAGTAGCTGAACACTAAAAAAAATCATATTCTTATTGTCATGAATACAAAAGATTTTTGAGACATTTTTGTAGGTACATTTACGGAATCTAACTTTTTCACCTGCTCTAATATTGCTTTTGATTGCATGGAAGTTAGATCCAAAATATAACTGACTCTTCCATAAGCTTCATTGCTTGTTTTACAAATTCCTGAATCTTCAAGTGATGGAAACGCTGTTCGGATGGATAATCTAACGGTTACTAATTTTTGTAATTCATTCTTTTCTGAGAACACACAAAATAACGCAAGACAATTAAATATGTGTGATTGGAATTCTAATCGTAGAAAAATAGGCATAGGAACATTTCTTACACCAGTAATATTTCATGGCTTTTGTGTCAAAGCATTAAGTATTGCAAATATATCTAACTATTTTTTGATCGACTCAGAAATTGGTACCATATACTCACCACATTTACTTCTTGAAACCAAGAATATACATGCAGTTTGATTATTCTGTGCAAGAAATTCCAAAATCAAATCATTAGAAGCAGCCGTTTGTACTATAACAATTAATACATGGTAAATTCTCATCAAATTCATCTCGTATGTATATACTTGAAGGAATTGAACAGGATAGAATTGAAGCTCAAAATGCTTGAAACCATAATGATTTCGTATGGTCATAATATCAGGGAAATAACTTCAATGTTTCGATGTATACCCATAAAAACCGAATGGATTTTAATTGATTCATGAGATCTCCAATTATTTTGCCATCATATCCATAAAACGACATATCAGTACACTTGGTATGTATTAAGTTTTTTATTAAATTTGAAATATATGTTTTCCCATAACATTTATCGACGCTGAGTGTTCTTCAAAATATCAGAGATGCATAATGTAGCATTACATTTTTTCATACGACTACTACTTTTTATAATTATTATGTTGACCGTTCTGGTTAATTGTCTTTTCAGACTGGTTGATATATGATTCTTGGTACATAAAAATATTCACTGGACAATTATCATATTCTTCCTATTCCTTTTCTCCCGTATGAACCCATTTCTTTTGCTTTGTCTCAACCAGTTTTTCTGAGAAAATCAATATGAAGATTTGATTGGTATTGATTTTTTGAGGATCTTTTAATCATATTTCTCCAATTGTTTTTTTTTTCAAAGGTCAGGTTAGGTTAGTCAATGTGTATCAGCCATTTTCTTTATCTCACCATTTGAAATCTCGTTGCTGACAAAACTCACATGAGTGCAGTCGGCTTCGGCATATTTTTTGATGTTAACTATTGACTCAGTTTTGAAATACTACAAGCTTTTTCATAAGTTCGTTTTCTAAAACGCTTCAGACGAGGATTTTAAATAACGGCTACCCTGTATGAATTGATTCATTTCATATCTAGTCCATAAAAGAAGTTTCAAACAGAGCTGTCCATCAAAACATTGAATTATTCAACGTTATATTATCGAGGCACGAGTCCAACAAAATTGATGGAAGGCTATTAAATCTTTCTATGAATAATGCGATATCTGTTGCAGGACACACTGGTTTCGATAAACTCTTGAAAAGGTGTGGTAGGTAGTTGAAACTCAAAACGAGATTATGGTACCAGTTTTTCAAGGAAGTCGAATAAAAATCAAGTGCAAGGTTGTAACGACTGGTTTCATCGAGGAGAAACGTTGAACCCACCTGAAGGCGACTGAATTTAAGATCGCAGCGCCAAAGTTGCCGGTTGTGACTATATGAAAGTACATTGTTTTGAAATGGTTCATTTGCTTGTGTGTATAATTTCAATTTTTTTATTGTGATTTGAGCAAAGAATACTGTTTATTTGTGTACTCGAGGAAGCTTTTCAGCAGATATTGTTCCACAACCTATGAATTCATGAGATCCGTAAAATAAAAGTGCCCCAATTTGAGGTTACTCTGGTTCGCATTTAATTTCCATTCAGAAGTGAAATAAATATCACAAATCAAGAGGAGTGAACATGATGTTCACAAAGGTATTCACATAGGTAAATCTCTGGTAGTAGTCCATGCTCAAATTGAAGGTGATGAGATAATTAAGAGAACAAACTCAAAGTCTCGCTCCAAGTAAATTATAATCAAATCATATATGCTACATGTTTCGACTCCTAGGAGTCAGTCGTGCGATCTTTACCAAATTTGTATTGGTATGAATAATCAATAATATGACCAGTTCTTCAGAGACAAACATTATTTTAGACAGTGTTGTGCATTTTTATTGAAATGAATAGGTGTCATTTTTTTATTAAATAATATTAGGCATTTTTCCACAGGAAAACTGACCTCATAATAATATTCTTCATGGTTTCAAACCCACATTATGTGGATTCTCATAAAATGCTTATGAAGGGTTTCAGAAAAACAGGCACATCTAAACTGCATCTTTGCGTACGTAATAATTATTTACTCGGAAACGGTGAGTTCAACATGAAAAAGTATAACCCTTTTTTCCTTCCAAATTATGATTTTCCACCTACCGGAGCCATTAAACGTTCCAAAATTCGTAGTTGATTTGAAGTCACTATTTATGCGAGACTGGAATTGAAAAAAATGAAGCCAATCCTGTTAATTCGGAATTAGATGATTTTTTGCATATGGGGGTTTGGAAGCATAGAGAACAATAATATGGGGTTAGATTTTCTGTGAAAAAATGCCTAATATGATTTTATGGAGAATCGACCCCTTTTTATTTCAATAAAAACGCACGGCACTGTCCAAAATAATGTGCATTTTTGTAAAACTGATCATATTGATGGTTATCCATACCACACCAAATTTGGTTGACTAATAACTGAGATATAAAAGGGGGCCGTTTAAAGTGAGACACGCTGTATATTCCGGGCTTTTATGGGCCTAGGCGTGTTACTTTCATGCTACGGTTCATAAAATCCTATTTAACGCCCTTTATTCATAAATAACTATCATAACATTCAATTGTGTATTATCGAAAGTTAGTTGAACTAGAGAGGCACTAACAACTGTCACTGTCACTTTCGGAAACCACGTTGAAACATTGAGTAAAATCTCCAGAATTTGTCGATTAGCCAGTTATATCTTAATTCAATGATTTTCATTCTGAAAGTGCGATAAACACAATGCTGGATCTAATTTTTATTAACAGACGAAAAGTTTCGCGAGCTCATATCAGTCAACTCTGTATTATGCCATTTGACCATCCTGTATATTTTAGATAACTAATTCTCAAGATTTTCATGAGAAGTTGATTATTCATGATGTTGTGCTCGTCTCGTCATCTATACCGTGAAACATGTACTAAGGTTTGGTCGTCAATATTTTGCTACGTGAAATTGCAGAAAATTCGTGAAATTTTCCTACACTTCTGGTATCCTGTAGCAAGAGCTGAATAAGTGTAGGATGAGACAATGTTCCTGTGACAAGAGACAATTATCCCAATTGACTGAAATTCCATTCGAGAGAGATTTCTGAACGTATGAAAAACCATATGGAATTCTCAGAACAAATTCTATATCATTACATATTCCGACAGCGCAATATTATTCAAATCAGGATTCGAAGCGAATCTATAAGGTCAATTCGCATTTTTAAACCCTGTCACACATTCATAAATATGGCGAATTACTCAATACGCAATCCCCAAAATTCTAACTGCAATGTGCTGTTTCCGAAACGAAACTGAAGACGTTCTTCTTTTGAATACAAATCATAGCCAAATGCAGTCAAGACCAGCAGTATTGCTGCAAGATTTCATAACTCACAAGGTGATGTGAAGGGATCTACTGACTTAAATTGATTATATAAATTACTCGCATCAAATCACAATCATCAGTTCAAATTTGTTCAATCGGCAAAGCAATACAATAACCCAAATCAAAATGTCTCCTTTGGTAGGTATATCAAAGTTTCTAGATTTATTCATAACATTTTCTACTCATAGGTGTACACGACTCATACTCTGATTGATTTTTCAGATACTTACCATAGCTGTTGCAATTTCTTGCGTATTTGCTGATCCCAATCCAGACGCTGTAGTTGCTGCAGCACCAGTTACTGGCGCAGTTGTTGCTCCGTTAACAGCTGCTCCTTTGGTTGCAACGGCTCCCATAACAGCTAGAAGCTACCAAGTATTCGCTCGCAACTATAATGCCTTAACAGCTCCTCTAGTAGCTGCCTCTCCATTCGTAGCTGCGTCTCCTGTAGCTGCTCCTCTGCTTGCCAATGCAGCGTCCCTGCCCGCTCCTCTGATAGCGGGCGCACCCATCGTAGCAGCTGAGGCTTCGCCAGTTGTGCAATCCAGAACCTTGTCTACTAAAACAGAAAAAAGTACTTTGGAGCCATCCAGGAATGACCAACCCGCAAGGTCAGCTGTGCAAGCTGGGGATGTGGAATCTAGGAAAGAAACGTCGCCAAGGAGCAATAATGTAGCTTCTGCTGCTGTAGTTGCAGCTTCACCTGCAGCTGCATCACGATCTGCCGTGGTCTCTGCTCCTGTTGCACCTCTGCACGTTGCGAGACAATCTGTTATTGCTGCCCCAGCAGCTATTTATCCTGGAGCAGCTGCATATACTGCAGCAGCTTATACGTCTTATCCTGCTGGAGTTCCTATTGTATCTTCCTCATACTTTTCCTCAGCGTTTTCCACTTCTAATTATGTGAGATTCATCTGATTTGTGAGAAAGTGTAAATAAATGTAAGTTCAAAAGGACTAATTGTGTTTTGATGCCTTATGATGACCTATAATGAATATATTATTAACTGATCCTTCAATTTCCTCAACTCCCAAAATACTTCCTTGGTAAAATATGCTGTTAGGAGCGTTTCACTTCAAAATAATACCAGGGGTTTATAATATCAATGAGCTATATTCCAGCTTTTGCAGGTGAAATGATCATTTTCACAGTTTGTTGGATAAGATTATGAGACAAAAATGATTTGAACAGCATTTTAGACATATTGGCTACTCAGACACGAGTCAGGAACTCTTTCAAAACTATAGGTACACCAATTTCTAGATTCGTATAGCAGAACCTTAGGAAGCAAGCACTTTCGGAATATGTTATTCCATGTTTCTGATTCTGTATTGTATTGTTTTGTATTATACTGTCTATATAAATACTTGTCTCTGTGTGTTAAATTTTAAAGTAAAGTTTTCAAAATCTTGTTTTCAAACTGTAACGAATCTGTGTCCTTGAAATTTTTAATCTGTATAATATATTGCATTACTTCAATATTCTAAAGCTCTACCTGAATCATAACTTGTCACAAACATCTCAAATTGTAACGTGATCAAATAAATCTACTCTATACATACGTATATCAACCTAACAAAATTTGGAAAAATGGATTCTATGTATTCTTGGAATATGAACCTTATATTTGAATGAAATGAATGTCAGAAATTGAAATTCCCCTGTTACACTGTATGTTTTATATTGTTTTCATCGAATATAGGTCAACCCCTTAATCCATAAATAATGGCGTGTTCAAGAATGTGGATTGTGAAAATCATAGTCATTATAAAATATATATAGGCTTAGTGGATATCGACCACGAAATTTTACCTCATATTCTAATCTACCCTAGAATCAGCCAGGCCTAGAAATATACATTATGGTAATGTGACAATGGTAATAATAAAAAATTATTACCTGAAACCCAAATTGCATTTTGATGAGGTGTGCACGAACCATTCTTCCACATTATACATAAAATAACGAGCTATACAAAAATATGAGCATGTTATGTTGTTATCTTCGAATATATTGGAATCAAAAATTACTATTAGAACATGCAAAATTATATTTTATGTTCGGAAATCATAGTTTAATTTGGCAGTATTATATGCCTATATATTTGGTCAATTCAGTGTGGTTTTTTTAAGTATAAGATTATTGAAATATGCTTCTAGTTGGATTTCGTATTGTTCAGTAGTTTCCTAGGTTTGAGTCTGAAAGTTGTTGTTCGATGGCTTTAGCCTCAAAGATTTCCCATTAACTCATCATGCATCAAGGACTTCAATATACAGGATGATTCAAAATTTTATGCCAATATTTCAAGGACATATTGATGGGATCAAAATAAGACGTTTAATTCATATAAACATTTGTCCTTCAATACACCCCCTCTGAGCTACATCTACAGTAAGTTATGTAAAAAAAAGATGATCATAAATTGTGACTAAAATAACAAACCAAATCTTCTCAAAATTGGCATTCCCCTGTCTTTTTAGACACTTCATTTTCTTTTTGCTACACAAATGATGTAAACCCAGTTTTGGCCCAAATTTTATGTTTAAAGAAAGTAACTCTGACTATGAATAAGATGATCTTGTGGGTCATAAAAAATGTGAGGATTCGGTTTCTTGCATTTTTTTCATACAACTAACCGTTTTTTAGAAGATCGTAATCATCGTTTTCGAACGCAATGGGTTGAACGCTTGCATACGGAGGTGATCGTATATCGCATGTCGGAACGCAATTGAGATTGCTATTTCAGAGGCGTATAGTACTGGAATACTTGCATTTTTTTGCCAACTTACAGTGGCTGTAGCTCGGAGGGAGGGGGGGGATTTCAGGTCACATGTTTATAAGAAGAAGAAGTCTTATTTTGATCCCAACAATACGCTCTTGGAATAATCACCGTTTATAACGACGTGTATAGTTTATAAAAAGGAAACAACTTTTATTATTTTGTGAAGAATAACCCGTGGCCATCCACTGCAATTATAAAAGATACGGCTTATGTATTGTGTATATCTCAGTACACACCAACGGTAGAAGTGAATATTTGTTATGTGATAATGCTGGTTGTTGAGAAATATGAGAGATATGTATTGCTTGTCGGTATATAACTTTATCAAGAGCTAGCGTTTTCAAAAGGTGCCAAATTCAATTATCGAAAAAGAGTATTTTTAACAAGCATTATTGAAACATGAAAAGATCAATATGAAATAGGTACGCGGCGAATTTTATTAGTGTGTACCACCAAAGATTAATGAAATAGATAATCTTCTGTATAGTCTATGGTACCACCCCATTTGCAATCTCTGATTCCATAAATCAGGTCGAAGGAACAGAGACCTTGGCAGAGATTGCTATCATTATAATATCACCACCGATAAAAAAGAAATCACTTTCCCCAACACGACATCGCTAACTCAAAATCAGTGGCATTACTAGACCAAGTTAAACAGGGAGGTATATATTTTCTAAAGTATTACAATTTTTTGGAAGATCAACTAAATATTGAGGACTATTATAGGTGATTTTCTTCTCCATACTGATCTATTGCCGTAGAGTGGCCAGGCCGTTACCATCGAGACTATATCACGTGGGTAACGGCACAGTTAAAATAATACAAATATATGTATTCTTTTAACTGTGGTAACGGCCAGGCGCCTACGCGAATACAAGAAGAGGGAAAAAATGGGGGTAACCCTCCCCCCCCCCCAGACGATCCAAGAAAATTCAGTGTTCTAATCAAAATTAACATTGAGATTCCCAGAATGAATCTAAATACATTCAATGCGTAGGTACCTAACTATAGTATATTATAATCTATTTATTTTTCCAAAAAACTGAAAAATGCCAAAACTACAGCGTGCAAGGTCATTTTTCTTATATTGAAAATTCAATTTATGTATATAACCCGTAAACCGCTGGATTTTCTCATTATGAAAGCGGTAAAAGTTTGCCCTAACTTTTCCAGTGACAAATCGGACACTCAACATTTGAAAGCAAAACAACCAAAATGACAAACAAATATTTGATGGTGTTTATGCAAATTTTTCTCAAACTTGCTTCGTCAGAATAGTATTCAATATGTGGAAATGTCGGAGTGAGAATCTTCGAGTTGAAATTGAAAAAACCATCAACAACAACAATAATATGATCTACGTATTCATTGAATCGTCTAACAGTCAAGCAATTTTTTTGAGAAGAAGTGAACTTGAAAGTTTACTTGAAATTTATAATTTGAAAATGTTTTGGCCATCAGCAAATTCAATTGTCCAGGTGAATGAATCAAACTGAATTTGATCTTAACGATCAATTCAAATTCATTTGATCTTGAACAACAATAACATTTCGCCTGCGGCGCTTTTTCTTTCTCTCTGTCAGTCCACGTCAAGAATTATCCTCTCCCCTTGAAACCTGTATACGAGCCTGAGAGTGGCTGTATAGTAGTTTTTTTTATGTAGATATACTCAGCAGAAATATACATTCAGACAATTTTCTTCTAGAAACTTTCTGGATCATCCATACTGAGAAAACTACAAGTTTCTGTTCTTCACGTTTAAAGCAACTCCGGCATCGAATATCGGATTATGAATCAACAAATGATCACCTACAACTACTTTGTTTTACTGAATTATTTAAAGGACCATCATACGTAATAGGCTTCTATCTTTTGTACTATTATCTTCCATTCACAACTTTTCTGTCTAACACTTCAACTCCATAAACTTGCTCGATTGAGTCGGAGCTCAAAATTTGCGTGTAATGATTAGCGTTTCGCTACGCTAATTTACCAAAAACTTCGTATATAATTGCGAGATGTTCCTTTGCCCTGTTTGAATTGATTTACTAGTTTGTCCTATATATGTTGGGCACAATCATTTCCACCAGTTTTTCAGATCATTTCATTGTCAGTATTTCTGACTTTAACCCCTTCAACCCTCTGGTGAGCCCACTGGTCGTGATGGAAAATCCCGAGCGAACGTTGTCGAAAGGGTTGTTCACCTCCGGAATGTTTGAAAAGCGGTCACCATGGCGGCAAAATTGATCAAATACAAGATAGTTTTCCCGCATGGTTTCGCGGTTTTCCTTATTATACACTACCTCAGACTCGCGTCGTCGACTCGTCAGTTAGAGTAGCCTTTGTGTTGATTTTCTTTCTTTCTTGCTTTTTTGCTTATTGTGGTTTTTGTTGTGGAATAAAGGTAAGAAACAGTTAATAAATTGGCGATATAGTATGATCGTTCGCCAGGATAATAGTTTAGGCACCCAGAGTCCTGTTTGCTATAAATATGAGTCCTCTTACAGCCTCAATTCAGAATTGTTATTACCTATTCCTCATATTTGTTGATCACAATCTGCATAAACAAAGGTGTATCTATTTCATAGCTTGAGGATGTATTGATTCATAACTTGAAAAATATTTCATCAATATGAAACGCCCTTCACAGACAATGGCGTTATTGAAGAAAATTATAATGAGATGTATCACAAATACCAACCTGAAAATTGAAGATGATATCTCTTGAATATTTCCATGCTCAATACATTGAAAATAAAATCATTCCAAAATTTCATTTGAGAGTGTATATGATACAGGGTGGGAATTCATTAAATATTGCTCAAACTTTTTTACATGCACATTTCTAGACAAATCAATATCGGATTAAAAAAATTCACACTGTTTTACAGAAAAAATGTGCTCTTGTTTCGTATCTATCAGATATTTTTGAGTGAAATTGATCTAAAAATATTGTTACATTCACATCTAATATGCCTAACGTTGCCAATTTTCAAATCATAGGGGCAATAAAATAAATCAACTACTTTATTTTCACCAAACAATCTCATCGAAGCGCGTCAAATAGGAAAATTATGATAAAAAACGACTTCAATTTTTCTGCATTTTTTTTTTATTTTCACTATGATTGATTGAAATGTTATGCATAATATCTGATATGTAACAATCATTTTAAATAGATTTCACTCAAAATGACACATCTGATGGATACGGAACAAGAGTAGATACCTTTTTTCTGTAAACTGGTGTGGATTTCCATAATCCGTAATCAAATCGTCGAGAAATATGCCCGCAAATAAGTTTGAGTAATATTTAATATAGTCTCACTCTGTATTATACTCATAGATTCACTGCATCTGGCATAAAAAGTTGAATTTTTGTACCACATTTCTTCGGTTCATCACATGGTGTTACGGAAATATGCAAGGAATATTATCTCCAAGAGCCTAATTTCAGGGGCAGTAGCTTCTTCAGGACACATTTTTCGACTTATGTTCATTGAAGCTTTTTCTCTCATTTTTTGTCGAAGAAGCCACAGGAGGCTAATTTGAAGACACCCTTTATAACAGAGGAACCAACTAAGCTGATGTACAAATGAGGTGATCCAACTAAATATCTCACCTTGTTTTCAAAAACAATCAATAATAGTCTGATTTTTAAAGTTAGTTAGTAAATAGATGTTTTAGAAAAATGCTTTAGGAATGAATTCCCGTATTTTTTTGCGTCTCCAGGTTCAAGATGCAACATCTTTATGACAAGTAAAAAAAATTGTATTTATCGGTGCTAATTGTGATTGCTGGATGTGTTTCGACCCAATAAGCCATATAAACATCAAAAATATATCTGTATAGGAGTATCAGGCGAAGGTAGTTCGAAATCCTCGTTTCATAGTCGAATAAAAACCTTAAATATTTCCATCTTGAGGTTTGTTCATGTTCATATTAGTCTTTTATATATGATATTATAGAACTTATATTCTTTGGTATCATAATGGGGATGTAATGAGCGAAATATTTCATTGTTGGTGGTGAATTGAAAGCTGTATACATATACCCAAGCTATATCAGCTATATCATTGAATATTTGGACCTATATCATTATTATGATCATGAATATCACAATAATCTTCAAATAACCTATTGGTTTTCACAATCCTCAACTCACACTTATTATAGATCTCAGGAATGTATAGATTCAACAGATCGTCGTCTCTACCAGTTACTTAGGTAATACTTTGATATATCAATCAAAACGATGTGTTTCGAAGCTTAGCAGCTTCATCCTCAGAAAAAATAGGATATTTTGCATGTGTGAATATATCTATTGATATTTCACATAATATGCATTATTGATTTTCCGACACCTTGAGACGATACCGCTGAAAGTGCTTTAGTATTAGCAAAATTACCTGCATAATGATTGTTCTGAAGATAACACAAGTAATGCTGGTATTTCAAAACTATATATTGTCATTATATAACATAAAACAACGTCGTGTACTAATGATAACACACCATTTGAATAATTCACAACAACTGAAAGCGAATGTATGTACAGCTGTCTCAGTAATAACTATTTGAAAGGGAATTATAAGAAACCAACCTTACAATCAGTATCCCTGCTCAGTCGACGTATGTAAATTGAACTCCAATTTTCCAAGTATTGTTCACTTATGAAATCATTCCACAAGAATCCCCCCTGCAGAACGTTCCATAAGAAATCCTTCTTGTCTTAGTACTCTGAGGTATAATCTTTGAAGTGGAGATATTTTACTGATGGCCAGAAAACCTGAATATGACATTTCAGTATCAAGACAAAATAAATCTTTTCAAATTAAATCAAGGTTCAAATGATCTTCAGTACCATATGTGCCAACGGAAATCATAATGAAAATGGTCATTATTTTCTTTATTCAAATTGATAGAATGCGTCTTGTAAACATGTAACTGTAATTTCAAGTCAACATGGAAGATAATAGAAATTTTGAGAAAGAAGAACAATGACCTCATCCAAATTTGGAACACATGCAACATACGTAGTACCCACGAAGCAAAATAAAAACTTCTATCTATCACTAATTTTTCATACTCTACTATCCCGACAACAATATTGATATGGATACAATTCACATTTCAGCTTCAAACTATTATCAAAAGAAAATAATTTCACAAGCCAATGTGCCAAATTACCATGAAATGTTCTCCGATCAGTCTCTGTCTTTAGTAGAGAGAAAAAAACTACAGTGGGCAAAAGAAAGAGGTAATCCTGAATCTACATTCAAACAATTGCGGCTACTGTCTATTATACTTTTCCAGAGGAAATTGCTGCTTTATGTGGTCAATGGACATCCCTAGATCAAAACTCAGATCAAGCTCACACCAGGTACAATAAACTATCGAATTCGCATCCGATCACTATTGAAACCATTTTCTAGGAATAGATATGAATCAAAAGTCTCGATGGTCCATAACCCACAATTCAGGAAAAACTACCGTGAAGACATCAGAAGAGGCAGTCTTCCCCCACTTCACAAAAATCAGTACAACTCTTGTGACAGGTACGAGAGAGATAAGGAAGGTGGGGAAACTTCTGGATATGGAAGTGACAATCCCAACCAGACTCCCGACTGTATCCAGAGCTGGAACCAATCTGGTTACGAATCATCTTCAAGCAGAGATGATAGACCAAAGTGGGGTGACAAAGGAGTAGGAGTGGGAAAATTCTGGCAACCAAAAGACGAGTCGTTCGAAAAGCTGGCAACGAATGAGCCGCCGAATTGGGTGAAAAGGGGGCTGAAAGATGGCGAAATCATAGTGAGCAACACATCTCCCGCAGAGTCACCAGAGCAAAAATACGAAGACCAGGAGAGGCCTTGCACTGGTTCCAGCTATTCACAAAATCGGTGAGGAAATTTCAAACTATCAATTCTTGCCTATTAAAGCACCTCATTTTGCAGCACGCATATTCGTGGTCAGAATATACCAGTCGATGCAGTGGAATTAGCAGAAAGGGAGAGAAGACGACAAGTGGCTATGGCTCACCAAGAGGCCATTCTTCAACAGCTAGAAGAACGAGAGAGAAGGAAACGTGAAGAAAGAGAGAGAAAAATCAGAGAAGAACATGAAGAGGAACTCAGGATACAGAGAGAACAGGAAATTGAAAGACAGAGAAAGGAGAAGGAATTCAAGTTGCTTCAAGAAAAGAAAGAAAGAGAAAGAAAACGGAAAGAAGCAATTCAAGAAGCCATCGAACTAGCGCAAAAGCAAGCTCAACAAGAAAAAATGAAACGGAGTAGACAAAATAATGTGAATGATTTTAAAAACCTAGAACACAAGATATGTTCTTCTAGGACTACCTCACCTATACGAAAATCCGAAGCAGATGATAATCTGAACATAGTGGAAGATAAAAACATTAACTGTGATCAACTGAATAATAGTAAATGCAGTGTACCAATCAATGTGTGTCTCAATAACGAGTTGAATAATAATATGGAGATTAGAGGAAACACTATCTCACCAAGACCTTCGAAAGAAGAACCTAGTGAAGCTTGCAGTGTTGAACAAACAGAACAACTGAATAATCAGCGGAAGGACACCTCTCCAACTCTACTAAGCACTCCAAGACTAGATAACAATGTTACTCTTGTTATACCAGCAGCTATAGATACTTTCCAACATTTTCAATATGCTCTCTTAGTTCCTACAACTCCCCAAAACATTCCAGCTGTTGCTATACCACTGACGGATAGAAGTTCCAGTACTTCTCGTACTGAGAATAGGATACTCACCCCAAGTCAATACAGAAATAAGAATAACAGAGTATGTGATAGTAGTACGCAAACTGAAGAATCAGTATTTGCAAGAGTAGATTCCTCAGCAGATAGTAAGGAGAAATATATTAGGGAGAAATTGAGTAACATAGAGTTAACGTACGATAATAAAATAAGGAAAGAAAGGAGGAGTAGGAGCGAAAGTGTGGAAGATAGACCAAAATGGAATGCAAATAGACCTCCTACAAGATATCTAAAGCAAAGTGAAAAGGATCCACTATACCAAAGGAAGAAGATGAGGCAAAAGATAAGGGATACGAAACCATACGATGACAAGAATTCCAGTGATGATAGCCAGACTGCTACCCCACGTTCCTATAGAAAAAGAGGTTATGTAGACAAAAGGACTTCACGAGCCCATTGGAGGAAAAGTGACATGTTTACAGAAAATGTAAGGATGTATCAGACGGAGATGGTTCCTCTAGAGTCAGATAGGGATCAGATTTATTACAAGAAAAATAGTTGTTGTTGCATGTGTAGATGTGGCAGACATAGATGTTCAGAAGAAAATGTTAAAGTGGATATTCTCAAAATAGAGCACAACTCGCCTAGAGACAATATTCGATTCAGAAGTGAGTTGATACAGAACTCGGATAGACTGCCAGATGTGGACGATGTAAATAGTGATATCCTAGAGAAGTTATCTTCTTTACATACGGGTTTGTTGATGAAACAAGACCAATGGGAAAATATACCGAGTACATCACCGTCATTATCTTCAACGAAACGACAATAACAATTTTGATAACGATTGCTTAGATTTCAAGATTATTTTAAAGTTCTTCATGTTCATTTATTATTTCCGTAGATAAGCTATAATGGCCAAACTGGATGATTTTTTGACCAAGAAAAAAGAAACTGCACCAATATTAGATTTATCCAGGATAACAGTGACATCCAATGAAGAATTCCGGCGACTGCTGGAGAAAGTTCCAGATTTCAAGATGAGGCCTGAAAGGGTGCTACCAGAGAGTATAAAAATCAAAGACAAGACCTTCAAGTTCAAGTCGAGTAAGAAGGAACTGAAAAAAGCGAAGGAGAAGTATGCATTCATGGATCCGATTCCAGTTGAGATGAGAAAGTTGAAGCTCGAGGATTTGGCAGCTGTCACTATCGATTGGAAAATGTTGACTTCATTACGTCCGAAAAGTAAGGTGGAAGAAAATTTCTTCTCCAGGTAATTCTACACTTTTATATACAAAAAGGAACGATTTGATTGTTTGTTTGTATTGAATAGGCTACAAAACTACTGGTCCGGTTTGAAGAAATATTTCTTCTATGACGGGAAAAAATATTGAAATTTCATCTCTGTTGACTGATTATTAAATGTCACTTTTCATAAATTACTTTTTCACCATAATAATAAAAAAAATAACTCTTTGGTTATGACGTCCGCGACATTTTTTTACAAATGTAACTCAAGGCAAACATGGATTACCCATAGTATATTCAACTTTTTTATTATAAATATTGAGAATTGAAAATAAAAATCAACATATTCCAAGAGATTCCTCAGAAATGGATAGTTTGGTTAAAAGGTAATTCAAACTTTCAAGGTCAATAACTCCGTAACGACGTGCGGTAGCAATTTTTTTATATGAAGTACTGACATTATTTTGTCCCACACTATCGACGACATGACCTTTCCTGGGAAACCCTGTATTATACTCCATTGGTCGCAAGTTGAATTATTCAAATATGCTATACTGTATTCCTTCAGTAGCGAAGATGACTTCACCTTACATATTATGTGGAATAAATGAGTAATATTCTCTTTTATGGTTTTCAGATTGGTGGAATTAGGAAAATTAGAAAACAAAAGCAGAGCGCAAGAGAAAAGGCAGTTCCAACTTGATCCTCAAATAAGAAGAATCAAGAATAAGGCAGGTGTAGTGGAGATGAGGATAGTGTCTTGTAATGATTGCGGAGAAGATTTTTGCAACGGTACGTTTGAAAACAGCAATGCATGACGGCCACAATTATTCGATTTTTTTCATCGATTTCTCTATTTTTATTTTTTTTTGCTGTACTATCCGAGAGTAAGTAGTAGTTTCTGATATAATGGAGACTATTTCGCGCAGTTATCAAATAAACCAGAAGCTCTTGAATCTGATTGGTCTGTCAAGTTCGGGGTTTTCGTAATTTGTTTTGGTACTTAAGTATTCTTGTCTGAAAAAGACGAATGTGATAATGAAAATGTGAACAAACCATTGTTTATATTTAGATATTTCACTATAAAAGTTACAAATGTCACTTTCTTTTCCACCTGTTTTTTGGATCGCATTTGGAACGATTTGCCCTTCTTTTTTCATCATTGGACAATTTATATATCACAATGTACTTCAATGACACATTTTTTCTATTATATGAGTCAGCTAGAAATATGATTTCTTGCGATTTATCCATATCTAGTGAAAAGAAGGAAGAATATCATTTGAAATCATGTCATTCAAGAGCAATCTGTTCACATTTGACATCTCGTATTTGGATTTACAATTGATTAAATGGCCGTCATTTGGTATGATTGTTCACTAAATATGAAAAACTGCAATGAAAACAATATTTTATGTTCAATTTTCCATGTATAAAAATATGTCATGAGTATATAGAGTGTCCAATGACAAAATAAGAAGAGCAAGTTGTTTCATATGCATCCAACACAGGGGAAAAAAGAAGCCGAAATTTCGAACTTTTTCGATAAATAATGGTTTAATAGAGAAAAACCCGAAGTCGTCTCCACAATTTTTAATGTATAATCAGGCAGTCAATCCTGCTTATTAAGGTTGATACATGTTTCGGCCATTCAAATGGCCATCTTCAGTCAAAAGAATATAACAAAGTGTATCTACAATAAAAAATCGAACATTGGAAATTGGAAAAGACAACAGTTGTAAATTCTAAATTCAAATTGAAATGATTAACAAATTTCAGTTAGATCAAAGAGCAACAGTGATTTTTATGAGTATACAATGATAATTGATCAGTAATTGATAATGATGATTAAGTAATAATTTTTTCGCCTTCACGATGCATTGAAGTAATTTCCACGTGAGTACAACCTTCTTATCTATGGTTCTCCATTTTGTTTTTCAGAATTTTTTATTTGATAAAATCTTGTTTTTCACTTTTTATTATCAATTACTGATCAATTATCATTGTATACTCATAAAAATCACTGTTGCTCCTTGATCTAACTGAAATTTGTTAATCAATTCAATTTGAATTTACAACTGTTGTCTTTTCCAATTTCAATTTTTCTTATATAAAATCATGTTTGATGTTCTATTGTAGATACACTTTGTTATATTCTTTTGACTGAAGATGGCCATTTGAATGGCCGAAACATGTATCAACCTTAATGAAGCAGGATTGACTGCCTGATTATACATTAAAAATTGTGGAGACGATTATGGTTTTTCTCTATTGATCATTCCACTCCACTTTGAGTATGGACTACTACAGAAAAAAAATAATGGTTTGTTCACATTTTCATTATGAAATTCGTGTATTTCAGACAAAAATACGTGAGTACCAAAAAAAAATTTTCGAAAAAAAAACCATCGCATGATAAGTGCAGTTTCACCCTATATAGCGTGTCTCACTTTAAACGGCCCCCCTTCTATATCTCAATAACCATCACCATGATCCGTTTCACAGAGATGCACATTATTTCGGGCAGTGCCGTGCGTTTTTATTGAACTAAATATGGGTCGATTTTTCATAAAATCATATTAGGCATTTTTTTACAGAAAATGTAACCTCATTATTATTGTTCCTCATGCTTTCGAACCTCCATATGCAAAAAATCACCTAATTCCGAATTAATTGGATTGGATTCATTTTTTCATTTTCAGTCTCGAATAAATAGTGACTTCAAATTAACTACGGATTTTGGAACGGTAGGTGGAAAATCATGATTTGGAAGGAAAAACGAGTCATACTTTTTTATGTTGGACTCACCGTTTCCGAGTAACGTTCGCAAAAATGCTGTATAGATGTGCCTGTTTTTCTGAAACCCTTCATAGGCATCTTATGAAAATCCACATGTGTGAGTTTGAAACCATGAAGAACAATATGATGAGGTCAGTTTTCCTGTGAAAAAATGCCTATATGATTTGATAAAAAACTGACCCCTATCCATTTCAATAAAAATACACGGCACTGTCTAAAATGATGTTCGCCTTTGAAGAACTGGTCATATTGATGATGATTCAAACCGATACAAATTTGGTAAAGATCGCACGATACTGATAGCTGAGATATAGAGGAGGGTCCGTTTGGAATGAGACATGCTGTATTCCATTTATAATTATAATTATCGAAAAATATTCAAGTAAGATATATATTATGTTATCACTGATTCAATCACATAATATGTATTTCTTTCGATGTCAAAGTTTTCAGTTTTTCAAACTTCATTCTATCAAATTTCTGATTTTGAATCTTTCACTTCGTGAAATGCTCCAATGAAATGCCACTCACATAAGTCTCACGTAAGTCTGTGTTTCATTCCTGAGCTCAACAGAAATGCTTCGATCTCGATCAATTCAGTTTCGTTCAGAAATGAATCGACAGACTCATCGCCAAAATTCATCACTTGTGGCATTACCTACTGTTGAATATATACAAGTAATTGAGGTATTTTTTCATCGAATTGATTTTGATTGAAATGAGAATTGTAAGGAGCACATTATGTTCATCAGAAACGAGAAAAAAAACTCAAATTTTGAGGGGAAAATATCAAGATTTTGAGTATTCTTAAAATATTGAGACTTCGTTGATATAAAATGAAATAATTGTGGCGCTTACTGCACGTCGTCGTATATATAAATGCAAATTTTGTTAATTGAAATCATTTTAGGTAAGAGTTGCAGCAAATCTGGATATGACTCCTTTGCCAGACTACCAGAGGAACCTAAAGAATCTCAGAAGATTTTGTCACCAGAATCCGATATTAAAAAGAAGAGGAAGATCAAGAGGAGATCAAGATCAAAGAGCAAGACGAAAAATAGGGAGAAAGCCAAATCGAAGTCCCCCAAAAAGGGAAATTCCAAATCTAATAAGAAATGAAAACATGTTTTTATTCAGTTGAAGTTCTATGCTTGATGAAAATAAAAATAATAGATAGGATAATAAGTATACCAGAGAGTGTATAATCTCTGAGTATACCAAACCAGAGACCGTAGATTATTATATCCCGATAAGGTTTTAGCCGAAGGATATATTGGATCTCATGGTCAAAATATTCTTCACTACCAATGTATATGAATGATAGATAATATTTTTCCCATCACTAATAACGTTTTTCAATCAGTTCGCTAGATCAGTTTCATAGTAGTGAAGCCTATATTTAAAAAGCGCACACATTTTATTCCCAACATGAAAATCATGAAGGCGCGAGCAAATTACTTTTTGAATATCAAAATTCTGCATCCTTTTCCAGTTTCTTTAAAACATGTTGAGAGAGAGTGACAGCAAATTTCATAAATCAAAAAGGATAAGGTATTCTCGACAACACTTCCTGTTGGATACGACTAGAACCTCATGAGCATCTTCTCAATGCAGAAATCTGTAAATCATTGAGTAGTAGATTTCATGGTATCTTTGGTGTATAGATTTCTTGATTTAATATTTTTGCGCGCCACCTCTTAAACAGTGTCCAAACTGATCAATTATAGTTGGTTAGTTTCAGTTCATGAACACTTGTAATAGGTTGCTGTAATATACTTCTGTACTAACATTGTCGGATGAATGGAAAAAAAAATCAAGCTGCCTGTAGTATCGTCCTAATATCTAGATGGCACAACTTATTCAGTATCAGAATTATTAGGATTTTGCATATAAAATTCATTGATCACGATGATGAATGTTTAAAAACAAATTCGAAAACCTTGTTATAACGTTAATTGATGAGTTCAGGCGCAAAACATTCTGGTGTTTGAAAATGTCAGCATGGTTCTAGAGAAATGAAAAAGTAACAAATTTCATATTGAGCCATTGTGGGCCGTGGGTGAAAAAGTTATATATTATGTAGAGAAATTATGTTCCAAAACAGTTTTCTCTTGACCTAGGTAGGCATGAGCAAACCTGCATACAAATTATATGAATTATTTATCAGTTGTCTATGATGATACTGATCATAGACATCAGACCAGTGATTTGCATTTTATGTGTGTCACCACTGTTGTATAAATACCGGGTGATAGGTACGCAAACAGATTTTCATTTCGATATTTCTGATGTTGTGTAAATAATCAGTACCTATACCTATAGGTATTATACGTATCCATTGAACTTGCACTTCACGTATCAACAAAAAAATGCATAGGTATAATAACATGAAAAAATGAAGTTGTGGATGGTTTTTCAGAGGTAGTGTGACAGAAGTTGACTTTGAATCTATGCTATGACACAATGACTTCAAAGTCATTTGAGCTGAACTAGAGTGTATATATTGAAATTTTTTTCCAAGCACCATAACTGAGATTTGGCTGTTTGAAATGATCTGGGTTACCCGGTATAGATACGGTCAAAAAAACATATGATATATAGGACAATACTATCACTACAGTGGTACAAGTTGAGATTAGCTGTTAATGAATAAGTTTGAATAATTATACATAATCAATTCGGGTATGAATTCGCAAAGCAGTTTCATCTTCCTGATATTGATCAAAAACGCTATATATAATAAGAGAGTTCAGTTGGACGTAAGTATATACAGTGTCATTCATAAAGTCGGCATCATGCATATGGGAAAAACTTGTATTAATGACTTATTTTCGAATTCGAGTTGGACGTTAAGTTTTGCTTTAAAGAAGATGGAAAATGGCCTACTCAATCGGGGTCACGTGACTTTCGCTACATGTCAAAAGTGACATTTTTTCAAATTAATCGCTGAAAGTTGGCTTATCTTTTCGAATATCGGAAAAGTTTACTTGAAAAAGTTGTTTCTATTTCAATTTTACACATGCTTCTCGAATTTGATCTTTCTATTGCAACATTTAGATTTTGTTTTTTTTTTTAATTTTTCGAAATTTTTAATTCCACGAAACTACTTCATACCAATAGCATTTTCATGCTACCCACTTCCAATTACTTATTATCACTGATTATGGACAGAAATATGATTTTCTCCAGAAAATGATAATACCTGCTTCCAAATTCTGTTAACGTTTGATGCAAAGTCAGCATTTAGAAACTAAATTCATTTGAACTGATCTTTTCAGTACTGAAAAAATTAATTCAAATGAATTTCGTTTCTGAATGCTTGCCTCAACCATAACAGATTTTTGAAGCGGAGATTATCATTTTCTGAAGAAAATCATATCTTTTTGTCGATAATTAGTGATAAATGGTAATTGAAAGTTAATAGCATGATGAAGCTACTGGTATGAAGTAGTTTCATCGAATTCACAATTTTTTCAATATTACAGAAATTTCGAAAATTTTTAAAAAATATCGAAATCTAAAAAATGTAATAGAAAGATAAAATAATCCGAGTCACATATGTAAAATTTGAATAGAAACAACTTTTTCAAGAAAACTTTTTCGATATTCGAACAAATAAGCCTACTTCCAGCGATAAATTTGAAAAAATGTCACTGTTGACATATAGCGAAAGTCACGTGACCCCGATTGAGTAGGCCATTTTTCATCTTTTTTGAAGCAAAACTCAACATCCAACTCGAATTTCGAAATAAGTCATTAAATAAAGTTTTTCCCATATGATGCCGACTTTATGAATGACACTGTATATTGAAAATTTGGTTTCACAATTCAATTGCGGGAAAGAAGAAAGAAGTGAATATGGAATATCTAGAGTAACTGGATGGTATTAGTTTGATAATATAGTACCATAGTACCAATATCTAGGTATAATCATTGATTGTCATCTGAGATGGGATCATCATGCTGCATTCGTGACAAAAAAGCTTAGAAGACTTCTACACAGATTCAGATTTTACAGAAAAATATTTGATATGAGATTTCTGAAAATACTATATTCCTCTCTAGTACAAACACACATCACTTATGGTATACTCACGTGGGGAGGAATAAAAAATAATCATCTGAAGAAATTGGAAATCACCCAAAAATGGCTGCTAAAAATAATTTTCAAAAAACCATATAGGCACCCTAGCAAACAACTTTTTGAAGAAGCGCAAGTCTTAGATATTAGACAACTTTACTTTCAGTCCTTAATGATAAGACATCACATATTCAAACATAAGGCTCAAAAAATTTTTCATAGACATAATACCCGGTATAAATCAAAATCAACACTTATTCCCAAAACCAGAAAAACGGTCTCTCAAAGATGTTTTACTTATCTTCCTGTCCTGTCCTCTATGCTGAGATTCCGTTCTACTTGAGGGAGAATAAAATCTTAAAGAATGGATTCTAAATACACCAAGAGCAAGAATTCATCAATTAATCAACAGAAAGAACAACTTATGACAGCACTATTTGACATTATATATTCCCTTACTCTTGTGATATTGAGTTATATTTGCAAAAACACATACTATGTTATTGATATCATTTATGAATATTTATATACATATACATATATATTGCATTATATTTATTGCACTATGTAAACCATACATGCTGCGAGTAGCATATTTCTATAGGTCCTTATTATAAGTTTATTGTATTTATTCACTATTATATTGGCTTTTTTCAACACTATGCTTCATGCTCCATATACCCACATTCAAGGTTCGCCTTTGTGGGTCTTTGAAGTTTGTTTACCGAGTGTGAATCTGAATATTTGTATATTTCTTGTAGATAATCTAGTTATTTTTGTTATTATTGTTTTATTGCACAGTGGTTAATAAACTCACTTATTATTATTATTATTATTATTATTATTATTATTATCCAGTGACTCTAGGGAGATCATTCTAAGATTCCATTCCAAACATTATCAAGAAAAAAAATAGTATTTTATGCAACGATTATCAATTACAATGAATTGAATACTATTTTCGATATAAAAACGATATATTCACAAAACTTAACAAGACTCAGTTCAGATAGAAAACATCAGATTGATGACTACTATTATCCTGGATACCATCATATACAGAGTATCTGATACCATCATATGAATACAGAGTATCTTTATTATTTATCAGTAACATTGTTCCCCCCGGTATTGACTTGTCTTTCGTCAATACAGATGTTGAGTGGATGGAGTCTTCTTGCAGGTCTCTTGAAAACACCTTGGGCAGTGCGGACATCCGCCACCCTCACAACTCCATCATTTCCCTCATAGACTTTTTCTACAATACCCATTGGCCACATGCCCCTAGGTACATTGTTCTCATTGATGATAACGATTTGTCCTTTCTCGATGTTGGGTTCAGTTTGGTTCCATCTAGTGCGATTCACTAAGGTAGGTAGATATTCTTTCAACCAGCGGCGCCAAAACATATCTGCAAGATACTGGGAGGTGCGCCACTGTTTCTTCATGATCGAATCTCGGTCGGTGAAGAGTCCAGGTGTCGTAATTTCTGAAGAATTTCCAAGCAGGATGTCGTTCGGGCAGATACTTACAGGATCTTGAGGATTTTCTGATACATGAGTTAATGGTCGACTATTAACTATGTATTCTGCTTCAGTGAAGAATGTTTGTAGGACCTCATCGGTTGGGTATCTATCTCTCAGTATAGCGTTCAGGGCTCGTTTAAAACATCCGATCATCCTTTCCCAGCTACCTCCCATAAACGGTGATATTGGAGGTATTCTCTTGAAAGAAATACCTCTATTCGTCAATTCATCGTCCACCAAGCTCATCTCTAGTTCGTCCATTGCTTCTAGAAGTTCTCGACTAGCGCCTCTTATATTTGTGCCATTATCTGACCAGATGACACGTACAGCTCCTCTTCTTGCCAAGAATCTTCTCACTGCCATAATGCACGAGTCTGTATTGAGACTATTAGCGACTTCCACATGGATTGCTCTAATTGTAAGACAAGTGAATAGAACACCGTAGCGTTTTTCGTGTCGCCTGCCAACTTTAACAATGAACGGTCCAAAGAAATCCAATCCTGTGGCGCAGAATGGTTTTTCGTATTTGAAAAGTCTCTCTTGAGGTAATTGACCCATTACAGGTTGAGCACTTTTTGCAGTTCTACGACTACAGTAGTGACATTGTTTGATAACTTTTTTCACTGTTGTTCGGAGACGTGGAATCCAAAACTTTCTTCGCATTTCATTCACGACTGTCTCTATACCCTGATGGCCATATTTTGCATGATAATGCATGATCATTTTTTGGGTATAGGGATGATCACCATCTAGAACAACAGGTTCTTTTTCAATTCCCGTCGGAATGTCCTCTATTCTTGTGATTCTGCTGCAAACCCTCATCACATTATCTTTGTCAAGAAAAAGCGACATTTGATGTAGACGACCATCTCTGTTGGAATTATTTTTGCGTAAGTTCTTGAGATCAATGGAAAATCTTGAACATTGCACTGTTTTCCACCAGAGTTTCTCGCTCCATACCATATCGTCGCAGCTCAGAAAGATATTTCTTTTTTCTTCCGTCCTTTTGAGGTGACGTATGAACTGACGGACTCTTGCTGTGATTCTCAGAAGTTTGACCCATGTATAATGGTTTCTTATTTGTGGAACGGTTTGAGCGAAGCAATTTTCTTCCACCAACACATTTTGTAAGGTGCTTTCCACGGTCTCCTGGAGAGTATTTTCTCCTGTCTTCAACTGAATTTGAGGCCAGCTGTTTTCAGTTCCATAGAGAAACGCAGGTCCTCTGAACCATCGATGATTAGCATGAATACTTCCTTTGGATGTTTCTCTCGTGCAGTCATCGGCAACATTATCAAGAGTCGGAACCCATCTCCACTGATCAACTTCAGTAAATTCCAAAATTTCTCCTACTCTGGTAGATACGTAGGATTGGAGTTTTTTCTCACTGTTGATCCAATGTAGCACGGTTCTCGAATCCGTCCAGTAGAATTTTTGTCGGATGTCGAATTTCAGGTGTTTCATGGCCTCAGTAGATAATCTAACTCCCATTACGGCAGCAAGTAACTCCAGTTTTGGGATAGATAGTGATTTCAGAGGTGAAACTCGTGCCTTTGAAGTAACAAGTACAATTTGTATATGATTCTGCTCATACTTCATCCGGAGATATACAGCTGATGAATAGGCATCTTCACTTGCATCTGAAAATGTATGTAGTTCGATGTCTTGGGCTTCTTTCAACTGAAGTGAATAACATCGTGGAATTTCTATGTCCATCACCATTTGTAATTCTTCTAACCAAGCTAACCATCTCTTGAACATATTTTCTGTGATGCAGTCGTCCCATCCCAGTCCTGCTCGCCATATCTTCTGAAGAAGTATTTTCACTTTGACAATTATAGGTGATAACATCCCAATAGGGTCATACACTGACATTGCTGTCTTCAAAACTTGTCTCTTCGTAGGAACTTTGGCACCGTTCAGTATGTCTTTCGGAATCTTGTGGAATTTCAGCTTGAACATGAAACAATCTTTAGTGGGATTCCACATCATTCCCAAAATTTTCTCTGGATTGGAGTTCTTGTCGACTTCAGTGCTCATTTGTTTTTCTGATATCAGATGTTTGGGAATATTATCCAATAATCTTGTTGAGTTAGATATGAAGCTCCTGATTTGGAACCCTCCTAAATCGTGGATTCGAATGACATCATTCACCAATTTGATCGCCTTCTCTTCATCCTCAGTGGAATCCAAGTAATCATCAACATAGTGGGAATTGATGATTGCATCTGCTGCTTCAGGACAATCTGCTCTATATTTTTCACCATTATGATTTTTAACAAATTGTGCTAAAAATGGTGAGCAAGTAGTACCAAAAAGCATTGCAGTCATGCGATAAACTTTCGGAGGCTCTTTCGATTTTGGACTTCGCCATAGAAAACATTGAGAAAAGCTGTCTTCCCTCGCTATTTTGACCCTATTGAACATCTCCTTGATGTCACCAGCGAAGGCTACTCTATGAATCCGGAATTTCAACAGGACACCAAAAAGTGAAGCTAGCAGATCGGGCCCAGTAAGCAGGAAGTCGTTCAACGAATAACCATGACTTCTAGCTGCAGCATCGAAAACAACACGGACTTTGCCAGGTTTATTCGGATTTGTGACAGGAAAATGTGGTAAAAACCAAACGCGTTCTTTCCCCATCTCATCTTCTTGAACGGGAACTGCATAGTTGTTTCGAAATAGCTTATCGATTTCTCTGCAGTACAGTTCGGCGAAATCCTCTTCCTTCTTGAGGCGCCTCTCAAGACACATAAGTCTTTGAAATGACATTTTTCTAGATTCTGGGAAATATGAACAGTCGTTTTTCCATGGCAGTTTGATTTCATATTGGTTGTCGATCAATTTGATAGAATTTCGTGCTATGACAAGGGCTTTTTCATCTTCTTTCGATTTCTTTCGATCCTGAAGAGTTGGAAGTACTCCAAAGTTTTCGGTTTTCATGAAATTCTTCACCAGTTCATGTAGTCTTTCATCAGCTTCTTCACAACAGACAACAGCAATCTCATTTTTCAGATCTCCCTGTATATTATCTACCGATCCATGAAGAGTCCATCCAAGTTTTGTTTTAGACAAAATCGGACCATCCGGGTTAGGTTGTATAATGTTTCGGGAGATGATGAGATGGGCATTGTTCTGTCCGATAAGTAGTGTTGGATTGTTCCTGATTTCCAAATCGGAAGCAGTTTGTTTGACGAATGGGTATTTTTGTATCACCGTTTGTAAATCATAGCTTTGGACTGGTAACTTCAGATCTTGAATTGTTCTCATATTCTTCAGTGTGTAGAAAGTTTCGATGTTTATGCCACATATTTCGGCTTCAACAATCTGAGAATTTTCATCATATCTGTAGATTTCACCCGTCCACTTGCAACATAAAGGTGAAATTGGACCAGATAATCCAATTTTGGCAGCTACTGAAGCATCAATCAGTGTGGTGGTACTTCCTTCATCCAACAATGCCGTTATGTTGAATGTTCCATTGGGCCCTCTGATTTTAGCTGGCAGCATTTTCAATAGAGTAGTACATATTATCTCGTTCACACAAGCATTGGCTTCTACATTGCTCTGTGTATTTCTCGATGTATACTCCTTTCTTCTCTGGAAAGTGTTAGAAGAATTTTCATTTTTATGGAGGAGATTGTGATGGAAACGCTCGCAGTTGTTCACACCACAGGATGTCTTCCGTTTGCATTTCCCATTATGGGAACGTAGGCAACAGTAACAGACATTCGACTTCTTAACCATTTTCCATCGCTGCTGTACATCTGAAGAGTGGAACTGTTGACATTTATCCAATGAATGTTCTTCCTTCGTACATATCTTGCAGGTCCTGTTTGGTGGTTTTGCAGTGGTGGTGAGGTTAACGTTAGAGCATTCCGCTTCACTCTTATGGCTCATACTAGATTGATTGCTAATATTTTTTGGTATGAAGGTGATTCTTGATACTGCCTCCGACATCTTTTGTATCCATTCAGAGAAATCTTTCAGCGATTCATGGTGATCTTTGATTTTCTTCTCTATTAGGAAACTTCCCCACTGGGTGAGTAGATGGGGAGGAAGTTTATTGACGAAGCAGGATAGCAGATATCTTTGATCAACGATTTTAGCTATATCCCCTTCAATGACGTTCACAATATTCCGGATCACGCTACTGAAGTTCAAGAATGACTCAAGACTCTCAACAGCTTCGACCGAATGTGCTTTCAAAAGAAGTTCTTCCATTATCAGCTCTGGACGTCCGTATTTCTTTTGCAGAATATCCAGTATGTCGTTGGGTTGGTTTGCAGTAATAAGTAGCAACTCCACTGTCTTTCGCGCCTCCCCTCTCAAGCAATTGTTCAATCTCAAAACATTTTCTTGAGGAGTAAAGCTGCAAGCATCATTAGAAAGATTATATTGAGCATAAAATATGGGCCACTTCAAACATGAAGTGCCGTCAAATTGTGCCAATTGACTTCCTACTGTCTGACGTGTCAGCATATTGTTTATAGAACGTGTCAGGTTTTCTAGTTTATCATTTCTAGATTCAGTTTGATCGTTCACTTCGTTGGCCCATTCTTGGACTCTACTATTCACCGACAGTATTTCTTCATTTGAATCTTCCTCTTCTGAAGTGATTTGATTTGAGTTGTCGTTGGATCGTTCACAGATTTCTTGATATTTGATGAAAGCTTTCTCCTTGTACTTGAGACGGTCTTCTTGAATTTTAAGAAATTTTGTCATCTTCGTAAGCTCACTCTCTTTTGCTTTGAGAATTTGAGCCGGAGTTGATTCATCATTTTTCAAGGTATCGATTTCACTCTCCAAAGTAACGACTTCTTCTTGTTTCGTGAATATTTCTTCTTGAATTTTATCGATATCTTTCTGCATATCAATTAGCATCTTCTTATCATCTGATTTCAAGGATTTCGTTGATTTTGCTTTACTACTTCCTCGATTAACGGAACTTCGGATGCTTTCTGATGCATGCCTATCACTTTCTGCATGTAATTGTGTATTATCACTATTTTCTGATATTTCAAAGACATTTTTGACAAGGATACTAGACAATTCATATGCAGATGCAGATGTTGAGTAGTTCTGAGAAAAGAAATCACATAGTTTCTGCAGACTCTTTATGCTGAGTGATTCACTGATAGATTTCAGATATTGATTGAATTCCTCTGAATTCTGTTCGAAATTATACCCGGAAAATGCCAGAATTGCTCTCTTCACAGCTTTTACCTTGGGTAGTTCGCCATACAGAAGAAAATGAATATTTTCCACCAAATCTCTATCACTTGTGTTCCTGAGTTTGAAGGCAAAACCCTGTATGTCACTCAACGTCAGATTTGCAGTCATTTTCGATTTCGATGTAGTAATCTGAATGGAACTAGGATTTTCTCACAATAGGTTGATTCTTAAGACAGTTCGAAGGACCACTATATCAATTACAATGAATTGAATACTATTTTCGATATAAAAACGATATATTCACAAAACTTAACAAGACTCAGTTCAGATAGAAAACATCAGATTGATGACTACTATTATCCTGGATACCATCATATACAGAGTATCTGATACCATCATATGAATACAGAGTATCTTTATTATTTATCAGTAACAACGATCATGTAATGATTTAATAATACATAATATTTTGTTGGTGTAGGTAACTAACCGATTCACCGTGCGGACATGAAAAAAACCAAGTGATCCATATATTATTTCCGAACTGTCGCACCGATCAAAATCATGAATCTCTAATAGAGTGGATCTGGATCTAATAAACAAATAATAGAAATAGGAATTCTCTTCGGCGTGGCTAATGAAGTGTTACGGTACTGCGAAGAAGAAAGACATTGCCGCCAGTTTTAGTGTGCCAGTTCCCGAAAGCGGGTCGCATAATGAAATTGCTTGGCTTGTTGGTGTCGCTTCTGGTGTTTCTTCGGTGCTGCTGCCATGCTAGGTTCACTTTGCCCTACGTGCCCGATGTCGTTCGTCCTCCGGTGCCAGAAACAGGTTGGTTGTCCTATATTAAGAAAAAGAAAAATTGCATTTTTCATGCCATGGTTCTTTTTTCGAAAATTGTTTTTGCTACTTACGTATTTTTGTCTGAAAAACACGAATTTGATAATGAAAATGTGAACAAACCATTATAAATAGAGATATTTCACTATAAAGTTACAAGTTTCACTTTCTTTTCTGCCTGTCTTCTGGATCTCGCATTGAGAACAATTTGTCTTTCTTTTTTCATCATTGGACAATTTATATATATCCCAATGTAACGTAGAACTCTAGAAATATGATTTTCTTGTAATTTATCCATAGTTAGTGAAAAGAAGGAAGAATATCATTTGAAATAATGGCGTGTGTAATGTCATTCAAAAGCAATCTGTTGACATTTTGACATTTCGTATTGTTTTTTTTATGTTCTGGTTCTCACGAAAAGGGATATCCTGTAATGTTCAGAGAACATCGTGAGAACCAAGGGAAATAAGGTAGGAATTGGTGTTCTTCTTAAATTCCTGGAGGTTATATGCTTCGGGGAACACCTTCCTTGGCAATGTGTTCCAGAGCCTCGCTGTTCGTTGGATGAATGAGTCCTCGGAAAGAGATGTTCTGCAGGTCTCCAAAGTGACCACGAAGGGGTGCGAAGCCTCAACTCGACGGGTTAATCTCGCGGGACTGCCAAGGGAGGAATAATTGTTGATATTTCAGATGATTTGCCCCGAAATGTCACTGCGTTCTAAGCATTTTCCTATCAGAGAGCCTAAAAGAAACATTCACTAGCTTGTCAGTGACAATTTGTATTGAAAAAAGTTTGGAGAAGACAAATTAAGGTATATAGAAAAAATATCAAATTTTCACTTAGCCTTGGACGTATCGGAAACGAATCTGCTCTCGTTTTCAACATGAAAAATAGATATTTGAATAGCAAATTCGTATTTGTCATGACACTCCTCAGTTCTCAGTGACAATTAGTGACGTTAGCAATAAAATGAGTTACAGGATGTTTTTTACCATTTTCATTTTCAGATTTCAGTAGTGAATACCATGTTCTATCTATATTAACTGAACAGAAAGCAATGCTATTGTCTCCGTTCAGAAGAATGCAAGCAGATTCCTTGATTTTTCTCTTCTGGTTGTTATCTTCTCTTCCAACGATTTTGATATTATTCCATTCCATGTCGTCCATCTTCAGTAAGGATATGTTCAGCTAGTTTTCATTTGTCGATGTGTCTTTTCTTTATACTGTCACTGAGAACTGCAAAGTGTCAAGACAAATACGAATTTGCTATTCAAATATCCATTTTTCATGTTGAAAACGGAAGCAGATTTGTTCAAAGCTTAGTGAAAATTTTATATTTTTTCTATATACCTTCATTTCTCTTCTTCAAACATTTTTCAATACAAATTGTCACAGACAAGCTAGTGAATTCTTCTTTTAGGCTCTCTGATAGGAAGATTCTTTTTGGATTCCTAGAAGAAGTATGAACAATAAAAATCAATAAAAATCAAATTTATGAATGAATAGGTACTTCATGATGAACTATGGTGAATATTTCAATGTAAAATCATTTTATACTTAGACATAACAGCGATATTCAGATAATGATATGGTCGAGAACCAAAATTTAGTTCAAACTGGTTCTCGACCACAGTGATCGAGGACCGAATATGGTCGAATTTGATTTCGACCATCAATAATTGAAATATCATTTAGGCCTTATTTGGTGGTCGCAAACTCATATTCAATGAGTAGATATATAAATCAATCAGTATTTAAAAAAAATTAAACCTTTTTGAAAGAAAGCTTCTAACAATAAGATATATACAATTATTCAAGATATGCTTTGGTTCCCGACCACCTTGGTTGAGAAATGAAAGAGCCGATTTTTGTAAAACGAGTTCGCGACTACCGAATATTCAACAAAGAATAACATTTATGTGTGTTGTTTCTTGAGATGAATGAAAAACTATATCTATCTACTAATTGATATAAAACAAAACTCATATACCTAATGCATTCAAAATGAAAGTTATTCACTATTTTCTGGCCTGATGGTATTGACTAGCACTATTCAAACATGGACGATAACACAGGCTCTGATTTTCTGTTCGAAAAGCCCGACTTTTTTTCCACTCTGTCAGCTATTTTGAATTAAGTAAAGTCGAAAACACATGCTCTAGTAATTTTATTGGTATAAGGAATGCCAGAAAGGTCGAGAACCAGTGCTGGTCAGTTAACCAGTGCATCTACCCCTATCATCGTGGAAATATCTAACCATCGATGAAATAGCATTTTTTATAATGTATGATGAATTATTATTTCTTCATTAACATTATTTTTTAAGTCAGCAATGAAACCGGAACAGAAACAGAAGATGAGCCAATGGACCCAGAAGTATCTCCAGGATTATTTCAAGGTGATATGGCCTTGAATAACGATTTCTACAACTACTGGAGAGTTGGAATAAGATTCGATGTGTTTCCCGAAAAACTTTGGAAAAATGGAATTGTGCCGTACAGCATAAGTCCACTTTATGGTAATTGAACAATTCATAGAATAATAAGATGTCCCGAAATTCACGCAATAAGTTACGAAATTTGCTAAACAGAACTGGCAAATTTTCATTATTTTTGTTGGTCTTTCGAGGAGTCACCCATTCTTATTAACATGGAACTTTTTGCTCTCACACTCACTCTGACTTTTTTTTTACAAAATCGCTCGAAAATGATCATAGATGGCGTCAATTTCAAATCTTGCGTGATTTTTTTTACGCCCATATTGAAGGTTCTAAGTAAACTTCACATTATGAAAACAGATGATTTGTACTACTTTATATCCTCGAACAAAATTTTTGGAAGTTGAAGAAAATTAATTGGCTAAATTCATTAATCATCGATATTGCTTGGATTTGAATTCACTATGAATGTTTATACATGTTGTATCTGTAGTTTCAAACTCAACTTCAACTGTCAACTTCAAAACAGAGCAGGCTGTTGCGATTTTTTCACTCCCTTGATCCTCGATTGTTTGCCATGACATTGAAACTTTTATACAATTGAACATATATGTATCGAGGCAAACATCATCTCTTATGTATTTACCACCGATAAACCTATCATCACATTCAAAGTCGATTGATCACCATAATGAAGTTGAATATTTGATTATACATGGGATATTTCGAATATAACGAATTGGAAATCATATATTTTTTTCTGCTGTAAATGTTTTCTCCATCGGTAAGGTATGATTATGGTGTAACAATATTTTTTGATAGAGGTAGTAATTCTAATCTGGTTGTGTCTAAATTGCCCAGAATATTGAAACGGTATTTTTTTTTCTTGATAAAAACTTGCTTATTTTATCACAGGTACTGGCTGTCTCCTTATATTTTTACCCCTACCTACAATTTCAACTATACGAGATGGGATTCGCAAAATAGAAAAAAAGAGTCCAAATCAGTTTTTTTTAATGGAACACCCTGTGTATTCACAACTTCCGTGAAATATTTTTTTCTTCTGGTCATAAATATATATAGTTCGCTAATGTTGATGCCTCAAGCCGTTTTGTACTAAATTCTTGATACCCTACTGAAATTTTTGCAATATTCTCATGAAATGAAGTAACTATCTCGTATTTTTCCTCCAGGGAATATCCCATTTTCATTGATTAACTGACAGCTGCTGTCAGAAAGTGACTGAATTGTTCCCATGGCATTTCTCTTGTGGCCACAGCTATATATATTAAAGTTATTTGGCGCATTTGGCATACTTTGATTCAATGGTAAATCAGTGAAAACGTGTTTGAGGAAACATATCAGCAAACTATCTACCTATATATTTGTGAACAGGAGGCAAATATATTTCACTAGAGTTGAAAATATACAGGGTATTTCATTTGAAAAAACTGACTTGGACTCTTTTTTCTGATTTGCGATTCTCATTTGTTTATTTAAGGAAAGCCAAAAGATAGTACAGGGTGGTTGGAATTCGAGCCTCATCATTGGGATCTCGAAAACCGTGAAAGATACAGGGTATGTTAGATTGCAAAGCTACGCATTTTCATGCCTAACGAAATACCGTTTTGAAATTTGAAAAATTGCGAATACCCACGGGTTTCCTGTTTAGTTTTTAAGTACAGTATTCATTTGATTCGACATTCATTGACTGATTTGTGTACCAGTGTTTTGAAAATGAATAATTTGGTGTCCAGATAAAGAAAAATTCCAGGAATGTCTTACTTCAGGTATAAATTTATATCGCCAACAAGCTTTGTGCTATTATATACAGGGTGCCCGCTAACAGGAGGGCAATCCATTAACCATATATTCCTTGAACAAAAACAATGAGTTTCTAAATACCATTTTTCATTGTAGCCCTTCATATTCGATATACAAGGTGTCAAAGTTGGAAATTAAAAACTGTTATTTTTTAATTACTCGCGTATTCGATAAGATATTAATCTCGAAATTGGTACATTACTTCAGCACAAAGAGTTACATCGTGTGAGGAAACAAAACAAAAAATAACTGTCAAATATTCGAAATACTACGGGTCAAGTACACACTTACCCCCATATTTTTTTTGTACGTGCGCGAATGACTTCCTATCTATTTTTCTTCAAGTGTTCAATCATTTTTGAGTATGTTCACGGTAATCTCATAATGTTGACATAGTCCTATTTATTTCGTCGAAATTGGAGGAGGGCCTAAGTTTTTACGTACGAAAAGGTAAATATGGAAATACCGGGTGCTCAGAGCGGATGTATCATAGTAATAAAAAAAAATTGATAGAAATTCTAAGAATCACACGTACATACGTACTTTTCCACAGAACCCTCGGACCAAGTGACCATCATCAAGGCCATCCGCAGCATCAACTTCATGACGTGCATCAAATTCGTCCCGTGGGACGGCATGGCCAAGGACTACCTGCTGGTGTGGCCCATCAAGTACCCCAGAGGCTGCTGGTCCTTCGTGGGCAGGTACGGCGGCGCCCAGATCGTCAGCCTGCAGCCGCCCGACCGGCGGGGTCCCAATTGCCTGGGGGGCGAGGGTAGGGCCATCCACGAGCTGATGCACGCCCTTGGCATTTTCCACGAGCAGTCCAGATGGGACAGGGACAAGTTCGTGAAGGTGCACTACGACAACATCATACCTCGTGAGTTATTCTTCTACGACCGTCACACAGTGGAAAAACCGAGGGGCGAACTGCAGACAAAAATTTGTACACCAGACTTCACATTTTCCTAAGACTTCACTGACTTCATCCATCGAGATTTCACTGACTTCATCGAGACTTCAGTGACTTCATCGTGACTTCATCGTGACTTCACTGACTTCATCGAGACTTCTTCAACGTGTACACCAGACTTCATTAGTGGTTCGCCCCTCGAGAAAAACGCTTTGAGTTAAATTCGCAGAGTATGTTTTTAGAGTTAAAATATCAATCAACTCTATAACTACACTTCTCGCAGGTTATCTCCTTTGAAACCAATTCTAGTTTGAATTTCCAATAATCCCGTATTGAATTCACTCTCTATTCCTGAAATTTGAATAAAATATCAATTCAGATGACTCAATTCACAATTGAAATTAAATTCATACTGTTGTTAAATATCCCACTCTTGTCAATTAAATTGACACTCTATCATTGTTCAATTCAATATACAGTGTGTCCCACTTACCATGCTCACCATGGGTATCTTTTTAACGGTGAGAGATACGAGGTCGGTTAAATGACACCAAATGTGGAGTTTGTCAAGGCCAACTATAATGTGGAAAAATATTTTGATAAAATCTATTCGTTTTTGTTCAATACGCAAAAAACAGATTTTGATCATTTTCATGTCTCCTCCTTAACTTCTTTATTTATGAAAACATTCAAATAGAAATTTCACATTCTCATGGCAGTTTTTCAGTGATTTCGAAAAAAAATTGAATTTATACCAACTCTTCTAGAATTTGAGAAATCAGCACCAACTTTAGTTTCACAAATGAGGCTCATAGCTCACTATGACTTAGTTAGAAATAACTTTTTTTCTCTTACAGATGATATGTCGCAGTAATAGTTTTGTGTTGATAACAACGGAGTTATCGTCATTTATACGAAACAAAAAATTTGAATTTATAAATTTTAACAAAAAAATCATGATCTCCGACCTCAAAAACCCCCATTTACCAATTTTGAATGGAATCGGACCAAATCTTGAGCGCCATCTTGGAGCAGCATTTTTTTTTAATTTCAACAAAAATTCCATAATGTATTGTCACCAAAATTATGAACACCTGCCAAATTTCAAGCTGATCGGAGTTATGGAATTTTTGTTAAAATTGAAAAAATTGCTGCTCCAAGATGGCGGACAAGATTTGGTCCGATTCCATTCAAAATTGGTAAGTGGGGGTTTTTGAGATCGGAGATCATGATTTTTTGTTAAAATTCATAAATTCAAGATGACGGCTTCCAAATAATTATTTGTTTTTGTATAAATGACGATAACTCCGTTGTTATCAACACAAAACTATTACTGCGCCATATCATCTGTGAGAGAAAAAAAAGTTATCTGTAACTAAGTCATAGTGAGCTATGACCTGCATTCGAAAAACTAAAGTTGGTGCTGATATCTCAAATTCTAGAAGAGTTGGTATAAATTTCATATTTTTTTCGAAATCACTTTGAAAAACTGCCATGTGAATGTGGAATTCCTATTTGAATATTTTCATGAATAAAGAAGTTACGGAGGAGACATGAAAATGACCAAAATCTGTTTTTTGCGTATAAAACAAAAACGAATAGATTTTATCAAAATATTTTTTCACATTATAGTTGGCCTTGACAAACTACACATTTGGTGTCATTTAACCGACCTCGTATCTCTCACCGTTGAAAAGATACCCATGGTAAGTGGGACACACTGTATATATATGATAGAATATCAATCTATACAGTTTCAGATCGTTTAGTCTATACTGGATAGAGAGATGAGTAATAATGATTATAGTGTCGATAATATTATGATCATGATATTAACTTCAAGTAACTTTTCCTTCCTTGGTAGAGATATACGTATGAGATTTGTGCTACCCAATAAGTACCTAATTAGCGTCTCAAATATCGAATAAGAATTTCCTTTTTGAACTCCATGAAGTATTCTATGTATATATGTGTCTAGATAGATATTGATCGATAGTGAGCAAAAAAATAATATCCTAGAATTGCATAGTTCGGGTGGGAAAATAGTTATTTATTATACAAGGGAAAAAAGTAGTAGATTTTAGCTCCAGGTTGTGTTGTCTCCCGACGCGTAGCGGAGGGAGACAACAAACCGTGAGCTAAAATCTAATATTTTTCCCGTGTATAATACACTATTTTTTTCTGTGACAGAAGGAAGGACGAATCGATATTGAGAATATATTACATTATTTCGATATCTGAAAATTATCGACGTGAAATTTCAAGTTTTTAACAGTAGGGACACCTGCGTTTTATAGGCATCTTTATCATTCTTTTGAAGTAATCAAATATCTGATGGCACTTCTGTCAGTTCAATTCTGTGATTTGATTTTAAAAAATTGCGAATTCAGTAGTTGTTTAGTAATATACGAAGCCGCGAAGTCGAATGGAAGATAAAAGGACTTGCAGTTCTTTCTCGGAGACGGTATTATGGACTCATTTTTCGGGACTATAGCACAACAAAAGCCATTAACAGAGTATATATATGTGATATATATCCGGGAAAAAAGTACTCACTTTTTTCCCACGGGAAAAAAGTAGTTTATGAAAAGTGACATTTTATAACCTGCCAACAGAGATGAAATGCCAAACTTTTTTCCCGTCACAGAAAAAATATCTTTTCACCATACCAGACAGATGAGACATCAGAGCCATTCCACCTCTAGACATACCAACGAACAAAATATACCCTAATATCCGTATATGGATATCATGGTACCTGTGAGGCATATCCAAAATATCCATATGTTGGATACCTGGAGTGGAAGGGGTTGAGTTGATACTAGATTATTTAAAATAACTCTTCTTTCTGTATTACGATGATGAATGGGATGTTTTGGCACCGAACATAAACAGAGTCTCTGTTTATGTTCGGTGGTTTTGGTAAATTCTGCAGCACTGTTTGTTCGATTTTTCCAGAATATAAATCCAATTTCGAGAAACAGAGCCTGGAAAACACGACCTACAGTTTCGAATACGACTATGATTCCATAATGCATTACGGGAAATCGTTCTTCAGCAAGAAAAAAGGAAAGCACACCATAACTCCTAAGCAACCTGGTGTCAAGATGCTTGGTCAGAGAAAGGGGATGTCTGTGGGAGATTGTTTGAAACTCAACGATTTATACGGGTGTTTCAATAAAAGTGCCAAGTCGAGAAGAAAATATTATATGATTTGCAATTTCCTAGGAATATAAGAGTGTTTAGTAATTTTGTTATTTATTTTCATGAGACAGTTCATTGTTGATTGTCGTTTCATTGAACAACAAGGTGATTTCCTAATATACGAATAATTCTCGTTGTGTAACATGATTTATCAATTTTTTCATTAACCTCTCCGCACTGGTATCACTATTGATAATGATTCACCTCACTCTCATCAACATAAAATGGCAGCATGTAATATAAAATATATAGTTGGTATGATCACTAGGTTGGAGAATGTCCTTCTCTCATACAGGAAAATTTCAATAAAGATCTTGATATCACGCGAAATGTACTTCATCTTCAGATCTGATTTATGTATAGCGTTTTTTTTTTTTTGGATCATCAAAACAAAAATTTGCTTCTTTTCTACATAAATTATATTTCAGAGCTGCTTACAAAACTAATAACACCTTGAGAAGGTTCATAAAAAATAATGAAGCCGAAACTTGTTGATGCAAAAAATCTGGAGCATTCAAACTGAACTATGAATCTTATCCTATAATGTATAGGACAATCAACCACCTTATTCACAAACATCATAAGAGTTTTTTTGAGGAAACATATTCGACAAAAGTACCGTAGAATATTGGTAATTTGTTAAAATGTGATTGATTCATCATTCATCAAGATTTGTGACAACCAATTCCAAACTACACAATTCGTATTCACGAAAGTTTTGGGCTCTCTCTCAGATAGGAAATAGTGCAAATCTTCAATTTGTCGAAGTACATACAATGAAGTCTCAACTTCACTTTACTTGAAAATAAGTTTTTCACATTTCGATTGAAAGAATCAAAATGATGGCATAACAGAAAGAATGTTTTTGGTATCAACGAAAAATGGACTAGGTATTTGAAACTGATTTACATAGGACTTCAAGCTCCTATAAGAGTTCCTCAAACAATAATATTGTTTAGGAGATACTGTGGCCAAAATCCAAACGTTTTGGAACATCTGACCATATATTACTCCTACTTCCGTTGTCATACTTCCACTTCGCAATGATCTCTGATAGTCTCCTGCAATGTTATCACCTTTACCACAAGGGTGTAACCATCAAAATTTGCAAGAAAAATTTGCCAAATTTGATGTATTTCATCTACACCTGAAATTTCCCGTGGAAGACATGACAAAGGAATTGTATTATAAGTTCTTTGACATGTATAAATGTTTTCAATAATTTTTTTATCGTTTTTATCTAACGAGGTGATGAAAATAAGTTATGGATGTGAGAACTTATAAATGTGTGACATATATGCGTCATCCCTAGAAAAATCATTAGATTTCTGTAAAGAAAATTCCCAAAATACCATACCATGGGCCTATTTGATATGAGTTTGAAATCAGATGAGTTTTTGCATGCAAACTAATAATCATCCCAAATAACCCCAAACCTGGAGTTATTTTGAATGATATTAAAACATAAAAGATAGGCACTCACTTTTTATTTCAAAATTTGAATTTTAGTCTATACATCTTACCGATAGCATTGAAACAGATTGATAATGAAAAATTGTTAATAATACTAGCTCTGAAATCGCCAAAATTCATTCCTCCATTCTACGGTAAGCTATTTATATTTTGGAATAAAATCACAGTTGTGATGACAATTTAGAAACTTTACATGTACCAAATAGAATAATGAAAGGACCCCACACATATCTTAAGGGAAATAGGTTTCGGTCAAATTGGCTGAAATTTTGGTAGGTATTTTGTACGTGCTGTAAGTGCTACTTCCTCAAAAAAAAATTGTCCAGAAAGTGAGGTGCGAAAAAAAAAGTACATTGCAAATTCTATTGAATAAAACTGGTGGAGTATTTCTGCACTCAGCATATATCTGTCCTTCTTACTTGCATGTGTTGAATAAAACCTACAGATAAATAAACACTCATAGCAGGAAAACTTCATTCCACGAGGTTGATGATGTCACCTCCATAGCCCACACAATTCAGGACATTTGGAGTCCTGCAAGGGATCTCGACAGGACGCGGGACATAGTTCCTCAAATTCAGGACGTCTTTAATGCTCTATACAATTTGTATAATTGGTGTCGATATCATTGGAGCTATAGATAATCGCGAAGAACCGAATTCTGTGAGCTTTTACATTGAATCGCTTACGATGCAGATACGAGACATTTGAGACAACTTTTAGAACGTCAAAATGAAGCTAATTATCTCTCATTCCGAGATGAAACATCAATTTGACTGGAGTACTGCCCGTTCAGGTATTTAGTCAATCAAAAATAAACTATGTGCATACTACATGTACTATTGATAAAGCGTAGCTATGACCACGCTATGACAATGTCTGCTTCATTGCATTCACAGTGAGGTTAAGTGTCCCTCATATCTTTGTCAGAATCACATTTGAAATAAGTTTTGGAATCATTCTTTTTGTGCATCAATCAACCTTACAGAAGTGATGAACAGAGAAGTTAAGGTCAATTACCCCAAAAGGAGGACTCAATTAAAAGAAAGTAAACAGCAAGGTCTCCAGCCTCCAGTAAGAAGAAATATGTACGAAATCGTTCTAGAAAATTTTCAAATTGCTCGAAGGGTGTGTGAGTACTATGTAGTATTAGTTATTGTTTCGTTATCAATATATGAACCTGGTGCATTGAACTTCATCTTCATACATAGGATATCGGATTTTGATATAAATTTCAATTTTTGCTTTTCTTTGACGTAATAAGGAACAAGAATGACAAAGATTCATAACGAATCATTCACAATGGTGATAATTGAAGGAAGAAGAGAAATGGATAGCTCATCTCTTCACATTCTTCTGATATATCTTCAATATAATAAGATTTGCGTACGATTCCTTTCGGTTGGACAAGGATTATGATGCTGGTGTAATATTATAATAATGTGTCTCATTGTTTCAGGTAACTTTTTTACATCGAATAATTTACGTGGGAGAGCACACTTTTCCCCCAAACGGTGATATGATTAAACAATGTTTCTCCAGTTGCATCAATATAGTTAATGATAGCAACTGTTTAGAAAGCCTTACTGGATTTTTATTGTACTATAACCGATATTTCGTACATTTAGTTGAGGTGAGTTTGATGAATCGACTTATTCCTATATATGAAAACATAGGACCGTCACAAACATTATATATTGATGAGGTATGAATTGGTCTATTATAGTTCGCATTTTTTTTAGGGTGATGAAGATTCTTTGAATGCACATATTGGTATATTGCTATCAAATGAGAAATTCCAAAAGCATTTGAAGGTCATGAAATTGATCATAAATGTTTCACATATAAACCAGGTAAGCCTGCGCAATCATTTACTCCTTCATAATTTCGAATATAACGCCATATCGATCGTGATATACAGGGTGATACATTAAGAATGGGAAAATTCTGAACTACAGATAGTAAACACCCAAAAATGGAGATTTAGCCCGACATGCCTTCTAAAAATATTGCTGGTTTGAGAGGTACAGGGCGGTTAAGGAGAAGATTTCAATCCAAAATATCTTCTCCTTAACCACCCTGTATCTCTCATACCAGCGATATTTTTATGGGACATGTTGGGCTAAATCTTTATATCTGGGTGTTTACTATCTGTAGTTCAGAGATTTTTTATTCTTAATTTGATAAATAAAATTATTAAAATGTCATAAGTGGAAAATGAATCTCTTTAAGAGCGTAACACAAGATCTGTTGATGCTAGATAGTTTGATGAGGAGTACATTTTTCATGTGAAATTGAACGAGCTTTCAGATTTTCCACTTGTTTTGATCATCAATAAATTGACATAGAAGATATGATGTAAATTATCGAAGTAACAAAGTGCCATTTGCACCCACTATGAGCAATCACACAACATAAGTTGCAAATTCATATTCCTCATGTCAGAAATCATAGAAATACAAGAGTTCATGTTCGTGCTGTTGAAACTAACAAAGTTATTGTAAAATTTTGAAATCTTCCCCTAGAACACCCTGTATCTCCTAAACCAGCAACATTCTCATCAGGCATAATGGGCTAAGTCTCATCATTTTTGTGTTTACTATCTCTAGTTCAGAGATTTCCCATTCTTAATAGATCACCCTGTAAAGTCGAATTGGGAACAAGAAGTTCAATAAGATGAACTGAAAAAAACATGAAGGTGCAATTTGAAGAACCAAAGTTAGGGGTAGTTTCTATAGTAGATTGATTAGCACAAGGGTGATTGGATCTCACCATTTAGGAGAACTTCTGCTCTCGGAAATTCCATAACAATTCTTTGAAATTTTTTGCATGTTGTAGATAGCCCAGGTATCTGCTGGTCGACAAAATCTGGGACACCCGGAATATTGCTACTAATTTTTCTACCTGATTCCTAAATTTATCATCATAGCTGAAATCAAAATGAGATATGAACACATTTTAATAAATGTTTGTAAATCAGAAGCCAAAGGCGCTCAGATGATTTTCTGTAATGTTCAAAATTATTGTAGGTGCAGAGTAATAGTAATCATAAATAAAAATGTGTTTGGAAAATACAGTATATTCTCCCCACGGTACACTTTTATGTTCGCCACATGTATTGAATTCCAGAGGTTCATCATGAACTGGAACTGCTGTTCTGGTGTCCCATCGAAATTGCTCAGCGAATTCGACGAGAATTGTTCCCTGGAAGATTCAGGACGAATCATCTTCAATTGCGTCAAGAAAATGTATGCTACTGTCACCAGTTTCGTCGAAGACAGCTACTCGCCTGATACACGTTTGCTTGGGAAGACTAGTCTAGCCTTCGGACGAGAGTCAGTAATAGTAAGTCGATTTATGTACGCCCGGGCGTGAAGTGGCACTTTATCGCCCGATTAAGCCGGCGTAAAGTAGCACTTTAGAGCCCTACGGAAATAAAGTGGACATTGCAGGCTTTGAGGTACATATAATTAATTCCATAGTTACGGTGAATTTGTGGATGAATAGATGTTCATGAAATATTTGTGTGAATCTCGGGCGAAACTTTTTAGGGACCTTGACGTGTTGGTATACCTCGCTTCGCCTGGTCTATTACCTACACAATGCGGTTCATGAATGCCTATTTTATGCTATTGGTACATACAAAACTGATTTCCCAATTTTCTCAAACAATTTCTAATTCTAATCCAACTAACAGAGCAGACCTCATGACCTCATGAGCAAGTTCAATAATCATTTTTCAACGCATATTGAAGATCTGTTTCAGTTTTTAAAACGTGTTTGTCAAAATGAACAATATTAGTGAATCGGTAGCAGATATTCAAAAGAAGGATACACCATGCATCAGTTCAATGATTTCTCCGCCTCCACTTCTCATTGTTCAATATTGATTTTTTCGGTTTACAAAAAATATAGTGAGATGCAGAATTGAAGTATCTAGGTCTCTCTGGGAGTAAAATTTTGAAAAAATTCACCGATATTCTGCAAAAAAATCATTAACATTGCATTTTTCGAGTATTTTTTTTTGTTGAAGAAAGTAAGACAAAAAATCAAAATCTGCTTCCAGAGAGACATTCGTTCATTCGTAGTGAAGAGTCCAGTATTTTTTGTAAAAAAAAAATTACTCATATTTGGACGTTTAGGGAACAAATCTGCTCCCGTTCTCTACTTGAAAATACAAAGTATTTTTCTTCAAAAATTATTTTCATATATTTTGACACCTCTTAGAGTCTGAACCTATATTTTCCCATGAAGATAACTTCGAGCATTCCTTCCTTTCTTTGATATATTTTCCTATGTTCTTCACAAAGTCCTACAGGTGATCTTAGACCACTGAAGTTGTCTTCCGACCTATAGTTGCTGTTTCACTATTCGTTATGTCTTTGCCCGAATCTGTCGGAGAAATGGCCAAAGAACGTCTGGAGGTTCGGACAACATTCACTTCACCAAACTACATATATTTAAGTACCTACAGCATATTCGAAACCCTTGGTTATACTCCTGATCAACAGCATTATAGAGTTGAAATACGCTAATTCTCCACTAGCTCGTGAGTTCTATCGGTTCATGAAGTGAAAAAAAAAACAAGATGATGGAACTTTTTGGGAATGTTATTCATAGAGTGGAGGGATTATTCTAGAAAAATAAGTAATTTTCAAATCGAACCCTGTATTTCTCAATGATTCATTATAGCATGGGTCGGAGAACACCCATTTCGAACTCATCCATGAGGACGATGTCCATGATATGTTCATCAATGAGTAGTCGGAATTATAATCTATCTAGAAACGTTATAGATCAAGTTGTTCATGCGCGTTTTTCGATATGAATCAATGAATTCTGTTTGTTCTCTTCATTGTAGATCAAAATTCTAATCTCTGCTGCTGTGAGGGGGAAAAGTGGGGGCGCGCGATCCCATGTTTCCCAACATTTCGACACCGATTCCTAGCATCCTCACCGGAGAATTTTGGTGCTTCACCATAAGACTCGTTTATGATGATGATATTATATAATATTTTGCTCGTTTCTAACTTGTGTTTAGTTATTGACAGCAATAATCATGTTCACCACTTCCGCAAGCTCACCGCAAGCTCTTCATCATATGATTTGGGAGCAGGTCATTTCCAAATCTCCGTTCAAGATTTCTGGTATGAAAACTTCATTCCAGAAATAAAAAGAAGATGACCAACAATATTATCATAGGCCGAAATATTTCATAAACATGATCATTGTGGTTAACAACTCAACACGAATGAGGCAAAAACTTGCAAAACTTGATGATCGTCATAATCATAAACAAGTATCACCAAAATCAATCTCGTTAGATATCTCGAAAACCAAGAAAAATTATAAAAAACACTGCGGTTAGTGAAAAGTTAGACGATTGATTATGTCATCCATCAAAATATCAGCATGCCGTACTCCAAAATAAGTAACATCAATTTTTATCAAAGAGAATGCGTAATACCTAACTGCCTTCATATTCATTGAATTGGTATGACATGTACTTTCCCTATCTACAGGGTGACATAGAAAAAAGTACATTGCATAGTGCCTCACAATAAAGGACGATAAAATAAGGAAAAAAAGTTCCTATATATGAACATTGGTCCGCAAGGCCTTCAGTTAAAAGATACGGGGTGTTGAATTTCGATGGAAAAATGTATTGAAGTACAAGGACAACAATTTGAACATCTTCTGAAAACTCAAAATGTTTTGTTCTAATTAATCATATTTTTCATCATACCATTAAAATGTTATAATTGTTTAAGTATTTATCATTGTTTTTGCAAAAGTTCCTTTGGCGCTTTTTGAATAATTTGCGTGCATTGTCGGCTTTTAGATGCATTTGTATACTGGAACCATTGCTTCTAGCGACTTGGACAAGGTATACCTTTCTTGAGTATAAAAGAAGGGATAACAAATTTTTTTCCGTCGAAAATGACATACAGTATATAGCAAAAAAGTTACGACCGATTCAATAGGGATGGAACCCTGTATGTAGCACCCTCTATCAGTCATCACAAAACTAAGATCATATTTGAATTTAGCATGATGAAAAACCCCTGTATATAACACATTGTATCCATTTCTTGCGTCTCTGGCTGAAGATATTAGAAAAAAAACAAAAAAAAAATTGAATTCAACACCCCGTATCTCTTAACCGAAGGCTTTGTGGACCCATGTTCATAGGAACTTTTTTTCTTATTTTAGTATCCTCTATTGAGTGGCACTATGCAATGTACAATTTTCCATGTCACCTGTATAGTGGATTGACCTACGAATTTCATAACAGTACTTTTCAGGGATTCCGAAATATTAAAGACATAACCCTTCAGAATTTTTGGTATGTTGTTCTGAAAGGTGAAGAAAATTTCGTCGCCTTTAAATCTAGTGATTCACACGAGACCAACGAGACGAGACTTTCGAAAAGTCTCGTCTCGTCTCGCCGATGAAATATGAAGTCTTGTCTCGAGTCTCGTCTCGCAGCCTCCAGTCTCGTCTTGTCTCGCGTCTCGTACGAGATTCTCGCAGATGTATCGCAGTTACGTCATGCATAATCTTTTCTAGGTATAATGTAGAAGTAGGAAGACAATAGGTACATACTTACATCATACATCTGAACAAGAAAAAAAACTGAAGTGGCCGGTATGCTTAAGAGATCTCGTGCCATCAAACGGGAAATTCAGAAGCATGAATTTTCCACCATTGCAATATATCTATCAAAACAAAGTTATTCTTCATCTTAGACTATTTAGCACAGAATGACTTATTTATAGATTTTCAGGTATAGTCATTCAATTTGCGATCTGTCGTTATTGCAGAATTGCGGTCATATTCTGCCGCCATAAGAGATATCATGGATTGTGTTTTTAAAGTATTTATGAATGAAATTTTTTGTCTATATGTGCTATATAGTCTGAATTATTTCTGAATATGTTGTATTATGAATGAAATTCTCAAGTCTGCAGTCGACACGCAGAAATATTTACCTGCGATCGAGACTCTCGCACGAGACACGAGAAGTCTTGCACGAGACTCGAGACGAGACCAATAAAAGTCTCGTCTCGTCTTGTCCGAGTCTCGTCTCGAGTCTTGTCTCGAAAACGAGACGAGACCAAGCGAGACTCTCGAAAACGAGACTCTCGCGGGCACCACTATTTAAATCGATACTATAAAATGTGGTTTGTAGAAGGATATCACACTGTGTCACATAACTTTATTTCTGTTGTAGAATCGCTCGGCCATGATGGATTCTTCATTCCAGCGGCACAGCAGTCGTAATATGAGCAGTCAATCCCTTAGATCGGGCAGTGTAGGGGGTGGTGTGAGCAACCCCTATAGATCAACCTTACCGGAGATAGAAGTGCTGAATTTTATAATCAATTCCAACTTCACGCAACATCTTTCTGATTATTACTCCAAATATGGGGTAGTTCCTCAGAGAGACATCTACAAAGGTAAACAAAAATCATATATCTGTGGAAGTTGATTTAAAAAAATCGGATATTCTAGTAGTAGTATCATCATTACTCCTCATCATCTATACAGGGTGTGACACGACGAGCATTCATACACTATCTTTATATCGAGAATCAGTCCGGAGAAATCCATGAAAATGTGCGAGCTCATATTTCAGAATACGCTCTCTTCATTACAAATAAATATTTTCGACAATGCAGTGTTGCCGTTTCTACAAGAAAGCAGTAGCAACATTGATATTTCAAAGAAATACCCTGTATTTCATTGTATTTTTAGATTCCCCCTGAAGAGCTGATTTCATCCATGTATCACACTTTCATCGAAAATGATTACAGAGATATGGGGTGTTCAAAATCGAGATCCATCGGATATTATCTTTCGACAGGGGCGAAATCTTTTGAATAGCGGCCGTTTGGACAGTATCGCCGTTTAATTGCTTTTAGTTTCAACTCGTTATCACATGACGAAAGTGCCATTGTTCAATCATTCTGCTCAGAATAGTGATCGGCACTGGTGCCGTTCGATAAAATACAATGTTTTCACATGCCTTTGGAACAAATAACATTTCGTTGATCTTCCTAATTTTTCAGACAAAGTTTGGCCTGTCCCAAGCGACTTCATACCTTATGACATTTTCACGAAGCTTTATGAGAATGTGACAGAATTACCAAAGTCGAAGCCGAAAACAAATCAAACAGAAACAACAAACGAAAATGATCATGAAGAAAATGTTACAGATGATCTCTTACAAGAAACAGTGGAAGCTACTATAATTGATGACAATTAAAATGAAAATATTATATTTAACTGAAATTTTCTAGTTGATTTGATCTCACTATCTGGAGAACATTTTCTACAACTTTTCTTACAACTTTTTGCCTAAGATAACCCAGATACCTGCTGGCCTTGAAGCTTTGGAACACCCAGTATGAAATCATAGTCGTTATGTATATAACCATCACCAGCATTGTCAGCAAATATTTAGTATTGTTCGAAACACTTTTTATCATTAGTTTAGTTCATGACGGATACGGATAGCACGTTATTGTTGAAGTATATAAAACGCTTACAAAAAAAAGAGATAACCTTATATTGTGGAATTACTCTAAGTATTTATAGTAATTATCATCACTACTTCGTATTATCGTTAATAATATACCATTAAACAAATCTATACTGATAAAGCTGACTAGGCGATTAAAAAATAATGAGCTAGTTTTTCTGTGCAAGGTAAAAGCTCGACGTTCCTAATTCCTGATAATGTTGTGGATTACAATTTTTGTGGAATATAGCTTCGGAGAAATGAAGTTTTCGAACCGGATGTCAAAGCGCATTCTTTTGATACTTTTCAAAGAATTAAAGGTAGTATTATGTAGTCACTGGATGGTATTATTGGTATTAAATAGTGTCTGTAGGTTAATCGAGGAGGTGGTATATTCATTATTCCAAATTTTTTTGGGATTTTCTCCTCGTTTCTATAAAATAAAAATATGAATATTATTTCAATATACGGACAACATATGGCAGAGTGGAATAATATTAAAATCATTGGAAAAGAAGATAACAACCAGAAGAGAAAAATCAAGGAATCTGCTTGCATTCTTCTGAACGGAGACAATAGCATTGCTTCTTGTTCAGTTGATATAGACAGAACATGGTATTCACTACTAAAATCTGAACATGAAAATGGTAAATTCAAGATTAATTAATGAAAACATCCTGTAACTCCTTTGATTGCCAACGTCACCAATTGTCATTGAAAACTGAAAAGCTTCAAGACATATTATACGACTTCGCAATTGAAAAAATCTCTTCATGTTGAAAACGGGAGCAGAATCGGTCCCGAAACGTCCAAAGATAAGTGAAAATTTGATATTTTCTCTATATACCTTTATTTCTCTTTTCCAAAAATTTTTTCAATACAAATTGTCACTGACAAGCTAGTGAATTTTTTTTTTAGGCTCTCTGATAGGAAAATTCTTTAAACGCAGTGACATTTTGGGGCAAATCATCTGATTTGTCCTTACTACACGTATATTGAAATAATATTCATATTTTTATTTTATAGAAACGAGGAGCGAAAATCCCAAAAAAATTTGGAATAATGATTATTGGTATTAGTTATATAGATGAGAGTTCGTATACAGAAATGACAACAGTTGGTGTTTTTGCATGTTTAGTTTTATTAAGTTACACACCTTGCAATATGACAAGAGCACCATAGTCGTTCCGCACTTTTTCATTCCACATTATTTGAATTTGAAATATAATCTCATGTACTATTGAGAAGAAACCATACATGGAAATGCCCTGCTGAATGGTCTGTTCCATTAATTTACAAAACAGACTATTAAAATAAATCCAATAGTATAATCACACGGAATGCAAAACAAAATTATTATCGAGAAAAAGAAATTGATTGCAAAACTAAGTGATGAAGTTGAAAATTAGAGGACGAAACTGAGGAAAACAAGTGAATTGCAACGTGATATATCATTGAATAGCGTTTTCAATACCGACCGAAATGTTTCAGTGAGAAGTGAATGCAGCAAAAGCTGGAAAATCAAAAAAATCTCCATGTTCTAAACTTCACCACTTGGGTACAGTTCTTAGTTATGACGTCATCAACAATTTTTTTTAATGGGAAGCTAAGATTTTTATTAAATTATATGAGCCCTACTGGCCCTACTGCAACTATTTTTCCCTTGTGTAAAAACACAAGCTCTATCACATAATGTAATAAAAATCTTAGCTTCCCATTAAAAAAATTTGTCATAACTTTGACAACTTTGACGTGTTATTTTTGTAACTTATGTCAAAAGATGCGGAATAAAAAGAATAGTTTGACGTGTTTTTGCATTTTTTTCAAAAGTAATCGTTGTACGATTTATTAATTTTGTGCATTACTTTATAATGTCGAGTTGAACATTTTTCATGATACGGTTATGATTAAGCTGCCTGACTCAAAATATAATTTCATATAGCTACCTTATATACCTGGTGACACAGGAGACATGTAAAAGCCTGTAGTTTTTTCATTTGAAGAGATAAAAAATTGAAATTCACAAGGGTTATGAAATCGACGATGGCGCTTCCTTTGAACCCAATGATAATTCACTTCAACCACCTGTTTGATTAGAGCTACACCTAACTTTTTTTTTTCAAATAGCACCCTGTTTATTATGGTAGCCTATCTTATTCGCCTTCAATTTCTCTATCCAACTATGTATCACAATTTGATATTTATTCATTACTTGGCTGTTAAATTGCATTTTATTGAAATACATGAATTTGGCTGTTGCCCGAATACAATGACATTTCGATGCTTGATAGGCTCAGAAATCCAAAGATCATTACTTAGACGATATTTTCAGAATATTTTGCATACCCTTATCGATCCCAGAAGATTGTCAATAATTTCATTGGGTTTAAAAAAATCATCCGAAAATAACTCACGATATTGAGAAAACTAAAATGTACATAAACTCAGTTTTTTTCATTTGGCTACGTGTGAACAAACTATTTGTCTTTCATTTTTGCCATGTAGTCGTAACATGATCATCCATTTGGATACATGAAACTGAAATTGTTGTAATAATTGATGTATCGTCCTGATACATCTGTTCATAAGTCTATATTATTGTATTTTCAGTATAATTTCGCTCAGTAGACGGTATACACGAAATGTCTAGTTTGACAATTATTCATTGAATTGCAATCTTCATGGACCGATAAGGGTATGGAAAATATTTTGATAATATCGTCTGCATCGAATTGTCATTGTATTCGGGCCACAGACAATTTCATGTATTTCAATAAAATGCAATTTGACAGCCAATTAATGAACGAATATCAAATTATGTTACTTAGTTGAATAAAGAATTTTAGGGCAAATAAGATAGGCTACAGAAATATACAGGATGTCATTTAAAATAAAGTTGGGTCTACTTTCGATCAAACCAGGTGGTTGACGAAAATTGTCATTGATTTCAAGGGAAGCGCCATCATTGGTTATAAAACCCTTGTTAATTTAAAATTTGTATCTCTTCAAATAAAAAAAATACATGTCTCGTGTGTCACATGGTATATTATTTATAGAGGCAACCGTCTTTTGTGTGAGATAGATTATATAATCTATTGGGATTCATGCACTTTATGCATAAAACAATTAACTAGTACTTATATTCACTTTTATTGATGAAGGCCTTGAACCTACATTTATGAACGCCCGGTATAATGAGTAACAATCGTTATTATACTAGTACGAACCTACACACATAATAGACAACGTCTAATTGAACTCAGTGAAGTAGAAGGCCACACAAATTTCATATTAGTTATTGATTCGTTTGTTATCAACGATGTCTTATAAAAAAATAAAATATGGAAGAACAGCATAAATTATCTCTCCATGATATTTTCTTGAATCTAAACAATAATGTATGGTGTATTGTGTGACTTTCATACCGTGTATTTGTCTGAGGAAACTTTTTTTTCTACGGCTATATCACAAGATTGCTTTTGTTTTACTGTGTTGGATACATCAATGAGGTACTTTGTATGTCATCAATTTTATTTCCGTATCTGATATCGCAATGACTCCATTGTGTTATTATTTTAAAAAAGAATTCATCGCCCATGGAATGTCAAATTTCAAGCAATGACAGCTGTCTCATAGATGAGCATTCCTTGACAGGAAATCAGATGGCTACAAGACGAAGAAATCTAAAATGTCGCTGTCATCTATTATAGCCGTAGAAAAATTATAGTGTATAGTGTATAACTTGCTCGGAATGCTAATTTCCTACTTGAATGATTGCAGCATCCGCCAATGGCTCATGCTGCAAACTTCTTTCTCGTAGGAAAGCACTATCATTCCGTGCTCGTTATAAACAATATACTACTTATTTCGTCCTTAATGCCACATTTTGACGTATAATTGAGATAGTAAGCATTTAAACAGTATTCAAAATTCATTTGAGGATTATTGTAAGTGTATGACGTAACTATATTTCGTACCGAAAAAGATACACCACTGGAACTTGCTGATTCATACCTCCTTTACAATCCTCATTGAATCTAATAAATAAGCGTAATCCCATATGATGTCATTCTGCTCATATTGGTTGGGTAGATTAATTATTGTTGTTAGACATCGCAAATATTGATACAAACTTAATCCGGCTAAAAACCTGTCAATATCAGTAAAGTTCTCAGTAATACAGATCAATTATTGCACATTTATCAGTTTTCAAATACTTACATTTTTCCTGCCTTCAAAGATGCCGATTACGAAATGTCAGATAGTTTATAAGGTATATAAAATATTGCCTGATAACTGCAGAATGGAATTTATCTGTCGAACTGTAACTACAAAATAATTATATTATGATAATAATTATTGATGGCAACTTCTTCAAACATACATGCCTGTGATGATGTCATCAACTCATATAGCCAGGAAAGTAGTTGTTTTCTATTGAATAAAGTGAGAGGGAGTTGATATTCTCATCACATAGAGAATGCGAATTCTCAATGTATTGCTTTATATAAATATATATCCATTTTTGTATGTTTATAATTTATCTGAGAATATTCCTTTTCAACAGTTCTTGATGTTATTTTATTCTGAAGAGAACTTTCTTCCACTGACATATCGTATATCATGTTTCTTTGTGATCAGAAAGGATGAATAAACTATTATTATATAATTTTGATTCTCGTATAGGTGAACTCTATCAATAAGAGTGATGTTATATCTCTCATGATATCTATAGACTGGAATCAGATTATGAGAATTATTCCCAAAATAGACAGTGAGATAGTGAAAATAATATTAAAATTCATCCATATTTTGAGTTATAAGCTGTTGAAAATATTTCTCCTAATTGACATATTTCACTATTTTGGAACATCCCGTGTCCCACAAATTGCTAATATTAATTACATAAGATCTCTCATATGAAGGTGTAACTATTTGATTGAGTGATTTGGAATGATTCCAAACTGCAACTGACTTCAAACTGAAGCTCAACCGGCATAGTCTTTTTTCTTCTCCACACGCACTTCAAATGCAAAATTCATGTTTCCGTTTCCGCTGAGGAATTAATAATTATTATTATGCTTAATGTGCTTAGCTTATGTCTGATATACGACACAGCTGATGAATTATACAGTCTCAGAGACATAGTAAAGTGCATGGGATGAGTTTCCGTATGCTGTATATTTGGGTTGAAAACGTAACTATACAACTTAATTTCTGGTCAATTATTATCATCACTTTGAAGAAAATCAAAACAAAGCTGTACTGTATTGAGTATTAAATTAAATTAATTCTTACAGTTGGTAAATGAAAGACTTTATTCCAAAACTTGGTCATCCTATTATAGAATAACAAAAATGAAAACATGTATAATATAAATGAAACATATACAGGGTGTTTCATTACTAATTGGAAATATTTCAACCATATAGAATCTCGAACTCAAAATATAAATATTTAACCCAAATCTTCAAGAACAGACGACAATATGTGTCAATAAACATTGAAGAAAATACTTCTTACCGTAGACTACCAAGCTGTTGGTGTAGGAGTCCCTCAGGGATCTGTTTTGAAACCTATTTTGTTTCTATGCTATATCAACGAACTGGATAGTCTCACCAATAATTTGCATTATGTAGTTTATGCTACTGATACTACTATACTCATATCAGACAAAAATGACGATAATCTATCGGAACACTGCCACAACGTTAAGGATACAGTGATCTCTTGGTGTAGTGTTAACTCACTCCTCTTCAATGTAGAAAAAACTAACGTAATGAGCATCATCGGCAAAAACGTTGTTCAAATATAGATATATCTGTGCATGGTGATCTGCTGGGAAATGTTGATGAGTTAACATTCCTAGGAATCGGCATAAATGAATGTTTAACATGGGAATACCATTGTTACAAATTGATGAAGAAACTTAATTCTATCATCATCATCATCATCATCATCATCATCATCATCATCATCATCATCATCAAATACTATGTGTTGCTTAATCTAGTACGTGGAATATTCATTTCTGTAGATTTTTGTGATTTGCTGTTCTCGTCTTCTTTCCCAGAATGTCACTGTGCTTGAAATGGCTCAAATGTTGAACCACGAAAACCTAGAGGAAAGAGTAAAATCATCAATTAGGAAATGTGTTGTGTGTTTTGCAGAGTGGCTTGTTAAATGGGAATCATCAACTGTATATCTATAGAACTTGTTTCAGAAGGAAAACATTTCCATTCTTCACAGCCAGGCATTTTCAAAAACAAACAAAATCTCAACACCAGATATTTGGTTACAAGAAATTATGCGTTTGACAAAAGGGCAAGTAGAAAAGTTGTTATAGGTATGTAAAAACACGAAGGAAGAAGACATATTAGTGCGTTCATCGAATGAATGCCACTGGTCAAATCACACAGAAAGCATTATTTTGCACTTATACCCATTTCGCACTAGACCCTTCAACTGTGCAGACATATTTTTCACGAAAACCCAAATAGTATCGCAACTTTTTTCCGAAAAAGTGGATAGCTTATTCGATTTAGGCATAGCTGGAATACTCCAATTTACAATTTCCACTCAATACCCCATCATATAAGGTGTAACCCATTATCGCCAAAATAATTTTTTTTCTCTGATATTTTATGTCCTTTAACTAGTTCGAAATGCTATCGAAAGTGAAACAAGTTTATAGAATCATAACTAGAATTCAGGAATTCCAGAACATGCTGTTGCCATATGGCAACACTAGACGCTTGTGATACTTTTTTTTGGGATATTAACACATAGAACAACATTGTATTTTGAACACATTGTCATTGTCAAAATTCAGCTATTCTGCATGGCTACGTCTAATATCCAAGTGATTGGAGGTCAGTACGAATCCCTATGAGGTAATAATTAATATTTTGAACCATCTAAACAGTTCCGCTGATAAACCAGTAGTAATACTCGAAAACCTTCAAGAACAATGCGTACAACCTGGTTTCTTCGAGATAGTGCTGAATAACTTCCTTTTTTCCGGTCATCCAATTATTTGACTCATCACATATTGAAATGGGCGCATTAGAAAATATCTAAGATCATAAAATTTCCGGAGAGAAGATCGCCCGGCCACTGGTTCAACATTCATTGGGCCGGCCAAATAGTCACCACATTCGCTGAGTATAAGCGCCTAGCGATGCAATATGGCAACACAAATATTTGGTTTTACGTTAGTAAAAACTAATCAAAATTTCACGAATTCACAGCTAAGTCATAACAAATAACTAGCGACTTGGGCATATCCGGTCCTTTTGGGAATCGGGTGTGCTGTCTCCGAGGCTGTCTCTCACCCTCATAGCTCGGATATTATTTGAATCTTCACCTGACTAGCGTTGCCATATGGCAACGCATTCAGTTGCAAATTTTATCATTCTTGTTGTTTCAATTCACCCAGTATTGAAAAAATCGTTGATTTAACCGATGAAGTAGTCATTGAAACGAGAAACACATCGAATTTTCGAATACGGAGTTTTATCGTTTCAACTTGTACAGGAAGATCTCTTTTGGTCTACAAAAAAGTAATGAAATTGAAAATAACAAATTGATAATGCATTAATTTTATTATAAATATTATGTTCCTGAGTTTTAATGTTTCTGAAAACTATACTTGGAACACAACTTGAAACTATGCTAATGTTGTATAAATCCACCATAATACAGGATATTATATACTCGACTGTGTCAAGAATTTTTGCTGAAATAATATAAACATGATTCAAAAATAATGTTGATATAGTCGCGATTTAGCTCAGTGATTCCGATTTGTTTATAATTTGCGATGGCCGAGATGCGAAACATTCCGGTTTTATTTATTTTATCCGTTCCATCAGTATTTGGCAACACTTATTCTGCGTATCACTTTGATGTCTCTGTCGATTGATTAAACTGGTAAATGGAGGATCAAATAGACTTGCGATCTCTGGAAATATCATTCTTAATATAAACTACGGGAAGAAAATTTGGGAGCAGTATCACAGAAATTAGTATATGCGCATGAGGTTGTAGGAAACAAAGTCAGATAACCAATGCTTGTACCAAATCCGTGGAAGAATAAGTATCATACCAGAAAACAACACTGTGGTATTTGCAATAATAGCCTTCTTCTTTCATCTCTTGAAGCGCACCTAGGGAGGATAGGGGGAGGAGGTATATAAGTGTAGAAATGTCTTTGAACTTTTGGAGGTTATAATGTCTTGGAAATACTTCTATTGGCAAAGAATTCCAAAGCTTTTCAGTTCTATTGACTAAAGAGTTTTGGTTCGGCCTATATATACGCTCATTACTGCTGGCTGGAGTCTGCCCTGCAATGATGAGAGTCAAAGAGCTCGAAACCGCTCTGGAGGTGTCTAGCGTGGCCTGGCTAAATCAAAATCAATAGGCTGTCAGGAAAAAATCACTTGTATCAGTATTCGTCTATACGAGTCGATGCATGGATTTCGGGAGAGAAGCTTACTGACATTGTTTTGTGTACATTATTCATAACTTATTAAAGAAGTCGTAGAAAAAGTCACTTTCCGCAATTCTTAGGTAAAGTACCATTTGTGATAATGATATGGACCAATATTTTGGGTGCTCTCTCTTCTTAACACTTTTTCATAACTGAAATCATATTCCGGATAATTCAGATCAAATCTCTTCCTTATCCCGCACAATATAAGTTGTGACTCCAGTGAAGTGGGTTTTCATCTGCGTGGTACATACCTTTATGCAAAATTTACAAAATTTTACGAATTAGGTATCATCGTCATTATACCCAAATATTCTGTACCTACCCAATACTCCAATACAAATAGAGAATGATCAGAATGCACAATTTTATGTACGTATCTCTAAAACATAAATGAAAATCGATCTACCATTTCATTGGTAATAAATTTCGATGTACCTACACTTGTTTCCGGTCAGAATTTTATGTGAGAAGCTATATATAGAGCAATTGACTAGTTTCTTAGTTAATCATAATAATTGGTTACACTACCAACTATACATGGTGTTCCATTTATATTGTACAATTCTTCTATGTTACATTTTTAAGGTCAAAATAAGAAAAAAAATTATATAAACATATGTCCGAGAACGATTCATTTGCGAGATACGAATAACTGCATTGTACCATCAAAGCAACTTTACCTTTAACAGATTCCTAACAGCTTGTTTTTCTGAATTTGCACCCTGTATAATATATTCTATTTTATTTTTCAATTTCCGTTAATAATATTCAAAACTATTTCAATGTATCACATTGTGAGTTGGGAAATTGGCTAGGAAAATGTAACATCAAATAGGAATATTGAATATAATCTATACAGGGTGTCACGCAATTGCTGGGACATGGAGCTAACACGTGTAATACATGTTAAAATAAGTTGATTAAACTCAATTTTTGTCAATAACAAAATGTACCGTTTGTCTATGAGATGAGTTCAAAGTTCAGATAAGAAACACATTTGTGTACACTGTTCAAAAATGAGTGAAACAAATTGAATGAAATTTGACACAAGTGCATATTACAGGATTACCCTCCTATCGGAAATCGAAGAAATCCAGAAAGAATTGTAGAAGGGTTGAAACCATCCTCATCCCCTGACATTTCTCTCAGAACATTCTTAGGGATGGTAATATAAAAGTGACAGGTTTCTGAGCAAGATGAGATTAATCATCTCAATTTTGTGACCCTCGTGAAAATTACGTATTTCGCATAGTTCCGAAAGAAAATCTTGTTTTTTTAAATAATGCTAACATTTATATTCCTAGTGAGGGTTTAATATCATTATGATGAAAAATTCAGATGACAGTGGAAACAAAGGCACAACGTTATTTTCAATTAATAATTAATGTTCAATATGACGATAATATAAATCAGTCATTTCGCTCGAGGAATTTGAGAACACTATTACCATTACCACCCCTAAAATTGTTCTGAAAAAATGTCAGGAGGTGAGGGTGGTTTCAACCCTTCTACAATTTCTTTCAGGTTCCTTTGACTACTGCAAGCGATAAAAAAAACTGAAAGTAGGTTTATCCTCTGAAATGCACTTTTGTCAATTCTCATTCAATTTGTACCACTCATTTTTGTGTTTTATGTAAACTTCGAATTCGTCTCACGGACAAACGGTAAATTTTTTTATATAAATAAGTTGGGTCCAATCAACTTATTTTGAAATGTATTGCACGTGTTAGTTTCGTGTCCCAGCAATTTTGGGACACTCTGTAGATAGGTATGTGCATAATATAAGAATAAATTATATTAGGATCTTTATTATAAGATCTGCATATGAGAAAAATCATTATATTCGCTAGTTAAACACGGTTGACACATTAACGCTGCGGCCATAAAGTTATTTTAGAAGCACTTTGGTTGGTACTTCATATTACAAATAATATATGCACTCCTGTTTTTCGACTAATTCATACGGCAAAATAATCAGGGGATTTTGTTCTGGTTGGTTTGTTATTATAATAATTCCAATCTTTTTTAGAAGTCATCTCTACCAATTTCAATGGTGTTGTTACTCAATCAGAAGGGATATGTTTCGGTCTTATTGAAGAGCATCTTCAGTCTAATTCAGAGTTTTGGAGTTGAAAAAATGAAAGTTGAAACAACCTGCATATATAGGTTTTTTTCGATATGTAATGAAAATTGTACAGGGTGAGCAAAACTCGATGTCTCAGCTCCATTTTGAGAGAAGAAGAGATGTTAGCAAACATCTGAAGAGACTTTCCCAAATGCGAAAGACTACAGTCCGTTTTGAGCCTAATGTCGCATATTTTTCTGAATTTCTACGCTGAAGTAATGACGTCATCGATCATTGTTCTCCCAGAAACATACCTATATTTTTGCATTTTCGGAAAAAGCTAATTTTTCCGAACAAATTTTGTTGAGAAAAAAAATGCTATCTCCTTTCTTGGATCTAAGCGCGCTGAGGCGTCCTTTGAATAAGCAAAATAGGGTTCCAATAAAAATAATATGGATATTTTGGAGCAATTTGAACGTTGTTGCCAACTCGTGCACCAGCCTCTTTCACTCTGCTGGCGACTCAAATACAGCGGCAGCAAAGCGGAAAAAGACACGTTCACAAGAATCAAGCCATGTTCAAAATTGTTGATCCAAAAGTGGGTATCATAACTGTTGTTTATCGGATCGCAGATTCAAATATCATCACCAAAAAGTATCCAAAAGTTTGAGATACATTTTCTTCGAAAATATTTATTTGTCCGATTTGGACGATTTCTGTATTGAAGGATGAGTTATCTTATTCTTAAATCAGATTACTGTATAAAGAAAAAGATATTGATATTGTCACAGAATTCGCCTATCTTGTGGTGTCACTTTCTCTTCCTCTCCTCTTTACAATAAAATGTCTCGATTGACAGTTGAACTGTCCGAACTATACCTCAATGACATCTTCGAAGGTCGAATACCTCTACAAAATGGAAAACTTTGTTAACGGTCTCAATAATATAACATATCAACAGTAGAAAAACTATCTATAACCATATGTACATCATGAAATCGAGATATTTCATCTCAAACGAGTAAATTATTGTAAATGACTACCAAATATTATTATCGTTTAAAATCTCCATCAGTTATAAGAACGTTTTGTTTCGTTTTTTCGTTGTTTAATTTTGAAATTAATTTTCTATGAAGTCATGTTACGCTATAAAATTGTGTTTCTCGAGAAATAGGAAAGATAATGGAGTGAATCCCAGAGGGAAATGTTGAAAAAACATTAAGCGCAAGAGTTATTTCAATTCTTATTTGATAGTGTGACTATTATACTATTATTCATAATGTTTCCTAAACTTTTGGCAACTTGATGGTGGGTGGGTAAATTACCTGGAGAAGTGTATTTTCAAAATCCTATCACTCATTTAATTACCGAAACGATTCGATTTTAAGAAACTTCGTGGTTCCTGGCACATGAATTTTAACAAATCATTCAATTATACCCTGTACGCAGTTGTGGAACAATAATTGATAAACGTGGAAGGATCTGTATGCTCTCATTTTTTTTTCCTAAGTACTATTCTACGGAACTTATATTCCACCATCAGCTCAAATTTGTTGGGATTGAGAAAATTGATCAAATATTACATGATCGATCATTGGAAAAAGTATGCTGTTATGCTGTTTTTTATTCTTTCGGAATTCTAAATGAGGATGTGTCGTTACATTTTTGTGAAAAATTCCTGACAGTACTTTTTGAAATTTAAGCCCATGAAATAGTAGTTGATTCGTATTCCATGTTTGTTATCTAACAGAAAAATGTTTCACAATATCAATGGAAAAATCAAGATTTCACAGCTGTGGTCCTTGAAATGGAATCTGTATATAAATAATATAGAGTTTGATACGTACAACAATGATTGAGCACTTTGTATATCTATACCTTCCATCTTCCTCAAGTAACCACTCACTTTAAGAAAAAATGAATGGCATGTTAGAATAATACTCAATTAGCATTTGTTAGCGACTATTTGAATTATGATACTTACCATCAAGGTGATATTAAATATTGAATTTTCCAATACGTAACGTTGATACTTCGATATAAACTTCATATTATGAGTATAAGATGCATTACGTGTTACGAACATAGCTAATGTCAACTCAATCTTATCCGAAATACCTACCAAAGTAGCTTTTGATGATGATGACTTTTTGTGAAGCAACATTGGCGATGGATCAGATATGATTTTTCCTTGTTTTCAAGTAAAAATAATATTATGAACTATATGTACATATTATATTCATCAGATAAACAACTTCAAATTCTTCCCGTGAATTGAATTTAGAAACTTCAACATAGTGTTTGAACTGTTATTTTTTCCACTTCTTAGATTTTGTCAAAGATAACTGACTCCGATTTTAGAGCTAAATCGAGTGAATCAGCTAAATGACTGCACCTCATTTATTTCATCTCCTGATGTCGACAGACCCGCGTAAATCATATGGTATGTATAGAGCAACTGTGTGTCCATTGTGTCTGTTATTTATCATATTATGTCATATGTCCAATATGTCATATAGTAGATGTGGGCGTATGGAGATCAAAAGCTTTAAACATTTTGAGAAAAAATATAGTAGGATAAAACTCATTGAAAGAGGGAGAGTGAAGAGAATAAATAAAAAATGAAACTAAATAGAAGTTTACGTAACAAGTGCGGAAAGTGACACGTGTAAGATACACTATTTCTCCTACTAGTATGCGGAAATAATCCAGGAACATTATATAGGAACTTCCTTCGTGCGCTACAAGAGGTAATGAAAATTAATCATTAATAATATTAATATCAACAAATGTACTTTCTCTTCCGCACTAGCTACGGAAAACTCCCACTCCTTGACCACAGATCACCCGTAAATTATTTTTCTTTTCGTTTTTGTTATATTGTCTTTCTCTCAAAATATCGTCAGTATTAGATTACTACATGGAAATTCGACTGAAAAAATAGTAATCTGGAAACCAGATAATGTAAGAGAGTTCCACTTTTAGTGCCCAGATAATTTGAAATTTCAACAACAATTGAAAACATCTCATGATTTGTTACGGAAAATTACTGTTCAACTTGATGAAGTCCAAAACCTACTACTGCTACTGTAGTACTATGCTTTATCAGTATTGATGCCAGCAAGCTCGCTTCCTCAAATCTATAAGGACGTTCGAAAACATCAACTCTCACAGGGAGAATGGGGAATCACAAGGAGTAAACGGTTAGGATAATAACAATATGCATGTTATTGTTCATAATCTTCACATTAGGTACAGCTGTAAATTTTCCTAGGAAAAAAAGTATTCGTTCGTATTCGAATTAATTATGTCGGCTCACACTGCTTTCTCCTGAGTTGGACCTTGGAAATTGAAATGAATTGAAAACTGTAAGTGGGTCGATTCAATTGAACAGCAATTTATGTGATTTCGAAAAAAAATACAAACCTATTGCCTGATTGCTCGGTATGCATCATTATCTCGAAACTTTACTCTTAAGGTCTTTCAGTGACGTGTGCTGAAATATGACAACAATGTTCAAAGATGCAATTCTCAGCGCAATTAACCTTATCACTAGTCGTTTGCGATGGTTGATTGAATTCGTAATATGGCAATTGACTAAGAGATATCACCATTATAACCGTCCCGTTATCAATATCCATACCAGGATACTTAATCTAAGCTCAAACTTGGGAAATTAGAGCTTGAAGAAAAGTATATTGTTTTATTAGGATCAAAAGTGACACTTTGTTTGACAAGCGAATTTTGCATAATTTGCGAGTCGAACAAAGTCACTTTTGATCCTAATGGAACATGCTATTTTTTCTACAACCGAAACAATTAACTCAAATAAACATGTGAAGTAACCACCAATGCCGTGCCATATGTATGCAATGCAACAAATATTGACAAAAAATCCATGTGGTGAGAATATGCTACCTGCATTAACATTAGGTTAGGTCTTCTAGGATGTTCGAATTGTAGTTTCGATATAAATACAACCACAGAGTGACATATTTGTGTATGGACCAGGTGCTCTAATGGCAAATACCGCGCCAGTGCCAGCTATAGGAACAAGACGTGGAAAATATTAGGTTAGTGAGCATATCAACAATAATAATAGTGATTATTTATTCCTCTCCATACTACACTGTGTTTGACTTGATAATCAAATGAAGCTAAGCAATATCGTTGTTTGAACAAACTACTGCTTGCCGTGATTATTCAAAACCAAGTTATCCATCCCGAGAATAACGAATGAAATACAGATCAAGCAAGTATTTGAATCTTGAAGGCTTCCCTGATGAAAACAAAAATACTCAACTGAGATGTTTATAATTCCAATACTGAACTATAATGAGGTATATTTATATCTCCAGCATGGGTATGAACTGCCAAATCTGCTGAAATCGGAAACAAATCAGGTATGCGTCTCAACCCAAATAACCAACCGTCACAATGTTGTTTATTCTTGATGACGTCCAGTACATCCTTTTTAGTTCCTAGGAGCTAAAGTTCAACTTTAGCTCCTAGGAACTAAAATTCAACTTTAGCTCCTAGGAACTAAATATGTTGCCTAGCAACATACCTATATTTGTGTTAGTAATAGAAACCTCAATTTAAGAGCTAATTTTGGTATCAAAATGGACGACTTTTGTGTCGGTTGCAGAAAAAGTAATTAACGATGGAAAATACATCTTTGGTATGGTCGTCTGAAGAACCAAAGTGTGAGTACATACATTTTCATTTTTTATATAAACACACATCACATCACAGAATAAAAGAATCGTCATTTTGAATTCAGAATTCCGTTTAGGTGTTTATCTTCTTCCACCCATATATACAATAAGGCCAAAGTAGATTAAACGAGAACAATCTAATCATACAACCGCCTACTGGGATAATATTGTTTTATTAGAAATAGCTATAGGAACCCAACTGTGTGGCTTTTAAGAAGCTCCTGAAATTCTGACTACGTGCTGTTGAGTAACAACATTAATCGCAGCGGTAACTAAGTAGACTGAGTGCCTGAATGGTGGACTTGCTGAGATGAGAAAATGAAAACACCAAAAAACAGTGACGAGTTCAACATGTGTTCTCACTTTGGACGTATTACAAGGAAAAACAATCTGTTCGATCGAAATAGAGTGTTCTGCTATGCACAGTTATGAACGTGACTATTCACTAAACAAGAATTTCTATTTTTATGTAACTTATGAAAATATGCGCTGTAGGGTAAGACCAAATGATGCCGTCGAATTGATTTGGGAGATATTCATTCATTTGATTCTGAAACAAGTTCCTACAGATACCAAAACAGTAGAAAAAAATGGATGTATATGTGAATAAGATGAATTTTGTTCGTCATACAGCGTATCTCAAGTTGACAAAGTTCATTATCTAGATATTTCTTCCATATTATCCCTCCTAATATATGACGCCACTGCTGACCACTGATCATAATCGTGCTCAATGAAGTCCTTTACATTGTTTTTCTGCATTTCCTGCTAATGAAGACATTGGAAATCGATTCTTATGGAATAACATTTGAAGTAATCAATCCAATTCTCTTAAGGACTGATCAGAATATCTTCTTGAACCATATTGATCTTTCTATGTTTAGCACAGGTTGGCTAAGTTTGATCTTCGATGCTCAACATAACATAAATTTGGTAGCTTGAACCGTAGACTAAAAAAAGGTTAATTGCTGATGCAAATGAGCTTTTAACACTGTCTCCGAGGACGAACTGAAAGTCCTGCCATCTTCCATTCCACTTCGCAGTTACGTAAATTACTAAACAACCACTGTGAACAATTTTTCAAAATCAAAACATAGAATTAAATTGACACATATTCGATTCCTTCATATAAGGTTACCATAGCAACAATAAAGATGCCTACTTATGGCGTATTATGAATTTGTTTTCTTTTTCAAAAAATCAATCAATCAATCAAAAAAAAATCCTGATGTCATTCTGAGCTTTCCATCTCAGCGAAGTCGATTATTATGCTGAAAAAAAAAAGTACTGCAAGTTCGAACATAATAGTTATTTTTTATACAAGGAGGAAGAAAGTTGTAGATTTTAACTCCAGGTTGTGTTGTCACCCGACGCGTAGCATGAGTCTCTAATCTGCCTGTGAAATTTGGGTACCAGATATAAAATTTGTTATTTCAAAAATATGGCTGACGCTCGTGAATTGCATCAAATATCTGTTTATTCCTATTTATTGGATTGTATATTGACGTTAAGATAATTCAGTATTCTTCAGTTAAATAGTAAAAGATCGCTGTTGATTTCTTCCACAGCCATGTAAGCCCATGTTTGTGTGTTTGCTTTTCACTCAATATAGTGAAATTGTGTTAGTTTTGTTTTCATTAGAAGAACATTGTGATCGTGATCAACTTATTGTATTGAAATCTAATTCGATTGTTACTACATATTTCTACTTTATATTATATTTACTCATTATATAAAACCAGTCAAACAAATTTGAAAGTACTCACTTTGGATATGAAATCACCAAGTAAAGAGCATGTAAACACTCGATGAATCTTCTCAACACTCAACAATGAGTTGAAACTGAGGACATTGACCCAATTCTGATTTCTTATATTCACTAATCGAATTATCAATCTACTCAGGCAAGTAGTGTGAATTTTCAAGTCAATCGGGCGTGAACCAAAATTGAGACATTATTGAGTGATTTACTCTTTTTTTCTGTAGGTATATGCACCCTTGCCTGTCTTTTGCTGTTGGTTTCAACTGTATGTAAGATAGCATTTGAACAGGAAGTCAAAGAACGTCTTCAGTATATGTTACATTCAAACAATTTTATAAATAGGTGGGCACTATAAACACCTCGAAAAACATGCATTAATCTTGGCCGAGAAAGACCGAGAAGACGCCAAAAGTCATTCAGAACGTAAAGTGTGAGGGAGTACAAACACATTAATGAGGTTGTGCCAGCTCAAACCGAGAAGAATTATTTTCGAACCAGAAATTTCATGAAACATTACATTGCACTGGCCGATTAATTGTGGAGTGGGTTTATACAGTGGTATTATAGTGGCGCCAGAGGTAAATGTATTCATTTAAATTAGGTTCAACTAGTATTGGGGATAAAACGGACACAACACGGTATTTCAAATCAACCTCCACGAACAAGCTCTTGTAGTTCGATTTCCCAATAGAAAATGGGGGGATATCCAACGTGGACAGATAAACGGACTGTATTTCAATATTGATCTAGAAAAGATTGAGTATGCAAGTCTACCGCAAATATATCAGAATAGACCTGATGAGAATAGATCAAAGAAAACTCACGTGGAGGGTTTCTCAAATCGAATATATGGAATATAAAGCGAGCATTCAATAATAAACAATCAGTGAGAAGTACAACTTATTGCAGCGAGTGTACGTCTCACGAGAAGCGAACAAAAAAACCGTCGAGAATAAAAACACAGGTGAGTACGGAAAAAACAATCCATTATCAATGTCAATTAAAGCATTAAGAGGAGCATGAATTTCCGAGGAGAAATGGCACTCGAACGACTGTAAGGACAAAAAGAAACTTCGAAACAAATCGAATGAATCCACAATCCGGCTCGAAGGACCAATATTCGATTTCGCAATATGAAATCGGGGGATAGCCAAAGATTCGAACAGATAAATTGACTGTAGTTTGATATCAATCTAGGAATGCTATAGGTGAGCTTTTTTCATCTCTTGCAGCGCACGAAAGGAAATTTCTGAAATGTTTGTGGAAATGCTCCAAATGGCCAAGAATTCCAAAGCTTAGCCGTCAATCGCAGATCTGCTATCACAAAAGTAACCGGGTGAGAATATATCAAAGAAAACTCACGGGGAGGGTATCCTGCCTTCTGCAACTGATACTCAACTCAAAAGAGAGTCACAAAAACATGGCCGGTTTCTTTCAAGTCCAATTTGCATTTTGAATGCATTGTGACTATATTTCAAGACATCTTTTATTCTCTTTCTGGACTTATATAATATAATATAAAATTTTATCGAAACTGATCGAATGGATTAATGTTATAATGCTAGACTGTTCGAATTCGAATTGTAGATGTAGTTCTTGAATTTGTGACTTTTTTTTCTCTTTCAAATATTTCCTCTGCATAACTTGTGTAAAGTCTAATTTCTTGTTTGACTAATCTGATGAGAGTTTCTGTACTACTTTGTGTAAAAACTGCAATGATGAATAAATTATCTATCTATCTACTTCAACAACTCGTGTTCTTCCTGCAAACTAAAAATACTTATTGATATCACATACTATATGACTATGAATGTGATCACCCATTGTTATACAATATCAGGGCGTTTTTACGGAAATTTGAAACCGCCACTGTCAAATGTTTCTATAATCCACTTCTTCTGGCAGAGTGGTTGAATGAGATATAATTTTCCTGAAATCCGTAAGAATGTTTCGTACATTTCTGAGCGCAAGAGAATAATTGTAAAACGTGTTCAGCTGTTTAGTTTTCCACAGATCAGAACTGACAGTCCGTTTATTTGTTCAGACCTACCCTGCCTAGCTGCTATTCTAGACGACAGGTTCCTGTAATTAGTCCTGTGGGAATTCGCAGGTTATTTCTTCCTACTTCCTGCCAGGATCATTTTGGATATTTTATTCGATGGTTTAGGCAGGAACTCCATCGAATGTACCAATGCTACCATAGATTGGACCAGTATGTCAGTCATTTTTCAATTCATCAATCTGAAATGATTGGTTTGGTCGCACTTGTGTTGAAACCAAAATGAGGTTCTAGCTTTTTTATGGATGAACCAACTCACAACATATCATCGCCTCGTCTGTTATGAAAAGTCCAGAAAAAAAGCTAGGCTTGTGAAATCTCAAGTCATTATCATTGAATTTTGAATTATTGAACAAGGTGATTTCATAGCCTCCAGTGCCTTCGTCGTGAGTTCCTAGATTTTGGAAGGTGGTTCTTACTATTTTTTTTTTCATGTTTTCTCATTTCTTAGGCCATGAATGTGATGATATATGTGCATGCATCAGTTGATAAAAACTTTCAGCTGTCTAAGGACGCTTATGTTGAGAATCATTCGACATGTCTTCAAAAAGGATCAGAGAATGTGAAGCATCATGCCGTCGAACGATTTTCCAAAAAAAATAATAAACTACTCCATCATCATGAACTTTGATTCGAACGCGTTTCTCTTATATCCTGCAGCTGATAAATATTTGCCAATATAAATCATAACTGGAGTATAAACAGATCAATGCGTTGCCACGGACGCTGTTAGAGCAAGTTATTAATCAGAGTGTTGATGTGTGAATTACAGAGTAAATGCGGTTTTCATGTATACTGGCGTCAGAAGTTATGTTTTCCTGGACTTTTCAAAAAGTTAACAAGTCTACCGTTTTAGTTCTTTGTCAGATAGAAAATCACAGGAATTGTATATACAGCGTGTCTCATTTTAAACGGTCCCCTCTCAATATCGCTCAACTATTAGTCGTACGATCTTCAAATTTTGACCGGTATATGAATAACCATCAATATGATCAGTTTTTCCCAGACGAACACCATTCGGAACGGGATCAATTTTTTATTGAATCATATTGGGGTTTTTTTTTTCCAGGAAAAATCACCTCATTATATTGTTGTTCACATCCATATGTGAATTTTCATTTGATCCCTATACAGGGTTTGAGAACACAGGCACATCTAAACAGCATTTTTACGAACGTGAAAATTATTTCTACTACTGCTATGAAAAGTAACGCATTTGTCATAGCTTACTTAGTTTCAAAACCATGTATTGCTTATACTGTGAGAAATATTTTTTCTCACAGCACTTTGCCAACACATTAGAAATGAAATGTATGTGATGATTCTCATCAAAAATCGACCAAAACTCAATTGGCTGCTTTTCAGCTTTGAATAGTTGTCAAAAGAAGTTTTTTAAATTCCTTAGGGGAGTTCTCATCACTGCTTTTGATAGAAATAGCGTTTTCCATCGAATATTACTACAACAATTCATAATAAATAACATGATGGAAAAGCTACGAAAGTTGGATTTGTTTACGGAAATTTTCAAGAAGAAAGTATGAATTGGCATATACGAAGAATGTATGGAATCTAAAAAAAAAAAACACAGAAATAAAATCTTTTTCGGAAAGTGTACTTTTTTGAAATACTTTGAGGAACTAGGAAAGGCGTCTACTCTTTGGTCACAATATTCAATGTGGCATAGGGCCACATTAAAAAATGAATACCAATAAGTTACATTACTTCGGATTCTTTGAATAAGTGCAGTTATAGAAAAAGTATAGTGTGCAACATGCATGTGGGGAACCTCCATCGGTCTTGTTACGTATACTGCAAAATATGTCAAGGGTACCTACAAGTCATCCACATCAATGTCGAAAATCTTCCACTCCAACACACAAATGTTGATTCCAGTAGCTGATGTGTTGGCAGTACTTGAAAATTCTGTTGTCATGTCAGCGTTTCGAAATAATCTTCCATCTCAAATATAATAGAAAGACTGATTCGAAGGTCACCGCAATTGGGCACAATTAATGTATGTACGAAGTAGTTTTCGTTCGACTTTTTCGCTGAAATTGGGTTCAATCTGCAAACCAAAGCAGTGTTATACTTAATGGGTAACTTGGGTCCGATTGTTGTATCTTGATCCAATAAAGAATATATAGGTACCTTTCCTGCACCTTCTTTTTGTTGAAATTTCAAAACTCTGAGATTTTTCAAATGACAAGGCGATTTCGAATTTTAAGAAGAAATTGCAGAAATTGCCAGCATATTCTATACTACAAATTGCTCCCATACTATACTGCAGATATTAAACTGTTTGAATAGGGAATAAATAGATTGTCACTAAATAAAAAAATCTTCATGAACAAATGTATCGCTCAGTTACCCCAGTTTTTCATCAAATGAAATTATGTATTCATCAACTCATCTAAAGTATGTTTAATGAGCGATGCTGATGTCAAAATCAATAAATTGATCATAGGTATAATAACCATAAATCAATCCCAAGAAAAATATGGTTGATTTTCAATAGTGAAGAGTGTCCCTATGGAATATGTGGAGAAACTTATCCTGAATTTACATGAAACGATGGAAATTCTTTACCAAAGACGAGAAAGACGATAAAGTGTGGAATGAATTCGATATTACTGTTTAGCCTTTCACCGATATTTTGGAAAAACATCCATCGTTTCTATACTTTTCGCAGTAAAATTATTAACTATTATTTGTTCGACACACATTCACTTATTCAATTACAGTCAAACAATGAAACATTAATCTATATCTCTGAATACAATAGGTCGTATAATAATTGTGAAGATTGAGGTGAAGTATTATTGGGTTTTCAAAGGCACCCGATAGAAATAATATAAAATTGAAATCTATTTTTGATAATGACGTCCCATAAATCACATGTTTGTGATAATTACAGTGTCACCTATACAACAAGTAAATAATAGATTCTGCAATGACCCAATTCGTTTATTGAAAAATGATTCGTCTTCGAAACAAAGCAACTTCATGTCCACTACACAGCTTCGCGGATGATAGTACCTTCCATACCGCCTTCTCTTCCAGGGCTCCAACCAGCCAGGGAAATCAGAAACGAACGAGGAAGAAAGGTTGACATCATAAATATGGACTTGCAACAATTATTCTCGAATGGGGATCCAATAACTTGGTAGATTTCAATGCAAACAAAAGACATGAATGCCTTTTTTCTAGAAAAACCGATCTCAACTGAGTCGAACATAAGCTTGTCAAGAGTAACCATACCCTTGAAGACATCCATTCCGATGCTTGGTATTACTATCAGCAATAACCTTTCTTGGGAAAATCACGTGAGATCAATTGCTAAAAGTGCATCCCAAAAACTATAGGTTTTCGGTTTCGGGCCAGAAGCTATTTCACTTCCAGTCAGCTGCTTATGATCTATAAGGTACAGATCCGACCTGTCCTGGAATACTGTTTCCATATTTGGAATGCAGCACCCAAACATACCCTGAAACTGTTGGATTTTGTTCAAAAAAAGATCAATTCGTCTCGTTGGTGATGCCTCGCTCACAAACTCACTCACTTCTCTGGAACACCGTAGAGAAGTTGTCGATCTGGCTCTATTTTATAGATATTTTCATGAACGATGCTCTTCTGAAATATCAACAATTGTTCCTCCCTTGGCAGTCCCTGCGAGATTGACCCGTCGAGTTGTGGCTTCGCACCCGTTCGTGGTCACTTTGGAGACATGCAGAACATCTCTTTCCAAAGACTCGTTCATCCAACGAACAGCGAAGCTCTGGAACACATTGCCAAGGGAGGTGTTTCCGAGGCATATAACCTCCATAAATTCAAGGAGAACACCAATTCCTACCTGAATTCCCTTGGTTCTCATGATGTTCTCTGAACATTACAGGATATCCCTTTTCGTGGAAACCAGAACATAATAAAAAATCCTAGCGCCCTGTAGAAGCTGAGTAACGTGTTTCAATATAAAAAATTATGAATATCTCGAAAACGATGACCCTCAGCGTTTTTGACTAAATGTACCTTGTATACCTGAAGAATTTGCAGGGAAGAGGTTTCTTCATGAAAAGCATAAAAAGTTTGCTACGAAAAAAGTTAGGACGACTTTAAATAAATTATTGCAGCGTACGCGGCGCCCTCTAGAAGCAATTTAAATATTAATACAAAATTATGATTTCCTATCTCAAAAAAATTCCGGGTAGCACATTCATGCAGGAAATTGATTTTTTGCAAAAGTGATTTCTAAAAATCATCTCAGGAACACGTTATTTGCATAATTTAACGTACTCATGTTACACCCTGTATAGTATGTCCTCAATTCTTCTGGAAGATCTATAGAACACTTGATTTTTCCGAGCTAAATTGCCTTAGACTATATGAAAAGTTCACACCATCATTGATCCTATAAGCATCCAGAACTTCGAGAGTGAGAGAGATGAATCATCCCAAGACATAGTGTATAACAAAGATGGTATCGGATAGGTGGTGGTGGAAGAAAACGATAATATTTGGGAAACCAACCTCTTTCACATGAAAAACTTCAAGTTTTTACTCTAATCAGGAGACATTCATATTTCAATTACCAATTATAAGATTTTTAAGAATAGACGCTTGTTTACCTAGAGTTTTTCCGGCGTGTGTTTCAGAGAATACACAGTTGGACAAACAATCCATACCCCTTTGAAAGAATAGAGCATTCGATATTTTATTAGTGTTTCTTTATTGCTTAACATAACATGACCCAGTAATAAATGTCCGGACGTTACAGTGTCGGCAAAATGTTTTACGATATCCACCGCCCTAAACAACTGACTTTCGTAATATCCTCGCACACCAATATTTGAACACTCGCATCAGATAATGATTTTTTAGTGTTAGCTGATTTCGCGATTTCTCACTCAATCATGCAATCATTTTCACATTCAACGAAAAAAATTGTTTTTCTCGATTTTCAGGTGCTAAAATCATTAATAATGACACGATAATTTTCAAACGGATAAAAATTTACCACTAGTAAAAACTGACGCCACGATTTCGAAGTAGGGGCAGACCATAGAACAGTTGTCATTTGTTGAAATACGATTCGGAATTTCAGAAATATTAGTTTTTCTACGATTGGCAGCAAAATATTAATTTTGCTGACACATATCAATCAGCAAAGTGGTTACTTTGCTGATTGATATGTATCAGCAAAATTAATAATCCATAAATCGTTTATAATTTCCTCCTTATTTCATCCGAGACTTCTCCGGCAACAAATTCAACTCTATATTTTTTGCCACCTCCCTTATTTCTGGAGGTTTAAGTACGTCCAGGTCGCTATCACTGTCCATTATACAGAGTGGGCCTTTGAAAACGAAACAGAGGCTCTGTAGGTTGCCAAAACCGTATTATGAAAACAATCTGAAACACGTCAACTACATTTTCGAGGGGGACATCGTTCTAAAATAATTTCAGCTCTGCGGCGTTGCCGCTTCTAATGAAAACGAGCAACAACTTTGTTATTTCAAATGGAACACCTTGTATTTTATTGCATTTTTAGATTCTCCCCGAAGAGCTGATTTCATCAATGCATCACACTTGGGGTCTAGCTGTAATGGTTTCAGGGATATAAAGTGTTCAAAATCGAGATTTTTCAAACTTTAGCATTTTTTTGTGTCGAAACTATTCATTATTGGTCAAAACGGCGCTCATGTCCCTATCTCGACTTGTGATTTACTATCTACTGACATTTATTTGAAACAAATACAGGGTGGTTCAAGATTCAGAATTCTGATCACCCTGTATCTGTTCCAATTAAATGTTAGTAGATAGTAAATCACAAGTTGAGATAGGGACATGAAAGCCGTTTTGACCAATAATGAATAGTTTCGACACAAAAAATGCTAAAGTTGAAAAATCTCGATTTTGAACACTTTATATCCCTGAAACCATTACAGCTAGACCCCAAGTGTGATGCATTGATGAAATCAGCTCTTCGGGGAGAATCTAAAAATGCAATAAAATACAAGGTGTTCCATTTGAAATAACAAAGTTGTTGCTTCTTTTCATTAGAAGCGGCAACGCCACAGAGCTGAAAATATTTTAGAACGATGTCCCCTCGAAAATGTTGTTTGGCGTGTTTCAGATTTTTTTCATAATCCGGTTTTGGCGACCTACAGAGCCTCTGTTTCGTTTTCAAAGGCCCACCTCTGTATAATAATTTGAATATACCGATATTTTTTCGCACAACTGTCAAAAATTTCATGAATTGTCAAACTATAATTATTATGGACATCTCCATAGCAACCAACCATTCCAACAACTGCGATTAATATCAAATTTTATTTTAATTGAACACTACAGAAAAAATAAAGAGATATACCGTTATGAACAATCGGAGAAAAAATTATATGTTCAACTCGGCAGTCAATATACTTTGCTGCCTACTATATTCGATCATTCATAAATTATCAATTGGTATTGGTGATACTCCTAATTTGCAATAAGAATTCAATTGTTTCAAAATGCTCCCTTATGATTGTTAGCTTGAATCGGTGAACGTGACAACCATGACGCACTATTTGTGGCGTGATCGTGTCAGTTCGCAGCATTCAGCACAATGTTGCCAAGTCTCCAACATTTATATGATATGTTGTTATGGAGAATAAGTAATATGTTTCATTCAACGACAGGACATATTTTTTATAACTTGATTATTATTGGTGACTTGAAAACCTTCATGAGTGGAAATGGAAGATTATCTGACCAATTATGGAACAGCATAAAAACTGACGTCAACATTTATTCGACGTATCGTCAAATGGCGGCCATTAAGGTTCGTTTAAAATGAGCACTATTTGTGGCGTGATCGTGTCAGTTCGCAGCATTCAGCACAATGTTGCCAAGTCTCCAACATTTATATGATATGTTGTTATGGAGAATAAGTAACATGTTTCATTCAACGACAGAACATCTTTTTTATAACTTGATTATAATTGGTGACTTGAAAACCTTGCTTCATGAGTGGAAATGGAAGATTATCTGACCAATTATGGAACAGCATAAAAACTGACGTCACCATTTATTCGACGTATCGCCAAATGGCGGCCATTAAGGTTCGTTTAAAATGAGCTCTGAAATTCAACAATTTCGAACGCAAAAATTAATTTAGGTTCCTAACGACACAGTGTCCACTCGCCCATAACCATTAAGTACATAGATATTGGGCAAAAATGCCTATACACTATATGTCCAAGAAAAGAAAGGCCAGTAATGGGCGTACACTACGAAATATACAGATTTGGTCGAATGAGACAAAAGAAGTGCGTTTGAAAGACCAATAATATGAGTTCAAGAATCTCTGACATGAATTTTTATTTTCGCGTTATTATTTCTAATAAATGATTTCTCGGATTTTCAACTTTATTATTTTCTGGCGTCGATAATGAAGTTTCCATGCATATGCTCAATGAGTGTGACAGAAAAAGAAGTTTTTCTCCGATTGGCAGCAAATATTAATTTTGCTGACACATATCAATCAGCAAAGTATTACTTTTCCTGCCTAGGCAGCAAAGTGGTTACTTTGCTGATTGATATGTATCAGCAAAATTAATAATCCATAAATCGTTTATAATTTCCTTCATATTTCATCCGAGACTTCTCCGGCAACAAATTCAACTCTATATTTTCTGCCACCTCCCTTATTTCTGGAGGTGCAAGTACTTCCAGGTCGCTATCACTGTCCATTATATAATAATTTAAATATACCGATATTTTTTCGCACAACTGTCAGAAATTTCATGAATTGTCAAACTATAATTATTATGGACATTTCCATAGCAACCAACCATTCCAACAACTGCGATTTCTATCAAATTTTATTTTAATTGAACACTACAGGAAAAATAAATAGATATACCGTTATGAACAATCGGAGAAAAAATTATATGTTCAACTCGGCAGCAAAGTAGATTGACTGCCTTAGCTGGATTCCTAGCCTCTCTACGCTCGGCTATGAATTCAGCCTCGGCAGTCAATCTACTACTTTGCTGCCTAGTTAAACAAATAACTATTTTCGATCATTCCTAAATTATCAATTGGTATTGGTGATACTCCTAATTTGCAATAAGAATTCAATTGTTTCAAAATGCTCCCTTATGATTGTTAGCTTGAATCGGTGAACGTGACAACCATGACGCACTATTTGTGGCGTGATCGTGTCAGTTCGCAGCATTCAGCACAATGTTGCCAAGTCTCCAACATTTATATGATATGTTGTTATGGAGAATAAGTAATATGTTTCATTCAACGACAGGACATATTTTTTATAACTTGATTATTATTGGTGACTTGAAAACCTTCATGAGTGGAAATGGAAGATTATCTGACCAATTATGGAACAGCATAAAAACTGACGTCAACATTTATTCGACGTATCGTCAAATGGCGGCCATTAAGGTTCGTTTAAAATGAGCTCTGAAATTCAACAATTTCGAACGCAAAAATTAATTCAGGTTCTTAACGACACAGTGTCCATTCGCCCATCACCATTAAGTACATAGATAGCCAGTAATGGGCGTACACTATACGAAATATACAGATTTGGTCGAATGAGACAAAAGAAGTGCGTTTGAAAGACCAATAATATGAGTTCAAGAATCTCTGACCCTATCAAATCCAGTATTATGGAATGAAACACAGGGTGTCCCATTTGAAAATCAAAAGTTGGGATCGTTTTCGGTGAAACCGGAAATGATGGGAAAGTATGAAATATCGCAAGTTTTTCTTATTCTCGATTCCTACATCGCTGTCAAATATGAATCTCATACCTTCGGAACTCTGATGAGAAACCATGACTTCTATAAAAAATTCGTGTATATACCACACTTCTAATGATAAGTAAGAAGTCATCGTTGATGGATCACATTAATTTATAAATTTTTAAGTTTCTTCGAATATGAATTCCATAAACCTCGCTGCATCAACCTGTAAATTCATTCTCTCGTTCTTTGTGGATTCTCATTCCAGTCATTCGATCACGAATACTAAACAAGTTGATCAATGTGTTATGCTCGGTCCTTCTGTAATAATATCTATCTATCCATTATTATTGCCAAAAACTCTGTATGAAAGCGATATAAAATGTCATACAAGAATGCGTCACAATAACCCATCCAGGTACAAATCTCTGAAAAAAGAGCTACAAGAAAGAATATTTCTGTTCAGAAGTACGAAATATCACATTCAAAATAATATATTTTTTTAATACTTGAAGAGGTAAGAGGAAAATTGCAAAACCACTTCGAGGAATATGCTTGAGCATCATGAAAATACGATTGGAAAAAATCCCAAAAATTTTCCATGATATTGGGAGCATAAAGATTTCTTCAATATTGTGCAAGAAATTATTTGTCACCCTGTATAGCTAGTTTTCACCATGTATTTTCATTAGCGGTATGAAATGGAAAATAAAGAAGTTATAGGAATGGCAGTGTCATACTTTTGGTCCTCACTGTATTGTATAAAGAAATGGCCCTCAGCTCTTTACATATTTTGTAATAATGTTTGTTACCTGTTATTATCTGGTTCCTTCCTCACTCTGTAAGTCAACTTTGGTCACCTTACCAAAAAAACGTCTCACAATAACCAATGATATACAAAAACTGATTGTTTCTGATTCCCGTTTCGAACCATGCACGAGCAATAACTAGGTACTTTTTGCTTCTAACTATGTAGCCGATAATGAGCAATTTAGCCATACATTACGTGCCGAATGATTCATTTAAAAATTCCTCGTAATCAGCTTTTCCAAGTTATAATTAGTTATTACACATTCGTTTGGACTCGTATATATACTCCTTATCAGGGAATTATCACGCGCCGTTATCAACTCAGCCATATGGCGAAAATACTATAGTTGTTATGCACTCGTTATATAGAAATGAACTTATGTGTTATTGGATATCAAGGATATTATTCACCGCAATGAAACGAATTTGGAGCACCTGGGAATCATTGATACAAACAGCGGAAGAAATTATTAGTAGTTGTTTCATCAAAATTACACGGAAAAAAGGATTTAATTGTTAAGGATTTGTTGTATTAACAAATTATTTATGCTTGAATTATTTTTATTGGACTAAGCAATTTTTTGTTGAATCAACCAGATACATGATCATTTCATGAAAGCATCTTGTTCAAATCAAGAATGTAGTCTAATTGAATCATCAGTATAATATCAATTCCATCAACAAAATATATATATGGTTTTATCAAAAACAATTTATGTCGATCCAAGATAATATCGATGTTGATTCAACTATGAACATTCTGTTGATTTGATCAAATAATGATCATTTTGATGGGAATATATATTTGCAACAACATACAAGTTCTCTTATTCCGATGTAGCAATGAACTTGTTTCGAACGGATCATTTGCTTGAATAGAGCAACGAAATATGTAATATCAATTAAATATTTTGTTCATTCTACATCAACTTAAATTTCCGCCTCTAGATGGCGATCATTTCGCCCCGTCTATGCCTGCCTCGAATTCATTATATTTCGCAGTCTCGTCTCAGATTATAAACACCCCGTAGTCCTAGCGCGCTATACCTTGCCTACGACGTTTAAAGAAATACAAGTTTTTTGTTTATTAGTCACCGGTATTTCTTTATCACTTCCCGAACTTGATTTATCTTCATTCTAGTTCGTCGTACCGCGCCTATAAGACGTTATTTTCGGTTATTTTAAAAATAAGTGAAAACGTGAAAACAGTGAAAAATATTCGAGTGCTTTAAGAATATGGGGAATAATAAAAGACACAGGAATGATAAACTGGACAAATTCCAGCGGAAACTTAGAAAAATTCAAAAAGAGTTGGAATCAATTCGCCAAAGTAAGTTTAATATATTAATTACGTATTCCTCAAATAGTTACGTCAATTTATTATGTCTTAATCAAAATATATATGTATATATATATTTAAATAGACTTAGAACAAGATGATTCAAGGCGGAAGATCGCAAGACATTAGTTTTTGCAATTCAATAAAAAACGGCTGATACATTTCATGCCGAAATTTAGTTGGTTCTCGTTTCATATGGAAATACACATGTATTTACTAGAAACGCTAACAAACAAGGTACCTAACTACACACATGTGCTATGTTATACCTTTACCAACAAAAACGAAGAAAATAAGGGCTGAAACATTTCATGCCCACAATAATCGTGCACATGCACAACTGAGTTCATTAAACAAATTTTAATGACGTCACCCGTCTTCCATTGTACAGGGTGATCGGAAGATATTACGAATATACTAATACCTAAATACCTAAATGTATTATGTGAATAGATTTTCATGCTTGGTTCCTCACACAGGTTCGAGTTCAAGTTCAAGTGAATCTGAGAGCGATTACGATTCTCAAGTTAGTTATCAGGAAGTACTTTCTCCTGTTCCTGACGAGTTGCAACCAATAATGGAACAACCGGTGGTGGACGCCGTAGAGATATTAGGAGTGGACCCGTTGGCTACTAGGCCAACAGGCCCGGATGTGCATGAGCAAATTGCAAGCAGATGGACCATATTTCTGCAGAAGGGTATAGAGAAGGTAGATCGAAAAGAGCTAACCGAGAAATATCCACCTCCTAACAACGTGCCAGCCCTGAATCCACCCAAGATGAACCCCGAAATTCGAGGATGCTTAACAGAAAACCTAAACAAGCAGGACAGCTTCCTGACAAAAGTACAGGAACAACTGAGTGCCGCGATATGCGCAGTAGCCATTCCGCTCAACACTTTTTTCTCATCAGCTGCAGATGATACTAATCCACATCTTCTGCACTTAGCAAACGCAGCTAAACTTTTGGCAGATGTTCATCATACAATCTCCTCGCATCGACGATATGGCGTATCCGGGACCCTGGACCACTCGGTCAAGAAAACAGTCATGGACAGGCCAATTGATGAGTGGCTTTTTGGGAGCAACCTCGGCGATAATGTCAAAAGTACCAAGGAAATTCAAAAGGCATCGGCTGATTTGAAATTGAAACGAATCAACCGGCCAACTTATCGTCCGAATTCGATACAGAGCAACCAACCCACAACGTCATCAGCAACTCCTTTAAACTTCAAGCGCCAATCGAGCAAATTTCGACGCAAAAAAGAGGAGGGAGGCAGGAAGGACAGGCCAGTCCAGCAACAGCGATGGGGAGGGGAGAAGAGGAAAGAACCACCACGCAGGAGAACGTAGAGGTAACCTATGCCGGTAGATTGAAAAAATATTCCAATGTATGGAAGAACATTACAGATAGTTCTCTAATTTTAGAATGGACTAAAGGATATAATATTCCCTTCGAAGAACAACCATATCAACGAACAGAACCCCCAGATATAACAAGTACATGTCAAATGACAACAGTGGACAATATTGTCCGCGAGTTACTTACCATGGGTGCGATATCGCATTCCAAACACGAAAACGGGGAGTTTCTGTCAAATTATTTCCTCACACAAAAATCAAATGGTTCATTTAGATTTATATTGAATCTGAAAAAATTGAATTCATTTATAAATCCTCCTCATTTCAAATTATAGGACTATCGTAGTGTCAAGGACCTCTTACATGATGGCAATTATGTTTGTACTATTGATATCAAAGATGCATACTTTTTACTCCCTATTCACCAGGACCATAAAAAGTACCTAAAATTCAAATTTCAAAACACACTATATAACTTCAACTGCTTGCCCTTTGGCTTATGCACAGCACCATACGTTTTCACAAAACTCCTGAAACCGGTACTGTCCCACTTGCGAAACCAGGGGATTATTTGCGTAGCTTACCTGGACGATATGATTATTATATCACAGACATATAAAGAATGTGCACATGACACTCTCCTAGCCGTGAATCTGCTCAAATCATTAGGCTTCATCATAAATACAGAAAAAAGTAAACTAGAACCGAAACAAGATTGTCGTTTCTTGGGATTCATATTCAATACTATCGATATGACCATGACATTGCCAATAGAGAAGAAACAAAATATCAAACAATTGACTGTAAAGTATCAAAATAATCCTCATGTCTCCATAAGAGAGTTTGCTAAATTTATTGGCGTATTAACCGCGGCTTGCCCGGCATTCAAATACGGGTGGGTTCATACAAAAAAAAATGGAAAGGGCGAAATATTTGGCCTTAATAGAATATAACGGTGATTATGATAAGACATTTCAATTACCAAGTTTCATTAACGAAGACATACTCTGGTGGCAATATCATGTCGGTAATAGTCGAATGACTCTCGAGGAGCCGAAATATGAAATGGAGATATATTCAGACGCATCCAAGTACGGCTGGGGGGCCGTTTGTAATAATAAAAGAGCTCGAGGATTCTGGAATCACTCAGATAGCAAAAGACACATCAATTTCTTAGAACTCAAAGCAGCCTCGAACTCTCTGAAGTGTTTTACTAAAAATAAAAATAATTGTGAAATTATCATCAGAATAGATAACACAACTGCAATTTCCTATATAAATAGAATGGGGGGTATTAAATTTGAGAAATTGAATGATCTCGCTCATGAAATATGGGGCTATTGTGAAGGCAAGAATATATTTCTTCATGCCTCATACATTAATACTAAACAAAACACTCAAGCAGACTACGAATCCAGATGTCGAGACATTGAAACAGAGTACGAACTCTCACAGAAGCATTTCAGAATAATTTGCAAAAAGTTTGGCAAACCACAAATAGACCTATTTGCCTCTAATCTGAATTCTAAATGCGAACAATATGTATCTTGGAAACCAGATCCTGAATCATGCTCTGTCGATGCTTTTCTGATATCCTGGAAACATATTTTTTTTATGCCTTCCCACCCTTTTCCATCATTAATAAAATAATCAGGAAAATAATTAATGATAAAGCAATCGGTATCTTAGTAGTACCAAAATGGACAGCTCAACCCTGGTATCCTATGTTTAGGAAGTTATTAGTCAGAGAATCAATATGTCTAGGACCCGAAGCCAATCTTATTTTATCACCTTTCAGGGAACCCCACCCCCTTTCAAGGAGCCTTATCCTGGAGGTCGGAATCTTATCAGGCAATCATTTCTTCGAAGAAAATTTCCAGAATCAGGTATAGAAGCAATTCTTTCCTCAATAACCGAGAAAACACTCACTCAATATGAGTCTGTATTCAGGAAATGGTGGGAATACTGCATAAATAATAATCAAATACCATACGAATACGATTTGAAGTCCGTAATAAATTTTCTTACAGAAACCTCACAATTGGGGTGCTCGTATTCAAAAATTAATTCATATAAATCAGCACTGGCACTTGTTCTTGAAATTCAAGAACAGGACCAAAATATGATCAAACGTTTCCTAAAAGGGATTTATAATTTAAATCCTCCCAAGCCCAAATATAATTCCACCTGGGACCCATATCCTGTTCTGGATCATTTATCTAAATGGTATCCTTTAGAAAACATCACAATGAAACAATTAACTCAAAAAATGGTCACTCTGATGATACTGATCTCCGGTCAAAGATTGCAAACCTTAACAAAAATCAAAATAGAAAATATCAAACAAACACCTGAGTCTATTATGATATATGTACCCGATAGAATAAAAACATCGGGAAGGAATAGGCCTCAACCTGTTCTCATACTTCCTTTTTTCCACGAGAAACCAGAATTATGCTTGGCATCGACCGTCATAGAATACCTACTAAGAACCAAAAATACCCGGCAAGCCGATGATAGCCACCTTATATTAACTATCAAAAAACCCTTTCGTACAGCTAGCAGTCAAACCATCAGTCATTGGATAAAAAATATTCTTAATGAGTGTGGCATAGACACTGAGGTCTTCACAGCCTACTCCTCGCGTCACGCTGCAACCTCAGCAGCTTATCGAGGTGGCGCAAATATAGAATCCATCAGAAAGGCTGCTGGCTGGACCAACAAATCAGCAGTATTTGCAAAATTTTATAATAAACCTGTCGAACCATACCCAAATGATTTCGCGAAAGGCTTATTAAGAAGTTCAGGCTTTGAAGTATAGTTATGTAGGCTTATTTATGAAAACAATCTATATGTCAGAACGAATTTGTATGAATCGTATGTCGAAAGATACATTGAGGAACTCAAAATGAAAATTTAGAATCCAAATTTTGTTGTATATTTTGTTATATTTATTGATATGTATAATATACTTAACTAAAGTTAAAATGATGGAAATATGTTTTGTAATCGTAATTACTTATATACCATATCGTTGAATATTGCGTATGATTGTATATATTATTTTTCTACATGTTAATAAATGTACTGTTTATTTACATTATACATTGACATTTCAATAACATTTAATAATAATGAATGAACATACCTACTATTGAAAGTCAAACACATAATGTGTCCACCTAGATTGCTAGCCAGTCTCTCAACATCTACAGGGTGTTTATAATCTGAGACGAGACTGCGAAATATAATTGAAAGATCAATCGACTTACCTGAAGGAAGAGTGATCTCAATTATATGAGCAGTCTCGTCGAAAGATTATAAACCTCCCTCCCAACTATACCCTCCCTTGCAATCTAGGTAGGTAAGTACTCTGAACCAATGAAGATAAATCAAGTTCGGGAAGTGATAAAGAAATACCGGTGACTAATAAACAAAAAACTTGTATTTCTTTAAACGTCGTAGGCAAGGTATAGCGCGCTAGGACTACGGGGTGTTTATAATCTTTCGACGAGACTGCTCATATAATTGAGATCACTCTTCCTTCAGGTAAGTCGATTGATCTTTCAATTATATGTCTGATTCTTCGTGTTTGAAATATCAGCTGGATGAATCGAACTTAGGATGATTAGCAATCTGAAATAGTTTTCCATCAGCAGAGGAGAAGTGAAGACTGAAGATCTATGCTAGAACTGCTAGAAGTCGATTTGTTTCCTAGTATTGTTCATTCTTCTGATGTGAAATTTCAGAAAATTCCCGAATATTGAATTTGGTTCACCAAAACAATTTGTCGAATGGATATATAGTTCCTCTTGAATCAACAAAATATTTCATTGAATTAACCAAATATTTCATTGAATCAAACAAATATTTCATTGAATCAACCAAATATTTCTTTGAATCAACCAAATATTTCGTTGAATCAACCAAATATTTCGTTGAATCAACTAAATATTTGATTGAGGCAATATGTTGTTATTTTGAATCAAACAAAATGATTGTTTGATCCAATTCAATATCTCTTCATAAACAATTCATGAATGTGCTTGATTGAAGAGGATCCAGAGTTAATGCAAGACATATTCACTTGATTCAAACTTCAAATTCGCTCTGAAACAAGATATAGATTTACTCATTTCAAGATTATATTTTGTCGTGCATATATGACACTTTTATTCGCTCCATTCAATTAAATTTTGCTTGATTCAACAATTCCTTTTTCTCCGTGTATCGTTTTGAACTGAATTCGCAAAATTTTTGTAGTCATTGCGAATCAATTGCTTGGATCTATTCCGTAATTGACAGAAGAGTTGATAGTCAAAGTGGCAGCTAGATTTTTTCCATTTTTTGTGAGCTTTAAATTCTTCGATAATCATTTTTATGGTGTTTTGTCTGAAATATACAGGAAACTGATTGAAAATCCTTTTTCTTGGTACGGATATATTTTTTCATAAAATATTTCCAAACAACCATTCACGTCATTACAAGTTCCAAGGATGCCCTTCCAATTAATATTCGAAATTTCCGTGTTTATAGAATCGTAGGCACCTTTCCTGAAATTGTAAGTAAGCTTCGAGTTCGATTGAAGGGTTTTTAGTATAGAGAAAGTGAGAGTGAATTCAATACATCTATGATGTGAATCCTCCTTCACTAGAGGCTCGCCGGATTCGAAATTTTGTATATTGAGTTTGTTTACATAGGATAAGATCAAGGATTTTGTCGTTATTATTCTTCACAGAGTTGAATTGCATAAGTCCATAGAAATCAAGTGTGTCAATCAAATCAGTAAACTTTGTATCTACAAATGGAGGAATCAAAATTGAACAGTTTTGTTTGAAATGCAATGTTCATGATAGTGTTATATACTATCGCATTTTTTATTAAAATAGTATTCGGGTTGAAAATACGTAACGAAAGGGTGAAACGGAAGATTTTTCACCCGAAATTCTTTTTTTTAATGAGTAGCTACCATATTGTTACTCTGAGGTGATTCTACCTATACCATCGATGAGGTATCCATCCATATTAAGTGCTTTCGTACGGAGAACATATTATTTCGTATAGGAACTAACGGTCATATTTACACTGAAACCTTTTGAGATTATTTATGCTGAAAATTATGTACATCAGTGATCAGTGATGGACAGCTGAACCCGAACGTTTGCTTTCAGAAACACCGGAAGTATATAAGTGACTCTTACAATGTTGCCGGACGTTCAATAATGGTTCGCTATCATTACGTGTCATGCAATAAACAACTCGATATTTTTCATTTGTTGCAATTTTGGAAACACCCTGTACAAATTTGCACGCATGATGCATCAATAATCAGTCAACTACCAATAACCTCGGTAAGTCCAATCTATTCATTATTATTGCAAATGCTGAATTTAGTCATTTAATTGTTATATTGCTTGTATATAGATATAGGTATAACCTTTTGCTATTGAACTGTTAGATTCCTAATGTTTTTCAATTGTAAATTTTCAACGTAACATTAAATATACTTGATGGAAAATTCGAAGCAATTTATCAATACAATAGGCAGAGGAAATCCAAACAATACATACTCGATAAAAATGTTCATTGACTAAGAATACTCATATAATGATGGCTAATTATTGCTAAAAAGAGTGTACCTGATGCCATGCATGTTCAATAATTACAGGAAACATACAAAGCTGATTTGACTCAATATATATTTTAACAATAACTCCTTATTCATGAATTTTCTCGATTATATTTCTCGTTCAATCTTCTAGTTGACATAAAAACGTTGTAAAAAATCTGATATATTGGGAATATTCGGTAGATTGTATTATATTGATGCGATCTCGGTCGCGATCAATTTACCGTGTGTCAACGAATCTATTAGACAAGTCATAACTTCTAAACCATTAGGGGTATCAAAATGAGATTTGGAATAGGTAATTGGTATGTGAAGAGGAGAGTTTTCACATATTTTTCACTTCCCGGTCACTTCCGATTTCACCGGAAATGGCTCCGGTACTGAATTTTTAAATGGAACACCATGTATATTGTAACATTTTTGGATTTCTGATACAATTCTAGATCAGAATGTGGCAATCACAAAACACTACTCGTCTATCACCATCGTCAGCATACAAATGTTGATGTAACTGATATTTCAATGCTCGATATCCGTGCTTTTTCAATATTTTTCTTGCTGATTCGTGACTTATATGCATTTCTCGACTAAGTTCTCTTAAAGAAACCGTTTAGTCCACCTCAACCATAGCAAGAACGTTAATCTCAGTCTCCTCATTCATGATAAACCTCTGTTCTGCCTCTCGATATCCCTCTTGCCTGAAACGGTTCTCAACATACGGAAAATACTGATGGGATGGATGTTGCCGATTGGGATATCTCTGAGCATACAACTCAGCAGCATTCCTTGAATTTCTGTGACATTCTCCAAACAACATATCCAATTTATCACTTTGAGTATACATTATTTTGTCGGGAAATTAGACTAAAATTTAACGAAAATCAAGAAAATTTTACCTTCTGCTCTTGAAGCTTATATGTCATTGTCTTTTGTTCTCCCAAGAAGACTTGATCGAAATAACTGCAAAATATTATGCATCATGCCTATCCTCGGCACACTTGACAAAAGTAAATAGATTATTATGAAGTAAGTAATATTTAATTTATGTTCTTATTTGTAATGCAATCGAAAATAAATTAGTATCGTTAGATTCGTCAAAATATCCTTTTTTCGGAAAGTGCTTGTCAGAAAATGGTCGCTATTTGAAAAATAATAGTTAGACACGAAAATGTAATTTTGCCAACTTGTCTTATTCATACCTATCATACTTGTCACTAATATTTCGCGATTCAAATTTTCTGATATCGCCTGAGGTCCTTAGATTAGTTTACTTCAAATCATGGCCACCTAGATGTAATTTCAAAAGTGACTCCGAAAAAATAAAGTAGGCATACAAACTTTCGTAAATGTCACATTCTGATCTAGAATTGTCTCAGAAATCCCAAACTGTTACAATATACAGGGTGTTCCATTTAAAAATTCAGAACCGGAGCCATTTCCGGTGAAACCGGAAATGACCGGAAAGTGGAAAATATGTGAAAATTCTCCTCTTCACATACCATTCACCTATACCAAATCTCATTTCGATACACCTAATGGTCTAGAAGTTATGAGTTGTCTAATAGATTCGTTGACACCCGGTATAGACGAACTTATTTCAAAATCACCTAGTTGTACATATACATAGGCAACAGAATTTTGTCTAACCATACTTTTGATTTCAATAGTTCGAAATCTTCCTTCTATGATACCTCATTCTCAAACGTTTATGATTTTGAATTCCAAGTCCCGTTTCCTTTGTATCAATCTTGAATATGAAATACAAATTATGAAACATCATTGAAGATGTTGTATTTTATTTGCAGCTCTATATAGAATGAAAAAAATATACAGGGTGTCTTTTTCGATTCGTATCGGCATGATTTAGTGTGGTATGGTCCAATTGAGTAAAATAAATATGATCATTTCATTCGAAGATTTATATAGGTTCCTGTAAAGCGAGAAATATTGTGGTGTAATTATTCTCCGTGATCAACTATTTACCATGAAAAAACGAAAGAAATGTGCACTTTATCACAATTGAAATAAAAAAACAGGTATATATGTAATTATTATTTTATATACAAGAAAATATTCTTTATTTCCTTTCGAATAACCGGACTCAATCAATTAATTTGACGCACAATAAATTAGTCTATTTAATTTAAGCTTTACATAATAGTAGAAACAGATTATTTTTATTTCACCATTCGCATGACATTTTTACGATCTGGATTATTTTCATTGAATTTATACTAGTGGATGTCTGATGTTTTCTTTATACCCGAAATAAATTATTAGTGTACCGCCAGAGTATTTATATGTTGTGGAAAATAGCTACGAAAGAGTTGATATTTATTATGAGATCTGTTAAGGAAAGCGCAGGCAATTTCATTTTGATAATTTGTCTTCAATTTTATTACTTATTTTCTATTCCCGTGAAGAAAATAAATGCGCTCTGTATACACGGATTCTTTGATATTATCTCATGTTTGTCATCAGCTGAACACTCAATATACAGGGTTATAATAATTTAAAATCTGACAATCATCAGTATATTGAATCGAAAATTTGCTCGTAACAGTTATGAGGATACGAGAAGGAAATCTGAATGACTTTTATATCATTTTTGTACCATCAAAAGTAACCTAACAATCAAATTAAGCCTTTTTCCGTCGACCTTTACAAAAAATCAAATTTTCAAACAAAAAAGCGTTTCTTTCGGAAGGCAAGTACTTTTCGCACGCGAACACTAACTTTTCGTCCGCAAACACTTTTCGTCCGCAGCAAGGTTGCCAGTTCTACTTAATTTTCAGTAGATCTCCTCATTTGCAAATCGATCTACTAACTACTGAGACATTTCATAATCTACTGAAAAATATTGTGACACCTATTTATAATTATAATTACCTTCATCATTATTAATCTTCAGTTAATTTTTTCGGCACGATCTGTTCCAATTAATTTTACAGAATAACTAATAAATTTACATCTGATGTATAAACTTAAAAAAGATAATACTTCATCTATTTCAGAACAAATTCGATGGGGAAGACCACTGAGGAAAGAAATCCGTGCAAACCTCTTTCAATCGACGAATCATGATTTACGTTTTATGTACAATGAATATTATGAGTCAAAGTTGAAGGGAATCGAATCTATATCGTTTTGAAATCAGCATATTTCATTCGATATTTAAAAAAGCCAAATATGATGGTGGAGCCGTGACGTATTAGCTCCGAACTGTAGCTATCTCTCTCTGATACCTTGCCATTCTGCGGTGTTGCAGTGTGATTGGTCATTTCAAGGACAATAGGCGTGTTGGGACTAAGACGTCGCACCAGTCACACCGATGAATTGACAAAATTTCAAATGGCGCAGGAATTGTGTGTTCTGAAATGGACACATTCTAATTTATTTTTTCATCGTCTTAGCATGAATGAAAAAATTCAAAATTAATTCACTGGTAGTTTTTCAGTATAGAGTTCACGATAATGTGGTTTCAAAAAATCAGGGATCTCCCCCATTCTATATATACCCCCGTTATGACATTGTGTTTCTTACGTTTAATTTTTTTATTTGTTCTGCATTTTTGTTGTTAATTTTTACTAATCGTTCCTGTTTTTTATGTATTCAAACCTTCCAATCCACCATCCATTTACCAATAAAACTGTATTTTGTGATATTTGTGAATATTTTTGAATTGAGAATTAGGAATATGATTATTTTTGAATGAGAATGTTTGTTTTGTCTGTTTCTAGTTTGTTAGAAATAGGTTACTTTTCTGTTTACTAAAAGTACAGAATGTTTTGACGTCATGGGTTTATTTCATTATACATTCTTGGAATTTGTATAGCATAAAATATATCATGAAACCTTCATTTCTCTACAGGTAATTCTAATCCTTCAGGTTGGGAAACTAGGATATATAAAAGTTAGGCGAGCCAAGGTTAGTTTAGTTCATTGTACCATCAGTATTTCTCCTGATGAAGCTACTGTGTTAGCGAAACATGTTGTGTGATTAAGAATTTTGTGGAAATCGTTTGTGAAGTTTCTACATTTGCCATGGATTTTCATCAAGTAACGGCCGAGTAAATTCGAAATAATCGCATTGAGAAAAAAAATTGAATCTTTCAACGAATAAGAAAATACAAAGGTGCATGACATTCGAAATGATATTGCTCAAAGAGGAACACACTGTTAATACCATATCATGTCACACCCTATATTAGAATCATTTCAAGCGATGTTTAGAATAGTTTAATTTTGTGAAATTTATTACTCATGCAGGTCGGTTTTTCCTGATTGCTATCAAGAGAGATGTTGTACTTATCTGTAATGTCTCCGACGAACAATTTCCGTTGTAAATATTAGATGGACGTTGTAAATGTAATCATTCGAATAAAGAAAATACCTCGCAATCGACATCACATCATTCGTCATCAAATATTGGATCCTTCTTGGAGAGTAACTATACTGAAGACCAGAGGAATTCCGCCACATCTATCCATTCTTTGAATCCATATTTCCACTACAGCTGTATGATAAATAGTTTTTTTTATCGCTTGGGGCGCACGAAAGGGAATCCCTATAATGTTCAAAGAACATCGTGCGTTCCTTGGTAGGATAGGGACAGGAGGTAGGTATTGGAGATTGGTATTGCTGGTGAAGGGATGATAGCAGAGATTTCCGAAGAACATTTCCCGTGGAAGTATCGCTAGAAAAGTGAAAGGTCGCCGACCTTTCTACGGTGTTCCAATGATGTCAAAGAGTGAGTGAGTGTGGCGTCACCCACCAGGCGAATGACTCTTCTCTGGATGGAATCTAAGAGCATCAGCGTATGTTTTGGTGCTGAACCCCATATGTGGGAATAGTATTCTAGAACAGGCCGTATCTGCGCTTTGTAGATCATGAGAAGCTGTCGAGGTAAAGTAGCTTTTCGCACGGAACAAGAATTCGAGTTTTTGTGAAGCAGCTTTTGCGATGGATCTGACATGATTATCCCATGAAAGAGTGTTGCTGATGGTAATACCGAGCATAGATATGGTGGGCTTGGTGGGGATGGTGGAGTCAGACATTACACTATCGGGCATATACTGAGTTCCGCCTTTCTAGAGAAAATGCAGGCTTGAGTTTTGGTGTCGTTGAATTCGACTAGGTTCTTAGTTTCCTGGGAAGAAATGGGAATTCTGGAAGAGAACGCAGTATGGAGGGTACTATCATCTGCAAAGCTGTGGATGGGGCAAGTTGTTACTCCCAACAGATCATTGATATGAAGCAGGAATAATGTTGGTGCCAAAATTGATCCTTGTGGAACGCCGGAATTGAATTTAATTGAAATATGAATAGCAAGGGTCATTTGGCCAAAATTCAATCCGGTGAAAAAATTGGTATTCTTTTGAACCGACTGAACAGCAAAAAGAACCTAATAATGATTAGATTCATCATTGGCAGAAATTGGAAAAACCAGCAGTTAATTCACTCACATGAGTTCCATCTTAAAATGGCCGTTTTTTTGATATTGATATCACGCAGTTAGTCATACTATCCACTATTCACTTTCGTTTTTGGTAAAGCATAAAAAAACTCACCCTATAGAAAAAAACCAGGCTTCGAACCACACAAACCACTAAATCTACACACACGACCATTTGATACCTACAAGAGAAAATTGAGTGGAAAAACGAATTGCCCGCGCTAACGCTCGCAAAAAATGTCACACGACCGACTGAGCCAATGTGTTGAGGAGCGCATCGCGGAACGCACTTATGTGGGTGTATCACGGGACGGCAATTTCGTTTTTGAGACGGAACGCAAAGACGTGGAATCGAGCGGGCGCAGGCGCATCACCTTTTCTTCGCTTTTTCCGCACATTTATCAAATCTCGCTCATTTCATATAGCCTCCCACTAAACATGTAATGTTACAAAATATTGCCACAATATATTGTGAAGCTCTCTTCCGTAATATGAAAATACAATATTGTATCTATTTTGCTGCTATATTCGTGTTGACGATATAACAGAAAAACTGACAAATTGTTTGTAAGTTACAAAATGACCCTTTCAATTAAGTTTCATTAGCAATATTGCATCAACTATATATTCTCATTGAAATTGCAACATTACATGGAACAACTACGAACAATATCAGTGCAACGTTACATATGGAAGAATGTAATATAGCTGAAATATACAAAATGCTACATTGGGTATCGATCGAGAGACGCCATTTCATGAAATGCATACGCGCAGTCGCAAACTTGCATTCGACAAACGCCACTATCTTAGTCGCCATATTTGTTCGTGTTTGGCTTCGGTAACAGGTATTTTGTTGTTGTACACGTTCAAATGGCAAATGATACCAATAAATAATATACTTTGGAACATAAATTGAAGTATAAGTGGTGATCTGGCGATATGTGATATTAGGCAGTTGGGAAGGTTTTGAATCGCAGTTAGCAGTTGATGGTTAGGTAAGTCAACATCAGTTATTCTAGGTTAGGTATACATTTTACAAATTCATACATCGTTCATTGATCTAAGCGGATCGTTCGATCGACAAAAAATAACATAGAATGATTATAATTATTCGTATACCTACTCAAAGTTATAGGACAACCTCGTGAATTCAGTCAGTGAATGCAGTCAAAGTGAATCAAAGTGTACCTACTTTCTTATTGTTTCTGTTTGAGCTTTCGGGTCTTTATCGGCTCTAAAACATTACAAATTATATGAAATCAATCCTTTTTATTACTGAAACACTTAGGGACATTGAGGTTTTGTTTAACCTCATAGTGATAGTAGAATCATTGCTCGAATCATCAAATCTTATCTCTCATTTTACTGCACTTAGTTGTTGTAGAAAAAAACTTTGAGCTCACACTCACAATTCATTCTAAAACAACCTCAAATATCGTTCTTCAGAATATTCTCTAGATGCTGAGAAATATTCATATTATCTTCAGTGTATATATCATAAGGATACTCTCAGCATACCTTGGAAAATGAATATTTCCAGAATCAAGTATACAATCCTCAACTCTCAAGTTCAACCGGTAGATGAACTAACTCAACTAACATCAGGTAGATTCCTGACTATTTTATTTTATCATTATTTCCTTTGTTCCAGGTTCTTATGCAGTGCAGTGCCTATGAGACCTAGTACCGTTATATCAAAAATATTTAGAAATTTTCTCAATCTACTTTTAAATTATGAAATAGTCGACACGATTATTCGATTATTAGAATATTGTTACTGTGTATAATTTATAATATAAAATATGTAATTTTCCTTTACTTTTTATTTTATGTTGCCAGTAACCTTAACAAAATATAACAATAAGATTACATTCGTTCATTGAGTATGAAATGTTACTTTACTTCATACACAATGTTACAATAACTCTGCTGGAATGATTCATTTGCGAACATTACATTCATAATATTGCTGAACGTCCGTTTCAGTAGTTGCTGCGACCTTGCAGTAAGATAGCGACAATATCTGATGTAACATTACACATAACATTGAAATATCGCTGCAATATTGTTGAGATATTACTTTGCTTAGTGGGCTCCTGGGACCCGAGGCTCGAAATTGCAGAAGATAAAGTTGAGAACCATGTAAGGGAGTTGAAAAAAAAAATGAATTCACGCAAAATTTTGATAAATCGGTGTCCATTCTTTTTCGTCCATAAAAGTCAAGAAAACATTTTCAAAATCGACTTTGCACTATGGAAAGCCACTTTTACCTTCAGTTTAACTTCATACACCTAATCGATTCTTTTAAATCATCAGCTATAAGGGGCAGCATCGTGTTCTGCTTTGATTTGGTTGATTTGGTGTTACGTTTATGGTGGAAGTGTATATATAGTCTATGTCATGTTTCTTGTTAGAAAGGTTCGAGGAGTGGCAATATCCATATAAAAAAAATATCTTCAGTGAAACGCCAATTAGCTACTTCCAATATGAAATTCAATGACTGTTTTCCGGTTCTCCTTCATTGAAGCTCCCTTCTTCGTCTTCTGAATCCTCCGAATCAATTGATGTCAGAATTATCAGTTTCAAACTCTTGTAATTATCTAATCATCTAATTGGAAATATCGTTCCTGACCAATTTTTTTTTAAATATGTCTATAAATATTTTATCGATATTTGTGAAAAGGCACTTGTCAGAAAAAAATCTAAATTTGCCAGAAATACCCAATGAGCATTTGAATGTTCATAACAGAAATCCTACATCAGGAGAAGGTATCATACCAATTCGCTCAATTATGTCGTAATCAGGTTAGTTAATGCTGTTCGAATAATACTTGATCACAATAACATGATGAAAAAGAGAGGAATTAGGGAATGCAAGTACCTTCTGTCAGAAGTTGTTTTCTCAGTAAACGCCATGACTTTTATTTTATCGCATGGAGCGTGCGTTCCTAGGGAGGATAGGGACAGCAAATTTGGAATTTATGTTGCGTGGAGAACGTATCCAACAACGAGGACTTGACATCGATGTACTCATAAGCGTTTGTATTTAGTAAAATGAATAACAAACGTCCATTTTAATGGACCCTGGTCCCAGGCGGATAGAGGGTATGACGCGTCTGAACTGCCATCCTAAAATAGTAGATTAGTTTATTAGGATCAAAAGTGACACTTTAGCGTTTAGCGAAGATTCTTGCTCTTTCTTGGAATGTCCAGTTGATGTGTCTTCTGAGGAGATGATGTCATGAGGCATGATATTGTTTGGAAATGTTGAACTTTCACGATGTTTTTCCAAAATTTCGAGTCTTGCTTCCAACGAATCATATGTTTTTATTATTTTCACATAATTCCACGATCAGAATATCGCACAATTCTTCAAATCTATCGATTTTCTTTGTGAAAATAGTATTCGAAACATCATTTGGTATGATTCTTGATGAAATCTCTGAAAAAATGCTCCTGTAGTCGGCTTCGTGGAATTGGTCCTTATAACTTTTTGTAATCTAATGTGTCAGCATTTCGTTCATATCCGAAAATTCCATCGAATCACTAACATGGATATTGAAATGTCTTAACATTTGTATGATCTCGCCTTCGCTCAACTGCTCCATAATATCACGTCGGGGGTCACCAAATTCTGGATACAATTGATGCAAATCATAAGACTTTGAGTTGTAATTATATTATAAAAATGTCGCATCAATGTCAGACTATCGAATCAAAATATACCATATTTAACATAACTAGTTACCACAAGTATACACTGGGCATTGAGTATTCACACTAGGACACTGGTCAGTTCACTTTGTGAATCTTCTGTTCGGTTCGTATGGACTGGATGGTTTGCTATGATTGAGTGGCAAGTATCAAATACTGCTTCTCTGATCTGCATCAGAACATCACATATCAATCGAAGTACATTCATATCAGAAAATAAATATCATTAGATGAATTACATGGATGTTGCATCTGAGACATACCTGAATAATATATTCAACGTCCATAACTGGATTGCTACATATCAACTTTCTTTCCCAATAGTGCTTTTTCCAGTAGGCATCTTCCATGTTTTCAATTACGTACGTGGGTTGTATTAAGGTCAAACGATGTGCTGCTCGGATCTAAAACTAAGGATCAATTTCAAATTTGAATCGTGAAACCTACATAGAATATTGTATATTGCTTTCAACATTCGTAACTGGATCGCGATATATTTTTGTAATTCATCAATTCATCAACTATCTCAATAAAGACGAGACAGGCAGATAAACAACAATTTTCTCTGCAATGAAGAACACTGTATATACCTAACCCACCATGCGCCTACCTCCTTTGCAGAGAGGGTTTATAAACGCCGAGTTGATACTCTCCCCTCGTAAGGGTACCTGTCGTGTTCCCATAGAGACATAAAGGTGAATATCTGTTTTATCTGTTTTCTCGAGAATCTGGTAAGGATATTAATATATTGCCTTCCGTACGAATATAATGATCTGAATTCCGTGATGTATACTCTGGTCAGGACTCTTTGAGGATTTTCTGTTCGGTTCGTCTTGACTGAGTGGTTTTCTCTGATTTAGTGGCAACTAAACATCACATATTAATCGAAATACATTCAAATCAGAAAATGAATATCATCAGATGAAGTACATGGATGTTGAATCTGAGACATTCCTGAAAAATATTTTCAACGTTTGTAACTGGATTGCTACATATCCGCTTTCTTTCCGAATAGTGGTTCTCCCAGTAGGCATCTCTCACATAAGCTCAGGAATCATTAATGATAGACAATATTGCTTTCGCCACCAAAGATCAACTGGAGATTTACATAAATAAATACAAAAAAAAGTAAAAGCTGAAATGAAAAAAATTCAAAAAAACTGTTATTTTTGTATATAGAGCGCGAAATGCTACTTTGGTGATCGAGATCTGAACGCACAATGTTCCACGAACCTAATAGGAATGTCCTTTCGTGCGCTCCAAGAGATAATACAAAGTTATTGTTGAACATTCAGAAATGAATGATTCCGTGGATGTTTGCTCGATTGAGGAACATAAAGTTGAAATATAAATATCTCATATATATTTTACATACCAATGCGCGAAGGTATCATGGTAACATAGGAAACTGAAAAAAAGTGTCACTTCGCAATTTGTTATCAATGCACGAACCTTTTCATTTTTTGACGTTTGTAGGAAAAAGTAATTTCAACAAATGTTCATAATAAGTGCATTTGCCTCTGTATCTCTACGCTTATAGCTATTTCAAACCACAAACGAAAATACCTGATAAAAACAGATTCCTCGTGGTTAACCTCGACGGTGATTTTATCTGTAGTGATAATTATTGTTACTAATTGAGTGGAAATAGAAAAATACGGATCGTTTGTATAGGATACTGAAAGTAGTATATTGAAATACCTGCATTTTCGTATTCCATCATATTCCTAGATTGAGATACTATAGCTGATGCTCCTGTTGAGGTTATTTTAGTCTTGACGTTTTAACCTTTAAGCGTTCTTGGTTGCAAGATATACACTGTTAAACAAAATGAAGAACTCAATCATTGAAAAAAATAAATCAAGATTATGAACAATGAACATATTAGTTACAGCTCATCGCATCCTATTACCAAGTTCAGATGATAACAAACGTTTTTGAATATGAAGGAAATCCTTAAGACCAATCTGGATAATGGTGGTTTCGAATTAATCTGTACTCAGATTAAGAATTTAGTTATCATTTTTGGTATATATAGGTATAAGGGTGTAGGAATATTTTGATGGGGAAGTTTTATGTTCATGTCTTGTATTTTAGGTTTCAATCATTTTAGCATCAACATATCCCTAAACTAAATATGCTCTCGATCCACGTGAATGCATAAGAAGATGAGAAAACAGGATAACGCGTTCTCGTTTATCTGGTTTCAACACTATCCCGCAGTTTTGGATTCAATCTGATGCGCACCTCATTCTGCACAGTCCAAGTAACGTTCCAACTATTTGGAATATATAAACAAATATATAGGATTTTGTGTGTTTGTTACAAAAGGAATTTCTTTCAATTTATTTTTGTTTATTATATGTCCACCAACCTAAAATTAAAAAATACAAACTTGCCATACGATACATATGTGCTGTGTCGGGTGTAATATAGGTATTATCTATACATACGTGTTCCACCTTGTACGTTGCATCAAAATGATGCACTTACATCACTATGTAAATCATTGTACTAACAAATAATAGGAATGCAATGGACACGGACCTTGGTGAGAGACCTTGGCAATCGTTTTTGTAGGAAGATTCAATGTTAAATATAGTTTCCGTTATTGAAATATCGTATGAACGCATATCGTCATATAACAATTATAGCTAGGCGATTTTTATCCGTATTGAAATTTGTGACTTATTATCAACCTTATTAGTTCGAGCAGTGCCATCAGTACCTTCGCAATATAATGATTGCATTCAGTAGAATGCAAACGAAAAAAAATTGAAGTATTCTAGTAATTATTAATAACGGAGTACTTATAATAAGTTATCATATTCTGAGATTCTGCCATTGCTATAATAATATATTGTTTATAATGCACATTATTCTCATACGTGAAACTCGTTTGATTGGTTGAAATATCTGTGTTGATAATCGAAAACACTATGTTTTCGTTTTTGTGTTTCGGCTGTGATTGGCTGCTAAATACCTAAATATGCTGGTTTAGATTTTGTATTTCGCTTCCTCATTGGTTGTTTGATTGAAATATGAAACAAAATAACTATGTATAGCAAACTGTCATGCGGACATGAATGTCATATAATAGGTATCTTTTATCATATTCAGGGATAATAGTAGCACCCAACACTAAAATTTGGACAAAATCGTCATAGGCACTGAATTTTAATTTGTATCGAAGAATTTTGGACCAACTTTGTATGATTGCATTTTAAAGAAACATTTTTTTTATCAACATCAACCTAACCCCTTGAGTCCGAGTCGAGTGCCATCGCTAAATTTAACTTGACCTCTATCCACAGTCATTTGTAGTAGTAGTGATACTACTAAAAGTACCTCGAAATATTCGGGTTATACATCGATAGCTTTTTGCATAATTACAAATAGTGTCATTTTCAGTCAGTTCGCTTGAAAACCTTATATTAGTGAACACTAAAGACAAAATCCCTACTTCTAAATAAATCTGGAGTTTACAAACTTAATTGTAACGATTGCAACTCCTCCTATGTTGGTCAAACTGGGCGTAGTTTCGAAATTAGAGCCTCTGAACATAGTAGATTGATAACTAGGAATAGGAGCATTAATAATTTCAACCCTATTTCCTCTTTCTCAAACCATATAATTGAATCCAATCATAATTTCAATATATCTGACAACATGGATTTCCTCCACATTTGTAATAAAGGCTCTAGGTTGAACCTATTGGGAATTCTAGAAATTCAAAAATGTATAAGTGATCCTAATTCCACTTGTCTCAATGATCAAACCAATTTTGAACGTAGCTTGATTTTTCGTACTCTAAAATTCCAATGATTATCATCAAAACATATTTTAACCCATATTGGTGTCTATTGTTGTTCTCCTCCCAATCTCTTGTTCCCATTGTTTCAAAATTTATTTGGTTTGTCAATGTCTATTAGTTTTATCATATTCGACTTTTGACTGGTGGCACTTATTGTTAGTGTCATGATTCTGGTCATCATTTATATCATTTTTATTTGTATGTCATGTGTTATTGACATTGACTTGTGTCACTTGTTCTCGTGAAGTATCACATTATATCAAAATAGTATTTCAAATTTTTTGGCAAATTTTTGCGTTCATATAAAAAATGGTGGATATAAGCAGAGTTATGTACATATAATCGAAGATATTTAATAAACATATTAGAATACATAAATATTCCCCAACATTGATTAATAGCTCCTATTTTTATCAAAATTCATCTAAACTTAGATCACGAACAGGGCGATTTAATAGCTCAAATCGGATTCAATTTGCTTGAATGTTCTAAATATACCAGCTAGAGTTAAGAATCTGGAAGAAATAAAAGTGTTCTTCAATAGGCTTGCATTTTTGAGATAATATAATGATCGAGAACGGAAGTAGTGAAGTGATAAATTAAATGAATCACTCTGGGAGATGAAAGGAATTACTGAAAAAAATTCACGGGGAGTATTTATGTAGTGAATATCTATATATTTCAAAAGAATGATATGTTTATGATTACAGGATTCTGTTCAATCTAGTGAACAAATTGAGAAAGATAAATAAAGCAGTGAAAAAATGAAGTGTAGGTACCTATTTTAATATCCAATGTTTGATTTGTCATACCATTTCAAAAACTCATGATAATATACCAAGGATTGAAGAAAGTTCGACATGAATCCGCATGAACTTTTTTGTTTAACGTATGTCTGTTCCTAATTCCGTTTGTACCATAATGATGTCATTGATCTCGAATTTCTGAACATTTTTGTAAATACTTGACGAGTAAGTAATCTACACTTTTCGATTTGTTTTTTGAAATTTCCATAAATATTACTTACTTGCAGGTATAGCACTGATGATGGCTTTTTAGCCGAAAGCGCTTTACGATTTTATAATAAATTTTACACAAATACAATACATTCATTCTATTGATCAGTTACGTGTATGCAGCTAGTACAAAATCTTTGTAACAATTTGATTTTTTTGCCTGATTTGCTAACGAATGATGAATATATTGTGTAAACACGTTGAAGTATTGGCTCAAGATTTGAAGAACATATTGCTCACTTCAGATATAATCGGTTTGATAAATCAAGTATTGCCTAACATATCCTTGAGACACGTAACCGTAGAGCCTTTTTAATTATTTTACCACATTTTCCAAAACTTCAGACTATTAATAATTGACTGTTAACCACATCCAATTCTCTGCCAGTAATTTGTATTTGCTGGTTGGTAAGCCTAACTGAAAGGTATGTAATTCACCTACAGTTCAGTCTTCTTCAAAAATTGACAATATTAAATCTCAAGATAATCCCGTTAGAATGCTTATACATATTATACTGGAAAACTGGGGAAGGCCTGTCGTGTTCTATTTTTAAGGAATACCAAAATAAACCGATAAATTTACAGACATTTTCAATATCAACATCCTTTTTCTTGAACATTAGAAGTGTTGAGTGAGTTTATGACATCTGATTCATTATTTTTGCTGGTCCAATGTTAAAAATGTCTTAGAGGAGTAATAGAGAAATCCGTGTGTCCAGATTTATTGTGAAGAATTCTCAGTTATTATTGTGTATTATTAAATTACGAAGTTTGAATGACAATTATTTTAAGCCATATATTTTATTGACATTTTCATTTGTACAGTGGACTAGACAAAGGCAGGGTTGCTCAGGTCGAGGTGTTGTCAAGATTCGATACTTTCAGACACAATCAAGGGGTTCCAACTTGAACGATGAAGATTTATTATTTTTACGGACCTCTAATCACAGATTTGTGATTGGGTTTCCTCAATCCAGAATGTCTTTCCACGCCCTGTATTTTGTCATACATCTGAACAAAAGGTAATTTATAACTTGACAATGTCGCAACGGATTCTCAATTTCATTTTTATGGTTGGAATTTTATGTATAACAATGATCCGATAAATATTACATTCGCATCAGAAATAGATCGAAAACTGGAATATTAATGTGGCTGTGACATTATCAGACTTCACCTATTCTACGTCATCAAATCAACCAATAAACATCGAGGCTCTAGAAACACATTGCCAAGGAAGGTGCTCCTTGACCTCCAGAAATTTAAGGAGAACACCAATTCCTACCTTATTTTCCTTGGTTCTCACGATGTTCTCTGATTATTACAGGATATCCCTTTTCGTGAGAACCAGAACATGAAAAAAGGTATATCGTATGGTCAAAAATAATTAGAGCCTTGCTCTTTTTCAATTCTGTTGACTGATGAAAGTATAACCTTTTGAAATCTATTTATTCATAATCCCTTTTTAGTACATTCCACATTGTATAAATAAAACCTAATATCAAACTCAAACATGTGGGTATAAATATATAATAACATATAGATCATAATTACGTTTAAAAACCCTCTGGGAATCTATGGCGATCCCATCCAATATCCTTCAAGTGAGGCAGTAGCGTAATGGAATAAGCGTTCTGACATAGGAAATAATGTCCCTCGGAACGCCGGTTCGATACCGAGTCCCTGCTTCTTTTGTTTTCCCTATAACCGAATAAGTCTTGCCATAGCACCATAGCGAGCTAATATTGCGCCAATCTCGCTGCTCGCTAGGCGCGAGAAACAGAAAATTTTCGGTCAAGAGCTAATCACTATCGTCCTCACCAGTAAATGCCTCCACAGTATTTTTTCCGATTAATCACTTCGAAAAAATAAAAAAAAAGATTAGCTGTAGTAGGGATTCGAACACCAGCCTCTCCGTTCGGAGGAAGGAAAGCTACTCTAATGAGTAATGACCACCACACGCTTCTGGCAAATCAAACTACAACACAATATTTTCTACGCTCGTCACTAGCGGTGCTATGGCTAGGCTCCACTGGCAGCTGGTGCGACACGGCTAGCCGGGCCGACGATGCTTCATGATTGTGGCCCGCTGATGAAGTCTGATGTCGGCAGTTTTTGGAGGGCGTCTAGAAGTCCTCGCAATATATGTTTGCTGGGAATGGAGAGACGATTCCATAACATGGTGTACGATTTAGGAAAAGTACATTCTGAGCTGCACTCCCTTTGTGTAACCCCTGTGCAGTTGGAAATATCATTATATAATATGTTCGACAAGAAACTGAAAAACAATGTTGATTCGAATTAATTCAACATCCACGAAATATCCGAGGTTTATACATAATATACGCACCGAATGGGGAATGGGTATTGCCTGAATGTTATTTATAACTTTTTCATTGTTTGAGTTGAAAATGATTATCCGATTTTCGTGGATTTGTTTATTTAGTGGGTATCACTAATAGTAATCTAGGATAACTCAGGATTATTCAAATAATCTGAACATCAAAATAGTGGTATTATTCTAGTCGTAACTATCGATACATATCTTGGCAAAATATCAGATTCGTTTGAAGACGTTGCTAATACATCAAGGCTAACACACAGATAAAAAGGATGTTCCGCATTGAATCAACCATATGGCGATCTTGAATAGGTCCAATCAAATATTCGTTTGATTTTTCTACAGAACTTTCTTGACTTATTCATAAAAGAAAATCTTCGAATGAATATTTCTTTATCATCACAGTGCGTATTGGTCGTAGAAAGAATTAATTTGTTTGAAACAAGAAAATTTATCTATTGTCAAGATAATTTCCTATCATATTTGAACAATTTTGCTCTTGAATCAGGAAATTGTGTGCTTGTTACAAATAGATAATATCTTATTATAATAAGTGACTGATTTTTTAAAAGATTTTTATTTTCTTGTGCCCAGAGCAGATCATCATTTTGAAGGAAATTTAAATATAGCTTACTACTAGAGTATTGAATAAAATTAATTCTCACAGTTGGTAGATAAAAGGCTTTATTATCAAACCTTGGTCATCCTATTATAACATAACAAAAATGAAAACATATATAATATGAATGAATACATGTAAATATAGTAAAGTTATCAAATAATATGTGTAGCTTAGGAGGTAGAATATTTATTTTTCTAGATTTTTGGGATTTGCTCTCCTCGTCTTCTTCCCCAGAATGTCACCGTGCTTGAAATGGCTCGATGTTGAACCACGAAATACTAGAGAAAAGAAAGAAATCGTCAATTATATAGTTATTTTTGTATCCAGAGCGCGAAATGCGACTTTGGTGTGATCGAGATCCCTTTCGTGCGCTCCAAGAGATAAAACAAAGTTGTTGTTGAACATTCAGAAATAAATGATTTCGTGGATGTTTGCTCGATTGAGGACCATAAAGTTGAAATATAAATATCTGGTAACGTAGGAAACTGAAAAAAAATGTCACTCCGCAATTTGTTATCAATGCGCGAACCTTTTTCATTTTTTGACGTTTGTAGAAAAAAGTGTGTGTGTTTTGCAGAGTGGCTTGATGAATGGGAATCAAACACATCACTAGGTGCAACTATATGTTACAAAAATATACTAAGTTCTTACCCCCGCAAATATGGAATGCCGCATTGCTGAGAAGTGAGAAGATGATACCACGCCACTATCCATATGACTCAGCACACTGATTCTGAACAGCGGCAATGACGAATGGCGGCTAATGACTGAGAAGTTGAATGGGCGTAGGCGTACCGCTGTATATACGTCACAGCAAGTCATTTAGACAAGCAGAGATTTTCTTGAACGAAGAAATATACTGTTTATGTTGAGCAAATTCATATCAAGAAATTTTAAGAAACGAAGCAAGCAGGACAATTCATTTGTTCGTTTGATCTAATAAATCATTTTTATCTGTGTATCTATTTTTCTGAATCTTCACTAGAACAGGGAGCAAGATTTCCACAAAATGTTGGTGCCTCAGTACCAATATTGTGATAAAATACATTGTATCATTAATTAGCTAATTTATTAACTCACTATCGGGTAACCGGACACCCCTCTGTGACTTCTGCATTCGTAAACGGGGTGTCCCGATACCCTGATATATCACCCGGTGCAAGCAAAATTTAAAACTTAAATGAATTTTAAACTTAAACCAATAATATAAAACTATGAAATGTAATGTAGGTGCTCATGCAAGAAACTAAAAAATTAAAACTAAAATTAAAACTAAGAAAGATGGCCAACATTCAACTAAGAAATTAATTTCTTCCATAATTCACTACAACGCATGCGCCAAATAATAACTAGCCGCGCTGGAAAAAGAATAAACAGCTGATGAAAGGTTATTGCATGAACACCCATATTTTTTTAATTTAAAATTCATTTAAATCTTAAATTCATTATAATTTAGTTGATGTTGCATGAATCCACCTTAAAGGATCATCTAGAACTACATCTCTTTCTCACAATATCGGCAGACTGGTTCAAAGTCCATCTTTCCTCACGCTAGGAACAATAATTAATGGCATTCAATGATATTTACTTGCTAAATCCATGTATATTTATAACTATAATATTTATACATCTGTGGAAAAAGGAATATATAATTATGAATGTGATTTTAGAATTGGAGTAAACACTATATGAAGGGCGCACCTTAATCAAGATAAAACATCAAAATATATCACTATTCAAATCCTCCAGCACAAACAAACTCCTTGCAAATTCTGGAGATGGTCACTCATAATTCCTTACTTGGATGCATCAGTTGAGGGTAATACTTCATTTGGGCAGCGATTTTCAGATGATAACATATTCCTACTTCCTCACTACCCCACTATACTTATTCTGTCCCCGTTTATTAAATATGTTAGATATGGACAGTATAGATTTCCTTGGAAAATCAGAAATTTTCTAAGATTATTACAATATCCTTAAAATAGGGACACATTTTTCAGTGAAGACGAATTAAGACATAACTATTGAAAAGAATAAATATTCTCAGATATATTATGAACATGAAAAAAGGATACATACCGGGTGGCTACGGAAGTATTGCCTACGGAATATCTCAGTTATTGTATGAAGTAGGTCTGTGAAATTTGGAGCGTCGATATAATGACATAAGAGCTAGAATTTGAGCATATTGACATGTCGAAGTTAACTTCCGGTCTGACCGGAAGTAACATCAACTTTCTTATTTTGAATAGAAACTCTATTTTTTTTTCTTTTCGCTTTATTCAGCATTCAATTCCCTTTCTAATGACATATCACAAGTTGGTATCTAACCAGAAACTAGATCAGAAAAAAATTATTATTGAAATTCACCGAGTAGGCCGTGGAAGCAAAATGAAAGCCAAAAAATGACTTTCTATCATATCATTAGAAAGGAATGGTTATGCTGAATAGTACAGGCAAGAAAAAGTTGTATGTTCCTATTTAAGTTATGGACCTACAGAGTATTGTTTTTTTCCCAATTTTTCCAATATTTTTTTTGGCGGCTTTTTATAACGCCGACGAATGAAAATAAAATATCATAGTAGTAGCAACTGTTATCAAGTGACGTATGGTTTCCATAGCCAACTTTTCAATTTTTGGCTTTCATTTTGCTTCCACGGCCTACTCGGTGAATTTCAATAATAATTTATTTCTGATCTAGTTTCTGGTTAGATACCAACTTGTGATATGTCATTAGAAAGGGAATTGAATGCTGAATAAAGCGAAAAGAAAAAAAAAATAGGGTTCCCATTTGAAATAAGAAAGTTGATGTTACTTCCGGTCAGACCAGAAGTTAACTTCGACATGTCAATATGCTCAAATTCTAGCTCTTATGTCATTATATCGACGCTTCAAATTTCATAAACCTACTTCATACAATAACTGAGATATTCCGTAGGCAATACTTCCGTAGCCACCCGGTATACTAAAGGCACGTAAATTCTTATCCCAGTGGGATATCATCACATTCATGTCTCACTAGGTAAAACAATGTGGAATACAAGAAAACATCACTGGTATTGCCAGGAGACTCTCTATTTCTTTTTTTTATGTTCTGGTTCTCACAAAAAGGGATATCCTGTAATGTTCAGAGAACATCGTGGGAATCAAGGGAAATAAGGTATAGGAATTGGTGTTCTTCTTCAATTTCTGGAGATTATATGCCTCATGGAACACCTCCTTGGCAATGTGTTCCAGAGCCTCGCTGTTCGTTGGATGAACGAGTCTTTGGAAAGAGATGTTCTGCAGGTCTCCAAAGTGACCACGAAGGGGTGCGAAGCCTCAACTCGACGGGTTAATCTCGCGGGGACTGCCAAGGAAGGAACAATTGTTGATATTTCAGAAGAACATATCGTATCCATGAAAATATCTATAAAATAGAGCCATATCGCCAACTTTTCTACGATGTTCCAGAGAAGTGAGTGAGTTTGTGAGCGAAGCATCACCCACGAGACGGATTGCCCTTTTTTGGACAGAATCCAACAGTATCAGGGTATGTTTGGGTGCTGCACTCCAAATATGATAACAGTATTCCAGGACAGGTCGGAAATGTGCCTTAGATCATAAGCAGCTGACTGGAAGTGAAACAGCTCCTGGCTTGAAACAGAAAACCAAGTTTTTGGGATGCACTTTTAGCAATTGATCTCACGTGATTTTCCCAAGAATAAACGAAATCAATGAATTTTGATGCTGAATGAGGAGTCGCTTAATACATACTCCATTTTCGGAAATTAGGCACAATATCTACATTATTAAAATACGGTATACCGGATCAATTCGAAAGAGTTGATAGCAAATACATATTATTACTTACTGAGAAAACAAATTCAACAGTGGTGAACTATTGAGGTCTAATTGATCAATCATTAAGTGAAATGTCAAAATTTTTGAGTTTGTTGATTTCTAATGATTCAAAATTAGTGAGTTTCAGTCCTTTATTTTCTACGTGCAGAATTTCGAAATTATCATCAAAAATATGGTTTTCTTTCTAATATATGGTTGGCGTATGTTGAATTTGTTTTCTTTTTCATAAAATTCATCTTATGTTCATGAATGCGATGATCAAACGTACGACCTGTCTGACCGATATATACCTTAGGACAAGATCCACAGTTGAGTTTGTATACACCTGATTTTTCGAATTTAGAAGTTTTTCATCGTATTTTAATGTAGATATTGTGCCTAATTTCAAAAAATTGAGGTTTATCGTACCTGTCCACAGGTAACTAATCCTTCAGGTAGGGAAAGTAAGATATATAAAAGTTAAGCAAGCCAACGTTAGTTTAGTTCATTGTACCAGTATATCACCTGACGAAGCTACTGTGTTAAACATGTTGTGTGTTTGAGAATTTTGTTTATGGATCAACTGGGTAGTTTTTATGTCAGTGGAGGTAACAAAGACAAATTCGAAACAATGGAAAATAAATGGAGATCGAGAGTACGCTTTCTGAGGCAGGCTTGGCCATCTACAAGGCAATGGTCCACTTACAACATTAGAATGCTTTTTGATCATGAAAGTAGAAATCTGTATAGTTCAACTAATTCTTTCGAATGCAAAGAAACATGTAATTCATGAGAAAACTTCAGAAAGATATCTTCCTACCTACTTCGCATCCACTAGCGATAGATATATACTCACAGGTCACAATTATAACTTTTAGTTTTGGCATTGACTGATAGATGTCGTTATAAAAGAACTGAACCAAGGTTGGTAGGACTGATAATAATCTGTATGTCTCTACAAAATAATCATCAGTTCTGCCAACCTTGAACTGAACCGAAACCACAGTGCTGTGCCAAAACTGAACTGAATCATCAAAAGGTTTTTACCAACCATAGCTGATCACTTGAGCACCATTCAAATCCAAAGTTACTGGTAAAATACATTTGGGGTTCCAAAGTTACTGGTAAAATACATTTGTGATATTTCATAGCAAGACTTGTAAAACTCAGCTTTATTTCTTTGGAGGAGTAATCATGTTTTTTACAAGTCCATGCAGGAGGTGTTGATGACCATAATAAAAAACGGAGTAAATGAAAGTGATTTATTTTTCTTATGTACGATTTTTACCTATAAGTAAATCACATTATTACATTATGTTGTCCCTCTAAACAGAAAATGAAATCTATACTTGATAGAACAGAACAAAAAAAAAACAGAATTTACAATTCAAGTTGTTTTAATAATTCACTAATACAAAAACATTTTTCATTAATTTGTTATTTTATCATAGTAATAAAATTTAATTATAATCACATTTTTGTTGTTATGAAGACTTTCATCAGCTTGGGGTTCATACATATATGCAAAAACTCATACCGAATCATATAATATAAAAATCAAATACCTAATTGTACATGAAAAGAATTTACATGCAGATCTACAAAAAATATAATAAATAAGGAATAGAAATATAAATAATAAATGGTTTGAAATTCACTTCATGTACAATAAAATTTCAATAGCTGAAATAAAAAAAAAGAAATTACTTATTGGTGCAGTTCCAATGGAAATGAAATTAGAGGCGAATTAAAATTTGTTCAAAGCGTTTTGGAATTTCCTCCATCCAATTCATTATCTCTCATAAAGGCTACACTTGTAAAATGGCATAATGTTTACACACTAATGTTTGATTCATTAGGAATTGCACATTTCATGAACACATTCTCAGTGGTAGTCAGGGATTTAGAACATTTTTTCATTAAAATACATCCTGGATGACTCAAAAAACCACTTTTACTTAGGTGATCGCTTTTGACTTTTGGAAATGGAAAAATCGAGCATAACTAACAGAATTAATACAGGAAGGATTTTTCCAGATATAGGTAAGCAAACTTGATTTATGCACATATAATGATCCCAAGCACCATTTCATCACAATAATGCTTACTAGATTAATATACGGTTTTTCTGTCTACCATATAATAATTTTTAATATAATTAATTATTTAACATTTTCTAGATAGAAGATTTATCAATGCATATACGAATCCCCAATAACAATCTTCAAGATATTTAAATGTGCATGCGATAATGGTGATAACACTTAACATATGAGAACCAATCTTCATTTATATCAATGTTTTTCAGACAATTTTGCAATGTAGCACTGCCATATCATTCATATAAACTAGACTAAACAAATATGAATGATGCACTGTTGAAAAACATTATAATAATTATAATTATGAACACTTCGATCAGGAAGTTGCAAGAATATTTTACATTGGTTTTCAACAAAAGATCCATGAAAAATAAAAAGGTATGATGAATGAAATAGCTGATACACAAAAAATAACTTACTGAAAATATATCAATTGTCATAATGTGGAAAACAATTTCATGAAATAGAATTGTGAAATCGCTTCACTATTTGGTTTATTAGACTTATTCCAATTTATTTTCAAATCTAAATGTTGAATGATCAATTGGCTGTCTATGACAGGGGTTTTACTTCCCAGATAAGCTGATCTAGGAAAAGACTATATTGGACTAGAATACATAATGATTTGAATTTGGTTCATGTTAAGAGTTTCAAAAAGATCACATAGGAAGAATAAATCTGACTGATTCTTCAAAACCTCTAATTTTTTCTCAGTTAGATTGTTTTTGGAGGGTCGTATACATCAATAAAAAAGAAGTGATGATTAGTTGGAGCTAACTTGAGACGGTTCAATAGATGAATTTATAGCATGTAAGAAAAATTTCTTCTATCAAGTCTTCCACATTTCTTTGCACTTTAATATCCCATTTTGTATTTCATCTTCAATAAACAATATTTAAAAACAGAACAATGTTCTACTGTCAATTGTTTTACTGGAATATCATTTTTACATACGTGCACGGTTGTAGATGCCAAATACTTTTTGATTATATCATAATATCAGTAGTAATTCCTTCTCCACCTAAAATGTACTACAAAATTTCACAAGTGAAAATGTTCAATAAATTTTTATTGTTTGTTTAATATTTTCACTAATTCATAAGGTCTGATTGATGGATGAAACATTTCAACTCATAAAATTATTGCACTACATTCACAGACTCATGTACATAGTACATAAAATTATGTTCCATGTATATTTGGCACCGTGACCGGATATCCCACTGCTTTCTAGATTTAAATAATTAATTTTAGTCCTTTCAATTAATATAATACACATGTATACCACATTAAAAAAGTGTCCATTGCACCGACAGTTACAATATTTTAATACAAAATTCTAAACGTCCTTTTAGTCGTTGAAGAATCACTGAGTTTTACAAAAACACTCGACAGAGTATTACTTACAGTGCTTGAAGCTGCTGTCCTGAGATATCCTCCATTAGTCATTGGTTTTATTCCTTGTGAGCATATAATACTTTGCACAACTATACTCAATGGTTATTCGTTTAAGTTAACAATGAATCTCGATAGTTTCTAAGACAAATAAAGCTACTTTTCATTCATAATGAGAAAATGGTAATACCTTTACCAAGTAACATAAGATGTTTTTTTGGAATAAATAAATAGGTAAATACACACACAATATCGGAGACGAGAAAATTCGTGAAAATTGCAGAACACTTGAGTGAACTAACAATGAACCAAAGGGTCAAATAAATTAACATTTCGGTAGGTATAGGAAGAGTGTTACAATAATTTCTGGCATAATAATGAAATAGTGTTTCAAAATGAAGCAGATTACATATGGATGATGGTAGAAATTTGTCACATAAATTAATAATTCATGGTCTGTGCCGTCCAATTACTAGGAAAACAAAAATAGGAAATAAATGTTCACTTATGCACAAATTTTCAAGGATATTCGAAAGTAGGTGAGTATGTGATATGGTTTTACTTTCAACCCAATGTTATGACATCATAACAACAAAATTTGGAATGGAATTAAAAATATGTAAGCTTTATTTGTCAGTGTAGTAAATAGATCGAGATCAATGGATGCTTACCCTTTGTATAACAAAATGTCAATCTAATAAATTATATCCAATGGTTCATTGGCAGAATTGAAAACAAATCTTAACTAGCTAGTGGATTTATGGAATTTGATCTTTATGGAAAAAATTGATTGATTGATATATCGATAATGTAGTGTCGATTCATTCTTACATAGTTGCTCGCATGTGTTGAACCAATGACTTGCCAGGAAGAATACGAGACCACGAGAAGTATCTAGAGCGACTAAATCAGTGCATTCCATCTCTTCATTGGTCATAGCATAATTGGCTTTTTGCTAGTTTGGCAGATAAACGACCCTGGAGAGTGAAAAAAACATACTTTTCTGGTTTGTTTCCACATTGTTCTGGGTTTGAGATTGTTTCTATAACACAAGGTAATGTTTGGAGTTTCAAGTTAAACAGTAAAGTGACTCAAAAACTGAAAAACGGTAATCATTTTTCTCTTCCAGTGTTGACCATCTGTCAAACTTACACATGAACCAGCAGAATTGAGGTTATGAGTAATCTTTTGTAAAAATACTGTGGATAAAAATTTGGAGATATTTTTCTCGATCATTCTCACAATGAGTCTTGAGATGATGGAATGCAAGCTGATATTCATCTTCTTGTAGACAAAGATTTAATAACACATTCAGTACTAAATACGCCTTAGTTTCACCGCCCTTTATGGAACACAAGGGAGAGAAAAAAACATCGATACCACCAAACGAGGATAAGTATGCATTCTTCCTCAATCGACTGATCTTTTTTATCTATGTGTGACTCTTCGATAGTTGTCACGTGACTGAGGGCAGAACTCTTCGCGTCTCCCTCTCATGTTTCAACTTTCCTTTCTTTCTCTTTCTCTCTAGGCACGATCTACATCTTTTCCAGAAATCGTCAAGTTGATTCCAAAATAAATCGTGCGTATTATGTCAGCAAGCTTTCATCATATTCAGAATAGTTAAATCAGTTACAAAAAGCATCAATTAGCCAATTAAACATCAGAATTTGTCAATTATAATTTGAATAACTTCATTTAACTTCAAATATTCAAAGCTACATTGACTCTCTCAATCGTCATGAGTTTCAATAATAAGTTAATCAAAGAAGACTTGATTTATTTAGAAAAATAAAGTTCACTTCATGAAGCTCACTCTTTGGGGGCACTGATGAACACCCTATGTATACTTTCTATACTCAAAAATCCATCTTCATGAATCTGAAATAAAAATTTCGCTTTCTTAAATTCGAGCGACATTTTCTGAATTTCTAGAATACTGATGACAAATTCAGAATTTAAAAGAGGAGTTCAGCTAGCTTCAACATGAAGAAAATATGTCTTCCCGATCTGTCCATGTCTTCAGTGTTTCAACGATAAATAATGAAGATTTTGTGATGGCAACAATTGGAATGTAAAAAAAATAGAAGGAGGCCATATTTACTTCAATATGAAAACTTTTAGGATGGTCTTCCTCTCCATTTCTCCCCATTTCTAGTATTGCAAAAAATTTAGAAGAATACCATATCAACTTCAATATGAAAAATATTAGAATAAGTTGCGTGCAAGAACTGTCAGATGACCGAACCTGAAGGTCAAACATTGAAACAGAACCTCACTTTTCTTATTTGTTCACAAGTGATTGAAATTCACAATTATTTTCGTGTTTTTCGGCTATTCTTCAATTCGCGCATGCCATCACATTGTGCTGTTGTACAATGCACATAAAATGCAGCGAGAGACGAAGGAATCCGGTAGGTACATTATGATTTGAAAGTAAGTACCTACTATAGTCACATATAGTTTTCATTTTGAAATTTGGTAATTTCTCTGATTTCTCATCGGAATTCCTTCTGCAATAGGAGCTAATAGAAATACTCCTGAAATTTCTAAAAGAATGCAAGAAGATTGGATTAATGCAATCAAACGGCAGGACTGGTTTGACATGCCGACGAAATATGATCGTGTGTGTTGTATACATTTTCATTAGCAGTATTAGCTTCTATTGCAGAAGTGGCAAAAGGAATTTGAATTTTTTGTGCATTGTACAACAGCACAATGAAAAGGCATGCTTGAATTAATGAATAGCGCAAAAAACACGATTCCCATGACAAAATATTGTGAAAAACTATTTCAATCCTTTGATTCCTCTGTAAACGAATAAAAAAAGTGAGGTTGTATTTCGAAGGTTTACAGAAGAGTGAGGTTGTGTTTCAATATTTTACCTCCAGGGTCAGTCATCGTGCACGCGACCAATGGTCTTGTTATCGATGTCTTCCCATTTCGAGTATTGCAACACAACAAGGACATAATGGAAAGACATACTTATTCTATCCTAGCTGAACTTCTCTATTGTTTTTGTGAAATATTAACTACTGATGATAACTTCTGGAAAAGGTGTATATATTATTAAATCTTCGTCATGTGGATGCGCAATTTTCTCGCGGTTCTCATATTATTCTCCTAGGACACACAATGAACTCAATATAAACAACTGGAAGGAAGACGGCCGTTCTCTCGAATAGCACAAAGTGTGTCAGGGGCAGCTGCAGCAAAGATAACATGATTTACGGTAACCTGTCTCTTTCCTACTCGTGTTGTTTAATGGTGGACTGGTGTTTCCGTTTTCTTTTATCTATTAATTGAAGTACTTTAGATTTTTTTCTCCCATCTAAACAGGCAAGAAAGTGAATACAAAAGTTCATTGTCTTTGTTTATGTAAAATATCTCTTCATTTGGTCACAATGGTGATTTATTTTGTCGCCTTTGGATGCAAGAACGAGCAAGACAAAAGGAAATTGTCATTCCATGGGTTAGTTGAATATTGTTCAAATTTTTGGAAAATATAGTTCTTGAAATGATCATCAGTTAGGTGTACAATGTTCCCAGTCTCAGAATATGTTCAAAAACTATACCTATATTATTTGTCAAAGTTAAATACTTCCATGACTTTTTCATAAACATGTTAAGTAATATTATTTGTTGCAGTTTTCCATTCAGACATTCTTGAATTATGGATTAAGGCAGTTCGTAGAGAGAGTTGGACTTCATCTAAAACCAGTAGGAAGTTCATAACTTGGGTCCTAAGGAAGATGTTTCTCATATTGTCTACTTAACCTATGACTTCCAGCTCCCAAGTTTCGAAATTCATCAATAAAGAAACCCAAACTGTTCCTTTGGAGAAGGATATTGTATTGAGAATTGTATTTTTTTAATTTCTAATAGGGATATGTTCGTAGAGAGTGACCTAATGGTAAAATAGGAACCTATGGAAATTATGCTCAAAATGGCCCATGTAGGTAGTCCATACCATTCAAGAACCTCTTTTGAAATTTTTCCTATCGTTTTTCTTTTTCTTCTGATAGTGCTAAGACATTGTGCTTCGCTCACCCTGTACAATATAATGTGACATTTGAATGAAAATATAAAATTTCAATTTTTTATTCATTTGACTTCCTAATCCTGTAAGAATAAAAGTGAATAATCATTTTTGAGTCAATAAAAAAATTAATAATAATTTTTTAATGATAATTGATTGCAACGTTTTCCTTTTTTCTACATGAATATTTTTATTTAATCATGTTTATTCTTAAATAAAAGCAAAAATCCAGAAAATATTTCAAATAATGCGAGCGCTTCCCATTAGCGAACATAAGATAGAGAGAGACAGGTATCCGTAAGCACTGCGGGTTGCCTGAACAATATTTCTGCCTCACTCGTCGTTCACAGAGGGTCCCTTCCAGTTGTTTATATTGAGTTCATTGAGGACACTGCAGCAGCCTAAGATGGCGGCGTTGCGGAAACAACCGGCGTCGCGCATTCCCGAGCGAATTGAAACGAAGGTGACCTAGGCGGGGACGTGTGGTCAGACAGCGGGCGGCTGTCTCGACCGCCCGGGCGGGGCAGTCTGGGCGGGCTGGGCAGGCTGGGCGGGCCCTCTCTTGCCGCCCGTGAATATCTTAACAGTCCTTTGTAGAAAATCAGTCTTTTGGGCCTGGTGACCGGTGGCGGTCGGCTTGGAGGTGGACGACATGGAGTGGCAGCGGACCACCAGGGGGCCGGAGCCGGACGACCAGTCGCTGCAGGAGGAGGAGGAGGATGAGGAGGATGAGGAGGAGGAGGGAAGCACGCCCGCCGAGCTGGACCGGTACGGGGGCGGCGATTCGCTCTCCAATACTGTGCGATTGGGGGGCGGTCGGATGCACTTTTGGTAGATTTCGGATTCCTGGAAGAAATAAAAGGAAACATTATTCAATGAATTCAACACAGCTGTCAATGAAACACAGCTATATTCACATTGAATGAAAAAAGAGTTCATGATTGTGGCGACCAGAGAATACATCTATAACGAAATATTTAGTGGATTGAAGTTTCAAGAAGAACTATTTACATCGAAATGAAGTAACAAGCATGAAAACAAAGTTTGTCGATGAGGGAGCATTAAACATAACTTATTTTATCATGGAATTGGAAACAAGGTCAATTACAGGGCAATTCTGCATAAATAGCCATTTAATCAGAATAAGAAAGACTTAATAACATTTTTCTACATTCATGCAAAAAACAGAACTTTATTGAACTATATTTAGTGGAAAAAGAAGTTCTTTATTGCACTTAGTGCAATAAAGTTTTTATTGCACTCATCTGTCATTCTACTTCAACGTGCTGTCATCATGACAAACATTTTCTATAATGCAACTGTGGTTATAGAAACGTCAGTCAAAAATTAATTCTGACAATTAACAGAATTGTACCTAGTGCCGCACCTCAATAAATCATTTTTTGCTTTTTGCATGAACGTAGAAAAAATGTTGTATGCAACTCGTGCAAAAATTGTTTATTGCACTCGACGTGTCGTCCACTCGGCCTAACGGCCTCGCCGGACAATTTCACGTCGAATGCAATAAACATTCACTTTTTGCACTTGTTGCATAAATAACTATTAGATATTCCTTTCAATATATATGAGGTATAAACATGCTTACATTATTATTCATATTCGGGAGAATTAGTGCGAAACTAGTGAGGGAATAAATGGGAGAATACATTTCTGAGAACAATAATCTATCTACGTTCCATATTGTTTCCGTCTATGTTCAACTAATTCTGAGTGAATTACAAATTTCGAAATTAACCAGTCTCCGTTCATAACGACAGTTCTAGGAAACATGCATCAGTGCACCAAACCATACATCTAAAAATAGAAATTGATTGGTGTGATCAATCATTCCCAAATTAATTGCATCCAAGTAGTCGGTGATATCAATCACCTCCTGAGAAACTTACATAATAAAGATCAAAGAACCAATAAATTCGATGACTGATACACGTTATATCAACTTTAATCAAGCAGTTACATTCAAGTAAACAAGGAAGATATTTCAAAAAATTGGGAGAGTGCATCAATATCAACATAAATTATTTGTAAACATCACAAAGTGGTGGAATGAAATCGAAATATCAGTGATATAAAACTATTAGAGTAAAGTTGGGGACTATGGAATATATCCGGTAATATGGAATACCCTATTTTTGACAGAACCACAATCGCTATCTATTCCAATTTCCACAGGTGTGTTTATTCAATAGATAAGTAACGATCGTTTCTGACAGTTCTAATAGTTGATGGAATTTCAGTGCTCACGAAATTTTTAGGCGAGTTTATTAAATTTATAGTTCAAACACATTTGGAAATGATTTCATCTCATACTAATGTTTAGTTGAGTAGATGAATGATGTATGAACGGTCCAATGTAGAGATAGCGCTCATTCAAGATAATTTGTGTTTTCTTAACTATTCAACATCCGAAGTAATATAGGCGGCAATTATGGAATAGTATTCCATATTACCCAACTTAATTATTGAATACTTCAAACAATTGGCAAAATGAAGAATAATACGAACCAAAACTACACAAAGAAAGAAGTGGAATTAGGAAGATGAAAAAAGCGCAGCGATAGCAGTTAGAAGCAGAAGAATGGATTATACTGCCTGCCGTTTTAATAATAATATATGGAAGTTCAAACAAACTGAAGCGCTGATAATTGATAGCATGCAATCCGCAGCGGCCGAAAGGGCTCAAAAAAGTTACGAAGAACTGAATAATAAATACTGACATTATAGTTGAATATACACAATTGATAGTATCATATGGGTATGAGAGATCAAAGATTCGGAAACAGTTACCATCATAGAGTACACATACTCCGAGACATAATCTTTTCTAATTTAAAAACTAATTAGTATAGGTACGGGACTTATACACAAAGACTTCGAGAGCAGACACAATGGATCGTAAAATGTCACGTGGTATAGACTGAAGTCCCTATCAAATCTATTCTAATTCTACTATATAGGACGATTCCCTACTATAAACTAGACTAACGCCATCCCACGCAACGCTTTCTATCAGCACGTCTGGTTCTATATTAAAATACAGAAGAGTGGATGTGTCAACAAATCCAACAGTTGTTAGAAAACCGCCATGAATGATATTTACATAATGAGTTTATTTTTCAGGATAGGCGAAGGAGTTTGCTGGCGTCTAGACAGAGCCTTATCGATTTCAGGCTATTCTCATGTTGAAATTTCTTGTCCATGAAAATCGAGGCTGCCCACTATCTTATGTAAATTCAAAATATGGGATTTGAATGAGCACATGTATGTGATATTGAACGTGAATTTCGTGATCATATGCGTATGTATTGCCATTGCCGTTTCCAAGAGTCATGACGAAAAAGTCTGAAACTTGAAGCTATGATGGTTCCACAATCGGTTATACTTCTCCAAACAAAATACAGCCATGAATAATTGATTTACGAGCTATGAACACTCATGCATAGGTAGGTTATAGTCGTCAAATTTAGATATTACTATTATTACATTATTTATATTTGCTTTTTGGATGTATGACAAATTATATGGAAATAACAAGTTTGAGTTTCCATCGCTCAAGTTTTTTGTCTCCCGGGGAGAGACGAAAAACCGTGAGCTAAGATCTAATATTTTTTCCGTGTGTAATACACTTTTTTTTGTGACAGAAGAAAGGACGAATCAATATTGAGAAGATATTACATTATTTTGAAATCTGAAAATTAGCGACGTGAAATGTTGAGTTTTTAACAGTAGGGACACCTGCGTTGTAGGCATCTTTATCATTATTTGAAGTAATCAAATATCTGATGTCACTTCTGTCAGTCTAATTCAGTGATTTGATTTCAAAAAATTGCGAATTTAGTGGTTGTTTAGTAATATACGTAACCGCGAAGTCGAATGGAAGATAAAAGGACTTTCAGTTCTTTCTCGGAGACGGTATTATTGGCTCATTTTTCGGAACCATAGCACAACAAAAGCCATCAACAGTATATATTATGTATATATATATATATATGTGATATATATCCGGGAAAAAGTCCTCACTTTTTTCCACGGGAAAAAGTGATTTATGAAAAGTGACATTTTATAACCTGCCAACAGAGATGAAATGCTAAACTTTTTTCCAGTCACAGAAAAAATATTATAAGTTACTGCATTACTGGTATTTACTGGTATTATTTTATCCGATTCGAGAGAGACTGTCAATTCCCAATTGCAGAGGATTTTCATCTTTCATGCTCCTCTTCTGGATGTTCAACAGATATAATTCAATGTTCGACGTGGCAAATAGCCAGGAATGTTTTCTGTTGAATATTCAGAATGATATTGTGATTGTGTGCATATACATATTTTTATCTGAAGGAGAATGCAATTTCAGAAGATTTGTTTCCAAGTTCTTATCGTGTGTGTTCAATATCTATGTTCGTCGTGGCATATAGACAGAAAAGTAGTTGTTTTTTGTTGAATAAACCGAGAATGAATTGATATTTTCATCACATAGAGAATGCGAATTCTCAATGTATTTCTTTACATATATATAAATTTTTTTATGTTCATAATTTTATCTGAGAATATTCCTTTTCAATATTATGAATTGATATTTTTATCACATAGAGAATGCGAATTCTCTATGTATTTCTTTACATATATATCAATTTTTTTATGTTCATAATTTAATCTGAGAATATTCCTTTTCAATATCATTTATATCTGTTCAAAATGGGCATTGAGCGAACAAAACAGAGAATTTCGATCAGATTTATTTCAGAATTCGCAGTAGTCGAAGTATCTATAGCTAAAAGGTTTCTGTTTTCTTAACAGAACCATAACAGAACTAACCGGAATCGAATGATGATACGTTGGTTAAAAACTAGCAAAGAAGCTTCTGAGAAATTGTTGCCATAATGCGAGATGAATCTTGAATAAATACTGTATTTAGTCTGCTACCTCTGTAGATTGAAGCTCAGTCTTTGTAAAGAGTTCAAGGAATATGGCATTATCTGTATTCTTCTAGATTTTCTCTTCCTTTATCCACCTACAGAATGAATCTATCAAAATCGAGTCTCCAGAGGCGTACACATTATTTTCTGAAGAATTTACCTGTGTGTCTATCTATGTCAGATGTTTTCTTGACAGGAGTAAAAAATTTGAATTCTGGCATGATGATAGGTTTTTGCGGGTTTCTGTGATGCCCACATATTCAAAAATTAAATAATTTTCAATTTTTTTTTCAAATTTCTGATGGGTGAGTTGTTGGTGTGGGGTATTGTTTAAAAGAGCCATTTAGATAGATGCATATTTCAAAACTAGAAAAATCACCGTTCTTCCTCTAATCTTCTAGGTTTATGAAGTCAACATTCTTTCATCGTTAAAGTTTGTTAGAAGGTAATAATGAGTCATAGATAACAAACAGGAAGACTGCAACTGTGCCCACCGTATATTTGGGAGACGACTTTTACTGATGTTGTATTTGTTGTACAATCCCTGAGGACTCTTTTTATTATAGCAACAGCACTAAGTATAATAATTTGATTTTCTTTCGATACAAAAGAAGCTATAAGCATCGATCGAAGACTCCCTTAATCTATGAGCTAAGTAAAATGTAGTAGACAAAAGTAGAGCACAGAAGAATTGAAGTAGATTAGAGTACAGTTGTGTAGAGCAGAATTGAGAAGCATAGAAGAGTAGAATGGAATAGAGCTGATCAATGTAGATTAAAGAGAGTACAGAAAAGCATAGAGTTGAAGAATGGTGGACTTGTAGACTTGTTGTATAATAGAGTATAGTATTACTGAAATATAGTAGATTGTGATACATAGAGTAGAATCGAGTACTGTAGAAGGTAAGATAAGGGTAGAGTAAGAGTAGACTATGGTAGAGTCTAGGCCTAGGCCAACCTAGGGCGAGACCTAGCGAGTAAATCACAGGACAAAATCGGGTACACTTTACTAAGTCAAAAAAATTGCTGGAATTCGTGGGACTACCCGGACTTTCTAAAAACTACCCTGTTTTCCAAAAACAACCCGGACTAATCAAGGAATTCCCAGAATTCTCAAATAACTCGCAGACTTCTTATTCACAAAGACTATCCAAACAAGGCAAAAAGTCGAAAGGCCAAAGGCCAAAGGCAAGAGGCAAGTGGCAAGAGACAAGAGACAAGAGACAAGAGACAAGAGGCAAGGGGCAAATGACAAGAGGCAAATGACAAGAGGCAAGGCAAGAGGCAAGGCAAGAGGCAAGGCAAGAGGCAAGGCAAGAGGCAAGGCAAGAGGCAAGGCAAGAGGCAGGGCAAGAGGCAAGGCAAGAGGCAAGGCAAGAGGCAAGGCAAGAGGCAGGGCAAGAGGCAAGGCAAGAGGCAGGGCAAGAGGCAAGGCAAGAGGCAAGGCAAGAGAAGAGGCAAGGCAAGAAGCAAGGCAAGAGGCAAGGCAAGAGGCAAGGCAAGAGGCAAGGCAAGAGGCAAGGCAAGAGGCAAGGCAAGAGGCAAGGCAAGAGGCAAGGCAAGAGGCAAGGCAAGAGGCAAGGCAAGAGGCAAGGCAAGGCAAGAGGCAATGCATGTCCGATTAGAGTGAATTTAGCTGGATTAGAGTGTCATGAAGTGAGGTATACACATGATATCCCTACCTGTTCGTGATCCCTGAGATGCAGCCTAGCTTGGGAGGCGGAATAGTGCCGTTCCTGCCTCTGCTCGTGCTGGTGGTGGTGGTGCTGATGGTGGTGGTGGAGGCGGTCCTCGCCGTCGGGCAGCGAGATGCGGGGCGGCAGATCGACGGCCAGGTCGGTGCGCACCGAGTGCAGGCGCACCTGGCGGTCGCGCGCCGCCGCTAGTTCGCGTGCCGACCTGCCGCCGCTGCCGCCGCCACTGCGCAGTCGCTCCATGCCGCCCATGCCTGCCGCGGCGCCGGCGCTCACAACCGACAGCATCTGCAATGGAGGAGATCGTTGGTGACAGACATCGAGGAATGTGATTTTTTTTTAACACAGGGTGAGTCAATAGTGTCTTCGATATTAGCCAAACCGTCAGATATATAGGAAAAATGTGTATACAACATCAATAGGGTGTTCGAATTTCCAGATATCGGGTGATGATGGGTTTATTTGAAAGGGGCACCCTATACAAGGTGGGTCACGGTGGATAGCCTATCAGAACTATCTGGAGAATGAAGAGACAGAACATTCTGAAAAACGGGGTGCTTTGATAATTGAACATTCTTTATCCGTCTAAAATGTTTTCATCGATACAGTGTTGCCACTTTTATCAGAAACAACTAGCAACTTCGTTATTTCGAATGGAACACCCTGTATTATATTGCATTTTTAGATTCTTCCTGAGGAGCTGATTTCATCGATGTATCATACATGGGGTCAAGCAGAAATGATTACAGAGATATAGGGTATTCAAAATCTAGATTTTTCAATTTTAGAATTTCTTCGTGTCCAAAACTATTCATTATTGATCAAAACGGCGTACATGTCCCTATTTTAACTTTTGATTCACTATCTACTGGAATTTAATTCGAAAAAATACAGGGTGCTTCAAGATTCAGAATTCTGATCACCCTGTATGAACATTATAGGGATTCCTTTTCGTGCGCTCCAAGCGATAAAAAAATATGAGTAGATAGTGGATCGAAAGTTAAGATGGGGACATGTGAACCGTTTTGATCGATAATGAATAGTTTCGATACAAAAAAAATCCCAAAATTGAAAAATTTTGCAAACCCTATATCTCTGTAATCATTCCTGCTAGACCCCAAGTGTGATGCATTAATAAAATCAGCTCTTTAGGGAGAATCCGAAAATGCAATAAAATACAGGGTGCTCCATTTGAAATAACGAAGTGGCTAGTTGTTTCTGATAGAAGTGGCAACACAGTATTAATGAAAACATTGTAGACGAATAGAGAATGTTCAATTATCCAAGCATCCTAATTTTCAGAATGTTCTGTTTTTCGTTCTCCAGATACTTCTAATAGGCCATCCACCGTGACCCACCCTGTATATTATTCCATTTTTAGTTTTTTCCTGAAGAGCTGATTTCATCAATGCATCACACTTGGGGTATAGCAGGAATGATTATAGAGATATATAGTGTTCAAAATCGAGGTTTCTCAAAATTTAAGATTTTTTTCTGACGAAACTATTCATCATTGGTCGAAACGGCTTACATGTCCCTATCTTGGTATTTCCTGAATTTTCACATAGTCCCTTGAAATAATATGTTGAATTTCTCTAAAATCAATTCAGAATTTCTTGATTTTGCCAAAATTTCTTCGAATTTCCAAGTAAATTATTCATTTTTTCCTCGGTTTTTTCATACCTACATGTATATACCTTTAGAATTTTCGATGGTATGTTTATATTGGAGAATTTTACAGAATACCTCAAGACCATCATTCATCTCAAAACAAGATTTTGATTAGTGAATGACAAAATTCCTTTGAATTTCTTGTTTTTCAGATATTTTTCAAAACACTTCGAAAGTTTCTATAAATCCATGAAATTCCTAGTTTCGTTGAATTTGAAACTGGCCAGATAAAATACATTCTACGTATGCCCACAAAATTTTCCTAAAAGACTATTCTAATGGAAAGGACGTATTGAAAACCTTCCTGGAAGGAACATGAGAGAACAAAACAGGATTTCAACACTAGGAGGTTAAGTTTCACTATTCAATTGAATTTTGGATTTTGATACAATGATTTTTTCGAAATAATCCTAACGAAATAATTTGAAGATTCAGCGCATTACAACCGCTTAAAAAATACGATGGTATTCTTATTCATTCATGTGACTTTATGTGGGCAACATAATTTGGAACTAACCAATCAGTAAATGATTTAGGTCTCCAGGAAATCATTAGCAACACGTCTGTCGTTTTACATTATTTGCATTGTTGCATCGGAGAAATATTCCACAGAATTACACGAAAAAAACATGTCTGCAGAAAAGTAATGAATTCATTATAATTATTAATCACGCGACCTTGTCTGACTGTCATTAAAATTGATGAATGACATCCAATTACACTGAGGCCTCTCAAAATGTAAGTACCAAGCTGATCTAATTAGTGAATATGGATATATCATTTCAAGGGTAAACATGATTGTGATCTCACTTCATCCGGATGTGATCATGATAACTTTTTCGTGTGGACTTATTGTGTGTTACAATTTGAGATTTTGTATTTTGCTCGGTATTTTGGTTGTAAAGTCAACAGGAATCGAGAAAATCGTGAAAAATATCTGGGGTAGCCACCATTTCACAGTATTTCAAAGTATTCCCTAGCATTTCGAAGTATTTCACAATATTCCAAAATTCCAAGGTATTTGACAGGTATTTCAAAGATTTTGACATGCTTGCTCTTCAAAGAATTTCACAGGTATCACAAAGAATTTCACATGATGCATTTAAAATAATTTCACAGACATTTAAGAAAATTTCTCAGGTATTTCAAAGTATTTCAAAGTTTTATTTCTACAGAATTATAAAAAATTACCTAATTTCGAACAGCATGAAAGCACAATACAACAGTACTTTTTGGGATATAGTCAAGGATATAGTAGTCAACAAGTTAATTTTTTTATGATGAACTTCATTACAACTCGTTGTAATTTTCGAAAAATTCATGTACTCAAAAAGTGTCAGGCAATAATTCATGTCCTAGGTAAATCAAAAGTGAAAACTCATGTACTCAATATATTTTCGGCAACAATTCATGCACTAGGGAGATAGTGACAATGCATCATGAAATTTTTGTTAAACAAAAAACAAAATGGCGGCTCCAAAATGGTGGACGAGTTTTAAAATTATGATCCGATTCTATTCAAGATGGTATCTGGGGGTTCTCGAGGTCGCAGATTATGGATGGGATGGAACTCATAGTGAGGTTACCGCAATATAGATATATTATTAATTTGATATTCAAATTAAATGAAAATGAAATCAAATAAAAAGGTTTTCTTTCGGTATGGATAAATTTGAAAGTGTGAATAAGAATCTCTCTATGGTAGAGCAGTCACATTATGAAAATGGTATAGATCTAGCACCTGGCAACAATGTATTGTTTCAAAAAACAGCATTTCAATGCCCTAAAATTCCATGAAAGGTTTGAACATAGCGTTCGGTCACAGTGGCGCAAGTAATGACGTGGTAATCCCTTTTTCCTGTGTTGCCAGCTGTTTTATTTCAAGGAAATATCAAGTAAATATTTCCCAATAATTTAGAATCGATCCTATTGTGAACTGGTGAGATAATTTGATATACATTGATAAAGTAAATGTCATCAGTATGAACTGTATGGTATAGGTTTTTCCTTCATTTCTAATTCTTCAAGCTGTCAAGCTGACATGGTTCGTAATTGAGTAGGTTGTAGCACGTTGTAGGTTGGATCAACAGCGACGAAATTTGGTCTACTACTCAATTTATTATTCGTTTGAACATAGGTTCATAAAACAATCTAACTGAACGATTCTGGTATACTTTTTAATGAACCCCAAATTCTGGTGACATCACATCAAGATCTATGTCATAACATGCCACAATCCAGTGTATAGGAAAACAACAACAAGTGAATTATCCAAAGAAGCAGGAAAAAAATCGGTTGAAACGACAAAGCTGTTCATCTCACTGAATAGTAAATTTATTTTGAGGAATACAAAATTTCAAAAAAATCTCTATGCATTTACTCATCGCGATAAACGCCATAGTATTTTTACTAGAAATGAGTGTTCTTGCCTATTATGAAGATGAGAACATAGAACTCCGAGGAATGTCTCTATAGAGCGACAGCGTCACAGACAACAAAGAAATGAGATAAGGAATAAAGTTGCGATCCCGATTGCTTTCTTCAATTATGTGTTTATGTTCATCTCGCTGTTCATTGCTTTCCACATAAGAAAACAGTAGTCTCTCAAGCCTTATTATGTTCGTTCACCTCACCAAACACCCAATACACTTATAGTCAGGGAGCTAGCTGCCATTTTCTTACATGATTTGCAAACGTATCACATAATTATAATAATAATAATAACACTTCATTTCCACTTCGACAAATAACATTGTATGGGGATTGTCAATATAATATGAATCAGTAGAAGAAAATGACAAAAGAGTTAGATAGAGAAGAGAAAATAGTAATAGAATATAATCGGTAATACCTAAAAGTATTCCTATTCTAAAAATTCAGAAATTGTATAAAAACATACTTCCAGTAAATAGTCTTTCAAAATCTTTTTGAACATAATGATGTGTTTCACAGACCTCAAATCTTCAGGAAGTTTATTGAATATTCTAGGTCCAATGCAGTCCGAGGCAGATGAATTCACTTTACATCTTGCTAACGACAAATGGAAGTGATTCTTAATTCTTGTGTTATGGTTATGTAAATTCTGATTCATTGTAAAAGTTAATCTGAACACTTCCATTGTAGCAGTTGATCCACCCCAAAAACTGACATCATACCTCAATCTAAATTCTATTTGAGCGAATAATATGTTAAGTAATTGATCCTTACTGAAAACTGATCAGAGATTGATGAAAAGGAACCTCAGAGAGTTGAGCTTAGATGTTAATGTCAAACTCATCAAGAAAAATACCTAAGAAAATCACAGTCTGATCAGTGTTCCTCAATGTCATGCTATTAACAGTGAAACAAATATCTTCTATTTTGTTTTGAATATTGTGAATACGTACAATCTCTGTTTTATCGACATTAAAAAATAAATCAGGGTTGTTGAGGAAATCTGATATCTGACTTACTGAGCCAGCACATTCATTTTCTAATATTTTGGAATCACGCGCAGAGATTACAAATGAAAAATCATCGATGGATTGAAGTTAAGATCAATACGAATCGATTTGGTCTAGTCAATTAAGGTCTTTCGTTGCTGCGTTTTTGCGTTACAGCGCTTTGAATTTGTTTAAAAAATTGGGGATACTAAATCATTTGCACATGTCTGCCTTTCGAACTGATGGTCACAATCATCTCGAAAACGATGAAAATCGAAGAAGCAGACATCCAGGGCTCGGCATTATACCGAGACAGAGTTGTAAAAATTTTTTTGAAAAAGCCATTTGCACATAGTTCAAATTGCGCCCATTCGATTCATTATGACTCCTTAAATACGGGATAACATTTGGCAGACACTTTGCTCACTGATTTTCTGCTGTACATATTTTTCAAATTCATGGATTCAAGCAGGGAACTAAATCATTTGCACATGTCTGCCTTTGGAGCCTTTGGAGCTGATTGTAACAATCATCCTGAACCCTTTTCTTGGTCATACTGTAGATTCAAAGGGTCTGCCTTTGGAATATCAGAGGCCTGGATGTCTACCTCATCGATTTTCTTGGTTTTTATGAGAAATCTTAACCTCAGTTCAAGAAGCAGACATGTGCGCATGATATAGCATACCTTTTTTCTTAACATTTTTGGTGCGCTGTCAATTGACATCGCAGAGGCACCATGCTGGCAGTCCATTTTCCTGTGATCTTTCTCATTATTTTTAATCGAACAATTCGTCTGCCACGTGCGCTGATCATATAGAAATTTTGGCTGCCAGCTCCCTTACTATTATTTCCTGATGGATGCTACTGTCGAATTGGACGAACAAGAGCTGTTTTCTTCAGCTACGGATGCACTCTAGATTAAATTCTAATTTGAATATCTGTTTGGCGCTAGTCATATCGATTCCGTCGACATTATTTGTGATTTGAAATTCAAATTGTACAACAGCGATAGCATAGACAAGGTAAGGCGGAATTTCCGTAATAATACCGTAAAAGGTGACACATGGTTGCACTCTACGGGATTTTGATACATTCTAATGCGATTTCCTTGAATCCTTTGTTAGAACATAATATTATTCGGCGTGAGACGAATTTAGTTGATTCGACACATTGACTACTGATGGACGCGTACCAAAAATTGATTTTGCAATTCCGTTAGTATTCATATAAGGTCGTTATCTATCAATTTTTTTGTTGGAATCATTCGTCTATAACACTGAGTCTTCTGATGCCCTACATGAGTTCTGATCTTCGTATAATTATTCTCAATTCACGCGTTCAACTATGATCTAGTAGTATGAATATTTGTTTCGAATGTTCTGTGAAGTGACTTCCCAAAAATATAACACATGTTATCAACATCACGATAGACAGCTTGGATCAACCCGAAGCAACTAATTGAAGACACAACCGAGGAAACTGAACGTGTGAAAACATCACTAATGCATTTCATTTCCAAACTGTTTATTTTGTCTCGCCTAACCCTCTCAACATGTCACGTGATACGGTGTCAAAGTTATAGCTAAATGCATTTTAAGTAGGTGTTTGTGAAGGAGACTAGGATCCACAAGAGCCCAACTGACTCGTAATGAATACATTTATGGATTGGATAAGTAATTTTTTGTGTCTGAGAGTTTCAGTCGAAGAAAACTATCAGGCGTTGGTTCGTTTCGAAACTGCTGAGGAATGTTAGCTTTGAACAGGATCTAACAGAATCCAATATGGAAATGGGAGGTAACCAGACTCGGTAACAGAATAACATCGCTTTGATTTATGATTGGGATTAGTTGGCTTCGGAATTTAATTGTACCTTGTATCTAAGAATTATTGTTGAACGAAACTTTTCGAATGCCATCCCAACCATTTTTGCCAAGTAGCTATGGCGCTTTTGATGATATTAAATCAGTATGGAATGATTGTATAAGTATACAATCAGTATTTAACGAAACATATATTCAGTGTACGATGCTGATGGGAATAGTCGTAGCTCTGGCCCAATTTACTCTGTGCCGCTGAATTGGAATTCTTCTTCATTATTTCAAGACAAAAAACAAGAAGAGATCTATAAACATTACTTCTTGACACATTTTATTCCATCAGTAAAAGAAATAATGTAAGTTTCTATTTGACCATACAAGATCATCCAGTCATCATCCATTCTTTGAATTGCAAATAATATGTCTTAAATCTTCAGCTCAAATATTCACGCAGTAGGGCCTGATTTTTGTGAAAAAGTATATTTTCGGAGTTCTACCACTATCACTCACACTGTATAACATAATATCTACTACAATGGTCAGCAGTCTTCAAATGATAGACACAGTACAGTATGCTTCGACCTTGACCGAGATGTCCGGATTGTTCTCAACAGAAAATCATGTTGAGGTATAATCTCGGGTATAATATATCAAATCATATTTCAATGCAGAAAGAACGAGGAGAAAATATGTAACCTGAATATTCTAACATGTTCTAACTGAATTCACGGAACAACATATTATTAAAGACCTCAGTCACGTTCGCAGTAGTTACAGATAATCTCGTCGGAATATTATACAGCAATTAGGTAGCTACGTTTTTATCGGGACCACATCATTATGAATTTTCAACAAGAAACAGTGTTTCATATCTGCGGTGTAATTTTTCAGTATAATAAGAACCAACTCATTTGCCTTTTATGACGAATTTTACGGTCACAAAAATATGGAACACATCTGTCTTCTCGTCACGGTTCGAAAAAACTTTGTTGGTTACTGTAATAAATCTAATCTCATTAAAATTCAAATGAATGTGCAGCAAAGATGATGGATATCTATTCAGTTAAGTTCTCTCTAATTCTATATCCTCAGTTGATTAAAAAGGCGGAAGCAATGAGCATGTATAAGCAACATTCAATACTGAGGTTTCAAGAATATGTGAAATTTATGAATGCCTTAGAGAACTGACATTTTCATTTGTTTCATTGGCAATAATCGGATTCTTGCAATGAAGTTTCTTATATTGTATGAGACCTGTGATAGGACTTGCTCGTTTCCAATCTTGAGGTCGAATAGTTTTTTCTTTAGACTCTTGAAGTTATTACAATGGCATCTAATTGTTTACAAGCGATAGTTGTGAATGCAGTCAGTCCATAAAGATGGGTGTAGCCACGAAGGCTGTCTAATGAAGTAAGTGACTTTTAAATCGCACAATCACGAATCACGATTATCTAACTTAGCTCTACCCACGACTATAATGTTGCCCAAGCATCGGCTACTCCATCACCATTACCATTTGGTATACACATCCTGAAGTGAACAGGTTTCAAGGCAATATTCTTCGCCAGCGTGACGAAACCAACTGGTAATTCATAACGACAAACGAGGAATAAGATGCAGTTCAGATATGGTAAAAAGTATATACCGTTATTCTGAAATTTTTATCAAGCGAAAAAACACAATCCTATGATAATTAAGTGTGTGTACTTACGCATGAACTAAGTTTGGAAGCATCTAACATTCAATTTGGTCTAATAATCCTTCAATGCAACACAACACCTATATATAACATAAAAACTTATTTGCATTGAACATAAAAACTGAAGCACACATTAGGAATATACCTATAGGAACATATTATTCTGTTAAGTCCACCCAATCCATATGACTACCTGATCTGAACAATCTACAATGAAGCGGTTGTACAGAATGTGAAGATATTATACTCGTTCCAACATTAGAATGTGAATAATCATGATAACTGATCTTCTTTTATTTTTACCATGACTATGGGATGAATACACAACGCCGACATCTTTCCAACACCTATACTTCATCTGTCACTTCGTCTGTCATCATTTAGTATCTACGAGTAAGATGATTATAGAGATGCATTCGTTCATTCAGTATTGAAATAGGTATCCCTAGAGAAATGATAACAAACAGTTAATAGTTATTGAGCCACCTAAAGCATATCGAAATTGAACGATAAAGGCTTCAATTAACACTTTTTTTAGGGAGTGAAAAAAGAAAGCGATTTGAATATTGAATGAAGGACGAACATTTATAGAAGATGTAGATAACGAGATAACAACAATTGGGACGTTCTTTTATTCACTGGTGGCTCCATCAATCCACCAACTGTGTTCATATATTTTTTGATAGATTCCAGTTTGACGTAACCACGCCTTCATTTATTACTGGTTGTGTCAACCAAAATTGCAAACCATTCCACCGATTTACAGAGATGGTGGACAAATATTGGTGGCTTATGAAATGACAGCGTCAGCATAACCTCAAAAAACAAAAAACAAAATATTGGATTCGAAAGCTGTTTACCATTTCCCTAAGAAAATATATTGAAGAAATCATCGAAATCAGTCTAGAATATGCACATAAAAATAGCTGCATTATTGATACCGACAGAAATTTAAGAAATTTTATACTCTTCGATTTCCCATCATGAATTTCAAGAACTTAGTCCAAACATTTAGGAAACTTGAGTTCCAACAGATAACTCTTATTAATAACTCTACCCATATCATGATAAGTTAATGCAATATTTTGAATATATATAGGTTGTTGAGAATTTTCAACCTATCTCGTCCCCAACATAAACAATATTTCATACTCGGAACTATGAGAACTTCTAGAATTTCTGAATCTGGAGACAAACACTCCAATAATAGTTTCAATACATCATGTTGAATTTTACATCAGTTTTCAAATCCCCATTAACAAACATTAAGTTGGGATTGTCATGTCAAATAACTGCGGTTTTTTTTTTCAACACTGATGACTCTAATAACATTTCGGTGACGTTACTTCCATCAATGATGAGAATGTGGTGTAAAAAAGAATATACCTAATCATTCGGAAGCAGTTACCATCATTATCTGAATCTGAATCTATATTCTATCTCACACGCATGTTTGCATGTCATTTTCCACTCTTCTCGATAAAAAAGTTCTACGTTCGATTAATGTAATTATCCTGACATGAATATAAAAGGTGAATCACTGGCTTTCTAACTGACAGATCAGGAACAGATTGCTTTAATAGAAACCTGTATATACATCATCATGTTGTTGACGATAAGAAATAATAAATCGATAATAACGACTTGATAGATAGACGGTAACAGGTTACAATAATTATATATAGGAGAATTGTTTTTTATTTTCTTGGATGGGAATAAAAAAGAGACAAGGCAAAAAATGAACTGATATAGATAAAGATACACTTCATAATATACATACAGAATTACTTCAGAATCGGAATTACCAGTGATTTTGTGCACGAATATTACATATTATGAAATTGATATGGCCAGATGGTGAATCTGAAAAAATATGATTGCTATAAAACTGGCACGATTTGTTGGTATGCTATTGGATTGGAAATATATTATTATATGATGAGATCTATTGAAAGTTAGACGTCAAAATCACACAGGCACATAGACTATAGAGATATTCTTTCACTGTGAACTGACTTTTTTTATCTCTTGGAGCGCACGAAAGGAAATTCCTATGCCAGGTATTATGAACTTCCACGCGCCTGATTTGATATTGAAATGCGTCACTTTGCGCCACCTTTTAGTAAAGAGAAGAAAAAAGTTGATACCATTACATCACAATATACCAGTTTAAGGTTGCGTAATTGTTTAGAAAAAGTAGTATATTTCGTTCCTTGTTCTCTTAATACAAGTAATTTTTCGAAAACTATATTTTTGAGGAAAAAGGTTCAAGGCCAAGAAAGGTTAGATTGTTTAGAAAAGGAAGTCTCATTTTCCTAATGTACCCAAACAGGAGTGTCACCTTCCTATAACTTTATCATGTTGGAAGCCAAATTTTGGGTGATGGTGCGGGAGCTGTCTGCAGGCATTCGTTTTTGAACACTCCTCGCAGTCACGCACTCGAAATTCATTTTCGTTAAATGATGATAAAAACTCCGTAAGTTTTGACCACGAAGACAGAGCTTCCAGAAAAGACAAGTGCGAATTTTCCGCAGTTATTTGTTGCGTTCTGCCTCTAGACGCCAGTGTGTCCTTATAGAAGCTGTTTCGATACGCATTTGGGTGTCATAAAGATAGTGCCGCCATAGATAATCTATGGTACATCTCACCCAATTCTGGTACAATATCATATTTTGGTAAGTACATTCAGCTCAAATTTAGTACAATTGAAACATATGAATGACTGGCAGATCATCTGCATATTATCTCTTCAGTTGGCCTGACTGAGCTGCTTATGGCTATCAGCCAATTAGCTGGCTGACCATAATGGGAGACATCATCAACTTCAACTGTCACTACTATCAGTACAGTACTGTTTTCTGATGTTTTTTCAAATATTCGATATACAGTCATCTTTTATTATGGATGATGCTGCATTATATTTTATGTCTTTTAGGTACTATATGTGGGGATATCACCGATGGGATATTTTTCTTCAGATTTTTCTTTATATTCAACGAAACTAGACATTTTCTCTTTCCTTTTCTTCTTTTTCACTTTTTTTATATATAATATATACTCATTTTTGAAAATGAAAAATTAAAATTATGCTTCATCAATTTTCTCAAAAATGTTTTCAAAATATTTCATGTCTGGTTCATTCCACTTGGTTTTAGTAAAATTCAATAGTGATTTCAGAACACTTAGCGTTTCTTCTTCTGGCAACACTGCTCTGCGGCATGCCCTGCAATTCGATTCGAATCAGGGACCTGATAACCTGAATAACCCATCCTGGCCGAAGACTACTTCCGACTTGAGCCCGTCCGACTTGAGGAAAGCAAAAGTCAGATCTTTATTATTATTAATAATAATATTACTACGAGTATTATTATTAGTATTATAAATTCGATTATGCCCATCTCCACTATCGCCAGTGATGACACCATTCATCATAGCCATCTACCGTTAACAAAAGAAGCCTAGCGTTCGGCAATCGGCCTTCCGTCGACAGCGATCGACACCCACGCCCCACGCCGACTGCGATCGCTTCGCTTCCGCGGTCGTTGACCCCACACCTGCTGCTCGCGCTCCGACCGTCCATAGCCACCTGCATAAACACCTTGGCTTATCGTTCAAAGCCGGGGCGGGAAGAAGAGTCGCAGGGTTGCCGAAATTCTTTCAACTGCGGTTGCGGGCATGTGCGAGGCTAAATTGTTCGAATAAATAGGGTAAATTACAGTCCCTGTATATGTATACCTTAGACAAGAGTCCGGACACAAAACTGACAGCCGTTGGGGTTTTTAGTATCTTGTTTCATTTGGTTTGCCCACCTGACAATGTGGCGAAACACCATAGTCGTCCCGCCCGCTTTTCTTAATTATTTCGAATTTCTGTCACTGTCATACTTTGTAATTTTATGACCGCCAAAATTTAGCATTTTGAATTATTTCAATGTCCTGCTGCGTACATTATTGCGATAATTCATTAGAAAAGGGATTCAAGTTATTCAATTTTCCGAATTATCCTTTGAAGATAATGTGCAATATGTGAGGTGAATATTCAAGTTTACTTGTAAAAACAGTACAAGAAAGATGCATTTTAGGCCCATTTTGATAGAGATTCTTTCAAGCTGATGGATTTCAAATAGAAAGAGTCTGCTGTACCGTCAATTCATAAAATAGAGACGTTCAAAGAAAAGTCCCGTCGTCATCGTATTAGGAATTACTGAATGATACGATGGCAGAGAAAGAAAATGAGAATGAGATGATGCGGAGAGAAATTGAAAGTTTGAAATCAAAACTAGAAGATTTAGAGAAACTGCAATGTGCTATGTCATCAGTTCACGGTGTTTGTAATTCAGATCAAATTCAAAATTCACAGGTGAAAACAACTATATTTTCTTGGCTATATGTGATACCACGTAGAACACTTAAATTATCTTTCTTATATCTAATGAAGTGAAGAAATATCTGATGACGAAAATTTGCTATAGCCATATCTCAGGAATTGATTATGAAAATTATCGATTCGAAATTTGAACACCCTGTTGTTCATTATTTGAAAATCTCATAGTTATTCTAGTTAAAATAGCCCTATTTCTCACTTCTACCTACGGCTATGAACGGTTTGACAAATAATCTAAACCTCAAATTTGTTTCTGACAAACATGACATGAGGGGAATTGAGAAGACAGAGCTCGATATATATGTCTTATTCCTTTATTCAATGCATTTTTCGAAAACAGAGAAGGACAGAAGTATAGCTGTGTCCGGACTCTTGTCTAAGGTATATACAGGGACTCTAGGGTAAATGTACTCTGGTTCTCGACCAGTAAACAGAAATGTTAACTTTGAGAGTGGTGAATTCGTGTGAAAGCTTGCATTGTATTGGAGTTAGTGTGTACCGATTCCTTGATAACTTGAAAGTAATTTGTGAATATCGTGGGTCATCTCACGTAATGACGTATTTCATAAAAAGCGGTATTTGAGATACTTCTTCAAATGACTCATATATATTCTTGTACTCTATGATCTCACAAAGTGGAGTAGATCAATATTCATAGGGTTTCGTGTAATTAAATATCGAATACTCAGCCTATCTCAAATTATTGGACCACCAATTCTCACGAAGTTACCTAACTATGGGAGTTACGCCAATACGAGATATACTTCATTATTAGTTGAAAATTTCAACAGTGACGTACCTATTTCATAATCCGGCTTGCCGCGGAAATTAAAATATCTCGGGTGAGGTCTCAAGGTACTGAGAGGGATATTGTAAGGTATTGTACATGTCGAATTAATTTCTGCGTTTTTTATCATTGAAAATTAATATTCGAATCTGATATTTATTTGAATTCTCTTTATATTCATGAAGTATCTGATGCCAAATTGATAAACAAGATCTCACGTAGTGACGTATCTCACAAACATATTTTTTTCTCCGTTTCTGGCGATGCTTTTTCGAAATCTCACCATATCATAACAACTAGTTCTAGTTCTTCCGCTAATAAATGAATGAAAAACAATGCTCTTTCATGAACAAACCTCTGAGTTATGAGCGAAATAAGATGTTGAAAATCTTTGAATTGCAATATCTTGTTAGAATTGCAGAAGATATATCATAGGCCTTATTTGATGGTCGCAAAGCAGATATGTATTTAGTTAAAAATGAATCAGTATTTGGAAAAAAATTCAACATTTTCAAAAAAAAAAATATATAACTAGACATAAACAATTATTCAAGATATGCTTTGGTCGAGAAATAAGAGCAGATTTTTGGAAAACGGGTTCGCGACCACCGTATATCTAGCAAATAGAAATACAGGAAAAACTATACCTATCTACTAATTAATATAAAACAAAACTCATATACATTGAGCATTCAAAATTAAGGTTATTCACTATTTTCTGGCCTGATATCAACTAGCATTTTTTAAACGTGGACCATAACACAGCCTCTGTCAATGACAGACGGTTATCAAAATGATTTTCTGTGCGAAGAGCTCAACATTTTTTGCCAGTCTGCCAGCTGTTTTGAATTAAGTTGAGTGGTCAGAAACACATTTTCTAGTAATTTTAATGGTATAAAAAATATGTCTCTTATCATTTTGTCGCAAATGCCAGAACGGTCTAGAACCAGTGCCAGTGGCGAAGTTAGCTCGCCAATTCTTAGGGGGATTAATCCCAGGGGCGTGAGTTCAGTGGATTCCAAGGGGGGGCATGGAACCTAGAAACAATTTCCGCATAGTAAAAAACTTAGATTTTTCCAGGAGGACGACGACTTCAGTTTTGTGTTCTCCTTCTGTTTTAATTGATACGAAGTGAAATGAAAATAAGAACAATATGAAGAGCCAATGAAAAGTCTTCTGAATTCTGCCTGTAGGTGAATTTTTATTTCTCGAGATAATAACTTATGAAGGTTATATTATTTTCAAAGAATCATCATGAGTTCCGCAGACTATAAGGTATAATGAGTTTCAAAAATGTAACGAGTTCCTAGTGTTTCTCGGTTTTCCTTCTTCTAAGAACTCTCAAAAGAACTTCAAAATAAGTTCAACAATTACTTTATGATTTTCAACCTGCCAATGAGTTCCACTTTCTTCCAAGATTTTCAAATAATTCAATGACTATCAAATGATGACTTTGAGATGGATGAATGGTTGGTTATTTCGATGCTTCGATGTAACAAAAAGACTCTCTTGAAATATTCATTATGACTACATAGTGATTCCTCTATCGATGCTTATGACAGAAAATAATAGTATACTGATTCGCATAATCCAGTGATCAACAGGAAAACTATCATTAATTTTAATTATTATAATTTGTCTGATATGCCATGCTACCCAAATCCTTTCCGTCGTTAAAATACTTCACAGACGTTGAAATTGTCATCTAATAATCAATTAGGTATTCACTTCTTGGCGCAGTTTGAGTTTTATAATATATCCTTCGATCTTAGGAATGTCACAAATATTATCGAATGGATGAAAGATATGTTTCAAGACTTATATACACAGCAATTTTCAAGAATTTCAAAACATATACTGTCTACTGAATAATACTCAAAGTCACCTCCACGACATTTTAATGTGTTAACAAAAACAAATCAATCTACAAGGTATATGATTCCGATATATAATATGTGTCCATCATCAGCCATACATCAACAAGCTTATATAGTCATGGAACAAAAAAAAGGTTATTTCACTTGATCAAAATATAAAAATTATTTATGGTCTCATTTTAAAATCACGGGAACCCATCAAACTCCCAAATCTCTATATCAAGCGGGTATATCATCTGGGTCCTTGGATATAATAATGATATGTTCCAGGATTCAGTGTTCACTATATCATGGCTCATAAATGAAAATTCAAAATAAAAAAACTGAAAAACAATGATTTCGTTTTTATTCATTTTTTTGCTCAATATTAGGGAAAAAAATTCGAAATTTTTCGTGAGCAGGTAATTGATCATGATAAGGAAGTTGGGAAGTAGCAATACTATAATAATATGTCACTATTGAATCGGCGGGACCCTGTATCGTATAAACAGGTAACATTTCAAACTTCTCTTCGCCTGTATATGTAACATCCTGTATTCAACTCCACTTAAGAATTTCAAAGTCTAAATACGAACTAATTTTGATAATGTACTACCTACCTATGATATAGTGTTATAGGTTCTGAAAATGACCCGGAAAATTAATAATTCACAAATGATAATATCGGTATTGAAACAAATTTCTTCTGGCATGTTCACTTTTCATCTATGAACTTCTATTCATAAATTGTGAAATCGCGATTATGAATCCACGCGAGACAGCATTGAACGCCACACGTTTCCATAGCAACAGTGCAATGAAGATAATAGTTATCATGTAATAATAATTGAGAGAACTTGTCACCTGATAGTGATCTGATAGGTATCAAAAATATATAGGATACAACCGGAAATTCACGTAACCTGTGGTCTGAAATTTAGAAATAATAATTATATAATTATGTAAGTTACTTGTTGTTACTTGTTCACTATTTTCCTTCAAACGGCAAATGACCACCCAAATATTGGGTTATACTTCTTAGCTTAATTTATACAGCGACTCACCCTATTTTCCCAAAACCAATAATTATATGAACTATATACAGGGTGAGTCATGAGGAACTGTACATACTCCTATCACGAATAGAGGCCCCTGAGAGGAATACCTAATGTCTATCAGGAGCATCAGGAAGTGTCTTCTTCACTTCTTTCCCAATATATAGGGTGAATTATGAGAAAAATTATGGAAAAAACATCTTTTGGTAATAACTTTCCAGCAGCTTCCTCGATTGGTCTGATTTTTTCATGGAATATGCCGCTTCTACCTCGGCTTCTACCCTCTAATCGACTGACTCATCCAGAATCCGGAAAATCCAGGACCGTACTTGGAAAATTTTGATAATTTAGTTTATAGCAACAAGTTCATCCTGTATTCCGTTTTTGTAAACTGTGACAGGGAATCTTCAAACGTCACAAACAAACATGAAGAATGAACTATTCCGAATTTTTCGCACACTTTCGCTGTAGTTTAAAAAATACTATGAATTTTATGAAAAAAACGCAAAAAATGTATTTATTTGGAAATTAATACTTCGCAACCCATACATTTTTCAGAAAAAAGTGGGACGTACATTCTCAATGCATCAGCTCAATGGAAATCAACATATCATTTTATTTTCAGGCCTGGATTTAGTGGAGGATAAATAATAATCACCCTGTAGATCTTTTTCAAATCAGTGGATAGCCTATCTGAGAAAATGTTTATGGCCATCGCTTTAAATAATTTCATGATTTCAATTCACAGTTTCATCTATTCGATTTGTTTTATTCAATTAATTTGGTCACTTATTTTCGATACTAGAATTATTATCCGCCTTTGTCAGTATAGCTTTTGAAAAATAATTGTGAATAACCTTTATTTTATGTATCGATGACCATCAACATCTAAACAGATAACTCATCCACTGATTTGAAAAAGTTCTACAGGGTGACGAAATCCAGGCCTTGAAATGAAAGACAGAGTGACGAAATCCAGGCCTTGAAATGAAAGAACATGTTGATTTCCATTGTGCTAAAGCATCCAAAATGCGAGTCTTTCTTTCATTTGTGAAATTTATGCGTTGCGAAGTAATTATTTTCGAATGAATAAGCTTGTTGTCAAACTTTCGTTTTTGCTTATAATTTATCGATTTTAAAAAATTCGGTGAAAGTGTGAGGAGAATTTTGAATATTTTATTTTTGATGCTTGTTTGTGTGCTTTGGAAATTCCCAGTCACAGTTTACAAAAACCATATACAGGATCCAAAATTTTCAAAGACTTTCCTGGATTTTCCTGATTCTGAAAATGCCCCAGCTATGTCCAAAAGATGTTTTTGCCAAATCTCATAATCCACCCTATATATTGGTAAAGAAAAGAAGAAGACACTTTCTGATGGTCATCAGGTATTCCCCTCAAGGGCCTCTATTCGTGGTAGGAGTATGTACAGTTCCTCATGACTCACCCTGTATACGACACTGTATAACTAACTAGTAACATATAGCTATTGATTTCACATTCGATCACAAGGAACAACCAGAGAAAAAACCGTTGAATAAATAGTACCTACCTACTTAATGAAATACGTTTCAGCATGATGTCATGATATTTACTTCATGCGTAATGAATAGTTTTAAGTCTGCAAACCGGAATTTGGCATGGTTCCTAAGAATCGATACCAGCTATAAATCAGTATCAATACTATCAACGCGTCCATGCCATCATGTTACAATGTAATATATTTCTTATCATAATCGATAATAGTGCCAGATGCTTCATCGAGTGCCGTCTCTATCCATTAAGATCAGTATCAAGCTGCATCTGTGATAAAAAGCAGGTATCTACCTACCTATATGGGCTATTATTGCTCAACTGCGTTGCTGAAAATGTATAGATACCGTCTGACCTGTAGTAGAAATGAGTCACACATATCTATACCTACGAATACAATGTAAACACAATGTCTGTGTGCTCTGTTTTTATTCGTATTTTTGTACGGTCTGGAGTAGGTAGCTATTTTTGAATACCCATACCTACAGTGATATATCGTCTGGACCAGTGTTTATTTTGCTACACGTGGGGTGGGGAACATGATATTAAATGCCATTTTATAGAAGCGTTGATTACACGGAAATTGGAATAGAGGAATAATAGATATATTTAGTCACGAAAACAATCTCATCACAGGACAGGGACGCAATATATCTCAACCACGAAAGAATTCGCAAAGATCTATCATGATTGCATATTATAATGAATAGACCGGTGGTATCATTTTGTAGCAATGGTAATCCCAAGTCCTCATTAACCCGGCGTCACCCAGGTGGAAAATCGGTACATGATGGGGTAAAATCAATCATAGTAATATTTCCAGATTTGTATGTGAAATGAGTTTTTAGATGTATTCACTTCATGATTAAAAACAGAAACTTTTTATAATAAGTTTAATTCATGAGATATCATGAAAGACATATAGATGGCGAAATTCTCACGGGTAAAAAACATGATATCTTTGAAAACTGTTTGAAAAATATACAACACTCAATTCTGAAAGATTTTATGCAAAACTAATTATTAAAATCTTCAAGTTATCAGCTAGAAACGTAACATGTAGCATAAGAAAAATACAAAAAATGATCAATTTTCTTATGGGAATTTACATGTATCTCTTAGAATGAAATATACAGAGTGGGCCTTTGAAAACGAAACAGAGGCTCTGTAGGTCGCCAGAACCGGATTATGAAAAAAATCTGAAACACGTCAACTACATTTTCGAGGGGGACATCGTTCTACAATATTTTCAGTCCTGCGGCGTTGCCGCTGCTAACGAAAAGAAGCAACGACTTATGTTATTTCAAAGGGAACACCTTGTATTTTATTGCATTTTTGGATTCTCCCCGAAGAGCTGATTTCATCAATGCATCACACTTGGGGTCTAGCTGTAATGGTTTCAGGGATATAAAGTGTTCAAAATCGAGATTTTTCAACTTTAACATTTTCTGTGTCGAAACTATTCATTATTGGTCAAAACGACTCCCATGTCCCTATCTCAACTTGTGATTCACTATCTACTAACATTCAATTGGAACAGATACAGGGTGATCAGAATTTTGAATCTTGAACCACCCTGTATTTGTTTCAAATAAATGTCAGTAGATAGTAAATCACAAGTTGAGATAGGGACATGAGAGCCGTTTTGACCAATAATAAATGGTTTCGACACAAAAAAATTTTAAAGTTGAAAAATCTCGATTTTGAACACTTTATATCCCTGAAACCATTACAGCTAGACCCCAAGTGTGATGCATTGATGAAATCAGCTCTTCGGGGAGAATCTAAAAATGCAATAAAATACAAGGTGTTCCATTTGAAATAACAAAGTTGTTGCTTCTTTTCTTTAGAAGCGGCAACGCCGCAGGGCTGAAAATATTTTAGAAAGATGTCCCCCTCGAAAATGTAGTTGACCTGTTTCAGTTTTTTTTTGATAATCCGGTTTTGGCGACCTACAGAGCCTCTGTTTCGTTTTCAAATGCCCACTCTGTATATCTTTGTGACACAGGTGGGGCTTCCCAGACCCCAAAGCTGTTTACTGCACTGCTGCACTATCTTGAATAAATTGAATTCGCACCAGAATATGACAGAATGTGTTTTGGGAAGCTGTAGGCAACCAAAGAAATGTGCATGCATTCAAATTGAAATGCCAGTGATTTAGAATTCGTCTGACTATCTGAGACCCCACCTGGGCGACGCCGGGTTAAAAACATCAATTCTAGCTAAAACAGTGAAAAATAAAATGATACTACTATTAGAACCATGTCGATCACATGTTTCCATAGGTTATACAAGGTATACGTAAGAGCCCAACAGCAAGCAATTGAATTTTAGTTATTTTCCATCTTATGTACGCTGTATTTTCCATAATAAGGAACCTAGGAGACCATTATCGTGGACCTCAGGATCGAAACCAGACAAGATTGCGCCAATGGACTTTTAAGGCGGGCCTTTCGCGACAGCTTTCCGACCGAATATAGCCTATATATATATACTAGTTCAACAACTATTTCCAGGTGTCAGTGTGATGTCGAAATCGGAATAAAATAATTAAATTACAGCTTTCACAGCTATTGTAGAGTTCTTCGATTTCGTCTGTTACAGCAGGTCACCAATAGGTGGCACACAATTGAATGCAATCGTAGGTAATTGTATTATGTACGTGCAGTGTTGCCAGAGCTACTGCTCCACGGGCCTGCTGAACATGATTCCGCTTTTCACTCCATTCAAGTCAACCAAATTCTCGCTACTCGCTACAATGAAAATTTATGTCATGAGTGATTTTTGAAACTGTCTTCACAAGTAGTCTTTCGAATATTTCTTTTCCTTTTTAATTTCATTTCCTACTAATATAACTTATCATTATTGGCGTCACCAGAAAAACTTCCAAGGATGGGGATCGAAATCATTGTTCAGGGCAAAATAGTCTGTGTAATTCAGAAATAATGTGTGCAAGATTTTTTATCAAGTTCAGATGGCTATAAATAGAAATTTCGTGTTTTCTGTATAGGGTATATACGTAGACGATTGCGTAGTTTCAAATATCTTCATTCTTACGAATTATTCACACTGCTATTACTGATATAAGGGTTATATTGATATATACAGTGTGTAGAATGAAAGAAATCCTTGATTCAAATTTCATGTTCTCTAATTCAGACCTGCTTGCTGAAATACAAATTTCGATCATAATTGCACTTATGAAAAAAACAATTTTTTCGAAGTGAGAACTTCTAGGCGCGTTGAGCACTTTTTTGGGTGGAGAAAAACATTGGATTTCGCGTCATCGTCACGACCCGTCCCGTGTCCCGTTATCGCGAGGTCAATGAATAGCAATAAATTTGAAGGGTGCAGTATCGCATCTCATCTCATATTATGTAGTATTTTGTAATTATGATTAGATTCTATTCTAAATTGGTATATGGAAGTTTTCGGGGTCGGAGATTATGATTCTTTCGTGAAAATTAGGACATTGAAGATGGCTGACGAGTTTTATAATAATTATGATCCCATTCTATTCAAAATTGGTGTCTGGGGGTTCTCGGCGTCGGAGATTATGATTCTTTCATCATGGCTCCACCACCATGGCGCACGAGTTTCGTAATTATGATTCTATGCCATTTGAAATTTGTATCTGGGGTTTTTTGGGGTCGGAGATTATGAATCCCGAAATGAAAAATTCAAGATGACGGATTCAATATGGCGGACGAGTTATGTGATGATGATTCTAACCTATTCAAAATTTATATATAGGGGTGTTTGGGGTCGGAGATTATGATTATATCGTCAAAATTGGGAAATTCAGGATTGCAGATCCTATATAGCGGACAAGTTTTCTAATTTTATTATCCGATTCTATTCAAAATTTTTACTGGTGTTTCAGAGGTCGGAGATTTTGAATCATTTGTCAAAATTAGGAGATTCAAGCGAACACCATCTCAAAAGTTTTTGTTAGTCTATCTTAGACAGCGAATGTTTTTAGGTAATAAAGTTTGTCGAGTTGATAAAAATTCTGTTTGATAGTGATAAAACAGTGTATAGTGTGAGTGTGATTATATCGTAAGAAAGTTTCCAGGATTCCCTGGTTTCGGTCTTCAACATAACGGTGAGAAATTGATTTGCCATCATATATGCTTTCTATATCTCACAATCCATTTTGTTTTAATGGTAAACTTTTTTTAAATCATTCGAAAATCGAATTATAATAAAAAAAATATAAGAAAATTATGTTCATGCTGATATAAAACTCACAAAGTTATTGTATGAGGAATTTTAAAATGAAATATTTTTCTTGAACAACCTCTGTTTCTTCAAACCTAACAACATTTTCTATGAGAGATGTGAGGCTGCATCTTGATATTCTGATGTTTACTATTTCTAGCTCACACATTGACCATTTTCATGCTGATTTAAAACAAAGTTATTGTATGAGGAATTTCAAAATAAAATATTTTCCTTGTACACCCTGTTTCTCGAAAACTAACAGCATTTTCTATGTGAGATGTGAGATGTGAGGCTGAATCTTCATATTCTTATGTTCTTATTACTAGCTCACACATTGACCATTTTGAATGAATAACCCTGTATATATTTCAAAGAAAATTTTAATATCACGGAATTCATTGAATTTCAAAAATCTTCCCCAAAGAAGATGTAAGTGGAATATGAAGTATCTACCTACGATAATTCTCTAAAACATGAACTGGATGTTCGATAACGTCTCCAAATGTCTCGAAAAAAAAAGCGGCTGCTATATTTTCAAATATTTCGTATGTGGCTGACTTTCCCGTTGCCTCGCCTTTCTGCCCATTCTTATGAATTTTTGCGACATATCATTTGCAGCAGCTTGCAACACTGGCTTTTCAATTATTGATTATATCCCGTTAGTTTGAAGTTCATCTGAAGTTCATGCAATTCAAAGTGGCACGTGGCGACTGCGGAAAGACGGGGAATCACCGCGCGACCAATGAATATCCCTCCGGTTCGCCGCGGGAGGGAGAGAGACATATAACGATTTCTCGCTCAGTTCTTAGTTTTGTTTTGTTGCCGTGGCGGTATTATCCTTTGTGAACATCGCCATATCAATGGATCCAAAATCTGATAACTGTACTCTGAGACGAATTTTTTTGCATGAGTTTTAGAGTGAAATAACCTGAACTTTTGACACAGATTAACAAAGCTTTTCGAAGTTTGTTCCACAACTGTGCCATTCCTATTATTTCCATCTATATGCTGACATAATTATCGATCTCATGAATAGAATTGAAGAAATTCTGCTGAATTTGTATGTTTAAATTTTCAGGTCTAGCTACTTATATAATTATAATTCAGTGACAAAATCTATGCCGTTTCAAACTACTCTATTTATTTTCTAGTTCTTTTTAGTTCGGTTCTCTATACCTCTTCATTTTTTCAAACTACTCTTTATTTTCTACTCACTTCTTTTTAGTGTTTCATTAGTTTTTTTCAAACTAATATTTATTACAATAGCTGATACCCGGCAAACGTTGTTCTGCTATATACAATTATTTCCAGAAAATATTTTTTTAGTTAAATATTTCTCAACATTCTTTTATTCATTTGTTTTCTTATTCTTCTCCGACCCCGAAAACACCCAGATACAAATTTTGAATAGAATCGGATCATAACTACAGAACTCAGTTGCCATCCTCCATCTTCAATTTCCTTATTTCACACATCATAATCTCCCATCCCAAAATCCCCCATATACAAATTTGGAATGGAATCGGATTAAGTTACAAAACTCGTCAGCCATATTGAATCTGCCATCTTGGATTTCCAAATTTTGATAAAAGGATCATTATTTTCGACTCCTAAAACCCCCCGATACCAATTTTACATAGAATCTGATCATAATAATTAAAAAACTCTTCCACCATATTGGATCCACCATTTTGAATTTCCCCATTTTGACAAATGATTCATAATTATCTACGACCTCTAAAACCTCCAGATACCAATTTTGAATAGAATCTGACCATAATCACAAAACTCGTCCGCCATATTGGATCCGCCATTTCGAATTTCCTAATTTTGATGAAAAATCATAATCCCTGACCTCGAAAACCCCCAGATACCAATTTTGAATGATATCTGACCAATCTGTTCTGTTCAGCACCAAAACATAGGCTGATGCTCTTAGATTCCATCCAGAGAAGGGCCATTCGCCTGGTGGGTGACGCCACACTCACTCACTCTTTGACATCATTCGAACACCGTAGAAAGGTCGGCGACCTTTCACTTTTCTATCAATACTTCCACGGGAAATGGCTATCATCCCTCCACTAGCAATACCAGTCAGACGAAGTAGACAAGCCCAGTCAGCACATCCTCTCGTTGTCCACCTCGAAAGATGTCGAACAGCACTTTATCAAAACTCCTTCATCCATAGAACGGCTAGGCTCTGGAATTCAGTGCCCGAGGAAGTATTCCCAACAACAAATAATCTCCAGAAGTTCAAGAAAAACTCCAATACCTACCTCCTGTCCCTTTCCTCCCTAGGAACGCACGATGTTCTTTGAACATTACAGGGATTTCCTTTCGTGCGCTCCAAGCGATAAAAAAAATAATTACAAAACTCGTCCGCCATATTGGATCCACCATTTTGAATTTCCTTATTTCGATGAAGAAATCATAATCTCCGACCTCGAAAACCCCCAGATACCAATTTTGGATGGAATCTGACCATAATTACAAAGCTCGTCCGCCATATTGGATCCGCCATCTTGAATTTCCAAAATTTGACTAAATATTCATAATCTCCGACCCCGAAAACCCCTGAGTACCAATTTTGAATGAAATCAGATAACTATACTCGGTCGCCATATTGGATCCGCCATTTTGTATTTTCTTTTTAAAAAATAGATTTCGACCGATTCTCATGCCTACCGAATACGCACAAAAAATTTCATACGAATCGGTCGAGCCGTTTCGGAGGAGTTCGACCACTATGACCGCGTGACCGTGACAGGAGAGTTTTATATAATAATATTAGATTTGTTCGTCTTACAAACACTCGGAGAACCTCCCCTTGAAATATGCCCAGATAATTGAATAATACCCTCTGTATTATCACGTCGCCTAGATTTCATAATATGTCCGAGTAATATGTATAACATTGGCAACGGTGTAAACGGGTTTGAATTCATCATCTCTCCTAAGCGCCATCTGCTTGCAATACAATGCACCATTCCTCTCTGCCGCAGTCTGTCATTTCGAACACTGCCATCTATCAGGTAGTGCCTGAACTACCACATCCTAGTTTCCTGCATTATATTCTTTCAAGAAATGGAGTTTACCGAGATCAGCTGGGATGAATGGATATTTTGTTGACAGAATAATCGTTTTTGTTGCTTCCTGTTCGAATGGAACCATTTCAAGAGCTGATATTTCAGTGACACCTCGCCGAATTTCCAACAATTGTACTGACATCGAAAATATTTCAATTTGAGACAAAAAAATTTCAATGTTTACGTTTTTCAAAAATCTGTATCTTCTATAAATAAATGAGTTTCGACTCCGTATGATAACCAGGCCCTAGTCCCAACCTTCTTCTTTACGATGATTTAATCAGTTTTTCAATTGAATCATTCATAAGCCCAAATAGCAACAACTAGTGCAGGCCTGCATGTCGATTTGGTTGAATCTCTCCTCTTAAGAACGTCCACCTAACTGTCAGATACGAAATGTATAAGGTTGAATCCTTTTCCTTCTCATAAGCCAACACGGTTCAGTTCTGTTCGGCCATTGACACATCAGGGTTATTCTACCTATATCTAAGCACTTTTATTTTTGAAATAATTCGAATCTGTATCATCCTGTTATCAACCGCTTTGCCCTCAATTAACGAAAGCTTTTGGGAAATTACAAAGAGTGCTGCATGATAATGTTTCCGTTTTATGCAAAGTCACCTTTGTCTGGCTGGGGCTTGCTCCGAAATGACCGTAGAGATAATATTGGCACCACAGACACAGACGGTCATCCAGCAATGAGCAATAAGAATCGAGCCATAGTCTGTAGACAGTAGCGGCACATAAGTTTTTTATGAAGGGAGAACAAATTCGGCCGTTTATTCGTCAAAAGGTATGGGAGTTCCGTCCAAGATTTTGAACTGACTCCACATCAGTTGATTTAAAAAGTTTTTCACAAAACATATACTCCACGAATCTGTAATGACGTTTGTTACGGTTTGTTACGTGTGATTCACCTGTGATCTCACCTGTGATGTTACAACAATATTTCAACTCAACTCGAACTTGACAACGAGAATAGAAACCGAGAAGAATGGAATGATTCTGTTAAGTTATGCTGTTGTTTTTCATTCGTTTTGGAAAAAATAATTCAAAATTCTCAAAACGAGCCAAAGAGTTATTAATGTCGACAAAAAAAGCCAATTCATGACTCCTCGCTTGCACGTATGTACCATAATTTCAGATATTTTACCGCATAATTTCTCTAGAAGAGCCGATTTCACTGTGGCCAACATATGCTTGTCAGGAGGAACCATACCTTTGAAGACATCCATTTCGATGCTTGGGATTACTATCAGCAATAACCTTTCTTGGAAAAATCACGTGAGATCAATTGCTTAAAGTGCATCTCAAAAACTTGGTTTTCTGTTTCGGGCCAGGAGCTATTTCACTTCCAGTCGGCTGCTTATGATAAGGAGCAGATCCGACATGCCCTGGAATACTTTTACCATGTTTGGAGTGCAGCACCCAAACATACCCTGAAACTGTTGGATTCTGTTCAAAAAAGGGCAATTCGTCTCGTGGGCGATGCCTCGCTCACAAACTCACTCACTTCTCTGGAACCTCGTAGAAAAGTTGGCGATCTGGCTCTATTTTGAAGATATTTTCATGGACGATGCTCTTCTGAAATATCAACAATTGTTCTTCCCTTGGCAGTCCCCGCGAGATCAACCTGTCGAGTTGAGGCTTCGCACCCCTTCGTGGTCACTTCGGAGACCTGCAGAACATCTCATTCCAGAGACTCGTTCATCCAACGAACAGCGAGGCTCTGGAACACATTGCCAAGGGAGGTGTTCCCTGAGGCATATAACCTCCAGAAATTCAAGAAGAACACCAATTCCTACCTTATTTCCCTTGGTTCACACGATGTTTTCTGAACATTACAGGATATCTCTTTTCGTGGGAACCAGAACATAAAAAAAATAATTTCAAGCTGTTGGTACCATAATCGTGAATCCAAAGGATGGCAACGCTGGATCATGTCAGCGCAATCCAAACATTTGAATTCTCGCTCGCACTGAGCAGCTCACCCTATTAGCTATGGAAAGGACCATGTCCTAGGACCTAGGACGTAGCTTTGCAATTATTTTCAGCACACTTGATGAATAATGTCCGCCTACCTCTGGGAACCGAGAGCTCTATCCGGAGGGCTTTCAATATGTATATCTATATTTGTATCGTCTTGTGCGTTTCATATATTTTACTAAGGATTTCATGTATATTAAGTGTGTGTTTGAAAAGTGGTCCAAGATGCTCACATAATTTATTCGAGAAAAACGCTTGCCCTTTTGGCACTTTCTGGTAGTATGTATGATTTATTTGAGTCTTCTTGTTGAAACATTCATGAAGAATTATTTGAAGAGCTCAAAAACCTACTCATGTGAACTACTCAACTGAACACGCGAAATTATTCAATAGTTGCATCAATATATCATCTTGTCATATTCATATTTGCATTTTCTACTTACAGTTCACTTTTATTCTTGTAGTTATCTTCCCAACAAGATATTTTTGGAAATATATGGACAATTAAAAGTTGGGAATATATGGATGTGAATACTCGGGATAATATAACGGAACCAATTTTCAAATTTCTCTTTTGGATTTTTGTTTCGACCTCGGATTTCACCGAGGTTTTCACTGTTGTTTGTTATTCCGGTCGGCCATCACAATGTTTTGTTTAGTCTATGTTCCTCGCTATTCACTTTATTTTGCGATGAAATTACCTCTGGAATTAGGTTAAGATGTCGTAAATGCAAACGTTAGACCAAAAGCTATTGTTAATAGGTACATACTTATTAGACGTTTACTGTTATTTAGGAAGGTACCTACCACTTTAATTTCGTTCCAATAGAGATGTTAAAATTTGGAATGTTGAATAATTGTTTAATGCACAAGAATGAAGGAAAATTAATTGTTTCATTCAAATTGAACGCCCTGTATCTCGAAAACGGAGCCTCTTACGACCAATGTTTATATAGGAACTTTTTTCAGGTACTACCTATCCAAATCCGAGAGATTTCCCCCATTTTCCCATTTCCATTTCATTCTGCAAAATGGATTTTTCTGCTCGATGTTCGTAATTTCATATGAATAGGATATGAAAAATCACCCTCGTTTGAACAAAAAGTCTCATCTGTTTGAGCCAAAACAATTGGAAACATTTTTATGTATAGGTGCTCTTATGAGTCACAAACCACAAAATCCAACTTTTGAAATTCATCATCGTCTGAAATTTCTAGTCACCTAGATATAGGGTGTCCCAAAATAAGGTTCGTATACTCCGTAGTCCGAGAGGTAGCTATCAACATGTGTCCAAGGTAGATCCTTAACCCTCAACAACTGAGGAGAAGTCTCTCATCAGACTCCGCGACACTTTCAACTCTTGACCACCCCGCAGAGTTGTCGACCATTTTGATGTTTATTCTCGACCATCGTCTATCAGATTGATTCACAAGGGAATGAAATCATTGAAAAACACTTGACTTGTAAAGATTAAAATGCAGAAATCATTTTCTACTCAGGCAAACTCCTAAAAAATACTTTTCAAACATAGGAACATAATGGTCATTGCCATTGTCCCTGTCATTATTTTCGATTCCTATAAGAGCTATGAAAAATAAAAATCAACATAAATCAAATTTATGAATTTATGCAGCTGCAATATACGTATAGGTACTCATAAGAGAGATAATCAGATATCATATGGTCGAGAACTTAATATGGTCAAATGGGTTTTCGTCCATGATGCAATTCATTGCAGATGAAATATTATTTAGGCCTTATTTGATGGTCGCAACCTAATATTTAATAAGTAGATACGTAAATGAATTAGTATTGAAAAAAATTTAACGAAAGAATACGATTCATAAACAATTAACCAAGATATGCTCTGGTTCTTGATTACTTTGGTCGAGAAATAAAAGAGCAAATTTTTGTAAAACGAGTTGGCGACCACGGAATATTTAACTAAAAAATGATATTTATGACTGTTTTTTGTTGAAATACCGGAGAACCTTTATCTACTTATCAATATAAAACAAAACTCATATACCTGATGCATTCAAAATGAAAGTTATTCGTATTTTCTGACCTGGTATCAACTAGCACTTTCAAACTTAGCCGTGTCAAAGACAGACGGTTATCAAACGACTTTCTGTGCGAAAAGCTCGACTTTTTTCTCCACTCTGCCAGCTAGCTTTCTTGAATCAAGTGAAGTGGCCGAACGAAAACACATTTCTAGTGATTTTAATGGTACCGATAAGGAATATTTTTCTAATTATTATTTCAACCAGTGCATCTACCCTACACTTTGATTTATTTTGAGTGCCTATCGAAAGGAGTTTCAAGTTTCGTGCTTATCTTTTTAAATGTAGGTAAACGATAAAGTGTATGACGAAATGTTGCCTATCGCTGTCTTTGGTGGTTATTAATTATTGAGGGCGTAGGGCGTAGGGCGGGTCACACCAGCGTCCGATAGCAGTCGCTCAGACAGACACACCTGTGAGTGCCAAGGGCGAAATAACTGAAACAGAGAGAGAGAACCAGACCGATGCCAGACGTACACACAGCACAGCCAAGGCCGATGGAGATCACTCGATTGCGATGTTGCCAAATGCGGTTGAATTCTTAAGAAAACATCTAGTTACCGGGTTATTCCTATAGGCGATTCATGCTAAGGAGTACTCCCTCTACCGTTGTCTAATATAACTAACGTGTGGGCCATGGATTGCTTTGTTTACATAAGTTTGCGTGTATTTGTATGAGAAGTAGTTGTGTTTTAATTGTCTATAATTTTATTTGAGAACTTCTATAAACGTTTAAAAACATGAGTCATCATTGTTGTGTACCTCATTGTTCATCTTGAGCAAAAAAATCCCGAGTATAGCTTTCATTCCTTTCAAAAATCAGGACAGTCTAAATTTGTATTTGAAACTAATAATTTGGGGAACAAGGAAGTGATCGGTAGGAGAAAGGTGTGGATTCATAAATTGAAGATTGGAAAAAGTGTAAAGTGTCTGAACATAATGAGATATTGTTCTTTACACTTCACTGAAAATTTACTCATACCTATAGGATAGGTATATTTTCAAATGTATGTCTATTATGAATATAATACCTACTTCTTGAGGTGGTGGTAAAAGAACAAACAAATTTCAAACTGATTATATCTTTACTCATGAACAGTAGGATTTTTAAACAGTAAAGAATGTTATCAATCAGGGTTTCGATGATTATGTTGTAAAAAGTCAAGTAGAAACTGTTTACCTAAATTCACCTTCCAAAGAACACTTTATTCACAAAAAGTTTGCTGGATTTTGTTTTAAAAATATCATGCACTATCAGGGGAATATCCCAGCTATATATTCGAATTGGAAATCAACATCCCACACAGGTTTTCATGAGAATTCTTGTTCAATTCATTGGTTCAATAATGATAGGGAGGTTATCTAATATGTTGAACAGAGATAATATAGTCCTCAATCAAAACACAGTAGACCGCTGGAAAATACAAAGTTCGAAAATAGACAAATAACAAAGCTGGACGTTTGAAAACTCAAAACGAAATGAACATAAACACCATTACCAAACAATGTAAACAATCCGCCAATGGCCCATAGAGTAGTACCGACATTCGCCATTCTGGCGCTACGATCTTAATCTCAGTCGCCTATTGTTCGTACGAATGTTCGGCCCCATAATGAGAATAGTACCTAAATTCAACATTTTATATATTATTTGAGGCATGTTCATAGGGAGTTTTTGACCTAAAAAACTTGCAAGGAATTGGATTTGATGATAATTCTGCTTAGTTCTTCGAACTGATATATAATAATAATAATTATGAATCGCTTTTATTGATAGTAAGCATAAATAACAGGTACAAGGAGTAGATTTACAAATAACTTTATTGTTTACTATCAAATGGCAGAGTTAGCGTTTACCCATGTGTGAAATGGGTAAATACTTTCTCCAGCACCGCTGATGCTCTTAAATTCCACCCAGAGAAGAGCCATTCGCCTGTTGAAATCAGTGTAATTTGTCATTTTGAATTATATATTGAAAAAGGAAGGGTCTCCAGAAGATGTCCAGTTAATCAACAATTCACCAGGTTCTGATCAATATTTCAGATAGACCAGATCTTCGTACAATTTCAAAAGTGACTTTTCTACATGAACTCTAATTACAGGGCGTTGTAGTTCGATGGAATTCAAGTTCATTATTTTATATCTAAGACTCGTTTGTCAAAATTTCCACAAGAATGATTTTTATTTAGAATTCTCAGTAAGTGAGTTAGCGTTGATAAATTCATCCGATTCAACTTGAAAATGCGATCTCTTTCGACTCCATTAAGTGATCTCTTCAACCATTGTATATGTTTTTCAATACGAATTGATTTCAAATATTGAGATATCCTGTCAAACTGCAAAGAAAAACAGGAATCCTGTACATGAGTAAAAATATCCTATTCTAATTCTCACTTTCTGGCGCGAGAGGTCGCTAACTACATCAAATTCATTTTATCACACGAGTTATATCCAGTGTCACACCGCCCGCAACTCACTAGTCAACCATCAAATTCCGCAGATCTTCAGGGAAAAGTCAGAGCGTGGCAACACCGCCGATTTCGCTCCCTCTAGTCGGCGTCTGACGCGGCTCTGTCGCGCGCCTCCACCCTTTCAGGGTGACCCCTGAGCGGCCCAGACTGCCATGCAGCCAGCGATGACGTCTGCCGCTGCCGCTCGTGTGACGCGCGAACGGCGTGAAAACAAAGAATACACACGACAAACTAGACGAGTCACTCGCAATGAAGTCACTCGTTAATTCCCTTGGCTTCCGACAGCAAGGGACGTTAGTTTCGATGGTAACGGTTAGTTTTATTTATCCGATTCACCGGAATCACTCGAATGTGTCGTTTTATTTGCAACCTTACCGATTCCGGTTGCAACTTTTCATTCCGTGTCACTACAAGGAATGACGTGAAATGACTGTTGACAGTAGTCAAAAAATGAAATTAGATTAGAGAAAAACGAAACTTTTTGAAACAGAAGACATTTAGAAAACGTTTTTATCGTGAGACTCACAAGTTTATGATTCCTTCAAGTAAGACAGGTTTCATGTCTTCATTCCCAGATAAAATTAATCATCTCAATTTCAGAGAACCTTTTCCAAGCACCACAATCACTGCTCCAAATATGCATTGATTAATTTTTTTTCATCTTCTTGATTTATAAAGTTCCAATATATAAATATAACCTCTATCATCTATAATATGTCAATCCATGCCAGGTCAAGAAGTATCTCGCTTTATTATTTGTAAACGTCATTCTGATCCCACCACCATTACCAGAATGGAACAAATAAAACGCAACTATTATAAGAACTTTTAAGATTCAACAATTTTAACACTTGAGACTTTCGAGTCTTGAGACATGATAAGTGGATTCTGTTATAAAGAAGAATAGGTTGAATAGAGTGTTCAAAACGATTTGAAATCAAGGATTTTCTTGTGTGCGTTATGACATCACCAAGTGATACGGTCCAATCCGGTTCAAAAAATTCTAAATTAACGGATCGAACCACAAAAACTGGTTGAGGAGTGGGAAAACGTCGAGGTTTGAGGTTACGATTATTTTTTCTGTTTTGTATTTATGTATTGTCTCTTGATCTTGAATTGACTAGCTTCTCGAAAAAATTGATTACGATGATGGTCTGGCGAATATTGACATTGATGATTTGGTCCTGAGTGTGAATAAGGATTTTGACAGCGTTTATTTCAAAATATTATTTGGTCATCTCGAAAAATCAGTTGTCAATCACCAAAGTAGCATTTCGCGCACTAGATACAAAAATAACTATTTTCATCGTTTGAAGCGTAGGAAAGGAAACTCATATAATGTTCGAAGAACATCGTGTATTCCATTGCCAAAGAATATGGCTTTGCCGTTCTATAGGTGAAAAAACAGATATTCAGGAATAACAATCAAATATATTTTGAATGGCGGTAAATTGAGATGCCCCCCTTGGATGCGCGCTCCTTATTTCATTTATGATCGTTTATCATCCACTTCTCAAGTTGAAAGTTGGAAATCTTCTTATATCTTGAATGTAAAATCCTAATACTTGAATTGTTTCATAGCATAACCAATGATATTTTCGTGATCCATCTGTCATGAGTGATAAGGTTTAAAACAAAAGGAAGAAGGAAAGCTCAAAGTCATCTCCACTACTTAACTGATTTAAATCAATCAAGGGGACATGTTTCGGACTTATAAGAGTCCATCTTCAGCCGTATTCAAAAGTTACTACAAGCAAAGGCATGTGAAAATATTAGGTGATAAATCTTCTTAAAGTTATAGTGGTCCTTGATATTGAGAGAAATCCACACGAGCATAACATGAAGGGGCCTTTGATATAGGCTTTCGCAGAAGTTTAAAAAAGAACTGGGGTCGGAGGATTCGACTGACCAAGGTGGAATGTGATCTATTTGAAGTGCAACATCCTAAAATTTGCGAAATACTCATCGCTATAGCATAGCAAGACGCTTAAGAATTCATGCGCATTCTGCTTTGGGGAGAAATTCAACAAGGGCCATCGAGAAGCCAGATCCTAAGATCAAAGAAATCGAGGAATTTCGGATTTTTCGAAAATACTTTGGAAACCTGGTCGGGATTCTTGAGAGTGGAGAATTTCAAGATAGTCTTCATTGAAATGCACGTATTGCGGCTATTGCTCAGTTGACGGTCGATCCCTTCTGGGATTTATCCTCGGATTTATCATTGTCGATACCGCAGCGAACGCATTAACTCAGTTTGTTCTTATGCTTAGACGCGTTCAACAGAGTCATTTTTGGTTCACGGTTCAAAAGTTTCCTGAAATTCTTGGTATCTATCTGAAACATTTCTCACTGGATAGTTTCGTTTTCCGTTCTCACTTCCATTCTTGTATACTCGCTCGTGTATTCCCCTAAGAAGAGCATCACAATTGGTAGTCCACAGGCAAAAAATATCTGAGAACGGCCCTGTTCCCCGACTCGGTAACCGCTTGAATATTCAATCATAAAACTACTCAATTCTGTTGCATCATAGAGATTTCTTGCTCGACAAACGACAACGCCGCCTTTATAGTACGAATGACTTTGTTTCTGGAAGTCGTAGCGTAGCAAAAACAAGACAATTTGATACGCTGTAAGTTTTCTTTTGACAGGTTTACATATTTGTTCACCATATCCACATTGATTTTACGTTGTTGCCAAACGAAAGGAGGAAGGATTTCATCAAGTGAACCATCTTACAGAATTCAATAATCTTTGGTGGAAGCTCGCGTATGGGATCCACCGCTGCACCAGTGCCGGATCCAAGACGGTGGGCCCCCCATATGGTAATGATGTGTCTAGACCAGTATCTTGTGATAGGCAAATAATCGATATACAGGGTGCATATTTTGAAATTGAACCTCCCTTCAACATTCTCGCTTTTGAAGATACGAGAAAAATGGTAAACATATAAGTTGGATGAAATGACTTGAATTCTCATTGACTTGGTATAAAGGGTCTTTCATCATTCAGAAATGGTCATCAACCTCTGTTTTTCTTTCAGTCGATAGAGCTTTTTTTGTCGATTCTATTGATACCTCGAATGAAACCAACAGATATTTGTATCAAAAATGATTTTAGTTAGGTATTGACGATCAAAGTTGACCAAAATACTCGTATCACATAATGTAAGTTGAACTGAGCCGGCCTTGAAAAATTGTAGATCATATTGTTCGGTCTTGAAAAATTGTCAATCATATTGTTTATGCTCTATGGGAACAAAATACCAAAGAGGCGCGTTGATATGAGTATTTATTTACCATTGGTTCACTGTCTCTTTCGAGGTCTCTTTGATCGAACAAAATTACGAGATTTCCTTTAATGTATCTTGTGCAAGTAAGTATTCAACGAGGTATTCACGGAAGTTTACACACAGAGAATAGATACACTAAACTCAAGGTCGGCTGCACAAAAAAATCTAAACGAGGAATCATCAACTAACTGTTCAGCTAATGCATCCACTGCCATCAATGCAAACAGCTTCATTCAGTATTTGATGGTTTGTTTATAAGTAAACTGGCCCTGAGACTCAAATGATCTATTGTGTCCTCTTCTCTTGTTATATAGATTTGGTGGGAAGTCCAGTGTACCCGAGACAGGAATTCCTCTGGAAGTTCGGGTATTCTTTGGGAAGCCTGGGAATTATTTGGGAAGTTTGGGAAATCTTTGGGAAGTTTGGGAATTCTTTGGGAAGTCCGGGAATTCCTTGGGAAGTCCGGGAATTCTTTGGGAAGTCCAAGAATTTCTTGGGTAGTCCAGGTAGTCTTCGGGAATTTCGGGTGTTCTCTAGGAAGTCTGGGAATTCTTGGGGTAGTCCCAGTACCCGAAAATGTTCCTCTGCCTTTCTTGTTATATAGACTTGCATATTTATCTTCGCTATAGTTTAAGCCATTAAAGATCACTTACTCACAGATGCCTGAACTGCCAAATTCTTTTCTTTCAATTTCTTCCAATATGCACATTTTGGGGAGTTCGTTTGCTATTTTATTTCTTTTGAGTTTTAAGAGTATTCTCGAACCATTTCGAAATCACATTTAGAGGTGCAACTTGTATGTACAAAAGTGTTGAAATCTCAGTATAAAAACATCATCTTGAGTAAATCTGTTATCACAGCAATCACCACGTGAGTATATTGATTGATTTGATATCACTAAAATTAAACATTGACACATTTACAGGTAACAATTTTTTCAGTATCCTAACAATATTCAACCCTTATCTCAGGTGGTTCTACTGGTGCATTCGTTAGCCAAAATTCCAATTGAACGTCTATTCTATTCAGTTCGCTATTTAGCTATATCCTTGGCTATATTCAGCTTGCCTTTCAACTAGTGAAAGGAGAAATATAGTTCGACTCGCCAAAGAAGACCGGAGACAAAAAGGAGAGGCTGAAGTCGTTCAGAAGCTGAGCTTAGAGTCTCTAAACAATCCGGTTCTGCAGATTATGTCGCTTTCATCAAGTCACGAACGATATGACCAACTGCACTTTCGAACAAGTACCACCATTTCTAGCCAGCCCTCAGGATTCCGTTTTCGAATTGATAGTGAGTTGATGATCGCAACATTTCATATTGTGCTCTGGGCTCACATTATTTCCTACGAGACAGACTATATTTCTTTGAAGAAAAGCCTTGAAGGGAACACGCCAGTGTCAAATACGGTCCAGTCATCATCAGTATTTTAACAGGTAAATATTTGCTAATATACATCACACTTGTTTGCGCGCCAGTTCTGTTTCTGGTCTGGTCTCGACAGGTCTCATTAATTTAATTAACATTGTTACGGTTCGACGATTGACGCATGTTTGTGGCAACAAAAAGGTAATCCAACTCTTTTTTATGTTAATAAATGACACATTTCTGAAGTGTCTGGGACGAATATCGAATCACTATAGTCTGGGGGCAGTCCTTTGAGTAGCGAATTGATATAAATGCAGTATTCAATGTTCATTTTCAGGATCGTTCCCAGAAATAACAGTTACGTCCGAGATATCTCGGGCGCGTTTGGTATTCACATCGAATTGTATCAGTCAATCATTCTGTATATATCGTTCGTTTATTACATGCGAATTCAGTTGAGCTAGATCGTGATTGTTAGGTTTTTCAAACTGTTTGAATTCATCGGGAAACAACAAGAGAAAGACAATTTCAAAGCTGCTTCAACCTTATCAGAGACCTTATATAATCCGAGTTATATTCTATACAAAGTGATTGATAAATGTCTGTAAGTTCGCAAATTCATTGAGAAGTTACAGATTCATTTGAAAACGACGATGGTTGTGAAGTTTGGTTTTAACAAGACTTTCTTATCTATATACCAAAGATAATACAAACCCTCTATTCTGGAATTCTTATACTTCGATTTTGATGTCTTCTGCCTCCCGCACATTCCATGATAGAAGCAACTTGATTGCATTTTTAGAGTCGAATCTTGTAAAACTGAGTTCAATTGTAGTTGAATATGATTTTCAGATTCTAATAGTGAGACACTCACTAAGATATAGCCTCGAATATAGCCTCAAATATAGCAAATATAAATAAAATTTCAGATAATTATTATGGAAAAACCGATGGAAAAACACTAGTATGTTTGGTTATATAGGTTGTCAAAGTCCGCTTCGTTCGTTTATTGTCGATTGCTCAAATCCATCTGTGACCACGTGAATATAATTAGACAAAACGAATAAAAGAATGATTCACAAAAATGTATCCTCCCTACATATTGGAGATCAGGGATGGAACTTATATTTACCCGAGTATTCTTCTTAGCCCACTCGAATACAAAAATTAAGACGAAAATAAATTGACTGCTGATCGTTTCGATTAGAATACAGTTAGTCTGGCAGCAATCACAATACTAGATTAGTCAAGATAGGCCAAATAAAGGACAAATGCAAGCGGAACCATGCGAAAGCTATACATTCATAGGTGTGATATATCTTGATTGAATTTGGGGAAATATTTTCAACCGCGGTAACAGCATGACGTCTCAATATCACTTCGAATCGATGAGAAGCTACATTGTGTATTGGTACAGCGGTGATAGCACTTCTTGTCACTTATGCAATAAGAGCGCTTACTCGAGCGAGCGCTAACAAACGTCATTCAACAGCGACATGTTCTTTGCATCTGACTGTACATGATATGTTGATAATATTAGTAAATGGACGAAACCAACTTCCTAGAATAATGTCATAGATGAAAATGAAATATGAAATGTTTTATTTATTTCCACTTCAGTTGATTGGAATATCTCATATTGAAGGTATTTACGTATTTTGATATATTATTCACCCCCCCAACTCTTTTCCCATAATCGATGATTACTGATTACTATTTCGTACAATTTATTATTCCCTATATTATTCTGGTACATTGAATACGAAATTGAATACAAATGAGAATACCTACCTACATAATGCTTAGATTCGTTTTAAGACTTCAATTGATGATGACGACCAGTCAATTTAAATGAAAAATCAAACAAACACGATGGATGGTTTCGCAAAATACGTATTCTTTAAAAATCTTCTCATAATATTATATTACACAAGGTCTGCAATCAATACACTTTCAAGGTACATACCTATTCCACAACGAAAAAAAGAACGAATCAACTTGGGCCTGTTGAAGAGACACCTGAAGATGGATTTTTATACGAGGATTTTCCGGGATTTTCATTGTTATTTATGAAATGGTTCGAAATGACATTGAATGACAATGAAATATAAGTGAGGTTTGAATTTTCATTCAGGAGTGTATTAAACAGGGTTGACTTTGTGTAGACAGAGTTAGGTTTATGCGAGGATTTATGTCTCCATTTATGTACTTTTGACATTCACTATTTCGTTATAAATAATGTATGAAATTTCACAATAAAAATTGAGAATCAACTCGAACATGCTGAAAATCATGCAGAAAAATATCATTTGATATTAATATGCATGCGATAAGTAATTGTCGATTAATTTATTCTGATTTATTCACTCCAAAACTATATACATTTTCTCATAGTCGAGCTAGAGAAAGTGCTTTTGAAAATACCACAGTTGAATTTTTGTACTGAAATTTCTGGAAATTTCGAAGACAATTATTGCTATAATAAGTAATCCCTGCTTGATACACTTGAAAAAACGTTCATACCATTTCATACTTTCGAATTCAGACAGAGAAGCACCCGCCGTAAGCATAACAAAAATTATTATTTCATCTCGAACCGTTTCGGAAATAATAGAAACCATCTTCAGAGTAACCTTTTCCAGAGGCTGTAGCTCTCTTACTCGTTCTCTTAGGAGTCATCTTTCGACTCTTGTTGATTCGATCTTTCTCTTATGGTCGAGGAATCTATTGAAAAGGATAGAGATCACGCTACCGGACTTATATATAAGCAACTGCACAAATTTCGAAAAATTACTGTACATGTTATGTTTTTAAACGAAACATCAGGCGGAGGAAACAAGTCGGGAAACAAGAAACAAGTAAAGTGAGCTCGACAATATTATCTCAAGAAGAATATCTCAGTCGGCTAGTAATACAAAGGAAATATTTCTATGTGTCTGTCGGATAGATAAAGGGGCCCTAGGATGTTTGTGTGTGTATGTATAAATGAGGACGTGTGGAATGAATTCAGCTCTTTCTCAGACAAAACATGATAGGGAGTTTGTTTACTGGTAGAGAGTGATAATCTTAGTGAAATGAAATAATTTGTAATAGTAAACATTGGTGATAGATTGGTGATATATGGACAAACTGTTTATATACATATATCGAAATCATACTGTAATGGCATGTTAGAAGTTTATAACATTTAGCGACAGCCAAAAGTTATTACCTACTGCTATTTATAGCACCTCGTATAGGTACCGAGACTAGCACTTATATAGGAACTCGTATAGGAACTTTGGTACTTTTCGCGAGAAAGTAATACCTATGACCTAGCCTACTACCCTTTTAATCATCGTATTAAAAAGCACTGGTTTCAATACCAACTACCAACCGTTAAATACCGTCTCTTTATACATAAATCTTCTTTGTTTTCTATGAATCATCAGTCTGGGTTTTCCTATTCAAGCCGACCCTCTTTCATTATTAACCCTCTACTAGTCTACTACGACCCCACAATGATTCGTAAAAAAAAGTAGTTTCAGACAACGAATTTTTCTATGACTGAGAGGGGTGGTTCACAAAATCTAGTTATGCAAGAGGGTGATTTTACTAGTTTCGCCCTACTGATATCTGAGAAAATAACGTATTTGTCGTGTCATCTTTCTTCAATACGAAATAGACGAAACGGTTACGAAACATACTATGAGGCCTCAAAACTAGTTCAGAAAATAAATTAGAAAATATTATGACATTAGGTATTCTCGGGTTTTCACTACCAATCGTTTAATGAGAAGTCAGCATGAACCACATGACATCTCTCAAAATTTATGGGTCTTACTCAATGCGGGGAAAGAAAACATACATAAAACTATTAAACATGCGAAATGTGTACAGAATACATTATGTGAAGGTCTACAGTTTACACTCGAAGTCGATGATGTAAATAAATTAATCACCTCTTATTCTGCTGTTTGAATAATCACCAAGAGAACTGGTGTTCATTGGTAGACTAGCTAATGCAACATTTAGGTTACACCTTGGATTACACAAAATGATCTCGCAAATGATACATTAAGATCAGAGAAAGACAACAAAACAGAATACATTTTCATCTATCATTTCTCGTTTGGATGAATTACCTAATATTGTTCATGAGAATTGTCAATGTTGGATACGTACCTAGGTATATAATAATATGATCCTATCGACTCGATACCTATTCGGTAATATGTCTATGTAGGTGTCATACCTATATCAGTATAAAAGATTCAAGGAGTAGGTACCTATCCTATAGGTATTAGGTATGACTATACTTGTGTATTACATATGTGCCTAATCAATATCAATATTACGAATGCACCACCTTGAATGCACCTTTTTTTTAAAGGCTTTGTGGACATGGTCCCATCAGCCAGAATCGAGGCCAGAATGCACCTACTTGCTTTATACCTTTTAGGTATTTACTAACCTATTATTGGTAGATAGGTACCTTGGTAGATTGGTAGATATCCATGTTAGTAGGTAAGACAACTTGGAATCCATGATTGTTTTAAGGTTAGATAGGTAGGAAGGTATGTTGAACTTCCTGATGACATGGTGGATGTAGGCTCGTAGGTATTATTCAAAATTCAAGTAATGAAAGATTTATATTCAGAAACATGAGTTAAATGTTCCATAAAAAGCTTACATGAAGGTATAGAATTTGGTGAGATAGATATATAGGAATAGCATCAAGAAGTTGTCATTGTAATCGAGATTCAAATGAGAGAATTCACCTCAACTAACATTGAACTAAGTAGGAAGGTGGGATAACCGAGTATTTGACAAATCACACAGTTCATCACAGAACAACACCCGAGATTATTTTGATTGTTTTCCATAGTTTAGCTTCCTGGTTTAAATATCTTTAAAGTATCTGAAGTTCGAGGTTAGTTGATAGGAAATGTAGGAACGAAGTAGCAGAAAAGAAGTCATTGAAGAAAGAGGAAACACTACAACTTACATTGAATTAACTACCTTGATAAACTAAATAACAAATCACACATTACATGAGTTATCACAGATCACAGCCCCATTAGATTTCTCGCAGTTTAGCGTCATTAGCTGATGTAAATGTATTGTACCTTTTTGTTGTAAGTCAATTTTTGTCGCATGACAAGCAAACACTTTCTCAGTACGCGTTTCACCAGGTTCCCCACACCGCCACCACGTCGTTCAACTTTTCTTTCGACAATCATTCAGACGACTAGACCATCGCGTACACAACGTTCGACTGTTCGACTAAAACTACTGACTGCCGACCGCCGACCGGCCGCGTCAAGTGTAGTGCCGATCGTCTAGACAGTGGAATATCGCTCCCCGCCACGGCACTCTGTGATAACACAGGCGACCCTGACTGATGCACACACGCAGGGTCGGTTCGTTCCATCCGCCGTCCATATGGCCCACTTATAGTGGCGGGTGGCCGGGTGAATTCTGAATTCTAAATTGTGAATTGTGATGGGCAGTCAGCCGTCACCATCGAACCCGTCACGAAGTGGATATCTCTGTGGAGAGTAACCAGAAAGTCCTAACCTCAATTTGTGGAGAAAAGGTTATATTTCCAAGATGACAAATAGGTCGCGTGCACTATGCTATGACCGACCCTGGAGGTAAAATATTGAAACACAGCCTCACTCTTCTGTAAATAATTGAAACACAACCTCACTTTTTCATTTGTTTACAGAGGTATCAAATGATTGGAATAGTTTTTCACAATATTTTGGCATAGGAATCGTGTTTTTGTATCTATTCATTAATTTAAGTATACCTTCGCATTGTGCTGTTGTACAATGCACAAAAAATGCAGCGAGAGAAGAAGGAATATGATTTTTCAGGTAAATAGTAATCTCACATAGTTTTCCTTATGAAATGTTGTCATTCCTTATTAAAGTTCCTTCTGCCACTTCTGCAATACAAGCTGTTACTGCTAATAGATTGAAAATATCTACAATATACAGGATCATATTTCGTCAGCATATCAGACCAGTCCTCCCGTTTGATTGCATGAATCCAATCTTCTTGCATCTTTTTAGAAATTTCACGAGTGTTTCTATTAGCTCCTATTGCAGAGGGAACTCCGATGAGAAATCAGAGAAATTACCAAATTTCAAAATGGAAACTATATGTGACTGACAAGAGTAGGTACTCACTTCCAAATCATAATGTACCAACCAGATTCCTTCGTCTCTCTCTCTGCCAAAATAATTGTCATCTGACAGTTCTTCTGACTCAACCCATTGACCATTCAAGAACCCAGGATTTCGTCATGGCTTATTGGAGGACACACATACCATCTAATAAGTTAACTTTACCCTTCGCGATAGGTATGAGTGGCTAGCTGAACCACACACCATAATTCTCAACAACTGGCTCACCTAGTTCACGGAAGGGTCTCGAGTTGGGAATCTCACTGCAGCAGTGGTGCTAGCGTACAAGGGCCAATACTACGAAGAGATTCAACACCTCTGAAAATTTGCCACTGTATTACAGGTTGAGGTGTTCGCCTTCCTTGCCTGCACACAAGAAATCAAGGGCAAGCGCATCCACATCTGCTCCGACAGTCAAGTTACTCACAAAGCTCTACGAGCACCAAGAGTGGTCTCTCGGCTGGTTTCAGATTGCAACCGGAATCTTTCTGAGATAGCAAGAGAAAACCTAATTGAACTACTTTGAATTCCTGGACACAGCAGGATAGATGGCAACAAGAGAGACGATGCATTAGCGAGGTAAGGCTCCTCAGCCCGTCACGCGGGTCCAGAGCACATCGTAAGCATTTCTTTCTGCACAGGGCCTCGCGAACGTGGAGAACTACTGACAGACAAGTTTCTTCCGGAATGGACCCTGTCTAGGGGCATAAGGCAAGCGAGGATCTTCATTGAGAAGCCTTCGGAACGTCCTACTCCTTCCCTTCTGGATATGCGAATGAGCCAATGCACAGTTGTCACTGGTTTGCTAATAGGACACTGCTGTTTCAACAGACATCGTTTTGGGTATATCTGATGACCCAACGTGCCGTTTATGTCTCGACAACGACGAAACTCCCATCCACATTATATGTGAATGTCCTGCGCTGACAAAGCTCAGATGGTGGAGTTTGGGATACACTACACTTTCAGTGGAAGCAGCCCCAAACATCCTGGCTACCAACATCCTCGTCTTTGGCAGGACTGCGAGACTCCTGTGAAGGATGCCACAATCACGGGGCGATACAGTGGACCCACATTAGCTGTCTGGACTTCGACAAGTCCCCAAGATGCCTACAAATCAGTACCTCTGATGAGTATAGCATTGTCTACATCCAGAATACAATTACTGATTCACCATACAAAATCAAAAAATTGGGTTCATTTGGGTTGCAAGGAAACGAACCCACTACCTCTGGTTTCATTCGACGAAATAATGTTTTTCCTGCAACGACCTGTCAAATGACATGATACTGAAATTAATTGATACTAGTGGTAGGGACAAATGATAACCGGCATCGATTGTCAATTGAACAAAATGAATAATACGATTTGCATTATGCTGCTTCTGTTTGAAATGAAATGAAAATCTCTTACATAATATCAACACTTCTTTCGTGGGGATGCTTGTTACAGGGCAAGAAGAGTTCATTCTGTGTTGTGCTATGTAATATTACCAACTTCCTAATCAATCACAATTGATAATTGCTATATTGAGTACAGTGCCACTCATGGAAGGTACATTGAACATTGATAATAGACCTAGATGACTGAGCAAAGGATCTGGTTCAGGGAACTAGCATTGTTTCCTGTTCATACAACACAGAAAGCATTTGGTCAACTAAAGCAGATCTGAATTGCTTCACAATCTCCAGTGATCTAAACACCCATCAAAGACCTCGTCAAGGACGAACTAACAGTGAAGAAAAGCATGATGCTGTGAATATAATCATTACATCATATAATGATACCACGATCAGAATAGCCACGATGATATGATAATTTTTTCGGTTATAATGTTATCCGGTTTGTATTTTATATAGCAGCTGCTATGGACGTCTGTTTTGACTTAAACAGATAGCAGATATGTATATATTATGAAGATAAAGAAAACAAATTGTTATCATCAGACCACCCACAAGATTTTCCAGTATCATGACCTTGTGAAAATGATATAATTTTCCTAAATGTGTTAGCAGAAATGGTCGTATTTCTGTAGATTTTGTAAAAATTTTATCGATTGTGAGATTTCGACAGCTAGTATGGAATTTCGTTAAGTTGCGACCAAGGGTGACTTCATCATGTTGTCATTATAATACTACCTCATAGAAAATGTAGTGTGACTAGGGGTATCTTAGGTGTCTTAGTATTGAGAATGAAGTATGTCCGAATGATTCTCATTGAAAAAAAGTCAATTTCTTGACTGTTAGTACTGTTAGTAGTAGTGAGACACCGAGAATAGTACGATGAATACCTATGTGACATAATAAATTCCAACTGCTCCTGTGGCAACAAATATGTATTCAAAATCAGAATCTCTAGAATATCTGACTGTATGCGATTTTTCTCCCCCTCCTTGAATTTATAAGTGTGAATTCGAGTTGGGTGATGTCTGCAGTCGCGGGAAATTGAGCCCACGACCGGCAGGCGAACGCGGATTAGAATACGGACGCTTTGTCCGCGCGAATACCTGAGCAAAACAGACTAAATTTGATGTTGGAATAGTAAGTTTTTTCCATTAATCAAGCTCAATGATTATTTGGATACAAATTCGAAATTATACAGGGTGTTAACAAATAAGTGTCACAGCGAAAAACTGTAGATTCCTCATGAAAAAAGACACATTTTTTTCCCTTTCGAAAATTTTCTCCGGGCTTGCGTTTCAAAGATACAGGGCGTCAAAATAATACAAAAAAAACTGTTTTTTGCTACTATCTTAGGAACCGTTTGAGCTACGGAGTTGCCTTCGTACACACTTCATCATCAATAATAACTACATTTAGGGCTCTTGATCAATTTCCTTGGACATATCAGTGGAGGAGAATTCAACGCCTCGTAAGGGTTTAGCCCCCCAAACATTTATGCCACTGGAGAAATTGTAATTTTCAAAGTAGATTCTGAAGCACCAATATCTTTCACACAAAAAACGTCTTCTTGTGTCAATGCTCTAAAGTGAACAGTTTCCGCGACAAATGGCTCTTTATGGATAAGAACATACAAAATCCTGATGGTATCTCCAAAAATCGTCTGAAAATCCACTGGAAATAAACACCTCAGAACTGTCTGATAATAATTATGTTCAATCAAATGTCAGGTTCTTCAGTATGCTGGTCTCGATGCTGGTTTTCAAATTGTCAAGTTTATTAAGTGTTGTAAAGTGTGTTTAATTCGAGGTTTGATTAAACTGAACATTTTTGATTTTTTGACGCCCTGTATTTTGAAAACGGAAGCCTGGAGAAAAATTTTGAAGAGGAAAGAAATGTTTCTTTTATTATGAGGAATCTATAGTTTTCCGTTGTGACACTTATTTGTTAACACCCTGTATAATAGCTTCTTTAATAGTTGAGTGAATTCCATCGTATAACTATTGAACTTTTGCATTTAGGTATTATAGGTGTATTTATAATGTTGTTTGTGGATGTGTAAATGTGAACTCTGTTATTATTATTGTGTTCAAAGTTCGGATGAACGTCAAAGGCATTTATCAAGAAGTAATTTCAATAAATCAATAATTATTGTCAATCCCTAATTTTAATTACCAAGATAAGTTAATGGGGTATCTATTCCCAGAGATGAACCTCAAAGGAGGCAATCTTGTAGCATACGAAGATAAAAATAACATCTCCAGACTGAACTAATTGATCAGAAGACGAACTGAATATAAAAATAAAAATTTGTTGACGGCTAGACCAATATTTAACACTTCAACGTAAATATTTGGGTTACTTCACCCCTTAAGGATCAGTCAGCATAAATAGATATTTTAGTGGAATTTGTTTATTATGTTATAGTCGAGGTGTTCGAAAAGAAGGTGAATTGTAAGATGATATGATATTATTGTTCTATGTTCTATATATTGATTAGAGTTATTGTGCACTCAATGATTTTTTTCACCGATAAGTATATAGAACTAAAACGTGGTCAAAATGTGTCTGATGCATAGCTGAATATGTGACACCGATGGTTTTTCCAACAGATAATTTAATTTTACGCTTTCGACAAGCTCTAGTCATGAAAACCGACCTTTACTATGATAATTAAACAGGTGTTTTCGAAATTCTAGGAAAGTGCGAATATACTTTCTGGTGGTGACAAGTATTCTGTAAAAATTGAGATATTCAGGTTAATGATTTTGATTACCTATTCATTAATCTTGATTGTATATATATATATATGATAACGATTGACGATTAGGTCGATTTATTTTTCTTAATTATATATATTTTTAGGTTGGTGGGCAAATTCGTGGGGAGGGAGGGTTTGTTGTTCGGAGGTAAGGATTGTGCCATTCGATGGCACATTTCTTTCTGAATTCTGTACAAATTGAGATATTCTGGTGAATAATTTCTATCACCTATTCATTTATCTGGATTATGCATTATGCCTCAATAACGAATTTAGGTTAATTCATTTCTCTTTACTTCTATGCTGATGCAAATTTTGAGGTTGGAGCGAAAATTGTGGGGTGAAATTGTGCCGTTCAGTAAAATATTCTTTTTCATGACTGTGAAAAATTCATTTAGCCCTATATTTATCTTCAACCAAGGTCAGTTGCCTCTCTTCATTGAATATTCCTCAGAATCCGATCTGGCACATATACATATATATATATACAGTATGATGCAAATGTATGGAATAAATTCATTATTTCAGAAATGGGCGACATTTGAAAAAATTCCAAAAACACGTGAGTTTTGATTTCTGAAGCCTCATCTCATGATATTGATATGAGAGAGATGTTACGTCAACGGTGTTGGAGTAAAGACGTAATGGACGATTTTTTCAAATACAAATAGGGGTCATGTGACACCTTGATTGAAAGGTCTACCGATCGTCTATTCAACAGTCAAAATGTTGCATAAGAAGATTGAAATTAAAATGGATTATCGTTTGATTAATTGAATCCTGCAGAGGTCTGCTACTGAGAATTGAACATCGAAGGGTCGTCTAGTTGAAAAAATACGTCGAAAAAAAAGTTCTAAACTCTAGTTTCTGGTTTTTTTTTCGAAAGTCGTCGTGTTTTGAAATGAATTTATTCCATACATTTGCATCATACTGTACATATATAGTCATCTTAAAGCTGATGGGTTCAGAATATGCCACAAAAATATCAGTTTTTTGACAAAAACAACAATTATATTGATCATTTCCAAAAAGAGTGGCACATTTTGACCACTGTAGGTTAATCGAGGAAGTATGGTACAATCATTATTCCAGATTTTTTAGGGGATTTTCTCTCCTCGTTTCGATAAAATAAAAATATGAATACTATTTCAATATACGTGTAGTTAGAACAAATCAGATGATTTGCCCTGAAATATCACTGCGTTTGAAGAAAAAGAAAAATTCACAAGCTTGTCAGTGACAATTCGTATTGAAAAAGGTTTGGAGAAGAGGAATAAAGGTATATGTATAGAAAAAATATCGAATTTTTACTTATCATTGGACATTTCGGGAACAAATCTGTTCCCGTTTTAAACATAAAAAATTGAATTTTCGTATGGCAAATTCGTATTTGTCCTGACACTTTTCAATAAAAATTGTCACTGACAAGCTAGTGAAATCTGGAATTATGAAGTATTGGTGATATTTTGACCCAATCTAGATGCCCTGGGACACCCTCCACATATAGCAAATATTTTTATATAAATCATTCTCCTCATGTTCCATCGTTGTATGAAGAAAATCCTTTGTGATGTCGTTGTGATGTGTCGAAAATGAGCAAATAGCATGGCAAACACGAATCTATCACTCGAAATATTGATGATGTCTATTCCACTGATAACCCTCCAATAGTCCTATAATTAAATCATTAATACTATCACAGTATTGGTATTGATAATAATGATCATAATGAAAATAGTTTGATTCGATGATCATTGAGTATTCTGATGGAACCGATTTCTAATATGAAATGCTATTGAATTATTTTGTTGGATCCTTTCCCAATCAACCAGAAAAGTAAGTCGCAGGGCATACCAAATAATATTCAAGATCATCTTGAATTTGTCATAGTATTAAAAATTGGGTAAGCTTTCAATATAACTTTCTGACCTATCCAATGGTCTCGGTACATTTACAGACATGTACATTCAAGAGGATGAAAAAATTTCACTCTTCCAAAGCCTGAACCCGTTGAATATGATAAGCTTATATAGTAACATCTCATGAAAAATTCTTCATACAGATGACTGAGAGATGGATCTGCTTCAATACGATCTAGCATTCGTTCCTCTAATGCTAGGATTCTTGCATTTTTTGGTCGCCCAATAACTTCCTGTCTTTGAAGAGTTCCTGAAGTGAAATGTAGGTAGGTATAATGCGATATTTCTAAAAATTTTAAATTTATTTGTTCCTCTTAAATTACGATCTACTTGCGGTGTACGGTGTAGCACTTGTCGATTTGGAAAGGCCTCTTTATACAATCGTCTTGCTTCCACACAATCACCAAACGTCCTTCCAAACATAATGTGAATATCAGCTTGTTCTCGATAATTGAAATCCATTTCTGATTTTTGAAAGAAATGCAAGGTACCAAAATCATCAAAACTATTGATTGATAATTCGTAAAACACTCTATGAAACTGATTTTCCTTTGACGGAGTGAATCGTATTCAACAATGACATTCACCGCAGTCATTCAAAAATAGAATCAAATTCCAAAAAAACAACAGCCAACTTGGCTTTCAATGCATATTGATTAACATCAGTAGACATACGCAAATCAGAAAGTTTTCAAAGTCGATTTTCTCCTAAATGGTACGCTCTATCGAAATGAAGTCTGGGAACCATTTTCACGTGAAAAGCTCTAGAATTTTATAATTTTCAAACGAAATCACAATAACCTGAATATCAAAAGAAGAAGGTCTGTTTTACACTTACCCTCCCCCGCATGTGACGCTCCTGAATGAAATTTTGAAATTTTGAATTCAGAGTCTCATTCCATCGGAAGTTCATCTTCTATTAATTTATTAAGAAGAATTTTGAAGATATAGAAAAAGAATCGTCTTAGAGGTGTCCTATTGATATTAGTAGTAGAAACTTTTTGCCTTATTTTGCCCCTGAAAAGTTGCCGCTTACTTTTGAATCACACTGTATAGCCATCCTTTCTCTCTTATTTCAGCCTATCTCCTGTGGAAATATCGAGGCGAGGAATTGTTTGCTTTTGATTTTTTGAGCTTCCATGCATCTGTCGTTTGTTCCCAATTGCTCACAACCTATAAGACATGAGATTCGATGTGCATATGCCATTCTTTATCTCTTATTTTACCTATCTCCTGTGAGAGAATCAAGGTGAAGACATGAGTGGTCCTGATTTTCCGAGGTTCATTTGAATTCTTTCGTACCGATATAGGTATGAGATAAACATTATCTGATGATGATAAAAAGCGAACATTGTCTCAGGAATTCGCATTGTTTTGTTTCATTGTGTTCACAAAAATCTATATTTTCATTATTTTCCAAATGTTAAGAAAAGCCAGTTCACCTAGACATACACGATATTCCAAGAACATAAAAATTTCCTGTGTAAAAGAAAAATAGATTCACTCCTATTACTTTCATGTTCATTCCACAAGTCGTTGGCTTTTACTGGTTTTTTATGTCGGTTGATGAAAATGTGATTTATGAAAAAACAGTGAAATTTTTCCACTAATATATTATGATTTTCATTATTATCAAAGAATGCGGTTGGATAGCTGTGCCAAAATAAATTGTATGGAATGTTTGAAATATATGACACAAATTATATGCATGCCGCTTTGATTTGGCTATTTTTGAAATGATACTGAACTCTATAGATGTGATATGTGATTGTGTACTCTCCAAAACTGAATGAACTTGAATATGAGTTTCAAATACATTTATATTTCTTTCATATTAATTACAACTTTGCCATGAACACATCATGCTTTTTTGATCATGCAAAGGATATAAAACATGATATTTTCACCATCAATGATTTCTTCTAGGTACAAATGTGTAAGCGAATATTCACATACAAAGAAGTGCACAATAAACGGCCAGTTCTGTAACTTCTGAATCATTCGAGATCGGATTTTGAGAATTGGTGGATAACAATTATACCAAATTGCTCATTAATTGAGGAATCAATTTCTGTTCTATCACTTCCGGTTTCACCGGAAACGATCCTAACTTTCGATTTTCGAATAGGACACCCTGACAACCACTACATGAAGAGACCTGTTTGAGAGAAAACTAGCTATCAGAGGAGAGATGGATAAGATGGAAGCTTGGCGAGGAGTCCGTGGTGCCAGACTAGATCGAATGCCTTGGAGATATCAAGTGCCACGGCTAAGGTTTCACCATATTTTTCAATAGATTGCTGCCATATATGTGAGACGTAAGCGAGCAGGTCACCAGTTGATCTCTGATGACGGAAGCCATATTGCCTATCGTTGATAATACCTGAATGTTCCAGGTATTTCATGAGCTCGACGTTGATAGCTTTCTCCATGATTTTTGAAATGATAGATAGCAGTGCGATCGGTAAATAGTTGCTAGGTAGGGTCTTTCTGCCTTTTTTAGGATCTGGTTATACTCTTGCAATTTCCCAGTTGGATGGGAACATCCGCAATTCGTAAGAGTAGTTGAACAACTTGCAGAGAACAGGTGTTTGTTCAGGAGCAAATAACTTGAGAACAATCGGTGGGATTCCGTCGGAGCCACAAGCTTTGTTGGTGTTGAGACCCAATCAAATCTTTCTTATAGTACGTTGGCGAAAGGTGATCTCGGGCGTATGACTGTCAATGGGCGTGTACACCTTAGTAGAACTTTCAACTCAAACCATGTTTATAATGATCCTTTTATACATAAATAATGATTGACGACATAATTCGATCGAAAAATTAACTGGAATGTTTTATTTTTGGACATAAATGATAGTACCTTCTGAAAACGGAGACCCTCTTATGACGTAGAAACCCCATCTCGCCATATATATATATATATATATATAAACTATATATATCTACTACTGATATATGAATCATAGCTCTCCTCAAAGCGGGACCCACTTCTGTCTCTATAGGTAATGAAATCGACCAATAGGCGTTGATACCGACGTAGGGAAAAATAATAGGAAATTTGTCAAACCAATATGGCTGTTTCCATCCTTCACTTTTCATAGATTCAAAGAGTACCTCTCATTTTGGTCCCATTTTTGTTGAGATATCGTATAGGCGATGCGCCATATATAGAAATAGTAGATATATGGTTGAAACTGACACTCTCCTGACACTTATTACTGTTGCCATATCATCCAAACAAAATATCCGAGAAATCGAAATCGATATTGAAATATCTTTTGATATCCACTACCACTACTGCAGAAAAATATATTCGAGTTATCGATTGTAGGTTGAATCATTGGAGTATAAACAATCTCTAGACAACGAAATGTCTCAATCTCAAAACCATTTGCATCATTACAATTTCACAATAATCCAATATATTTCATAAACATAGCAACATTGCTTTGTTGACCCGTTTCACATGGAGCTGCAAAAAGTCAATCTAGGTTAGAATTGATTTGTCAGAAATCATGTATCATTCATCTCTGTCTGGAATAGTCTTGTTTCAGTATAAGGGTTTTGACGTCACATCATCGCCTCGTTTTCAGAGGTCCGAAAAATCGGGGATTTCAATAATTTTTTATAAAACGTAGGGAGCTCACAGCAAGAAACGGTTTGCGGTGGTGAGCTAGTTTGGGTGAGTTCTATCGAATTATGAAATAAAATTTTTTTGTGATATAAGCCCATTGGCGTTATGTTTTGGAGGTTGTTTTCCCGATGAATTCAGAGTGGAATTTTCAGCTAATAAATGCGCAAAAATGTTGTCTTTCTCCTGGGCAGTTGTGGCTAGTGTTCCATATTCCTTCGTCAGAAGAGGAAACGAGCTGGAAGTGAAGTTTCTTCCTACAGCTATGGCCCAGGACCAAAATGAACGGGATTCGTTAGGACATTCAACAAGTATTGTATAACATCAAAGTGGATACTTCGAAATGCGTTATAAATGCTATAGAGTGATGATAATAGGTCACGATAATTTGGTTGGGTATTAGTATATCAATTTTGAGTCTAGACACACTTTATGTACCTAGAGATAATTTTTGTCTGGTAGATATATTGAGTAATATGTATCTGCTTGGCATGATTATATCGAGCGAACAAATAAGAGCCAATGTGGAGTAGGCCACTTTATATTTCTGTTGTGTTTACTAACAAAACGAGCGATACCGATACCACGGTTGAGGTGAGACCATGATTGGTTCATGGTGTGATCTATTATACATAGTATATCTAAAACTATTGATACGATAGATAGGTATGTGCCACACATCTGACGAACTTCTAAACTGTAATCTACTCTGAAAATTCATCAGTTATATCCCAATATCTGCTCCAAACATCATATTATAGTTCAACGAAGTTACTATTGTCAAAAAGTACAAAATGATTGCGGAGACAAGGTATATTCGAAAAATCGATACACTTGTAGATTGTAGATTGTAGATGGGTCGTATAGGCTGGGAGGCCTCTCGACCACTGCGACCTAGAAGATCTATTGTGATTACCCCCATCTAGTTTTGGCCCTCTAACCCTAGACTTCTGATGAAGCCTACAATTTTCCTGACGGTTGACTTTTCCACTTCAGCAGGGGTGAGATAGACCTGTTCTAGGTGGTTCAGCCTTTGGCGGACTAATACTACACATGACCAAAGTATGTGTTCCGCGGTTTCGGTCGCATTGTTACAAAAGCGGCAAGGGTCAGTCTCCGCCAGACCCATCTTCTTGAGGTGGTACCTCAGAGGGCCGTGTCCTGTGAGAAAGCCTGTGATAAGCTTTAGCTCTGGTTTGCTGAGGCTGCGTAGCTCTTTGGCTCGGTTCTGCGAATGGTTGATGAACCTTTTCGCTTGTCGTTGACCTCGAGTTGCTCTCCAGTAGGAGGACTTTCCAATTTCTTCCCATTTCCCGAGTTCTCCCTTTAGGTGACATTTGCTTATCTCACAAAAAGGCTCAGGACCAAAAAGTGCAGATCCTGCACCTTTTTTTGCAAGGCGATCAGCTGGCTCATTTCCTTTGATTCCTTCATGACCTGGAACCCACATAAGTGTGACTTTGTTGCCCTTTCCCAGTTGCATGAGTGTTTCAATTGATACACTTCCATCACTTTCCAATTTTTAATTAATATTAAAATTTGAGGTAGCTTGTTGAAATTAAATAATAATATGTATTTAATTCCACGATATATGTAATTCGAGAGTACATGCTGATTGGATGTGATGGTTATTTCCTCAGTTTCTCATTCAATTATTGAGAAATCATTGGAATATGGCAGATTATCATCGCTAATATCTTACAGGAATCATCGGGTTCCACGGATTCATCTATAGTGATATTATGAAGTGGAAAGATTTGATTGTATATTGTTTGTTTGTTGTTTCACTACTATCTATAAATCCTACTATTATTTACTCCTTCTCGAAGTTTGTATGGAGCTGTATTGAATCCCTAGAATGCCTGGGTGCTAACAACAGAGTCACTTTGCTGTGGGTGTCTGGACACCAGGGGGTGGAGGATAACGAGAAAGCCTCGCCAAACAGGGAACCGAATCTGTGTTCATAGGACCAGAACCATATTTTGGGGTCACCGCAAGTGCGGCGAAAACAAGTATCTCGGGCTGGGCGGAGGGAAAAACACTCACGTACTGGTCTGAATTACCAGGATTAACCCATTCGAAGGCGTTCCTGCATAAACCATTGGAAAAAATAACCAGGCAGATCCTAGAATGGAGCAGGGGTAACCTGCGAATTCTGACTGGACTGCTTACGGAACACTGTCGTCTAAGATACCACCAGGGAAGGATGGGTCTGAACCAACAAACGGACTGTCGGTTCTGTTGTGTGGAAGACGAAACAGCTGAACACATATTATGTTCATGCTCTAGCTTAGGAAGACTAAGGTTCGACACATTTGGCTTTACCAATTTAGAACCTATCGATTTCAGACAAATCTCACCCAATTCAACCATGAATTTTGAAAAAAGATACGGATTGTACGGTAAACTGTAACCTCTAGGGGTGAGACTCAATATACCCATCTGGGGTCGCAGTGGAGGGGAGGTATTCGCCCCACTCACATGGAACCTAACCTAACCTACTCCTTCTCGAGGCGAAAAGTGTGTTTATACTATCAAGGTAGTTTTCGTCATTTTATGATTTACTATAGTCGATAAAGACATAGCCACCTCTGTTGTTATCAACCCGAATGCACTGTTCTGATCGGAGATTCGCAGGAATGGAACTCGAATCTAGTAGGTATTTATCAATAACGACTTGACATATGCTGTCACCGTCATGGCTAAGTATCGAAAATAAGTGCTTTCATAGTGATAATAGGTCCATTTTCGGTTTCACTAGATGACACAATTCTATGCATTTTTTTTTATCGCTTGAAGCGCACGAAAGGGAATCCCTATAATGTTCAAAGAACATCGTGCGTTCCTAGGGAGGATAGGGACAGGAGGTAGGTATTGGAATTTTTTTTGAACTTTTGGAGATTATATGTTGTTGGGAATACTTCCACAGGCAAAGAATTCCAGAGCCTAGCCGTTCTATGGATGAAGGAGTCTTGATAAAGTGCTGTTCGACATCTTTCGAGGTTGACAACGAAAGGATGTGCTGACTGGGCTTGTCTAGTTCCTCTGATTGGAATTGCTAGTGAAGGGATGATAGCAGAGATTTCCGAAGAACATTTCCCGTGGAAGTATCGATAGAAAAGTACAGCAAATGCTGTATATACTAAAAATGAGATGAAAATTGCTTGATTTGAAAGAACTGGGATTCAACTAATTGGATTCAAAGCATATATAGTAGATCACATATGAGTGAAAACGATTCGAGAGGATGCTTTTCACTGATGAGCAAACGAGTGAAACTATATTCTTCAGGACGTAAGTAATTCAAAACATATAATTACTTAGATAACAATCAACTATTTTATTCATAATTAATCGCCAAGAAAAAGCCCGCATGCTGCGATAATGTTATTTAAATATTTCACTAATTATACTTTCAACTTTCGAGAAACAAGTATTTTGACAGGAGTGAAGGAAAAAACAATAATAATTACATTTTTATACATTGAATATAAACCCGCAATGATGAAATGTGATCAGTGCAGAAAGCCGTTAAACACGAAGCACGATTCGACGAATCACACTACTGATGAAAGCCACGTGCACTCAGTGCTTCAAACTCTGCCATTTTATTGCTAGTTCTAGCCATTTTTTATCTTCTAGCCACTAAAAATCGCATTTAGCCATTCAGCAATTTTTTCTAGCTATATTTTATTCTGGATTTCTATAAAAATATTTTCATTTTCATGATATTCCCATAGATAGTTCATTGTATTCACTATCTATACATATACAATTTAAACCAGTCTGTATATTTCTATGGATTTTGTTCTTCATACTTTGTGCCATTTTGAAAACTTGGATGCGTTTTTCATTTCAATATTTTGTCATGCGCATGAATCGACGAAACATTGACGTTGACGTCAATGACGTCAACACATTACGTCATACTTCAATGTCAATACTACTTGAGTCAGTAGTCTCAAAATCTAAGCTCTAGCATCAAATTTCTAATGTCAGAATGGTAGTCCATGGTCTGATCATTTGGTTTTGCTAGAAGAATTGCGAAAAATGGCTGGATTAGCCAAGAAATGGCTAAAAATCGCTCATTCACCATGCTGGTTTATGACTCGACAACGACAGTGCAGTTGTGTTTTGGATATAGCTGCACAACTGCATGCGATACTGGATTTACCAGATGATATTTTCAGGAATTTTGATAGAGGACACTCTGTAGCCCTAATTCTATTAGATTATTCGAAATGTTTCGATACTTTGAATATAGGTTTTTTACAAATTTCAATTAATTTTCTTGAAAGCTACCTCATAGCTCGCGTACAATTTGTTGAAACCACAGTCTGAAAAAATCTGTAATTTGAGGAATAAATTTCTTGGGAAGTGCCTCAAGGCTCCATTCGAGGACCTATACTGTTCTAAATCTACAGATGTAACACCACTAGTTGTTTAGTTGAATGTAAACCTTTCATGTATGCTGATGATACCCAAATCAATTCACCATATCACACCATATTGATTCAACAAATCTATCAATTAATGAAGAATTATGTGAGCTCGTATCAATTCCGAAACAACATAAACTCCAGGTAAACCCACCCATCAAAAACACAAATTCTGATTTTTGGGAAAATGAAGTACAAATCGAACAGCCAAAGTTGCTTGAAATTTATGTTTGGAGTTCGACACAGACTTGCGGTTCAAAAATCATGTCAGGAAATGCGTGAAACTATACGTATATGATGTGAACTTGAAAATAACCAACGTAACCAACGTAAGTGATTCAGGAATTACAGTGGAAGGGTGGAGGTGATATAAATCATCCCTCCTGAACTTCAAGTTTTAGAAAAATCAAGGAAGATTATGAGGATTCGGTGATCCTTAGTTCTTTCTCATTTCAACTATTGTGACGCTATTTATGGTCATTGTCTGAATAATATAGAAATCAATCGGAATGAAAGGGTTCAAAAATCATGTCTCAGGTATCTGATTCATCTCATCGAACTACACTTTTCAGGAATTCCTTCAGTTATAATATTTACAGACTGTACAACCCAAGATACAACCAGGTTCCTGCAAACCTAAAAACATTCTCATTATCGAAATTCAGGAAAGTTTACAGAAATGCATTATCCGATGCTGCTAGATTAGTTATATCCATTGAGATAATCCCACTTCACACTTCCAATTCATGTCAATTTTAATATGTCGTTCTCCAGCCGTATCAGTTTTAATGAAAGTAATCTCAATTTTTTTATGATTACCTGCAAATAATAGCTATTTATATATCAAGGGAGCAAAGGTTTCGATTTCCTCACGCGTGTGCAGGTTGATTAAACACACATGGGAGGAAATTAACCTTTGCTCCCAAGATATATACATATGATTTTATCCACGAACGCATATATTATGTTTCAAGCGGTCTATCTCTCGAGTCTTGATCCAAATCAATGTGTGACATGATCTAAGGATACAAAAGTGTAGTGGTAATATGGCGAAAATCAATAAGACACTTCTGACACATTAAATTTGTGCATTTTATTTGAAGTTTTGATTGAGTAAGTTTGTTGAAGAAGTGTATAAATAGATCATTATTGCAGTTCGCAAAGGAAATTGTTATTTGTTGATGGAGACCCTGATTAGGTACTTGGGAAGCACAGATCTCATATGTATATCTCTACTAAGGAAGCAAGCTGAAGCCAATTTATTTCACCTTAAACGGAAGGTTTTTTTTTTTTTCATCGCTTGGAGCGCACGAAAGGGAATCCCTATAATGTGTCCTCATAAATGAGGAGACAAACGCTTACTTTCGATGCAATGAGTAGATAGAGTAGGTTTGAGATTCCTTCCCAAATGATGGATTCTCAAGATGAAATATTATGAACAGATAAAGTGTCAATATTTCTTGACATTTCATCAATATTTTTGAATAATAGTAATATACAGAATATTTGTTGTGTGTTACTATTATGGTATTATCCATGTTGTCCACTGAAAGAATATCGTCGTCATTGATATAATATTATAGTAGGTTCAATGAGTCTTTGTATAGGAGAAATTGACACAGGCGTGAAGTTAATTCATCCATGATCCATATAACATTTTTTTCCTATTGACAAAATTGATTTCCAGTGCTCAAATCTCACAGTGATACTCATTCTAGAAATAAAACTATATTGAATTGAATCAAATATTGAACTGCTTGGAGCTATAATAATCGATGCACTTTATAGTAAATTCTTCAATAATTATAGTGAATATCACTATTTTCTCTGTGAACGTAAACGTTGTTGTACCACGTATTTCAAAAACAAAGTTTTCCAGATGCGTTTATATATATTCATAATTCCTTTTTTATTTTTCTGTGCCTGATGTGAATATCCTGTCGGGCATAGTCAGATTTCTGTGAATACATAATATATACGTACCTAACTTATATTATTATGTGACTTCGGAGTTTCTGAACTCAATTTGTACTTGGTCAGCACTGCCGCAAACCTCAAGACATCATCATGTGCGTGTGCCTCCAACTCACTCCGGTTAGTAATTAGTTTATATCCTATTATAGATAGTAGGCTTTGCTGTGGTCTGCCTCGTCTGTGACCTTGGCTCATTGCGGTTTCATTAGTTGGTGAGTGTTTGATATGGAAAATGTTGGGAAATCTCTGTCTATAAGCAAATCTGTAGTCTCATTGTATCATGTGCTATAAGAGTGTTTCATGCATGTCCTGAGTATGAAACACTCCCAGAAACTTAGGATATTTCGAAGTGCTGGAGCTTGTTTTGGGCTAAATTTTCGAACTATTCCTCCTCCTCAGGAAATTCCTGCAGGGAAGAAAAGAAATAATATTCTCGGGGGGAGGCAGTAAGTGAATTTCGCCAACTCATTTTATAATTTTCCAATTTTTGTTTTGGACAAACAACTTGCTGATATGGTCGATTTGGTAACTTTTCATTTATTTACAGTATGGAATTTTCTCATCAGTAGGAAACAGTGGGGTAGCTTGAATTAGCGGTGCCGAGGGGCAAAACTATCTATAAAAATGAAACCATTTGTAATGTAGGCACAGTTAGACTTTATAAGAAAGAAACTGCTAGTTTCACGATTTTGAGTTCGTAAACTTGTTTTTTTAATGTTCTGGTTCCCACGAAAAGGGATATCCTGTAATGTTCAGAGAACATCGTGAGAACCAAGGAGAATATGGTAGGAATTGGTGTTCTTCTTGAATTTCTGTAGGTTATATGCCTCGGGGAACATCTCCCTTGGCAATGTGTTCCAGAGCATCGCTGTTCGTTGGATGAACGAATCTTTGGGAAGAGATGTTCTACAGGTCTCCAAAGTGACCACAAAGGGGTGCGAAGCCTCAACTCGACGGGCTCGCGGGGACTGCCAAGGAAGGAACAATTGTTGACATTTCAGAAGAGCATCGTCCATGATAATATGTATAGAATAGAGCCAGATCGCCAACTTTCTCACGGTGTTCCAGAGAAGTGAGTGAGTTTGTGAGCAAGGCATCACCCACGAGACAAACTGGGAACAGTATTCCAGGACAGGTCGGATCTGTGCCTTATAGAGCATAAGCAGCTGACTGGAAGTGAAATAGATCCTGGCTCGAAACAGAAAACCAAGTTTTTGGGATGCACTTTGAGCAGCTGATCTCACGTGATTTTTCCTAGAAAGGTTATTGCTGATAGTAGTATACCAAGCATCGAAATGGATGTCTTCAAAGGTATGGTTACTCCTGACAAGCTTATGTTGGGCACAGTGAGATCGGCTTTCCTAGAGAAAAGGCATGCTTGTGTTCTGTTTGCATTGAAATTTATCAAGTTATTGGATCTCCATTAGAGAATTGTTGCCAAGCCCATATTTATGTTGTCAACATTTCTCCCTCGTTCGTTTCTGATTTGCCTGGCAGGTATTGGAGCCCTGGAAGAGAAGGCGGTATGGAGGGTACTATCACCCGCGAAGCTGTGTGTACTGGACATGAAGTTGCTTCCAACAAATCGTTGATATGGACTGTTTATGCAATGATCTTACAGCAGTTGGAGACCACTTATATGATTGTTTAGACTAGATTTTTGAAAGGAACGCATTTGATATTTCGAAGAATATCACTTGGACCGAACTTGGCCATTATGGGAAGAGAACTGAAGAGACATGAAGCAGGACATTCATTACCGGGATGGTAGAGTAGGACCAGCCACGGATTGCTTTCGATCTTTCCTCAATTCGGATTTGAATACGCTCCCTATCAAAGTAGCATGAACACTTGTAGTGATTGGTGTTGGTATCCTATTTTATTAGTTGCCATGTGATGCAACTATCAAGTCTGATCGCCAGCGGTGGTTTGATTACAATATAATTTCCATAGGTCTCTATCAATGAGAATCCGATATCAGAAGTGGGATAGCGTATGCTCAGTGAAGGCATTGTTTCGAAAAAGTGAGAAAATAAGTTGACCGAGGACTTTTGGATTTCGGGTACGGTTATCGGCTGATGCTATTTCGGTCAGATAATCATATCAGTCCGAGGCGTCGTGCTTTTTCCAATTGCGAAAAAAAGTGATCATACCCGTTCGTGAGAATGTGTCGATTTCGTGTACAAATGGGACACCGTGTTTGAAGTTGGAACTTCCTAGTTTGAAGTAGGAAATTAGGAGATCCCTATAGTTTGTTAAACTTTCCCAAACTCAATTTGCCAAATCGCCTAAAATTGGGGGAGAAAGGGGGAGGATTCCTGCATAACTTGAAAACGGTGTTTCATGAAGTCCCTTCAATATTTCAACTCATCTGAATCGAAGTATATAATAAATAGTGACATATAATATATTCCTCGTGCACGGAAAAAAAGGAATTGTTGAATCAAGCAAAATGTAATTGAATGAAGCAAATAAAAGTGTCATATATGCACGACAAAATATAATCTTGAAATGAGTAAATCTATGTCTTGTTTCAGAACAAATTTGAAGTTTGAATCAAGTAAATATGTCTTGCATGAACTCTAGATCTTCTTCAATCAAGCACATCTATGAATTATTTATGAAGAGATATTGAATTGACTCAAACAAACATTTTATTTGATTCAAAATAACAAGATATTGATTCAATCAAATATTTAGTTGATTCAACGAAATATTTGGTTGATTCAAAGAAATATTTGGTTGATTCAATGAAATATTTAGTTGATTCAATGAAATATTTGGTTGATTCAATGAAATATTTTGTTGATTCAAGTGAAACTATATATCCATTCGACAAATTGTTTTGTTGAACCAAATTCAATATTCGGGAATTTTCTGAAATTTCACATCAATAGAATAAACAAAACTAGGAAACTAGTCGACTCCTAGTATAGATCTTTAGTCTTTACTTCTCTTTAGCTGATGGAAAACTATTTCGGATTGCTATAATCATCCTGAGTTCGACTTATCTAGCTGATATAACGAACACGAAGAATCAGGCTTCACGTATATAATGAACTCGAGGCAGGCATAGACGAGGCGAAATGATCGCCATCTAGAGGCGAAAATTCAAGTTGATGTAGAATGAACAAAATATTTCATTGATATTACATATTTCGTTGCTCTATTCAAGCAAATGATCCGTTCGAAACGAGTTCATTGATACATCGGAATAAGACAACTTGTATGTTGTTTCAAAGATATATTCTCATCAAAATGATCATTGTTTGATCAAATCAACAAAATGTTTATAGTTGAATCAACATCGACATTATTTTGTATCGACATAATTTGTTTTTGAAGAAACCATATGTTTTGTTGATGGAATTGATATTATACTGTTGATTCAATTAGACTACATTCTTGATTTGAACAAGCTGCTTCCATGGAATAATCATGTATCTGGTTGATTCAACAAAAAATTGCTCAGTCCAACAAAAATAACTCAAGCATAAATAATTTGTTGATGCAACAAATCCTTTTTTTCCGTGTGTGTTCGATTCCCCATGAGAGGAAAACAAAAGTGTATCAGCAAAAGTTATTGCAATTCAGAAGCTCTATAATACAGGGTGTTGTGTTATCGAAATAGCTACATACCCTCAACACAGCAATATGCTTTGGTAAAAAAAACATTTTCAAAATATTCGATTACATATTCCTAAGTGTTCAAATTAATAAATCGTCTATTATTCCTATCCTATACAATATAGGAGCAATATGTTTCTTTGAGATATAACATCAATATCATTTCCGTATTCTGTTAAAAGCTGTCATTTAAATAATTCCGAAATAATCACAATGTGCTTGAGTGAAGGGTAAACTAAATCCAAGTTGGCCTTCTTTTCCTACTATAACTGGTGGATTTAAATTTGCCGTCTTATAGCAATATGTTATTCTTTCCTTTTCCTTAGAATTTTTTATGACGTCTACTTAGTGAGAAGCTCAGGAATTCTATTGATGTCGACAGTTGACCATTGTAATCTCTACTTAACCATTGCCTTGATAATTTTTGCGAATTACTCACAAATGATTCCAGAAATCTAAAGCACATACTTTTATCGACGGTTATCACCTAAAAAAATGAACATATTATATTCGTAATCTCCTCTCATCATTTTGGTCTATTTATGCTTAGATCACGATTGTTGATCTTTCTGATAAAACCGTTTACGTAATACATTTTTTCGTCTGACACTATATTTTTTTGTCTACCGAACGTATATACATGCAACAACTATATGGTAATCTTTGCAGCAAATATTTATACAGTGATGTTAATGTAATAACAACTGAAACATGTTAGCATGGCAGATATTTATCAAAATACTTATTTGTTAGAAAAGAGACAGTTATATTGAGCTATTTCTCCAAATGATTTTTGAAATTTTCTTCCGTATTATTCGGGGCACTCTGTTTTTTTTCTGCTCTAGTATGATTGTCAATCATTCAATCCAGCCACTAGAACATTTTGTTAATCAAAATTGATGTTGACGAAACTCCATCTATCATTTTTGGATATTCTGAATTGAGAAAACCCAATCACCAATTTGCGATTAGAGGTCTATACAAAATAAATAACAAGTTTCCATCGTTCAAGTTTGAAACCATTGATTGGGTGTGAAATTATTAATATGGAATATTCTCTGATATAATTATCATCAACACGAAAAACATGTATGTATATATATATATATATTTCCAAGAATATATGAAGAAATACATTGAGAATTCGCATTCTATTTATGTGATGGAAATATTAATTCCTTCTCGGTATATTCAACATCAGAAAACAACTAATTTCCTAGCTATATATGCCACGACGAACGATGGGAATTTGAAAATAAAATCTTCTGAACTTGAGGATTTGCATTCTTCTTCAGATAAACATATGCATGTAGCATGTACATAATATAATTCTGAATAATGAACAAATGACAATTACTTTCCTGGCTATTTGCCACGTTGAACATTGAATTTTATCTGTTGAACATCCAAAATGAGAACATGAAAATAAAAATCCTCTGAAAGTGAGAATTGACATTCTCCTTCTAATCGGATGAATAATAATATATGATATATAATGATATAAAATTATAACTTACCAATATATTCAGTACTGAGTAGATTCGGGAGTAGATAGGTTACCGGAATGTCCAAATGTTAGTGGAATTTTATATTTCAATAGTTCATATCCTTTTCCTTCAAACATTTGCCATATAAGGTTTCACTGAATGTATATCGAATAATTTTTTCTCTTAGTTCTCTGATTGAAAATTATAAGCGAAGTGACATTTTGGATAAAATCATAAATGATCTCATACTTTGCACAACGAAAAATGCATTTCTTACGTCTAGCAAAATTTGAGGAAGGAAATAGAGTATATTTGAAAATATATTGTGCTTTCGGACTCAGCAGACTTCGCACAACCAAAAATGCATTGCTTAGATTATGAATGTGAAATGTTATTGAATACAGTACATTGGATAATTTTCAATGATATTCCGATGAATTGACAGTTTAACAGTTTTCAGTGTGACACTGAGAACTGTCGAACTATATAAGCAGCACAACTTCCAAAGAGGAATATTTTACATTTTCATGTTGAGAACGGGAGCAGATTCGGTCCCTACACGTCCAAAGATAAAAATGAGGAGAGAAAATCCCAAAAAATCAAGTATACCACCTCCTCGGTTAATCTACACTCAGTATTTGAGTATATTTGATTGGGTTCAATCAAGTGAGACATGCCATTTAACAACAATTTTATCTTGTTAGTAAAACTCAAACGCAACTGAGCTATAGTACTGTGACCTGTATCGGAAGTTGATGAAGCAAGTATCATTTGGGCTCCTTGGAAAGGATAGAGTTGTTGTAAAGTGGCAAAAAGGCAATGATATATCTGCTTCGAAAAGTTTGTTTTAATATTTTGCTGAAATAATATTTTTTCTTATTCTGCTATGAAGTACAGCTTCATCCAACAAGTCTCCAGCTTCAGCAAAAATAAAACATTTCTGCAATTGACAGGCTCAGCTGAACTTTTCATCAATGGTACCAGCGAATTGATTTGCTGTCTCAAAGAAATTCTTGGTAGTCGGTCATCATCCATACTGAAGACTTTTTACAACCAGTTCAATAACATTTTGAAGACATTATAGGCATATTTCACTCTGCCCGGAGAATTAGTATGAACAAGCAGTATTATTTTGAAGAACATCACTTGGACTCTTTCTAAGATGTCTAAGTATCTCAATCCCCAAACAGGCAAACAGTTCGATATAAAGTACTCTGCGAGAGATTCAAATAATTTTACGCGAGGGAACCACGTATCAATCTTGGCTTTACACATGATTGGGATGATTGCACCTACGGCTTGTTTTGGTTTATATTTATTCACCACCGAAAAGGGTTCATTATTGAAATGAAATCCGTACCCGGTTGGTTGAAAACATCCCCTTGAAAAGGACATTATTTTAGTTTTTGCAGTGTTGACAGAGAGGTCAAGTAGAGATGTATACAATTCCAAAATTCTAAGTTTCTTTGCGACGTCTATCTCTATAATAGGTGTTAACATCAATCGAGCTATAGAAACCCAGATAATCTCAAAAAAAATGTGACTCATGACCTTCAACAACTTACGACGTAGACACGAGATTTCATTCTCTCTCCTTTTTGTTTTCAAATGACTGGATGAGTATGAAGAGGTGCAGATACTTCCATGCGGAAAAAAATTGTCTGAGAGGTGTTAAATGAAATGATGTCATCCATAGATCAGCTGCGGTCACCGAAGATTCCGAAGAATATCCATCATCATTGTTTCTGTGCCACTATTTCGTCTAGGCAAGTAATCACTCTCAAATCGGTAGCGCTGGCTGTCGCCGTTCATCCCCTAGTCCCCACCCCAAGTAACTTTAACTTTCGCTCTCGAGCATCCCTCCGTCGCGACTATGTCTCCCCGCCCCCCCCACCCGCCCCTACCGCCGCCGCTACCACCCCTAGGCGTCTGGACGCACGGTAATAGAGCGTCCCCTAACAGAAGCGACTACAGACAGGACGCATCGAATGAACCAGACTCGGGCTAAATTAAAAATCTAATGTAATTTCTTTATATCTTTAGGAGCCCTCAATAGGAAATTTCTATGATGTTCGAAGAACATCATGCGTATCTAGGGAGGATAGGGAGAGGAGGTAAGTATTGGAATTGTTTTGGAACTTTTGGAGGTTATAAGTTCTTATGAATACTTCTACTGGCAAAGAATTCCAAAGCTGCGCCGTTCTATATACGAACGAGTTCTGGTAGAGTGTTGTTCGTCATATTTCAAGGCTGACAACGAAAGAATGTGCTGACTGATGGGCCTGTCGAGTTCATCTGTCTGATATTGCTATCGATGGAATGATAGCAGAGATTCCTGAAAAACATGTTCCGTGGTAGTATCTATAGAAAAGTAGAAGGTTGCCGACTTTTCTACGGTGTTCTAATGAGGTCAACGTACTAGTGAATGTGGCATCACCCACTAGACGAATATGGCACTTCTCTGGATGGAATCTGAGAGCATCACCGTATCATTGGATCCTGAACCCCATTATGTGAGAACAGTATTCTAAAACTGGCCGTATCTCTGCTTTGTAGATCAAAAGGAGCTGTTGAGGATCAAAGTTTAAATGAATAAAACTCCGAGTTTTTGCGAAGTAGCTCTCGCGATGGATCGGACATGATTCTTTCATGAAAGAGTATTGCTGATGGAAAAACCATGCATAGATATAGTGGTTTTGGTGGGAATGGTGGTACCAGACATTGTTATATCAGGCATACCTAGATAAAATACAGACTAAATGTTCATTTTCTTCAGAATTTTAAAGCAAAACATAACAAAAAATGCATGATTTTCGCTAAACAAATTGAAACTATTGATTGACAAAAAAAATAATAATAAATACCTTATGCAACTCATTACTCATCGAGCTTTTTCATTATGTACTTCCATAATAATAATGATAATAATAATTTATTCACTGTGCACGAATGTTAACAATGAAGTTCAAATACAATTGGAACGTGAATAAATGGTTGAATCTACGGGGGATATGAATATCATATGATACCAATTTACCTGAGTGTAGAGTGAAAAAGATATAGAATAAGAGATGAAATATTCGACAATCTACCTATATATTAATAAAAATATATATTATCCGAGATAATCTGAAAATAGTACCCTATAGCATAACCTCAATCATACTATTTTCGGTCCCAAATATTTATAACAGCTCTAACCATTCGATTTATTCATGAGAGCAGTAATCTCTGATGAGAGGAAATATACATTTATTTTTGTGATGGTGGGTATATATTAGGAGTTCATTCTTGTGCAAGTCTTGTGTTAGTCCTAATTTCATAAAATAAAGTTTTCTTATATCGCAAACCTGTGCCTCTTCGTATAGCGCTTGACTTGGAAAACGGTTACTTTTGCACAGTATTTGTTCAAAAAATCGCTTTTGGATAATTTCTAGCGGCTTCAGTCTGCCATAGTCTAGATGTGATTCAACTGAACTATTGTAAAGTATTTTACTCTATCTAATGTCATGTATATTTGGAACCTGTTTGAATCTATACAGAACACAACGTAATATTTTGATGAGATAGTTGATGTGCACGTTCCATCTTAGGTGACTATCTATCATTATAACTATAGGTACTTATTCAACGCTTTTTGGTGGCAGTATTTCGAGATCTTCTTCCAGTGATATTTTATCGAAAGTTGGGAGGTTTGTAGATATAAGCTACAAAATGGCAGATAAAAAGTTTTCCTGAAATTTATTGATAATAGTCAAAACCATTTTTTTATGTTAAAATCAGTTTCAACTCTTTTTTCAAGTCATCATTTTGATAAAAATATATTTTTGAAACAACATACAAGTTTTCTTATTCCGATGTAGCAATGAATTCGGTTCGAACGGATCATTTGTTTGAATAGAGCAACAAAAGATGTATTATCAATGAAATATTTCGTTCATTCTACATCAAGTTTATTTTCGCCTCTAGATGGCGATTTTTTCGCCTCGTCTATGCCTGCAGCCTCGAATTCATTATATACTGTTTAAATATCATAGTTAAAGTTATAATGAATCTTAGTTTGGTTTGACAAATTTTCAAAAATTATTTTTGTTATTTGTTGTTTATACCACAAAAATATTATCTAAATCAACTAATATTTTTAGTTGACGTCGAATTTGTTCATGTACAATTTTTCCTCAATTGTTTTGATGAGCACCTTATCATTAAGTGTACCATAATTGTAGTTTGATTCAACAATTATAATGATGATGTTGATTAAACACTTTTTCTTCTCAATTCAACCCATACAGTTTATTTAAGTGTATGTGAAAATTGATGCATTTAGTGTTTTAAGTGTATTTAGTGTAGTGTTTTGGTAGGTGATAGGAAGACACCATGCAATATTAATATAATCAATTACCGATATACAAGTCGAATCTTAATATAATCAATTACCGATATACAAGTCGAATCCTTCGAAATATTAGATGGTGCTGTCAATTTCCCTGCAAAATTGACAATTTTCTTGATTGATTCCTGGGAAGGTTAATATCAGTAATATTACAAAATATTTTTTCGCTTATTATTCAAACCTAGAACACATTGATAAATTGAATGAACATGAATAATTAATGTGATAACAGAGGTCAAAAAAGAAACATCGTAAGTTGATACAAGTATTGGAATTTAATGGACTTTCACCCGGAAGTGTATGTCTGTCTGTCTGGTTAAATCGTTCGTATTCTATGATTTTAGTTCCAATTTGTCTATAGGAAGAACGTCAGAAGAGTGATTGGAATCTAATTAAATAGCGATATCAATTGCTAATCTACATATCAAAGCTGATTAGAACTGATTAAACTGTAGTGTTTCTTGCGAGTTATCCTTATTAACTGATACGACCAAAGATGCATTTCGCCTATGGCCGGCAAACATCTATTAGTAATTCAAAATGAATGATCATTTCACAGTATACCTAATTTAAAAGGAATTATATTTATGCGCCTCAACCAAATCCTGTTGTCTAATTGTCGTGATTGTTCATGAGCCTCTTTATAGAGTTTTAATTTGACTCGATAGGGTATAGATGTGAAATTGAGTACATTATGAGATACATAAATACATTACGATGAAAATAGACAAATATTTACAAACTGAAATTCGGGACTTTCGCCCCTACATATATATGGCAATTTTCTCCCTAACCTACAACTTGAATTCAATGTCTTTCGTTTCTTCAATAATCAACATCAATGTCCTTTACATCTAGTAGTAATTCCGGTGATACGTTGTTTGTCAACAAACTTTCAGGGAATAATTGGACGTATGAAACTTGCTATAAATCCTTGAATATATCCTGAATGAGCATAATAACGAACCTGCGAAATGGGGTCAATTCAATCCAGGGAAGTTATTTATGAAATTTCATTTCCGTGTTTCTTGACAAACAATTCGAGAATGGAAATTGATGCCTGAAATAATGTTTGCACTAACACATCCAAGTATAAGCACTAAGATTGATGGTTATGATTATTTTTAATAAGGTGATCAAACGCGACCTATTGAACTATCCTCTTGTTGACACACAATGACAATTTTTATGATTCATTGATTGATTATTCGCGGGAACCAATATTACCAAGTGGCGCTAGGTTTTCGTCGTTCCATGTCAAAGCCACGTCAAAACTGGGGGAAAACAAACTCAATCCTCACTCAATCCCATTAGTGCATTAGCTGATAAGAGTGATAAGTTTTTGAATTTCTTAACATTAATTGTCAATATTCGATCGAAAACGCTAATAATGCCTGTTTTAGATGTTCTTTTGGTAGATATTGTGCTCTATTCACAAAACTAATAAAAATTTGATGATGTAAAAAAATTAACCAACTCAACCATCATCACTTCCAACAGTGCAAACACTTTATGTCATTGACAAGTTTGACTACAGCTACAGCAAGCTGAATGCAATGTAGTCTATGCACTTTATCCATAGACAACAGTTTGTTTTCCCCCAGTTTGAAGTTCGTATTATGTAACCTAGATGTTGCCCACTTCGTGAATCTCGCGAATTGAAGTGAATGTCTGTTGATATCAGAAGTACAACTCTAATAATGTCAGAAAATCAAGAACTGGAACAATTTGATTACTATGGTCGCATTATTCTACCATAGATTATCTTTCGATTCTACTGATTTTATATATGGTGCCAACCAGGCGCCATATTGATTCTAACCTTACTTGGAAGCAATTTGACAGCGTCGAAGACTACTTAATCAACTGTTAAAAAGCAAATATTCATTCGTACACCACACATAATAATTTGTCTAAATCTCGGAGATATAGTGTCGGATGGAGTCAAAATACAATTTACTCCAGAAGAATGGAAGCGATGTTTTTAAAAGATCCAATTTCTCGTTGAGAAGGAAAAGATTGGATGCGAAAAGGGAAACGACAATAACAAGAATTCCGGTTTCTCTGGATGTGAGGACTAAGGAATCATGAATTTTTCGAGAGGCTGAGGCTGATATTCAACTCTAAAATTGCGAAGAGAGTAAACAAAATCCGCTGTAGAACAGAGGAAAATATTCGGCGGAATCTTTTTCATGCATCTCTGAGGACATTCCATTCTATAATCCCTGTTGTCTGATAATACCGGGTGATTATTTTTACTATAAGGAAAGATTTTTCCACAGGAAATAATATCATTCTTCGCGAATACATATTTTCAAGATGCTCAGATACATCTGAGTATTCTCTCTTTGTCTTGTTGGCCACATCGAATTGTTTATTTGCAGACATTGAATAAAATGGGGTTGTACACTAATTGAATATGCCCAAACAATTGATTTACAGATCATGGAACATTTTTTCTTGTTTAATTGCACTGATATTAACTATACTATTTGTATGTCTATATATACTTCCTTCAATTCCATGTGAGTACTCAGTAATTCTTGCATCTATATCCTAAATCAACACCGATTCTTCTAGAACTATGATAATTTCTATTGGCACCACACCAATTTGAGTAACCATGGACTTCTTCCAGAGATTAAGAATTGAAATGAAAAATCAGAAACTCATACTGAAATTATATCTCACAATACAGCAGATAAAAATGGCATATCGTATCATTTGTGAAGTGAATTCCAGATTCACTGCACGGTTTTCTTCTTTCGATGCTAGCAGGAACGTTCTGATGGAAAAGATTTGATAGCGAACTCTCAATTTTATTCCTGCAAATATGTACCAAACATACCCGCTTTCGTATTCCAATCGTCCATGCCTGATAATTGCGAAACAAACATCGAGAACAAATAATGAATGAATCACAAAATTTATTATTTGTAACGAGACAAGAAGACAATTTTTTTCATACAAAAGAGTCACAATTGCACGGAAAAAAATCATCTGGTTAGTATAGGCACAACCAGATATCTTGTGACACTAACCATTTTTTATTGTTACTGTAGCCAGATTATCGTTATAGTTACCATCTGATATGGTGACAGCAACAATGTGTATCTGGTTGTGCCTATATTAACCAGAATATTGTCACAGTAACAAATTTTTTTTACCGTGTGCCTCCTAGGAAAATATATAGGAATACATATATACGTCATGTCCAATTGTCTTCGCCAAAAATGACAATCAAATAAATTCGCACCAGAATTTATTAACTGACAAGAAATGTATTTCACTACAATTATTATCTGACATTCCATAGCACACTTTTCATAACTGAAATAATATTTGAAATCTCGTTCCTGCAGTGAGATTATTAGCCCAAAAACGTACAAAAAATACAACTTCAACGTCCTGTATATTTTTTCACAGCAATTTGTTATCTAGGCATATTTGATCCTATCGCGATATTTTGGTCCAAATAATCCTCCCTTTGTCCCAATAGTTATGACTCATCTGTATACAATCAAAGTTTTATTATGAAAGAACGTTTGGATAGAGATTTAATCTGTCTGTTCTTGACTCTCTTCTCTCTTTTGAAACAGTCAATTTGATCTATCACGAAAATTAGCATTCTCTGAATATTTGACACTCATATTATGTTCGATTCTGTACAGAATTAATGCAAGAACAAGGAATTCTCATTTTATTAGTATGGGTTCCATTTGATGTGAGAAAATTTATATAGGTATTAAATTTCATCATCCAATTAATAGCCGAAATATTAAATGGATAACCTAGTAGGTATTTCATTAATCAACACTCCTGAAACTTCCTACCAATCAAAAATGTGTACCTTGAAATGAATGTAATAATCTTCATAATCGAAACAAATAGCCCATTACTGATTGCTCGCGAATTTTACAGCGAATTCGAATCGACAGCAATGCGTCTAGATTAGAAACGAGTAGTTAACCATTTCCAATTAGAGGTAAATGTACCTACAATTACCGACAAGTTGAGTCCCTACAATTTACGATTGAAACTAAATCAAAAATTTAAGAGCACGTATAGGTTAGAGCTGCTTCGTGAGTTGAGTAATTGCCCATCAGCTCAATACCATATCAGTGGTTAGTACTAGAAAAAAAAAATGTATGCATCAGTGTTAGGCCATGAAAATATTAGAGTAATGACAAGAGCGATAAGAGCGTGGATGAGAGCGATGATTAGAGCGTATGTTGAAGTTTCGCACTACACTAGCTTTTCCAAATTTGCAATTAAGACGGTCTTACAGCATGTACAGAGTGTTTCAGAAAGGGTCACCCCCTTAGGTTAAAACATTGCAACATCAATTGGGTTTGCTCAGTAAAAAATTGTCGTAATGACATCCGTTTTGTAAAAAAAATAAAGATTTGTCCACATACTTTTTACGATTACAGTTCATACCTAGAACAATCACTTATTTATTCAGATCAATCGAGAACGATTACATATTATTCTTGTGCTGGAGTTGAATCAGTTATATAAACCGGGTATCCCAGTATACCTGTTCCTATAGATTATCTCAGCCATGTCGAAAAAAATTTAAAATTACATGATCTACTACAATTTCAATAATTTGAAATTAACCTCAAAATAGTTTTGTTTAAAACTACTCGATGAGCACCGTGTAACTAGGGTCATCTATGAGAGCTAGGTATAAAAATCAATTCATGAGATGGTCAGCTTCCAAAACACATCCATACAAAAGTTTATTTCAATGTTGCCGTTTCTTTCGACATAATCACGGAAAATGTGTAAAAAACACCTTGTGTTCCGCCATTTTTTTATCGAGCAAACCCAACTTATTTTACAATGTTCTATACCTACCCTAGCAAGACGGTCAGCTTTTTTTAAACACCATGTATAAATGATGTTATATTATTTCACCTCGATAAATAAAAGTTTTGATATCGAAGATAGATAAGACGATGAAAGTAATGAAATAAGAACACGTGTGTATAATATGTAGGTATTTACGACGCTGTGATTTTTTCAACAGGCGTGATTGATACAGTGTTTATTTCTTTGCTGTATTGTAGGTGCAGAGAACGTAATGCTAAAAAAATTAACATCAACGATAGTTCTAACGACATTATCGGGGACATACAGGGCTATTCAAATGAATTTCAAACTATGATTCTTTATTACGAACTTGGAGTTATCACAGAAAAAGGTATAATAGACATTCATATCATTGTCCTATAACCAACACTCGATGCTCAAAAGTTTTTCCAATCTTTCAATTTGGAGAGCGTTAGAATACTGCTAGTTTGTATCTTTGAAAACATATTATGACCCTACTGAAATACCAAAATATTGTTCTGGTGCTCAGAAGATTCCAAATCCGTATCTAGGAGATTACAAAATTTAAGAGCATCAACATATATTGGTAACGTCTTTCGATCGGCTGTCTCATAATCAATGGTACAAAATGCAGATTCGTTGGATGAAAATATGTTGAGTTGATTATGATCGAGATACACTGCTACTCAAATGGAATTATATTGATACTCATCAATTCATAACTCGATCGTTTCAATCAAGGAAATGTGGTCATTAGAACATATATTGGTCACGTTTATATACCGTATCGCTTGCTGACTAATGACTCAGCATGATTTGGTATAGGTAGGTTCCGAAATTTATTGCATACCTAACTAAAATAGTCTGATGGCCATCAGTATTGCCTTGACCTGAGTAAAGTGCAACTTATACTTGTTTTACGATCCTCCAAAACATTAAATCATTTGATTTCATCTAATTCGTGCTAATTTTGAATTTTTCTATAAGGTGTACCTATTATTTATTATTTACATATATTCGAGTGGAGTGCCACAAACTCACCTCAAAATAATGACCAGATCATAAAGTTGGTCATGTTAGCCAACTGAAGATAAATGGTGCAAATATACTTGATCATTTCGTCTGAATTTGGTTGGTTAGAACAGTTGAGTGAGCATACCAAATATCAAAATGATACATACGTAGCCATTTTATTATGAAGCATATCATCTGCTTCTTCAACCAACTCATTGATTTTCAAAAAAGTATATTCAAGAATGAGTGAATATTGTTTTTCGACCAATGAATAATAGTAGAATAGAATCAAATTAATTTCAAACTACTATTTCAGCTTTTTTATGTTCTGGTTCCCACGAAAAAGGGATATCCTGTTATGTTCAGAGAACATCGTGAGAACAAAGGGAAATGAGGTTGGAATTGGTGTTCTTTTCGAATTTCTGTAGGATATATGCCTCAGGGAACACCTTCCTTGGCAATGCGTTCCAGAGCCTCACTGTTCGTTGGACGAACGGGTCTTTGGAGAGAGATGTTCTGCAGGTCTCCAAAGTGACCACGAATGGGTGCGAAGCCTAAACTCGACGGCTTAATTTCGCGGGGACTGCCAAGGGAGAAACAATTGTTGATATTTTAGAAGAGCAACATCCATGAAAATATCTATAAAGTAGAGCCAGATCGCCAACTTTCCTTCGGTGTTCCAGAGAAGTGAGTGAGTTTGTGAGCGAGGCATCACTCACGAGACCAATTGCCCTTTTTTGGACAGAATCCAACAGTTTCAGGGTATGTTTGGGTGCTGCACTCCAAATATGGGAACAGTATTCCAGGACAGGTCGGATCTGTGTCTAAGAGATCATAAGCAGCTGACTGGAAGTGAAATAGCTCCTGGCCCGAAACAGAAACCAAGTTTTCGGGATGCACTTCTAGCGATTGATCTCACGTGATTTTCCCAAGAAAGGTTATTTCTGATAGTAATACCAAGCATCGTAATAGATGTCTTCAAAGGTATGGTTACTCCTGACAAGGTTATGTTGGGCACAGTGAGTACGGCTTCTCTAGAGAAAAGGAATGCTTGTGTTTTGTTTGCATTGAAGTCTACCAAGTTATTGGATCCTCATTCGAGAATCATTGCCAAGTACATATTTATGTTGTCAACATTGCCTGGCTGATATTGGAGCTCTGGAAGAGAAGGCGGTATAGAGGGTACTATCATCCGCGAAGCTGTGTACTGGACATGAGGTTACTTCAAACAAATCGTTGATATGGAGTAGAAATAGTGTTGGTGCTAGAATTGATCCTTGCGGAACACCAGCATTTTTGATAAGAGCGTCAGTTCCATAATGAGAATCCGTGTTAATCTGAACAATATCAATAATAAATCGGTAGCAGATATTTAAATCGCGTATTACAACGAGAGCAGAAAAAAAAAATACATTTTGACAGTAGCGAACCCAATCAAATATACATACAACAGATACGACGTAACAAAGTTTATAGCCTTGATGTGATAACGTTTAATTGCACACGCAGAACGAGGTATGGTATAGCATGCCATGAAAGACCCCAACAAAACAATGGAACTGCGGGGGGTCCATCTGCGGAAGTTGTATTAAACGTCTAATCGTGAGAGGACGCACAACCCTTATGCACATCGAGGAAACAAGGGGAAAACTTTGGGGAACGATAACAAATGACTATCATCGTAATCGATACGAATACAGTGTGTTACAGAGATGTACACCCCCAGTAGTTTTGTTCTTGCTTCGCCGAATATGGGTTCAGCTAGTTCAGCAAATTAACACGAAGTTTGTGTTTGTAGCTTATCTCTCGTAAATCACGAAATGAATATATTTACATGAGTACTATGTAAAATAAATGATGGATGCGAATTTTGGCGATAATTGATGAAGGAGATGAGCTGTTGTATGATCGAAGGAGCATCAGAGAATATTCTGCTTTATCACAGTATGGCGACGTTTGTACCATGTGGATATATTTTGGCATGCTTATCCAACTCTTCTGACCAAATTCAGACCCTTATGCACATCGGGGAAGCAAAAGCAAAAGAGCCAATAGTCACAAACTCTTTCTTTCCAAGCTAAAATATTACGGATACTCAGCCAATGTCATAAATCTCCTGAATTACTATTTGAACAACCGATATCAAAAGGTACATGTAGATGATAGAAGTTCATCTCTTAAAAGTGTTATATCAGGAGTACCTCAAGGCTCAATTCTTGGTCCTCTCCTATTTTTGTTATACACTGCAGATATTTTTTCTAAAAATTGAACATTGCCGGGTACAAGCATTTGCGGATGACACGCAGTTATATCATAGTATCGCATCTAATAATATCTTAGTATCCCAAAATCAAATAGATGATGACCTTGGAGTTGGAAATACTCACAATTGAAGTAGAATCCTGGCAAATGCCATGCCATGTTCTTCGGCAACATGAACCAAAGACAATATGTTGAGGATCATATGAAACTAAAGATAGGTGACCAAATACTTGAATCGGTTGACTCAGTAAAAAACTTAGGCATCACTTTCGATGGAGATTCAAAATTTAATGCACATGTGAAACAACTTGTGATTGAATCCTATGCCACTCTCAAAGTTCTCTATCCACATAAACAAAGCTTGTCCCCTGTTATACAAAGAAGCTTATTCTTTCCCAATCGCTTATCCTTTCAACCATCCATTATGGGGACTCAGTTGTCTATGGTCCCTTCTTGAATTCGGCTAATCAATTTGAAATTTCTCAAGCTCGTACCAACCTCATTGGTTGGGTATCAATGTCCGTTTTCAGGGAATATAACTAGTGCAACATCACTCATGCAGTATTGAAATCGAAAAAGCCTGTTCTTTTATTCAATACATTGACAAAGAGGTAAGAGCTCCATTCTTTCAATCTCCGAACATGTCCGAACTAACCAAAACCTTCACATCCCTCGTCATTCGTCAGTCATGTTCCATTTTCCTACTCAGCTGTATTTTTTCACAACACGAATTCTCGAAATCCACATTCAAAAAGAAACTGAAGGCAATATTCAATATGTGATAAGAAGAATTGAATTTTTATTTCAAACTATGTAGCTTTTTGTATACTACTAGTAATTTGTCCAGTCACACAATCTTTATTTTTTGTCCAGTTACTCTCATTCTCATAATGCATAATAGGTTGAGTGTACAGAGTAGCTATAGCTAAACTATTATTAATAATAACAGACTAAAAATAATTTGAAAATTTTAATTAAGTAAGACGTCAGAATATACCCTATTTTAATTGTTCAAATATGTTTTTACACTTTGTCTCATCCTGCTCTGTCAAAAGTATTCCGAATAAGAAATATGCAGTCACGTTTGGAGAAAAGAAAATAAACAGGCCGTGGTTAGCCAGCTATTTTGGTTGAATGTTTCATAAAAACATAAATCCCAAACAATTTGTGCCTGAATAGAATTTCTGTGCTATTTCGGGCGGGTATGGCATTTCAGAACTTCACTTAGGTAACTCATTGAGCAGCATTGGGTATTCATACACCAAAAGAGGTAAGCTTTCAACAATCACGATACTTCTTTCAGAAATCGCAGACGTTAATAGTAGATTGTTTTATCAGGATCAAAGGTCACTCTTTATCCGAATGAAACATGCTATATTTTCTGCAACCGGAATGCAATGCAACAACAAATCCGTGTGGTGAGAATATTCTACCTGTATTAACAGCAGGTTTATTCAATTTTCAAGAATGCTCGAATTGTAGTTTCAATACAAATGCAACCACAGAGTGACATATTTGTGTATGCACCAGGTGCTCTAATGGCAAATACCGCGCCAGTGCCAGGCATATCAACAATTATAATAGCGATTATTTATTTCTCTCCATACTCCACTGTGTTTGGCTTGATAATCAAATTAAGGTAAAAAATATCGTTGTTTGAGACAAAAAACTATTGCTGGCCGTAATTATTCAAGAACAAGTTATCCATCCCGAGAATAACAAATGAAATACATATCAAGCAAGTATGTGAATCTTGAAGGCTTCCCTGATAAAAACAAAAATACTTAACTATAATAAGGTGTATTTATATCTCCAGCATGGGTATGAAATGCCAAATCTAGAAAGTTCAACTTCAGCTCCTAGGAACTAAATGTGTTGCCTAGCAACATACCTATTTTTGTGTCAGTAATAGAAACGTCGATTCAAGAGCTAATTTTGGTATTAATATGGACGACTTCTGTGTCGGTTGCAGAAAAAAAATTTCAGACATGGCAACGTCAGGTTGGAGGCAATTTCTGGAGCATATAATTTGACCTGGTTAAGCGGCTATTCTAAGTTGAGCCACTAGAGGCTGTTGTGGTTTCAGTGGTTAGTCCAGCTGGAATTGAGGGTTAGGTTAGGTTAGGTTAGGTTAGGTTAGGTTGTAATATCGATGTAATATCACAACATGGGGAAAGTTCCCTTTCGGATTTCCCAGTCCAGTGAGAAAAAACTTTTCTGTGGATAAGTTGAATGAGCAAGTACCTGAAGCATTTCTTACTCGAAACAGAAAGGTCACCGGTGGAAAAAGTGTTCAATCCATCCATATCAGTATAGTTTCAGAGACTTGTTTAGGCAATTCAAACATCAATTGATTGAAATAATATCTGTGAGACAAGAGCAATATTCTTTTTACCTTGTTACATTCTCTCTACTGAGATCAATTGAGTTAGAGGGAGGTGAGACGAATCTGAGTTGTCGATTGAATAGAAAGAACACGTTTCTATCTGTCAGGAAGGGCAAGGGAAGAAAACATAACCCAACATGAATCAACCAAAATGTAAAATGGCTGAGGAAATTGATGATGAGCATGGAAATATTATTGTAGTGAGGATTCAGAGGATTCAACCTGTGGACTGAAACTTAAAATTGAGCTTTCAAGTCAAAATGAAAATATAAACTCACAATGTTCAGCACAGAACCACAGAATTACTAGAATCAATCCAGTCTCACCTTTTTCTCACTACAACACCACATGAATAATCTCAATACGTTTTTAGGACAACTCACATCAAACTGAGATGAATGAAACATGTAATACAACTGAGCTATTGAGCTGCACTGAGAATCTTGGTTAATCTCAGTCAAAGTTGGTAAAAAGAATATTACTATTATGTTGCATAAAACACTTTGTTACAGTTGAGAGATCACCATTCCTATCTCATCAGCTTAGGTACACGTCACCGTAGATTTATATGAAAAAATAATTTTCAGTCGTCTGTCAAATGTTTTGGCCCTGAGATACGATACCAGAAGCTGCATCGAATGCTGTTGACGATCATATTTCTCTTGTCATTGTAGAGATAGCAATGATGCAATATTTTCGAGAGATGATAAATTCAAAAATAGCCAATTCAGTTCTTAAACCCGAAAAAATATTTTTTCTATACAGATATCCAATGCATTGAAATGTTTGAATATGAACGGAATTTGTCAGACCAAACGGTATCAAAGAATTCGAATTGACCATTTAAAATAGAAATGCTGTATTTCGGTTATTAACTCTGTAGAATTGGTGTGGCACTAAACACGGTTTGGCTAGACCATTTATGTTGCAACTTTTACTCCCACCAATGTTTCAGCTTTTTTCATTGAATTGAACTTGAATGATTTTATTTATGCAAATTGTTCCCTATTTGTGTGCCAATCTCAATTTATATTCATAAACGGGTTCATTCCCTGTTTTATGTCATACGGATTCCGGTAATAATCAAGGTCAACAAAGTTATCTGTAATCACGTTCTAATCATCAGTTAAAGCAGAGCACAGCTTAGAGAATAAAAAGCACTTGTGAGCATTCGGAATAAAGATAGTGACAAATTCAATCTTTTCCATCAGACAAAACACTGAGAGGAAAATGCAGGATATTCAAAATTCATGCTGCAGACCATGAAGCAAAGACGCTGTTGAAAGTTATTGATTGATCCTGGGAATGAATTCAAAAGAGGTTTTCACTTTCATTTTTCCCTTTTTTTCATCAGCCTAGGAGTGCTTCCTTGGCTGACACCATTATGTGGTGTTTTAATACCGAATTTTTTCATGTCATCATTTTGAATAAAGATTCTTGAAGAGAGAGAATAGCCAAGTGTATTCAAGGGTTCCAGGCAAGCTACGGTTAGAGCAAAGTCTTCACCAAACAATTCGTAATTGTTTCCTTTCTCGGCCACCTTTTCGGCTGGGTCATCGCAGTTGGCTGGCGATACCGTGTATTGTCAGACGAAAGAACGGTGCAAGGTTGTTCGACGCAAGGCTGTCGTACTTCTGGTCGTACTGCTCCGCGTGGTAAACACCAGACACCCGAAATACGAGACATGGGCGGCGGTACAAAAGGAAGTTGCTAGGAAATTCCATAGAAATATTCGAGGACATAATAATATTATAAGGTTCATTCGGGTTCCAATTCCAGAATCGTTCTCGAACTGCGTATAACTAACCAACACTATTTCTACTCCATATCAACGATTTGTTGGAAGCAACTTCATGTCCAGTACACAGCTTCGCGGATGATAGTACCCTCCATACCGCCTCCTCTTCCAGGGCTCCAATACCAGCCAGGCAAATCAGAAAAGAACGAGGGAGAAATGTTGACAACATAAATATGGACTTGGCAACAATTCTCGAATGGGGATCCAATAACTTGGTAAATTTCAATGCAAGCAAAACACAAGCATGCCTTTCCTCTAGAAAAGCCGATCTCACTGTGCCAAACATTAGCATGTCAGGAGAAACCATACCTTTGAAGACATCCTATCAGCAATAACCTTTCTTGGGAAAATCACCTAAGATCAATTGCTAAAAGTGCATCCCAAAAACTTGGTTTTCTGTTTCGGGCCAGTTGCTATTTCCCTCCAGTCAGCTGCTTATGATCTAATAAGGCACAGATCCGACCTGTCCTGGAATACTGTTCTCATATTTGGAGTGCAGCACCCAAACACACCTTGAAACTGTTGGATTCTGTCCAAAAAAAGGGGAGAATCTTCCCTTCTTTGGTAATTATCTGAAGAGCTAAGGGCTTCTTTAGTTTCCTTGTTTCATAGTGTTCATTTCCAATATGTTTCACGTCATTCCAGTACCAATAATTGGCTGGGAGGAGGATTTTACCGGATTTCACATGACTGTGACTAAGACAAAAACGATAAAAGCATTTGCTGATAGGGAAAAGGAGAAATTTCCATCGATATGACGTAGGGATATGGCGGTTGCAGTTTTTACCGGTTGACTCTTATAAGGGGAAAGTACCACCACATTCTTCTGTCGTTTTTACTACGCCATTGGCAGACAGAAAGAGCAACTTGAGTGATACGGTATAGAATATCAGTGGTCCGGGCCGACGGTACGACCTCATTACAGGTTACCAACCGTCTGACGATGATTGCTCCAGTGTTGCCTGACGATTTGATATGCTCAAATTTCCCTCTGGAATACACACAAGATTTTAGTCAAATTTCAAAGGTCCCATTAGGGCTAGTTGTTGACGTGCAAACGTCCCCCACCAGTACCAGTTAGTCAAATTTCTACTTTTGTAGACATCTCAGCTATGGTATTTCAATTACTATGATCAAACTTTCGACACCTTACACTTCCAATAACTTTCTTTGTTGTTGAAAACATTTAGATGAATTCATCAACATTCTTATGATACTTCTACTACCATAACGTATGATCTTGTTGTCAATGGTATTAGTTGTCAAGTTGCAAGCTTCAATTATTGAAAGAACTGAAATGCCCCTCGAAAATAGTAATAACGAAGCGATCTGAAATGCCTAGATATCTTTTGTTAAATAATATTCTTCCTGTTGCATTTTTCTTGAAATCGTCCAACCGACAAAAAACAATAGTGTAATGTGAAATTAACAATAATTGCGATGATTTTAATACATGGAATCTGGAATTCCTTCACACTACTGTTAAAACATTATTATTTGAATGCTTTTTCATCAATTTATGTTCAAGATTTGTTGACACCTTCCTCAATTTCAATAACAGTTGGAGTCTGGGTATAAACATTATCTTGATACTCATGACTTTATCTCATTCGGGAAATAATCGTATATATTCCTTATATTATCGTTGGTGGAGGTGATGAAATTAGAAGAAAGTAATTTCATTAGGTTCACAGATCGAACTGTGCAGTTTGTCCAGTGCGTTTCAACCAATTGTCAGTTTTTATGAAATCACCTACCATTTAGGTAGGTGCATACGCACAAAGTGTTTTTAAATGAAACCCTACACTCGATGGATTAACATACTTTTCATTTCAATCTCGAGATGAGTCCTTTGTTTGCTAGTTGTAGAGGTCGACTTCGAATATCGAATTCAAAAGAGTTTCATGCCAACTGTTGGGACAGAGAAAAACAATTCCGAGGTAATAAAAAATATTGTTGGCAGAATACTGTTACTAGTTACTGGTATAATTCGATATAATATTTCCTCTTTCACTTACAGGACAAGTTTCGTGTATATTCATAAATCAGAGTCCATCCGAGATACAAAGAACTATGGCTAAGGATAATGAAATTTTTTTTGTAATAGTTAAAATGTGAGTTAGGTAATGACAATATGTAATGTTCTCATACAATGGAGAATGTTTGTTTTTTCGATCAAAACCCATTCCACATGCAATTTTCGAACCAGCAGTGAATATTGAAAACAAAATATTGTTAGAAATCCACTGGGATGTAGTACGTACAACAATTACAATGTTAGTTATGAGGTGACTATATCACCAGAATACAAGTCAGAATGCAATAAGTTGATGTTGATGATAAGATGATAAAGCTGATATATCATACAGATAATGCCTAACATCGCTGAGCTATTTGATGATAGTAATATGATATCAGCTATTAACTCTATAATGAGAATCTTGCTGAGAACACAAGAGGGTATAGTGGAGCTATGAATTCATTATTGATCATATCAAGAATGTTAATGATGATTTGGTTGACTACAAAAATGCTTTTGATAATTCAACTAAGAAATTGTTGTAGACCTACTTGGAATCATCAACTACTTTCCAACAGTGCATCTCAGTTGCATCAAACGAAGAGCTTTCATTGAGATAACAATAATTAAAACACTGGGGCCCTACCTTTCAACGTGTGATCCCAAACACTTTCATGGACCATCATAAAAATGTATGCAGTCGGGGATTTGAACCCCTGACCAGCAAGTCATTGTGACTAGAATACTAACGCTTTCACCATGCGGCTACCTGGCGAGAAAGAGAACTGTCAAAAATAAATTGTACAACCAAAATATTAGCTTCACTTGCTCAGGTACTATAGATTGCCTTCGTGTGTCACTTTTATAAGTGAAATGAGTGATTTCGTATAACTATATTTTGATTATCTTAGCTTGAAAGTTGACACCCATGCTGCCATTCTCACTTTCCTATCAAACTTGTAACAGGGACTTCTGCTGTAATACTTGTTGATGTCAAGGAATAATATGTAACTTAAGACCGGTGAATGTGTATGTGTGTATGAATAGACTAAAAAGATAACTGCCAATTTCATCATTTCTCAAAACAAATTACCCCTCCGGCATATTGTAAAAAATTCCCAAGAGGGGAGAATAACGAATCCATCTGACAACACTGGATTGTTTGCTTCGCTTTCTGTAGAGAACAGGGACGGCTCTGGGTGCCTGAAGCTGAATGATAACACGAATAAACTACATAAATATATTCTAGTGGCCGTTGGAAATGAAGATTCAATAGGTTCTCCTCTCAGGATAACATCAGCAACATAAATTATCAGAAGTGATATCACAAGAGAGTGAGAATAAATTGAAAATAATTTGACAGACTTTTTGCCGGGCAATAGACACGGGCAATAGCCCAATGACAACAAGTTCGAGAAAAAGATCTGGAGAATTCTGTCTGTAGGTTAATCGAGGAGGTGGTACATTCATTATTCCAAATTTTTTGGGATTTTCTCTCCTCGTTTCTATAAAATAAAAATAAGAATATTATTTCAATATACTTGTAGTAAGGACAAATCAGATGATTTGCCCCAAAATGTCACTGCGTTTAAAGAATTTTCCTATCAGAGAGCCTAAAAGAAAAATTCACCAGCTTGTCAGTGACAATTTGTATTGAAAAAATTTTTGGAGAAGGGAAATAAAGGTATATAGAAAAATATCAAATTTTCACTTATCTTTGGACGTTTCGGGACCGGTTCTGCTCCCGTGTTCAACATGAAAAGAGATTATTTCAATAGCGAAGTCGTATAATGTCTTGAAGCTTTTCAGTTTTCAATGACAATTGGTGACGTTGGCAATCAAATGAGTTACAGGATGTTTTCATTAGACAGAACATGGTATTCACTACTAAAATCTGAACATGAAAATGGTAAATTCAAGATCAATTAATGAAAACATCCTGTAACTCATTTGATTGCCAACGTCACCAATTGTCATTGAAAACTGAAAAGCTTCAAGACATTATACGACTTCGCTATTGAAATAATCTCTTTTCATGTTGAAAACGGGAGCAGAACCGGTCCCGAAACGTCCAAAGATAAGTGAAAATATGATATTTTTCTATATACCTTTATTTCCCTTCTCCAAAAATTTTTTCAATACAAATTGTCACTGACAAGTTGGTGAATTTTTCTTTTAGGCTCTCTGATAGGAAAATTCTTTAAACGCAGTGACATTTTGGGGCAAATCATCTGATTTGTCCTTACTACACGTATATTGAAATAATATTCATATTTTTATTTTATAGAAACGAGGAGAGAAAATCCCAAAAAATTTGGAATAATGAATCTGGAGAATTATTTTCCAATTTATCGAACTCTCGAGTGGTTTTCGATTGATTATTTTTTGTTTTTACAATCATATATTCTGGCATACTGATGACAGACATCGACACAGTGTAGTCAAATCTGACGTAATCAGTAATATTTTCCCGGCAATAATCTAGGTAGATTATTCTCACTATAATATTGTTTTGATTGGCTAAAACGTTAAAAAAGTGAAAGGTCGCCGACCATTCTACGATGTTCTAATGATGTCAAAGTGTTAGTGAGTGTGGCATCACCAACCAGGCGAATGGCTTGGTGCTCAGTAATGCTCGCGGGATCACTACAGTAATGCTCGGGTGCACTTTTTGGGATCACTAAGCACTAAGCCTTTACGTACAATGATCGAAGCACTAAGCACTGGTTCCAAATAGTGATTACACGCACAGTACTCTAAGTGATTCACCGACCACTAAGCAAGATGCTTTGCAACGTGCGAATTTGAGGAATTACTTGCAAATTCATTTCAAAATCCTTGCATTTCACTGGCAAAATTTCGAAAATCCTGACAAAATCCTTGCAAATATTCTTCCACAGAATTGCACGTGATATCTAGCATCCAGAAGCCTAAGGGTATAAAAGTAAAAGGATGGAATTTTTCTCAGTGAAATCCTTATTTTTCCAAGGGGTATATTCCACTCAAAATGAACTGATTGTATCATTATTTGAATAATTACCGAACTGAGCAACCAATTTCTCGTCATATCGATGTTTAATTTCTCGCAATAAAGATCTTATATTATAACTAAACACTGTACATCTTTGCTCACTTCTCAGGCAGCGGCAGCAGGAAAGCCTAAATTTTTGATTTGTCGTTTTTCATTGTCAATGTCGATGACAAATGTCATCAGTGCCAAGTCAAGCTTCGATCCATTAGTCAAGTGTCAAGCACAAAAATGAGAATAATGACGAATAAGCAAATACCACAGAAGATCAAAGCACAGAACACACAAAAACGAATAAAGTACGGAACACGACTAACATGCTAAGCAAAACGAGGTCATGGTCATTCACTCAAATCCTTGTAAAATCCTGGCAAAATGTAGAATCCTTACTGCAAAACTTTGTTTACTTGCAAAACGGCAGCACCAATGCAACAGCTTTGGACTATACCACCGTTTTCCAAGTAAAAATCACTGAAGAAATTCGTTGTTAATCATCCATTATCCGGTTCTCAAACCTCTGCTGTGAGTGTCGATGACGACATGAAATGTTGTCATTAACGTCGCTGCTGAGGAGATTAGGGTAGATAATTAGTGATATCGAGTAAGAGGGAGCAGTTGCAGCAATTTCGCCCGATTGATTACACACGGTTCCTAATTACTAATCAGAGCGAATAGCGAGATTTAACTACCATTGCTGCAATCAGGATCGTCTTTGCCATCCGATGAGATTATAAGGGGGCAAGGGGCATGGAGGGGTTTTCAAGCAGTAATTCTGTCTGCGCTGTGGAGAGAAAAAACATGTTAAATTGGTTATGGTCGGAGGTAGCAAGTAGGAGAAGGAGTGACGATTACCGAGTTCGATTATCTATAGAATAATTATTATAAATCGATCTCCACTATATACGGGATATGCTGATGGAGTTGTAGCAGGTGTAGATATAGAAATATGTTGATCCATCATTCCAACAAGTTCTTCAACTTTTCGCGATCTATGAAAATGAACTATGTTGCGGAAAAGTTAATTTGGTTATCAGAGAATGATTCAATATTGGCTCAAAAGCACACAATTTCATCAGATATATCCCAGATAAAAATATGTTATAAGTATATACATATAGATGAATAGGTGTGAAACGACCCAAGAGGTGATTCTTTGTAATATTTTAGAAAAAAAACTGACCTGTCTCGTTTTTTAAATACAGGGTGTTGAAGTTGGGAGTAGGTATAGATTCTCTTTTTATAATTCTCCTGTATATATGGAGTAATGTCAATGGGTACCTACATCAAAATTTAGAGTCAAATCGGATTTTTATAGATACAAAAGTAACGTAGTCGTAAACAGAGTTGAAACTTTCAATTGTTCAATCTAATACAAAAATGAGACTAAAAAAAATCTGTGTTGGTCAGGTTGTCCCAAATTCGAGCATCATCATTGGGATCTCAGAAAGTGAGAAATAAAAGATGGAATAAATCTAGGCAAAGTTCCGCAACTTGGTGCTCATTGAGACACTGCTACATAATTCGAAAAATTCCAAATATATATATATTCGAAGATTTTTGAAAAAAACCGAATATTCGCCATTTCATTTTAATTTTTTTAAGCCTCTATTTGAATAGATGTAACAAACCACACATTGTCATTGCTACTTTTTCTGTTCTACAATATCATCAGATTTTCAAACCGACGCTTCCTGTTTGAGCTGTCATCATCAACTTTGTTTTTTTGAATATATGGAGGATATACGTATTAATAATCAATACGGATAATCTCTATCTGTTTCCATAGCGAAACATGAATCCGATTTTTGAAGACAAATGACTATCCATAAGGAAAAGTTTTGAAACGATCAGACACATACTGCTTTGATTGAAAGGCTAGTAAACGTCAATGTCCACCGAAACGCATGTATTTGATGACTACTATAATAGCGCATGGCGCATGCCACCAAATCCTTATGGATATTCATTTGTTTCATATTTTTGGCTTCATCCTGGCATAATGGATTTCAAGAGCTTTCAATCTCCTAAAATCTACGATGTATCCCACTTATTCGAAAAAGGTGTTTGTTTTTGATCCTATTGAAAATATATTCACTGTCTCTCTCTAACACATGAGTTATTATAAAAAATGCCAAGAATTTTTCGAATGATTGCCATGCACTATTGATTATAGGAGATTGAAAGTCCTCGAAATCCACAATAAAAAATGCAGGGCCGTGAAAAAAAACAATGTTCATGAAGGCGCAACTCATATACAAAACGTTGGTTCGAAAACCTGATAACATCATCTTGTAGAACAAAAAAAGTTGCAATGAAAATGCGCAATTTGTTTTGCTACATCAATTCAAATAGCGTGATGAAAAATTAAAAATGAAATCGCGTATATTCGTTTTTTCTTCAAAAATCATCGGAAGTTTTCGGAATTTTTCAAATGAAAAAAAAGCGTCGTAATGAGCACCAAATTGCGCTTATTTGTCCCCGTTCAACTGATCTCGTACCTTTTCTACTTTCGGTGATCCAAATGAAGTGGCTCGTATTTGGGACACCCTGTACATACGCACTTTTTTCATAAGATATGACAAGAAGAACTTTTTCGCATTAGTTCATTCACACCCTGCATTAAGTATACATATTATGTTCACTAGTCATATATCTGATGGTATCTTTATATTCACGAGTAGCTCATGCAATCATCAGGTCGATTGGACGATTATTTGAGTTTAGAAGTTGGCGCTAAATTCCACATAAATAAATAATAGATGTTTTGCGTACTAATGTGACTATCTGAATGTATGACGTGTTACCTAGTCTCCTATAATGATTATTATGCAAATCGTTAGGAAAAGAGAACTTATATTATACCGTCTGGAAATCAAAGGTTAGGAACACGTTTATGTAACAACGCGTAAATCAACTATTGAATGCCTGCGAAAAAATCTATATTTTATTCAGCAATAAAACCAGAATGAATACTCACATTCGATATATCTATTCATATAGTCAAATGAACGAGAATGGCAAATTATGATTGAATGATATGATTTTGAGATTGATTCTTACTTCAGAATATAATTATTATCACGATATTTCACTTCTTAATATTCAATGTTTAATCATATATTATGAGGAGACATTAAAAAAATACTCCTATTTTGAATATCCCTAAAAATGACACCATCCAAGCTGAAAATTTTGAGGAATGCTCCCATTTCCTGATCAAAGTTCTTTACTTCTATCACAGCAATTCTGCGTGGTTTTCTATCATTTTAGTCTCAGGAAAACCTAAAATTCAAGAAATACTCTTTAAACTTATCTCATCATATTGAGGTGAACAATATATTTTAAGTACTCATATACCTACCTTAGAAATTTGTTCAGAATTGTTTCTACTTCAAATAGTGTAGTTTTATATTCTCCTAAACAAATTTCTGAACTGAATTCGAGTTTAAATCTGACTACAGTGGAATGCAAAATCTTTATAGTTTCTATATTGGTAAATTTTGATGTCTGCCTTATTATAAAGAGTAACAAACGGTTTGTTGCTCTGGTTATATTTCTCATATGATTTGAAAAAGATAGCACATGGTCATATTTAACACCCAGGTCTTTCATCTCCCTAACACTCTGCACTTCCTCATCTTGCATCATATAATCAAATATTATTGGATCTCTCAGCTTTGTTATCATCATGACACTGCAATTTCTCAGTTTGAAAAATAGTTTATTTCTACGACTCCATTCACAAATAGTACTCGAGTACCGGAGAACTCAGGGCATTGATGATCATAACAAAAAGTAAAGGTCCCAAATTGGAACCTTGTGGTACTCCAGAATATGCTTCAAATTTTCCTGAGGCATTTCAATTATGCTTGACTACTACAAATATATTTTCAAGGTAACCTCCAGAGAATTTGAGTGTGCTTTCAGGAAAACCAAATACTCACTCATATTCTCTAATAGTACATTGTGATCAACTTTATCGAAAGCCTTTCGAAAATCACTAAACATTACATCAATTTGTAACTTACTTTCAAGTGTTCCATACCCTGTATTAACAGATTCTTTGGCAACAAAGCCATTTTGTTGAGGAACTATACTATTCTCAACATATCGATACAGTCTCATATACAATTTGTTCAAATAGTTTTGAAGGTGCTGAACAAATAGATCTAAAATTTTCGATATCTTTTTTATCTCCAGATTTGAAGATGGCAGTAACTACAGCTGTTTTCCACAAACTTGGAAATTGGTTTGTTCTCAAGAGCAAATTGAAGATATGTAGCAGCGGTGTTGCTAACCACTCGCTCACACCTTTCAGTATATAGGGTGGAATCCCATCTATTCCAGCCGCCTTCCTAGGTTTCAATTTTTCACTGCTTCTTCATATTGGGGACTACGTGATTGACTCCATGTTGTTTTGATCTCCAGAAAGATAAATGAATAGACTTGGAGATTTTCGAGAAACTAGCAGAATTTATTGAATATCTGTATAGGTATCAATTATCTATATGCACCAAAAAGAAATGGAACAAATACAACAACCGCCTCTATTACCCTGTGCTGATTCCAGAACTCCCATCAGCAATCACTAAAACAACTTTCGAAGCATTTTTTGATAATGTCCCATTGGATGAGTCATCCCAACCACGATGAACAACGAGCCTATTCTCCAACATAATACGTTCTATGTAGATTTTGTATGGACGGTTACACCAAGGAATAGGACAACCGTTTTCGGATACTTCACATCGAAAGAAAGAGCCTCGCAAAGAGCCCTTCTATACGTGTCTGTCATCGATTTCGCAAGGCTAGACAATTATCACCTTCGCCGCGTCTCGGTTATCTTTAGCGATGACGTATTCTATCTAGGTCTGGGATCGTTATTTGAAAGGGGCCAGTGGCATACCTACAGGGGAACGAGGGGGATATATCCTCCATACATTTGCCCATAAAAAGAGACCAGTTTCCTTTTCGTATTACGTTCTCACTCTATAAATGTTTCGTGTCGTTGGTTGTTGTCTGAGACTTGCTCGAGAGCGCATGACAGAGTGACATGAATATCGGCAGTTGGAACTGATGGAAGTGATTTCTCATTACAGCTGAATGGAAATTCCTCATCCATCACTCAAGAAATCTAATTCTCAATATCAAGGCATACGACCTTGATTCCAGAAAAAAATTCGTCTGCGGTGCGATTTCACCATACAAATATCTTGTCTGAGTGCTTGACCCCACCTGGTATTAACTGAAATTACGCCTCTGGTAACAAGTCTGCAAAACCCTTTATTTCTTTATAATTATAATAATTATAACGCTTTCTCATCGTGATGTATAGTCGAATTTGGAATAAGAATAAGTTCTATATTATGATGAACCAAAAAAACACGAAGGTGCAATTTTGAACACCAAAGTGAGGGGTGGTTTCTAGTAGATTATTTTCTTTTTCTTTCATTTTAGATAACCTAGATCTGCAGGTCTAAAAGCTCTGGGACACCCGGAATTTATCTACTAATATTCCTACCTGATATTCCAAAATTTTCCATCAAATGAAAATCAGAATCAAAATGTGACATGAACAGTGGAGTGAATGTTTGAAAATCGGAAGCCAAAGGCCCTTAGATTATATTATGTAATGCTCAATATGATTGTAGTTACCAATAATCATTAATAGAGCAAGAGTTTGAAAGGAAAACCATTTTCAGATAGCGATGCGTCAATAAAAGCAGTTAAGTCAATGCAAGTTAACTCAAATCTAGTATGGTACTGTTCAGAAACCCTAAATGAACTGGGCAGTCAGAACAGACTGACTCTAGCATGGGTACCAGCACATACAGGGTACGAGGACAATGAAGAGGCAGATTCACTTGCCCGAGCAGGAGCAAACAAAGCTCTGAATGGCCCAGAACCCTTCTGTGCTATTGCGAAAGCTATACAAAAAACAAGTATCAAATCATGGATGCAAACCAAATCTCAAGAATGGTGGAACAACTCGCCAGGAATGAGACAGGCAAAAGAGTTTATCGAAAAACCATCGACAACATTCACAGAATATCTACTGAGCCAGAAACGAAGTACAACTAGAATACTAGTGAGACTTCTCACAGGGCATTGTAGGCTCAACAAATACATGAGTACGATATGTCTGAATGAAGAACTGCTGTGCAGGTTCTGTCAGGAAAAGGAGGAAACAGCAGTACACATACTTTGCCACTGTGAGGGCTTGTCAAGACTAAGATTCCATACGCTGAGTGAGGAAAAACCAAGAGTCCAAACTATACCAATAATCATGAATAAAAATTTGTTAAAAAAAGTAAATTTCCCCAAGCTATACTTCTGGGTACGCCACTGGAATGAGCATATTGATTATTCAGGGGAGGCGATATATAACAATTGATCTAGGCCTTCTAATAATTGAAGTAGAATAGGGTTTGCATAAAGTCCAAAATATGAACTAGAAAAGAGTTTGCAGAGAAGTCCAAAATATAAACCATACTGTCTATTTTAGACTGACTGTTCAACGTGAACAATTTATCAGCGTCCAAAACTCGATACTGTACTCTCTATTATTTAGCACAAACTCAACAATCATTATTAATCGTCTTTTGAACCGCTCAACTAATATTCGATTTGGTCTCATTAGATATCGTATTACCTGTATTTAACCAACTTGCGCCGACGAAACTATTATTTATAATATGTTTAACAGTCAAGCTTGCCGCTACTCCGCTGAACTTAATCTCGTAACAATATATTCATATTCAGTTTCGACTCTCCACCATCATTGATGAAAAAGGTACATTTTTGATTACATTGACTGGACAATAAAGTCCATATATGTTTGGATATCTGTAACGACACTATTTCGTATTATCATGTTTTCGTGTTATGATAATTGAATTATTTTCACCTCACAGGTTATTCTGATCCTCTAGGTTCGTGAGTTAATAGAATTTAAACATGTCAATGTTGGGTTTATTCATTGTACGAGTTTTTCACCTGAAGAATAAGCTATATGGGCGATTGATTTTACGATCGCAGCGCCAAAGTGGGTGGTAGTGAACTATATGAAAGTACATTGTTCTGATATAAGGTTCATATGCTTGTGTGTATTATTTAGATTTTTTGGAAGTGATTTTAGCAAAGAAATCTTTCGACTTTTTATTTGTGTACTCTCATGAATCGAGGCAGCTTTTGACCAGATATTCGTTCAATAAAGTATGTTCCACTACTTGAAATACAAATGCCCCAATTTGAGGTTGAGTTAGTTTGCATTCCCCAGTCAGTGGTGAAATAAATATTGCAAAATAAGTGAGTGAATACTATGATGTTGAAGTTCAGAGAGTGGGTATTTTGAGATGTATACATCGTAGTATTCGTAGTCGATTCATCTACTTGAGGAAAAGCCCTCAAAGCTGGATGTATGTGCGAATAATTGATCTACCACTGGTATGGAAAATTGAACATATTATGTACTTTGTTTTTGTGTAAGGATTTATTCAAATTCCTTCTGGGAATAAAATGCAACTGAATTCAATCTCGAAGTTGAGAGAATATCTTTCAATTATACACTGATTGAAATAATAATTTCCTGTGAAATGCAGAAAACTCATGAATATAACACGTAAAACTAAGCAATAATGATTCATGATACTCTACTGGAGATATCAAACTCGAAAAATATCGACATGACTACTAAACTTTCTATAAAATGCATCAAAGCTTGAATGTAAATAAACATTCAATGTACTCTCCATTGGTTACTTGAATATCGCTTATTTTGAATCGCTTATTGTGTTAGTGAAATATGTTGTGTTTTTGATGATTCTTCAGAAATATTAACAATCGTTGCTGCAATTATAACGATTTTCCATCAAGTAGGTAACGGCCAAGTCGATGAAAAAAGTATTTCCAAATATAATAGAATTTAAACATCTTTACCACAGATTAACAAACCATTACACTGCACCTATTAGCTTGAATATAATTGAAGCCGTTTCCTTGATAGTTGACAAAAATAATGAAATCAATCATATTGCAATATGTTTGAAAAATATCTGTATACTTGTAACTCGACTTGTAAAAACAGCAGACTCTCATTCAGGCACATTTGAAATGGATGACGAACTCTATGTTTTTGTGAATCCAATCGGATCTAGCCTGAATAGTCCCCTTGTGGAATACCGAATCATTCAAATGTCGTTGAACTGCCCTACTTCTTGCTGAAAAGGGCGGAAGTCCTATTGTAATTGGATTCTCACGATTGCATGCTAGTTGTAACTGTTTTTCCCCGACAGGCAGCTAGGTAACAACATTATTTTTGCTTTCTTAACCCACTTTATTTATTGCTGTCCATTGTAATGTCACATCACAATATGAAACAGCTAACTAGATATCAATATGACTTATTGTCTTTCTTGAATTTGTGTACCTATACAGGGTAATTTCTCAATTTTTGTTTCTGTTTTGACCATTAAGAATCATTTATAAACTTTTTGAAATGGTTTCATATATGATTAGATTGATGTGTTTGAAAAATAATCCTTCAAAAAATCTAATGGATTGTCACCAAGACATTTTCAATCTACTATAAGTACACTTTTGCATATTCTCATTCACATAATATAAGATATGTATATGTCAGAGAGCATGAACTCTAATGAGAGTATCAACTGTCATTCAATAACACCTGAATACAACTATCATGTATTCTCCTAGCAACCTCATCCTTTGAACCGTATGGTCCAAAAAGGAAGTCCAACGCGAGAGAATAATATTTTCTAGTTCCAAAGAGTTCAAGGTCAAGGTGTTATAGATCATAAAATAATTTGTGTTTTTTTTTACAGGATACTGACCAGATAGACAATAACCTGAACGATGGGTTGTCCTCATCATTCCCTATTTTTTATGGGTCCTCGGTAGTATAATTTTACAATTTCTGAGCCATATTTCACTTATCTGAATTACTAGTTGCAGTTTTTATGAAATACAATTGAATAAGGTGCTCGATAAGGTGTGAGATTATGCCCACTGCATGTATTTTGGATTGATAACCCTGTATACTTGTATAGGTATGTGCAGTTGAGAATGGTTCTCTTGTAGATTGAGTACAAGAGGTGCGGCTCTATTGAAATGAGTTTTTTCTAATAAAAAAAAATGCTGAATATGTATTGTGATAGAGCATATCTATTATGTTTTTGTATAGGTATATGATAATGGGCCCAATTGAGTTATTCTCCTTCAAGTCTATTCATAGTCGAAATTCAAACGCCCATGATTGTTAAAGAGTATATATATTGGCGAATCATAATGATTATAATTATTCAGTGGAATATAAAGATAATTTGATCGAAGTGTAGGAAGCTACATTGTTATAAGAATTGAACAAATGATGAAAGAGAAACGAGTGAAAAACCTTTTGCATGGGAAATCTCTCCTTAAAACTTCATTGATAGAAATATTACTTTTATTTTGATATAATTTCCTCAAAATGTCATGGTGCTCAAAATTCCAGTAGATTTTTCATTTCTGTGTCTTGCGATGGTGTTTTTTCATCAGATAATAGGTATTTATACACCAAGGTAGTTAAGAATATCATTATTTACCAAGATTATATCCCGAGGCTTCAGCCGGTCCGAGGTCCCGTGTAATGTTCTTTACTACCAAGGTGTATAATATGGACCATGGACCCATATATTGTCACTATGAAAGCATTTCTTTTCAATTCTAATTGAAATCTAGTAGCCATGACCATGCCAGCATATTATGAAGTCGTTATTGATAAATACCTACTAGAATCAAGTGCCATTCTTGTAAATCTCGCATCAGATCTTTATTGACTATTGGTTCATAAACTGACGAAAACTACCTTGGTAGTAATACAACACTTTACGCCTCGAAAAATAGTAAATAATGATGAGTTCAATAATAGATTCAGTTGTGAACTTCATATTGGGTTCACATGAAGAATTAATAAAGTCAAGAAATTCAGAAACATCAGTGGGGGTTCCATCAAATAAAAGTAGACAGTCATCTACATATCTGTGATGAAAAATAAATTAGGAGTTGGAAGAGGCATTGTCTGAAAAGTAAGATCAGTGGATTGACGATAAAATTTGTTATTGAATTGAGCATTTTTTTAATGGAGGAGGCTACAAATATCTAGGGTATCGTTTAATGCAATGTTGTTATTAAGAAGATTCCTAACAAGAAGGATCCCATCTTCTGATGGAGGGATGCTGTGGAAATGGATGATCAATGAGATCCCTCTGTCGTTCTTTACTGACCCACTCGAGATAGCTTACCACCAGCCGATCTCTTATACTCGATAGAGAACCACCATTCGTTGTTATATATATTTTTTATTGATGCCACTGTGTTCAGCTATGCCAAAAACCACCTACAAAAATGCAATAGAAGGAATCCAATCGATAGTGATTTACAGTTCCCAACACACTAAATGGACCACTCATAATTTGACTCTATTTCGAAGACCTGTATTTTTTGAAAAAATTGACCGATCTTCATGCGGTTTTCTATATCAGATGTGACGTTTCATCGGCTTCAAAGAGAGGTAGAACACTCTGAAAAAGTCCGCAGAACAAAACTTACACAGGGTGTAAAGTGGAACCAATACACTATGGTCTTCATTTCCAATGCTGCCAGAACTCGAGAAATTTTTTCTGTTCAAAAGTCAGTCATATTATGATACACTGGGACCTCATCTCGGGACATTTTCGTGATTTCTTGAATTTTCTCTCTAGAACTCCACTTGAGCTGACTATTGGGAAGAACTCTTCTCATATTTTGTGGAGGACAATGAAAGACGGAAAAAACACTATTGTGGAATATACAGGATGATAAGAAAATTGGACAAAATCTCATTTGAGTAAAAAAATAAAAAATGGTGACTAAAACCATGGCCCATTCGATTCAGTATATCCAGAAACGGCCTTCTCGATATCCATTATTTATCTTGGACTATTATCTCGAGACGTTTTCGAGAACTCACCTCTAATTGAAATACAAGATGAAAATTTTCAATTCAAACTTGTTTCCTGACATCGATGATTCTTATCAACTGATTTCCAATATTCATTGCCCAAGTATGAGAAACAGAGTATTGTTGTTCAATATACTAAGTGTTTCACAACTTCACATCTGACAAATTTCAACCACAACTACGATATTACATGAGAAGTCTATCACATAAAAATTTATAGAAGTAAAACGAGATGGCAAATAAAATTTATAACACTTTATATCCCCTAAAACTATTCGAAATGGGCTCTATTGGCGAAATATGACATTAGCGAATTCTTCAGCATTATGAAGACCCAACTGGAGAGTCCTATATCCTAAATTTCAATACTTGGTAGGGCCTCCCCGATTAAACAAAACCTCATGAAATCGGTTTGGCATAGATTCTGTGAGGTTGTTGATGAAGTCTATTGATATTGCCTCCCATTCTTCTGATAAAGCTCAGATAAGATTGTCATTATTTTGGGGGGCATCTCGCCTTCTCGATAGGTTGAGTTTCATTCGGCTCCAAACATGTTCAATCAAATTCAGATCTGGAGATAATGCTGGTCACCACATTCTTCTAATATTATTGTTTTCTAGAGTTCGTAATTTGTCTGATGAGTTGTGAAACACTCAGTATATTGAACAACAATACTTCGTGTTTCATACTTGGGCAATAAATATTGGAAATCAGTTGAAAACAATCATCGAATCATCAGGAAGCAAGTTTGAATTGAAAATTTTCATTCTATATTTCAATTAGAGGCGAATTTTCGAAAACGTCTCTAGTTAATAGTCTAATATAAATAATGAATATCGAAAAGGAAGTTTCTGAATATACTGAATCGAATGGGCCATTGTTTTAGTCACCATTATTGACTTTTTTTACTGAAATGAGATTTCGTCCTATTTTCTTTTCATCCTGTGTATTCCACATAGTGCTTTTTTCGTATTTCATCATCCTCCACAAAACATGAGAACAGTTCTTCCCAATAGTCAGCTCTAGTGGAGTTCTCAGAAAAATTTAAAGAAATGTAAGAAAAAAAATCGAATTTTTGTTCCAATGGCCAATTCAGGAGAAATCACGAAAATATCCCGAGATGGGGTCCCAGTGTATCATAATATGACTGACTTTTGATCAGAAAAATAATTCCTGAGTTCTGGCAGCATTGGGAATGTAGACCATAGTGTAATGGTTCCACTTCACACCCTGTGTAAGTTTTGTTCTGCAGACCATTTCAGAGAATTCTAGCTCTCTTTGAAGCTGATGAACCATCACATCTGATATCGAAAACCGCATGAAGATCGGTCAATTTTTTCAAAAAATACAGGTCTTCGAAATTGGGTCAAATTATGAGTGGTCCATTTAGTGTGATGAGAACTGTATATCAATTGTATCCTTCTTTTGGGTTCATGACATTACAATTTTAAACTCAGTGACATTTTGGCCAAGAGCAACAAATCTCCACAACATTTAATGAAAGTGACTTTGGGTTTTCATCTATGAAGAACAACTGATGTGTCCGCATTACAAGTACATAGAAATATTACTAATATATTTATTATATAGATGCATATCTGCATATCTAACCAAAATCCACAAGATAATATTATAATCAACATTTGAATTACAATTGGCGGAAAATTAAGTACAATTTAATCTACCTAATTAGGCACCTGTACCTAAACGCATAATATCGCATTATCAATAATAACCATAAAAATTATAGATAAGCATTATCAATGTTTTGTCTATGTCCAGATTGAACAGCTGTTTCAGGGTCAGAGTATTATTATTGATGATTTTCCTATACCTAGTGAATTCCGCATCTGCCAATTATTCATCTCGTCTAAGTAAGTAGATCCATGACGTCTATGAATGAACATTCATCTGCAGCAAAAAGAAACGTACAGAACAAAATATGAAACAAAAATATTCTGCCTAACCTGCAATGGTAAATAGGTGGAGTATTAGCAGAATAGTATATTATGTAACAAGTGTTATAAACGTCCTTTTAGTAACGAGTAGTTTAATCACGAGCGGAGCAGAGCGGAGCGAGTGTTTAATAAACGAGTGTCTAGAAGAGTTTATAAACGCGTTACATATTATGATTTTTCTACGAACTCCAAAAATTACATTAATTAACATACCTGCTATTCCTGCTAACCTACAAAATAATTCGAAAGGAATTAGAATTGAAAACATAATACATACAACTGCATGCAACCAGCGAGACACGTATAAGTGATATTGGTTGTAGACAGTTGTAGATCTGTCCAGTCCATTGCTTACTAACCTTTGTTTTTGTTTCACGTTTATTGTCATGCCTTAGCGCTGAATGAATAAATTGTTATCAAAGATGGATGCTTCATTTTAACACTTCTTGGAGGTATGTAAGTACGTGAACATTCTCTTCGATTTCACTCTCGTCTACTTTTCGCATATATTTTTATGAAGAATTCCGATACAAACGAATATTGTTTGAATAATTCTGATACAAAATATGAAAATAACCAGTTGACAGTTGATACAATTGACAGGCCAGACATGTCTCGAATTACTGAAGCTGTGTTTAATGAACTGCGTTGCCATGGTGATGTGTTTAAGAAATCGTGTTGCCATGGTAACGTGTTTAATATTTTGAATAAATCACAGATCGACAATCCGTGATTAATCGATCATTTAGCGTGGTACATATCCGTACGATAAATGCCATTTTAGTTATGTGAGTAGAAAAAGCTATTTTTCAACTAAACTCTAATGGTTAAGTGCGGATATACTTCCAAGTACTTAGTTATCAATAGTGCATTGTTTGTCTTTATCATGATATTACCGATATTATAACTATTCGAGTAAGGTAGATGATAGGACTTGAAACTACCGATATCAATAATTTTCATCACGCAAATCGAATGGATACATCCTTCAAGATGGCGAATCCAATATGGCTGAAGAATTTTGTAATTATGATCCGATTCTACTCAAAATTCGTATCTGGCGGCTTTCAGGGTCGGAGATTATGATTTGTTCTTCAAAATTGGGAAATTTAAAATGATGTATATGATTGCATATGAAAAAAATATTTTCACGAAATAAAGGTTATCACGGAAAAGAAGGAATTGTTGTATCAAGTAAAATATAATTGAATGAAGCAAAAAATAAAAGTGTTATACATGCACGACAAAATATAATCTTGAAATGAGTGAATCCATATCTTGTTTCAGAGCGAATTTGATGTTTGAATTAAGTAAATATGTCTTGAATGAACTTTGGATCAATCACGCACATCCCTGAATTGTTTATGAAGAGATAATGAATATTGATTCAATCAAATATTTAGTTGATTCAATGAAATATTTGGATGATTTGAAGAAATATTTGGTTGATTCAATGAATTATTCGGTTGATTCAATGAAATATTTGGTTGATTCAATGAAATATTTCGTTGATTCAAGAGAAACTGTACTTCCATTCGACAAATTGTTTTCTTCAACCAAATTCAGTATTAATTCGGGAATTTTCTGAAATTTCACATCAATAGAATGAACTAAACTAGGTAACTAGTCGACTTTTAGCATAGATCTCTAGTCTTTACTTCTCTTCGGCTAATGCAAAACTGTCTCGGATTGCTAATCATCATGATCGATTTATTCAGCTGATAATTTATGAATTCGAGGCAGACATAGACGAGGCGAAATGATCGCCATCTACAGGCGAAAATTCAACTTGATCCAAAATGATCAAGATATTTCATTGATATTACCTATTTCGTTGCTCTATTGAAGCAAATGATCGAAACGAGTTCATTGCTACATCGGAATAAGAAAACTTGTATATGTTGTTTCAAAGATATATTCCCATCAAAATGATCATTATTTGATCGAATCAACAGGATGTTTATAGTTGAATCAACATCGACATCATTATGGATGAACATAACTTTTTTTTGAGAAAATCATATATTTTGTTGATGGAATTGATATTATACTGTTGATTCAATTAGACTACATTCTTGATTCAAGAATGTAGTCTAATTGAATCAACCGTATAATATCAATTCCATCAACAAAATATATGGTTTCCTCAAGAACTAATTATGTCGATCCAAAATAATGTCGATGTTGATACAACTATAAACATTTCTTTGATCTGATCAAACAATGATCATTTTGATGGGAATATATCTTTGAAACAACATACAAGTTTTCTTATTCCAATGTAGCAATGAACTCGTATCGAACGGATCATTTGCTTGAATAGAGCAACGAAATATGTAATATCAATGAAATATTTTGTTCATTCTACGTCAACTCAAATTTTCGCCTCTAGATGGCGATCATTTCGCCCCGTCTATGCCTGCCTCGAATTCATTATATACGTGAAGCCTGATTCTTCGTGTTTGAAACATTAGCTGGATAAATCGAACTTAGGATGATTAGCAATCCAAAATAGTTTTCCATCAGCTAAGAGAAGTGAAGACTAAAGATCTATGATAGGAGTCGACTAGTTTCCTAGTTTTGTTTATTCTATTGATGTGAAATTTTAGAAAATTCCCGAATATAAAATTTGGTTCAACAAAACAATTTGTCGAATGGATATATAGTTTCTCTTGAATCAACAAAATATTTCATTGAATTAACCAAATATTTCATTGTCTCAACCAAATATTTCATTGAATCAACCAAATATTTCTTTGAATCAACTAAATATTTCGTTGAATCAACTAAATATTTGATTGAATCAATATCTTGTTATTTTGAATCAAACGAAATGATTGTTTGAGCCAATTCAAAATTTCTTCATAAACAATTCATGGATGTGCTTGATCGAAGCAGATCCAGAGTTCATGCAAGACATATTTACTTGATTCAAACTTCAAATTCGCTCTGAATCAAGATATAGATTTACTCATTTCAAGATTATATTTTGTCGTGCATATATTACACTTTTATTGGCTCCATTCAATTAAATTTTGCTTGATTCAACAATTCCTTTTTTTCCGTGTAGTACAAATAATATACTATTTTGTGGTCCTATATAGGAAAATGGAATTGACAACTTCTAGTATTGTGGAGGGTTCTTATTACAATGGTTTTTTCACTTACGGGTGTGGTTGTGGAAGGAGGCGGGAGAGTGGCGGCGGTATCCGGGCGGGTGGCTGGCGTGCCTGCCCCCCTGGCGGGGCCGCCCCGCCCCCACTGGTGCTGATGGCTCAGCAGGCACGTCACCAGCGCCAATGCCGCCCCCGTCACCAGGACCGCCCCCACGAGGATTCCGAAAGTGCTCGATGAGGATCCACCTGGAATACACGACAAAGTATAGCTATCCATCGATAAAAAAATATTTGAAACGACAAACATTTTGAATATTCAAATCTCTATTGGCATATAGAAGAGTTCTCTTTTTATGAAGATATCAATAGAAAGCCATTTTGGAGAGAATAACATGGTTGTCAATTATTACCTTTGCTCAATTGTCTTTCCAAATTCTGCAAAATTTTAGAAATATTTATCCAAAATAAAGAACAATGTTTATTCCACGTGACTACCATGTTATTCTCTTCAAAATGGCTTCCTATATATTGATATAATCATAGATAGAAAACACTTCTATACGCCAATAGAGATTTGAAGATCACATGCGAGCACTTTAATAGCCATCTATAGTCGAAAGAATTCTGGTGTGAGATTCCAAACGTTATCATCCGCCATTTTGTTTTGGATGAATATTTTCGTCTGAGATTCTGAGGTTGTATAGAGAATCGAAAGACCTTTCAATCGTCCCCCCACTCCATTTGAAAAAATCTGGAGAATACATATTTTTTTTTTGGAACAATATGTAGCAGTGAAACTACCATTGAAGCAGGAAAGAATTGAAGAAAAAAATCCCATCCGTTCTAAAGTTAACCAGGGGGGGGGATGACTTTATGGACAAAGTGTATATTTAATAAAGAATTCTGATACAAATGAATATTGTTTGGATAATTCTGATTCAAAATTCGAAAATAACAGTTGACAGTTAATACAATTGACAGGCCAGACATGTCTCAAATTACTGAAGCTGTGTTTAATGAACTGCGTTGCCATGGTAATGTGTTTGAGAAATCGTGTCGCCATGGGAACGTGTTTAATATTCTCAGATATAAGTCACGTTTTGAGATGTTTGTGATCATCATCAGTGACCTGCAAGTGTTTCAAACAACCATGTTGCCGTACAAATTTGGTGATAACTTTTCAGAGGTCGGACTGGAAACTTCCAGTTTTTTTTCCAGAAAGATATGGCCTTCAGAAATATTTTTTGTATCGTGTTGATTTTTGATAAGTCTCGAGGTTCATTTGCAAATAAATAATTTCTGATCTGAGGCAGATTATGCATTTTTTGAAAAAATAATCTGGTTGGGATATGGCATGACAGTAGACTCCTGGGATGAAAATGAGGTGATTTAAGATAACTTACATATTCAAAATCGTTTCGTTGAGTTGGTACAAGGCGTTAAAGTTAGGTACTGAATAGTTATCGCTGAATTTGTAAAGCGAGAGTTCTTGTAAAGCCCGCGAGGACCAACAACATATCAATTTTTTTACAATATGGATACATTGTAGCCATGATCAATAAACAGACCGACTATTTAGATTAATTTTCGAAAATGCGCAGAATGCATCATATCAGAAATTATTTATTTGCAAATGAACCTCCAGACTTATCAAAAAGTAACACGATACAAAAAATATTTTTAAAGGGAATATCTTTCTGGAAAAAAAACTGGAAGTTTGCAGTCCGACCTCTGAAAAGTTATCACCAAATTCGTACGGCAACATGGTTGTTTGAAACACTTGCAGGTCACTGATGAAGATCAAAAACATCTCAAAACGTGACTCACAGTCACAGAACATTCATTTTTATGAGCAAAATTATTTTTTTCCAAAAAAACGCCCTGTACCAACTCAACGAGACCATTTTGGATATAGGTAAGTTGGCCTTAATCAACTTGTTTTTATCCCAGGAGTCCACAGCCGAGCTATGTCCTAACCTTTTACAGGTCCTTTTCTTCCATTGGCGTAGAATTTTTAAAGGTGCAATTATTTAAAAAATCAAGTTCTACGCCTATATGTATTATTATCGGACAAAATTTTGACACCAATTCATTTGCCACATAAAACTCTATCAATATACCAAATTTCAGCAAAATCGCATATGCCGTTTTGAATTTATATGGAAAAAACGATTCAAAAATTGTAACTTCAAGGCCCTCTGGAGCCCAAACGATGCAACTTTGTACTGAGGTAATTTTACTTAAATCGACTTATTTTGATCTGAGGAATATGTAGTATTTTGTGAGGACCTTTTACAGCCACCCTGTATATGTATCGAACACAGAGGAACAAGAGCAATTTTGTTTTATAGCCGTAGAATAAAATAGTTCTGCAATTTTATCAAATTATCTGGGGAAATATAATGTGAACATCACGTTTTCTCCAAGTACCTACGCTTCTGATCTTCATTACATAAGGATGAAACTCATTTCGCATAATTATTCAATGATTAAGATTACTGGCACACCTACTGTAGTAGTAGTATAGTTAGCTCCAATCGTCAATCCTCCTACCCAGGTACAAAATGACAAAACGAATGCATAGGCCGGCTACGTGTCTGTGACATTGAAGCCAAAGAGGGTATTCTCGGTAATCGCAAACTAATAAAACCAAAATTTTATTTTGTCTGGACCGTTGGTCGATCCGAGATATGCAAATATTCAGCAGTAACACCCGGACGAAAATAAAATAAAAATACCAACAAAATGCAGTTCCCAGACGTGCAACATGAGATTGCAATTGCTTTCGCATTCGGAATTATGGTCTTACCACCTTTTTTGTACGTTTTTCCTCGTACGTATATATCGGATTTATTTACCGAAGCATAAAGCATCGATTTTTTTGTTTATTTTTAGGTCACAGGAACCACTAAAACGCTCATTGTATATTTTATTATATTGACACATGAGTGCTATTTGAGAATAAACTGCAGCTAAAATGAACGGTCCCATAACATTGAATATTGAATTCGGTATCCAAAATACTTACATTAATTGAATAAGACACCTTATAGTAGAGGAACCGAAGCACAGACCGAAGTAAGGTCGACCTTGACCCATCTGTTAATTGAATACAAATTATTTTATCTACTCATTGAAAGGAGGAAAAAATATTAACACCCGTGGGTGGTAAAATAAATATGCTTCAGCAAGCATCCTTATGCAATCCATGTAATCAGTGACTTTATCACTATTATAAAACAAATAACAATTATATCCTTTTCATTTTTATAATGATATCATACGCTTCTTCATATTCCGAACGTACTTCTAATCGAAACTCCCAAATGGAGTTACACAATATTGAAATCAATTGATTCATGAAGACAGAAGTGTCAAATTGACTCGTTCAAATGCCTTCAATTGTCTATTCGCGGGAATCAATGTCACCAGGTGGCGCGGTTTTCATCGTTCCATGTCAAATCCACGTCAAAACTGAGGGAAAACAAACTCAATCCTCACTCAATCCCATTAGTGCCATCAGCTTGTGTACTATGACTGATAAGAGTGATAAGTTTTTAAATTTCGTGACATTGATTGTCAATATTCGATCGAAAACGTTGATAATGCCTGTTGTAGATGTTCTTTTGGTAAATATTTTGCTCTATTTAGATGGAAAGCAGTAGTGGAAGGAGAAGCAGTTCTCCGTGCTAATCATGTGATTTTGTGTGAGGCAGAAGACTTCAACAAAAGGCACATTTTTGCACTTTGTCTACAAACTTCAGCGATGAAATCTTCCCCACATGAAGTAAAATTGAAGTTGGGGTCCAGAGGAACTCCTGTAGAACAATGGATTTGTATTTGTTTATGCAAAGCAGGACAATCTGGGTATTGTAAACATTGATTTGCTCCTGTTCACTAAATTAATAAAAGTGTAATAATGTGAAAACATTAACCAACTCAACCATCATCACTATCAACAGTGCCAACACTTTATGTCATTGACAAGTTTGACTACAACTACAGCAAGCTGAATGCAATGTAGTCTATGCACTTTATCCATAGACAAGAGTTTGTTTTCCCCCAGTTTGAAGTTCATATTATGTAACCTAGATGTCGCCCACTTCGTGAATCTCGCGAATAGCATATTCCTTTTTGGATTGAGAGATAGACCGTCTGAAGCACAATTTCAAGAATGATGCTTTGAAAAATGCGTTCGTTGATAAAATCATATATATACAGGGTGATCCACTGTGGATGACCTATTAGAAGTATCTGCAGGAGAACGAAAAGACAAAACATTCTGAGAATTAGAATGCTTTGATAATTGAACATTTTCTATCCGTCTTAAATATTTTCATCGATACAGTGTTGCCACTGCTATCAGAAAAAAACTGGCAACTTTGTTAGTTCGAATGGAACACCCTGTATTTTATTGGATTTTCAGATTCCTCCTGTGGAGCTGATTTCATCGAGGCATCATACTTGGGGTCTAGCAGGAATGATTACAGAGATATAGGGTGTTCAAAATCGAGATCTTTCAATTTTAGGATTTTTCGTGTCGAAACTATTCATTATCGATCAAAACGGCTCACATGTCCCTATCTTAACTTTTGATTCACTATCTACCTACTGAAAATTAATTGGATAAAATACAGGGTGCTTCAAGATTTAGAATTCTGATCACCCTGTATCTGTTCCCAATTAAATGTCAGTATATAGTGAATCGAAAGTTAAGATATGGACATGTAAGCCGTTTCGATCGATAATAAATAGTTTCGACACAAAAGAATCCTAAAATTGAAAAATCTCTATCTCCGTAATCATTCCTGATAGACCCCAAGTGTGATACATTGATGAAATCAGCTCTTCAGGAAGAATCTAAGAATGCAATAAAATACAGGGTGATCTATTTGAAATAACGACGTTGCTAGTTGTGTCTGATAGAAGTGGCAACACTGTATCGATGAACATATTTTAGACGGATAGAGAATGTTCATCCCAATTTTAAGAATGTTATGTCCTTTCGTTCTCCAGATACTTGTAATAGTCCATCCACCGTGGATCACCCTGTATATGTATTATATACTCTTCAAAGAGTGGGTAAAAAACGCGCAACAAGAACGCGTAATCAAATGTAGAAGAATTAATTATACTGTACGTTCAGACATTAGTTGATGTTCGATAGTTCAGATAATGCATAGTGCTATAGTAATATGATTGGTAGACAGATCTACGTCATATCGATCAATTCAACTTCTTTTATCGATTTAAAGTTTTGAACCATCGTAGTTATTCAAAAATTTCAGAGCTCTTGGGGAAAGTACGGTTCAGTTGTGAGCTAGTACAGTGACGTATCTTCAGCAGTTTCGTATCTAGGAAAGTTATGGGACTAAAAATATAATAAAAACTGCGAGACAGGCTATAAACAGATGTCAATGATGATTATGATTTTTGTGCAAGGAAAGCTGTGCTTCCTTAACATCCTAACATCCATGGAGGACTGAACACGACTCTCAAATGTGAAAACTTTCCGCAAAATTAAAAAAAAAAACTGAGGTGGTGGAGAATCCAAAAAGTCAAAAACGAACGAAATCTTCACGCTTCACCATCAGCTCACAACATTTCTGCTGCAGACGACATCAATTGACTTTTTATTAACGAAAATCCGAAAAAGAATACAAAAAAAAAACCCGACCGTGTGTCCTTTCAATAACACCAGCGTCTCATACTAATGGATTCGAAAAAACTTGTTTAAGTGAGTCACGATTTTGTGTCTTGCATTGCCCTCTGAGTGGTTAAACAAGCGAAATGTATGCGAGATAATATATACACTCGAAGGCAGATGTTAATAATTAATTCCAAGACAAATTTGGGTAACAACGACTGACACGGGCAAAAATGTGCGAAGATGAAGAATTATATACCTTGTGTGAGTTATTTTCTTCTGATATTGAAATCTGATATGCCATGGGTAGGTAGGTAGACTTCATGAAATAGGTCAAATGCATAATTTTCCAAGCCTAACCTAAAAATACCAGAGACCCGAAAGATATTTGCTTGGATTCCTGTAATTATCCAGACTAAATATAGCAACCAGTATTCCAGGCTAATCTCAGGGTTCGTAATTGAAGGCTGAAGCCTACACTGCCTTGGCTCCTCATTGATACCAGATCGATTCAATAACATTGACCTCTGGTTTATACTGTAGGTACCGAGGTAGGTATACCTCCTGTGCCTGTCTCCACTGTTGCTACTTTGCGCATTTGTACAAAAATATTTTTGTGCAGAGCAGGTGGAGTATACCACCTCATAAAAAATCTGGCGCCCGAGACCCCCCGGCAAGTACCAGAGTAGGCCGTTACAAAGGTGCAAGTCTATCCCCACCAGATGCTCCGAAACTGGACTATATTTAATTCGTGAAACAGTAGTTGAAATTGCAACACATATTCTTGCCTGATGGTACAAGCTCACTAAAAAGTACTATAATTATATCCTAGTGGATCTATGAAGCAGTTTGTGAGTCACAAGTTCAGAAAATCGGGAATTTTGTATATAGCTGAACAAGAATACGAAATTGGCACTTAATGGTGCTAACTGCTTGAGCTTGGCCAGTGAAGGAGTGTCCTTTCTTACCATTTGCACAAAATTTCGTACCTACTTGACTTGAAACTGGTGCTGAAAGTTTAACCGTATATTTTGATATTTGATATTTCATATACAATATTCGGTATTCCGTCTACAATCTATTCAAATAATATAATAGGTCGGTTCATTTGTGTCGCTGAACTTGCTGAAGTTGATTTTTTCCTATTGTTCATCGCAAAATGTAAACAGGGAAAGTCATAAAAACAAAACAAGTTCAGCAAATTGAGTGAACAAAATCGAAAAGACGTAATATATTCCTAGGTTGGCTATCCTGTTTTGCCCTCATGTGACGTCATCAGAAAAGAATTTCAAGAATTCTGGATGACGGTTATGCCGTAACCCTGCCCGTTTATATATATAGATATATAATAACCTTCTGGACACAATAGATCTTTAAGGTCGCTGTTTATTCACCCCTTTTGCATACAATATAATACAAAAAATTGAAAGACGTTTCAAATGAAGAAATAAAGTATCTATCACTCGACCCCCGACCCCCCATTCCATTTGAACAAAATCTTACGAAATGACGGCCATCAGGCACCATTTTGAAAAATATTATTTTTTGAGGAGTCAAATTATAGCGTACGTGGAATTTTTTTTAGAAAATCCTAATCTTTCGACAAATTAATTCGGTGGATGTGACTTCTTCATATATATGGGTGTCTATAGATACCACTCTGTACAATTTATTTATGCAAATAAGGTGACTTCATCTTGTGAATTTTAGAGATCATCATTTGGAACCGAGTTTGGAACTTATGATACTAGGATTCACACAAAATGGGCAAGATATAATCATATATAACAACAATTTAATTAGTTAAATAGTTAAGATTAGATAACTTGATTGTTTGATGAAAAATGAAATCCAGACTACATGTCATCGTTTATTTTTGTTAGTCATGCCATGAATATAATTTCCACAATAATTGCAAAATTTCGTCTCATCGTCTCGCCAAGCCATGAGTAACTGTTTTTATGTCTGGTAGTAAATAACAATGACGAATGAAACGAGAAATACATCATAATAAGAAACTGTCACTCAAGTCAACTTCCAATTCCAGGAAAATTGTATTTTCATCCTTTGGATCGCACGAAACATATACCTAGTCCCTATTATGATCGTGGACCATCTTGAGGCAGATCCTTCATACCTAAGGCATTAATCAAGAGGAGTTTTCTGAACTCATAGGGATGTTATAATAATAATAATCCGTCTTTATTTCCTCAAAAGAATATTACATAGTAACATGAGGCATAGGTGGTATGTGCATCAGGCGAAGTTTAGCTAGGAAGCTATTCTTACACTTAACCTGTGCTCGACTTATAACCTAATCCTAATACTAATCCTAAAAACCTAAATCTAGCTTGACATCTACATTTTCACTTATTGTCTCACATGTAAAGTACGATTCAACAAATTGCTCTTAATTTTTTTACGGAATTGCGTCAATGGTGATTGTTTGAATTATATTGGTAATGAATTATACAGTATAACCGAGTCTAAGATAAGCTGGAGTTGGATCCTTAAGCAACTTGTGAATGAAATTAAAGCAATAATATTTTGAGGAATTGCTTATATGGTAATGGTTTTTTAGTAGAGAGTTGTTCGACAGTTCTCAAGGCTGAAGTCAGAAAGAACCGTAGGAAAATTACCCCTTCAAATCCAATTCTCTTATTATTCAATAAGTAGGTTTCACTATCTCCTACCTGATCTAGATCTATATATTTTTCCTCATTTCATATAATACAAACGATCCACGTCATTATAAAATTTCCTAAGAAAGCTGAATTACACACATACCTGTTTATTTATTTTCAGATATTTTTCTAGATTCAGGAAGCATCTAGAAACAATATAAACATGAGGTTAAACATATACACTTTAGCGTCTTTTTGTGATACAATGTATCATAATGATATATACATGCTTACTCTAACCTATTAGGAAATTGAGAATGACCATGAAATCCAACTAATACATTTTTCAATCACAAACTGAGAGAATTTCAAATTTTCCACCAGTTGCGTTATGTATTTGGTATTTCTACTTCAAATTCTGCACAAACTTTATATAGGGTGAATAATTTGATGATAACTATTGTTAGTGAATACGTCAATGGATTGACAAAAAGTAGGTAAATAGGTCGAGATGACAGAAAAAACAACAATAACAATAACAATTAAAACAATTGAGAATCTAAAAAACCAACCAATTCTTCACTTTGATTTTCCTACAGAAATATAGAGTGAGAATATTGAGATCATACAAAAAAAAACTGTATTCGCATTGACTTACATACCTTGGAAAACGAGCAATTCTGAAAAAGCTATCAGAAATGTCAACTTACCTCAAAACACAAATTGGATCCTTAAGCAACTCGTGAATGAAATTAAAGAAATAATATTTCGAGGAATTGCTTATATCTGGTCATTGGAATACCTCTTAAGGAAAAAATGAGCAATGGTTTTTTAGTAGAAAGTTGTTCGACAGTTCTCAAGGCTGAAGTCAGAAGGAACCGTAGGAAAATTACTCCTTCAAATCCAATTCTCAGTATTTTGATCAATGAACGAATTTTACACTTCTAATATTGGCGCAGATTTATTTAGAACATGTTTATATTATTATTTATTATTCAATAAGTAGGTTTCACTATCTCCTACCTGATCTAAATCTATATATTTTTCCTCATTTCATAATACAAACGATCCACGTCATTATAAAATTTCCTAAGAAAGCTGAATTACACACATACCTGTTTATTTATTTTCAGATATTTTTCTAGATTCAGGAAGCATCTAGACACAATATAAACATGAGGTTAAACATACACTTTAGCGTCTTTTTGTGATACAATGTATCATAAAGATATATACATGCTTACTCTAACCTATTAGGAAATTGAGAATGACCATGAAATCCAACTAATACATTTTTCAATCACAAACTGAGAGAATTTCAAATTTTCCACCAGTTGCGTTATGTATTTGGTATTTCTACTTCAAATTCTGCACAAACTTTATATAGGGTGAATAATTTGATGATAACTATTGTTAGTGAATACGTCAATGGATTGACAAAAAGTAGGTAAATAGGTCGAGATGACAGAAAAAATAACAATAACAATAACAATAACAATGAAACCAATTGAGAATCTAAAAAACCAACCAATTCTTCACTTTGATTTTCCTACAGAAATATAGATTGAGAATATTGAGATCATACAAAAAAAAACTGTATTCACATTGACTTACATACCTTGGAAAACGAGCAATTCTGAAAAAGCTATCAGAAATGTCAACTTACCTCAAAACACAAATTTTCAGAGTTATCAGTTCTTCGCCTTGATTTTCACCAAAATAAATTATTGATGAGGGAAAAAGGATGACTGTATAAACATTGACTAACATACCTTGGGAGAGGAGCTATTTGGATAAAGCGATTGAAAATAGGTACATAAAAAATCTAATTCTCAAAGGAATCAATTCTTCACCTTGATTTTTCCACAGAAGAATTGGTCAAGATGATGAAAAAGAAATGCTTTATACACATTGACATAATATGTTTGGAAGTTATGACCAAAATAACGTCTTGATGCTAGGATTCAAAATTATTACATCACCCTATATCGTCTCGAGACTCTCTAGTGTACAAACTTTTTCTTCAGTCGTCATAATCTTAGATTAGCATAAATCGAAATAACTACAGAATTCACAAGTATCACAATAATGCAATCATTCGCATTCACTAAAATTGAAATTCCCATATCTGTATTCACCAGAAATCACCAAATTATCGAATACATTTTTTGTTACGTGCTTAGAATATTACATACATATATAAAAATGGTGAGTATTCAAAGGATCCATCGCAAATATATAGTTGCAGCATTCATCTACAGACATGATGACATGATATTTCGAAAATGCGAACGACAATTCCAAGTAAATTCTTGAAGTTGAAATAATAAAAAGTTTCAATCAATAGTTAGAAGCATCTCATTCAATAGGAATGCAACATTTGGATACTTTTTCAATGAATTCTGTACACAAAAACGAGTCATCGACCTACGAAAACTCCTTCAGCATATGTGTATCCTGTGCAGGCTTTGTGATTGACTACATACGTCACCCAAGGAGCTACACTATATCATTGGGAACGCAACATTGAATCAAAGTAATCAAACGGGTCTATCTCTGGCCGAGATGATATATTTTTCTCCATCATATCGATTCTCAATCTTAGATCATCAATCTCTTTTATTGGCATTGGTGATGTAATGAATATATTATCCAATAAATAACCGATTGATATGGAGGTGCTGGTAAAGGATCAACCAGTATTTCATGAAGTGAACCGATAAATATTCAAAGAACACGTATTCGAAGCTCATTCCTATACGTGAATATTAAAAATTCCCCTCATATTCCCGATCTGAAATATTCAAAATAGAAAAAACATCATGTATTGCCACAATATTACAATAATTATGCACACCCACTAATATAGCCGCAGGAATTATCTCAATGTACATAAAATAAATTGAAAGAATAATGAATTGGAAATGCATAATTCAGTAACCACAACAATTAAAAAGCATTGCGAAAATATGATAGAAAGATATTAAACATTCCCACCTTGTCTATAACATAGCCAACAGCTATTTATAGTGATGTGATGATTGTAGGTTTTTTGTTACTTGAAGCGTTCATTTATTTCTCTTCATGGAAATATGCCTCTAGATAATGAAATATCAGTATCATTCCGAACCTCTTTCAATCAATGAATAATGATTTATATTTAATGTACATACAATCAATATTATAAGTTGAAGTTGAAGGAAATCGAATCTAAAGCGTATTGAAATCAGCATGTCCCAATTGACATTTCAAAAAATGGATCGAAATAATTCCACTGGTGGTTCCTATAAATCTCTATGAGATGTCAAAATGTGTATTTGATAAAAAAATACGGACCAGAAATGCTCGGTCAGCAAGGATTTGTGAAAAACTGCAAGAATAAACAACCCCTCTAAAAGGGTGAATCGAAATAACTTCACTGGTGGCATCTATATATTCATATAAGATATTCAAATATGCAATTTGAAGAGAAAATTCGAATTAGAAATGCTCGGTCAGCATACTTTAAATTTGGTCAGCAAAGCACGGGAAAACTCTCGATGATCACTATAGAAAATGAATAACCTAACCTAACCTAACCTAACCTAACCTAACCTAACCTAACCTAACCTAACTTATTTGAACTGTCCGTATACAGGGTGTTTCAAAAAAACCTGACCTCCTTACTAGGGTAGGTAGAACACTGCAAAATAAGTTGGGTTTGCTCAGTGAAAAAACGTCGTAACGGCCTCCGTTTTCATGATACAAGGTGTTGAAAAAATGATTTTTTTACATATTTTTCACGATTATGTCGAAACTACTGACAACATTGTGATGAAATTTTGTATGGATGTTTCTTGAAATCTGACACATCGCATGAATTTGTTTTTATATCTGACTCTCATAGATGGCTATAGTTACACGGTTCGTACCGAGTAGTTTTGAACATAACTTTTTTGAGGTTAGATTTTTCAATCCAAATATTATATGAACTTGAACGTCATTCAATTTTACACCAAAAAGGTACTGTTTGTGAAACTCGATAATATTTTCCGTTCTCGGAATATTTCGATTTGAAAATAATGGAGTAGTTATATATAGTATAAAATTAATTTTATTGAGTTCAATTACCTATTTATTCAGGTTCAAAAACAATAAAATTATTCTTGTGCTCAAGTTATTGATGGAACAAAGAATCATAAGTAAAAAATCAAGAAATATTTGACTAGAAACATGAAATATTGAATCAGATAGAATAAGCAGTGTACCTATGTAGCATAGACTCTGCTCAAGATCACTCACTTCATCATTTTCAATTCAAAATATTCCGAGAACGGAACACAGTATCGAGTTTTACCAAGAGTGCCTTTTTGGTATGAAATTGAATGACGTTAAGTTCACATCAGATTTGGATTGAAAAATCTAACCTCAAAAAAGTTATGTTCAAAACTACTCGGTACGAACCGTGTAACTAGCGCCCTCTATGAGAGTCAGATATAAAAACAAATGCATGCGATGTGTCGGATTCCAAGATACATCTATACAAAATTTCATCACAATGTCGCCAGTAGTTTCGACATAATCTTGAAAAATGTGTAAAAAAAATCATTTTTTCAACACCTTGTATCTTGATAACGGATGCCATCACGAAATTTTTTTATCGAGTAAACCCAACTTATTTTGCAGTGTTCTACCTACCCTAGTAAGGGGGTCAGGTTTTTTTGAAACACCCTGTATATAGGTTGATCCTCGTTTCTATATATAAATAAAAATATGAGTATCAAGGCCGTATCAGATAATTTTCCCTAAACGTTACTGTGTTATCACCAACTCAATAGAGAGAAGCGTTAATGAATATATTGTTTTTACATTTCAAAATCAAGAAGTATGATTGATTCAGAATAGATGGTGGTGTGTTAACCTAATTCTTCCCTTGAGTGTACAACTTAACCCCTTACTCTCGCTACAAATACACACAAGCGTGCTCGGACACTAAATATCTCTGTATTATGATTAGTCAATAACCATAAAACATATTACAGCTGGATAACTTCCTATTTATAATATACCGCGTCTAGACTGCAGACGGGTATTACTGAACAACAGATCCGTAATAATTGTTGGTATACTCTAGGGTTCTCACTATAGTCTGAAAGCTGTTATTTGATGCTCTAGAGCACATTTGTGAATTTGAAAAAGTTACCATTTAACTAGTAGGAACACTCGTCATATGTTACGGACAGAATCCAACACGTTACATTCAATAATCTGAAATCACGTCCCATGAAAGTAACATCTGGGGTGCCACAAGGATCCCATCTCGGTCCCCTTCTATTTAGTATTTTTCTAAACGATATCGGTTCCTGCTTTCAGCACACCAGTCACACTCTCTATGCAGATGATCTTAAAATATACAGGAGAATAACCTCTGTGGACGACTATGATCTTATTCAATCCGATCTCAATCGGTTTTATTGCTATTGTCAAGCGCATAAATTTTTGGTCAACCCCGCGAAATGTAACTCAATCGTTTTTTCCAGATCCTTATCTCCAGTCTACAAGGATCTGTTGCTGAACAATGATAGAATTGAGTTAACCAATACGGTTAAAGACCTCGGTATTCAAATGGATTCAAAGTTATCTTTCGACGAGCATGTAGAGCTCATTACTCGAAAAGCCATGAGAAATTTGGGTTTCATTTTTAGGACAACAAGAGAATTCAAAAATCTCTCATCAATCATTAAATTATTCAACATAACAGTCAGACCAATTATTGAATTTTCCTCAGTAGTATGGAACCCGTTTTATTGGAAGTATACAACGCGCATTGAGCGAGTTCAGAAAAAGCTAATTAACTTCATTAACTATAAGTTCAACCGACAACGCCACCAATATTCTTATACATCCAATCTTAAATTCTATAACTTGTCCTCAATAGCTGACCGTAGAACATATTATTATTATGATATTTGTTTCGTCTTCAAAGTCTTCAACAACCTTGTTGACTCTGAATACTGCCTTCAATTCTTTAACATAAACTGTAATCCTTACATTCATCGCAGAAGAAATATTTTTGCTATAAAAACGTATAGATCTAATTATATGCAAAACGCACCTTTGTGTAGATGTGCCCTCTCCTATAACAATATTTCCATGTCCAACGATTACGAAGTTGATATCTATCGATTATGCTTCAGATCATTTAAACTTATGTTAAATAGCAGAATTACCGGAAACTGAATCTCATATAGATTCCACTTTGATTTGTATTTATGTATATATCACCAGTAATTTTGTATGTTGAAATATTTTAGTTTTAAGTAATATGACCTTACCAAAGAATGGTACTTCTAATTTGGATAATATTGATAATTCATACACTTGTACATCATAAAATAAATTTTCCAGGGTTGGTTAGATATTTAGTTTAAGATGGATTAGTTTACTGTGAGTTTACTCGAAAAATGTATTATTATTTAATGTACTTTAGTGTTGCCTTATAATAGGATTGTAAAATCTGTTAGGCAACCTGTTTCTGTAAAATAAATAAAATAAAATGAAATAAAATGAAAATTTTGCAGATATCATTCCATGACACCCATGACCCATTATATGACGGTATAGTTTCAAGAGAAGTATTCCAACGATGGAGACTTGATCAGATCTAGTCAGCTACAGTCAGTCTTCCGTCGAAAAAGACATCAAAGTAGCTCGTGGAATGAAGAAATGGAAGATTTTGAAACTATAGCAACCTTCAATTGCCTGGATACTGTCTTATCGATAGCTTCGCTTCGCGAATGTTCAAAATTTTTGAACATCACGTTGAGATGTAAACTTCAAAAAATGGAAGGATCAGTGCCATTCGACCTCAATTAAGATGCCCCTTCTGCCTTTTTCTGATAATACAGTGAATAGTATCCATAGTAGCTCCTGTAGTCCAGCTTGTCCTATTTCCCTCGACAACTTAGTATTTGGAATAAAACGGCTCCAGTTAATGAGACTCTTCCTCCAAGAATCTTGCTCTTAGGATCTGCAGAGCAGTGTATTCTGGCTGAATCTGTATTCTTTTTTGGCTACTAACCCTAGCCTTTCCATATGTCTGTCTCCAATCGTTGCTCAGTTTGGTGCAATCTTTAGATCTTCTTAGGAAATGTCCTTATTGGTAACAATAAATCAGGTGATATATTTCCAACGAAAAACGCATTTTTTCACAGAAAAACGCAGACTTTATTGGCAGGGTACTAAATCTAAATGGAAAGGCTAGTTTGCTAGTTATTGGCGAGAGGTATAGCATTGTCTGTTCATTGGAAAAAGCAATTGACACACGGTACTCAGTTGTTGATTTTTTATTCCTTACCTAAACATTTTCCTTGTTTCTGTCGAGCATAGAATGTCACATTATCAATGAAGAAGTTGTTTTCGCAATGCTATTCTCGCATCCAAAAGTCTAGACGCCACCTGCTGGTGAAATCGTGAACCTTTCTAATGAGTAATCGGTAATGGAAGCATCATATGATTTGAATACCTAGTGATCATCGTTGGAATGGAATGGACCATACCGATTCACTGTACAAAACAAGAAACATTAGTCACAATCATCCATTGTTGTTTACGTCACACAGCGCTCTCATCGGTAGCTGGCATCGCGATTTGCTCGATTTATGATTCTATTTGAATTTGAGTAGGATCTACGGAAACTTGGCTGGAACTGATGAAACTCATCAGTGCTATGATAAAAAACGTTACTGTTTGAAGTAATTTGAGCAAAGCAGAAAGGTAGGGGCTGCTTATTTCACTTCATATTTTTGATAAGTTACCATATAATTCATGACTCTTCAACGAGTGGGTAAAAAAGCACGAAGGAGGCGTCACACGCCTAGGTGTATATTATTCCACTGTTATATATTATACAAAGATATATTGTATTCACCAAGGATGACTTTGTGTATTATGGAAACTTCTACTTCTTCTTTCGATATCCTGGTTTGGTATATATATTTGTATTTTGTATCTGTATTTTTGTATTTTTACAACTGCACTCGGATCAGGAATGCAGAGGGTATTTGGCTTCATTCTGACAGGTTATGGTTTTGTTATTTTTGCATTTGGAATATCTCGAATAGAGCTCGATCCTAAACAAAAATATCATTGATTCAATGAATCACTATCGGCTACATTCAATGATAATATCCTTCCTAATTTACTGCCATCTGTCAAAACAGAATGAAGCCGACACCGATGGCTCCTTCCTCTTGTTGTGCCTGTCAGTATTTTGAGTGGTGTGGACGGACTCGAAGTATTAGGCGCTGTTGCAAGATATAATCTGCAACTTTCCTAGAAAATAGATCCGTTTTATCAAGGAACGATTCATTAGCAAAAAATGACTGCCAAGTTATGAATAACATATTGTAATATAACAATAGTGAGAAATCATAGATACTATCGCAAAATATCATAATTTATCTTCATTAGTAATCAACTTCATTCAGCCAATGAGAGATTTATGGTAATTAGTCATAATACTTGACAAAGTAGGATTGGAGAACCTATTATATCCCATTGCTGTTATGATATAGTTATTGTGCATTCAAAGAACAATTTCCGGAAATCTAGACATATCGATGATGTCGGCAACGTCGTACTGGCACAGGGAATCGTATTTTAACTTTGTGTGAATGTGGATTTTCAGAAAGTACGTCATAGGAATGGTGGAGGAGCCAAGTTCCTCTTTCATTTATTTTTTGCTGAAGTGAAATTTGATCTTACGAAAAAAGAAAAAATACGTATACAGGGTGTTTCATTGGGAAAGGTAAATAATTCAACTGTGGATAGGGGTCACTGGGGTGATTTCAAAAAACCCACGGTTGATGGGTCTTCGACTTCTTATAACCGAGATACAGGATGTTTCATCAATTTTGTCCATATCTTCATTGTCTCATAACTTTCCAACCAACCTGTATATATTTTTAAAAATTGGTGCACTTGCTCAATCTATCCTGTGGAATTGATTGAGGCAGCAACGAAAGATAAAATCCAGGTCCGGCTCTACTTAAAATTCACAAATTCTTTCTGCCAGAAAACAACACCCTATACATTCGAATTTCTCATTTTTTTTGCCATATCTGAAAAGAACATCAAAATTTCCCTTCAACGATGTGCTTTTTATTCGTGCACAGACGATTTTAACTATTCATATTATGTGCTCAAAATATTATTTTTGCTCATTTTGAGGTACAAAATTGAAATCAGACGAGATTTATTAATTTTATTACTTCCTATTCAGTATACGTGAGTATTACATTTAGAAGGAGTATTTCATATCGTTCTTTGTTCCAGACTTAGTTGCAGGTCCGTTATCAATACAGGGCTTTTCACGATAAGCGTTAATTAGATGTTTCTGGCAAACCAGGCAACGGATAAATCTGAAAATTCGAAGGTATGTATAAATTAACATAATCTACACTAGGTACTGAAATATTTGAAACGATCTGACCTTGCCGCTTCTACTAGAAAGTAGCAGGAACTTCGATTTTTCAAATGGGACACCCTGTATTTCATTACATTCTTGGATTCTTGTTATAACGGACCTGCAACTAAGTCTGGAACGAAGAACGATATGAAATACTTCTTCTAAATGTAATACTCACGTTTACTGAATAGGAAGTGATAAAATTAATAAATCCCGTCTGATTCCAATTTTGTACCCCAAAATGAGCAAAAATAATATTTGGATCACATAATATGAATGGTTAAAATCGTCTGTGCACGAATGAAAAGCACATCGTTGAATAGAAATTTCGTTGTTTTTTTCAGATATGGCAAAAAAAATGAGAAATTCTAATGTATACGGTGTTGTTTTCTGGCAGAAAGAATTTGTGAATTTTAAGTGGAGCCGGACCTGGATTTTGTCTTTTGTTGTTGCCTCAATCAATTACTCAGGATAGATTGAGCAAGTGTACCAATTTTTAAAAATATATACATGTTGGTTGGAAAGTTATGAGACAATGAAGATGTGGACAAAATTGATGAAACATCCTGTATCTCGGTTATAAGAAGTCGAAGACCCATCAACCATGGGTTTTTTGAAATCACCCCAGTGACCCCTATCCACAATATAGGTATACTTCTCCATTTTATGATCTCGTTAGGCTTTCGTATCCTCCGCCCCTGCCACCGTTTCGAAGAAGCACTCGGTCGATATCACCACCGTCGACGGGGACGCTTCAGAGAACGCCGCTAGATGTCGCTGCGACCAGCCGCACGTGACCTTAATTTCGCTGTTGTCGGGGCGAATTGTTAATTGATCGGCACGTGTTTCGGCGTCGGTCACGGGAAGTGGTGGGGGAAGTGGCGCATCGGACGCAGGCGACCTTTGCACGTGTGCAACAGGCCTGACCTCTCAGACCTGGCCTCTGAAGGCGACGGAGCATTTTCGTCACGTGAAAGATATCGGCATTATCGGATCGGGTATCCCGATCTAACGTGTGTTACGCTATTTCATTTGAAGATTATGGTTTTATCATTTTCATCAATGAATTTTCCGATACACCCTGTACTGCACTTCCCGTACTAATAACCGAAAATGGTAGATTCAAGATCAATTAATGAAAACATACTGTAACTCATTTGTAGACTAAAATCACTCATTCATATGTCAACATCCGTATGACACTGAAAACTGTCAAACTATAAGCAGCACAACTTTCAAAGAGAAATATTTTGCACTTTCATGTTGAGAACGGGAGCAGATTCGGTCCCGAAACGTCCGAAGATGAGTAAAAATTCGATATTTACCCAATATATTTATATTTCTTTCCTTCAAACATTTTTTCAAACAAATTGTCACTGACAAGCTACTGGATTTTGCTTTTAGACTCCCTGATAGAAAAATGTGTTAAACGCAGTGACATTTTGATTTGTCCCACTACAAATATATTGAAATAATACGAATATTTTTATGATATATCACTCATTTTTGAACAGCGAACGAAAATGTGTTTATTTATGAAAACTTTGAACTCGTCTCACGGACAAACGGTTCATTTTTCAATATAAACAAGTTGGGTCCAATTAACTTATTTTGACCTGTTTTACCTGTGGTAGCCCTGTGTCCCAGCAATTCTTGGACACCCTGTATATCTCAACAAAAATATTTCACACTACAATGGATTGATTACAAATTGAGTGAAGCAATTTTGTTTCATACCTTAATGTGTCAGAATTCTGAAGATCGTGTCAGACGAAGAACTATCCTCAGTTTGAATTGACACAATCCCGTTTAAAAATTCAATGACCTGATGTAAATAAACACCGTATTCATTGCAGATTTGATCATCTGATGACGATTTTGTAAACTCATTCCGGTGTGACTCCAAATATACTGATGTTTTTCATGATCAATATTATTGTAATTCACACCAGACCAGTATGAACTTCTATCAGAAAATATTACATATTGCACACCAGACTGGTATTACTTCACATCGATTTCGAAATCACAAATCTCACCTGGAAATGTGCAGAGATAGCACCAAACACGGGTGCTCTACAAATTGGTGTGAATTAACACTGAAATATGCAGGACCTCTGAGGAAATCATTCGGTGTTAGCTGGTGTTAGCTGGTGTCTACTGGTGTTCCAGTTTTTCTTAGAGTGTAGCGCTATGTTGTGTAATATTTATGTGCACTTTAAAATCGGCAGATCAGGTTTTTATCTCATTATATTGTGTGTGATAGTTGGCCAGAGGAGCCTGTGTAGCTATGATAATAATGATAAAAGCACCTGTCTATGCTAATAACAAAGTTGCTATTTGTTTCTGATAGAAGTGGCAACACTGTATCGATGAAAACATTTTAGACGAATAGAGAATGTTCAATTATCACAGCATCTTAATTTTCAGAATGGTCTGTCTTTTCATTCTCCAGATACTTCTAATAGGCCATCGACTCTGTATAGACTTCCATGGAGACGTATAACATCTGTGGGGAAAGAAATCTTCAAATATCACAATAGATATACAGTGTGTGCGACTCCAAGTTGCTCCTAATTTGGAATGCGTTGATGAGTTTTTCTCGAAAATATCGACTAATCTGAAATATTCAGTTCCTCAAAGCTTACTATTCGTTGTGGAAGACTTCACAATGTCGAAAAACGACTATGAGGAAGTTTCTTTTCAAAAAAGTAGATGAACGATTCGATTTATAGGCAGAGCTGAAATACCCCTATACGAAATTTTTAACGCAAAAATTTCATATTTTTGATTTTTCAATTTACTCTGTATTCAAATTTAAGTAGTTGATATAACCGATGAAGTAGTTATTCAATGGATGAACAAATCGAATACTCAGATACGAAGTTTTGTCTTTGTAAGTTTTATACAGGAAGATGTTTCTATAGGTCAATTAAACAGCAATCAAAATCGTCCCGCAAAATTCCATCGTCATACCGAATGAGAACTGATTACGTAAATATCTATTTTTACTCATTTCACCCAACAGTTATTTGGAAAATCGTCTCGACCGACAAAAAGTTGTCAAATATAACACGAATAGAATGACAGATTGACAGATGACACTCTCCGCGATGACAACAACATCAGGAGATGTAGTGTAGATTGATCTGATCATAATAAAATACCGATTTCAACGAAATGGCATAGAAATTTGGGGTGACTATGCAAATTGATTGAGTATGGAGAATATGTGCTCGAATTAGTCACTATTGTTTGAATTTTCAGGAAGAAGGATATCTCTGGATCATGATAAAAAAATCATTAGGATTGAAAGAGAAAAATTTATGAACAAGCAAAATTTTTGTTTGCTAGGCGAAGACAATACAGCTTTAATGAAACCATCAAGCTTGCAAGATTTATCTATAATTCGATAAATCGATAAGAAATCAAATGGTCAAGTTTAATGAAGAAGAATTTCATGAATGCCTGGAAGTTAATTAAATGAAGGTAATATTCATGGAAAGTTACAAATAAATCGCTCTTTTTGCATGTACGAGTTAATATCTTCATTTATTTTTTATTAGCAATAACTGCGGGAGCTCTCATTTTTCATGTTAATGTTTTTATTTTATTTCCCTAATGGAAGAATTAATACCTTAAATTAAGGCGATTTATAGTATATCCACTCAGAGAAATTACCGACTATGACCATAAATCTTATGGTTTTAATGGGAAATTATTCTCATTTTTATGGTTTGTAGAACCCGAAAATAAAAACGAATCTCGTAAAATTCGACTCCTGTAAATGACTAAATTTATTTGATTCGTCTACATATTGTATGAACAGTAATAAATAATCTGTGTATACAAACAAAAATAAAAAAAATAATGAAGAAGAGTATAGGCAGTAGATAGATACACATGTTATTCATATGTAAGGAGTATGTTGAACTCATAGTGTCCTAGTGTCGTTTTCAGATAATAAAACATAAATACTGATTCTTATCTGGTGGGGATATATTATGTTATATGAATTTTTTTCAACGTTTTAGCGCATGAAAGGTACTACATGGTAATACCTATAATATATTTGGGAAATATCGATTTTTTGAACTTCTAGATGATTTGATTACTTCCTAGGCAAAGCATAGTAAAAGCTTCACTGTTCTACTAACGAACGAGTCATGAAAAAAGTTGTTCGTCATCTCGAGCTTGTCGATTTTTTTTGACTGGTGTTGCTAGCCGAGAATGAATTTAAAGAAAAGTCAAACGTCATCCACTTTCCTTCGGTGTTCCAATGATGATAATAAGGAATACGTGAGTGTGCCATCATCAACCAGAGCATGATCAAAATGCCAGGATCAAATATTCAATGCATCTTTCCTTCCCATCAACCAAGATATCCATGCTATCATCTCCTATAATAGAAACACTCAACATCGGAATTTTCATGAATGAAAATATTCGTGGGATGATATAATACCAACTCCTTCATACACGTAACATCAACCAAAAACAATTCGATTTCCAAGGAACATTACAGATTGAGATGTTTAGGTTGAAGTCTGTTTCATTTCCATGGAATATTATGTGTTATTTTTAACATAAACCAGCGGCGTTTCAGATAGGTATTCAACAGTTCGCCACACCTACTTTTTTTGGCGAACTCGCAATGTTTTGGACTGATCATGCAGAGTTTATTTTATTTTTGGAGAAAGTCCCGCGATGCGAACGAACATTTTCCATCGCCTGTCGGTGAAAAACAAAAGATCAGAAGGAAATCCGAGTTTTGAATGTCTGCGAACGTTGTTAGGCGGTTCATATGTGGCAGTGTCGAAAATAATTTGTAGTACATCCCTGCAATTCGACGAGACTGGATGATTTCCTTCTCGCGTTTGTGAAGAAAAAAATATGAGTGCAAATCAGTTAATAGAAGCATGTGCCTGGTTCGTCATCAATACATAAAGTCATAATGCGAAGAAGAGGAAAAAGAAAATAAAGCAGTGACTTATTTGGATGACTGATTTATATTTGAGTGGAACTAGATATGATGGTATAAAACTAGCCGATTTAAATGATCCGATTTCGAAAACTTCATCAGAATGTCTCGAGAAGATTTTGGTAACATTCTGGAAATTAATAAATGGAAAATTGCTAAGCAGAATACATACTTCAGAGAAGCTAAACCACCAGAAGTCAGACTTGCTGATTGTTTACGATTCCTAGCTATACTGATATGCACGAATGAGTGAATGAGTGAATGTTTTTGGCACATGGAAATGAGCAGAAACTTCGTTAATCTGCCAATGTGGTCAGTACCAAGCAACGTTGCCGGGAATGACGATGAACGAGAGAATAAGTACCTGAATCTTTCGAACCATTCCCATCACATGGTATGCTGAGATTCGTGATATTTTGATGATAATTATTCGCAATGAGATTGTGGGGGCTGAGTGATCATTTGAAGGGGCAAGAAACATAACAGCCTAAGTGACCAAATGATCTTCTGGTGATAAAGAGGGTTGAAGTTCAGTTGATCTTGAAAATGCCTATATCAACCAGTCAATGATTCGTTATAATATGCTCTAATGAATAATAATGGATTCAGAATCCTGAAGGTAACGAAATAATTTCAAAACTTTGAATTTTCGATATTTTTTTTCATCCAAAAACTTACTTAGGCTTTTCTGCTTCTGATCAATTTGAGATTCCATGGTACAAATGTGACATAAGTATAAAGACATTAAAGTTGAAAAATGTATTGTTCATTCAATTCAGAGTAATATAAGAAAATAGAGAATACAAACTTTATTCATAAATAGAGATTAGTTCCACATAGTCATCATCAAGTTCGAAGAGGGTTTCGGTGTGCTATTTTGGTCCTTCATCTTCCTTTGATTGTTTTGCTTCATAAGACAGACATGAGATGACACAGTCTGACAAAATTTCACTTTGGTAGGTCGAAACAAGGTTTATAGATCGATTTGCCAAAAAAAAAAGCACTTAGGTTGTTTGCTATCCTAGCTTGGGTCAGGAGCAACCTGCGAATTCTGACAGGATTACTTTTACTTATGAGATACTGTTGTCCAAAGATACCACGTAGAAAGAATGGGTGAGTCAATAAAAATATTGTCGTTTCAGCTGTGTGGAAAACGAAACGGCTGAACACAAATTCGAAATCATCTCATTCATCTGCCATAACTTGTGTTCAACTCAAACACTATTGTATAACTTTTTCCTGAGATAGACCTGAATAGGCTCGAAACAGTCGAATTCGATAAGAATGAATATCATAAGGATTTGAAGATATCAAGAGTTTTTCAACGTCCTTTATCAATTCACTCCATTTTGAGATACAATAGACTTCTACCGCAGTTTTATATAATTCAAAATCTGCCGAGAATTTATGTATATTTCCATTGTTTTGGCAATCATTCCCAAACTCCTAATAACTACACATTCAGTTCTCGTTACTCTCTTGTTTATGAAGACATTTTTTAAACGCGCGTTCGGTACTATTTTTGTAGAATGCATTCTTAACTTTCGAACTAAAATTAGGATGCGACATTTTTCGCAACCTACTGGACATTCACCTCTCATGAAATAGCAAATTTGAATTCAGCATACCTCTGCTGGAGTATCATATCCAGGCGTAATACAAACTATCGTGGCGTGCTAATGGGAAGGTCTACTTCTCATACACTTTCATCGAATTGATTTCACATTGAATAAAATCATATAATATACATATACTATGTCCAAAAAGCAACTCTCCCACTTAGTTAACTTTGGAACGAATGTTTTTTCAATTTTATTTCTTTCTGTTCAAGTGCAACAATTTGATTCCGATGAAAATTATGTTGAAATATTTTGTAAACGGAATTCGCGAAAATCGCGAAGTGTGCGGCCTCTGGTGGCTAAATTTACAAGCCTTGCGAGTATGAACAACAAATATGGCGACCATTGTTTTGAGTTTCTGTGTTTTATTTGAAAATAATTTATTTGTTGAAGTGCATATTCCAGAACCTCATTTTTCCCTGATAAAAAAACTAGAATTATTGCATGAACCTTTATTGTTTACAATGAAGAAGCCAGCACCTACCTTATAATAATATAATATACATTTTCTGAAGCACAGTTAGAATCCTTGTATGAATGTTGGTTGCAATGATTCAATCTTGAGAATAACTTCGAGTCTTCAATTGCTGGAGATCCTTTTTTATGTAAATCGATGATATTGTTCATTCTGAGCAGCCTCTCCAACCATATCTTCTTTTCCCAGCCCCTTCACTAGAATTCCATCTCCTTCATAAAAGCCAGTGATATTTCTTGATGAATTCAATTATTTCTTCATACCTATACCATATTGTTGTAGTAGCTGATTGCTTATATGGCTCCATTCCAGTCCATGCAAGTGTGGAGTGGACCATTCTGACCATTCCATATGTTTGAAAACTGTGGAATTGTAGTGAGATATCAATGATGAATACCACCATTGTCCACATCAAAATGGCAATTTCTTTGCACAAAAAGTAATTTTCTCCATACTGAAAACCTTGTACGTATTCCACGAAGTCAACTCATTATTCACTATTTTGCAAAATGATTTCGAAGTAACCAATTCGCAATGAGTGCATACGGCAATGTTTTTGTTGTTCATACTCAGTTCGAAATTTGACGTTGATTTGACGTTTAATAGAGCCATCTATTGGTTCGTGATTTTCGCGAATTACGGTTAAATCTTGGGTTAAATCATGGGTTAAATCATATATCTACTACTCTATATATGAAGCATACCTGTCATCAAAGAGGGACCAACTTTTTGGGTTTTTAGTTGTACAATTCTTTAGTGTTTGTGTTTCCGTTTATTTTTCATAGACTGAACATTTTTAACCATGTCTAGTGGAACGAAATGCAGTATTCGCGGAGAAAAGAATAGACAGGAATCCTCTTTTCATAAGTAAGGTTGAATTTTCAGATTTTCTTGTTTATATATTGACCTGCACGGAGGTACACACTTACATTATCAATGGAGCTATCAATCATCCAGCAACAAGCATTATATAATGGGAATATCCTTAAAGTAAACCAAGTTCGAATCAGTAAATGACACGAAGTTTAGTGTAATCCTTTCACGCTAAACAGATTTGAGTATATCACTATCACCACATTGAAAAAGAATATATACACCTAGGTGAACCCTGACCTTAATTCAATATTCAATACCAAGACACTGAAGCAATATTGTTGGATTGAAGGGTGTGAGTTTCGAGATTCCACCGAACTGAATGAAATCATTATCGCAGTTCATTTCATTATTATCTGCTCTTTCCTGTTCCTCAAAGTTACTGACATCTATGCTTTGCTATATTTGAACCACGTTATAAAGGAGTAAATCGAAGTTGACGGTATTATACTGTGGTATTATCAACAATTGATGCTCACGTCAGCGTTTCAATCCTTCACTTTCCGTCGTCAGATTAAAAAAGTACCTCTCATTTTGGTCCCATTTTTGTTGAGATATCGTATAGGCACCGAAGGCGATGCGCCATATATAGAAATAGTAGATATATGGGTTAAATGATACCTCATTTGAAACATCTTTCAAATCTCCATATGACACCAGAACTTCAGAAAATAATGTCTATCGGAAACAAAATGGCGGATGATAATGTAAATACCATTGATAGTTCTTTCAAGATTCTTTCTATTTGATCTGTTGCATGTTAGATGTTAGTTTTTATGAATACTAAAATAATTGAGTGAAGATTGAAGGGATTGATAGGTGAAAAAGTAGGTAAAGAAATCTTATGGTAAACGGTTTCCTTTTCCTGTTCAGTTAGTTCTACCAGTTCTTCAGTACTATTTCGTATCAAACAAAGAGGAAACTAGAGAATAGTTCAATGCCCTTCACTGTAAACATCGGCTTGTAATCATGGCGGGACAATGCACTGTTTTTGTTGCTTTGTTTGTGCTTGAATAAATAAACTGGGACTGAGTTGTGCATTGAGCACTATGTGTGCGTACTCTGTCTTATCGGAAGTATTTTTTTGTGAATCGAGTTGAAGTTAACGAACGATCGAACGAAACAGCTCAATTAAATTCAATACTGATGTCTGTAGGTTTATCGAGGACGTGGAATATTGATTTCTCTAGATTTTTGGTAATTTCTCGACTCATTTCTATAAACAAAAATTTTTGTTTGTTTTCAATGACCATGCTACTGTGTTAGCAAAACATGTCGTGTGTTTGAGAATTTTGTGGAAATCTTATCGTTTGTGAAGTTTTTACATTCGTCATGGATTTCCATCAAGTAAGGGCCGAGTCAATTCAAAAAATGTTACTGATGTTGAAATCACCCCCTGGAAAACCTTAATTCATTGAAGAATGGATAAAAATTGTGTAGGTTTATCATCATTTACGAATTCAGGTATCTAGATTGATAGATGACGATAAGAACGGATGATTTCGTGCAAATAATGCATTAAATAAATTTTTAGTTGATTCATCAATTATTATATATGATGATTTTGAGATCGCGTGTACTTATATCGAACCAGATTGAAACATAAAATTGAATATCAAAGTATTAATTTTGTGCAAAGAAAAATATTGAGTGAATATCTTGATAGATGGCGACACTAGCGCTCCTTCGACGCTCGTCTCTTGACAGCCTTCAAATAGTGTCCGCTCAGAGATGTTTCGTATGTCTCAACTCTCACTACAATGGATTATTTCATACACTGAATACTAATGTTAGTATATCGGAGTCGTGTTATTCAACACTCAGATTCGGCCAAGAAAGCACCGCTTCTCAGCGTGATAACACTCAATAAGTGTGTTTTCACAACAGAAAATTATTCGCATATCATAATATTATCACTAAGAGCAAAACGCAACTGATACAGTGTCAAAATAATCACCAAATGATTGTATAGTACACCACTTTGATGTTGAATAACACGAACCGATCAAATTTGCACTAGAACTGTATGTAAGAATGAATGACACCCTAACCCTATGAGTGTGTTCAAAATATCAGCGTTAATTATCACCAAAATAATCAGAACCTCAGGGAACACCCAAGGGTGTTAGCTGGTGTAAACTGGTGTTATTCATTTTGTCACTGTGTTCATTTCAAAACACCCACTCCCTGGGCCATTTTAAATGGTGTCAATACATTGGTGTGACTGGTGTGACGACGTTTAAGTCCCAACAAGCCTATTGTCCTTGAGCTGACCAATCACTCTGCAACACTGCAGAATGGCAAGGTATCAGGAAGAGATAGCTACAGTTCGGGACTATAATGCGTCACGGCTTCACCTCCATATCTGGCTTTTTGAAATATTCTGATTTCAAAACGCTATAGATTCGATTTCCTTCAACTTTAACTCATAATATTGATTGTATGTACATTAAATGTTCATGCTTCATCGATTGAAAGAAGAGGTTTGGACGGCTTTCATCCCTGCTCAGTGGTTTTCCCCATTTTCTGCTAAGTAATAAATATCGGTTTACATCAAGATCTCCTAATCGCTTAAACACATATAAATATACCTCCACTGACCGTTTGTATCATGTGGATAGAGTACAGCAATAATGAACAACTGATATATGAGCAACAACACAAGAATGCAATGTATATGTAACGTAGATAGTGAAAAGTAGACGCTTCCTGCTCCAAAACAACCTGCTGCTATTTTCTTTCCTGAAGTTGAAATTTGCTTGTCTCTACAAATTGGAATCAACATTCAAACTGAGCAATTTGGTAAATTATTCATAACGGATCAGGTTTTCATCAATAGATTCGTTTTCAATGGACAGTTTGAAGGAAATCGTGTTCGTTTTTTCAATGTTAATTGTCAAAAAGTTCATATATCACAGCAGACTTTGATAGCTTGCAGGCCTGTTTCAATTTGTGCATGCAGACAATGCGAATAATTTTTGTGATTTATGGATAGTAAAGCATCATCTGCGAAGATCAAAAGCAAAAAAAGGAACCAGTACAGAACCTTGAGGCACAACATATTCCACATCTCTGAATCAGATGCCACATTAGAAATTCTTACTTTATTTGTTTCTGGGACTATTATAAGTACATTTAGTATAAGTCTAGAGCCGACCCTGAATAGGCCTCGAGAACAAAAGGATCAATAAAGTAAGTGTGTTCACCCCCGGAATTCTAAAAGCGGCAGACAACCCTGAACGGCAGATCGGCTTCACGAAGTAGGAAGGGCTGCGAGGACCTTGAAGGGCCAGAAGGACCTTGTTCCTGCTTCCCCAGTTGGGGAGTCGAGATCAATACCCTCGCTTCTGGTTACGCATCGAGGCAGATTTCGGTGCGTGCGCTCATCCATTCATCGAACAGTTCCACGAAGTTCAGAATAATGAAGGATTCCGAGGTTAGAAAAAGTGAAATTTGCGCAGCGGCGTTATCAAACTTTGTAATGAAGTGTTTTCGAACCAGCTTCATTACTAGACTGGTTTTGATTATGATATCTAAGTATGTATAGTTTATGCAAAGTCAGTTGAACAGATCATCAAACGAATGTCGGGCCGTGCTGCCGCACTCTTTGAACTTTCAAAGGGGCCGACGGCTCAAACTATACCTGAGACTGATTCTAGTTGAATTCCATTTGTTCGAATGCTCGAAACCTGAAAACCTGAGAGAGCTGAGCAATTCACTGATTCCTGACTTTCCAAAGCTTTTCCTGATAGTAAACTCCGATAAACATCATTACAACCCTAAAGACTTCAATGTTTGTCCACCCTTTGCTCATGATATGAAATTTCGATGAATTATTCATCTGTTAAAATGATGGATTTATACCTGGTCATATATTTTTTGTTATTGGATATTTTTGGGTCAAATTGATTCAGTAACACAAGCAAGGGTAGTAGATTCTGTTCCTGTGCCCATTTAGGGTTAAATATGATTTTTCCGCATTTTTGTGAGTTGTGAGAACATATGCTTTTGGACCAATAGGAAGGATTGAGCTGCCCCTATTGTACCGAGGTTGATGGGAAGTATAAACACAGAAGACAGCTATGGGATCGCTCTCTACGCTCTATCCTCTATGCTCCACAGTCTACTCTCCACCTATGTTTCTCCTGGTTCTCTTGCTGATCTCCTAGTGCTCTCATATTTCATTCAAAGCCAGACTAAAGTATTAATGTATAGTGATTTCGTGATGCACAAGTTTGTATAATATTTTTCACCATTATTATTCATCCTGTTTCAAGATTCATTAATTCCTGTTGTTTTCCTTCCTCACCCGAGCTGTGTAACGAATCCAGAAATTTTTAATTGCGAATAAACGTTTTTTTTTTGTGATTGCATATTTCATATTTCTTCTTCTGTTGTCATTGTTTTCAGTTCCGAATAGATCCAATAATTTATTCAATGATTTTCAATATTTTAATTTGTCAAATTGCTTATTATTATCATTGACTGACGGCTGACACTGACATAGCCAGCTGTCAATTCTTCTTCTTCTTTTTCTTGATAAATCCTATCAATCCTGTGCGCCGGTGTCCCTTTGCTTTGTGTTTTGACATGGATGAAAAAGATAGTTAACCTCACTTAAATTCCGGTAATGAAAACTTAGAAAATCGAAGGAAAAGGAAAGATAAAGACGAATTGAATCTGTTCAATTTGTTTGGAACTTTGTTTCCGATTCTCCAGGTAGACTTAATGAAATAGTTCGAATAAATAATTATCAAAGACCCCTTTTCAACAAAGATATGTGCTTTGATTTCTGTTATTATCCAGAATAAAAATAGCAACCAGTTGAAATTGAATATTATTCTATTCTTGAGATCTTCTCATGTTTGCTATAGGTGTATATGGTATATATGTATGAATTGGTATATTGTCCTTTATACACCTATGTCAAATTGTTGCATTGTCATTAAGTTGATAAATGATCAACCATATTTCGAGATGAATTAGCAACGGTGTCAAATAACGATGAATTTGACAGTCCGTGTCGTGAATGTGATCACTAGTGTACAGACGATGGACTCAAATGTCAAATGGCAGTAGAATTGAATCTCCGTATCGCAAGGGTCCTACAATTTCCGTGTTGCGAAGGCACAAGAATTGATCGACGGGCATAAATATCTGTGGATTTGATTGCCCGTATCACATGGTACCACGAACGCGAGTGCCTTGTGTCTGAGTGCAAGTGCGAATGTTAGAAAATGAACTTAACTGGTTGATAGCCGGAAATAAAGTTGTTTGATGTCGCGAGAATAACTGAACCATAGTATATGTAGATAGATAAAATGAACCGAACTGTGTTCAGTGTAAAGGGCTGAACCGTGTCTTGGTGTCTTACGAATGATCGTGGTAGGACCGAATAACTAGAACTGATTAACTGTCCTCTCGAAATATGCGTCTCGTTCATGGCAGCCACAATGCACAAGGCTATCGAATTGTGATTCGAAATAGATCATGTATAGGCTTACTAACTAACTAAAACTGTCAGTAGAATAATCGAGGAGGTGGTATACATTCATTATTCCAGATTTCTTGGGATTTTCTCTCCTCGTTTCTATAAAATAAAAATATATGAATATTATTTCAATATAAGTGTGGTGAGGACGAATCAGATGATTTGCCCCAAAATGTCACTGCGTTTGAAGAATGTTCCTATTAGAGAGTCTAAAAGAAAAATTCACTATCTTGTCAGTGACAATTGGTATTGAAGAAGGTTTGTAGAAGAGAAATAAAAGAAAATAAAATAAAAATAATATAAAATTTTCAGTTAGCTATGGACGTTTCGGGAACGAATCTGCTCCCGTTATCAACATAAATATGAGACTTTACACAAAAAGTAATAATTGGATTTGGACAAATGTTTACTATTCGTATGATCATTGCAACATATACAGTTATTTCGAGACCTCGCAGAAGTATGTTCAGTTTTTTTTTGAGAAATGGAGGGAATTCCTCCGATTATTGGCAACAGTCCAAAGTAGTACATACCAGAGAAGTGTTCCAGGAATTATTGGAATAGTTTCTTTATGATCATTCTGCAAGACTCAATAATTTGAGAAAACTTTGAATTTTTCATCTCGAAGAAAACTGCTGGGTTGTACTCGAGGTTGTACTAGTTTCATTCACAATATTGAAGTTCAGAAAATATATGTTATAAGTATACCATAAATATCTCTCCTCCATATATTAATCATAAAATTAATATAGAAATAGGCAATGGCTTTCGATAAAATAAACAGATAAATTGGAATAAGTGTTATAAATATAGACATTAGTCAATTAACTAACAGAATTAACATAAACAATGTGTTGAGCATTTTACATTTATTCCAAACATTGCATAGTATAATGTAAACAAACGTAAGTGAGGATGCCAGACTTACTTATATAAAAAAGTTCACGAGTTTCAGACAATATTTCTCTAACATTTTTTTGGAATGCCAAGCAACAATCATTATGGAGAATATCGTTTAATTTGTAAATTGCTCGCTAAAAATTGAATACAGGGTGATTCAAAAGTAGGAGGCATATCCTTTTGGTGTACGGTATTGAAATATAATGGTAAACAAGATTCCGAATTCAAAATTTCAAAATATTATTCAGGGACGTCATAATCATGCGGAGAAGAATAAGGGTAAAAACATCAATTTTTCTTTTACCCTTTAGGTTATTGTGATATTTTGATTTTGTTTGACAATCATAAAATCCCAGAGTTTTTTTAGGTAGGAAAGGTATATTCTTATAGTTCAATTCGATAGAGCCTCCCATTTTCAAGGCAATCGACTTTGAAAACTTTTTAGTTTGCGTATGTTTATTGAATACATTTAATCTGTATTACTATTTTTGTAGAAAACGAAAACCCTTTTTTACTTTCATTTTAATAAAACATTTCGAATTCAGATTCTTATTTACCATCAAATGTTTATACAGTACACCAATTTTCAAAATTAAATTGTAAAAGGTCATCATCTCGTCGGGTCCTCTTTCAGTTAGCTTTAACTAGCCAGGGAGCCATTTATTATTCTTGATCCTAAAATCTGTTGTTGAAATATTTCTATGTAATTGCAGAACACCCTGTATGATCATAGCGAGTTGCGAACGTTGAAGATGGGTGAAATATTGATGGAAATTTTCCTTGAAAGTAGTTTAATTGTGAAATTTTCTGGGAGGACATTCCTTGGTATAGACGAGGAAAATACTTCTTTGCGAAGAGTATAAATCCTAGCTTAGAAATCTTATGAAAACATCATCTAAAATCGTAATCATTACTATAATGGCATCAATGTTCAGATATTAGTAGAATAATACATGATACTAGTAAAAGCGAAGCTCAATGTAGACGAACATAATGAATCAAGGAAGTTAAGAAAGCCCAACATGATTTTGAGCCATTTTCGTCAATCTTCAGATTTTATATAGAGCATCGACTGTTGAATGGTCATGACTCCAACTTATTTACTCGATCAGCCAATTTCGAGTGTTCAAAATAACTCTAAATTGTGTTATAAACCGTACAGAGGCAGTTAAATAGCAGACAACGGTAAAATGTCTCATAAACTAACCAGAGATTTATTACACCAGCTATTTCCTTATTGCAAATATAAACAATAAAATACTCAGCAACCTTCAAATGGTTCTCCTTGTTAGTACTCCCTGTATGTTGCATAATTTATTGACAGCTCAAGCTGCAATAAAACTTTATGACACCCGCTGTAGGCACGCTCGTAAAATATATATGTGCATATGGAATATGCTTTTTCTACGTGTACTCCGGGTAATCTTTAGTTAAATTACCCACCTTCATCGATTCGACTCTCTCAACTTTCCTGCATGTTACGGAAGATATCGTAAAGTTGTAATGGGCCTAGACGTGTGCGTCAGGTGCTATGCAAAATAGGAAACTAAGTACATAAATTCAGGAGATTGCCTATAACATGAAATGCATGTTTTCATCACAAGTGCCGAATGTGACAGATTTCGAGCAGAACAGAGCCAAGAAGATTTGCTTGCACGAGAAACAGAATTTGAATTGCCTAATATTATATACCTAATATGTAAGCGAACACTCTGTAGTTTGAATAAATACATGCTGCCACGTAAAACATTGAATTACATACTCCTGAAATCTATAAATCGACTCATATAACTTACCCATGAAGGAGACTTTCTGATTGTCTTGCTTGTTTCTCGGCTTGTTTTGCATCCAAAGGCGACACAATATGAATAACCATTCTTTATAACTCGAAATCACAAATCTTTTCAACGATAATCAATTCACACCAACAAATTCAGTTCTTTTGAAGAAACAAAACACGCCAAATTTAGCGATATTCCACATAACAAAAAACAATCAATCATTGGATAAAAGAAAATTTATACATCAATCCGCCTTTAAGGTCGTTCCCTACCTTCATAACGCCTATACCAAATAATGCATTTCAAATTCAACTACAAAATGGAAATGAATCGATAGATTTATTTGAATTTTCGACAATCTGTTGATGTTGATGAATACTATAGATCGTGGAAAGAATATTCCGCATTTTTCTTTCAGTTTCTCGTTAAATAGCTTTTGAAAATGACGAATTTGTTTTATTTTTGTAATTTTGTCACATTCATCAACATAAGACAATGCTAACATATTTCTATCGGCGTGTCGATGAGTCAAAATCATGTGTTTTTGGCATAATACATTTAAAATCGATTTTTGACTTTTCATTGATTTACGCTTACGATCTCCGCCGCTCTCTAGGCCACACCACCGATCCAATCAGAATGACCCATGACCAGCCACATTACTTATTACCAACTCTGATTACTACCCCATGAAACAAGTGATTAAGTGTTTGTTGATAACTTGTGCTGTGCGTATTGTTTTATTTGTTCCGTAATTGTTTAACCACGGCGAATGGTGAGAAAATGTCACCATCAAGAGTTTATATAAGAGATCTACCAGATCTGAATTGATGAAACAACTCAACGAAAGAAGGTACTTTTGACAAAATAATAATATGTATTCATAGTTTAGATATCCAAAGTCAGTTGAAACAGATCATGGAAGGAATTTCGGAGCGCGTTGCCACTCTCTTTGAACTTTCAAAGGAACCGACGGCCCGCCGTGATGTTTTGTTCCAACTGACATTACAAAGACTTTACCAATATAGGTATAGGTATTATTATTTATTCAACAGTTCTGATCGCATATTCAGTTGAACTGTCAAAATTCAGTTTGTCAAACAAAACTGTTTGCGTTCCTTCCAGAGCACTCTTCGCAAAAATGTTTTTTTGACAATTTTGATCAACAGGAAAGATCGATCATATCGTGTGATACATCATTGTAATCAGAAAAAATGCAAAAATCCGATATTGCGCCCATAAGAAAAAAAAAAGTTGAGTTTTGTAACTTTGACATCAAGAACGTCATGGGAAATACGGTGACAGATTCAGATTCCTTGTGAAAAAGTGCCTTGAGAATGAACTAGTCAGAAACGTCTAGGTGTTCTGGTTTTTGCTTGAAAAAACAAAAACGAAAATTACAAATTTCCGTTTTTTTCAAATAATTCAAAAACTAATAATGACTCATCATATTTTCTAGCAGATAAATGTTCAGCATGAAATGGCGCAGCTTTGCTCTAGATTAACCGACCTCGTATCTCTAATAATAAATGAGATCCCCATGGTGACGCTTGAAAAACGGGCAACCTGTATATATTTCGATGTTAAAATCTCAAGAAAGGGAGAAAGTGTGGAAAAATGTCGAGTGATGAATGTGATAGACATTAATCTTCCATATCCGCAAGCTGTTTTCGGTAAGACACAGAAATACTGTCCAAATGAACTAACTATTCGTTGAAGAGGCGTATATTGCGTATGTTAATGGACCATTGTTCTCTGAGCCCCACATTCCACTACTTATCTCCATTAGTTGTTAAACTTGGGACCTATTTCCTCTTTCGTCGTTAGCTGTTATTTATAGCGTTACGCAACCATAAAACTCCTGGTCATTACAAATACTCCCGGATAACTTTTAGGACTGAACGTAGATATTGATACGACAATCCCAGCTGGAATTTTCAGTAACAGGCACTATACAAAAAAAAAATAGGATTAGTGCAAAATCAGTTTTTTTTATGTTTTGGTTTCCACGAAGAGGGATATCCTGTAATAAACCTAGAATCTCAAGACTAAGGGATTCTAGGGAATTTTCGTGAATCGATTGTCGGCTGATGCAAGACAGTCTGTTTCGACTTGCCATAAGTCTCATCAGACCCCTACGTCTATATGCTCGACTTAGTCGCAAGGTATGATTGATGAATCTACCTATACACCTTGCACTTAAGCCACTAGATGGCCATGAAGGCTAGATCGTCCTTCTGCCCCCTCAGGGCTTCGACTTGTTCGATATATGGAGGTACCCTTCGTGAATAGATTGTCAGCTGGCCAGTGCAACTGATGAGACTTATGGCAAGTCGGAACAGACTGTCTTGCATCAGCTGACAATCGATTCACGAGAATTCCCTAGAATCCCTTTGTCTTGAGATTCTAGGTTCATCACCATCTGTGAGTGGAACATTAAACCACTTTGAGAATAACAGGTGTTGCGATAGTCTACAGAATCTGACATGGATGTCTTTTCTGTAAGCATATAGACGTAGAGGTCTATATGCACGACTTAGTCGCAAGGTATGATTGATGAATCTACCTATACACCTTGCACTCAAGCCACTAGATGGCCATGAAGGCTAGATCGTCCTTCTGCCCCCTCAGGGCTTCGACATATCCTGTAATGTTCAGAGAACATCGTGAGAACCAAGGGAATTGAGGTAGGAATTGGTGTTCTTCTTAAATTTCTGAAGGTTATATGCCTCCAAGAACACCTCCTTTGGCAATCTGTTCCAGAGCCTCGCTGTTCGTTGGATTAACGAGTCTTTGGAAAGAGATGTTCTGTAGGTCTCCAAAGTGACCACGAAGGGGTGCGAAGCCTCAACTCGACGGGTGTTCCAGAGAAGTGAGTGAGTTTGTGAGCGAGGCATCACTCACGAGACCAATTGCCCTCTTTTGGACAGAATCCAACAGTTTCAGGGTATGTTTGGGTGCTCAACTCTAGTCACAAGCACTTTTCTCTCGTATTCATGAATGCAATCTCCTTCTTCCTACATACTTCATCTGAAATGTATGGGGATGCGTGCAAAGATCATGTGAACTTTGTTGCTCTTTGTTTGCTGTATCAGTTGGCCAATGTATACCATAAACGATTTAAATGCACGGTAATGGTTACGATTGTGAATCAACAAGGCATTCAATGACAAATATGGGCAAATTATACATTCAAGCCTAGATCATTTCTTTTGATATAACGTTATATTTCAAGTAGAGGTTTTGGGTGATATTTTGATAACTTTAATAACTATAATGAATATTTCCAGCCCACTAGGTTCAACCCCCAAGAAGGGGTAGATGTTACCCTTGGAATTTCGAATGAAAAGGGGGGTTAAATGGCACATCATTTTGTAGAGCGTTCAATTCTTTTTGTAATGGTACTCTTGTTTATCATTTTCTGTCGAGCAGCTTCCGCAAAATACCGCGTCAATTAGAAAACTTCCGACCCTCAATATCTTCCTTCCACTAAATGATATGAAAGATCGAAAAGACACGTCAATTGTATTTACAAGGAAGACAATAAACCCTCTAGGAGGAGTATCCTTACCCTTAGACTCAGAACCTCTTGTGAAAAGGGGGTGAAGATGCATATTATTTTGAAAGGTCGTCCATCTCTTTTCAACTGTACCCTAGTTCATCATTTTTCGACGAGCAGTTTTCAAAAATTGCCTTTCTGAACTTATACATTACTAATCAGAACAGGATTCCTGCGCTGAGATGCATTGTTTTCAGGTTAGTATTTCAGTACAAATGGTAGGAAGATTTTGAACTGAAAGGAGAGTCAATAAAATAATTCTAACTCAACCTGATAACCATTCATCTCAGTGCAGGCAGGCTCTAATTACTTCTGAACTTTTGGGGGCTCAGAACGGCATTTTTCGGAAAGTGCTCATCAAGAAATGATGAACTGGGGTACTGTTGAACGCCCTTTAATATAATGTGCATCTTGACCCCCTTATCATGTACGTTTCTCACTGTAACATCTACCCCTCCTAAGAGATTGAACCAAAGGGGCTAAAAATATGTATTCGAAGTGTCGTCCTTGAAAATGAAATTAACCTGTCTGTTCGATTTTTCATATTATTTACTGGATGGAAGATAATAAGGGAGGATTGTGTTCTAATTGACACGGCATTTTTCGGGAACTGCTCAACAAAAAATGATGAACTAGGGTTCCGTTGATGCGCCACTTGACTCCTCTTCCCATTTGAGATTCTAAGGGTAACATCTACCCCTTCTAGGGATTTGTACCATGAGGGCTGAAACTAATCATTTTAAATGTCCCCCTTGAAAATGAAATCGACCTGTCCTTGCGATTTTGTATATGGAAGAAATATATTGAGCAGAGTGGGATGTTTTCAAAATGTAGAGTAAGTATAGGTAAACATTTGTTATTTAGCAGAGAAATGCGTGCAACTTGAAATCAATTCATGTAATTAGTGTACTTTCATATAATGTGATAGATATGAAAATAAATTATGTGAAGTTCCTATTGTTAGTAGTTTCTTAATTTCCAACTACTTCTGTGTCTTATTCAATTCCGAATAAAAATTAGCTGTCTGAAGACGTTATAAACCTGTCACTTCCATTTAGGAACAGCACATCAGAGGGGTTGAGTTGAAGCTGACAATAATTAAACATGAAGATAAGAACATATTTTTTATTCACGTCAGTGTATGTAGTTGAAATATCTGTAATATGATTCTGACTATATACAATGTCATTCTTAGTAACATAGTCATTCTCAGTAATAAATAGTCAAACAAGGTGACAGATAACAAGTAGCCTGATATTTATATTTTCATCGAAACTCTATCCCCAGCAATGTCGTAACATATTAGAAAAAATAACTCAGTCCTATAAGAACTACAGCTCACAAATGTTCACTATTACTCAATGTCTCTCTCTATCCCTTTATATCTATCTACTTACTGTAAAAATCTTGTCATCGTCTGTAATTTGAAACGGATGAGAATACTATAACTGATATACACCTACAGGGTGACTCAGGTCTTGTGGTTCAAACTGAAATGGGTGATATATCTCATAAATCTTAATCAGAAAAGTTCATGTAAACATGAGTCCTATCCTATCTCGATCAGTAGTGGAGCTACAGAGGGTCAAAGTTGAATTATTTTTTTCTATCAATTGAGATATTTCGCCCACTTTTTTTTATCGCTTGGTGCGCACGAAAGGGAATCCCTATAATGTTCGAAGAACATCGTGCGTACCTAGGGAGGATAGAGAAAGGAGGTAGGTGTTGGATTTGTTTTTTTTTGAGATTATACAGGGTTACTGGTAATTCCATACATTCCTTTGGAGATGTGATAAGGAGGATGATGAGGAGTAAATTAAACCCTAATATGCATTATGCAAAAGATGATACTTCGAGCTGTTAGAAACGATACTGACCACTAATCAGCTTTTTGAAAAACCTGGCAATATTTTCAATATTGACGAAACAGGGTTGCAACTCAACAACAAGCCAGGAAAAGTTATTGCAGCTAAGTATTTGGGACATCTCTCCTTGGTGGTTCAACTATCCCGATTAGATGGTTCAACTAAACATTTTTGTCGAAAAAAATCTGTTTATTTTCTGAGTCTTTGAGAACTGTTAGCATCAAAGTAGAATGAAAGGTTTGCAATGAATATTGTTTCATTTCAGTGGAGTTATATTTGAGGAACTTATGGGTGAAATAAAAAAGGTGGTCCATCTCTCCCATAATTACCCTAATCCATATTTGGGTTGAATTCATTCCCTACCACTTCTCCTATCAGATCACCAAAGGAATGTATCGAATTACCAGTAACCCTGTATATGTTCTTGGAAATACTTTCTTAGGCAATGAATTCCAGAGCTTTTCCGTTCTATAGAGAAACGATTTTTGATATATTGCTAGTCGTGGAATGATAGCAGATATTTCTCCTGAAGAAAATTTCCAGTGAAAGTAGATCTATAAAAAAGTGAAGATATCAATTTGGAATTGGGTGTTGATGGAAAACCATCAATTAAATCATTCTGAAAATTTTTGAAATTTACAGGTTCTTGGGGTTAGAGGTTCCTTTACCTCCCCCCCCCCCAGTTGTACGCTTCTCGCATCTTCCAGTTCTTACGGTTCATAAAAGCCAATTTTACTCCCTTGATACATAAATAACTATTATTCATCAATCTGTATAGAAACTGAACTGACGTTGTCGACCTTGGAATTGACGACATAATCTGACAGTTTTGCTTGAGAATACAGTTCAAGTACTTACTTGATCTCAATGAGATTGAGAACTGTAAGTAAAAAAATTATTACCGTCGGCACATCAAAAACTGATAGAACTTACACTGATAAGTATGATTAGAATCAGATGAAAATGACTCATTTATACTTCAACTAGTCTACCTAAGCAATCTTATACAATAATGAGATCTATATACAAGATGTCCGTGTTTTCGAGCTCCACCAAGGAGCTCTCAGATATTATAAGAGATACGAGGTCGGTTAAATTCGGGCAAAGTTGCGCATTTTCATCTCGAACATTTATCAGCAAAAAAATTTGATGTGCCATTTTTAGTTTTTGAATTATTGGAAGGAAACGAAAATTTTGAATTTTTGTTTTTATTGTTCCAAGCGAAAACGAAAACACCTAGACGTTTCTGACTGGAACATTCTTGAGGCACTTTTTTACAGGGAATTTGAATCCGTCATTGTAGTTTCCATGATGTTCTTGATGCCAAAGTTACAACACACAACTTTGATTTTTCTTATTGGCGCCATATTGTATTTTTGCATTTTTGAATTTTTTTTTCTGATCACAATATGTATCACATGACAAAATTGAAAAACAAACACATTTTTGCCAAGAGTGCTTCGGAAACAACGCTAACAGCTTGATTTCGACAGTTTATTTGAATTTGAATCTGGAATGTTCACATTTTCGTCAAGCTCATGTACCTAAAAACTATGGTTTTGAATTACGAACGACGTAATGATATAGAAGTTTATTCTTCGCAAAACAAAACAAAGTTATAAAAGATTTTCGAATACTCCACCTTTCACTTCTAAACACAATGGGGAATTTCACCATGATTTTTTTTTCACGATTCAGAACACATACTGGGTAAATTCAGCATTTTTTCAATTTTCTTTTGATTGCGGTTGACCCAGAAAATAAAATTAAAATGAACCTAAATTCAAACGATAGCTCGTCTGCGCGCGAAAAAAAATCCATTTGTAGAGAATACAACTTTAATCTCACTATAACGATATCGCTGGAAAGAAGACATATAATAATAAGGAGAGTTAATCAAAACAAGCAAATCCTCATATCGCCACATGATGAGGATATCAGATTTTATTACGGTACTGAGTAGAAAACAACAGCTGAACAGCAGTAAAAGAAATATCGTTCATAATTCCAACAGTCAACCCCAATACTTCTCTGGAAATACTATAAAATAATGCACAATTTTCAGCGGTCGATCAGAGAGTATGACTAAAAAATTCAAATGTTATTATTTCCAAACTGGGAAGGAATTATGATGATCCGCATATTGCTGTAATATTTAAAACTCCCCGGAGCAGGATTGAGTTATAAATTTTGGCATCCAGTGTGGGAGTGAAAATAAACAGTAGACAGCTTGATACATTCGCTATATTACAGCCGTAAAATACTATTTGTATCTTATTTGTATGATAATTCTGCACTATACATGGATATCTTGATGGACGGTATGATTTTTATAACGTGGGATGGTGTCAAGATTGAATATAAGTATCGTTTATAGAGTATTCTTGGATCCAATAATGTCTCATTTAGAATGGGGTTTTTTATTATATGGTCCATAAAAAATCAAAATTTGAAGTTTAATGTTTTCCATTTTATTTCACATAACTGCAATATCTATAATTTGACTATATCAAACTATTATGGACGGAAAATTTCATAAAATATTCAATATTTTCATCAGTGCAGAGCAGTCTCCAGCCAGCAGTCCTAAGACCGCCGACTAAGCGTATACAGGGTGGGTCACGGTGGATGGCCCATTAGAAGTATCTGGAAAACGAAAAAACAGAACTTTCTGAAAATTAGGATGCTCCGATAATTGAACAGTCTCTATTCGTATAAAACGTTTTCATCGATACAGTGCTGCCACTTCTATCAGAATCAACTAGCAACTTCGTTATTTTAAATGGAGCACCCTGTATTTTATTGCATTTGCAGATTCTTCCTAAAGAGCTGATTTCATCAATGTATCACACTTGGGGTCTAGCAGCAATGATTACAGAGATATAGGGTGTTCAATTTTGGGATTTTTTATCGATCAAAACGGATGTCCCTATCTTAACTTACAATCCACTATCTATTGACATTCAATTGGAACAGATACAGGGTGATCATAATTTTGAATCTTGAAGCACCCTGTATTTTTTCCAATTAAATTCCAGTAGATAGTGAATCAAAAGTTGAGATAGGGACATTTACGCCTTTTTGATCAATAATGAATAGTTTCAACACATAAAAATCCTAAAATTGAAAAATCTAGATTTTGAATACCCTATATCTCTGTAATCATTTCTGCTTGATCCCAAGTATGATACATCGATGAAATCAGCTCCTCGGGAAGAATCTAAAACTGTAATAAAATACAGGGTGTTCCATTAGAAATAACAAAGTTGCTAGTTGTTTTTGATAGAAGTGGCAACACTGTATCGATGAAAACATTTTAGACAAATAGAGAATGTTCAATTATCAAAGAATCCCAATTTTCAGAATGTTCTGTCTTTTCGTTCTCCAGATACTTCTAATAGGCCATCCACCGTGACCCACCCTGTATACGAGTCGATGCACTGATTTCGGTAGGATGTAATTCAATCTTCTGCTCTGCGTGGCATTAGCTAGGAAAGTAGTTGTTTCTCTCCCGAAATCTACCATTGTTGTTCATTTTGTGAACATTGTGTGGAAATGACTTTAAGCTTTTTGTATTTGTAGTTGAAATATGCTAATGACTGAAAGTTAACAAAAAATGTTTACCGACTCCAAGTAAGTGAACCAAATACTTTACCATTTATCACACCAATCCTGTTTGTATTTTAGAACTCCTAATAAGGCTGAAGATGGTCTTTTATAAGACTGAAACATGTCTCTGTTTGTATGGAGACGATTTCGAGTTTTTCCTCCTTCATTCCTTCGACAATCCCACTCCACGAGCAAAATGATGGATTTCTACCAAAGACTAATGTTGAGATTATTGTATGTACACGATTGCAGGAGATATAAGGGTGGCCCGATATCCTGTGTCACTCGTTACTATGTTAGTAGCAGACTAATTGTATTATTTAAGAGATTTATTGAAGTTTCAAGTTATACTGTTCGTCTAAATCGATGTCTAAATGCTCTCAATCAAAAATGTAGGAGGTTACAATCGTTTATTTGGGTTCGCTGTTGTTTAAAGCGGAATGCTTGTTTCAATTCGAAAATAAACTTTGGCAGATCTGGTTCATGAATGAGAACGCGAACTAATTATTTTTATAACGAATTTTCTCGTCTATACCAATACGAACGGAATGTTTTCGTCTGGGTAGTCCAGATTAATTATTCCAGATGTTTTTCTCTATGAAATGCGAAACACTTTGTTCAATAGTAGATGATATCGTTCAGAACCATTCTACCAATCATCCCTTTTCAGATATACGTCGTTCAACCAATCACCCTCTATATTTCAATACTAGTTATCGATATTTTGCTATTGGTACAGGCTTAAAGATGACAAGATAGATATTACTAATTCGGTTATTACAATATCCAACTCCATTCGTTATTTGCTACATATCGGCCTTGTAACGTTAGTAACTTAAATTATACTTATCATTGAGAAATGAAAATTGATGTGTATTTCCTGAAGAATGTCTGAAAGAATGTCATATTATAACCTGTTTGTGAGAGATGTATCCCCATCATCACTGAAGTTGAAGCTCATTAAGATCAGAGTTTGTACAAGAAGTATACCGGGTGGCTACGGAAGTATTGCCTACGGAATATCTCAGTTATTGTATGAAGTAGGTTTGTGAAATTTGAAGCGTCGATATAATGACATAAGAGCTAGAATTTGAGCATATTGACATGTCGAAGTTAACTTCCGGTCTGACCGGAAGTAACATCAACTTTCTTATTTTGAATGGAAACCCTATTTTTTTTCTTTTCGCTTCATTCAGCATTCAATTCCTCTTCGAATGACATATCACAAGTTGGTATCTAACCAGAAACTAGATCAGAAAAAATGTATTATTGAAATTCACCGAGTAGGCCGTAGAAGCAAAATGAAAGCCAAAAATTGAAAAGTTGGCTATGGAAACCATACGTCACTTGATAACAGTTGCTACTACTGTGATATTTTATTTTCATTCTTCGGCGTTATAGAAAGCCGCCAAAAATGATATTGGAAAAATTGGGAAAAAAACAATACTCTGTAGGTCCATAACTTAAATAGGAACATACAACTTTTTCTTGCCTGTACTATTCAGCATAACCATTCCTTTCTAATGATATGATGGAAAGTCATTTTTTGAAATGAAATACCAAAAAATCCAATTATTATTCTTCAAATAACAAAACAGATTATCGCCATACTAGTTTCTGGTTAGATACCAACTTGTGATATGTCATTAGAAAGGGAATTGAATGCTGAATAAAGCGAGAAGAAAAAAAAAAAAAGGGTTTCCATTTAAAATAAGAAAGTTGATGTTGATGTCAGACCGGAAGTTAACTTCGACATGTCAATATGCTCAAATTCTAGCTCTTATGTCATTATATCGACGCTCCCAATTTCACAAACCTACTTCACACAATAACTGAGATATGCCGTAGGCAATACTTCCGTAGCCACCCGGTATACTATTGCTATAAATACTTTTCAATTTTTATTTCAATACTGAATACATTGGTGCATTATATGCATCATATCATTTATCCGAATTGAAAGATAATGTCAATTCTCAATTTCAGAAGATTTTTATTCTTATATCGTCTTGGATGTTCAACAAATGTAATTCAATGTTCGGCGTGGCAGAAAGCCAGGAAAGTAGTTGTTTTCTGTTGAATATTCAGAATGATATTATTCACATACTTATATATTTTTATCTGAAAGATAAATTCTCAACTTCAGAAGATTTTATTTCCAAAGTAGTTGTTTTCTGTTGAATATACCGAGAAAGAATTATTATTTTTTATCAGATAGATAATGCGAATTCTCAATGTATATCTTTTTTCTTTATGTTTCTAATATATCTAAGAATATTCCTTTCCAATATAGTATATCACTGAATAACAAAAAATATCCATCTGAACAAAAGATGAGAAAAAAATACATATTTTGCGCAACTTGAGAATATTCATATAAAGCGCGATGTGAATAAGAAATGAGAAATAAACAAAAACCAACCTTCGAAGTTCGAGTTTTTTTCGGAAATACCCTTGATATGTTATCAGGCCACATCCTTCGCTTGGGGTAATCGCTGCGGTTAACGATTTACCATCAAGGGCAGTGCATTGCAGTGCAGTTGCATTATACTTATTTATATACAGTGTGAGTCATTCAAAATCGAGACATCCTTGTGAAATCCACATTTCACTATTGATTTTTTTTCAGTAGCTGCTGAATTTTTGAGTCTTTCGGAATTGTTCCGTATCGGAAGGAGCTCTCATATTCACAATTCCAATGGATAACCAAATTTTGCAGAGCAGTTCTCTGAATCTAAGTGGAATCGGAATCGTTTTCACTGTACTGTATTCAAAAAGTATTTTTTGTCGTTGTTAAGTCCAAGAGATTGAACGCCGCACACAGACCAATGAAATAACTCAGTGTATCAAAATCGATTCCAACAGATTCAAGAATCACGCCCCACGAAGAGAATAAGGAAGTCGACATTATCAATGAATTGCAAATACCTATTTTTTATATCAAGGGGGCTAAGATATCCTTTTTTTTCTCGCGTCTGAAGTTTGATGCCAGATGTCGTCTCCACAAGTTTTAATGATAAATGAATGAAGTCAATGCATTGACTGAAGCTTCAATAATTTTGACACATGTTTCGAATATTATTTAAATGGTCAAAATCAGTAAATGTACAAATGAAGTGGATCTGAAATTGGCTACAAAGTCATGAAGACGAAATAATTGGTAAAATAATGAGACATATTTGAATTGAATGAGTGATAAACTGATTCTTTTATTTTTGAAAGGTTTTTGAGGAGGCCAAAAGCGAAACATTTCCAAGAAATCGACATATGGGGACAAGGCGATTTGTCACGCTTGCAATTGACAGTTCTTCATCCACCTCATTCGTACATTGAATGATGATGACCATTTGAATGGCCGAAACATCTCTCGAAATAAATGAAGCATGATTATGACTAATGCATTCATTCACCATTAAAACATATAAGGTAACTTTGAGACTTTTCTCAGTTGATCATTCCTCTTCACTACGAATTTGGATTACTTCAGAAAATTTGAAAAATATACAGGGTGAATCAGGTTTTGAGGTGATTGATCTCACCATTCCAATTAAGTACGATCTCGATCAGTAGCGGATCTACATGGGGCAAAGTTTAATTATTTTTTTCTATTATTTAAAATATCTCGGTCACTTTTGAAGGTATCAATTTGATTTGATAATTTGATTATAGGAATTCATCATTTTGAGCAGTTTACAAAATTTTCAAATCTACAGGATGATATACGATTTCGGAGGTATAGGGTTCCTTATCTCCTCAAAACTTTACCGTAGTACTCCTCTGATATTTTTCAGTTACCAAATAGGGGGGATCATTCAAATTACAGGTTCTTTTGTGATTGATTTTTTTTTTCGAGAAACGAAATGTTTTCAAGATAAATGAGCATTTCTCTTCTGAAACATGCTAATTTTACCTAAATTGTTTTATCAAATTTTATTGTTTGACAAAATTAGTTAACAATAATGAAATATGCGAAATATACAGGGTCGCTGATATGTATGGAAACAGGTGAATATCTCGGCAATCTGTTGTTAGATTTATTTAAATTTATGTACAGTGTGATTTCAAAACGTGGCGGATTTGAAAATGTTATAGCCTCTGTTGCCACTTTTTCAGTTATTCCGGATTTTTAGTAACTTCCTTATTTTGAATGAAACACCCTGTACTTTATTGGATTCACAGATTCTCCTTGAAGAGCTGATTCCATCGATCTATCACACTTGGGGTCGAGCGGGAATGATTACATAGGTATAGGGTGTTTAAAATCTAAGTTTTTCAGCTTCAAGATTTTTTTGTGTAGAAACTATCCATTATCGATCAAAACCGCTTCAATGTTCCTATCTTCACTTTTGATTCACCATCTACTGACTATTTAATTGGAACAGATACAGAGGGTGATCAGAATTCTGAATCTTGAACCACCCTGTATTTGTTTTAATTAAATGTCAGTAGATAGTAAATCAGAAGTAAAGATGGGAACATTGGAGCGGTTTTGATCGATAATGAATAGTTTCGACACAAAAGAATACTGAAGTTGAAAAAACTAGATTTTAAACACCCTATACCTATGTATTCATTCCTGCTAGACCCCTAGTGTGATAGATCGATGGAATTAGCTCTTCAGGGAGAATCTGAAAATCCAATAAATTACAGGGTGTTCTATTCAAAATAAGGAAGTTAATAAAACATCCGGTATAACTGAAAAAGTGGCAACATTGGCTATAACATTTTCAAATCTGCCACGTTTTGAAATCACACAGTACATAAATTCAAAAAAATCCAACAACAGGTTACCGAGATATTCACCTGTTTCCATACATATCAGCGACCCTGTATAATCACATTCCGCAAGAAGTTTCTTCCCGACAAGCTCAATGCTATTTCATTTTTTAATTTTTTCAAATGATATTGGATGATGAATGTGGATACAACTGGATGGGGCTTAACCAGTGAGGCTTAACACGATTTTTCCGCGTGGTCGTTGGATTGGTCTGTTAAAAGCAACCTCCTTTTACCATCTGTATCCCCGCTACTGATTCAGATTGAAATTTGATACATTTTATTGCATTGAGCGGATCATAATAGGAAAATTAATGTGTTATTGCATTGATATGCTTATCTATCTTGACAACTGTGCATTTCTCGAAAAAAATTGAGATGCAAATGAAGTCTTCATGTTGAACGATCCACAGTCTATTAGGTAACTGGAAGATGTAGATGCGTACTACGAAAAAGTTTGTGAAGAATAAAGAAGCTTCTACCCTAAAAAACGTATCACCCTGTGGATTTTGGAAATCTCTAAAATGCTTCATATGATGATCTCCTAGGAACTATTCACCAGATCAAATTTCAAATTGATATCTTCAGAAGTGAGCGAGATATTTCGATTAATAGAAAAAAATAGTCAAACTTCGACCCCCTGTATTTCCGCTACTGATCGAGAGTACTTTTCTAACAAAATGAGATCTATGAACCATTTCAGTTCGTGCCTTAAAACTTGAATCACCATAAATTTTATTTTGAATCGGTTTTAAGATGCTTCACCCTGTAGGTGTAAATCCATTACCTTATCAATTCCTCACTTGCGTTCGTTCATACGCACATATAGAATGTTGCACGTCTAGACTTATTATTCCATGCAGGAAATGGCTGATTGTTGTCTTTGTTTCAGTTCATGCCAGGCGCAGCTGAAAGCTGATAGCAGTTAATTTGGATTTGTTTTGGTTTCGAAATCAGATGAATGATATTCGGATGCATTTGAAGAAGCAAATGAGTTTCAATGTGGGTGATTCTCAACCTATAATCGAATAAACTTTAAAGATTATAGCTAACGACGAATGAATTAAAAGTAAAAAGAAACTCAGAACAAAAAGCTCTTATTTGGACGCTCTAATAAGAAGAAAATGGAATTTTCCTTTTCAATTTTAACTGTCAACTTAGGTATATTATCATTATACACAATTTAAATGATCATGAAAGCTTGTCGCGATGATCAATATTTAATTAATTTTAGAAAATTTAAACTCAGCAGATTCGACATAATTAAATTAGTTTTTGGATGTATGATGAATTGATATTCATCATTCAGGACGTGGAAAGAAATTCTGAATTGAATCACGAATCTGCTTCCTTCGTTCAAGTTTGAACTCCTTGATTGGGTGAGAGTATTGAAAAGGAATATTCTTAGGTGTATTTATGAAAACAAAAAATGGATATATATATATATATATATAAGGAAATACATTGAGAATTGAGAATTCGCATTCTCCATGTGCTGAAAATAATAGAGAGTTGAAGTGTTGTCATGAACGTTAACGTAAACGTAGAAATTGACAGCTACGCATGCGCATTTTCCAATTCTTCACGTTTGCGTTGTTAGTGGGCTTACGGGTGTACGTTATCTCACGTTCCTTCACGTATACCTTAAATATCAACGTACGTTAACCAAACTATACTCGAAATATGCCAATGAATCAAAATTAGCAAATTCGAGATCACCAACGAGTTCTGCATCAAGGAGTCCTCTAATTTTGACAGGAATAAATGTTCGAATCTAAACACACAACCAAAAATGACCAATACAAACCGAAAACAAAATGTATTATTACGTTATGATGACAGTGACGACCAAAGTGGCGACTTCAACTCAATTTAACGACTATACGTTAACGTTATTTTTCGTACGTTAACGTCGACGTGGAGGTCTACGTACAGTGATTACTTCAACTCTCTATTAATTCTTTCTCGGTTTATTAAACAGAAAACAACTACTCTCCTAGCTATATGTCACGACGAATATTGAATCACATCTATTGAACACACACGATAAGAATTTGAAAACAAAATCTTCTGAAGTAGAGAATTTGCATTCTCCTTTCCTGGCTATTCGACACGTCGAACATTCATATCTGTTGAATATCCAAAAAGAGAGCATGAAAAATCGAAATCCTCTGAAATTGAGAATTGACATTAACTCTCAAATCGAATAGAATAATATAATGTATTATGATATGAAAATATAACTCACTAATATTCAGAATGATTTAACTTGATGATATTGATAATTTATCTAAACTAAAACCAGATCCAGAAAAATCCCAACTGATACTCTTCAATAAAACAATATCAGATGATTCACCCACGGTAACTGTGAACAATCATGTAGTGAGAGCTAGGGCATTAGCTCAATATCTGGGAGTGCACTCAGATCAAAAACTAAACTTTAACCTTCATACCCAGTTGATGAAAAAAAAAAAATGCATTGAAAGAGCTAAACATTTTCGAAGCCTAACCTACAAGAATAATGGAATTAGCAAAAGATCTGCAGCACATATTTACAATAGTTATTTGTTTAACTAGGCAGCAAAGTAGTAGATTGACTGCCGAGGCTGAATTCATAGCCGAGCGTAGCGAGGCTAGGAATCCAGCTAAGGCAGTCAATCTACTTTGCTGCCGAGTTGAACATATAATTTTTTCTCCGATTGTTCATAATGATATATATCTCTTTATTTTTCCTGTAGTGTTCAATTAAAATAAAATTTGATAGAAATCGCAGTTGTTGGAATGGTTGGTTGATATGGAAATGTCCATAATAATTATAGTTTGACAATTCATGAAATTTCTGACAGTTGTGCGAAAAAATATTGGTATATTTAAATTATTATATGATGGACAGTGATAGCGACCTGAAAGTACTTACACCTCCAGAAATGAGGGAGGTCGCAAAAAATATAGAGTTGAATTTGTTGCCGGAGAAGTCTCGGATGAAACATGAAGGAAATTATTAACGATTTATGGATTATTGATTTTGCTGATACATATCAATCAGCAAAGTAACCACTTTGCTGCCTAGGCAGGAAAAGTAATACTTTGCTGATTGATATGTGTCAGCAAAATTAATATTTGCTGCCAATCGGAGAAAAAACCATTTGCCGCCCAACTCTTGAGTATGCTGAGAGCCATTACCAAAATCCGGCACCCTCAAAATCCCCTTCACCATCCATCAAAGGAACTTCTATATCGGCTGACCAGGGTGCAACCAATTTCTGAGAGACTGAAAAAGCTAACATTGAAGTTTTCCAAAAACGAATCCAATCTCCAAGTTATCCAATTCCAGTGTGAACCCAAGACGGAAGTTTCCGGAGAACACACTATTGGAATGCTCAATCAATTCAGAAGACTAAAATTCCTTCAAAATTCTTGCCTCACAATAGACTTTTCTCCTTTTATCTTAAAACTATCAAATTTAATGATTCCATATATCTTGTACATACAATAAGGATGAATTCAAACTCAATGTATAATCACTGTGTAACACAGGCTGAAGAACCTCGGTCGGTAGCCTTTTGGGTATCCAATAAAGCTCCTTAATTATTATTATTATTATTAATAATTTATCGAATTGAAGAAGCAAAATTTTGCTTCGATACTTCTTATACTCGATTCAAGTCTATGAATAGGTATTTCTTTGAATGAAAATAATATGCCCTCGTGAATAAAGGGTAAGCAACCCTGTTGTCAAAACTCAGTCTACAATCATTAAACAATGCTCACATCATTATGACAGGTCACACACCGGCCAAACGGCATTGAGCTGCATAGTTTGAAAATTTTGAATGTTATATTGAGTGTGTACGGGTGTGAATTGTATTAGAACATAAATATTTATCAAATGCTGAACTTGCAGAGAGCTGGCGAAGGTACAACATTGAATTCCCTTGGTGAGTATGCGAATTTCGGTAGTCATTATGAGTGATTCAAAAATTTCTCAATCAAAATAACAAGAATTAAGTAATCTCCTGCTATGAAAATATATATACGCTTATTCTGTCATACGAAATTCTTTTGTAGCGAAATGACGACTAGTTGATGAATGGAGAAGTATTATCTACAAATGAGGTAATGCAAAGACTTGAAAGAACCTTGAAATTAGGTGAGAGAAAGTTTTCTGCCGCTGACGAGTATCTCGATAAATATACCCGATATCTTCCAGAAGGCATGATATTACTGGAGTCACGATATTACATATTATATAGAAGTGAGTTTTCAATCAATTATAATACTTATGTCATTGTTTGTGACCGTTAACATTTCCAGCAGAACTTCAAGAAGACGAAATCAATGCATGCCTTTATTTCATAACCATTTGGGGTCATGATGGACTATAGGTACTGGTCCAAGATGTACCTATACGTAATGGGATTGATGTCAATAGAAGGAACAAAAATATATTCCTTCACATGTATTCTGTGGACTTCAGTTATCTCATTAGGAATCATTCACAGCTTTGAATCAACCACATTATTATATTTTTGGCTAAGCAATCATCAATATTTTGATACAAAGAATAGTCCCATAGGAGAGAATAAGCTGAATATTTATTATGAAAAACTCATAAATTCGGATCGAAAATATCAATGAAAATTGGCGGAATTTTTACTGAAATAAATCGTTTATTTTGATTTCAAAATAAAGAGAACAATTCTCAATAATAGTAATCCATATAGTTGCAAATCAATAAAATGATTGGTTTCACTTGGTGGATGGATTTCATACCTCGAAATAATGGTTTTCCTGAAATAAGTGAATGGTTTTGTCAATATGAATTAACTCCATTCTCACTTCAAAATGACAAACGTCTCCAGCCATGCATATCTTAATTTTCCTACAACAGACTTGTTGAATAAATAATTGTTACGGAGCAAGACTATCATATCTTTCGTTATATACAAACAAATTATTTTCTTGGACCAATGCAGTCATGCTCAATACAAAGAGATTCTTTTTTGTGTGCAGGAATGAGCAATGGCAGTATAATTGAATGTTCGTGTCTCGAAGGTACCAGGAATGAAAGACGCGGAGTCAAATTGCTATGGATTTGAATGTCTGTGTAACGGAGGCACCAGGAATGAGCAATGGTCCTGTAATTGGATGTGCTTCTCTCGAAGGTACCAGGAATGAGGAACGGAGTGAAATTGCTATGGATTTGAATGTCCGTGTCACGGAGGCAGCAGGAATGAGCAATGGCACCAGGATTGAGGATACATTAGCCTTGATGATACTAACTCGTCAGGTATGTGTATTACAAGGGTATGATTATTTTTAGGTAGACATTGCTTTGGCGAATTTTCTTTTCAGTGCTGTGTGCAAACTGCAAAACTAGTATGGGACTGCTTAGAAACCCTGAATGCACTGGGCAGTCAGAACAGATTGACTCTAGCATGGGTACCAGCACATACAGGGTACGAGGGCAATGAATAGGCAGACTCACTTGCCCGAGCAGGAGCAAACAAAGCTCTTAATGGCCCAGAACCCTTCTGTGGTATTGCGAAAGCTATACAAAAGACTAGTATCAAATCATGGATGCAAACTGAATCTCAAGAATGGTGGAACAACTCGACAGGAATGAGACAGACAAAAGAGTTTATTAAAAAACCATCGCCAACATTCACAGAATATCTACTAAGTCAGAAACGGAGTTCAACTAGAATACTAGTGGGACTTCTCACAGGGCATTGTAGGCTCAACAAACACATGAGTACGATAGGTCTGACTGAAGAACTGCTGTGCAGGTTCTGTCAAGAAGAGGAAGAAACAGCAGTACACATACTTTGCCACTGTGAGGGCTTGTCAAGACTAAGGTTCCTTACGCTGGGTGAGGAAAAACCAGGAGCCCAGAGATACACAGGAGATCTGAAAGCTAGCCTATGGAGTCTCATAGAGAAGGCGGGGCTAGCCGAAGAACTCTAATCCATTTTGAGGGCAGGCACAATAGATCTGAAAAGGTCGCAGTGTGGAGGCAGATAGCCTGAAGGCCCCATTCCAAATCTAATCTAATCTTTTAGTGCTGATGAATCCGAGGTAAAAGCAGAGGTAACCGTGAAGAACAGCCTACTTCTATAATAGTGTTTCGAATAAAGGAAAATTGAATAAGACAATGTGAACATTAGTAAGGTAAGTCCATGTTCTTTATTACCTGGAGACAAAAAAGAGTTTCCTACTTGCCCACTGTATTTTAGCAAACCGCACACGTGCCAAGAAAGTCCAAAAAAATCGCAGACACGATATGCTAATGAATTCGTGTTGTTCCATAAATAAAGACAATTAATCAGAGTCTACTTTCCATAACAATAAACAATAACGAAGCAAACTGCGGTTTATCACAGAAAAATTAAATGCATAAAAATTGAGATCGTTGTAACTTTAATTAACCATTGTTGATTGTGGTTTTATTATCATAGCGCGGACACTGCACTTTTTATGAGGTCATGAAATAGTTTCATAATATCAAACCAGTTTTCCTAACGCTTATTGTGAATTTATGTCGAACAATGCAATGAAAATCACAATGGAATGGATGCTTATATCTCTGAAGAACGAAGGAAAAACGGATGAGGAAATACGGAACAGATTCATTCGGGCATCAACTCACACATAAAAGATTTCTCATTTAAAAAAAATATATTTATCCACCAAGTATTCGGTCTGTAATATTTCTGTCTCTCATTATATGGTCAGCTATCAGCTGGTTGGCTGATAGCCATCATATGATGAAATAATATAAGAAGCAGAAGACCTGTCTGTAATTCAAAATTTTATTTTTCTTTTTAGTTTTGTGTGATAAATGTTCAAATGTACTAAATTTGAGCTGAATGTACTGACCAAAATATGGAATTGTTACAAAATTGAGTGAAATGTACTGATGTACTAAAGGGTATAAATTGTACTGAATCTATACAAATACCAGCTCTGGCAACACTGTTCGAAACATTCAGGTATCACTTCATCATTTTCAAATTAAAATATTTCGAAGGTATACTGTATCGAATTCAACCAAGGGGTGCCTTTTCTGGAGTGAAATTGAATGGTGTTCAAGAAAATCTAACCTCAAAAATGTTTGCTTAAAACTACTCGATACGAACCCTGAACTGGCGCCCTCTATGAGTGTAAGATATGCAAACAAATTCATGCGATGTGTCAGCTTTCAAAACACATTAATACAAAATGTCATTACAATGTTGCCAGTAGTTTTGACATAATCGTGGAAAATGTGCAAAAAAAATATTTTATTTTATCTTGAAAACAGATGTCGTTACGAAATTTCTTTGGTACTTACGTATTTTTGTTTGAAAATCACGAATTTGATAATGAAAATGTGAAAAAACCATTATTTATTAAGGTATTTCACTATGAAGTTACAAATTTCATCTTCTTTTCCGCCTGTCTTCTGAGTCGCATTTAGAACAATTTGCCGTTTTTTTATCATCATTGGACAATTTATATATCACGACGTACTTCAATTACACTTTTTTTCTCTATTCAAGTAAAGTCAAGTCAAGTAGAAATATGATTTTCTTGCGATTTATCCATATTTAGTGAAAAGAAGGAATAATATCATTTAAAATAATGGTGTGTGTAATGTCATTCAAGAGCAATCTGTTGACATTTGACATCTCGTATTTGGATTGACTATTGATTAAATGGCCGTCATCTAGTATGATTGTTCACTAAATATGAAAAACTCTCCATAAAAATCATATTTCGTGTTGAATCATGAGTATATGATTAGTCCAATGACAAAATAAGAAGAGCAAGTAGCCGTGAATCCATCCATCTCGATGAATAGTGGTTTGTTCATATTTTCATTATCAAATTCGTGTTGTTCAGACAAAAATACGTAAGTAGCAAAAAATGTTTTCGCAAAAAAAAAACCATCGCATGATAAGTGCAGTTTTACCTTCTTTTGCAGTGCTCTACCTACACCCTAGCAAGGGGGTCAGCTTTTGCTATAGTTAGTTGTTATAGGTCAAACTTTTTCGGAAAATCGAAATTTCAACAAAAATAATGAGATTACTTACTGTAGCCAGCTATAAAAGAATATTGCTATTAGCGCTACGCTTTTTACGCTTTTTACCTTGTTACATTCTCACTACTGAGATTATTCTAGTTAGAAGGTGGTGAGACGGATCTGAGTTGTCCATGGAATAAAAAGAACACGTTTTTATCTGTCAGGAAGGGCAAGGGAAGAAAACATAACCCAACATAATTCAACCAAAATGTAAAATGGCTAAGGAAATTAATGAGGAGCATAGAAATATTATTGTACAAAGTAGGCAGAGGATTTAACCTGTGGACTGAAACTTCAAAGCTGTAAGCATGTCAAAATGAACAATTTTCAGCACGGAACCACAGAATTACTAGAATTAATCAAGTCTCACCTTTTTCTCACTACAACACCGATGAAAAGCAAGTTCAGTTGTGGTGAGGGAGAAGGAATAGTCTCAATAAGTCCTTAAGACAACTCACATAAGACTAAGATAAATGAAAATGTAATACAACTGAGCTATTGAGCTGCACTGAGAATCTTGGTTAATCTCAGTCAAAGTTGGTAAAAACAATATTACTAATATGCCATCGTTCTATCTGAGAGAACCTACCTATAATAGTGAAAGTGAAGACAGTGAAGAGAACAAAAAAATTCATGCTGACTTGCCGACATACATACACGAGTTTGAGTTTTCATCGGGTGGCCGAGATGGAGTTAGCTTTGAGCACACCTAGCGCGCGCACATGCACAATTTAGACACAACATTTCAAAACTAGTTTCATCTACGATGACCTTCACCGTCTAAAAACCTGAATGCGGGTTTATTTTAGGACAGCCGGTTACATCATTGCGCTTATACCATGGACACGGAGACGAGACACACGAACACGACACACGATCGAATCGGCGTAACCTACCTATGCTCCTATGCAATGCCACGAATCGATGAAAAAGCAACCATTGGCTGATTTTTTCATCACAAGTCCAAGAGCCAGTATATTTAGGTAGGTATTGTACTTCAGACAATAGAGAATATTACCTGTAAAATATTAATAATAGGATTTTGGTTTATAATCGTATCTCATGTTATTTGGTTCGCTGATTCCGAATTTTTCACTTTCCACCAACATTTGTCATCAGAAAAGCAAGTATTGAAGAAAAACCGAACCTACGAATGCCGACGAGCCCGCAATCCAACGTGAATAAAATACTGACGCTTCGTTCACGCAGCTCTTATTTTTTTCACATGTCAAAATGTTACTTGTTCGTTGTTTCAACCAAAAGTAATGAGTGACTCTAGCCAATCATTTGGTATTAAACTGATAATTTGTTAGTAGCAAATTACACCTATAAATTTTTCACGTTGTTCGATTGGATCTTCGAATTACATTACATTAAGAAAAAAGTTTCGATATTGCACCGTCACACCCATTGAGCTTATGGAAACTTCGAACGTGAATATCTTCGTAATCGTTTGAAATAACCCTATCAAACCAGTGAAAACTCGTATTTGTTGGAGCTTTCGCAGCTGTATCCCGTATAAAACTTGGTTTTCTGTTTCGGACCAGGAGCTATTCCACTTCCAGTCAGCTGCTTATGATCTATAAGGCACAGCTTCGACCTGTCCTGAAATACTGTTTTCATTTTTGGAGTGCAGCACCCAAAGATAACCTGAAACTGTTGGATTCTGTCCAAAAAAATGCAATTCGTCTCGTGGGTGATGCCTCGCTCACAAACTCACTCACATCTCTGGAACACCGTAGAAAAGTTGGCGATTTGGCTCTATATTATAGATATTTTCATGGACGATGCTCTTCGTGGTCACTTTGGAGAACTGCAGAACATCTCTTTCCAAAGACTCGTTCATCCAACGAACAGTGAGGCTCTGGAACACATTGCTTAAGGCAACTTCCAGAAATTCAAGAAGAACACCAATTCCTACCTTATTCCTCTTGGTTCTCACGATGTTCTCTGAACATTACAGGATTTTCCTTTTCGTGGGAACCAGAACATAAAAAAAATAATTGGTATCATTGCTCGATTGAAACCCGAATTTTTGCACAGTCACTATTCCATTGATGAAGAAAAAAAATGGATTATGTTCGTCACTAGATTTACTATCGAGGTTTCACAGCGCCGACCAAGATTGCCAATGTTCATTGTCGTCTCATCATCATGCAGGGCTAAATCTTCATATTTTGGTGTTTTCTATCTGATCAGTACAGGCTGTTCCGTCTAAAACGTGCACATAAAACGTAATTGGAGCTCTGGAAATGACACTGATCTAAAAATTTGTATCTGTATCAATTGAATCTGAATTTGGCAAGCTTCTTCTAATTTTCTTCAGTTTGCGCCTCCCTCGAAAATCGTTCTCTTTCAATTTTGAATACGTATATCTCAATCATTTCCAGATGTCAGGAAGAAGATTGGGGAAAAACCATGAGGAATCTCTCAAATTTCGATAAACTTTCGGGAAAGCTCAAGTACTCATAACATAACTCTTGTTCTTTTGAAATAGAATGCCAATTATTTTCTGTTTATTTTCACCTCTATTGATTATTAACAATGTTTCCTATAGGGAAGTCTGATAGTTTTCAACTTTGATCGAACATTGGAAAATTCAGGATGGCGGATTCAATATGGTGGACGAATTTTGTAGTTATATTATGAGCTGATTCTGTTCGAAATTGGTATATGGGGGTTTTCAGGGTCGGAGATTATGAGGCTTTTGCCAAACTGGAGAATTGAATATGAAGAATTTACAATATAGCAGACGTGTTTTGTAATCATGATCCTATTTTATTAAAAATTAGTATCTGGGGTGTTTCGGGGTTGGAGATTATGATTATTCCGTCAAAATTGGGTACATACAAACATATAGAAACACAAAAAATATCGTTTTTGTAGTTAGCCGAATTAAAGAGTTGAAAATAAATAGTAGTTCAAGAAACTGAAGGCACAACATTTTATAGATAGCGACACTAGAGAGAAGTAGAAAATCAAATAATAAAATGTGTTGATAAATTCACAACATAGAAAATATTAGCACCTTCGTAATCAGTACCATCTATGTAGTGAATTCATCAACGCACTCATTCATCATTTTATTCTCTACTCCTTTTTAGTTTCCCTATCTATAAAAATGTGTTTCTTTAGTTTTTTGAACTACTATTTTTACTAGCGACCTTCACAATATACGTAGACGATAAACATTATTAATGAGTTTCTGCATACTTGACCTAGACGGGAGTAGATAACAATGTTTTGTATAAAAAATACATTGAAAGGGATATTGCAGATAAATGTCAATCTGAATAATAAAACAATAAAAATTTGAGAAATGTGTCGCTGACTATATTATAAAATCGAATTTCACGCTTGAATATCCAGGAGTACCTATACGTATAACTGGAAAATATACAGGGTATTCTTCAAATCATGTACATATACATTGTGGAAAAATTCCTTGGTACTTGGCTGACAAATTAAAAAAAAATTATATAAATATATATTCATATATATGTACATACCTTTTCTCCTTTGGATTTATAGCCTTATTTCAGAAATTCTGAACATCGAATGTGCTCACTAGTTGGCACTTTCTAACATTCCAGGAATTTTTTTCATCTTCCGGACATCAACTTTCCATTTTCAAATGGAACAACCTGTATTTCATTCCATTATTGGTTAGAGATTATTATAAAGAATTTGACAATACCGGGTTCGATCGGGTTATCCTAAACGATTACGAACCTGATGATAGTTGGGCTCGTTTCAAAAATTCAAGTTTTTCTTTATCGGACCGATTTTTGGCCAAATGACTCTAGGGCTCTCTGATAGTATTTTCATTTTATTATGTGATTTTCAAATGGCCTTATAAGTATATTTGTTTCTCTTTTCATGCCATCATCGAATAAACCTTATTTTATTTTCATATAAATGCCTCTTATGGTAATTACATTTTTTGAGAGGATGACATTGATCATAGTGAAAAGGATACACAACTCAGAAGGCGTTCTAAGGTGATACAATTTCTTGCATCAGCTATAAGATATTTCTCTCAGTGTGTATTGAGCCTGCATGGTCTATGGCCAAGATATCTATGGCACTGAATCATATTTGCGTACATGTAAAATATGCACTGTTTTCGGAGACACTATGTATAAATCGATAATGCCAACATTGATTATTTATGTAAAATTATTTTGTTCGAGTATGAGATAATTTGCATAGGAACAATCAGGCTTTCAATATGAGTTACATAAGTCTGCGATGAATTATTACTTGCTATTTACACTACAGGTTGTCTGATCAACTTGGGAGAATTATATATGAGCTTCAACTGACTAATATTAGAATTGTTAGAAGGTGAAAGATGATGTGATTCTATTCTGTTTCAGCATCAATATTTTCCGAATTTAGCAATCCTATGATGTTTTTCATCTCTTGGAGAGCACGAAAGGAAATTCCTATAATGTTCGAAGAACATCGTGCGAACATAGGGAGGATAGGGAGAGGAGGTAGGTCGGAATTTTTTAAAACTTTCCATTGGCAAAGAATTCCAAAGCTTCGCTATTTTATGGACGAAAGAGTTTTGGTAAAGTGTTGTTCGGCATATTTCAAGGTTGACTGGACCTGTCCAGTTTATCTAAGTGGTATTGCTAGTGATGGAGATTTCTGAGGAACATTTCCCGTGGAAGTATCTATAGAAAAGTGGAAGGTCGACGTCTTATCTACGGGTTTCTAATGAAGTCAAAGTGTTAGTGAGTGTGGCATCACCCACCAGGCGGATGGCACTTCTCTGGCTTCTCTGGATAGAGTCTAAAAGCATCAGCGTATGTTGGGGTGCTGAACCCCATACGTGATAACAGTATTCCAAAACTGGCCGTATGTGTGCTTTCTAGATAATGAAAAGCTGTTGAGGTGTGGAATAGACTTTTGTACGGAATACAAATTCTTAATTTTTGTGAAGCAGCTTTCGCGAAGGATCGGCCATGATTTTCCCATGAAAGAGTATTTGCTGATGGAAATACCGAGCATCGATATACTGGTTTTGGTGGGAATGGGGGCACTAGACAATATTTATATCATCAGGCATACTGAGTTCCACCGTTCTAGAAGAAATACAGGCTTGAGTTTTGGTGGAGTTGAATTCAACTAGGCTGTTGGTTCCCTAGGCTGTAATTTCAGCAAGATTGTCAGTATGGGCAAGTGGTTGCTCAAAACACATCGTTAATATGAAGTAGGAACAATGTTGGTGCCAGAATTGATCCTTGTGGAACGCCGTAATTGATGGCAATGGTATCAGACGATACTCCGTCCTCCACCACATGGAGCAATCTGCCTGAAACAAAACGTTGTTTGTGGAGAAGTCTTTGGTGTCAAACACTGTCAAATAGTCGAATGCTTCGATATAATTAACGCTGCAGCTAGAGATTCCCCATATTCTTCTAACGAAGCATATTGTCTATCATTAATGATTCCTGAGCTTTCCAGATATTTGATGAGCACAATATGTTGATGGCTTTCTTCATCACCATCATGATAATGAAATAATATTAATATACATATAATCGTTAACTCAGGTGAAATAAGTTCAAGTTCATCTGCTCGTATAATGACGTTTTCATCATATTATTTCATGATAGACAACTACAGCCGACCGAGTTACTCATGTATAATGTAAAAAACGAACAGAACAGATTGTTGAATTTTGGTTCCAAAGTGCATTTTGGTTCCAAAGTACATTTCCTATATCCAAGTCCACTAAATGTGTGTGACTTCTCAAAGTAATCAATGAGCCAGACTAGTAATTTACCCATTCAACATTCAATAAAAAACATACAAAATATACAGGGTGTTCCTTAAAGACATGCTAATATCTGAGGGGGTGATTCTTTGACTCATTTCAAGAAGAAGAGATACAGGGTGATGAAGTTTTGAAAAATATTCAGTTTGTTGATAACAACTCAGACAATATTGTATACATCTTCATGAAATTTGGTACACGTCTTTTATGCATCAAGGTGCATTTTGTGATGTACACAAATTTTCATTTTTTCTACCAGTGGCACCGTTAAGGGAATTTTATTGTCAATATTTTACTCAAAAGTGAGCCACGTCGAAGAATTTTCAAATTTCGGACAATGCTATGAGAGGCTATTCAAGTATGTACAAAAAAATTCTTGTTGATACATTATAGAACCAGTATGAAACATTTTGAACTGTTCATACCGATTCAGTCACATAGCAAATTGTATTTTGCCATCACGAAAAGATACGGAGTGAACAAAAAAAAATGTGTGCATATTTTCTACATTGACACCCTGTTAATCAAAAGTTATGACGTATACGAGATATGTTCATATGAAGTTTGATTCTTGAAATGAGTCGAATAATCGGCCTCTTGAATATCAGCATATCAACAAGGGACACCCTGTATATGCCGTTACTACGCCCTGGCTCACGAAACAATCGAACCATTAACAACACCCTATATCTCAGACATCATATACAGGGTGTTTCCTAACTACGGTTCCTAACTGCAGGGGGTGATTTGTTAGGTAATTTCGAGAAGAAAAGTTGCTTTGAACATATGTCCGGAGTTGCTTCGTTTCTGAGATACAGGGCGTTGAAATTAAAGAAAACAAACGGTAATTATAAAATATCATGAATATTCTGGAACCGATATGGTTGAAATTTGGTACTTTTATCTGTCAAATTTTCTAAAATTTCAGCATTTCAAGTGTGAATTGAATTTTTGGCGGAAATAATAAAAAACTCATTTCTCCAATGCAGGTGTTCATGATATGCAATACAGTGGCTTTTATTTTTTTTCTCGAAAACGAAGCTGGATATGAAGAAAATGCACGAGGCCAAAAAGTTGTATTTTGAGTTGCTCAATCTAAACACAATATAAAATTACCAAAAAAAGTCAGTGGCGTACTTTTTTTTCACAATATTGTTGGCTGTGGTGCCCACTGAGACGCCACTGGCCCCAATAATTTCAATCTAAATAAGGCTAAATAAGCGCTTTATTAGTTCGAATGAAAGTACCAAATTTCAACCGAATCGGTTCTAGGATATACATGATATTTTATCATTACCGTTTTTTTTCTTCAATTTCAACGCCCTGTATTTCTGAAACGAAGCAACTCCGGACAATATGCTGATAGGAACTTTTCTTCCTAAAATGACCTAACGAATCACCACCTGCAGTTAGGAACCGTAGTTAGGAAACACCCTGTATATCACGCATAGATTTACGGTAACTTTTTGCTTCCAAAAGAAGGATAGTTGATAATGAAGCAAAGTTTGGCCACTCTGAACACTTACCCGATTAACCGACCCTATAGTTTTGTTTCGCTTCTAACTTTCGTTAAATTGCCATTAACTCTAACGTTGGATATACAAAGGACATACCGTACAACGTCGTTTGATTTATACTCGAGTACATAAATCGTTAATCATCTGGTGTATGATTTCCTTGTTCATACACGTATGTAAATCAGTTTTTTATATGCATGACATTGTTCCAATTGTAGAAATTGTTTAGATGTATGTCTGATGGAAAGATATAAAAATGACAAGTGAATGTTAGTGCTATATCGAATTGTAAAAGGTTGTATAAATAATGTTGATGGTTTGTACAGCAGCTTCTGAATAAATGTACCTCAGTGGGTATGAGACATGGATTGGTATTGTTATTGGTAGGTGCGTTTTTGATGTTTATAGCAGCCCCCAAGCTTCAGTTTTTTCAGGTATTACCACAGATTATGGGGATTGGGTCGTGGTATTTCTCCTAAAGTCAACTGGCATGGCCATAATATATGTATACTCGATTTTTCGTTATGTACACTCAGGGACAAAACAAAACCAGGCAGCAAAAAATTTTGCCAAATTGATTGCCTTCTAACTTTTTCAATTATTGAATTGGGTGAAATTTCGAACAAATCGTTGACTTACGCTGTGGAGTGTTTTAATTTCTGGGAAAAGCTGATGACTTGATTATTATACAGAGAAAAACAAAATTTACTCTTTCACTCTTAACTTCTCAACGATCTGTGGAAAAGGTGAATGGTTTTTGATTCAAGTCAATATCTTCTATTTAAGAAAAGTTACAAGTATTCTAAGGAATACCCGAACATACTGCTTCAACATAAACTTCGAGGTGATCATGCAAGATCGAAGGGAATGGACAAATGACAACATCAAGGACAAATCTGGAGAGAAGATCTGGTACACAGACGGGTCCAAAACCGAGGAAGGCTCTGGTGCCAAATGAGCTTCTCACTGGGAATAAACACTTCCGTATTTCAAGCGGAAATGTACGCAATCTTGCAATGTGCAAGAACAAACAATATATGAGGGAAGTGCACAATGCACGAATCAAAATATGCACCAATAGCCAGGCGTCACTGAAAGCTCTCACGAACCCTAAAGTGACATCCAGACTGGCACGGGAATGCAGAGAACAACTCAATGTCCTGTTTGAACATAACAAAATTACCCTGTTATGGGTTCCAGGACATTGTGGCATCGTAGGGAACGAAAAAGCTGATGAACTGGCAAGAACCGACTCATCAACTCCATACATTGGCCCAGAACCCGTACTCGGGGTTACAAAAACAGCTACCCGAGGCTACATACATGACTGGATCAAGCGAAAACATTAGGAGCGATGGACTAAAGCCCCTCACATGCACCATAGGAAAGTATTCATTAAAGAACCGTCGAAAAATAAATCTGAAGAACTACTCTACTGGTCTCAGTCCAAGGAGAGGACACCTGAATAAAATGGGACTGTACAGTGTGTCCAGTTTTCGATGCTTTTGTGTGATATCTCAGTTATCTTTCGAGATAGAACCTTGCGGGTTTCGCGGTCGTGTGCCACTTTTTTGTGAAACTCAAGATGGCCTAATCAGATTTTGCATAACTGTTTCCGTTGATGAGATACAGGGCGATTTTGAAAATTTATACTTTTTGGACCCCTCCATATCTACGAAGTTTCTCAGCAAAAATTCCAAATTTGTATCTCATCCCATATGAAAGTTTACGCAAAATCCAGTGGCGCACTCAACTTTTTTTTTCGGGGTATGGTTTTGGAGATACGACTCAAACTTAAGATTTTTTAAATGGAACACCCTGTATTTTATAAGCTCATAAAATTCCTCATTTTCTTCTCTTCGAAATGATTTATAATGTATGTATATGAAGTTTTCAAAAATGCTCTGAAATCACTGAAACATTGAATTTTAATAGTGGGCTATGGATTTTTCTTATGAAAAAGTTCCAATTGAAGGAATATTTTTCCATAAAGAACACAAAAACGATACCAACACTAATTAACTAAGAATACACAAAAATTATGTACCTGATAGCAACTAATAAATAGTAATAAAAAGTTCATAATGTGGAATAAGCACCAGATTAAATATTTACGAATACAATTGAATTTCGGAATTATTCAATAACTTATTCACTGAATTGTTCAAATTGATGTCCATTTCCCATAACACACAATTGACACAGTTTCTCAATACGTCTTGATACAGTAAGAGTCACAAATATCTTGAAGACCTTCGTGCAACAACAGAGACAGTTTTCCAGGAATTACAAAGACATCCTTTAATGATTTGACGTATTGAGAAAGCGTGTTACATCAATTTGAACAATTCAATGAATAAGTAACTGATTAATTTCGAAATTCAATTGTCTTAGTGAATATTAAATGAGGTGCTTATTCTAGAATATGAACTTTTTATTACCATTCATTTGTTGCTATCAGGTACCTAATTTTTGTGTTATCTCAATTAACTAGTGTTGGGATTGTTTTTGTCCTTTTCATGGAAGAATCGAATGAAATATTCCTTCAATTGGAACTTTTTTTAAATGAAAAATCCACTATTAAAATTCAATGTTTTAGTGATTTTGGAGCATTTTCGAAAATTTTATACCTATTCATCATATTTCATTTTGATGGGGAAAAATAGGGAATTTAATGAGCTTATAAATTACAGGGTGTTCCATTTGAAAAATCATAAGTTTGAGTCGTATCTCCGAAAAAAAATTTGAGTGTGCCACTGAATTCTGCGTAAAATTCTGTATAGGATAAGATTCCAATTTGACACTTTCGCTGAGAAACTTCGTAGATATAGAGGGGGTCCAAAAAGTATAAATTTTCAAAATCGCCCTGTATCTCATAAACGCATACAGTTATGCAAAATCTGATTAGGCCATCTTGAGTTTCACAGAAAAGTGGTACAGGACCGCGAAAACCGCAAGGTTCTATCTCGAAAGATAACTGAGATATCACACAGAAGCATCGAAAACTGGACACACTGTACAATGGAGAAACGGCAAAACACTTATTAAGAGAATGCGGGGCATTGGATCGCAGTTTTTTTTCTAATTTTGACATATTATTTTACAACTTTTAAACCTGAAGGAAGTTTTGAAACGTTCAATTCAACACCAGTTACATAATGAAAATATGGATGGACGACGACGACGACGAAGGGAATAGTATATTTTGTGCAGCTTCCTCGATATCACTTGGGAAATCTGAATCAAACGAGTCTATTACGTGAATTTCGTCGCTGATTTTTGACCATATTATTGTTTGAAGGACAGCTAGGAAGAGAATAGTGGGCATATATAGCACTCACAAAGGAGATAACCGTATACACGTGTTTTGGGCTTTGCAGTTCCCTCGATATTACTCCCATCATGTTTGAAGGACACTTCAAAGTTACTGGCGAAGTCAACTTGCCTAAATTTTGTACAGGGTGATTGTTTACATTTCACTCAATAGCTATCTCAGTTAATATTGGTTTCAAGCAGACATTCAAATGGGCAGAAATGAAGGATTTTTTTATGGGCATCCAGAATCTAGTACAAAAAACATCATAAATCAAACATTCTTACATAAACTGGTATTTTTGAAAAGGAACACCCTGTATTTCCTAAACGCTAGAGCTCTTTCTTCTGACATCAAATATATATACTTTATTGAGGTTATCTTTGTCAGTTTTCGAAAAATATCGATTCTAATAAGGTAGCTTTAGAGTAAAACATCTATATTTTCCAAAAACTGACAAGAGTTAACTTTAATAAAGTATAAATATTCGAAATCAGAAGAAAGAGCTCTACCATTAAAGAAAATAAAATACAGGGTATTACATTGAAAAAATAGCAATTTATGTAAAAATTTTGGGTTAACGATGCTTTTTTTGGGTATTTTAGGAAAATAAAATACACGGTGTTCCATTTGAAAAATACCAGTTTATTTAAAATGTTTGTGTTAACGTGTTAACGATGCCCATTTGAACGTTTTTGTAATACCAATATTAACTGATATCTATTGAGAAAAATATAAACAATCACACTGTACATAATCGGTAGAACTCATGTAGAACTGGTCATTATTCAAATTAGTAGAAACTTTGTATGTAATACGTTGGAAAACGCATTTTGATGCATTTCCTATAACTGGTTAAGTACGTAAATATCTATTTTATAGCTTCCGAGATACTTTATAGCTTACATTAAAAGAAATAAGTTAGCGACGCGAAAATAATAGTCTGTAGATATAACGTGATATGATATACAAGGTGTTCCAACTGAAAGTAGAAACCCTGAAAAAGACTGATATCCTGAATAATAACTCTTCGACACTGTTTTTAAGGGAGACACATCTAAACGTGTAAAGTAGAGTTTATACAGCAAATAAAACAAAATAAGGAATGAAAATAGGATAAAATAAGGAAATAAGTTAAGAATAAGAATTAGAATGAAATAAAAGACGACCAACTTTTATCTTTTCATTTTATTTTATTCGGAAAATAATAATGCGCATGACCCAAATGAATTCTGTCACAGAATCTCCATAGAACATGAAACATGAAACGTCATTGTCAGTAATGCCGTGATTGGATTGGTTAATTTCTTGATCATTATTTTATTTTAGTCATCTGTTTAAACAGTGGATTTTATTCCTTATTCCTTGAATTATCTTATCTTATTCCTTATTTTATTTTAATTGCTGTATAAACCCACCTTAATACTCGTACAATTAGTTTCTTTTGCCCACAAAATTGACAAAATTCCAAATGCAAGGTGGGTCGAATATCAAATCTGATGAAGAAGGGGTTCGCAATTTTGTTTGTATTGTTCAAAATGACCTCCATCAGTGAGTTTCACCAACCACTTTTAATTGAATTATGTTAATCATTGTAAAATATTCTGATGCTGACGACAATGAATATTTCTGAATGATGCCATCGAATAAGCAAATAAAACTGCAATGAACTAGCCTATAATGGAAATGTGAATTGCGTCCCCGTGTGCCACCTTGTATGAATGTGTCAGTTTGCCTATTTGAGTTCGATGATCTCTCCTGAGAACAGACCACCCACAAAAATGGAGGTTCCAAATCGATATATTATTTATAATGTTGAGAAAATATCACATTGAATACAGGATGATACATTTTTTGATCGTGAAAATTTAGTTATAACGATAGAAAAATTATTTGTCAGAAATACTTTCGATGTGAACGAATATGTTTCTTTTGACAACTTTTGGTTAGTATCAATAAATAAGGATTTACATAACGAATTTAACTGCATAATCTTTCTTCTGATGAGATTTTGGCAAGAGTTTTCATGTAGGCATTCTGAAAGAGCAACTGAAATATATGAATTGAAAAAAAAGCGTGGGAACCTTTCATCGAGCTTTCATCGACACTACTGTGCAAATGTTTGCAATTCCAGTGAATTCTGTGCGTAGGTGGCTAGATAAATATATGGTTTGAATAAAGAAAAATGGGGGAAATGTAATTTGCTGACCAAAATTATTAAAGTTTGCTGACCAAGTGTTTCTGGTTCGAAGTTTTTCTTCAAATCGCATATTTGGGTATTTTATATGAATATATAGATGCCTCTCCAGAGGGGTTTATTCCTTCTATTTTTCGAAAATCCTTGCCGACCGAGGATTTCTGGTCCGTATTTTCCCATCAAATCACATATTTGAATATCTTATATAGATATATAGATACCACCAGTGGAATTATCTCGATCCACCCCTTAAGAGGGGTAGTTTATTCTCTCAGTTTTTCAAGAATCCTTGCTGACCGAGCATTTCTGGTTCGTATTCTTCCATCAAATTACATATTTGAATATCTCATATAGATTTATAGATGCCACCATAGGAATTATTTCGATGCACCCCTATAGAAGGGTAGTTTATTCTTGCTGTTTTTCGAAGATCCTTGCTGACCGAGCATTTCTGGTACGTATTTCTTCATCAAATCACATTTCTGGTCAGTATTTTTTCATCGAATCACCGCCTGAAGGGGTGGATCGATGGTAAAATACGAACCAGAAATGCTCGGTCAGCAAGGATTTTAGAAAAACTGCAATAATAAACTACCCCTTTAAAGGGGTGGATCGAGATAATTCCACTAGTGGCATTTATATATTCATATAAGATATTCGAATATGCAATTTGAAGAGAAAATTCGAATTAGAAATGCTCGGTCACCATAATCTAATTTTGGTCAGCAAATTATACACCCCCAGAAAAATGTTAATTAATACTTTTGCGTCTTCAACTGTTTTCAAAGATCACTAGTATCAGTAGTAGTTTTATCGGAAAAGTCTGAATCACCCTGTATTTTAAGCGGACGATTGTGCGTAAGGTCCAAGGCCAAACAGGCCAAACCGCCGAATAGTTTCGTTTGGCGCCTGAATTTCTATGTGGACGATGACCGTTTTTTTTGTGGAATTTTGTCAGTGCGTAGACCGCTAAAATCCGTTGGCTGCGAGTCATTAATTATAATGTGAATGTTTTTAACAGTTGGTCGAAACAAATTATTCAAACATAATCGGGAATTCCATCTAGCTCTTAGAAACTTCCGAGGAAACTTCTGTTGAGAGGAACGAAAAGTAGCCAAAATTTTATCATTTTATCTTAATAGAGGGTATAGGCATCGATCTTGTGTTCGATAGTATAGGTATCGAAGACAAAATATGATGACGTTTCGACATATGCTTTTGTTTTGATATTGATGTCTGTTTCCTCTAAATAGTCTACATCATACCTATTTTCATGACAATTTACAAATTATTTGAACCCGAAAATTCCTTTTTTCCACCATCAGCTATGAAACATACCATTATTTACTCCTTTTCGAGGTATAACGTGTGTTTTCCGTGTGGGTTCCGGGTCACAGGGGGGTGCCCGGGAACGAGGTGGCCGACGAGCTGGCTAGAATCGGATCCGCGACACCGTTCTGGGGACCGGAGCCTGCACTGGGCATAACAAGAAGCCAAACTTTGTCTGCCCTTAACAAATGAGCGGTCGAGGCACTAGAAGGATATTGGAGGCGTATAGATAGGCGGCTGCAGGCAGTCGAGAGACCTGGTGGCCGGTCCAAGCAAGCCAAAGACGGCTTGGTTACTGGGCAGGGATCGCCAAGTCCTGCGCCATCTTACCACCTAACCTGACAGGGCACAACAGGTTACGCAGACACCTATCACTCATAGGTGTGGAAGATAGTCCCACTTGCCGTGAATGCGGAGAAGATGAGGAGACATCACTTCGCTTCCTCGGAGAGTGTGAGGCGTATGGAAGGATGAGATTCGAAATCTTTGGAGTAGATAAACTACAACAGGAAGATTTGGCCGAATTAGAGTGGACGGACATCCTGACCTTCATCAGAAGGACGGGAAGGTTCGAAAAGGATAACTAAAAGAGGGATGTGTAGATATGTGGAGAGCAGGGGTTGGCAAAAAGGGCCCATGGGGGCCTACTTGCCTGGCTACAGCCTCCCCACAATACTACTACTACTACTACTGAACCCGAAAATTCCTTTTTTCCACCATCAGCTATAAAACATACCATTATTTAGTCCTTTTCGAGGTATAACGTGTGTTTTTACTACCTCTGTTGTAATTAACCTGAATTCACTGTTCTTATGCGACATATTAATTTTTGGATAATTACATTTTTCAAGTCACCGTGTATAATGATTTATGTTAGGATTTCAATGATACCAGGCTTGATGGTAGTCACTAGTCAGGATTAGATCATCTTTCTACAGAGTGAGATAAATAACGAATAAAATCACAACAAATTCAAATGTTCTATCAAGTCAATGAAAAGAGGAAGAAAAAACGAAATAATACCATTATAAAAATATCATAAAAAATTAGAAAAAAAAATAACAAGTTTAGATTTTTGTATTCTTGATCAAATCTCCTTCATTCTCTGTACACTTTTTATATCTCTTTCACTAACTCCATATAACGTTGATTGAAAAATGATGAAAATAAAACATCTCAGCATGCTCACCAAATTCCTAATTTTACGAGTTATACCTATTTCTATTTCCTTTACACTTGCCAAAAACTACTCGCTGCTTTTGCTGAGTGCTGACAAGAATGCTCTATAGTAAAGTGTTATCGCAGTCGCATGTAGCCAACATAAAAAATGGTCGATTATGAATTCTTTCAACATCTGACTTATAAATTAATCTGAACTGAAGTTTGGACAGTCTATCTATACCTACTCCAACAGCATACTGATTCCAACCATCCGAAAGAATACATTATTTGTATTTCTGTGCAAGTGTCAGAATAGGGAGGAATGATCGCAAGTTACCTGTCATATAATATTTGAAAATATGTTTTGCAGTGGTGTACCTAGTTCCGCAATTTAGTTCCTATACAGGGTGTATCTGAATAACACCGAAGAGTGATTACAGTTTTATTAATCAGAACATTCAATATCAGGCCTTCGTGAACATCACTGGTGAAAGTAAAAAATTGATTTTCGTCTCAAAACAAAATGTGTTTTTATTCATACTGGGTGCCTACTAAAATTCAACAAAATACCAAAAGCAATCTCAATGAAATGAAGAAAAAACGTCTTTTGGTTTAATTTTTTTGAAGCGGAAACGGTAGGTCGTGTGAAAGTGAGTCTGAAAACTGAATTCGTTCACAAATAAATGGGAGTTTCGAAAATAATTTTGATTTTCAGAAAAGTCAGTGGCGTACCATTTTTTTCTCAAAGAATTATCAGTTATTAGTACATCATTGTCGCAAACAGTATCTTGATAAGATAGCAATCAGTTGGTTGATTAGGCAGGCCCCCAAGTAGTGTTAGCCCATTTCCTCATAAACTCATGGTACGCCCCTGTCCCTAGGTAATAATGATATTCTTTACTACCTTGAAAACAAACAAGGTTCACCAGAACAAAATCAACCATCAATAACGACAAATATAATACCATACATTCCCGGCATATCTGAAAAAATAAAACGTGTTGGTGATAAATTTCAAGTGAAAACTGTGTTCAAAACTGAAAATACAATGAGATCAATTCTAACTCAAACAAAGCCGACAAATGAAGAACAATCGTAAAAAAATTGTATTTACAGTATACCTTGTGTTTGTGGAAAGTTTTATACAGGTGAAACCAAGAGACCTCTTTCAGTAAGGACGAAGGAACATTAGTTCAATATAAAGAAAAGACACATCGACAAATCGAAACTAGCTGAACATATCCTTACTGAAGATGGACAACATATGGCAGAGTGGAATAATATTAAAATCATTGGAACAGAAGATAACAGCCAGAAGAGAAAAAGCAAGGAATCTGCTTGCATTCTTCTAAACAATCTAAACGGAGACAATAGCATTGATTCCTGTTCAGTTGATATAGATAGAACTTTGTATTCACTACTGAAACCTGAAAATGAAAAATTCAAGATTAATTAATGAAAACATCCTGTAACTCAGAACTGAGAAGTGTCAAGACAAATACGAATTTGCCGTACAAAAATCCATTTTTATGTTGATAACGGGAGCAGATTCGTTTCCGAAACGTCCAATGATAAGTGAAAATTTGATATTCTTTTTATATACCTTCATTTCTCTTCTCCAAACCTTTTTCAATACAAATTGTCACTGACCAGCTAGTGAATTTTTCTTTCATGCTCTCTGATAGGAAAATTCCTTAAACGCAGACATTTATTTATTTATTTACCAAAATAGGGGTTACAAACAGATTGAAAATCCAAAACAGAACCCTCTACATAATTTTCTAGTGGGCTCAACAAGAATCAAAATATATTATAAACAAATTAACTAAAAGTGAAGAGTATTGAAGGAAATGGTAATATACAGTGAAAATTATTGCGATCGCTCGTATGACACCAATCTGGAGATGGTCTAGAGATGGTCGATGAAATATTTTTTCATTTTGAATTTGAAACAATCCAGACTCAGTTCGAAATAATTCAGATCATTACAGGTGCTGTTGACTATTCTGAGCATCCTACATAATGGTGAATTTTGTGCAGCGTTTGTTTTTTTAAAAGGAATTTTGAAAATTTCTAGGCGTCTAAGTAATCTACTTTGAACATTGAATTCAATTTTCGAAAAAAGGTTTGGACTCTGCGCTAGTCCTTTCATTAGTTTGAAAATTGTTAATAGATCTGTAACATTTCTTCTATCTTTGAGAGCTAACATCCTGTGTTCACGCATCAGTGGTGTGTAGTCACTATTTATTATTTCGATATTCGATTTGTAAGCAATAAATATAAGAAATTTTTTCTGTACCCTCTCAATTCTGTCAATGATCTTACTACACGTATATTGAGAAAATCCCAAAAAATCTGGAATAATGAAATATTTTGGTATAATTCCAGCTAAAAAATGAAAGCGACAAATATTCATACAGATCTATATACAATTCAGTACAAAAAAGGAATGGGAGCCCGTATTTTTTAACTTTTATTGCGGAATAACATACCTACCAACAATTATTCACGTTGAATAACGCGTTTATTCATTCCACAGTGATGGTCTCGGTTTCGTAATTGAATTCATTGAATTCGACGTCATAAAAAAGGTTCGAGCGTATCTCAGTGTGTATCAAAGAATTGAATGCGCCAATGGCAGGGCAAACAATCAAATAAATTACAAACTGTAGCTTCCTATACACACGTGTAGCGCGTTAGGGGGGATCGGGACATTATATCAATGTTCATTCACATAATTGCCACTAATTGACTGGTGATTTTACGACTGTTCGTAAATTTAAAGATAATTGGGCAGTTTCCTACGTATGTTGAGATTTTTTATTCCGTTTTTCTTTCGTTACGTTTATGAAAATTCTTTATATTTGACTATGTTTTCATTCAATTTTTTCAATAGGCTCACATTTTACTTATTTGAGATTACAGGTTGTTGTGCCCCAAAAAAAATATATAATACATTGTATGATGCAATCGTTCTGAGCTGTGCGCGTTTCTACAGTACATTTGTTTTTATTATTATTTTTTATTTTGTGTTTTTACCAATAGCTAGGTATAATACTATTATATACTTGCACCTATTTTTCTTATTCTACCAGTATGTTTTTTGTTGTTGTTTCACGTATTAAAAATTTCAACACAAACGATTTAGTAGTTGATTTACCGACATCAGCGCCCCCTACCGCGTCCAATTGCATTTTCAAAATCATCCAGGAAACCATCAAAATACCCATATCCATATTATATTTCAACCCAATCAATTCAATTCAATAACATTCATGGTACACGCTAAAAAATATCCATTTAAGGAATCACAATTCTTGGTAGTGAAATATTTCTAGTACATTGTAATGAGAATCCTAGACTTTCCAACTGCCAAAACACTTAGCTTCAATAAGCCATTAGTAAATTATACCAGTATGAAAATCACATTTGAATCATAGGGAGGAGTACTGTGTTTCGGAGTAATCATTATCAATTTACTAATACGAAATCGCAGCTGTGTTATTCACTATTCCCCATTGTGAATGCAACTCACGAACTCTGGTATAATCCATTCTGAAGAAGAATGAAATTTTCTATCAATAGTTATTGAAATGTATTGAAAAATATTCACTATCATCGCGGTGAAGAGGATTCTAGAAAATGTTAAAGTTTACTATTCCAATTAGAATTGAACAACTATATCAAATTCGTTATTTGTTAACATGATCTGAATACAATGTTTTGCAAGGTAACTTATAACTGGAAACCCAAAAAAATTTCACTCTTCTAATACAACATCATGAACTATTCAGTTAATTTGAAAATATACCCGCGTATCTGAAAGGAAACATTCCATGGATTTTTTCCATTATGGTTTGACTTCAGTTATTCGTTGGTTGTTCATTCTCGCAGTATATGTTGTGCTGTGCATGATCTACAGAAATCAGATTCTCATCAGTGCTTGCCAGTGAAAATGAGATGTTTTTGTTGCTCAGTGACACTATCCTCATTCAAGGCACTCATAGTACATTTGAGAATAGTGCATAGGTTGAAAAGTGATTCAGTGTATCAGTTTGCCGAAGACAATTGTCGTAGAAAATTTGGATGTTACAATTCATTCAGGCGGCATGCTATTGGTAAACATTTTCCTACAGTTATTAAAAAAAACTTTGGAAAGAATGAAACTCAAAAACCCCTGATTGATGTTGATGAAACGAAAAATGAGACGGTTCAAGTTGATTTACCTATATTCGACAATGGAGGAGTACAGAATACCAATTCATCTGTATCCACTGTTTGCAGGTAAGCATATTTCATTTTATAATGATCTAGTGAAGAAATCATATCTATCAATTGATATAATGAGCATTTTTAATATTTCATATTATAAGAATCAACTTTAAACATGCCTCATCGTGTTTAGGCGTTATTACATACTGTGGACCCGTCCCCTAGGATGGTAAAATTTACTATTCTCTCGAGTGCAACTTCATATATTATACCCATATATAAAACTTATCTACCGAAATGTAAAATTCACAATACGTTTCTCAAATAACTCATTATAAAAATATAAACACAAAAAACTATATGCATATATGTATAATCATGGCATGTTGCGCGTACACATACAATAGTAGTTTGTTATATTACTACCCTATGAGCATGATGAATGAAGGGTAGGTCTGACAAATTTCTTAAACTGCCTGAATAAAAGTATGTTCTGCCCATGTATAATACCTATGGTTTATGATACTTACCATGATAGGATTTAATTATTCACTTACCCATCTTTTTTTTTAGAGTATTGCGGACATTCAACCTAATTTGGTGTATAAAAGGAATAAATACAGCTCGAACTTACCATGCAGCCAATACCTATTTTAGTAGGTAAAAGCATTCTCAACATAGAAAAGTCATTCGTCAGTGTGAATGATATTCTCTGGGAAATGGAGTCACCTTTGAAAGTTATCGATTTGTGCTTTAAATGTTTTTATGCATTCAATGCCAAATATCCTGCAGAGAGTGAAATGGTATGGACATTGGTGCAACAATCATTTTATGAAATTTTTACTGATTATGATGGTGAGTTGCCAAATATCCTGCAGAGAGTGAAATGGTATGGACATTGGTGCAACAATCATTTTATGAAATTTTTACTGATTATGATGGTGAGTTTATATCTGTCAAGTCATTACAACAGGAGTTGAATAATTAATTAGGTATCAAACTTGATACTATTCTGTTCAAGTATTTTGTGAAACAAAATGTTTGTCGATTTATTCTTATCATTTTGTTGATATATATATGTATATGTATATATTTGATATGTAGGTATACAGTGTGTCCACATTGTTAATTGGGATTGTATTGGTAACATCCAAACCGTACTAGTAAGAAGGTCGGTTACATGAAGAAAAAGTTGCGTATCAAGAAACATCATCCAGCGGCGGTGAAAACGAATTGAAAATATCAGTGCCAGTTCTTGAGATATGACGATTAGTTTTCACCGCTAGATGATGATTTCTGATACGCAACTTTTTCTCCATTTAACCGACCTTCTTACTAGTATATGGTTTGGAAATTACCAATAAAATCCCATAAGAAAAGTGGCCACCCTATTACATATTACAAACATAATATTTATATGTTTAGGAAAGGAGTATATGTTCTGTTATGTTTAATTGTTTTGATCCATTTTTTTTAATTCCAAATAAACATCATGTGAAGTGTTCGAAAAAAAGGACAGAATTTAATTTTGTGTACCTACCTGCTTCATCAATCTGATTCTTGCCATCAGTGAACTATTTGCATCTATGAATAATTGATGAAAGATACAAATCCAATTGAATGTCCTGGACAATGATTCCAACTGATTTTATGTTATTTCAGAGATACACTGAACTGCTCATTACTCTATTCATATATATATATTGGAATATTGTATACCAGATGTCCCAACAAGATAACGGTTTCTAAGAGAGAATATTTTTCTAATATAGGTTACGAAGAAAAACATATCCTTGAAAGAAATCAATTGTCATAGATTCACTGGATGATTTGCGTTAGGATATTTTCTCGAAAGCAGCAGAAGAACATATAGGTATACCGCCGTGTAAAAAATTTTGGAATCTAATTCTAATTTGTCAAGACAAGGTTTGTTTAAATCCATGACAAATTGATATTCATCATACAGTTAGTGAAATGGATGAAACTGTAAATCCTTTCGGGTATGCAGTCAAAGTAAAACAAAGTGTACTCTTGTTTCTGTTCGAGCTTTCGGATCTGTATTGGCTCTTCATCAGGAACTCTATAGGTATATAGTGGTTTCATTCTTTTTACTAATTCCGTATTCATTTATATCCATTACAGACAGATGCAAAAAACAAGTCGCGGTTGGATGATGTAAGCGCTCTTATTATAGAAGTGGCTATATAGAGATGTTATCATCACCCAAGTGCTACACATGTTCATTGCATCTGACTGTACCTCATATACTACGAAATGTACGTGCAGTTAACTACACTATAACAAGAATAGTAATATGTTATGCTGATTCCTAGTTTCTATTAATATGTCCTATAGTAAATACTACTGAAATAAGCATGAGTGGTTATAATATCCACGATAATAATAAATACTAAGTCATTATAGTAAAAAATACTATCCAATATTGATCCGAGTATACTATTTCCGATAGTGAAGAAGTGGATGTGAATCATAACTTTTTCTCATGGTAAGTTTGATTACATGGTATGAAGTTCATTACAGTGTACGGAAGAGCGAATATTACAGCTGCATTATGTTCAGCCGCAGTATTTGTGCATCGTTTGATTTACTGTTCCTCATTGTGAGTATTCATAAAATTCGAAGGGTAAAGAATTTCCTCCGTTTCTAATTAAGGGTACTATCACATCGTGTAGCCAGTGCCCTGAATAGTTTCACTTGAACTGAATAGTAAAGTTTACTGGGAGGACTGTCTGTCCATATATCAACTGTTTTTACCAGTGAAATTCACTTTTATGCTAGTATTTCTTACAGGCTTTTTCTTTGCGTGTATCTGAAGAAGAATCGTCATTGCAAAAAACTTAGTCCGAACAAATACTTGAATTACTAATATAACAGTGTACAGGTTAAACATACACTGAGAAAAAGAGAAAACTGAAATATGTTCAATATCATATGGAAGAGAAAACGAAAATAAAGAAACAACAAATAGTATAGCATCAGATAATATTCAGGATGCCATCAAGAGATAATTTCAATAAAAAAGTTCTATACAGTAAGACCTGATAAGGAGAAACATACGAAGAATCGTAATTTCAGAATATTCATCACAATCGTAGCTAAGTGTTCCAATGATACATATGAATGAGTGTTGAGAATATCTTTCAGGTAGTCAATGACTCGAAATTTAATGAATAAGTCTTGGGGTGGAAATGATCCACCATAGTTCAATGATGTCCATCATAATAATATTGGGAAACACTGTCGCCGACTATTCAGTATAGTTAAGAGATGATTGAGAGTAGGAGCATATAGAATATTTTTTGGCAAATTCTCGTTCAGTGCCTAGTTGAGTTTAAAATTGTTGTGGGTTATGCTGTTGTATCGAAAATAGATAGATAACCCATGATTATCTTCGAGTGTCCAATAAACTCCATAAGCAGGTGCGTATATATTTTGGAGATATTATTTCCACGATTATGTCCCAAATAAAATAATAAATAACCTTTTATAGATATCCGAGCCTATTAACTTCTTCAAATATGTTCTTGGCTACACTGGATATAGAAGGTTTCTCATTTTTGAAACTGAGAAAGAAGTGTGGGTGAGTATGAAAATATTGAAATTTGAGAAATTCGTTTTCAAATTACCATTCCACACAATAAATAAGCTATCTAAATCTATAGCTACGTATATTATTATAGGCTGGTAGGTGGTACTAGGTAAGTATAGGTAAGTAGGTAGGTGATTGGTATACCACACTCATATATCAAGGCATGATAACATAAGTTTTATCATTCAAATTGAAAATTTTCCATTGTAGATATAGGTTATACGATATAACAATCATGGACCATAATATTGAAGAAATGGAAATTTCAATACACAGTTCTCCAACATATGAAGGTAACATAATTATTTATATCAAACATAAGCATTTGTTGGATTATGGTTTTGATAAACTTCTAATTTTTCAATAAGATTTCAGAAAAGAGGTGAGGAAGTCATTAGAAATACGCAGCTTTATAATATATATAGCATCAGTTTTAATCTCTCAGGATGAGCTGATCTCCAAAACTATAGAAGACGTAAAATACTTCTAAATTGATATTTAACATGGATGTAATCTCAAAAAAAAATCAATGCGAATGGTGCGATAATCTAGATATGATATATTTATACTTTACCATCATCTTTGGTAATCAATTCAGCACTCGAATTCAACAGCTGGATTGGCGAAAATCACAAAATAAGGTTTACTAGCTGGCAATAGTATTTCGAACTCCCTTTACCAGGATGCTGCTTTGATTGATTTCAACTTTTCGCATTTAGTTTCATCACGTTGCCTAATAACAGATAGTTAGGTTGTTTCAACGTATTCATTCAATCAGGTATATTTCACTGCGACGAAAGTTTGTCCCAATGGGCGAGTGGAATATATTTTGACGTCAATTTTTATGCTGTTTCGTTATTGGTCAAATAGTCTTCCATTTCCACCAATGAAGCAAGGTTGTCAAGTCACCAACTATATTCAAGTTATCAGCAAGATGTAAGAGTCCTGTCGTTGAATAAAAGATGATAGGGACAAAAATGTACACTGTGTCCTATTTTGGTTGAGACTGCACTGTATCTCAGCTGTTATTGAAGATAGGGACATGCGGTTTTCGCGACCCTGTATCAATTTTTTGTAAAACTTCTAAAGTCATGAACAGAAATATTCCAACTACTTTTGTTCCTGAAATACAGGGCGAAAACGGAAATGTTCACTTTTGGAGATGTTAATATTTCTCAGGCCCTGTATAAGATGGAAAAAAAATGAAAACTGCTTATAATAGATGTTTCTACAGCCAGTGGCGTATTCTGATTTTTTTTCAAGAAACCGCATGTCTCTATCTTCAATAATAGCTGAGATACAGTTCAGTCTCAACCAAAATGGGACACAGTGTACATCCGAAAATTTGAAAAACTATTATTCTATGTTCTTTATAGCTCCGTATACTAATTATATATTAGAACTTCAATGAATTAACAAGAATTAGGCCTGTTTGTTTGTGTTTGCTCTACCTGTTGGACATGATTTTTCTCTATGACATTCTCTTTTTACAAATTATGCCATGAACAGAGACAACTATGGAAACAATAATATCAACTCTAGCAAGTTCAGCAACACAAACGAACAGTATTCACCAATACCAGTACCAGTACCAGTACCAATACTACTCAATGGAAGTGAAAGTTAACTTAGTATGACGTTTCAAATATGATAGCAATTTTATTAGAATTTTCTTACGCCAGTCTCTCCTACTAGCTCCTCATGGTTTATTGACCGCCGAAAAATCGCATTCTAGCAGAGTATCAACCCAAAATGATTATTCGAACTTCTCACGGCCGTATCTTGACACTGGCATGCGTATCCATACTAGTCAGAACAGGACGAAGACCCTTCCTAACATAATGTAAACAAATATTCCATTTCCCGGTTCAGTTGTAGTACTATTGGCACATAATTTTTCATGATCACAAGGTTAACTCTTCTTCTGCTAGGCACCCAATTCTCATGCATTGATAATAGCATATAATAGTATATTACATATAAAAATAGTTGTGAAACGCATATTACGCACGAAGTGAAGATAACTCCACAAATGGCACAAACGCGTATTTGATTTATAACTCGAGAAGTTTACTATACTTTTTCTACGACTACACTATACTTCCTTCAAGATAGTACAGATATTGTGTTAAGATACAAATATCGAATATGTCTCCTCCCGTCACTTTGAGCTAACTGCATGAAAAGGTACAAATTACAATTCTTGTATTTTTTCATTGTTAAATTGCATGACAAGCCATTTTCCTCAATTTGAATCAAAATGGAGGCGCTTTTCATATTTTGACCTCATCAATAACAAAAAAGACAGTTTTGAAAATGACATGATATTATTCCAGTCCATCATGAATTTTTTGTAAGCGATTTAGTATTTTTCACGAGACTTCATATTATGTAGCAACCCTTTTGATGCCATTTTTACTTTTTCCAGAATTTCTAGTGGTGTAGAAATAATCTTATCGTCATCGCTTGACATATTTTAACTAAAATTGATAAATATCAACAGCAAATAATCATCTTCAGAAAATATTACATGCCTGCTTTCGGTTTCGTTTGATAACTTGATTGATTGATTGATTAAAAGATGTTAGCTACTGACATCAACTGAAAAACGTGCGATCGCTCGCTTTACGCACTACGTACGTAAAGAGAAGCTTAATGACATTGTTATGTGTACAATATTCATCACTTACAGTAGTAATCGTGGAAAAAGTAGCAATTTCACGAATGGTGACATCTCCACAAATATCTTGAAAACACCTGTGTGTGAATTTAAGAATTTTGAAGTTTTTACACGGTACAAATTTTCATTGAGTCAAAATAGAAATATAAACACAATAATAAGTTTCATCAAGAACTAAAATCTTGTTGAAATTTACTCAAAATTATGCCCATGATTTCGCGAACATGTTTCAAACCTTTGAGACATTTTGAGCTTTGAGTAAGTAAAATTAGATTTTATAGCTTATATATAAAACCAATCCTATTTTAGAATATGAGTATATATATTAATATAATAGTATAATCTGTCAATTATAGTGCTTAGTTGATAGATCGATCTTGCAATTGGGCTAAATTGCAATATCCATCTGTTAGTTAGTGCTTGAACGTACGCTCGATGTTGAAATTACGCTTACGTAATTGGCAGATCGATCTGTCAATAAGTGCTCAATTGTGAAATCAAAGTTGCAATTAAGTCCAAATTGCTAGATCAATCTAAACGATGAGCTCAATTGACAGGTAAATCTTGATGAAAATATGTAAAAAAACAAATTCGTTATGTCGTTCAGCGCAGCCGTAACATACAGTGTTTTCGTGAATAAATGTACTGTTTTTTTCATTTCGACGGCTTTGAGCGTTTTTTTGAAAAATTATTTCATAAAGTTTTACGAATCATTTATCCACAACCTACTTTACGAGCGATCTTTAACAAACGCACTGTATACGAACTCTATGTGTGATATAGTTTAGAATTCATCTTATCATGGAGATTCCCAAAATCGAATAATATATAGGCCAATAGGGTGTCATTATTCAAACGTGAACCACCCGGTATATTTAATTTCATTTTCCAAATATGGCAAATCGAGATTAAAATCGACCTGTGGCTTAAAATGAATTTACTCTGTTTTTAGTCGTTTTTTTAAGAAAGCACTGTATAAGTAGATCAAACTTTTTTGAAACAAAAACTTCGATAGTGTTATGATTAGTATGTAGTTGTTTCTACATCCGATGTGGAAAACACACATTGTATATATACGTCCATACCTTCAGATTATTGGATATTATGTGCAACTACAGCACGAGATTCAATGTCACAATTACAATACCCTGGTCAAGTGGTCAATGATCTCTAGCCTCAGCACTCTGCGTTTGTGAACCTTTTATTGCCAAATTTTAAATTTTTCTCATGTTTGCCAATATCTTGAGATACCAAAATAGTACAAAAAGTTGTATTTAGTGCAAAATAAATTTTAAATACTGTCTGTAGGTTAATCGAGGAGGTGGTACCATTTTACTTGATTTTTGGGATTTTCTCCTAGTTTCTATAAAACAAAAATATCAATATTATTTCCGATTATTTCAATATACGTGTAGTAAGGACAAATCAGAAAATTTGCCTCAAAATGTCACTGCGTTTGAAGAATTTTTCTATCAGAGAGCCTAAATGAAAAATTAACTTGCTTGTCAGTGACAATTTGTATTTGAAAAAGGTTTGGAGAAGAGAAATAAATGTATATAGAAAAAATATCGACTTTTTACTCATCTTTGGACGTTTCGAGAACGAATCTGCTCCTGCTTTCAACATAAAAAAAATGATGGCAAATTCGTATTTTTCTTGACACTCCTCAGTTCTCATTGACAATTGGTGACGTTGGCAATCAAATGAGTTTCAGGATGTTTTCATTAATTTATCTTGAATGTACCATTTTCATTTTCCGATTTCAGATTTCAGATTTCTATATCAACTGAATATAGGAAGCAATGCTATTATCTCCGTTCAGAAGAATGCAAGCAGATTCCTTGATTTTTTACTTCTGGTTGTTATCTTCTCACCCAATGTTTACAATATTATTCCTTACTGAAGATGGACAATAGCATTGCTTCCTGTTCAGTTGATGGCCGTTTTTCATGCACTTTCCTGTATATTATACAGGAATGATAACAAAATAGGTGACTATTTTCGCACTCATTTCATGAAATACAATTCTCAACAAGGTCGATTAATAATTCCGTATTTTGAGTTGTGAGGTGTTATATTATCGATTTATAGGCACCCAATGAATTATACTGTTCAGGAATCAAAAACTTATATTCACTGGACATCAAGATAAGTCTCAGGTTACATTTGCATCTATGATGACAAACAATTTAATATAAAATTCCAGTGGCTGAGAGAGAACGGTAATAGTTTATTTTATGTCTATCAAATTCCCATGATGAGTGTCTTGAAATTAAAATTCCGTAAATTTCAAAAATAATCTTTCATTTAGAAAATCTACAATAAGGATGATAATTTGCATAATCAACAAAATCAACATGATATTCCATTGTGTTTCAATGTCTCATTATATAATTATTTCTTGAATAATTTATTTTACGACAATTCCACTGGAATGGGCTATTAAACATCATATATTTTGAATATTACATGATTTTATTCCATAATATTGGCACGAGGCGATGCGGTTCTTCATTGGCCTTGAAAAATAATCTTTTTGTCATCGGGGATTTAATCAGGTCTCAATAATGGAAACATACATAGGATTTGGATCAACCCAGATGATGATATTATAGATTGATGGAATTTTGATTCTTGACAGAAAAAAGTTCAACTTGTTTGAAACCAGAGGTGCTTATGTATTTTGTATGTTCTATATTGTATACCAGTGTTTCTATAATTTGTAGTAGGCTTCGCCCTCGAGCTACAAATCGCGCCTTGTAAAAAATCTTGCATTTCTGCCCCTTGAAGTAAAATGTTGATTACCAGTACGGCGAGTCCAGAGTAGCCCAAGACCAGATAACATTGGAACCCTCACATCCAGTTTATTATAGGTTTGCATATTTCTCATGAGAGTTTCTTAATCATTATTAAAAGGTCGGAAGTGATTCGAACTTACTGGTTTCGTAATTTGATATATCATTTTTTACTCTTGACCTTACTTTTACCTTACACTATTGAAAGTATTGAAATTTCAGTATTGACGTACCGCAGATGCACCAATATGATTTTCAAGCAATTAGAGAAGAAGTTCTCAAATACTAATTTTCCTTCTGAATAACTTCCATCAGAAAGCTGAGTAGGCTTCTTCAATCAGATTTCACCAAAATGAAGCTATTTGAGTATAATCAAACGTCCATAATATTGCTTCCACTATAAAGGTTTTTGGGTTGGCAACGTGAAGCAAAATACAATTCTCCAAGTTTATAGCTGACATCATGATTATACAAAATTAGACAAAATCTCGGACAAAATTTGGTCTATTCCACAATTACTCGTTTATACACAGGTTTATACAATGTCATAATATAGCACAATCCAGTGTATAAGAAAATAAGAACAAGTGATTTTCAAAGTGTCTTACTCAGTTCATTCATGACATTGTTAATTGAAATAAGTGAATTTTTCGTTGAGACGGCAACGCTGTTTATCTCAGTGAATAGTGACTTATTTCGGCGTGTTATTGAACATTTGTGACGTCAGTACCGCTGACGATTTCCCGCTTTGTTCTATCTGGATAATTTCTTTTGGTAATTTATTCTAGGAAATCTGGAAGAGTAAAGAAATTTTTGAAAAATCTCTGTGTCTTCTCTCATCGTGATGATCGTCATAGCATTTCATCTTGGAATCAGTGTCTTGCCTATTGGAGGAGAAAAAACCAAATGAAGTTTGAATAAATGAATATTCCACCGCCTTGATTAACCAACATCAGACAGTGAATAAAATGATTCAAATTTGATAAAAAATCATCGATTCTACATCTCGAATGTTGACCAGTTTGATTTCAATCAATTAAAATTATAAAAATTACCACATACAAAACGAATTTATCAATTATTCATGATAATTGCAATATTTTTCCCCATATATATATGCCAGACTACAATGTTTATGGGTTTTTATGTTTTCTTAAGTAATGCATTTGAATAATATTGTTAATGTCTACCTACTTTAATAAATTAATAGGTAGTTACTGATAAATCAAGACACCTTGCAAATAATAATTATTAATTGAATAAAATTATAGCGACAAATTTATGTGATTGTCCAGTAAACTCATAGCCTTGTCTCAAACAAGTCCATTAGATGGATTATTCAATCAAAGAAGTGAATGATATAATCATAGGCGCATGAATTATTAATACTTTCAAATGATTCAAAAAATCACTGATAATGTTATTTCTTTGGTTACCTATATGAATAATTATATGAGATTATTTCATATCTCCAGTTGATTGTCTAAAAAATATATTCTAGATATTCCAAAACTACTTCTTTACCTCGAATACGTATATACAGAGGAACGATCTATCATTATTATTTCAAAGAAGGGTAATATACTACTATATATCCATTTTTTTATGTTCCTGATTACCTATATCTGAGACTATTCCTTTTCAATACTTATTATTATAGACCTCAATCGCAGATTCTTGATAAGGTTTTCTCAATTCAGAATTTCTTTTCACGTCCTGTATGACGAATATCAGTCGATCATACATCCAAAAACAAATGCCCAGATGACAGGAGTATGTTAACAAATCATAATTCTCAGATGTCAGTTCGTTATATCATAGGGAGATGAAAATTGTCTATATCATGAAGAATGGCTGGAAGAATAACTGGGCTTCAGGTTACTGATGACGATTTGATATCCGAAATGAGTTTATTCGAGTGAAGCAGGTGAAGTCATATAACTGATACGAATGAATTTTTCCAAACTCATCAAGATCATAGTTTATACAAGTATACTTCTCATATACATATCAGTTTCAATTTCAATACTGAACATATTGGTAAGTTATATTTTTATATCATAATTCACCAGATTATTTTATCCGATTTGAGAGATGATGTGAATATTCAGAATGATATGTGCATATCTTAATATGATGGAGAATGCAAATTCTCTACTTTGGAAAATTTTGTTTTCAAATTCTTATCGTGTTTGTTCAATAGATGTCATTCAATGTTCGTCGTGGCATATAGCCAGGAAAGTGGTTGTTTTCTGTTGAATGAACCGAGAATAGAGAATGCGAATTCTCAATGTATTTCTTGATATATATACCCATTTTTTTTTGTTCATAATTATATCTGAGAATATTCCTTTTCAATAGAATACAACATATTCAAGAAACTGTCACAAGATTATCATTAAATAAAATGCTTTGAATGTTCTACGAGTACTGGATGGTCCACTTTATCAATTTTGATGGGGGATAGTACAGTCTGGTACAGTACAACAATAGAGTATCATAAGAAAAAAATATTGACTAATATTCCTTGTCGTCATCAAATCATTTATCATTTTTGTGTAGAATCCTCTTCACTTTCGTTTTGGATGAATATACTTCGGGGGTACAGTCTATATAAGAATTCAAAAAAATCCGGAAAACCATTTCAGAGCAATATTTTTGACTTTCAATTCGCTGCCAAATGTCTGTCCTAACTCGGGGAATTCTGGGACGTTATTCAGGATAACAATTATAATATATTTACCCGAAAACCATAAATTATAATTAATCCGAATCAAAACACTTTTTTTTCTTATATCACTGGATTATTATGACAAATCATAACAACTTAATGGGGATAAAATATGTATTTGGACTTACACATTTAATATAAATGTCGAAAACAGTTGATATATCATATTATTGACAGCGTAATTATAATCTTATAACACAATAAACTATTGAGCAAAAGAGTATGACAAAAGTTAACGCAAAACTCAATTGCTTATATTATTTATACCATATATATAATATTTATTATACATAATACGAATGGATGCATGCATAATGTAAAACAACTGAGAGAAGGCGGAAGTTATGGTCATTCAGACCGCATTCAATATTTTTTTGTGACGGAAACAAAGTTTGACATTTTATCTCTGTTGACAGGTTACAAAATGTCACTTTTCATAAATTACTGTTTTTGCGGGATATATAGGTGCACTGTTAATGGCTTCTGTTGTGTCAGTTCCGAAAAATTAGCCAATAACACCGTCTCCGCAATTTTTTCAAATCAAGGCACAGAAATAGAATGACAGATATATGATTACTTCAAAATAATGATAAAGGTGCCTGTAAAAAGATGCCTGCAACTCCGGAGTTTTTCCTGTTAAAAACTTAAAATTACACGTCCATAATTTACTGATTTCAATATAATGTGATATTTTATCAATATTGTTTCGTCCTTTTTTTTCTGTCACAAAAAAAAATTGTGAATTATACACGGGACAAATATTAGATTTTAGCTCACGGTATACCAAATAACAATATCAGGAAATTTTCTTACGTCAATCTATAATTGATACATTGCATTATAATCACCGCATAAATATTACGAAACAATAAAATGCAAGTTGAATATTTCTTAAGTATTTTTTGTGATCTAGGACAACGATTACCTACCTTGTTGAATCATACATCAATTATATTATATACATAACAATGACATATTGCACGGTATACCTACCTTGACACAGTTTTTTGTGCAAGGTAATCAATATAAAAACTGCAATAGATGATAATTTCAAATGGTGAAGAGTTGCCAATAATGCCAAACACAAGTTTCTGCGATATTGAAGTCTGAAAAGAAAAGGCAGAGCAGAAGTGATGCATTGTTGTCAATGGTCAGGGCCGAATTCAGGGGTGTCGAGGAATGGGCAATGAACAAATTTGCAGCCCTTTCAATCAATATATTTTCATTCTGCTCCGAATCCAATAGATAAACTTTTAATGATGCCACTTTTGAATTTCGTAAGATGCCTACATAGGATTGAGATATTATATTTTATATCACCGATAGAACATGAATAGTAATCAGAATCAGAATCCAGACTCAGGAAATACTGGCAATACTTTATTCCGAAAAAAACAAGATACCATGTATAGCAAACCTTTGTTGATGTGTTTGATATACCTACACACAGTGTGTTCAAAATTGAAGCGATATATAAATACATTAAATGGGTACCTATAATGAAAGACAAGAAACAAAACAAAATGGGAACAGATATACAGGGTGTTTCAGTTTTTTGTAGCAGAACTTTAACAGCTTGAAGAAGACATTTTTTCAAGATGAAAATCTCATACAAACATATATGCGTGGAAGCTTCGTTTCCGATTTACAGGGTGTCAAAGTTTTAGATTTTTTTGATGTTTTTTTAATTTTCTCCTACAATTTTCGAAATAATTGATTGAAATTTGGTATATACCTAATACACTCCAAAAACCTAACATTTGAGGCTATTGAGCGTTCTTGAATACCTACAGGGTGATAGATTTTCAGGGGTCGTACCCAATTTAACCCTGTAGAACTTATTTGCGTGCCGTCTCTCCTCTCAATGGGATGGAGATATCCTTCACCGGTGTAATGACGACAAGATGTAGTGAGAAAAGCAACACACTGAAGGAAAGAACGCTATTTTGGAAGATGTGTAGTTCTGAGTCACACTCTCATGGGAAAGGAACATGCCTAATATTTAAAGGACAAAATCATTCTGACATCCTGTCTGATAGCCATCCGAATTACGTGGCCCAGTCAAATAAAAATTCACAATAGTAAATTTAGTCTGTTTTGTAGTCTAGACCTCATAAAAATATCTGCATGTATAATCATTCGACATGATCGTAATAGCTGTTAAATTGAGGACAAACGACCTTGCTTGAACGAATTACATCGAGTCGAAATAGTTTGTGGCTTGTGGTTAGGCAGTGGTAGTCTGCTAGTCGCGGTGAAAATGTTGATGATTCCAGCCAAATATCTATACTCACATTCATCATATAATTTCTTCTAATGAAACTCATACATAACCACAACACATTATTCTAGAGATTCGATTTAATTAGTTTCGAGTGGCTCTTTTTTCATCTTCAGGAGCGCACAATAGGGAGTGCCTATTATTATCGAGGAACATCTAACGTACCTATAGGGAGGATAGGGATCAAAGGTATAGATATGCATTTTTTGAACTGTTTCAGGTTATAAGTTATTATTGGGAATGCGTTCTTTACCGTTCTTTGAACATCAGACGAGTTTTGATAAAGATTCGTTCGACGTATATCGAGGTTGACGACAAAAATATGTGCACCCTGGACTTGTCGAGTTCTGACTGATGGAATAATATCCCAGTTTTTTGAAGACCGCTTTTATGGAAGTATCTATAGAAGAGTGAAATGTAGCCGACTTCCTATACGGTGTTCCAATGATGTCAAGGAATTCGTGAGTATGGCATCAACAAGTATGTCTCTGGATATAATCTAAGAGCATCAGCGAATGTTTGGGTGCTGACCCCATATTATGTTAAAACAGTACTCCAAAAGAGGCCAGATCTGTACTTTGTAAATCATGTGGGGGCATTGCCCAGTCTCGTATACTTTATTCTTGTAGCTATTGTAAATACCAATTTAAATTTTAGATGTAGGTATATTGAACCTCTATATATATAGCTGTAAATATTTCGCTTTAGTGACTCTAGCAGTAAACCCCACCAATAGAGTCTCAAAAAGTAAACACATTTTATTTCATAGAAACACGTCTGATATCCATGTACATACATTGAATTTGTATAGTTGTATCCATATACTTCTATCGCTTGACAGTTCCGTTTCTCAAAATACACAAATTGCTTTTTGCTGTTCGACAAACTTCCTCACGGTATATTGATACCTCTCTTGAAAAAAAGGCAGTTCTTCACTTGGTCAGACAGTGTCGGGAGTGATACTGTTTATCTCAGAGTCATCGAAAGGATACAGTTCTCATCAGTCAGTCTCGCGTCATTCTTTCTATTTCTCTATACGCATGACACAAATCGTAAATCGACCATATCAAATCATTTGTAATATACTCAAATCAACAACGATAACGGTGCTTCCGATATTGCTGACATTATTGATCACAGTAAGCAATTCAGGAACAGTAAATAGTAGCAGTAGTTTCGAATTTTCATTTCATTTCGGAATTGGTACACTGGCAGCAGAACATAATCATCCATGATTCCGATTTTCGATGTTTTGTTTTGTTGGTTTTTATTTCCACTATTCTCATTATTATCTCCTTTACTCGCGTTGAAATTATGGGTGAAGTGATTAATCATATATTATCTGAGGAGCCATATTATCCAATAGTGATTCTGATTCATCAGAAACACCAAGCTCTATAGTCTAGTACCTTTACCTTTACATCTAGTGATGAAGAACTGAAGCTTATAGCTGCGAAATATTTTGGCATATCAAAAGTGGGAATAACAAACCATCTTGTAGATTAGTGGCAGTTTCAGCGTCTACTGCCTCTGTGAGATCATCCAGTTCGAATTCATACATTTCCCAAAGTATTTGAAAACAATAATAATATGATTTTTATCGACTCATACCTAGCCATTCAAACGCTCAACCTAACATTTCATGAATTCAGCCACTACATCACCATATCTGCACTAGGGCCCTATACAGTGAACTTTTAGCCTCTAACAGTGTTCCGCGAGAACGAAAAAAAGTCTTCGGCTATGCCAAACAGTTGGGTTCATAAAAAACATATAAAAGGTGTGTATGTAGGACCATATATCGACATATACGTATGTCGGCGTCAATTAGTGAAATCCGTCATTCCCTGAAACGCCTAGTCATTTCACGTATTGCAGGCAAACAGGGTAACAGCGTAACTTCCATTTTTAGCCGTTACTCTGTTTGCCGGATGGTTACTTTTCCTAAACAAAATCTAACCAAACTTGGCCTGCATGAACGTTCTTCCTAGAAAGTATATTCTCCGGAAAATTACGTGAGAAAACAAAAGAGACCTGTTTCCAAACAACCTAACCTGACTCGACCTCAATGAACCTTCCTTCTGTCATTACAAGAAATGCCTGAAACTATTAGGCGTTCGAGATTTAGAGCTAAATACTATAGGCATTTCAGGAAATGATACATACCAAAATCATAAAAAGCTGTTGAGGTGTAAAGTATCTTTTCGCTTGGAATAAGAAGACGCAGTTTTGTGAAGCAGCTTTCACAATCGCAATGGAGCTGACATGATTTTCCTTTGGCATATTATCACTGAGGGTAATTCCGAGCATATAGATATCGTGGACTTAGTGGGAGTGGTGGGACCAGACTTTGCTATATCCAGGCACTGAGTTCGGCACTCCTATTGAAGAAATACAGCCTAGACTTTGGTTCGTCAAAGTAACCAGGTTATAGGTCTCTCCAGACAGTAAATTTACAAAATTTCCTAGATTCCGTGGTTGAAAAAATAGTTCTGAAAATAAACGCAGTATGGAGAGTATACTATCATCTGCAAAGTTGTATAGAACATGTTGGTGCCAGAATGAATTCTCATGGAGCAATGGAATTGATATATTGTATAGGACAATAAACCGAGCGATGAGCGATCTGTATGAAAAACAATATGGAAAATACTGTTACCACCGATACAACAGGTAACGAAAATACCCACACTCATAACATTGCATTTATACGAATCACCGGGTCGGAACATAAATATAGAATACCTCCATGTTATGAGAATTTCAGAAGGAATCATAGGATTTGCCAAGGCCAAGACCATATTTTATATTGATCAATATTTTTCTGAATTGATTAATCACTTTTCATTAATTCCATTGCATTTTTTATGATCATATTTCTAAGTAGATTCATGAAACATAATAATTGAAACTAATCGCCGAAATCAGAGATTCAATCTCTGCCAGAACAAAAAGAGCCATAACTTCCAATCGGATCAAGTATATTTGTAAAAAGCAGAACTGTACATTTTTCTGATGTAATGATGGAAGTCACCACGTCTATATTACAGAATTCACTGACTGTACATTTTCGAGCAACAGACTAATCTGAATATTTTCGTTTTGTGCACGGAGTGCTGCTTTCAGAACGATAGTAATCTAAATCGAAGGTTGAAGAAAACGAGGTGTGATAGAGAGACGTGCTATGATTACTTAATCGCTGTTTCTTCACTCAGTTTATTAATCTGGATGTTCTTTATGGAGGAAACCGTATTTTTCTCAATAAGTACTTTTCTGACAAACTGACAAAACAGTCCAGTCTTTCGTGATTCAAGAAACAGATTATCAATAATTGACTTACCTGAATAAGGAAGAGAAACAGTACCCTCGAAAGATTATAATCGATTATAATTCCCTCGTATGACCTAATAAAATATACTCTGCTGATAATCTGAAGCTGGCGGTACGCTCATGCACTGCTGAAAATATTTTAGAGCGATAGACCTTGAGTAATCAATTTCAGAATGATCCTATATCCCGTTCTCCGTAAACGTCTAAGGTACCATCGACGTGACCCACCCGTATATTTATACTTGAAACCCTAGGATTTCAGATCATCGTGATCATCACGACTGTGCATTGAAAATTGTTTCTCAACTATTCTCAAATAAAAAATCGATTTTCAGTAGCTGCTTGATTTCAAATGTAGTATTTACTGTTGTGACCAAATTCTTCATGGTAACGTGTTTAATATTTTGAATAAATCACAGATCGTCAATCCGTGATCAATCGATCACTTAGCATGGTTCATATATCCGTACGCTAAATTCCATTTTAGTTATGTGAGTAGAAAAAGAAGTTAATAAGGTCTGGAATTCTAGGGTTGAGATCATCTGACATTCAGCTTCTGTAAATAGTCATACTCATTACCTTCATATACACACAGTCTGGCAGCTGCCTTCTAGAAGTCTTTTGGGCAATTCACAAACAGAAACATACACCACAGACAGTCTGTACACCAAACAAAAAATACCGGACAAACCGACCGCAATTTCATCTAGGAACTGAATGCTGCATCATTGCATTGCAGCGGGGCCCTAGAATCGCTTGCATTCAAAACCGCCGCGTATAACGAGACTCAAGGATATTAGGTGCATGTCTAATCTGTTACGATAGAGTGTTGCATTCTATGTCATCATCGCTGGTTCACCGCGAAAGAACCTTGAGTTTGAATGAAATCGTTTTATGTGTGTCGTCTTTCCTTCTCGGTATCAAACCCGCAGATGAATTGAGATTTAGTTACTTAGCACTGGTGATTTGTTTCCACCTTATACCATTCCCATTACGGATCAAATCGCTCCTAATCGCCTAAGTCGCACGTTGAGAACAATAATGTGACAACTCAAAAAAGTTGATTTTTGTGTTAGAACCACCGTCGGATAGCAAATTTCGAGCTTTGCACTTCTAGAATATCGTGACATCTCTAGGTCCAATAACTGCTTCGTGACATTGCTGGTCACGTAGAGGAGAAGTAGGTACTAGAGCCGAGCAAGAAAGTGACTATCTGTGTTGTCACCTAAACTTCGCAAGGTACGCCTTGTATTCTGACTTTGAGGAAATTATTGTGATAAATAATAATGTGACAAGTCATTAAGTCACCTTATTGATTAAACAAAATTTGAAATTTTTTGAGCTGTCACGTCATTACATTTCCATCATTAAATGATATCATGAATAAAAATAACTAGAAGAAATACAAAACTAGAATGAAACTTTCGAAAGTATGTAATTTAAATATTTCTCTTCGCATGAAATATCAAGCTCCACCTTATGTTTATATTCCAATTTCGAAAGATATATTATAATTCCTTCGGATTGAACATTTGGAAAAATGTGTGTTTGAAAAAATTCCCAAGTATAGATTTAAATTATAATTTCTTTCATTAAGTATTTCATTTTTCAGAAAATTTACCTATACCTTATTCGTACCTATAGTCACTTCTCTTCCCAAACTATGGTATTTCAACTTTATGCGAATTTTCAATGAAACTTATTTCTATTCAGCTCAAAATTTGTCTTCTGTAAATACCAGTTTGTTCCTATTCAGAAACTAAAGAAAATAGAAAAACTTCCAAAAGAGGAATGTTCAGCAACCGAAGGGCACGATTTGGATTTTGCTGAAATGATAGGAACTCAGAGCACATCTTCAATGAATTACTAATATGCTAGGGTCTAGGGAGAGGTAACATCTCATAAAATTGCTGCTTTTCAGGCGTGACATCTCTAAAAATTGTTGAATATGATGAATCAAATCTGTAACATGTCGAAACTTTTTCTTGAAAAATTGGAAAAAGAATATTCGAAAATATTATAACTGAAAATTTCCCACGTAAGCTTATGACATAATAATATAATTTGAACTAAATATACTTTTCGCGGTGGATGAGATTCACCAGAGACAAATTCATCATCATTATAAGAAGTGGAAATTTTCAGAGTCGATTTTCTGAAAACGAAGAATTTTGAATTATCACACTATTGTTCTCAACGTGCGATGTGTACAGTCAGATGTAATGAACATTCCGCACATCGGCGGTGATGACTAATGACACTACTAGTCACTTCTGCAATAAGAGCGCTAACAACATCCAACAGCGACATTTTCTTTGCATCTGACTGTACATAATTTACAATGCGTGGAATATAGTGTGTGTGTATGAAAAATGCTCAGACACTTCGATTCATATTTCTAGCAGCGTATTCTCTCCAACAAAAACTATCTATTGTTGGAAACTATGTTGGAAGCAACTTCATGTCCAGTACACAGCTTCGCGGATGATAGTACCCTCCATACCGCCTTCTCTTCCAGGGCTTCAATACCAGCCAGGCAAATCAGAAACGAACGAGGGAAAAATGTCAACAACATAAATATGGACTTGGCAACAATTCTCGAATGGGGATCCATTGCATGTCTAATCTGTTACGATAGAGTGTTGCATTCTATGTCATCATCGCTGGATCACCGCGAAAGAACCTTGAGTTTGAATGAAATCGTTTTATGTGTGTCGTCTTTCCTTCTCGGTATCAAACCCGCAGATGAATTGAAATTTAGTTACTTAGCACTGGTGATTTGTTTCCACCTTATACCATTCCCATTCCGGATCAAATCGCTCCTAATCGCCTAAGTCGCACGTTGAGAACAATACAGGGTGTTATTTAAGTACGTGGCCAAACTTGAAGGGGTGATTCTTTGGGTGATTCTAAGACGCAAAGTTCATATAAACATAGGTCCGGTAATGCTTCGTTTTCAAGATACAGGGTGTCAAAATTTTTAAAAGAAATCGTTTTTTTCGTAAATATCTTAATAACCCTTCAACCGATTTTATTTAAATTTGGCAGTGTTATTCAAGGTTGTAAAGGGCTAATTTAACCCTAACTATATCAAAAATATTAGTAAGACCCCAGTTTTTGATGGTTTGGTAGTTGAAATGTTTTATTGTGTTGTCACAGGGATGTGCAATGAAGTGATTTTTATGTTTTTTCTCAAAAACAAAGCAAGATACGAAAAAAGTTCTAGATATGAAAAAGTTGTAATTTTAGTTGCTCAATGTGAAACAAATACGAAAATTGCAAAAAAATCAGTGACGCACATTTTTTCTGTCAAAAATATTGGTTACAGTGCCTTCCGGGACGCCACTGGACATGATAATTTTGATATAGTTAGGGTTAAATTAGCCCTTTACGACCTTGAATAACACTGCCAAATTTCAATGGAATCAGTTGAAGGGTTATTAAGATATTTACGAAAAAAACGATTTCTTTTAAAAATTTTGACACCCTGTATCTTGAAAACGAAGCATTACCAGACCTATGTTTATATGAACTTTTCGTCTTAGAATCACTCTAAGAATCACCCCTTCAACTTTGGCCACGTACTTAAATAACACCCTGTATAGTGTGACAACTCAAAAAAGTTGATTTTTGTGTTAGAACCACCGTCGGATAGCAAATTTCAAGCTCTACACTTCTAGAATATCGTGACATGTCTAGGTCCAATAGCTGCTCGCGGGGACTGCCAAGGGGGGAACAATTGTTGATATTTCAGAAGAGCATCGTCTATGAAAATATCAATTAAATAGATCCAGATCGCCAACTTTTCTCCTGTGCTCCAGAGAAGTGAGTGTCGGATCTGTGCCTTATAGATAAGCCATAAGCAGCTGACTGGAAGTGGAATAGCTCCTGGCCCGAAACAAAAAACATAGTTTTTGGGATGCACTTTTAGCAATTGATCTCACGTCCCAAGAATGGTTAATACTGATAGTAATACCAAGCATCGAAATGGATGTCTTCAAGGGTATGGTTACTTCAATATAGACCTTGCGTAGTAAAGCAATCATTACACAGGATCTGGGCGATAATTATATTCTTCACATATACCTTGGTGTATGAATAATTATTTCGAAATCAGCGTCTAGAACCTACAGACATCATCAATTACACAGAATCTGGAGAAATGAATGGTCTACTTCCTTGATTAATCTTCAGACAGAATTCATGCTATATAATATAATGGGGAAGACCACTGATTTTTTAAAACGACATAATCGTGAACTCTATACTGAAAAACTACCAGTGAATTAATTTTGAATTTTTTCATTCATGCTAAGACGATGAACAAAATAAATTAGTATATGTCCATTTCAAAACACACAATTCCTGCGCCATTTGAAATTTCATCAATTCATTGGTGTGACTGGTGCGACGTCTTAGTCCCAACACGCCTATTGTCCTTGAACTGACCAATTACACTGCAACACTGCAGAATGACGAGGTATCAGAGAGAGATAGCTACAGTTAGGGACTAATACGTCACGACTCCACCACCATATTTGGCTGTTTGAAATATCGAATGAAATATGCTGATTTCAAAACGATATAGATTCGATTCCCTTCAACTTCAACTCATAATATTGATTGTACATAAAATGTAAATCATGATTCGTCGATTGAAAGAGGTTTGCACGGATTTCTTCCCTCAGTGGTCTTCCCCATTCTTATAACTAATATGAGAAAATTCAACCCTATATGACTAGACATTCAAAGCATTTCTTCTTCATTTATTGCGGATGCGAAAATGACTTATCGAATTCACTAGCAATTCATTTATCGATGTTCAGGTCGCATTGGTCGCAATGTATCAATTACAATTTTTATTTATTTCTGGATGATGCACCACGCCTACGTTGATCACGACTCGTTCAGAGACAAAAGAATTTCACATTGACAAGACAAACGAAATCAAGGGAATTCGCCGTGGCAATTTAGGAAAACCACGGTGTAACAAACCGGAAAGAAACAAATTGCGAAGCCAGACTCGGAAAATGTCACGGTGATTCTGTGCAAATTAGATACACCAGCTATAGCCTTACAAGCATGTTCAGATGACTCATTGCCACATGGAATTAGTGAAGTTGAATTTCAATGAACAGTCAATGATGGAAAAACTATCATGGAATTTTATTTTGGTCCCTAAACATGATATTTTTCACAAAATTCACTCCTATCGGTAGCAAAATTGTCATGCAAATGTCAGATTTCTTCAGTGCCTGAAAAAGAGCCCCCACTATAGAGACTTCGAAATTCGGAAAAAACTCCAGATATTTGATGAGCTCAATGTTGCGGGTTTTCTCCATCATTTAATATACAAATCTATAAATTTGTTCATTATAAATATACTTAATATGAAGGATAACAATGGATATTTCATTTTATTCCTCCTTTGGTAATTATAATAATTCATTTGGATAGAATTAAGAAACTGTCATGCGCATGGGCCATCATTTTAGTTTGGCTTCCATCTTATAATATAGCGTGAGCATCTTCATGAAATCGTTGGTGGTATCCTTGTAATTTCGACCAACGCGAAGTGTGTGATGGTTATATATTAGTTCATTCCCTTATATGACAGTGCGGGTTTGTTTATATTTGAACATGTATATTCACGTCTACAATCAGCTTCTCAAGATAATTCCATATAGGTACGACATCACAAAAAAATGGCAAACGACTATCAGTGCATCTATTATACAACATCTAGTATGTTTTCAAAAGAACAGTGGGGCATGTGGTGCTGATCAATCAATATTGGAACATTTTGAACGTTAGTAGGTGCGAATACCTATATGTAGTACGCATGAGTATTTTCTAATATTATTTTATTTGCTTTGCATGAATTTGAAAGAATGCCATACTCGAGAGCTGATTAGTTATAAGGTGATATAGGTTTAAACGCAACCAGCCCTGATCGAATAGTTTGGTTATATACTTATACAAATAATATTTGTTAACTGTTTCTAAATTTGTTATTGATGATAAAAGGCTTGAAAATACCCCATCGGGGGGATCCATGACTGGTGGTTATACAACAGTTTTAATGAAACTATAAGCAATTTTTCTGAAGACATTGAATAATATCAGCGAACAAAATATTTATTTATCATCAATAAAACGTATCTTTTCATGCTGTACTTATGAATTAATATTTGTTCACTGGAAACAAAGATTTTGAAAGAATGAATATCGTTCGTTGCGGGGGAAGAAATATATTTTATTTTCTCAGTTAATAAATGAGTATGATCATGAAATAGTCATGATTTAACCATGCACGAGGCTTATTCATGGGGTTGTGAACAAATCATTTGTTTTATTTCAAACAAACGTTCAATAAACCATATTTCAATAACGGATTTGGCGACCGTAAATCATATTCATTTATTACAACGAAACTGTTCATTCAGTGTGATAACAGGGCAATAGGCCTATAGTTGTTGGGTAGGCTTTTGTTTTATCTTTTTTGGGGATTGGTTGGACTCTAGCTATTCTCCAGTACGATGGAAGAACACCTGACTTGTACGAGATGGTAAATAACTTGCAGAGAACTAGTGTCAATTCTGATGCACACTTTTTAAGAACAATGGGTGGAATTGCACCAAGACCGTTAGCATTATTGGTTTGGAGGCCAAGCACTATGCGTCAGGAGTAATCATACCTTTGAAGACATCCATTTCGATGCTTGGTATATCTATCAGCAATAACCTTTCTTGGTAAAATCACGTGAGATCAATTATTGCTAAAAATGCATCCCCAAAACTTGGTTTTTTGTTTCGGGCTAGGAGCTATTTCACTTTCAGTCAGCTGCTTATGATCTATAAGGCACAGATCCGACCTGTCCTGGAGTACTGTTTCCATATTTGTAGTGCAGCACCCAAACATACCCGAAACTGTTGGATTCTGTCCAAAAAAGGGCAATTCGTCTCGCTCACAAACTCACTCACTTCTCTGAAACACCGTAGAAAAGTTGGCAATCTGGCTCTATTTTATAGATATTTTCATGGAAGATGCTCTTCTGAACCCAGCAAACACATCTGTTATATTTACATCACTGTTATATAAAATCAACGGAACTTTTTTATATAGAATATTTACGTAAATATTCCATAATACTTCTGAAATATGTGAACCTCCTATTTATATAAAATATTTACGTAAATATTCCGTAACAATTCTGAAATATGTGAACCCCATAATTATATAAAAATGTAACGTAACTATGAGGTAAATGATATGTGACAATTTGATATATCAATATAAAAGCTTATATGATAGCTACATGACTTTACTAGGACTCTCGGCCGTAAATTCTCTGCAGACTTGATTCTGCGTCAATTAAGGATATTCGTTGGGATGATCGTACCCGTGGTCTCGCGCTGTAATGTTCCCCCACCGCGATGATTATTATTTTTCGGTCTCGCACTGTAGCGTTTCTCCGTGACCACTCTGAGGTTATAAGTAATGAGTGAAGACTTGGAGACTGAAAGCATTTTCAGTATTTTCTCACTATTTCGAGTGATTTTCTTGTTTCCACCAATTTTCTGCGCTGCAGTGGTCCCCCATCCCACATGCCCAATTCCTATTGGTCGACTACTTTGAGGTTATGAGTTATAATTATAAGTGAAGACGAGACCATAAACAACTACACTGAAGTCATTTTCGGTATTTTATAACTATTTTGAGTGTTTTTCTTGTTTCTACCTGCTGTGTTTGATATGGTTTGATGAATTAAACTGAACTAAAAGTGTTAATAAGAATAAGTGGAAGTGAGTGAGAATAAAACATGCCTTGAGATTTTCCTAACCTCTGTGAAAACAACAAGAAAGAAATAGTTACATATCTATCCTGGACCTTTTAAATATGCCTAGAATAAATGATGAATCTGGTAGGTATTGATAGAATCCGAGGTATAATCTGGTCAAACTCCAATTCTCATATGAAATTGAACAAAAGCCAGTGATTGATTATGATGGCTGATGAAAACCCCAGTGAAAACCCCAAAGTGCCTCACATTCTGGATTAAAGTTATTATTATTGGTTATGGAAATTTAATCATTTTGTCAGTGATTATTATTTTTTGTTTCATAAATAAGTTCATGGAGAACCCCAATAAGATGAATCCTGAAATGTATACTTTTCCAGGTAGGTACATCTTTTCAAAACTCAAGGTGGTAAAGATGGGAGAGACTATCTATATAGGGGCCACACAATGTTCCTGTTAAGGGCAGAGGGGAAACATTGAAGTCAGAGATTTGAAATCAATCGAAATATCATTATCTGGTAATATATATTTTAGATTTCAATTTGAAAAATGAAAAACAAAGCAATATTTTTTCAGACTCCATCATTATCACACACCCTTCGATATCTTACTCTGATAGATAAACCAGCAGGAAGGTGGTTCTGATTTAGTCACCAGAGGTTAAATGGAGGGTTGAATTGGGAGATCAAGAAGAAATATATAATTTTATTACTCACAATTTTGATTTTTTGAACTCTTGAAGTATACAATGGTCTCACTATTTTCAAAGAAAAATAAAGGTCATATGTTTTTCATTTGATAGTTGATGTTTTATCATCTTCTATTCAGGACATTCCATTTTATTCGATTTGAAGATTATTCAGTCTATAATTTTTTGAAATTTTTTTTGTTTTAAAGTTAGCAACTGATCAATTATACTGTGTACTATAATGCATAATATTTGGAACAGACTGTCTTAAAAATTTTCGAGCAGAGTTTTTTTGTACATGAGGAGAATTGAAGTGAATACTGAATGATATTGGAGATAATAAACCATCAAGCATTTTATGACTAATATCTGTCTCTGTTACATTTTCCCACACAATCAAAAATTGCCAAATAACTTCTTTTTCACACTAGCCCACTTCCAACTCTCATGCACATTTCTATAACCATATATCATCATCAGTAATATCAGTATAGATATTTTGAAGTGTAGAGTTTGGATCACCTACTGAGATGATTGTACTTAGTTATCAATATGTGCATTGTGAAGTGAGTTAGTGAAGTGAAGAGGTTATTCGTGAAATTCCGATATTCATTTCGGATATAAGTCAAGTAGTTTCATCAATATTATATTAAAATGGAGTCATATTTGTAGCTGACATTTTTACATAATAGGGATGTAAATTTTACATAACATCTAGAGAATGTTATGTAATATTTATGTCAGTTTAATATATACGTAACATCTTATTTATAGCAATGAAATTATATAAAATATATATAAATTATATATTGGCAGTACCCGCGAAATTAACATGCATGTCGAGTTGAGGCTTCGCACCACTTAGTGGTCACTTTGGAGACCTGCAGAACATCTCTTTCCAAAGATCCGTTCATCGAACGAACAGCGAGGATCTGGAAAACATTGCCAAGGAAGGTGTTCCCCGAGGCATATAACCTCCAGAAATTTAAGAAGAACACCAATTTCTACCTTATTTCCCTTGGTTCTCACGATGTTCTCTGAACATTACAGGATATCCCTCTTCGTCGGAACCAGAACATAAGAAAAATCATCCACGATTAACAGCCAGCGTTAAAGTCTATTCTCGAGGTGAGTATAAGTAGTTTTAGTTGCGAAGTTCCTGCCTTCATATCAGGCATTATATTTCAATTTCATCAACCTCTTCCTGGATAGATTGCCATTATTTTGATACGAATGATTACTTTCTGCCTGAAGATTAATTAACTCCGCAAGTCTCCAAATCACAACAGGACTAGCAAAAACTCGATTCAAAGTTATGAAAACGAGGTTTTTCTCTTCCAGTTGAGAGATTCTCTCTGCCTGTTCACGTTTGTTATTAATGTCGAGTTAAGAAACTCATTTGTCGCGACTACGTACAACGTGAATTTATTATTTATTACCCTTCGCGAAAGGCAAAAAGTGTCGGCATCCGTCCCTGTGTAATTACTGTCGTATTATATCTGCACTTTTTGTACATAGCGAAGGTAAACTCATCGTAATTGCAGAACACAGACACGACCCGTTTGTTGCTCTGCTTGTTGCTAGGCGGCGTCTAGATTCGTTGTCTAGCCTGCCTGACAGTCATTCACAATCCTAATAGATACTCTGAAGAGAGTATAAGTATTTCGCGAACTTTTACCAACATATATATGTCCTATGGAATCTCCTTCTGGGGCAATTCAGTGAAGTGGAATTCGTATTCGGTCATTACAATAATCTGAGGTCTCTCACGAACGGATTCATGTCGTCATCAATTCTATCAGATGCAAATTCTAACATCTTTCAATATGGCTTCCGTCATCAGAGATCAACAGGTGACCTGCTCGTTTACGTCTCACATATATGACAGCAATCTATTGAAAAATAAGGGTAAACCTTAGCCGTGGCACTTGATATCTCCAAGGCATTCGATCAAGTCTGGCACCATGGACTCCTCGCCAAGCTTCCATCTTATGGCTTGCCTCTCCAGCTATGTTCTCTGCTAGCTAGTTTTCTCTCAAACAGGTCTCTCCATGTAGTGGTCGTGGAGTTCCATCTGACTCTCTCATCATAAATGCTGGTGTTCCGCAAGGATCAATTCTAGCACCAACACTATTTCTATCAACGATTTGTTGGAAGCAACATCATGTCCAGTAGACAGCTTCGCGGATGATAGTATCCTCTATACCACCATTCTCTTCCAGAGCTCCAATACCAGCCAGGCAAATCAGAAACGAACGAGGGAGAAATGTTGACCACATAAATATGGAGTTGGCAACAATTCTCGAATTCGTCTCGTGGGTGATGCCTCGCTCACAAACTCACTCACTTCTCTGGAGCACCGTAGAAAAGTTGGCGATCTGGCTCTGAAATATCAACAATTGTCCCCGCGAGGTTAACCCGTCGAGTTGAGGCTTCGCACCCCTTCGTGGTCACTTTGGAGACCTGCAGAACATCTCTTTCCAAAGACTCGTTCATACATCGAACAGCGAGGCCAAGGAAGGTGTTTTCCTAGGCATATAACCTCCACAAATTCCTACCTTATTTTCCTTGGTTCTCACGATGTTCTCTGAACATTACAGGATATCCCTTTTCGTGGGAACCAGAACACAACAAAATATTCTGATAGCGTTGATGTTTTAAACGATATGTAACCATATGGATAGCGAAGCAAAGTCTGGATTTGATCGTGGATAGCGTCGCAAATTCTCTGAGTTTGGCATAATATAATTATGGCTGTACTTCTCAGAATGAATCACTCATTCATAATAAATGTTTTTTATGCTTCTTGAACGTGAAATAGTCTAGCAAAATACCAGTATATTATGAATATCTTCTCATAATTCCTTCTTTCATTGTTAACTCAATCGTGTTGCTTGGCAACACAATTTCGTAAACAATGAAGCGACAGAATTATGTCGTGATATTACTTATGGTGATCAGGTTTGAGAGGTGTATTTGGTCTATGGCTTTGCATAAAGGACTTCCAGGGCAGAACATAATGCTTGTTCTATTATTGCATTTTTCTCGTATGTGTATCTATATATGGCAACTAATGCCTTAGCTCATGAGGTGAGAGTTGATTACTCTTTAGGATACTGGATGAGGGTTTTGCAGCGGCCTTAAGATAAGATAACAAAAATGTAACGATTTGCGTTTGAATCTGATCAAAAATACCAATTAAAGAATATATGTTCAATGACTGCAATAGTTTTTTCGGAATCCATAGGTAGTTAGACAGCTATAAAGATTATTATTTTCAATACTAGCTCCGTTCAACACTCCTTATAAAAGATTCAGCAATATCTTGTATTGAATCGACTATTATTTTCATTTGATTTTTCACGGTTGCAAATTGCGAATCACTTCGTGCTATTGAACTATTGTGCAATTTGGAAAGTATACGTGCATACAAGCATCTAACAGACGAAACAGATTACAGACACACTTGAATCATATAGAAAAGTCGGGTGGACACATACATATACAGTTCGCCTATTTGCGCGATCGTGTGGAACGAAGTATTGTTGGTTGCCTGCCACGTTCCAAATACGTAGAACGACTTGACTTCATTTTGAGAGACATATTGTCGCACTAGTGTCTTGCTTTTTTTCATGTTCTAGTTCCCACGAAAAGGAATATCCTGTAATGTTCAGAGAACATCGTGACTGCCAAGGGACGAACAATTGATGATATTTCAGAAGAGCATCGTCCATGAAGATATCTGAAAAATAGAGCCAGTTCGCCAACTTTTCTACGGTGTTCCAGAGAAATGAGTGAGTTTGTGAGCGAGGCATCACCCACGAGACGAATTTTTGGACAAAATTCAACAGTTTCAGGGTATGTTTGGATGCTGCACTCCAAATATGGGAACAGTATTTCAGGACAGGTCGGATCTGTGCCTTATAGATCATAAGCAGCTGACTGGAAGTGAAATAGCTCCTGGCCCAAAACAGGAAATAAAGTTTTTGGGATGCACTTTAAGCAATTGATCTCACGAGATTTCTCAAGAAAGGTTATTGCTGATAGTAATACCAAGCATCGAAATGGATGTTTTCAAAGGTATGGTTACTTCTGACAAGCTTATATTGGGCGCAGTGAGATCGGCTTTTCTAGAGAAAAGGCATGCTTGGGTTTTGTTTGCATTGAAATTTACCAATGATAGACAATACGGCTTTCGCCACCGAAGATCTACTGGAGATCTACTTGCCTACGTCACCCATTTATGGCAATCTTCAATAGAAAAACACGGGGAATCTCTAGCTGTCGCGTTGGACATATTGAAAGCATTCGACCGTGTTTGGCACGAAGGACTCCTCCACAAACTACCATCATACGGCTTACCACCTCAGCTATGCCATCTCTTATCGAGTTTTCTTTCAGGCAGATCGCTTCACGTGGTGGTGGACGGTGTATCGTCTAATACCATTGGCATCAATTCCGGCGTTCCACAAGGATCAATTTTGGCACCGACATTATTCCTGCTTCATATCAATGATCTGTTGGGAGTAACAACTTGCCCCATCCACAGCTTTGCAGATGATAGTACCCTCCATACTGCGTTCTCTTCCAGAATTCCCATTTCTTCTCAGGAAACTAAGAACTCACGGCGCAGGCAGGTCAATGCTGTCAATGAAGATCTTGCTGAAATCACAGCCTGGGGAACGAACAACCTAGTTGAATTCAACGCCACCAAAACTCAAGCCTGCATTTTCTCTAGAAAGGCGGAACTCAGTATGCCCGATATTGTAATGTCTGGCTCCACCATCCCCACCAAGCCCACCATATCTATGCTCGGTATTTCCATCAGCAACACTCTCTCATGGGATAATCATGTCAGATCCATCGCAAAAGCTGCTTCACAAAAACTCGGATTCTTGTTCCGTGCGAAAAACTACTTTACACCTCAACAGCTTCTCATGATCTACAAAGCGCAGATACGGCCTGTTCTAGAATACTGTTCCCACATATGGGGTTCAGCACCAAAACATACGCTGATGCTCTTAGATTCCATCCAGAGAAGAGCCATTCGCCTGGTGGGTGACGCCACACTCACTCACTCTTTGACATCATTGGAACACCGTAGAAAGGTCGGCGACCTTTCACTTTTCTATCGATACTTCCACGGGAAATGTTCTTCGGAAATCTCTGCAATCATCCCTTCACTAGCAATACCAATCAGACGAACTAGACAAGCCCAGTCAGCACATCCTTTCGTTGTCAACCTCGAAAGATGTCGAACAGCACTTTACCAAGACTCCTTCATCCATAGAACGGCTAGGCTCTGGAATTCATTGCCTGTGGAAGTATTCCCAACAACATATAATCTCCAAAAATTCAAAAAAAATTCCAATACCTATCTCCTGTCCCTATCCTCCCTAGGAACGCACGATGTTCTTTGAACATTATAGGGATTCCCTTTCGTGCGCTCCAATCAATAAAAAAAAAAGTTATTGGATCCCTATTCGGAAATTGTTGCCAAGTCCATATTTGTGTTGTCAACATTCCTCCCTCGTTAGTTTCTGATTTGCCTGGCTGGTATTGGAGCCCTGGAAGGATAGGTGGTAAAGCATGGTACTATCATTCGCGAAGCTGTGTACTGGACATGAAGTCGCTTCCAACAAATCGTTGATATGGAGTAGAAATAGTGTTGGTGCTACAATTGATCCTTGCGGAACACCAGCATTTATGATGAGAGAGTCAGATGAAACTCCGTCGACCACTACATGGAGAGACCTGTTTGAGAGAAAACTAGCTAGCTGAGAACATAGCTGGGGAGGCAAGCCATAAGATGGAAGCTTGACGAGGATTCCGTTGTGCCTTGTGCCAGAGGCTCGTACTCCTTTGTACCGATTCGAAACTATCCCAAACAAGTTCGTATCAAACAGAAACACGTGATCTGTGGAATACGAATCAGTCCCGAGAAAATGCAAAAACCTCTTTGTCACTGCGCATGTTTCTGATGGATTCGGACTGTTAATTTTGTGAACGCGAACAAACCTATTGTTCCAATCAACAATGTATTCCGCTTCGTTATCGTTATCGATAGTTCCATTCTTGATTAATATCCCGTAGCGAAATATTCAAATTACTGTCTCCAGTGCGTATTTAACATTATCGATGACAAATAATAACGAGCATAAATCGTTAATAAAGTAAAACGCGCCAAGTCGGTATTCATTAGGTGCGAATTTCCTACTGGAACTTTGTATTTCTGTTAATGGTAGCCGAAGGTGATAAATTAACGAGATAAAGGTCGATTTGAGCGTAATGCTCCATTTGGCGCGATGGAGGATTGAGAACATGCAGAAGAATCAGCGGGAGCTCCCAAGTGATAACGGTAATTTCAACACATAATGTGTCAGGAAATTTCAAGCTCGATAAATCAGGAAACGAATTATGTAGATATCTGCTGCCTGAGGCGAAACGTAGTTTTATTTCCCAAACAAAAACTTCAACTGCTAGTACTCATCCTCATACCTAGCATCAAAATAGTCTACAGTGTCATTCATAAAGTCGGCATCATATGGGAAAAACTTTTATTATTGACTTATTTTGGAATTCGAGTTGGACGTTGAGTTTTGCTTCAAAAAAGATAAAAAATGGCCTACTCAATCGGGGTCACGTGACTTTCGCTACATGTCAAAAGTGACATTTTTTCAAATTCATCGCTGAAAGTAGGCTTATTTGTTCGAATATCGAAAAAGTTTACTTGAAAAAGTTGTTTTTATTTAAATTTTAAACATGCTTCCCGAATTTGATCTTTCTATTGCAACTTTAAGATTTTGATTTTTTTTTTAATTTTGCGAAATTTCTGTAATATTTGAAGAATTGTTAATTCCACGAAACTACTTCATACCAGTAGATTTTTCATGCTACTTACTTTCAATTACTTATTATCACTGATTATGGACAGAAATATGATTTTCTTCAGAAAATGATAATACCCGCTTCCGAATTCTGTTATGTTTGATGCAAAGTTGATATGTCGTCAAGCATTCAGAAACGAAATTCATTTAAACTGATGTTTTCAGTACTGAAAAAATAAATTTAAATGAATTTCGTTTCTGAATGCTTGACTCAAACATACCAGAATTTTGATGTTATGTTTGGATCAAACATAACAGAAGGAGGAGATTATCATTTTCTGAAGAAATATATTATATTTTTGTCGATAATTAGTGATAATTAGTATTTGAAAATTAGTTACATGATGAAGCTACTGGTATGAAGCAGTTTTATCGAATTGACAATTTTTTTAATATTACAGAAATTTCGAAAATTTTTAAAAAACATCGAAATATAAAAAATGTAATAGAAAGATAAATTCCGAGTCACATAATTATGTAAAATTCAAATAGAGACAACTTTTTCAAGTAAACTTTTTCGATATTCGAACAAATAAGCTTACTTTCAGCGATTAATTTGAAAAAATGTCACTTTTTACATGTAGCGAAAGTCACGTGACCCCGATTGAGTAAACCATTTTTCATTTTTTTTTGAAGCAAAACTTGACGTCCAACTCGAATTTCAAAATAAGTCATTAATAAAAATTTTTCCCATATGATGCGGACTTTATGAATGACACTGTATACAGAGTATTGCGAAATTCGACCGACAACGCTTGACAGGTGATTTCATAATCACTGAGATAGGGACATACCGTCTTCAAGTGTTCAATTCTCGAGATACAGGGCGTTAAAGTTTAGAAATTAAAATAGTTGTTTCGCAATATCTCAAGAAAAAATAAATATAATGCATTCAACTTCGGTATATGGTTTCATCTTTGAATGTGTCATTTTTTGATCAGGAAGCCATTCCAGACATTTTATCCAGTGGTGCCCTACTGGGAGTTGTGGTAACTTTTCCTCTCATATTTTTTACGCCACTGATTAAATTTTAATTCTTTCCAATTCCACGAATTCATTGTTCAATTTTGTTCAAAAAATTCATCACCTTCATTTGAGCTCAAAGTTTTCGAGATATTCGACCCAAAATAGAAGATTGAATAGTAATATTTCATCATTTTCAGTAGTAGAAAATTGTAGAATTATTTTTCTGGTGTTGAGTAGATCAGATACTATCCAGATATCATTCTGTAGCTGAACAGAAATAGTCATTCCACGCATTAAGAGGCAACAACATTTTTTGTAATTTTCTACTACTGAGGAAGATGAAAAATTACTGTGCAAACTTCTGTTTTGGGTCAAATATCTCGATAACTGTTCATTTTAGCTCAGTTGAAGGTGATGCATTTCTCCAACATAATTGAACAATCAATTGGAGAATTTGCAAATAATCGAAATTTCATCAGTGGCATAGAAAATATGGGAGGAAAAGCGCACCTCTGGATATAATTCTCGGAATGGATTTCTGGTCAAAAATCTAACTATTGAAAGATGAAACAATATATACCGAATTTGAATGCATTATGGGTATTGTGAAAATGGAATTTCAGTTTCTAAACTTCAACGCCCTGAACAGTTTGAGACCGTTATGTCCCTATCTCAGTATTTATGAAATCACGAGAGCTAACACCTGTCAAGCTTTGTCGGTCGAATTTCGCAACACCCTGTATATTACTAACATCATTGCTCTCATTAAATTGACTACCATGCATTATGTTCACAAACTCTTTATTATAAGATTTCAACTGAAAAGACCTTCCTAAAGTTCCTAATTGAGTATTTAGAATGATACAATGAGCATTTTTCTCAACATTCCATCATAATACATATCCGACGAAGAATTGGAAGAAAAAATGGAAGATAAAGGCAGTGACTTGTTGAGTATATAATAATCCTAAACCTCCATGTTGACATTTGTGATCTAATGATGAAGAATGAAATGAGAGATACAAGAGGAGAAATACCTATCTGCCACTTTGGAATTACTACTTATCTCTGAATTCTCTGATGATGACAAAGGACAGTTATACGTACTCAATTAGAGACACATCAAGGTGGGTATGAAGAATTAATGTGTTAGTCAACTTTGAGAAAATGATCAATATAAAATGTTGACATTTTGTTTCAAATCGAAGTTAGCGAATTGGTTTTTTTCTGTCACTCACCTGATAAATAGGTATACTAATAGTTATTTATGTATCAAGGACGTGAAGTAGGCTTTTAGGGATCGCAGCGTGTAATTTCCAGTAAGGTCCATAAAAACAAGATACGTCCGAAATACATAAAACATTTTATGCACGATCATTTTAGGCATTTATTCACTGTCAATTCGGAATTTATCAATGATCTTGAATTTATTGGGCCAGATTTGGTATGCCACTGTCGAGGAAATATCGAATGGTAGTCTACTAGAAATTACTGTAAAAACAGTAAAATTGCTTTAACGCCCCATCACAGGCTCAACCGCTTCTCCATCAGCGTACTTCTTTACCGCTCTAGAGCGCTGAAGTGCTACTTTACGCCGGCGACTACGGGCGATAAAATGCCACTTTACGCTCGGTCATGCATAATAGTTATGTATGTATTGGGACGTGAAGTATAGGCTTTCATCGACCACAGCGTGTGATGTTTTTAAATGTCACAGATATGACAATGACAGTACACTTTTGGCACTTTTCATAAATAAAACCTTATTTGCCTCGTTATTCGCTCACCTTTTTCAAGTAAAAAAGGTACACCTCCTCAACAAGGTGATCATTTTCGAGATATTTACAATTCTTTATATCTTGAAAATTAACTGTTTTTTCCTTTCGAAATGTCTATCGAAACATTTTTTGTTTTCGAGATTTTTCAAAACATGCATCGATATATAAATATTGTAAATATATCGAGAACGATCACTTCCAGCGTTTTTTTTTCATATTCTGAAAAGAGCCCTCCTCCTTCCGGCTTCGGACTCGGGCTCTTTCGCCAAAATATGAAAATGAACTCTTGCAATTTTTAGATAACAGGCTTTCTTGCAAAATTATCGGTAATTTTTATGCACTCGTGCAATTATAGCCGATAATAGAATGTATAGTTCACCTAAGTGTAGGTATCTCACCTTCATGTTATTCAAGAATTTTGCTTATATCGGTCTGCAGATACAGGATGTCTCAAGTGTCGCAAGTATTACAACAAAACAAAAACCTCGGCCAGACGGATCGTCCTCTCCTCGAATTTCCAAAGGTCGTGAAACACTACCGCTCGCTCTGCCATCAAGTTACCGTCTGCATCTGATATCAGTGATATCATCACAATCGTCTAGCTAGATTGTTATAAATGTAGTTAGTCTTCGTACGCTGTTTTACAAGGTACTGACATCATCATTATTTGGATGGATTCGATTTTTCGAGCAGTGTTGTTATATGATCTGCACGAAATTTCCCTCTGCAAAGTCTGGAAATTCCCACTTTTCTGTCAAAAATCCCTCCCATCATTAAGCGGCAAAGTTGAAAATATAAACTTTCATTCATTATTCCAAATTTTTTGGGCTTTTCTCTTCTCGTTTCTATAAAATAAAAATATGAATATTATTTCAATATACGTGTAGTAAGGACAAATCAGATGATTTGCCCCAAAATGTCACTGCGTTTAAAGAATTTTCCTATCAGAGAGCCTAAAAGAAAAATTCACTAGCTTGTCAGTGACAATTTGTATTGAGAAAATTTTTGGAGAAGAGAAATGAAGGTATATAGAAAAAATATTTCAAATTTTCACTTATCTTTGGACGTTTCGGGACCGGAATATTTTTTCTATATACCCTTTATTCCTCTTCTCCAAAAATTTTTTCAATACAAATTGTCACTGATAAGCTAGTGAATTTTTCTTTTAGGCTCTCTGATAGGAAAATTCTTTAAACGCAGTGACATTTTGGGGCAAATCATCTACAGACATCAGTATTTAATAAACTTTCATCTTTAGATTTTGTTTCCACCATTTCTCCAGATTTTTTGATCATGTAGTGACATTTTGGGACAAATCCTCTCAACGAATCATCTGATTTGTCCAGCGATAACCGTATTAATACTCAATTTCAATTTATAGAAATAAGGAGAGGTAATCCCGAAAATTATATATTAATGAATATTCCACTTCCTCAATTAATTAACCTACAGACAGTGAGTATACAGGGTGTTTCTTAGGCACGTGTAGAAAATTCAGGAGCATGTTGCTGACGTCAAAATGAGAAGAAAAGTTCGTATAAATATATGTCCGAAAGTTATTCGTTTCTGAGATACAGAGTGTCAAAGTTGAATTCTAATTTTTGTTTTTTGTTGATAAATTTCAATATAATTGTGATATTGGGATGAAATTTGATATCTATAAGTATTTTTCAATGACAACATCAAATTTTATGCTAGTTTGTCGATTTCTTGGGGGTGGCGCCAGCTACATGTCTTTTGAGTCTTTTGAAAAGTCATAACTTTTTTGTGCGAACCTGTATAAAGTTTTATAGTAGAAAAATAGATTTCTAGAATACTTTTGTGTAAAAAATATAGACTTGGTAGAGGTCGCTGCGAGCAACTGTTTTCGAGTTATTGGGATTTGAAATAATCAATGCAAGTAATTTGGGATGACAAGAAGTTGATTCATCAAGTAAGGGAAATTATTCCTTTTTATTTTCATAAAGAAATAGGAATGGGATGGTATTACAATTCAATACTATTAATGCTAACAGTAATTAAGACCAAATTGATACTAAATCAGTTAGTTGAGAAAGCTTGGATCACAAGTACACAAGACAACAAACTTCACTGTCACAAGAACGGATTGGAATAACATGACAAGTACTCACTTGATTGTTATATTTTTAAATTGTAAGAGTCCAAAAAAGTAGGTACGAAGAAGTAAGAATCATATTTTGCCTACATTCCGATGTTGAATGTAGGAGTAGGTATATTGAATGAAAGAAGAAAAATGCACTGGCGTATCATTTCTGATATTCACTAGAGGCGACTTACGAGCCACATGGAAATAATTCAAATGCATCGATATTTCGAATCCCAATATTTGCTCGCAGCGATCTGTACCAGGAATGTATTTTTCACATAAAAGTGTTCTAGAAATCTATGTTTCTACTATGAAACGTACACAGGTACGCCCAAAGAACTTATGACTTTTCAAAAGACTCAAAAGACATGTAGGTGGCGGTACTCCCAAGAAAGAGACAAACTAACATAAAATTTGATATTGTCATTGAAAAATACCCCTAGTTACCAAATTTTATCCCAATATCACAATTATTTTGAAATTTTTTAACAAAAAACAAAAATAAGAATTCAACTTTGACACTCTGTATCTCAGAAACGAATAACTTTCGGACATATATTTATACGAACTTTTCTTCTCATTTTGACGTCAGCAACATGCTCCTGAATTTTCTACACGTACTCAAGAAACACCCTGTATATTCATCGAGAATTTGACAAGAATAGAAAACTATTATCACTTGGTTTTGAGCTATAAGCAATTATTGATGAATTATTGCAAAACTTGAACCAAAGAATAGTAAGTTTAATATAGGTTCTCCTCATTGCCAAAACACCTTAACCTAAACAGTCGAATCAAAAAACAATAAAAAATCTATAATTATGTGTTCTGTTCAGTTGATATGGATAGAACATGGTATTCAATATTGAGATCTGAAAATGAAAATGGTAAATTCAAGATTAATTAATGAAAACATCCTGTAACTCATTTGATTGCCAACGTCACCAATTGTCACTGAGATCTGTGAAGTGTCAAGAAAAATACGAATTTGCCATACAAAAATCCATTACTTCTACAAACGTCAAAAAATGACAAGGTTCGCGGATTGATAAAAAATTGCGAAGTGACACTTTTTTCTTCAGTTTCCTACGTCACCATGATACCTTGCACAAAACAATGCGCGAAGTAAAACAGTGCGCAAACAATCTGATTTGTCTTTTCTACTGGTGATATTGATAGTGGTATCAGCCAAGTGGAATAAATTCGATAATGAATAAACGGGGGCAATGTTTACATGACACGCCCTGTATAAAAAGTTTTGTTGGAAAGGATGCACTTCTAAAAATAAGAATAGACATGTCCCAGCGTTTTTTCGAACACGTCCCTGTTTATTCATTTTCTAATTTATTCCATTTGGCAGATACACACTGTATATTCTCATGAATAGAGACGATGATAGAAAATCCCAAATACTTCGAGAAATGTGAAAACTTAATTGAACCGTTCTAAAATGAATTCAAGTCTCGACAAATTATGTCCGACGATCGATATAGCCAACACGACTGTAATTTTCTATTTATTATATCTGTAAATCGATCTTATCTGTGGCAATAAATAACGGAAAATTCCGAGTACGTGGACGTTTTCGAAAAAAAAACTCGATTCTCTCGCCTCCTTGCTCGCGTAATCACATGCCATCCAACTGCTTTGACGCCGTATGTGGCGCCCATATTTTAACATTTTTTCAATCAGGAAATCTGCCGATGTCGTAGCCAGTGGCGGATAATCCATGCATTAGACTAACTAGGCAAGTGCCAAGAGGGGCGCAAGATTAAAAAGGGGCGCGTCTTTGAACCATCTTTAAACTATGGCGATGTATTTAACCAAATGTGATTGGTTGTATTAATAAGTGCATGTTGGTATGAATAATTTTATTCATAGTGCCAAAATAAGATCTAAACTTGTTGAATGTCCTAACAGATCCCGTTCATTTTGGTCCTTCGCCAAAGCTGTAGGAAGAAACTTCACTTCCAGCTCGTTTCCTCCTCTAACCAAGGAAGATGGAAAACTAGCCACAACTTCTCAGGAGAAACATTTTTGCACATTTATCTGCTGGAAATGCCACCAACAAATAAGCTTGTGGCTCCGACGGAATCCCACCGATTGTTCTTAATAAATGTGCTCCCGAACTAACACCTGTTCTCTGCAAGTTGTTCAACTACTCTTACAAATTGGGGATATTCCCTTCCAACTGGAAAATTGCAAGAGTACAACCAAATTAACTGGTGACCTGCTCGCTTACGTCTCACATATTATATGGCAGCAATCTATTGAAAAATATGGTGAAACCTTAGCCGTGGCACTCGATATCTCCAAGGCATTCGATCGAGTCTGGCACCACGGACTCCTCGCCAAGCTTCCATCATATGGCTTTCCTCCCCAGCTATGTTCTCTGCTAGCTAGTTTTCTCTCAAACAGGTCTCTCCATGTAGTGGTCGACGGAGTTTCATCTGACTCTCTTATCACAAATGCTGATGGTGTTCCGCAAGGAACAATTATAGCACCAACACTATTTCTACTCCATATCAACGATTTGTTGAAAGCAACTTCATGTCCACTACACAGCTTCGCGGATGATAGTACCCTCCATACCGCCTTCACTTTCAAGGCTCCAATACCAGCCAGGCAAATCAGAAACGAACGAGAGAGAAATGTTGACAACATAAATATGGACTTGGCACCTACGACATTCGTTTATATAATTATATTAGGCTGTCCTAACCTTTCTTATGAGCTTATACAAGTTAATAGTCTTTGATCAACTGAGGAAATTGATCCCTAATTTCTCTTAGTTCTGAAATTCAGTTATTGGATTTTTTATATATTATTCAGCAAAATATTTTGTCAATTCTAAATACAATTTGGTTGATCGAAGAAAATATATTGTTATTTCAACATATTCACTATCTGAAAAACTGAAAATTTTGTCACTTGAATGAAATGATATAATCATGTCCATCAACTGAATCGTTCATAAGAGCAAGATATTGTATTATAGGAACAAAATAATCTTTGTTTATTCAACCAAGTCCTGCTGCTAATTTGAATCATTAATGAGTTACATCAAATGAATTTCGAATTGAAAACTGACAAAAAACATTTGTTGCGGTGACAAAATATTTTGTCGTGGATATATGACACTCAGATTTTGTTGAATTTACAAGAATTTTGTAGTTCCAAACGAATTTTTTTTCTGTGTACAGAATGTATCTAAATTGCACCGAAAAAAATCAAGGGTTGTTTTCTTGTTACATTCTAGCAAATAAAGTTTATGTAAACATGTGTCCTAACCTGCTCCATTTTTGAGATACAGGATGTTGAAGTTGGAAGTATTAATTGTTTTCATTTATGACCCCCCTGTATATGCTTTCATGGTCAAAGGGAGAAAAACAATAACTCAAAGTCGGTCGACCACAAAATTGTTTGTTTTTCTCCCTTTGAAAAATACTGGGCCACTTTGAGAATGGATGGTTTCCATGACTTGATTTCATGGTGTCAAAATTCAGTATGGATGGAGAGTGCGAAAGCCCCAAAATCTCAAAATGATTCTAATTGGGGTTATTGAGTAATCTCAATGGAAGTCTTGAAAACACCTACTTTGAAATAATTTAAAAATGAAGAACAGTTCAATGTTTGAATATTATAGTACTTTATGAATGAATTGAGATGGCAACGCTGTTTATCTCACCCAGACGATCGAACTGATCCTTCATTTGTAATATATCTGTGAAATATCAAATACGATGTGGGTTATTTATTATTACTATTTTGTATTGGAAAATTCACTTCTCAAGACAGCCCTGTATCTTCCGTGGAAGTACCTTTACAAGTATTTCAATTTGTATCCTGCTGTTTCAAGTACGATATAAATCCTCTCTAAACACAGATGATTTACATAAGAATCCCGTCCAAAGATTGTGTTACATTTTAAATTACTTCACTCATTTGTGCTGGCTCCATGTACTAAGGGACTTCCATAAATATATTTCATAATAAATCAAATAGAACTGAGCCTTCACGACCAAAATGTCGATATTCATGAAATTAATGGGGCCAAATGAAGCGAGAAAAATGCTAGAGTCTGAAGAGTTAGTTCTACCATATCGATCGTTTCGGCATTGATTAATGTTGCAATGCCTCATTTATTTTCAGTTCTTAGAAGACATTACGATCAAATTGCGCTGCAGACACATTTTCCATCAATTTCCTCTGTAGTTTTATTTTTCGAATTATTCCATCCTACAGGCATAGGCGTCGTGGAAAGATACTTCGAAAAGTTAATAATAAAACGGTATATACAGGATGTTAGTTAATAAGTGCGACAAATTTCAGGGGCTGCTTCCTTGTGATATCTTAGGAAATGAAGTTTATATAAACCTGTGTCCTAACTTGCTTCGTTTTCAAGATACAGGGTATTGATATTTCCATGAAAAATCGTTTTTTAATCATCACTCAAATGTCTTTTACCAATTTCAATGAAACTTGGTGGTTTTGTTGAATTGTTGAAATTTTGACCTGGAAAATATGATCCTGAGATCTTGATAATGAGTTTTGAAGCACCCATATAGTGCGACCTTCGATTTCGACGTAGGTACCTCTTTTTGAATTATAGAGCTTGAAAAACAGTATACTTTATGGCGAAGGATATTTTGTTCTGTACAAAACCAAGTTTCAAGCCCACTAATAGAAATGGGAAGTGACAAAATGCTGCCTAGAAACAACTATTACAGACCCTTCAACACTCAGCTCTACTGGGATGAAATGGTCTTGACAGGAAGGTACGTTAGTGTGGTACACCGACGGTTCTAAGACTGATGAGGGCACGGGAGCCGGAATATATGGAGATAGACCCAGAACCAGGATTTGTGCTTCCTTGGGGAGGTATGCTTCAGTATTCCAGGCAGAGGTGCATGCTATTGAGGCATGCCTGAGAGAGAATACTATAAGAGGATACAGAGGTAAACAAATCCTCATATGCTCAGATAGTCAGGCGGCCATTCAATCTTTAACATGCAATAAAATCATATCAAAACTGGTCTGGGATTGCCTCCAAAGCCTGTTAACCCTGGATTACCACAACAAGGTAACTCTTCTCTGCTCTGGGTGCCAATGCATAACTGAATTGAAGGCAATGAAGCAGCTGACGCTCTTGCTAGGCAAGGATCTGCGGCGTTGTTTATGGGACCGGAACCTGTGTTCGGTATCCCCAAACCCTCAATTTGCGGCTGGCTGGCAAGGTGGATGCAAGAAAGACATCAGTCATACTGGAACAATGTCCCAGGACAAAGACACAGTAAACTGATGGTTGGAACACTGTCCAAAACAGTGACTAACGACATTCTGAGCCTAAACAGAAGTCAGATCAGAACCGGTCACTGTCCCTTGAGGAAACATATGCATCAAATGGGTTTCTATTCAGACGAACCCATATGCAGACTATGCAATGAGGAGGAGGAAACTGCCACCCATGTAATATTGGGGTGCGAAGCACTAGCGCGTTGGAGATACAACCTTCTGGGAGCAGTGAACTCAAGAGGCCTTTCCAAAGAATAATTTGGTCAAGAGGCTGCTAAACCTTATCAAGGTAGCGAACCTGTTCACCTAAGTCAACAGCATGATCAGGAATACAATAGGCCCAAAGGCTGCAGTGTTTTGGGCTTCGAACCCTGACTGATCATTCTGCTATTAATCAATCAATCAATGCCTACTACGTATAGGTATACTTTGAAAATGTTAACATTCAAGAAAATTTTTAGATCGCCATTGTAAACCAAATTTCGTGAGAAATATTTCGATATTATTATTTTTGTGACTGAATCGCGACTCACCTTGTGGTAAGATAGTGGTTGAATAATAATTATATGAATCGGTGGATTGGTCGACATAGGCATCTCATTCAATGGCCACCAACACTGGATTTTTTCCTTTGGGATATTGTGAAGCTAAAATCAGCGGAGAATATTTGGTATATAGAACGACTTGAGGGGGTGCTGAATACAACGTTGGTTTATAATAATTTTTCGTGAAAACGTTCAAAAATATACGCAGTAGGTTTTTGTAGAGAACAAAATATGTTTCGTCCTACAGTACAGATTTTCAATATCAACAATTCAAGATGGAGCTCGTCAAAATCGGCAGATAAATACAAATTTTCTTGAGGTGTCCATAGCTTTCAAGTGGTTCACACTGTAGACGAATACTAGATGCAATTTGTTGTGGTCGATATCTAAATGAATTTCAGATCAGAAATTTTATTTCTGTCATTGAAATGATTAGTTGCCGTAACCGAACAATTTATATTTATACATAAACTACATTAAGTTCCAAATGAAACTAATTATACACACATTTATAATTATACCTGCCGTTGACGCCAACCTAGAGGATTAAATCGAGAATTCCTAGATAGGAGGTCTATGAGTTATGGCTGCTTCACAAAAAATTATTTATTATCTCATAAATATTCGATTTGCTTTTTATATCGTATTTTCCCTTGGAACCGAAATTAATTTATTAAAATCACCATCAATGCCTAGATCGATACGTTGAATACTATTAGGTACCTAACTGTATTCACGAGTGTTAATTATACAGTATGTTGCTGATAGTCGGAGTTATTATTCAACACTCACTACACAATTTTAATCTGAACCACTCACTATAAATAACCACTTCAATAAATGTATCAGGTTGTACAAACTTTTTTGTTCTCTTTAGTACCCATTTATGATTCTGTTGAAGGGATTCGATTTCAGGCATAATGCAAAATATATACAGGGTGATGCAAAAGTCTTATTTCGATCCCAACAATACGTCCTTGCAATATTTACATAGAATTTAGAATCACCCTGTATAACATAAATATCTCTAGTCGACTATAATACAACCTATAATCTAACTAAATCAAAACGCCGTTATATACATTCTAACCGAATCAAGAGTTCTATATAGTACCAACATACCAATATCAACCGGCACAACTAAATATAACTCATCCTATAATACTATAACCTTCATGCTTCATTACATTGTGGTTGTAAAAAGTAACAATAACTGACAAATGAGAACGTCATTACTTGAGACTTCAGCGTCCAGCAAGAGTTTCATAAGATAGATGTGACGTCATCTCAACAAAGGTAAGATGACCAGTGGTACGCACATTGGCGTATAAGTATAACTCTGAAGCAGAGTGGTAAACAATGGTATGTCCATAAATAATAAATTTCAGTAAAAAATAAAATAAGCTGCAGGGCTTAGTTACTTGAAAATTTGGATAATTTTTATGATACTGTCCAAGCTGTTATCATGATAATTATGCTACTCAATTTGATGAGCAGTTTTCAAAAGCAATACTATTATTTCGGCCATACTTACCTGTATCTAGATTTTGGACTCACGATTTTTTATTTCAATTCAAAAACATCATTCATCGATAGAATAAAAACTATTATTCATTCAAATTTAATATTTTGACTTGATGTGGCAGTGCATTATAAAGATAGAAATCTAAAGAATTTTTTTGTGAAACAGAGAGCCTATATCTAGGGATTCTGATATTATCAGAATTCCTAGTGTTATGATGGTGGAAAACAGCCTGTGTAGTGAGATTAGACGATATTTTATGGATTTCAAGAAGTGAATTGTAAATATATAAAGACAGATGAGTCATAATGTTGAATTTGGTGAATAACGGTCTACAGGTCTCTCTATATCCTACATTACCCAATATTCTTATCGCTTTTTATCGAAGAATAAAAATAGCACTTGCACCCTGAGAAAAACTGGTTAATTAAAACGTCTACAAATGACTTTTCTATTTTTCGCCAATTATTTGTCATCAATAAAAATACTATTTGTGACAGAATTATCACAGTGTTGTCTATTCAGTCAATTGAAATTTCATATTGGGGTTAAAAAACCTCATTCTGGGGTTACTAACAACAGCTGACTATTTGCCACAACTGATGACACATTTATCGTAAGAGGTTTATTATTATTCATAGCAGAAATTGTTTAGCCATAACTAATAATTTTAGTTGTACTACGTCGTTCGGGACCGCCTCGTGTCTCTTCGGGACCCACCGGCAAAAATTGCATCTTGCATCTGTTTGTCTTTCTGTTTCATCAAATTCATCATTTGAACTTGTATCTTAATAGTGGGTAGATCGCACGGTCGTCGAGCTTAGACAAAATAAATAAAATAATTGTCTAGTGTAGCCGGAGCGTCGTGTTCTTGCTGGTTCACTGCTCTGTGTGTTTTCAAATCACTGTTTTGTGTTTTTTTGCACTTCGCGCTGAGCCATTTGGCATTTGGTTGGCAAAATAATAATTCGCAGTTTACCATCGTTATCTGTGCGTCACTAGTTATCAGGTTTAGGTACCTATTCACAATTCAGTTCGTTCAGTCTACGACGGGCGACGGTGAGAAACGTCCAACCGACGTCACGTGTACACGGTGTATATTTATAATTCCCTCTCTTTTTGCTGAGCTGTGGCCTGTGGCACTTACGGTGTGTGGTGTATTCCTGTTCACGATTCCATTGGAAATTAAATCACTTTTAATAGTAACTAGATTCCATTCCAGTCACAATTGAATATTTGGTTTGCAACAACACACTCACTATTAACGTCAGAAGAAATTAGTAATTGCCCCAACTGGAATAATTTGTTGTGATAACAAACATATATTGAAACAGTACTAACAATGTTATTGTCATAACTATGTATCTTGATTGTGGCAAATGAAACTTGGTATTATTCCTTAAAAAGGCTTATTAGTTACCACAACAACGTCGTAGATGACTCAACTAAACTTTTCATTTGAGGCAAATAGGCGTTTCCAGAAAAACAGAATTAGTTATGGCAACAACTAATGCTTGCTGTCCCCTATCGTACTAAAAAAATTTTCTGTAGTTATTAAATTTTTAGTAACGACTACAAATTTTTTCCCTCAGTGCAGCTAGCAAAGCACGTAAGAATTTGCTTCAGCTAGGAATAAAATTGCGCGTGTCCGGCAACAATGTACTTCTGGGTCAGAGGTCGCAGAAGACAATTAGATGAAGTGCGACTGGTAAATTCAAGTAAATTGTATTAAGTCGCCGTCTGGTCGTATACAGCGACTGTCCCGACGATCGTAACGACTCGCGAAGAGTTCGTCTGTCAACCAATGCAGCTTATTAAGCTCTCGCAATTTGGCCCTATTGTGTGCGCAACGATTGCAATTTAACCCCGGTCGGATCCTTAATTAGAAAAAATACTGCACTGCCGCGATGCAAGCGGATTAGCATCGTCTAGATGCCACGACTGGTGTACTCAGGAAACAAGCAAAAGTTTTCAGCAGAAAAAAAGTGAAGTGAAAGATGAGAACAAGCTCTTTTACGTAATTATTATCAAATCCGAACAGAAAGTTGGCAGAACTCGATTGGTTTACACGAAAAAAAAAAGTTTTGTTGCACCAACAAAATCGATTTTGCCAAATCAACAAAATATATGTTCATTCCAAATAAGCAATCTATTCAAAGAGACATAATAATTTGACTGAAATATTTGCTTACTTCAACAAGTTTCATTTCATTCAACAACATTTATAGTTGACATAAAACAAATTTTGTTGATCCAACTATAATCTCATTGTTCAATCAATCATATGCATTCTGTTTATTCGACAGAATTATAAATCAATTTTGACAAGGATTTAACTAAATACAACATCATATTTTGTTGAGTCAACAATCATTTCATTGTGCAACCAATTAAAGGTTTTTTTCTATTCGACAAAATTGAATTGATTATGACAAGATTATATTTTGTTGATTCAACACATCACTATCAAGAAATATGTTGTTATTTCATAAAAATTCAAATTAATGTCGTTCATTCATTCAGTTAAACATTGTCAAAAGCATTCAAATTTAAAAGAGAATTCAAGAAACATCTACTCCTGTAATATTGACATCTTATCTCATTTTTATAGTTTTCTTGTACAACTACGATAGTTTTCAATTGTGTACCTAACAGCTGAGACAATTGAGGATCATTTTCATTTGAACTTGAAAAAAAAAAGATTCCTTTTGAGTGTGAGTCTTATTTTACTGTCTTCTTTATTTTAAATTGTCAAATATATTTATGTATTCACTATGTTCCCTGCTATAAACAAATGTTGTTTCTTGGGAATCATAAAGTTGATTGATTGATTGAACAGAACCCACAAGTATATTATAACAAACAAATATTTTGTTTAATGATTATCTAGTTGCATTTTTGCTACCAGGTGGCGTTTCTTCCAACCTTCCAACGCTCGCCTCTATTGGGGTGTATATATACCTACCTAAAACAACCGATTTCATAATTATATTAGGCTGTCCTAGGATATCTTATGACGCTTATACAAGTTGATAGTCTTGAATCAACTGAGGAAATTGATCTTCAATTTCTCGTTAGTTTTGAAATTCAGTTATTGGATTTTAAAAAAATATTATTCAGCAAAATATTTTGTCAATTCTAAATACAATTTTGTTGATCGAAGAATATATATTGTTATTTTAACATATTCACTCTCTGAAAAACTGAAAATTTTGTCACCTGAATGAAATGATATACAATCACCATAATCATTCATAAGAGCAGATATTGTATTCTAGGAACAAAATAGTCTTTGTTCATTACACCAATTCATGCTGTGAATTTGATCATCAATCATCAATGAGTTACATCAAATGAATTTTGAATTGAAAACTGACAATAAACATTTGTTGCGGTGACAAAATATTTTGTCGTGGATATATGACACTCAGATTTTGTTGAATTTACAAAAATTTTGTAGTTTCAAACAAAATTTTTTTTCTGTGTACCAAAACTTCCGGATTATACAGGGTGTATCTAAATCATATTCTACCAAATAAAGTTCATATAACCATGTGTCCTAACTTGCTCGGTTTTTGAGATGACAGGATGTTGAAGTTGGAAGTATTAATTGTTTTTATTTCTAATCCCCCTGTATAAGCTCTCATGGTGTCAAAATTCAGTATGGTTGGAGACTGAGAAAGCCTCAAAATCTCAAAATAAAAGGAATTGGGGTTTCCTCAGAAACTAAGCTAGATACAAAAATCACACAGAGGATGAAAAAACGGCGGACAAAAAACTGTGAGCTAAAATCTAATATTTTTCCGTCTATAATACACTATTTTTTCTGTGACCGAGAAAAGGACGAATCAATATTGAAAAGATATAACATTGAAGCTGAATCAGAAAATTATCGACGTGAAATTTGAAGTTTTTGACAGGAATTCCACCTGCGTTGGAGGCATCTTTATCATTCTTTTGAAGTAATCAATAATCTGTCAGTCTAGTTCTGTGATTTGATTTTGAAATATTGCGAACTAAGTAGTTGTTCAGTAATTTAGGTAGCCGTGAAGTGAGATGGAAGATACAGGGACTTGCATTTCTTTCTTGAAGACAGTTTTATTTATTGGCTTATTTCTCAGTATCAAAAAGTGTTTCATCACAGGATCTGCTGATGGCGCATTCACCAAAATCTCGTATAGCGATAAAGTTTTCAATTATTTTGCAGAACAGAATGATCGATAAGAAATGTATTGATCAAAACCTCAGATTTCATGAATAAAAATTCATGGACTAGTTTGCTGAGAGAAATGAACACAAAAGAAATATAAATCACATTCAGAATGAGCGACTGCAGGACAGAAACCTGAGTCTTGAACCAAATCCTTGTCGATCAATCAGTAGGTATACCTACTATTAGGAAATGACTAATGACTGAATAATACGATATTCGATATATTGGTGAATGCGCATATCAGAACACAGTTTCTGATGGGATAATGTTCGATTATTCTAGGACAAGGAACCTAGAGGCACATAGAAGCTACCCAACCAGGAACCACCTAACCTTACCTGACATTTATGAGGGAAATAGGACTAGGAAAATTGGTATAGCTAGGGACAAAAACCTGAATTCAGGCAGAGCAAAATGAGGGGGCACAATAGATCTTTTAGATCGCATAATACAGTACTGTACAGTAATAGTCCTCTAATAATTTGATTGAACACTTGTTATCGAAATGTTATTTGAATTTTCAATGGAAACATCTTCAAAGTGTAACTGAGTATCAGATTAGTGTTCAATTCTTTTTCATGTGTCTTTATGCGATCCATACTTTACTATCATTTTGGAAAAAAAACGTTTTTTTAACTAACTCATTCACATTCACTTTGACGCCTTCAATTTTCCGGAAAACAATAAACCTATTTCCTTTGAATTATTATTTTGGAATCAGTGAATATTACGATAGTATAACTTCGTGGCAACGTTAATGCCATCAATATGGACTTTATAATCTTCCATTTGAAGTTAAAATCAAGTCTTGATTGCACGTCGTTAAAGTTTAGTATACCAAACAGGATGTATAGTAATTAACGGGGGTCTCAGAATCAGAGATTATATAGTCTTGGATGATTTCGAATCCACATAAATGATCGTTAGCAAGTCGGCTTTGTGAAAGGAAATGGAACATATATAGAATTCCAAAGATACAGGAAGAAAAATTGAAGTACTCAAACAAATTTATAAGTTAATGCATATACTTTTTATAATAAAATAATTCGTTATCACCATTTATACAATAATTCCTATAGTTCTCCTCATTGAAATGTTCTATTTTTCTTCGATTTCCTCATAGTTTCGAACTTCAATATCCAAGACTTCTAGGAACCGCAACTATCCTGCTTTTCAATCTCCTTCTTTTTCGATATTCACCAACCCATGAGCAATATAATAATAGGGCCCTTGCGCAAATTTTTGAAGTAGAATGCGAAGTGGAGCAACCTCACGTACAAAATTAGAATACCTTCAAGAAATGTTTGGTACAATATTTTTTGTACACATTTGATTGAATCAAAAAGGTGGAAGACGCAATTAGTAAGAATGTTTTTGTTTTTTTATTTTCATCAAATAATTGAATCAAGAATTGAATTTGGGATAGACTATAATGAGAGACTGATGCTTCGCAGTCACTTGAGTTAACCTAACAGTTAGTAATTGAACTAGGGTAATTAGTTGTAACCGGTATTCTGTATTTGAAGAAATATAAAAAATTGAATACTGTAGAATACATTCTGATGTTCATGAATAGTTTCTCATATTATAATTATGTATAGGTTACTGTTTTCTGATGATTATTTCTTCATTTATTGAACGTACACTGAAAAAAATAGTTGGTACTAATTACCAAACGTTTTGTATAATAGGCGCCAGTCACAACATTCATCTAATGATACCACTACAACATTGATTGATACTATATTATATCAAATAATACCACTACAAGATAGTATGATACTTATAGCTTAGTATGATATAATTTCGTAGTGGAATTATTTGATGAATGTAGAGACTGGCGCCTATTTCACTAAACGTTTGGTATTTATATACTACCGACTATTTCTTTGAGTGTATACAGGGTCGCTGATGTATGGAAACAGGTGAATACCTCGGTAACCTTTCGTTAGATTTATTTGAATTTATGTTAGGTGTGATTTCAAAACGTGGCGGATTTGAACATGTTATAGCCAATGTTGCCACTATGTCAGTTATTCCGGATTTTTTATTAACTTCCTCATTTTGAATGAAACATCCTGTATTTCATTGAATTTTCAGATTCTCCTTGAAGAGCTGATTCCATCAATCGATCACACTTGGGGTCTAGCGGAAATGATTACATTGGTATAGGGTGTTTGAAATCTAGATATTTCAACTTTAGGATTTTTTTGTGTCGAAACTATCCAGAATCGATCAAAACCGCTCCAATGTTCCTATCTCCACTTCTGATTTACTATCTACTGGACATTTAATTGGAACAGATACAGAGGGGGATCAGAATTTTGAATCTTGAAAACTGCCAGCGAACAAATGTTGTTCCACCAAATGTTAACCTGAACCAGTTTCGAAAAAAAGTTGAAGACTGAATCGTTATACAGGGGAAAACCAAAATTACTATTTCACGCTCAAATTCTCAACGCCTTGTGGCAAAAAGGAGTGGTTGAACTCAGCTTCATCAAGCTTTGGATTGGAGAGTGATCGTAATCCCTTCTTGACACAATGGTTTTTGATTCACGTCAATATATTCTTTCAATGTGAAGATATACAAGTGTTTCAGGGAAGTATTTTATCAATTTGCAGGACCTACATGAACTTATCGATTAACATCTCGGAAAAACGTCTATAAGTTGTTCACCTCATTTTTTTGGCACTTTCCAGTAAACAGAAACTTTGAGTACTATGAATACAAACGAAAAGCAGACCTCCTAGATGTGGTCAATAACGAGTGTGCCCTCCTCTAGAAGAAAGGCCGTGGCATTCGGCAAGTGGCATGGCAGTTGATCAAATTCATCACACAGTTTTGAGGAATTGTCTCAAATTCTCCTTGAAGGGCGAATCGAACTTCTTGAAGAGTATCTGACAAGGCCAGACAAAGACGAATATCTGAATGAGCATCTGATAACAATTTTAAAAATCCATATTTTCTGAAAACACCTGTATCTTCTCTTGAACAGGAGATTTTTCACGTGAATCAAGAACCATTGTGTGAGGAAGGGACGAAAAGGGATTATACTTCAATCCAAATGATACACTGTGGACTGCCACTGCCACTGTGGACTATGGTACTAAACCGATCGAAAATATACCCAACCAAATTAACAATCAATCATCCTTTTATCACATTTCCTCCATTTCATGGTTTCATTTGGGTATTTTCACACACCGTTAAAGCCACTGTTGAAACCAAAACACCATGAAAACAAAAGAATTCAACAAAGAAATTAGTCTTCCTCGAGAGCATGAATAAATTACTGTCATACAATACAAATAATTCGTTAAGACTAGCATATTTATTGCATTTTTGTGGGCTATAAACTGAGGCGTAAAACGTGCATTTGTTCTGGGGTGACCGAAATGTTGTTGATTTCAACTCGGATAAGTTCACCTTGTTAAAAATAGGATATCACGTGGAAAGATGTAAGAATGTCTGCAACACATCAAGCGTGAACTGCAGTTAGTTCAACGTCAGCCCTGAAGGTATTCATCATCATGAAAAAAGAGTTTCACTAATAGTGAAAATAATAGTTATACTTTATCGGCAATAACCTTTCTTGGGAAAATCACGTGAGATCAATTGCTAAAAGTGCATCCCAAACACTTGGTTTTCTGTTTCGGGCCAGGAGCTATTTCACTTCCAGTCAGCTGCTTATGATCTATAAGGTACAGATCCGACCTGTCCTGGAATACTGTTCCCATATTCGGAGTGCAGCACACAAACATTCCCTGAAACTGTTGGATTCTGTCCAGAAAAGGGCAATTCGTCTCGTGGGTGATGCCTCGCTCACAAACTCACTCTCTTCTCTGGAAAAATTGGCGATCTAGCTCTACTTCATAGATATTTTCATGGACGATGCTCTTCTGAAATATCAACAATGGTACCTCCCTTGGCAGTCCCTGCGAGATTAACCCGTCAAGTTGAGGCTTCGCACCCCTTCGTGGTCACTTTGGAGACCTCCAGAACATCTATTTCCAAAGACTCGTTCATCCAACGAACAGCGAGGCTCTGGAACACATTGCCAAGGGAGGTGTTCTTAGAGGCATATAAACTCCAGAAATTTAAGAAGAACACCAATTCCTACCTTATTTCCCTTGGTTCTCTGAACATTACAGGATATCCCTTTTCGTGGGAACCAGAACATAAAAAAAGACAATGTTTGGAAACTGAGGGTAGTGAGGGCTCAAAAATATTAGTTTGTCAAGTCCAGTCCTGGAAAGTTACTGGTGAATTTCATCCGATTACGTCGAAACATTTCTGAAATATCGCGGCAATCAAACTGTATACCCTGTATAATACTCTCCAAAAACCAGTTTCCACTGAAGATAGACCAGCACACTTGACCTCGAGTGATTGTCTACAAAATTCAGCACTTTCCAAAAAATGCACATTTTCAATAACCACACTTGAAAGATTATTATAACAATATGAGTAAGTAGATAGAAGCAAGACCACAGAGTATTTTCTTTTGTTACAATTTTTGTTGTACCTATGGTGTACAGGCACGATTTCAATACTACCGGAAACGTAGATGCCGTGCCATACTTGTATGCAAATGCAACAAATAATCCGTCTGGTGAGAATATTTTACCTGCATTTACAGATCAGGTTTATTCAATTTTCAAGTATGTTCGAATTGTAGTTTCAATATAAAACACAACCACAGAGTGATCTCTTTGTGTATTCAATTGAATCGATTAATTCATTTGGACCAGCAAATACCGCGCCAGTGCCAAGTATAGGAAATAGAAGTGGACAATGTTAGGTTAGTGAGCATATGAACATCATCAACAATTATAATAGCGAATATTTAATTCTCTCCATATTCCACTGGCTTTGGCTCGATAATCAAATGAAGGTTAACAATATGTGTGAGATAAAGAGGTATTGCTGGCTGTGATTATTCAAAAATAAGTTATCCAATCAATCAGATCCAGATAATAACGAATGGACTACAGACCGAGCTAGAATGTGAATCTTAAAGGCTTTCCTGATCAAAACAAAAATACTTAACAATATGGTGTATTCATATCTCCAGCATTGGTATGAGATGCCAAATCTGCCGAAATCGGAAACAAATCAGGTATGCGTCCCAACCCAAATAACCAACGGTAACAATGTTGTTTATTCTTGATGACCTTGTACATCATTTCAAGTTCCTAGGAGCTGAAGTTGAACTTCAGCTCCTAGGTACAAAAAGTGTTGCCTAGCAACATACCTATGTTTGTGTCAGAATAAGAAATGTCAATTCGAGAGCTAATTTCGTTATTGAAATGGAAGACTTTTTTGTCGGTTGCAGCAAAAAAGTATGTATTATGCATTATCTTCTTCTGAACACAAGGTCATATCTCAAGAAATTTGACTTGAAATATTGAAATACCGTAAGTGCATTGCCATGAGACTGTTCCTTTCATCTCGAAATCTACCTTCTTCAGATCGAAATCCCTTTGATCTGAATTTTTATCAGGTATATTTCTATAATACATTAATCGGCTTCAACTATAAACCATAACTGAAAACCAACATTACTCACATGAAGGAATTCGGAAGCTGTCGCTGTTTCTTACCTGAAAAAAAAAATAATTACCATATCATGATATATAATGGATATCTTTTTCACAGTAGCGCTCATTATAAACTATTTCTACCAGGAACAACTGAATTTATAGTTCCACAGTCCATAACTTTAATTTCGGTTAGTGAGTTATGTATCTCTAGGAGTTTGTTTTAATTTACACCAGCAGCTACAGAATTATTGCCCGAGTGCGAGTTGGTATATACTCTGAGGTTATAAATTATTCCGAGTTGACATGGATAGATTGTTTTAGAATTGGCGATTATCTAATATCTATAACCTGAGATTAATAGGTGCGAGGAATCTACAGGTGTAAGAGGTATTGCCTTAGACATATTCAAGGATTACTTGACAAATATAATACAAACTATCAAGGTGAATAACACTCTTAGTGACCCACTTACTATTACTAGAGGCGTACCCCAAGGAACTGTATTGGGGCCCCTCTTATTCCTCCTGTATATGAACAACATTTTCAAGATCTCAGGTTTCAACGGAAAAATAACTCCTTTTGCTGACGATACCTTTGTTGGAGAAACGTGGGAAGAAATATATACCCAGGCTGAAATAGGTATGAAAATGATCTTCAACTGGCTGAGCAGTAACTTATTGGTAACGACATGATTTCCTTGAAATAATCCATTCAAAACAAGTTCCCTTGATAGCTCTGTTGAATTTAATATTTCATTTGGAACATACGAGACGTTCATTCTAGTATATTTAGGGCAGCCATACTCCTGTGACAAACATAAATCTGATGGAAAAGCTTTATGTCCACTAACTTCTCTCCAAAACAATGCAGATTATTATATATTCTCTAAATCCCTGAAATTAACATAAGCCATATTAACCTCCAATGATTCTATTGAGAAAGCTTCCTGTATAATTTAATAATCCATAATTTCATTAAATTTATGTTCCTGTGATAATGAAAGTATTATCAAGATAACAAGCTCCTGTGTGCTGCCATATTTTCTATTTAATAGACGTGTGGATATCAAAAGTTATTAAAATTTTAGTGCAGATGTTGAATAATTCAAAAGGTAATAATATCAAAATAATATTTATATTTCTTACATTATATTCGAGACTTTTTGATATGCAGCGGAATTAAAAACAGACGGTAGCTAGGAAATTATTATATATCATAACATGCCACAGGTAATCGTAGAGAAATAATTCAAAATTACATTTAGACTCAATGAAATCCTTCATTGTATCGTTCTGAATTCATGAAACTGAAATGACTAAACAGAATTGATCAGATTTTATATATTTGGCTATAGGTGTATCCTTGTTCCTTACAACTGCTTTCAACCATTGTTGTCTTGTGATCATCAAATTATCTATGATAGACCGAAGAAGATTTATTTATACAATTTTCAAAAAAAAAAATTATATCTGTCAACTGGAATATTCCAAAAAAAAATTCCATCTCTTGGAGCGCACGAAAGGAAATTCCTATAATGTTCGGAGAACATCGCGTGTACCTAGGGAGGATAGGCAATTTTCACTAAAGACGTACAGGAAAAGCAGCAAATTAGCTGACTCGGTTATACTAATTTTCCGAGTCCAATATCTCTTAATGTCCCCATACAATTACCTCAATTCAAAGAAGTTAATGTTCTTCAGGAAAGACTTTCTGACACGCGAGTATGCACTTAAACCGCAAGATATACAGACCAACACTGTATCGTTTACCACTGGGACAAATTAACATATTTTCTTTAATTGCAGACTGAAATCCGCAATATATTTTAATTTTCAGGCTGAGTTAATTGCCCATTAATCAGGATGATAAATGTCTTCGAGAAAAAATGGCATCAGCCGTATTCAGTCGACGCGCTTTGAGAATATAATAAGATTTCATTATTATCTTCTGAAAAAGTACCTATAATACATTGATATGCAACGAATTTCATTGGAATCAATATTCTCATATGGTGATCATTCTTGAAATAAACATTTAGGATCAAACCGACTTAATTCTGATAACTGTCACGAGGTGCACACTCAGAGAAATAGTCGGTAGTGAATACCAAACGTTTAGTAGAATAGGCGTCAGTCACAACATTCATCAAATAATATATACCAATACAAAGTTGAACTATACTAAACTATGAGTATTATACTATTTTGTAGTGGTAATATTTGATACAGTATAGTATTATATAATGTTGTAGTGGTATCATTTGATGAAAGTTGTGACTGGCGCCTATTTTACTAAACGTTTGGTAATAACTACCATCTTTTTTTTTTCAGTGCACGCGGAGTGTGCCAATTTGCCGTAAAAAGTCTTGTTCGCTTGTACTCGAGAAACATTCGTCAACGATCGTTATTCATTTCACCGATAACAGTAATTCGATGTTCAGAGAACATCGTGAGAACCAAGGGAAATAAGGTAGGAAATTTCTTTTTCTACGGTGTTCCAGAGAAGTGAGTGAGTTTGTGAGCGAGCAATCACCCACGAGACGAATTGCCCTTTTTTGGACAGAATCAGGGTATGTTTGGGTGCTGCACTCCAAATATGGGAGCAGTATTCCAGGACAGGTCGGATCTGTGCCTTATATATCATAAGCAGCTGACTGGAAGTGAAATAGCTCCTAGCCCGAAACAGAAAACCAAGTTTTTGGGATGCACTTTTAGCAATTGATCTCACGTGATTTTTCCAAGAAAGGTTATTGCTGATAGTGATACCAAGCATCGAAATGGATGTCTTCAAAGGTATGATTTCTCCTGACAAACTTATGTTGGGCACAGTGAGATCGGCATTTCTAGAGAAAAGGCAAGCTTGCGTTTTGTTTGCATTGAAATCTACCAAGTTATTGGTTCCTAATTCGAGAATTGTTATCAAGTCCATATTCATGTTGTCAACATTTCTAACTCGTCCATTTCTGATTTGCCTGGCTGGTATTGAAGCCCTGGAAGAAAAGGCGGTATGGAGGGTTCTTTCATCCGCGAAGATGTGTTCTGGATATGAAGTTCAACAAATCGTTGATATGGAGTAGAAATAGTGTTGGTTCTAGAGTTGTTCCTTGCGGAACACCAGCATTCATGATAAGTGAGTCAGATGAAACTCTGTCGACTACTACATGGAGAGACCTGTTTGAGAGAAAACTAGCTAGCAGAGAACATAGCTGGGGAGGCAAGCCAAAAGATGGAATCTTGGCGAGAAGTCCGTGGTGCCAGACTCGATCGAATGCCTTGGAGATATCAAATGCCACGGCTAAGGTTTCACCATATTTTTCAATAGATTGGTGCTATATATCTGAGACGTAAGCAAGCAGGTCACTAGTTGATCTCTGATGACGAAAGCCATATTGCTTATCGTTGATGATACCTGAATGTTCCAGGTATTTCATGAGCTCGATGTTGATAGCTTCCTTCATGATCTTTGAAATGATAGATAGCAGTGCGATCGGTCTGTAGTTGCTAGGTAGGGTCTTTTTGCCTTTTTTAGGAACTGGTTGTACTCTTGCAATTTTCCAGTTGGACGGGAATATCCCCAATTTGTAAGAGTAGTTGGACAACTTGCAGAGAATAGGTGTTTGTTCGCCACATTTCTTGAGAACAATCGGTTGGATTCCATCAGAGCCACAAGATTTGTTGGTGTTGAGACCCAATAAAATCTTCCTTATAGTACGTTGGCGAAAGGTGATCTCGGGCATATGACTGTCAATTGGCGTTATGTTTGGAGGTTGTTTTCCCAGTCCAGAGTGGAATTTTCAGCGAATAAATGCGCAAAAATATTGGCTTTCTCCTGGGCAGTTGTGGCTAGTGTTCCATCTTCCTTGGTTAGAAGAGGAAACGAGCTGGAAGTGTAGTTTCTTCCTACAGCTTTGACGAAGGATCAAAATGAACGGGATCCGTTAGGACATTCAACAAGTTTTGAATTTATGTTGGCATTATGTGCATCCTTTGATTATCGAATTGTCTCATTGCATATGCCTCTAGCCTCGACATATTCTGCTCTAGTCTCAGGGCCTGGATTTTTCTGCCATCGATGATGGAATGCTGCCTATTTGGAAGCGACAGCTCTAGAGCATTTTTTACTGATATACTCCCAATGAAACGTCTATATTTATGGCAACTAGTCGTTGGCGATATTTTCATACGTAACATGAGTGAATATGATTAGAAATTGAATAACAGTCATCAACTCAGACATAACAAGAAAATTTAATGAGTGCTTTTTCCTCAGTGTGGATGTAAATTGACAATTTTGTTGTCTGAAAGGGTCTACTTTTGATTCAGTTATCAGATAAAGGTGTTTATTATGGATGTTCCAACTCAAATCTTGTTAAAAAATTGACTCTGTCTCAAATACCATCCCTGTTTATAAAAAAAATTCAGGATTTTGAAACATCAACACGTTTAGCATTCCGCCACCTAAACCGATGATGATTTATCGTAGAGTCTATAACTCAGGTATACCCAAAGGTAAATTCTATCAATTGGCATTCGTAATGATTTTTCTCCTTAGGCATATCTACCAAGTAACTGCGATATTCTGGATTATTTATTCCATTTCACACGGGTTGAATGTTACTGATACTTATTCCATATTTCATTCCAAGTGCCAAAGAAAAAAAATAAAGCAGTTCACATGTACACAAGCGTTTCTAATTACCATCAAATGTTTTACTACTTCTATTAATATCTTTTTTCGAAGGTAGTAAAAGAGATATATGATGGAGCAATGACCTATACTGATTATTAAAAATGTATGTATATGCCATTTGTTACTAGGGTATATAATACGAAATTGTTCAAAGTGAATCTACACGTGATGATTAACAACTCTATAGGAAGAAGAACGTGGGAATTAATCCGAGATTGTCAAGATAGATACCAATGATAATATAATAAAAGAAAGTTAAACATTAGGTTTGGTGTTTGTTTTCATGAAATTTCTTGTTTCCATTCCAAAACTTCTGTTCTTTAGAGGTTCTTTTAGTTCTAGTGAGTTTTCATAAACTAGATTTATTGATGAAAAAATATGAATAGACCATTCAAATTTAGAACCATCAGGGAGTTACAGTGAACAAAGGGCTAAATAACGGTCAGAGATGTTAAATATGAATTTGTGATATCAGGGACATCTATATTATGTATAACAGATACGATGAGAGTTTTTTCTATTTAAACAGAATTCCTTTCTCCTAGCTGTCATGTTGATGACACGTAGATAGAATTTCATGGATATAATATATTTGATGAGACGTTGTCATTTTATTCAAGGATCATCTGAGGTGGATACCGATTATTTCAAATATGTCCTGTCAAAAAACATGTCCCAGAGCTTGCGTCAGTAAGATAAAGATTTTCTATAAATAATAAATAATAAAAATTGGGTAAAACTGTAAAGATATTTTATCTTCATTCCAGCGATGTATTCAGTGGAGCCAAAGAAGTTATTATAAATGATGAAAAATGACCAATAGTCTATAGTCTTACTGGAGTCCAGTGGCAGATGATCACTAGTGGAGACTCAACGGGAGATAAATCTTATAATGAGACATTCATGGCTGTTTTTATAACCACGATAAGTTTACTTTTATAACAATCCATTTGAACGATTTTATGGCTTAAATAAAGAATGATAATCATTATGACAGGTACGAATGTACTGCTCACTGGATATCATGCATGACTGTCTCTTTTGATATAGTTTGTTTTCCCAATGGACATAAACATTCGTTTGAGTTTTTCGAATATGTTGTGTCATAAATATCTAGATATATTATGTCATTCCATCTATTGCCTAGTGATCCAGATTCAATCAACCCCCTGTACGCTCTTTGCTATTCAGACACTAGGTCGTACTTTTTCGGCACTGTGCGTATACTGCGTGTCGCTCTGAGGATTACAAGAGCCAACATTTTTGTCGACTTATGATTTCTACTGGCTTTGAAACTTGCTAGATGCTCTTTTAAAGTTTTCGGAACCATGCTTGTGTGACGATGCGATACATAACCTTCATTATTTGAAATTTATATGATTATGAATGTCTCATTGAAGTTTATTGCAATAATTTCCGAAACGATGATTGAGGTACAGAAGAACTTCGTTATGAAAAACATTTACCGAAAATTCACTGAAAGTTGTAGAAAACTATTCAGATGTGCAGGTATCAGAAACATTCAATTGTTGATTCAGTAATGATGAAAAATACTAACTCCGTAAACGATACTTCAATGCTGAATCACTGATATTCATTATGATATATCATTGGCAATGGATAAAACATCTCCATATAAGACTGTGGCTAGCAGTGGCGTCATTTCACTATACTAGGAGGGGAGGGGGGCGAGAAGCTCAGAGAACTTTTCCTGTATGTCATAATAAACACCACAGGCTAATTTTTTTCGGTTCGAGGTCAAATACTTTCAAATTGAGAATTAGATATTTTGAAGATTGACATTTTCATATAACATTTTATTCAATCCCAATTTTTTGTTGTATTTGCTATAAATTTATGAAAATAATATATGACAATTGGAAAAGCAAGTGAGAAGTATTTGAATACTCTCTGAAGAAGATGAATGTTCATTTTTTCTGATTTCTCAATATAATTTCCCCTCGTTTCTTTGAATGAATATCTGAATATAATTTCAATAACCATATGTGTAATAAGGATAGAGTTTCACTGATTATTAGTAACAGATATCTCCCAGTTTCATGGAAGTATAACATCTTCTAAACGCAGGGACATTTTTGTTTTCTTATATTTTTTATTCATAGAAACTAGGAGAGGAAATCCCAAAGAATCTAGGGAGATGAGCAGTATTTTGATAACAATGTGAGAAAAATAAGGGAACTTCAAATAAATATGGACAACTCAAAAAATATCTGAATGGGGTTGAAGAGTTGAGGTAACGAACATAATAGTTTGGGTACTGTTGAATGATTTTCCGAAATTTTCCGGAATTTCTGAAATTATTGCAATTTTCAGGAATTTTTGCAATTTTTGCAATTTTTAGGAATTTTTGCAATTTCCACAATTCTCAGGAATTTTTAAGATTTTTGCAATTTTCAGGAGTTTTTGCAATTTTCAGTCATTTTTGCGATTTTTGCAATTTTCACAATTTTCAGGAATTCTTGCGATTTTTGCAATTTTCAGTAATTTTTGCGATTTTTGCAATTTTCAGGCAATTTTGCGATTTTTGCAATTTTCAGGAGTTTCTGCAATTTTTGCAAATTTGAGCCATTTTTGCGATTTTTGCAATTTTCAGGAATTTTTACAATTTTTTAAATTTTTAGGAATTCTTGCAATTTTTACAATTTTCAGGAATTTTTGCGATTTTTGCAATTTTCAGGAGTTTTTGCAATTGTCAGTCATTTTTGCGATTTTTGCAATTCAGGCATTTTTGCGATTTTTGCAATTTTCAGGAAATTTTGCACTTTTTGCAATTTTCAGTCATTTTTGCGATTTTTGCAATTTTCAGGCATTTTTGCGATTTTTGCAATTTTCAGGAGTTTTTGCAATTTTTCCAAATTTTAGGCATTTTTGCGATTTTTGCAATTTTCAGGAATTTTTACAATTTTTGCAATTTTTAGGAATTTTTGCAATTTCTACAATTTTCAGGAATTTTTGCGATTTTCGCAATTTTCAGGAGTTTTTGCAATATTTGCGATTTTTAGGCATTTTTGCGATTTTTGTAATTTTCAGGCATTTTTGCGATTTTTGCCATTTTCAGGCATTTTTGCGATTTTCGCAACTTTCAGGCATTATTGCGATTTTTGCAATTTTCAGGAATTTTTGCGATTTTTGCAATTTTTTCTAATTTTCAGAAATTTTTGCAATTTTTGCTATTTCTGCAATTTTCAGGAATTCTTGCAATTTTCAGATATTTTTCTTATTTTCGGGAATTTTTGCAATTTTTGCTATATCTGCAATTATCAGGAATTTTCGCGATTTTTGCAATTTTCGGCATTTTTGCGAATTTTGCAATTTTCAGGAATTCTTACAATTTTAGCAATTTTTAGGAATCTGCAATTTTTACAATTTTCAGGAATTTTTGCGATTTTTGCAATTTTTGCAACTTTCAGTCATTTTTGCGATTTTTGCAATTTTCAGGCATTTGCGATTTTTGCAATTTTCAGGAAATTTTGCAATTTTTGCAATTTTCAGGCATTTTTGCGATTTTTGCAATTTTCAGAAATTTTTACAATTTTTGCAATTTTTAGGAATTTTTGCAATTTCTACAATCTTCAGGAATTTTTGCGAATTTTGCAATTTTCAGGAGTTTTTGCAATTTTTGCATTTTTCAGGCATTTTTGCGGTTTCTGCAATTTCTAGAAATTTTTGCAATTTTCACAATTTTCAGGAATTTTTGCGATTTTTGCAATTTTCAGGAGTTTTTGCAATGTTTTCAATTTTCAGGAATTTTTGCAATTTTTAGTAATTTTTGCGATTTTTGCAATTTTCAGGAGTTTTTGCAATTTTCAGTCATTTTAGCGAATTCTGCAATTCAGGCATTTTTGCGATTTTTGCAATTTTCAGGAAATTTTGCACTTTTTGCAATTTTCAGTCATTTTTGCGATTTTTGCAATTTTCAGGCATTTTTGCGATTTTTTCAATTATTAGGAGTTTTTGCTATTTTTGCAAAATTTAGGCATTTTTGCGATTTTTGCAATTTTCAGGAATTTTTGCAATTTTTGCAATTTTCAGGAATTTTTGCACTTTCTGCAATTTTTAGGAATTTTTGCAATTTTTAAAATTTTCAGGAATTTTTACGATTTTTGCAATTTTCAGGAAATTTTGCAATGCCTGAAAATTGCAAAAATCGCAAAAATGCCTGATAATTGCAAAAATCGCAAAAATGCCCGAAAATTGCAAAAATCGCAAAAATGCCTGAAAATTGCAAAAATCGCAAAAATGACTGGAAATTGCAAAAATTTCAAAAACTCCTGAAAATTGCAAAACTCGCAAAAATTCCTGAAAATAGTAAAAATTGCAAAAATTCCTAAAAATTGCAAAAATTGTAAAAATTCCTGAAAATTGTAAAAATCGCAAAAATGACTGAAAATTGCAAAAATACCTGAAAATTGCAAAAATCACAAAAATACCTGAAAATTGCAAAAATCGCTCTGTGAATCAACGAGTGGAAACACTATGAAGTAGTGAATGTACAATTCAGCGAGTATCAGGCCGAAACTGACGCTTCCAGTCATTTCAGACTCATCGCTTGCTTCTAGCATTGATCATTTTAGACATTTTTTTCAAAATGTTCATCAGTATACTTTCAACACTCGTATTTTTTACACCCTTCCAATGACACCCAGTGAGGTCATTAATTTTGAGAAAAAAAGGTACAGGAAAACATCGTGCTGCCCTCTCAGACTAAGTTGAATTGAAGTACATTATCAATCTGTTTTATTGTTCAAACATCATCTGTGTATTATTTTAACCCAATATCGATCATTAACATTACCAACCTAACAGTTGTCTAGACAGTAAAAAAATGTCCTAATCAAGGTGTCAATTCCCAATCATTTTCAAAAAGTCCAACCAAACTTTCAAATGTGATGATTTTTCTGGTTGAAAAATCTCGTCATAATCACCTAATGAATGTAAGTCTCCCAAATTCTATTTTAGCAGTCCCTCCCAAGCAATATACCTCGAGGAATATAGCAATTAAGAAAATAAAAAAATCATTAATTTTTGAAACACCCTGTCGAATGTCAAATCAGGGCAAATATTTTATTGGCCCTAACTACATGCGGCATTCTGAAAAGTTATGTAAGAGAGTGAGAGAACGCTATGGCATCGCAGTATAACATTTAATAGCTGCTGATGGAGAGTGAGCTTTTTATACCTACGACAAGTAGAAATTGGGCAATGAAACCGACAAAGTTGCAGATCGAGAATTTGATATCTACTGAAGTTTTTATTTAGACACCATAGGCGATGGAAAATGAAACCTATGTTCACATAATCTGAAGTGGTATACTTGAAACTATTATGTCATGAAATAAGCGCTATACGAGAACCTGTTGATTAGATCTATCACACAGAACTCCGTACAGTACAAGCGGAATCTTTCTGTAGCCTGGATCGATTATCGAAAGACATTTGACACATGAGTTACTCGAGTTCTTGCTCAAGTGTGTTCCGGTGTCTGATTCTATAGTGAGATGCATGATGCTGGTCTGGAAGACCCGTCATCATAAGGAGATGAGTATTTCAAGGGGACTCCCTTAGCCCATTCATATTTTGCATCTCATTGCTGCCACTATCCGTTGCTTTAACTTATGGTTGTTTCTGGCCATCAAATGTGCGCTTGTTCGATTGGTACAGGCCCCTTTCTAGAATACCTGCCTAACCAAATTATATTTTGTTATAATTGTTCCATAATTTAAAACTTGCCTTTTTTCTCCTCCACGTGAGTACCATTTTGTTTAACTATTGATATATGTCTTTACTGTTCTCCTGATGCTTTGTAGAATAATTTCTTTCCTTTCCTTTCCGTTGTTTCCTCCCTTCATGATTTTTGAGATCAAACGTTGTGGAGACAGAAGACTTGGAGTTTTATCCTAAACATACTTTGAGAGAATATGGACTTCTACAGTAGATTGGCAATTCTGTTTTATAGAGACCAAGACTGCTGTTTGCATTAATGTTTATCACGGGAATCCTCATGAATATTCCTTGATACAATTATAATTTGGAAAAATGATCATCTCTAATGCAATATTTCATTCAGATTCAGAGATATTACAATGTATGTATGTACATACAACCTCATTCTGGATACACTGAAGAGTTCAAGAAGTATATTTTAGTTAGATTTCCTACTTCTGGTGGCGATACCCAGAGGATTCGTCAAAATTAAAATCTCCATGATAATTTCTTGAGAATATCTCTAACGATAATGGTGAGTCAACTGATATTCATTTATTTTTCAGAAAATAGGAAGCGATAGAGAGAGAAAAAGAGAAAGAAATACCTTTTTATCAGAGATATGCTCAAAAAGGTCATTTATTGAAGTTTTTCAGCTCTGTAATTGAATTAATAATTCTCCAATGAAACATATCTGAATAGTTGCGATTACAATGTCTCTGTCTTGCTTTTTTTCTAGGTAATAACTGGATGTTAGATGTAATGGGAGTATCTATCGATCTTTTTATACTGTACAAAATGCGAATCATCAGGAAGTATGCGTGTTCAAACTAAAATAACATCAAAAAATTATGTAATTATATACAATACGTGCAGAGCTGCAATCAGGTCAGTATAAGTAAATAAAATAACATGGTATAGGCAACTACTACTGAATAAGTTGATGGTACAGCAGCCGTCAGATCAATTTCCTCCAGTAATTACCTTTCACAACCAAATTGAACATCGCCGCAAATTGCTAATAACAATATTTCAGAAGATAATTATGAACTATAGCAAAACGAAAAACCGTCAATATCTGATAAAATAAGAAATTACGATTGGATTTCATCAGATATAAAATATTGACATTAACTGTATCTACTGCAGTTCAGCAATTTTTCTGTTGACTCCGATTCAACTGACAAAAAATATTGACAACAACAAAAGACAAGTGTCTAGCAAGACCAGCGAGTCTTTCAAACCTCAAGGTTATCAGAAGGTTATTCGTGTTTATAAATCTTTGATTGACATGAGGAAGGAAAATATCTCTTCTGCATGAAAAAGGAAAGTACTTTCAACCTGACCTTCCCTAAGTGAACCTTCTTCCTGAAAAGTATATTTTTGAAAAATCAATTGAATGAAAATAATTAAAAGAAAATTGACGCCTTGCAGGAATTGAACCCCAGTCACCATCGTGGAAGTCAGATACACAGACTACTAAGCTATTGCTTTACTCGTAGTAGTTGTATAGTTTCTAGTTTCGCAATATGAAGAAGGAAGGAATATCATGTTTAGTGGGTGACGTCACTTGACCTCAAATGCAATGCCTCTTATACACTATACACTTGAGAGATGCAATCAGTTCAATAGGATTGAGAAGGAATATTCTCAGATATATTTATGAACACAAAAATATGGATATATATATAGAGAAATACATTGAGAATTCTCATTCCTCATGTGATGAAAATATTAATTCTTTCTCGGTTTATTAAACAGAAAACAACTACTTTCCTGGCTATATGCCACGACGAATATTGAATTACATCTATTGAACACACACGATAAGAATTTGAAAATAAAATCTTCTGAAGTAGGGATTTTGCATTCTCCTTCATATAAAGATATGCACATAATATCAGTCTGAATATTCAACAGGAAACAACTTTTTTCTTGGCTATTTGTCTCGTCGAACATTGAATTATATTTTTTTTATCGCTTGGAGCGCACGAAAGGGAATCCCTATAATGTTCAGAGAACATCGTGCGTTCCTAGGGAGGATAGGGATAGGAGGTAGGTATTGGAATTTTGTTTGAACTTCTGGAGATTATCTGTTGTTGGGAATACTGCCTCAGGCAATGAATTCCAGAGCCTAGCCGTTCTATTGATGAAGGAGTTTTGATAAAGTGCTGTTCGACATCTTTCGAGGTTGACAACGAAAGGATGTGCTGACTGGGCTTGTCTAGTTCGTCTGACTGGTATTGTTACTGAAGGGATGATAGCAGAGATTTCCGAAGCACATTTCCCGTGGAAGTATCGATAGAAAAGTGAAAGGTCGCCGACCTTTCTACGGTGTCCCAATGATGTCAAAGAGTGAGTGAGTGTGGCGTCACCCACCAGGCAAATGGCTCTTCTCTTGATGAAATCTAAGAGCATCAGCGTATGTTTTGGTGCTGAACCCCATATGTGGAAACAAATTGATCCTTTTGATGCCAATGGTATCAGACGATACACCGTCCACCACCACGTGAAGCGATCTGCCTGAAAGAAAACTCGATAAGAGATGGCATAGCTGAGGTGGTAAGCCGTATGATGGTAGTTTGTGGAGGAGTCCTTCGTGCCAAACACGGTCAAATGCTTTCGATATGTCCAACGCGACAGCTGTATATGTTGAATATCCAAAAAGAGAGCATGGAAAATCAAAATCCTCTTAAATTGAGAATTGACATTATCTCTCGAATCGAATAGAATAATATGATGTAATATGATATGAAAATGACAATGACAATCATTGTCACTGAGAACTGAAAAGTTTCGAGACAGATACGAATTTTAACCATTTTTTATGTTGAGAATGGGAGCAGGTTTTCTATATACCTTTATTTCTCTCCTCCAAAAATTTTTTCGATACAAATTATCACTGACAAGCTAGTTAATTTCTCTTTACGGCTCTCTGATAGTAAAATTCTCCAAACGCAGTGACATTTTGGGGCAATTCATCTGATTTTATTGAAATAATATTCATATTTTCATTTTATAGAAACGAGGAGAAAAAATCCCAAAAAATCTGGAATAATGAATGTACCACCTCCTCGATTACCTAACCTACAGACAGTATTTGAAAATTTTACGTTTCCATAGATAGAACAATTCAATAGATGTATCTTCTGTTTCTTCGGTACCAGACTGTATTAGTTTTTATCCAGTGCTAGACCAATTATTATCAAGTTTTTCGAGAAATATACATATGAGCAAGTCAATGTAGGTACATAATTTTTTGTAGTTGAGTTGGTAAACTCTACTACATATACGAATTGAAAAAATCTGTGAAGTCAGACGAGAAACATTCTTAGCTAATTCCTGATCTATTATTACCTTCATATAGGTATCTATACTATCAGAATTATAAAAAATCATGAGGATGGTATATTCTGTGTTTTTCGATAACTTCACCGATATCAAAAGTTCTCTGGGTGCGTGCCAAACCTTCAACTCCAATATAAGCACAAAACAAAACAGCTCGCAACGAATTGTTTTCACAGAAACAATCCAAACCCCAAAAATGTCAACTATAAATTCGAGGTGTAGGAATGCATACTTAATTTGCCGAATCCAGAAGATTTATCTGCATTTCAAGCATGCAGCAAATGTTCGAGGCACATTTCACTGGATGTCGCACTCACTTGTAGCAATTCACAAATATAATCTCTATGAATACCAATATCAGTGGCATAGATGAAGAATATTTCTAAGACTTGTTTACTCTTTCCAATATCAAGACCAAGAAGCCAGCTTACTTGATTTTTCCTCTGATTAGCTATCAATGATATTTGGTTCCTCAATTCGAAAATGTTGAATAATGGTATTTGCTCAGCAATGTCTAGCTGCAAAGTTCAGTTCTAATCATAACGTGAAGCTTGAGTGGCAGCTCTTAAAGAGCTAGCGGCCAAAACAGACTAACTTCAGCCTATGTACAACACACCGCAAAGGCTGATTCCCTATGCTCCGAATGGTTCCAAATAGTTTTGCAGCAATAAAATGGAACTATACAAAAAATACGACCATCAGCATATGGCATATGGGTATGAAATGAATTTGGTAAATGCTGGAATAACTAACCAGTATGATGAGGCTAAACAAACTATCACAAACATCCTCTGACCATCTACTTAATAAGAATAGGAAAAGTACCAGCAAAATAGAAAAATTCGGAGCTTCGTTGGCTCAATAAACTGACTGAAACGATATGTATAGTACGATAATTCAAACAAAATAACTCGATTGAAGATAAGTCCAGGAAGAAGGAAGTGAAATATTTAGTCTTATTTCTTCGAGGGGATTTGTAATAATAAGATATTTCGAAATAATCATCCTTGAAAATGGAACCAGTTGAAACGGTATTATCGTGTTGATTGAGTTCTCAGATATATAAATAAAACTATGATACAATTTTTTTTTTTTTTTAAACAGTGATGATGTCTAAAACTAGGTCGGACACGTTCGAACAACTTTGAATAATTTATGTTCGTATTCAGAATGCGAGAGCTATCAGAACCGTATTCAAAAACGATAATAAGTTGATGATGACTTTACGAATACGAAACTTTGCATAAAGAAATTAATATCACCAGGTTAGATCTCATCAACAGTCACTATATCGAAGTATTTTCAGTTTCATCTGTATCTTCGATATTGGAGTGGATGAAAAAAGTCAATATACTTGCCGAAAGACCACTTTTCATATAACTTGGAAACTGAAAATGTTCGAAGGCTGTTGGAATCATCTTCAGAATGCGCAATTTTTTTCCATACCGAATTTTTCGGGATCCCCTTGCCTTATCTTGGTCCCATTATATATTATTTCTATTTTTGTTGTTGTTTATGTATAATATTCATGATCCCACCAGATTTTTTTTATGATTTTGATAATATCTATATATAATTAATATATTATCAGTAGGCAGTGTATGGCAGTGTGGTGGGGTATGAGATACCACACTAGAGATAATTTGAACAATCTGGCATCATACAAGGAGCGGCAACGGTGGTTTCCTCGTAATTTCTGAAATATCGTCAATCCAATCCACTTGGGAATCACATACCCCACCACACCAAAACTGGAAGTGTTTCTAGTCGTATAAAATACTGATAAGAATACGATTTTTTTCTTTATATTCAAGATTTTCAAGGTTATTTAGTTTAGCAGCCTGACAAAATGACTGAAATCAAGTATCAAGTCATTCATGAGAAACACGAACGTAATGCACGATAAAGTCAAATCAGACGAAAGATCGACTCTGAATCGGATGGAAAGCTGAAGTGAAGGACCATTCGTAGAGAAATGCAATTTTATAAAGAACGCTAAACAAAATGAACTAAGCAAAATAAAGCGAATAATTGTCTTACTTATATAACTTTTATCATTTCATTGACTATCGAAAAATCATTTCAGTTCATTGTAAACTACGAAACGTCCTTCTTATATTTTTATAAATTGGATGGTACAAAATTACTATCGAAAATAACTTGTCAATACATTCAATTCGTTCTCTCACAAACCTAATGAAATTGTGAAATCATTGGTAGAAGTCCATATTGCTCAACGTGGACTAAAATTTTGCGAAGGAAGGAAGGAATGCTCGAAGTCATCCCCATAAATTTTGATGGTGTTGTTACACAATCATAAGGAGCATGTTTCGGTCTTATAAAAGACCTTCTTTAGCCTGATTAGAAGTTTTACAATACAAAAAAGGTTGATGTGAAAGAATTACATAATTTCTGCTTGACTTATTGGAGTTGAAAAATTTCATGCTACGAATTGAAATTGTGATTTATTGTTTTTGATAGGTGATATTGATATGATGAAGATTATAATAATTACGATATATGTCATAATTTTGAAAATATAAATATATGAAAGATGTCAAATTTAGGGTATTTCAAACCCCACCACACTTCTGACGTAATGATTGTCCACCACACTACCACACTGCCGCCGGGTTAAAAGCCACCTTACACAAATGAAGTAGTTTATATCTGATATCTACGCCGCCCATGTCTCCATTTGCTCTGGCATACAAAAAGTAACGAGCATCTTCGAGCATTGTGAAAGTATTTGGGTCGCATACTAAGTGTCGTAGTAAAAACTCGCATCATTTCATCGAGAATCTGAAAAAAGTCGAGTGGCGTCTCGAGTGATTTAGGGTCCATAATTCAGAGCGTTTTAGTTGACATTCTTGACAGAAGCCTGCCATTCACACCCACTGCTTTATTTACGTCGATTTATGTAGCAGTGAACTCCATTCCGACAGAGATACGAGGAAGTTACTGTGAATACTTTGTATACAAGGTGTCAATTTGAAAACGAAATAACCAAAATGCTCAAGATGGAATGATATCTTGATGACAATCAGCCACTACAGTTTCTCAACGAGATGGGATTTAATGTTTTGGAGTGTTTCTCCCTTCTGCTCTAGATCTTGCTACACCCATGGCACTGGTTAACCGACCAGCACTGGTTCTCGAACGTTCTGGCATTCTAGACAAAATAATAAGAGAAATATTCCTTATACCATTAAAATTACCAGAACATGTGTTTTCGGCCACTTCTCTTGATTCAAAATAGCTGGCAGAGTGGAAAAATGGAGCTTTTCGCACAGAAAATCATTTGATAACCGTCTGTCATTGACAGTGGCTGAGTTATCGCCCATGTTCGAAAAGTGCTAGTTGAAACCAGGCCAGACATATACATTTTTGTTTGTTGAATATTTGGTGGTCGCGAACCCGTATTACAAGAATTTGCTCTTTTATTTCTCTACCAAAGTGGTCATAAGCCGATGCATGTCTTGAATAACTGTTTATACACAATACAATGCCATCGAGCGAACTGTTCTTTTGAAGTAGTAAGCAGATTGAGACCTTAGAGAGAACTAGTGACAGACTTGGAGAGTAGCCAGATTGAGACCCCGGCGTCAAGTCACATACCTTACGTGATATTAACTGAGGAGTAGGCAAATTGAGACCTCAGTAAAAAAAATCACTCCCTATATTTTCCTATCATCCTCAATCTAATTTGATTTGATTTGAAAACACAAGCATGATGCCTTTTCTCTAGGAATGCCGATCTCACTGTGCCCAACATAAGCTTGTGCTTGTCAGGCCTAACCATACCTTTGAAGAAATCCATTTCGATGCTTGGTATTACTGTCAGCAATAACCTTTCTTGGAAAAATCACGTGAGATCAATTGCTAAAAGTGCATCCCAAAAACTTGATTTTCTGTTTCGGGCCAGGAGTTATTTCACTTCTATTCAGCTGCTTAAGGCACAGATCCGATTTGTCCTGGAGAACTGTTTCCATATTCGGAGTGCAGCACCCAAACATACCCTGAAACCTATGCTGAAACTGTTGGATTCTGTTCAAAAACAGGGCAATTCGTCTCGTGGGTGATGCCTCGCTCACAAACTCACTCACTTCTCTGGAACACCGTAAAAAAGTTAGCGATCTGGCTCTATTCTATAGATATTTTCATGGATAAGATGCTCATCTGAAATATCAACAATTATTCCTCCCTTGCATGGCAGCCCCCGCGAGATTAACCCGTCGAGTTGAGGCTTCGCACCCCTTCGTGGTCACTTTGGAGACCTGCAGAACATCTCTTTCCAAAGACTCGATCATCCAACGAACAGCGAGGCTCTGCAACACATTGCCAAGGGAGGAGTTCTCCGAGGCATATAACCCCTAGAAATTTAAGAACCCGATTTCCTCCTTATTTTCCTTGGTTCTCACGATGTTCTCTGCACATTACAGGATATCCCTTTTCATGGGAACCAGAACATAATAAAAAATATATGATATATTCTTATTGGTGGGTTCAAAATCCTTGATGATTCTCCTATTCAATGACGAGCGGTTTAGCATTACCATGCCTTCAATTTTATATCCTCAGTGATGTCATTACCAGGAATTCAATTTTCTACATTTAATCTTCCATCTAATATGAACGACAAATAGTGCTTCACCTTTCCACGCCATGTACTTTTACTCTTTCTGTAAAATGAATCGATGAGAGAGCGGTTCCATTTTCCATTAGCTTTCGACTGGTGGCGTGTTTGCAGACAACCTGACCTACTTTGGAGGTGAGCTTGCATGTTAACTTTTTCATTCCTTTCGGCGTTTGTCTATTGGCCTCATCAATGGGGTTGTACACAAAAGGCGAGTGGACTAAATTTTTTTTATTATTCCAGATTTTTGGGGATTTTCTGTCCTCGTCTCTATAAAATGAAAATATGAATACTAGTAGTTAGGACAAATCCATAGTGGAAGGAGAAGATGGTGTGCCAGCAGTTAACGACGTTGACGTTGCTTCTGCTCCGACATCGACAACAGGAGTATCAATTTTTGACGTTCAGTTATTCAAATCTTTGCTGCAATTTATATTTTGTGAGAAATTAAGAGTTTTGAATTCATTTTCAATTATTTCTGACTTGATATTCGGAAGATGTTCTGTAGGAATGGCATCTTGTTTCAAATATTTGTGATTTTTTGGAGGTGTGTAATTCAAGAACCATACTTTCGCACTTGTTTGGGAACATTTTGCATGGAAATGTTTTGAAGAAATACGTGCTGTAATATGAATGTGATGATAATATGATAGGTGAATACTTTGGAATGAGGATATAAGGAATATAAGGTAGGTACCATTATTTGAGTTTATATTCTGTCGGCAGCAAGCTCCTATCGTTTCATTAGGTCTCCATTCTTGGAAAAGCAGAAAAATTCAATATCTGTGCCTATTGTATGTTAGTTGGAATTTCCATAACCAGAAACGAAACAAGTAGGCATTTCGAAATTATTTCATTCAATTTTAGTACTTATATGATATCTGAAGTTCGAGACATCAATCACGAAAACAAATAATATCAATGACGGTTATATCCCAGCTGACGTCATGCGCATAGTTTGAGCTTTCTGTTGAGCACACCATCTTCTCCTTCCACTATGGACAAATCAGATGATTTACCCCTAAATGTCACTGCATTTAAAGAATTTACCTATCAGAGAAACTAAGAGAAAAAATTCACTAGCATGTCAGTGACAATTTGTATTAAAAAAAGGTTTCGAGAAGAGAAATAATGGTATATAGAAGCAAAATCTAATTTTTACTTATCTTTGGACGTTTCGGAAACGAATCTGCTCCCGTTTTCGACATAAAAAATGGATTTTTTGTATTATAAGTTCGTATTTGTAGTGACACTTTTCAGTTCTCAGTGACAATTGGTGACCTTGGCAATCAAATGTGTTACAGAATGTTTTCATTAATTAATCTTGAATTCACCATTTTCATTTTCAGATTTCAGTAGTGAATACCATGTTCTATCTATATCAACTGAAATCACACAATCACACAACCTGTAACTAAAATCTACAACTATTTTTCCTTGTATAATAAATACTTTCATTCCAAAGTACAAATACTACAGGGGTATTTCTGGACTCTTCATACCGGTCGGGTATGAGAGAGTAACAACAATGAAATAAAACTATATACATATACATAGTGAGATGGTGAAAACCGCTATAATGTTCCTATCTCCATTTCCGATTTACTATATAGTGACATTTAATTGGAACAGGTACAGAGGGTGGTCTGGATTCTGAACACCCTGTATTTGTTTCAATTAAATATCCGTAGATAGTAAATCAAAAGTGAAGTTAGGAACAATGGAGCGGTTTTGATCGATAATATCGTTTCGACACAAAAAAATCCTGAAGTTGAAGCATCTAGATTTGAAACACCCTATACTCGACCCTATACCTATGTAATCATTCCCGCTAGACCCCAAGTGTGATGGATCGATGAAATCAGCTCTCCAAGGAGAATCGGAAAATCCAATGAAGTACATGGTGCTCTATTCAAAATAAGGAACTTATAAAAAAATCCGGAATAAATGAGAAAGTGGCAACATTGGCTATAACATTTTCAAATCTGCCACGTTTTGAAATCACATAGTACATAAATTTAAAAAAAACCAACTACAGGTTACCGAGATATTCACCTGTTTCCATACATATCAGCGACCCTGTATATTACGAAACACATGGTGGTGATACTTGAATCGAATGCTATGATGAAAGGTATTCGATTGTTTAAGTTTCTCACACAGAAGATTATGCATTCGTCGTTTACCGCTTGAAAATCTCTAAATTGGCCTTATAGGAAAATAGAAAATATTCGATGTATTTCAATGGTCATTCTAAATTGCAAAATATGAATCTATTGAATTCGTTTGACGAGCAAATCGAAATAACTTAAACCCAGTGTTGATAACTTGTGTATTATAGGTTTTCATACATTCCATCTATCCGCAACTAACGCAACAGTGTTGAAGTCCACAAACCCAACATAAAAATTCTCTCAAAATGTTGTCATTCCCTGATGTCATTTCATCGATCACAATCACACCAGAGAACAACCATACTCATTAAGAAGACAAAGACATAACATATCTCACGTCATTCGAAACATCGTCACATTGTCTCCAACCATCGAACAAACGAATCCGACGATCCTACACATGATGATTTATATTCTGACAACATACTTTTCTAGTAAGACGATACTCGTAGTCATCAAGCGCCGCTTCCTTGTAAATATTATCTAGCATTTTTTCTTTCTTCTCAAGTTACTTTGTGCGTATGAGAGCTCGACACACGCAAGATGGAAAATAATTCTTCTTTGTTGCCATCGTCGGCTTTCGATTCAAAGACTATCGGTTCTCATCTAGTGAAAATATTCCAAAGCGAAGACACCAACTCGGGTAAAAAGTCACAGAGATAGAATATAGCAGCTGATAGTTGAGTTACAAGAGAAAAGAACTGTTGAATTCATAACCATTTAGCAAAATCTAACAAAGCTTCAAAAACGATATGATTCAGACAAAATTCTGAATAACACGTTTCATTAACACAGTAGCTTCTTCTGAATCCAACTTTCCGAACCTAATTATTATACCTACTATAAGAAAACACATTCAACGGTGCTGAATTATTGAAGTCTGGTTGATCGTTTTGTGGAATGTCAAATGATTGAGTTTGATTCCTTTATTTTCTACGTGTGAAATTTCGAAATTATCATCATTAAATCTATGGTTTTTGTCTAATATAATATGGTCCGCGTATGTTGGATGTGTTTCATTTTGGGATTAAACGTTCGACCTGTTTGACCGATACATACCTTAGGGCAAGATCCATAGTTAAGTTTGTATACCCCTGATTTTTCGAATTTAAAAGTTTTGTCTTTATTATTTTAGATAAACCATCCTAACTTGTTATTTGTCCTATATAGGAAACTTTCAAGTCCTCTTTAATGAGAAATGAAGCTAATTTGTTTTGATTATTGTTCTAGATGGTAGGATAAATTTCTTCAATTGCTTTGTTACTGAGTTATTTAGAAAGAATATTGTCTATCAAATTAACGTTGTATATATTAGTTGTTGACTGTGCAATCCTATGAATCTGTTATGTTATATTGAGTTCTTTATTGAAATTTACTTCTGAGAGAGGGACATTCACTATAGCCTGTGTTTCATACTATTGCCGTTGATTGAGGTATCAAATGAACGCTATTGCCTTTTTATGTTGATAAGGGTGTGTTGAAATATTATGTGAAGTGATATCAATTGGGAAAGTATATGGAGAATGTAAAAATCATGTTTATCATTAATTTTACTCAATGTAATGTAATGAAGTTTGAATAAGTATACTTCAGAATAATGAAAACATGTTTCACTGAAAAAGTTATCGAATTTTATCAAGAGTACCTCTTTTGTAGTAAATAAGTTACACAAGCCAAATTTTATATTCAAACCCCTTTCTTTCCATTGGCATGAAAGTTTTAGATGTCCATTTACTGAACAAATCAATTTCCATGCCCATGGACTAATATTTATCATTATCATGATATGGGTTTCAAAGTTATGAAGCAAAAACGATTTGAAAATTGTAACTTCAGAGCTGTCTACCATCCAAACTAAGTAATTTTGTGCTGAGGTAAGTTTGCCTGTATAGAAACGTTTTGGTCTGAGGAATCAGAGGAATATGTGGTTAGTTTCTGTGAAGACATTTCAAGGACACCCTGTCGAAGTTATCACTTCAACAAAATTCCAGAAGATGTAAAATTGCGAAATTTTCCGGGAAATTGTGTCATTGATTGATTACAGGTTAATAGCTGAACACGAGCGTTAATACTTTCTGCTAAAACATAAGCACTGAGAGTATCAATGACTCTTGTAATGATGCCGGAGGTTCAATGATTTTTTTTTATGTTCTGGTTCCCACGAAAAGGAATATCCTGTAATGTTCAGAGAACATCGTGAGAACCAATGGAAATAAGGTAGGAATTGGTGTTCTTCCTAAATTTCTGGAGGTAACATGCCTCGGAGAACTCCTCCCTTGGCAATGTATTCCAGAGCCTCGCTGTTCGTTGGATAAACGAATCTTTGGAAAGAGATATTCTGCAGGTCTCCAAAGTAACCACGAAAGGGTGCAAAGCCTCAACTCGACGGGTTAATCTCGCGGGGACTGCCAATGGAGGAACAATTGTTGATATTGATATATGCAGGAGAGCATCGTCCATGAGAATATCTATAAACTAGGGCCAGATCGCCAACTTGTCTACGGTGTTCCCACCCACGAGACGAATTGTCCCTTTTTGCACATCAGAATCCAACAGTTTTAGAGCACTCCAAATATAGGAACAGTATTCTAGGACAGGTCGGATCTGTGCTTCATGAGCAGCTGACTGGAAGTGAAATAGCTCCTGGCCCGAAGCAAAAAACCAAGTTTTTGGGATGCACTTTTAGCAATTGATCTCAAGTGATTTTCCCAAGCAATTACCATTGCTGATAGTAATACCAAGCATCGAAATGGATGTCTTCAAAGGAATGGTTACTCCTGACATGCATATGTTGGGCACAGTAAATCGGCTCTCCTAGAGAAAAGACATGCTTGTGTTTTGTTTGCATTGAAATTTATACCAAGTTATTGGATCCCCATTCTGAAATTATTGTCAAATCCATATTCATGTTGTCAACATTTCTCCCTCGTTCGTTTCTGATTTGCCTGGCTGGTATTGGAGCCCTGGAAGAGAAGGCGGTATGGAGGGTACTATCACCCGCGAAGCTGTGTACTGGACATGAAGTTGCTTCCAACAAATCGTTGATATGGAGTAAGAGTGTTGGTGCTATAATTGATCCTTGCGGATCGTCAGCATTTATGATAAGAGAGTCAGATGAAACTCCGTCGACCACTACTACACACTAGCATAGATTCTTCAATCTATGATGATAGCTACTGAATATGTCCTATGCTGAGAGCGTACAATTTTCAAACCAGCGTCAAAACAATGTTTTCTTGCGATTTATTATTATCATGAGAGTGCATGGGGTGTCTCTCAATCCAATTTCAGTAACACCCAATTTAGATGCTATCCATAATTGACATAATACAAGGAATTAACGCGAACGTTGCCGAAAGGGACGTTTGTCGTAAACAACTCAAGATTAACTCAAAAGTGGAACTTTTAGTGCAGTGAACACTTCAATATCGCTATTTCGTCCAATCAACTGAATCACCCACGAACCCTTAGACGGGAAATAGCCCGACTCAGATATTCCATCCCCACAACAGAAGTAAACCGAGTGAAAGTTTGAACCCTCCCACTCCTGGAGCGATAAAAAGCCGAGATGCCATATAGATCCGCCAGATCCGGGTAGGACCCTTTTTGCGATGACGTAACATTGTCCCCTAAATGCCATCGCCTAGGCAACCAACCTCCTTACGCACGTAGCAACGGTGCGTAATGGCCCAAACTTCGGAGTTGTGGATGTGGATTGTGGAGTTGAGATCTCGAGAAGCTGAAACCGGATTTCACCTGGAGCTAGCAAATCCCCTCTGTGACTTATGACTCTCGTTTCACAATTTTGAATTCTTCAAAAGGCGACTGAATTTAAGATCGCAGCGACAAAGTGGCCGGTTGTGGAACTATATGAAAGTACATTGTTTTGAAATGGTCCATTTGCTTGTGTGTATTACTTCCATTTTCTCATAGTAGCGATTTAAGCAGAGAGAACCTCACTTTTGACTATTTATTTTGATATTCTTGGTACTCGAGGAAGCTTTTCAGCAGATATTCGTTGAATGAAGTATGTTTCACTACTTCATACGCCAGATTCGCAAATTTAAAATGCCCCAATTTGAGGTTACGTTAGTTTGCATTTCGTTTCCATTCAGTAGTGAAATGAATATCGCGGATGAGGAGGAGTGAATATGTTGAAGTTCACCGAGTAGGTAACATGTGTTTATGAAAGAGAAGAAGTCTCCAAAGCTGGATGTATGTGCGAATAATTGATCTACCTAGTAGAAAAAATTTAACAAATAATAATTATGTGCTCTGCTTTTGTGTAAGGATTTCATTTTTTCAAATTCCTACTGCAACTTCTCACTTCTGAAAATTAAATGCAACTTAATTCAATATTGAAGTTGACAGAAAATCTCTCATTATACACTGATTGAAATTATCATTTTATACAGTGAGAAAACTTTCATGAAACCGGGTAATAATGATTCTGAAGAATTTAAACTCGAAAAATATCACAATGAATAATAAACTTTCGATAAAACGGATGGACACTTGAATGTAAACAAACATTCGATGTACTTTCCATTAGTTACTCGGATATCCACAAGAGGGCGCTTATTTTGAATCGCCTATACTGCAACATTCTTGTTCTTCTATAATACACTTTATTATTACAGACACGAATGCCCTCGCGAGTGCCAAATAGTTATTTATTATACAAGGGAAAAAAGTTATAGATTTTTTGAAATAATTGCGAATTTAGTGGTTGTTTAGTATTTACATAACCACGAAGTCAAATGGAAGATAAAAGGACTTGCAGTTCTTTCTCGGAGACAGTGTTATTGGCTCATTTTTCGGAACTCCAGCACAACAAAATCCATCTATCGTGTTATATATCCGGGGTACTCACTTTTTTCCCGTGAGAAAAAAGTAATTTATGAAAAGTGACATTTGATAACCTGTCAACAGAGATGAAATTTCAAATGTTTTTCCCGTCACAGAAATAAATATATTTCATTCTTGGTAGGTTCTGAAGATAAAGAGAAAGGTCATTTCGTGTTTCTACTAGTTATCACCTGACGGAAGTATGTCTGAAATATTAGCAGAAAATGAATCGTTGTACCTTGGATTTGGTTCAGACTGAGGGGTGGAATAATTCTTATCTCGCTATCAAATTGCGAAATCGAGTGCAGATTTCCGCACAGGAAAGTGCAATTTTTCAAGCATTCTGCTCAGGAGAGTGATTAGCACAGGTGCCGTTCGATAAACTACAATGTTCGCACATGCCATTGTGACATTATATCATTTAGTTATCGGTCGAAATTTGCAGCTGACCCAGCTGATGGCTCTTGGACTACTAGAATCAAGTCTCGTATGTTCTGAGATTGATTAAATAAACCTCAGGTGCCCTTACTCTTTCTCTGCTTCGTCAGACTGGTTCTTGATATAAACAATTGAATTTCAGACGATGACGTGGGGTTCACATATTGACTGTTAGATGGCGTGATTCCTAAAACTTATCAAGGTTGGTAGAACTGATGACTATTTTGTATATATACAAATTATAATCAGTTCTATCAACCTTGAAACTTATGATCAACATGAGTTCTACTAACCTCGATGCGGCTAAATCGCAAAATGTATTCCCTATCTTCATTGGTAACAATATGGTCACAATTGTCACATTGACGCCAGTAATTTTGGTACGGCACTAGACTAAACTCAGCGAGATTCACCCACGCCATGTTATGTTTATCGAAGTAGGCGAAAATCAAGGAATTGTAAAACAGAAAAGGATTGAAGTGAGTACACCAGAGGTTCATTTCATCAATGTTCTGAGTATACGCAATGATCCGATTATTTTCACAAACATGATGGTTTCCGGATGACGTTTGCTGAATTCACTGACTTTGATTTAATGAATTCCAAATGCGAGTGATGAAAGCGTTCATACTTGCTTTGTGTTGGAGGGTAAAAAAACCCTTTGCTCTGAAAGTGGGTTTCGCATAATGTGTGTAAGTTGAGTGGTTACGATGCCAGGAGTGCCAGGACGCAACTTCGATGAGTGGAACTAGGTCACAGCGGCAACTAGGGAGCTGCGTGCACTTAAAAGCCTTCCATTTTAATAAATACACATGTGAGTGAATATGGTACAGTGTTCCAGGTAATTTATTGGCTATCTGAGATTTTCTAGTCCAGAAATAACCTTTGGTGAAAGTCTAACATATAGCGGAAAGCTATCTACTTCTTCTCGATTTTTCATCAAAAATTTTTGGTTAAAGACAATATATAATAATAAGAGAAAATAAAAGAAGAGAATGATGTTCTAAAAATATAGTTCGGCAGTCGTTTGGTATTTTGGAACTAGAAAAATGAAGAATAATCACTGACTCAGTGTTCACGTTCAAGGTTTTAATGAATCATAATGACTGTCCAACATTATTATCATGTTCCTCTTTACATATTCCTCCTAGGAATACTCGTAACAAATTCTTTTCTAATATGGATTATCGAAATACAAATTTAGACCGCAATTCTCCAATTAGTAGATCAAGCAGCAGTTTCAACAAATATTGTAGTATTCTTATTTACTGTATAGCTTTATTCACCTTCAAACAAAAAGTAAAAAAATGTTCTTCACATAAGTAAAGTTCCAATTTCAAATTTCACTTCAACTATTATAGTTTTACACTATGAGATTTCAACGAGCTGTCAAGAAAAATATTGTATCAGAGGATACATTTCTGGGTTTTGAACCTGTTTGTATTCCAAAGTTGTAATGAATAAATGAAAAAAAAAAAAAACAATGTTCTCCTTGTGGTCATCGAAACACTTTCGATTAGATCCTATAATCGTCATATATACTCAACCAATAATAGTTCAATAAAGCAAATCAGATTGCTCCAATCGAGGCTCCAATGGATTTCTTCGATTACTTCTTTCAGGATGAGATATAGTTCCCTCGCTATATTATACTATAGACTTTATGTCACTATGATTCATAAAGTTGATTTCAATCTTCTGCACAGATTTATTCGCACGAAAAGGAGTCCCCTATCATGGATACATGTAGATTATTTGCAGGTAAGGTAGATGTCGAATTTGTTTTGAAAAGTTTGGAGGATATGAGTTCTTGAAAATTACTCTTTGTGACTGGACTGGTAATGAAATCTAATATAAGACCATGAAAATAAAGTATTTAGTGATGCAACTGTCACGATGACTGGCATAATTTTACCAAGAAAGAGTGGGGATACCGAGCATAGATATTATGGAGTTTGTGGAGATGGTGGTACCAGGCATCGTTATAGGAAATACAAGCTTGATCGAATTCAGAGTTGAATTCAACCAGATAGTCGACTTCCCGGGCTAAAATTTTCACTGACGGTGGCGACCTGCCTTCGAAGTCTGTTGGATTTTCTCTGTTGGAAAATATAAAAAGTCGTGATAAATTGATAAATGGAGTTCATATTGCTGAAGTGGAATGGTGAGGTTGCATGAACAGAAAAAATAGAAGAGGCCAAAACGAGAAGGCATGAGGATAATAGACGAGCAGACTATTTTTTTTATTTTCTTAAATGGAATCATCACTCAAATACCTTTCAATTCCATATTTTTTTAGATTTTTTCGGTCGAATACAAGGTGCTAAAATCATCAATAAATGCCACGGTGATTTTCAAACGGTATGTTGAAATACGATTGGGAACTTCAGAAATATTAATTATTCAATAATTCAGAAATTTTCAATTATGTATTGGCAATATTCATAATTTTAAATGAAAAATCGATTGCCTCAAAATTTTTCCTCATGTGTCGTGGCTCATTGCTCATAAAACAGTTGTGTAAATAATAATTATCATAATCCACTCTAGAGGACATTTGAACCGGTGAACACGGCGCACGAATTACGGGCGGTGCCTTGTCAGTTCTCAGCATTCAGCACATTGTTGCCAAGTCTCCAACAATTATACAGGGTGTTTCATAATTGAATGCTGATCCTTAAGGGCGGTAATCCTTGGATGATTTCAAAGAGAAAAGTTCATATCAACATATGTCCTAAACCTCTTAGTTATTGAGCTATACAGGGTGATGAAATTTCAAGAAAAAAATGAGTTTTTCATCATAATTTTTTATCACTCTCAGATATTGTTAATATATTTTGTATACACCTTTTCATTATTAAGGAGCATTTTTTCACGTAAAAGATATTAAAAAATTCTCGCCAGTGGCGTCCGTACGGGGTTTGAACTGACAATTTTTGAAGAAAAAAATAGTACGCCACTGATTTTTCTGAGAACCAGATTTTTTTTTCAATTATTATTCATTTTGGAGCAAATTTGGTTCCTAGACTTACTTTCATACAACGTACCGTTTTCGCGTAAAAAAATAAAAACCAAAGAATTTTGTTCCTTCAGTTCTTGGATATTGTTTTTGGTAATTCAGTAGACACCCACTATATAAGTGAAAACACTTTTTGTTTTGGGACGAAAATCATTCTTTTACTTTTACCAGTGATGTCCTCGTAGACCTGATATTGAATGTTTTGTTTAAAAAAACGCTGTACGCTTCTGATTTCAACACCCTGTAGCTCAAAAACTGAGAGGTTCAGGACATATGTTGATATAAACTTCTCTCCTTAAAATCATCCAAGGATCATCGCCCTTTAGGATCAGCATTCAATTATGAAACACCCTGTATAATAATTTGTTATGGAGTATAAGAAATATTTGAACATGCTTGTTGCTCGAAAAAGTCAAGAAAGAAGCCAATAATCATCGGGAACATCTCATCATAGTGCTCAAAGCAGTGCGGTTGATATTGGCTCAGTAATGTAAGATGATCCATTTTTTGCTGTGATTGTGTAAAATGAGTACGTTATTTCCTGTACTAATCGACCTACCCCTATCCACCCAGGTTACGTCACACATTAGTTTAAGCATGACCACCTCGAACTGTGCATAAAACCAAACAAAGGGACATTTTATCAAAAAGACTTTTGTCCAGTAGGTACGCATATATCAAAGGGTGATCGTGTATTGCGGTTAAATTATCGTGATGACTTCGCAGATCAAGCGAAAGTTTGCAGTATGGAGATAATTAAAATTGTCTAGGTAAACTTTGCCGTTAAATAATATACTCTATTGATATCACCTTGAACATTTTTTCGATCCCTGATTTGATTCTTGAATATTATAATGTTGTCATGGAATACTGTTCCCATATTTGAAGTGCAGCACCCAAACATACCCTGAAACTGTTGGACTCGTCCAAAAAAGGGCAACTCGTCTCGTGGGTGATGCCTCGCTCACAAACTCACTCACTTCTCTGGAACACCGTAAAAAAGTTGGAAGTTGGCGATCTGGATCTATTTTATAGATAAGGACGATGCTCTTCTGAAATAACAACAATTGTTCCTCCCTTGGCAGTCCCCGCGAGATTAACAAGTCGAGTTGAGGCTTCGCACCCCTTCGTGGTCACTTTGGAGACCTGCAGAAAATCTCTCTCCAAAGACTCGTTCATCCAACGAGCAGCGAGGTTCTGGAACACATTGCCAAGGGAGATGTTCTCTGAGGCATATTACCTCCAGAGATTCAAGAAGAACACCAATTCCTACTTTATTTCCCTTGGTTCTCACGATGTTCTCTGAACATTACAGGATATCCCTTTTCGTGGGAACCAGAACATGAAAAAAATATTTTATTGATGAAACATATTGTGAAAAACAAATCAACATAATTATCTCCAATAGTTATGAGTCGTTTGTAGAGATCATTCTTTTTGATATTGGGATCTGAATTTTGCTCTGCAGCTGTTATTTCTTAAATTTCAAGAGGAAAAGAAGTATACCAAATCTTATTCCTATAGTATGGAATATAAAACAAAACTTTCCATGATTGGATGGACAAGTATTTTTCCAAAATGTTGTATATTATGTGCCAAAATCATTCGAACGAGTATATCAAGTTGAGGACAATGATATGCGAAAAGCACGTGACCTTTTGTTGAATTTTTTTCTCAAAAGTCTTATTGGCAACACCGTGATATTCATATTCGCTCAATGGGAAGCGTGTCTTCATAATTTGCATATAAATGTACCGGTTCCATCACACGTGGCATCTCGTCGCGATAAAATATTATTTATATACAAAGAAAACATCCAGATTTAATTCAATGAGTCTTTCTTGACAAAGAGGATTACTGGTAGAAGATCCTACTTACGCTCGCTGTGATCGTCTGATCTCTTTTTGTGCATATTCAATTGAATAAAATGTTAAAATGCAACTGAATGTTCCATAACCCTGACCACAATAATTGTAGTCAGTGTCTAACAAATTGGTAAGTTAAAAAAATTGGATTGACTGCACATCTTATTTTCTTATCAGTGAATATAGAATCATTATCATCTGCTCTGTTGACAAACTGGTCAACCCTCAACCAGAGCCAGCATTTTTCATAGCAAGAGCTTCAATACAGTGTATTGAACTAGCTCTGGCTGAAATCATTATTAATATAACACATAAGGACGAGTCAATATAAAAAATATAAGTTGTTTCAGATTTAAGCTAACAAGAACCTCGAATTCTTCAGCTAGGCTTCGGCCTGCCTGATTCATGATGGGCTGGCCACGCAGTGCAGATTTTTTCTGAGGACCTCGTATTCACCAAGAGTTCCTGTTGATCTTTGAAAGGCGTTTTTTGGGTTTTCTCTCCTCCTAGGTCTTGGCCCAGTAGATGAGTCTGAATTTCACGATCCCGCATGCCCATCTTCCGAAATATGTTGGATCTAGATTTTGCTCTGCAGATGATATATCTTGAATTTTATGAGGAAAAGAAGTATACCAAATCTTATTCCTAGTCGATTGGCAACACCGTGATATTCATATTCGCTCAATGGGAAGCGTGTCTTCGTGACACGTGGCATCTCATGTCCAGTACACAGCTTCGCGGATGATAGTACCCTCCATACCGCCTTTTCATCCAGGGTTCCAATACCAGCCAGGCAAATCAGAAACGAACGAGAAAGAAATGTTGACAACATAAATATGGACTTGGCAACAATTCTCGAATAAACTTTTTTGGGAAACTCACGTGAGATCAATTGCTAGAAGTGCATCCCAAAAACTTGGTTTTCTATTTCGGGCCAGGAGCTATTTCACTTCCAGTCAGCTGCTTATGATTTATAAGTCACAGATCCGACCTGTCCTGGAATACTGTTTCCATATTTGGAGTGCAGCACCCAAACATATATACCCTGAAACTGTTGGATTCTGTCCAAAAAAGGGCAATTCGTCTCGTGGGTGATGCCTCGCTCACAAACTCACTCACTTCTCTGGAAAAAATGGCGATCTGGCTCTATCTTAAAGATATTTCCATGGACGATGCTCTTCTGAAATATCAACAATTTTTCCTCCCTTGGCAGTCCCCGCAAGATTAACCCGTCGAGTTGAGGCTTCGCACTCCTTCGTGGTCACTTTGGAGATCTGCAGAACATCTCTTTCCAAAGATTCGTTCATCCAACGAACAGCGAGGCTTCGGAACACATTGCCAAGGGAGGTGTTCCCCGAGGCATATAACCATCGGAAATTCAAGAAGAACATCAATTTCTACTTTATTTTGAAGGATTTTTTCAAATGGAATGGAAGGACGAATAATAGGTACCTCATCGGAACATTCTTCAATACGCATGAAAACAAATCCAATACGAATGTGTATATTGTCACGAGTGGGTTCTAACCCCCACAATCGTAACTCGAACTTGAAGAATTCCGAGGAATTTCGGAAAATTATTGGGATTTTACAGTTATGCAACCATTTAACCATTGTGCAGCAGCCAAACGTCAGCTATCCGATAATTGAATGATTACACCCAAAGAGCTGTAACAAGGATTCTGATAAAGAACATTTTGCGGCTTCTCATCGTTCCCAATTAGCATTTCAATGTCTTTGCTCGAAATTAATTTCTGTCTGTGGAAGAAGCCTGTTCGCTCCCCAGTCTGTCACTATTGATTACCTTAATTAAATCCTTTTATGTGCTATTTCAATGATTTTGAATAACGTATCAGGAAAGGATAGGCATTAAAACCGAAATCGAATTTGTATTAGCGCATTCATTTTGTCGTTTTGAAATGTCGATTCAAACGGCGATAATCATGATTATATACGATTTATATCATAATGTTCCCAAGATTTAGCGTACTACAATTGAACTCATTTTCGCACTAGATTCGAGTATAAGGTACTAGAATATTAGTAGTCAGTAATGCCCGATTTTGAAATCAGGCCTTTAGAAACAATATTTGCAGTTTGGAAGGGTCCAGCTCTTGAAATGTCGGCAAGATATCTATAGGAAAAAATGGTTCGCTTTGTAGGTAAATGCTATAGAACGTTGAAATATGTAGAATACTTCTCCATCTCTATTTGAAAATACTTCAAAAATAAATCATTCCCAGCCAAACAAATAATGAACAGATCCATTCACACAATACAAAGTTAATTCAAAAGATCAAAGTCAACGTCAACAGTCATGTCCAAGTAATTTGTCATTCCTTCTTCGTCTTCACTTGACGCAATAATTTCCATTCTTCTTCTTATATTTTCATGAAATGTATTTTTCTTCTTCATCAATATATACTCATGAATAGAACTTCATAGACTCAAAGGCTAAAAATTGAAAATATAGTACACGAATTGCCCTCGGAATTGCCTCTTTTTTTGATTGGTAGTACTAGCGTACCAGAACTTGATGAATAGTACTAGACATAGTTCAATTATTAATAGTAATTTATTGATGCAACGAACACTACAGTGTATAGCATGTGTCATTGAAGAAGGTACAACCTAATTGAAATCTCAAAATTTCTCTAGTTGAAATACATTAATGAAAATCTGACACATGAGTCAAAACATACTAACAAACACTAAGGACAATACACAGCTAAAGCTGTGTCTATTTTTACAACTTATATTACATACGCATACAATTATCTAGTCATCATTTTACGAAACATAGATAGACATATTTAGAAATGAAATATAATGAAGAATTTAACATTTATGGTTTTGCCTCGGGTTTTGCACACAAATTGCAGAGGAATTTTTGCAGCAAACATGTTCAAACTTGCATAGGAAAACGCCTGACATGTTCAGTAAACTCAAAAACTGTTTTTTTTTTGAAGGTCTTAAATTCTGTTGGTAGTATATTATAAAGATACGATCCATAGAATTCTTCTGGGAAACAGAAAGCCGGTATTTTGGTAACCTTATGAAATTCGCTTATCTTGTATTGTAGCTATGTATTTGAGATTTTCTAGTCAACCTACTTGATTGTTCATGTATTCCTCTCAGAGAATGCTCGATATATATTGACGGAAGTGGCAGTATTCTGAATTTAACAAAGAGCAGCAGGAACATCCCTATTCAGTTCCAATTGTGTTCTAATTATTTCTTTATTTATATACTCATTTATATATATATTTATATATTTATTCATATATTTATTTATATACTCGTTTATATATTCAATTATATTTTCATTTATATATTTATTCATTCATTTCAGTTTGAGACGGCTATACTCTTTTGCATAGAATTTTTAGCACATGGCCAGGAGTGCTAATTGCCTCCTAATTTCCAAGCCTGAATGATCGTAGTCCGGGTATTCATTATATTCATAAAAATAAAGGTATGGTAGGTAATAAGCACTTTTTCTAATGTGTGAGCTTGATGTTGGAGACGTTCGATGGTCGAATTATTATGCATGTTGCCATTCACATGCCTTATATTCGGCAAATAATCCGTATATTATACTTGCCACAATGAAAATTTTATTAACCATGAGTCAAATTGTTTTCTTGTTGCATAGGATCATTCAGTGGAGAGCATTGCAAATTAAATTATTCCTCTGATGATGCAAACATGGTTTGTTACTCACGAACTCCTACGATTTGGGTACTGCTACACTGAAATGACGGCAATTCCGCGTTATTATTTGATTAAGGATCCGAACAAGATCGAGATAACAACAGGCCTAACAAGAATATGCCTCAATTCACCTAATTTATCGTTCCATAATCCCAAAAGAAACGCATATGTGGGCAGCCAAGACATGTCAAACTTATCTCGAACCACAGAAATTCGCTGCATGAAGATATCATCTCCTTGTCTCGTTTGATATTATCTTCGACCGAGTCTCGAATTGTCCAACACCAAAAGAAGAAACGACGAAGTAAGTAGCTCGTTACAATGGAGTGGACCTTTGCTCTTTATTATCTAGAGTTTATGCATTCCGCATCAAGTGGACGAGAGTTCACAAAATGCACTTGTGGGCAGTGACGTACTTGAGAAGAAATGAATAGGGGTTCAGTTCAATAGTAGCGTTTTTTTGTGATTCTCTGGTGTATGAATTATGTAGGAAGGAATAAAACGGCAAACAATGAAGAATGACATTGATGTGATGACAACCATAACGTACAATCAGAATGACATAATAATCATCAATAGAATACATCAAAGTTTAGATCATTGTCTGCTAAATATGGAGAAAAAATCTAGTGAGCTGGAACTACTGGTCTTCCCTATAGCTCAGTTGAGTGTAGGACCACTAGAGGATGTTACACGTATGGTGCGAAATGATCGTCACTTTTTTCTAGAAAATTTTCGAAATTTGTGGTTATGTAAGTTGTCACTGGTTGTCAGTGTAAAGAGCTGTCATGCCATCGTGATTTGTTTCGTATTCTTTTCTAGAATATCATTCTTTTTCAATTCTCATTGTACTAATATTCCTTTCGTTTATAGATATAGTTTTGTGTTGTACTCCTTGTTTTATAGTAGTTTATTCTGATTATCAGTGTGTAAGAAGTCTCAGTCAGTCTCCTCTTATTGTGCCTACCAGAAATTATGAAACCATCTCCATTCATGGATTTCCAAGTGATATTTCTTTGCGACATAAGTGGATTCATTCGATATTGAGTGTTCCAGGATCATTACATGTAAGAAAATCAGAGCCCTGATCAAATGCTAATAATCGATAGTTCTGATTCTACCTCTCATTTACTTTAGGTATTGGAAGTTACAAAATTGGGAACTATTGTAGTGTCTGTAACAACCATTTTGAGAAGGAATGATTTAAGGTGACAAAACACGGGAAAAGTTGCTTAGAAAAGGATCAATCCCCTTGAATTTTTATTATTATTCAACAGAAAACAACTACTTCCCTGGCTATATGCCACGACGAACATTGAATTACATCTATTGAACATACACGTGTATGTTCAAGTCGAACGTTATAATTAGTTCAAAATCATACGAAGAAAATAATCATGTAGTTATTGGCGAAGGATTTGACATCAATCTGTATCTTTTCCTATTTGATGGCAAGAGTTGGCAATCAATGAACGGAAATGGAATATATTATTTCTTCATATGCGAAAATGACCTATCTGGTTGATAGTGAGGGTTTCATTTCATCAGGCTTATAAAGGAACCAAGATACAAACATACGAGTCTGGTACCACGGACTCCTCGCCAAGCTTCCATCTTATGGCTTGCCTCACCAGCTATGTTCTCTGCTAGCTAGTTTTCTGTCAAACAGGTCTCTCCATGAAGTGATCGACGGAGTTTCTATAAAACTGCTGGTGTTCCGCAAGGATCAATTCTAGCAACAACACGATTTCTACTCCATATCAACGATTTGTTGGAAGCAACTTCATGTCCAGTACACAGCTTCGCGGATGATAGTACCCTCCATACCGCCTTCTCTTCCAGGGCTGCAATACCAGTCAGACAAATCAGAAACGAGCGAGGGAGAAATGTTGACAACATAAATATGGACTTGGCAACAATTCTCGAATGGGGATCCAATAACTTGGTAGATTTCAATGCAAACAAAACACAAGCTTGCCTTTTCTCTAGAAAAGCCGATCTCACTGTGCCAAACATAAGCTTGTCAGGGGTTATCATACCTTTGAAGACCACCATTGCGATGCTTGGTTTTACTATCAGCAATAAAATTTCTTGGGAAAATCACGTGAGATCAATTGCGGAAAGTGAATCCCAAAAACTTGGTTTCCTGTTTCGCGCCAGGAGCTATTTCACTTCCAGTCAGCTGCTTATGATCTATGAGGCACAGATCCGACCTGTCCTGGAATACTGTCCCCATATTCGAAGTGCAGCACCCAAACATACCCGAAACTGTTGGATTCTGCCCAAAAAAGGGCAATTCGTCTTGTGGGTGATGCCTCGCTCACAAACTCACTCACTTCTCTGCAACACCGTAGAAAAGTTGGCGATCTGGTTCTATTTTATAAATATTTTCATGTTGAGGACAGGATATTCCATTTCGTGGGAACCACAAGATAAAAAAAATTCTATTCCGGAAAATTCGTTTTCGTCAGTGGTGAAACAGAGTCTTGTATATCATAAGGCCTGTTCGTTCGTATTGCTGGACTTGAAGCGAGCATAAACGAACAGGCCTATATATTGCATATTGCATTTCATCGATTCTCGAAATTGGACACGCAGACAGGTTGGGTAAACGAAAATTGAAAACTGTTTCTGAAATATTCGAACAGAAAATTGGTATATAAATAACTCAGAGAGCGTGGTCTCGATGAGACGGACCTCCACCATATCGAATAATACGTATCTTGCCACAAAATTCGTATATTTATAACTTTCATTCACGTGTGCATGTAATAGTTCGTACTCAACTCATGTTTATGCAAATGCCTTATAATTGTGCGACTCCTGTGCAGACGGTTTATAATAATCAGTACACGCCAACGTTGGGCCATACGTCGTAGACCTATTATTATTCGTGAACATGAACGCGAATACGACGGTGGTTTGCCAGGTATAGTAGGACTAATTTGAACCTCTTTCCGATCTGGAATAACAATGTGCACACAGGCATTAGCGTCAACCGAGAAAAGTTCGCTGAAGTTCGTCATTAGCTGCTCAAAACATCATGCACATGGGAATTGGTTAGTCCCAAGGTTAATTCAATGTTAATTGGCAAGAACAAATGGCCTGCTCCATTTGGAGACCTTCGTTGGGGAACATAACATATAGTAATGCATTTTTTGATAAAATACAGAACTGGTACCATGAAAAATCGCCCGGGTACACCTACATGTAGGGATTTTTGGTCACCTCCAAAAAAATAAACACCGTGGAATACAATTATTTTGTTCAATTGATTCGATGTTATCTCTATATCTTGGGAAACACCGGAGTTTTCTTTTATGTTCTGGTTCCCACGAAAAGGGATATTCTGTAACGTTCAGAAAACATCGTGAGAACCAAGGAAAATGTGGTAGGAATTGGTGTTCTTCTTAAATTTCTGAAGGTTATATGCCTCGGGGAACATCTCCCTTGGCAATGTGTTCCAGAGCCTCGCTGTTCGTTGGATTAACGAGTCTTTGGAAAGAGATGTTCTGCAGGTCCCCAAAGTGACCGCGAAGGGGTGCGAAGCCTCAACTCGACGGATTAATATCGCGGGGACTGCCAAGGGTGGAACAATTGTTGATATTTCAGAAGAGCATCGTCCGTGAAAATATCTATAAAATAGAGCCAGATCGCCAACTTTTTTACGGTGTTTCAGTCCAGAGAAGTCGGTGAGTTTGTGAGCGAGACGAATTGCCTTATTTTGGACAGAATCTATCAGTTTCAGGGTATGTTTGGGTGCTGCACTCCAAATATGGAAACAGTATTCCAGGACAGGTCGGATCTGTGCCTTATAGATCATAAGCAGCTGACTGGGAGTGAAATAGCTCCTGGCTCGAAACAGTAAACCAAGTTTTTGAGATGCACTTTTAGCAATTGATCTTACGTGCTTCTCCCAAGAAAAGTTATTGCTGATAGTAATACCAAGCAACGAAATGGATGTCTTCAAAGGTATGGTTACTCCTGACAAGTTTATGTTGGGCACAGTGAGATCGGCTTTTGTAGAAAAAAGGCATGCTTGTGTTTTGTTTGCATTGAAATCTACCAAATTATTGGAGCCCCATTCGAGAATTGTTGCCAAGTCCATATTTATGTTGTCAACATTTCTCTCTCGTTCCTTTCTGATTTGCCTGGCTGGTATTGGAGCCCTGGAAGAGTAGGCGGTATGGAGGGTACTATCATCCGCGAAGCTGTGTACTGGACATGAAGTGGCTTCCAACAAATCGTTGATATGGAGTAGAAATAGTGTTGGTGATAGAATTGATCCTTGCGGAACATCAGCATTCATGATAAGAGAGTCAGATGAAACTCCGTCGACCACTACATGTTCGAGAAAAAACTAGCTAGCAGAGAACATAGCTGGGGAGGCAAGCCATAAGATGGAAGCTTGGCGAGAAGTCCGTGGTGCCAGACTCGATCGAATGCCTTGGAGATATCAAGTGCCACGGCTAAGGATTCCCCATATTTTTCAATAGTTTGCTGCCATATATGTGAGACGTGAGCGAGCAGGTCACCAGTTGATCTCTGATCACGGAAGTCATATTGCCTATCGTTGATAATACCTGAATGTTCCAGGTATTTCATGAGCTCGATGTCGATAGCTGTGTCCATGATCTTTGAAATGATAGAAAGCAGTGCGATCGGTCTGTGGTTGATGACTATGATATCAGAAGATATTCTGGTCTACCACCACATGGAGTAGTGATTTCTCTGAAAGAGAAATCGATAGAAAAAGGCACATTAGTGGTGGTCAGCCATATGCTACTATAGTTTGTGGAGAAATCCTTGGCGTCAAACATATTATATGGGTAACGTATAGGCAAGTAGATGATCAGTTGAACTTCGATATTACCAAGGAGGTGATTCATATAATAGTGCCGTGGGTCTGCTGAAATGCGTATAGATTTACTCAGTCCTATTATCCATCTTGAGAGTTTGTAAGAATATGTAAATCAGATCACTCCAAGATTCTTTCTCTATGATTCTGGAGCCTGATAATATATTAATTTTTAGCAGCACTGCTCGATTGAAATAGTGCTCCTGGTCTGAAGAAGCAGGAGTGGTTATAGATACTTTGGCAACCATAAAGTATAGTGAAAACCAAAAGATGTATCTATAATGACATTTTGGACTATTCACGAGACTATTATTCATGGGTGGATTAAGTATATAACTAACTGAGCACTATGCAGAGATAATTGAAACTTTTTGTTCATATTTTTTTGTTCATCAAATCTACTTCAGCTATAGAAAACTAACCCTTTCTTCGCATATAAAGATATGTGTGTCAAGTACCCAGCTGTGAAATAGTCCCGAGTTGAAACAGAAACGCAGGTGTTGGAGTGGTTTCAATACACAACAATAATTGAATTCCTATTATTCCATTTATACACCCAATTTCAACGTGAATTTAACTTCATTACGTTGAACGGAGCGATATAAAGAAGCCTAATATTCATTATCGTCGAATGTACACATACAATAGCTATATAAATCGCGTCGATAATATTCCACCGACAGAGGGCGTAATGTCTCCCTTACCGTGTAATTTGGGGGGCGGGAGATATACGTTTAGCGGGTGGAAGATCAATTTCCGTAGTTATTAGAGTCCATTAGTTTCTGCATTAGTACCAAAGTAATAAAACAAGTGGGGACGTAGTTTTTAAAAGGTATCAGATTAGTATAGATGTAGTTTTCATGAGGTATTATTTTATTTAGAGGTCAGATAATTTATACGACGCTATAAAGGCAGATTATATTTTATCATTGCTCATGTAAGATGGAAGTAGAGGCCATGGCACCATATCATGAGCATATTTTTATATTGAAACTATCATTGGGCACCAATGATGTGTATACGACGCTATAAAAGTTCAAAGAACTGGAAATTTTTCGTACAAACTACGTACTTAGCCCGTACCTAGTTTATTGGCAAAAATAAAGACAGTAGAGTGAGCTAGGTACATAGTTTATGGGAAAAAAATCAAGACAGTCGAGTGTGCTTTTTTACTTTCTTTTGTTTTTTGTTTCGTTTTCTATTGGCAAGTGATTATCTAGGGACTTGTAAATTTTTTAGTTTTTCCATCATATCTCCCGAACTATTGAATTCAGAGAAAAATGTTATATGGATTTTTTGTAGATTCTATCAAAAGGAATACTTTTGTTTCAATAACATTTCCAGATATTTTCAGTTGTTTTCGAGATATTTGGAATTATATGAGAATAAAATTTTCAACACTTTTGTTCCATCTTCCATTCAACGAAAGGAAAAAATATTTCATGGTCCAGTGGAAGTCGATTAGCTTCATCTATCGATAATCTATGTTTTTCAATATATCTTCATAGTACCCTATGGGTCGTTAAAATTTTTTTTTTCATATTTTTCACTTTATTTCCTGTACTATTGGGTTTACAGAAAAAATTATGGAAAATGATTTGTAGGGAATGTTCCAGTGGATAACATTGCACTCTTGATGATTTTCGATTTTTTCATTTGTTTTCGATATATATTGAATTAAAAGGATTTCAAATTTTGATGTTTTGATTTTCATTTGTTTTTCCATTTTCCGATGGATGCACGAAAAAATGGTGGAATAATAATTTGTTGCGTCATCAAAGAGGCATACGGTGCATTTCTCAAATTTGGATTTAGTCTATTTGTTCACGAGATATGTCGTTTTAAAGCGAACCGTGTTTTTCGGAAAATCTCCTTGAAAAACCCACTTGGAATTTTCCGACCCTGCTCAATTTCAATAGGCTTCGTCTCTTCCTGATAGAGGTTTTTTTCACAAAAAATGAAATCGATCGGACCACTTTTGCGATTTGTAGAGTGATTACAAGGAACTTCCGGTGAAAAATCGAAAAAACCCGGAAAAACCACCTTAGAGTTTTCCGATTTCCTTCATATTTTAATGACATAATATTGTTTTGAGTACAATAAGATGGCAAAATTTCAAGTCGATATGTCAAAGGGTTCCGGAGATATATCGATTTATGATTAACACAGAGTACAGACAGACAGACAGACAGACCACACACAAAAACCAAAGTTGCTCAAAATTCGATGGGGATCATTTTCTCCAAAGCAACTATACCTCTATCTCGCTTAGTTTCCGAGATAGCATTTTTGGCACGGCCGTAGTATACTCCACTATGTATAGCGTCGTAAAACAAGTTTCAGGCAGAGTTTGATATACACGGTTTACGGCTATTTTATGAGCATTGCTTTCGAACGAAACGTTAGTTATTGAAAGTAATGGGAATATTATTAATTGAAGTTCACATCGAAATAGTCAACCGTTACAATAATCTGCACTTGAAGTAATGGGACTAAATTGATGAACATCCGCTATTGCGAATCCTGGAAATTTAATTCTATGGAGGACTTAGAATAGCATGCATAAAACTGTGTGATGGATTAGATAGAATCATTCAGAAGTAATTGGTACTAATGAAACTGACGCATTAATGTCAATTTCAATCAATAGCATTGAGTCCCTGCATTGAATTTTTGCAAGAGATACTAAGTCCTCAAAGGTTGGAACTTCACTGATCTAGTGAGATTTCGGAATAAACAGTAGTACCAGGTGCAACAGAAAAACAACCCTTGGAAGAGTGGTCTGCTCCTATTCATAAATAACCTCAAAATCACACATCCAGATTCATTGAAGTAGTACCACACCCAAATGAGAGGTTACCTGTTTTCTAGAAATGGCCAAAATAGCATTTACAATATAGAAAGGATACTGAAGGTCCGTTGTATAAAATCTTCTCTGTCTTGACGAGGAATCAAAATAGATTTACGCTTGAAGTTGTTTCTGACAGAAGGTGACCTTGTTCATTTCATTTATGACATCTCAATCATACTCCGATGATAGCTATAGCATGCTCAGAATCAACAGCAGTGAGAGTTTTACAATCAAAATTGGCCTATCGTATTTTTGTGCTTTTTGTGGAATTCATGTACCTACCTGCCTCATAGAAATTTCATATCTATTTCAGTTTTCATAGGTCTCTTCATATTGTTAACATTCGGCATCTAATTCCTGTTGTTCGTCATCAAGATTTTTGCCCATCTGTCTGATCCATTAACCGTAATTAAATTCGTATACGAGGAGGATTTAGTATATGGTTTGATTCAGCTATTTCTGGATCGGATAACTATAGACATGAGGTAGGAAAGATCTATTTCCAATGTGATTAGTAATGCAGTTGGCGTTGGCAAATAGTCAGATGAAATGCACAAGCAATGTGTTGTTATGTTTGGTAGAGGGCAAGGAATACTACATCACGCTAGACTAGTCGGTGCTATACAATGATGAAACAATGTTGTCAAACTTTTCAGAAGGAACAGAGAGGATTCATTTTTTTATTGTGATGGAACGGGTTGAAACAATGGGGAAGTTTTCTTCAGAAGAATTTTTATAAAATAAGTCCGGAACTCTCCAGTTTCATGTCCACGCTGTACAGAATGGCGACCGATACAGTCCAAGTCGTTTTCATTTTCAAATTACAGCAATTTCTAATTTGCGGGGCGGCAAACTATGACGTACATTCTGAATCTAGTCGTCTAGTCTAGTAGTAGTGAATGAAGCCGACACCTATGGCTCCTTCCTCATGTTATGCCTGTTATTATTCAGAGTGGTGTAGACGGACTCGAAGTATAAGGCGCTGTTGCAAGATATAATCTGCAACTAGAAAATAGATCCGTTTTATAATGGAGCGAACTCATTAGCAGAAAAATAACTGACATGATATATGAATAACATATTGTCAGTGTAATATAACAATAGTGAAAAATCATAGATACTATCGCAAGATATCATAATTTTCCTTTATTAGTAATCAACTTCATTCAGCTAATGACAGATTAATGGAAATTATTCATAATACTTGACAAAGTAGGATTGAAGAACTTATTATATCCCATTGCTGTTATGATATAGTTATATTGCATTCAAAGAACAATTTCTGGAAATCTAGACATATTGATGATGTCGGCAACGTCGTACTGGCACAGAGAATCAAATTTTAACTCTGTGTGAATGTGGATTTTCAGAAAGTACGTCATAGAAATGGTGGAGGAGCCAAGTTCCTCTTTTATTTATTTTCTTCCGAAGTGAAATTTGATCTTACGAATGAAATACCTAACGTATATATTAATTCTTTAGAAACTTCACAGTGAGATGAAAACAAACATAAAGGAAACTTCCCCATTCAATAGGTAGAACCGAGGGTACAACCCATATTGAAGAAGTAGATAATCTTCACTTTGAGATACTATGGACTTCTACAACAGATTAGAGCCCATATTGTTCACACTAAAATGATCAATAGATCAACTCACTTCCTTCGTTTACTATAATTTGTGTTGAAATAGATCGAGAAACTAAAATAACATAATTTGTGATTAAATCTAGTTTCAGGTTTTTCCAGTGGTACCATCTTTTAATAATAATAATAATAATAATAATAATAATAATAATAATAATAATAATAATAATAATAATAATAATAATAATAATAATAATGGATGTTTTTATTGGACAGACATTGTATCAGCTGTTATATACAAGTGGGGTACGTAGTTTTTGAAAGGTATCAGATTAGTATAGATGTAGTTTTCATCAGGTATTAGATTAGTATATAGGAGTCAGATAATTTATACGACGCTATAAAAGCAGATGATATTTTATCATTGCTCATGTAAGATGGAAGTGGAGGCCATGGCACCATATCATGAGCATATTTTTATATTGAAACTATCATTGGGCACCAAAGATGTGTATACGACGCTATGAAAGTTCAGAGAACTGGAGATTCTTTCCATAAACTACATACTTAGCCCACTCGACTGTCTTGGTTTTTCCACACAAACTACGTACCTATCCCACTCGACTGCCAATAGGGACTCAAAAAACAAAAACAAAAAAAGTTAAAACAATGCCATATTTCTTCTTTGTGGGAAATCAAGACAGTCGAGTGAGCTAGGTACGTAGTTTATGGGCAAAAAATTAACAGTCGAGTGAGCTAGGTACCTAGTTTATTGGCGAAAAATAAAGACAGTCGAGTGAGCTAGGTAAGTAGTTAATGGGAAAAAAATCAAGACAGTCGAGTGTGCTTTTTTTACTTTCTTTTGTTTTTTGTTTCGTTTTCTATTGGCAAGTGATTATCTAGGAACTTGTAATTTTTTTAGTTTTTTCATCGTATCTCCCGAACTATTGAATTCAGAGAAAAATGTTATGAGGATTTTTTGTAGATTTTATCGAAAGGAATAATTTTGGTTCCATAACATTTTCAGATATTTTCAGTTGTTTTCGAGATATTTGGAATTATCTGAGAATAAAATTTTCAACACTCTTGTTCCATCTTCCAATCAACAAAATGAAAAAATTTTTCATTGTTCAGTTGATGTTGATGAGATTCATCTATCGATAATCTTTGTTTCTCAATATATCTTCATGGTACCCTATGGGTCGTTCAAATTTTTTTTTTTCATATTTTTCACTTTATTTCCTGTACTATTGGGTTTACAGAAAAAATTATGGAAAATAATTTGTAGGAAATGTCCCATTGGATAACTTTGCACTCTTGATAATTTTCAATTTTCCCATTTGTTTTCGATATATATTGAATTGAAAGGATTTCAAATTTTGATGTTTGGATTTTCATTTGTTTTTCCATTTTCCGATGGATGCACGAAAAAATGGTTGAATAATGATTTGTTGCGTCATCAAAGAGGCATACGGTGCATTTTTCAAATTTGGATTTAGTCTATTTGTTCAGGAGATATGTCGTTTTAAAGCGAACCATGTGTTTCGGAAAATCTCCTTGAAAAACCCACTTGGAATTTTCCGACCCTGCTCAATTTCAATAGGCTTCGTCTCTCCCTGATAGAGTTTTTCGTCACAAAAAATTAAATCGATCGGACCACTTTTGCGATTTGTAGAGTGGTTACAAGAAACTTCCGGTGAAAAATCGAAAAAAACCGGAAAAACCACCTTAGAGTTTTCCGATTTCCTTCATATTTCAATGACATAATATTGTTTTGAGTACAATAAGATGGCAAAATTTCAAGTCGATATGTCAACGGGTTCCGGAGATATATCGATTTATGATTAACACAGAGTACAGACAGACAGACAGACAGACCACACACAAAAACCAAAGTTGCTCAAAATTCGATGGGGATCATTTTCTCCAAAGTAACTATACCTCTATCTCGCTTAGTTTCCGAGATAGCATTTTTGGCAAGGCCGTAGTATACTCCACTATGTATAGCGTCGTATAACAAGTTGAACACTTAACAAATGCCTGTCAAATGGCAGGGTTCAAATTGCACGTGAAGACAGGAATTTGCTCTTCCTCTCAACCAGTAAAAACTCATTCATATGCATTCAAGTCAATATGAATGAGTTCAAATATATATTTATAAATAACTAACTCCTAGAATTTAACAATAACTGAATTATGTTCATAACAGAAGGAAGAAATATGAAAGAGCAGAAAAGAAGAGAGAAGATATATACATATTTATGAACTATAGTCCTATATTAGAGATATTGTAATAGATCAGTTGTGAACAGATATTGACAGAGAACTATATCGAGAAAACGAAATTCTCCCTGATATCAAACCATTTTTCAGCCTCTGTTTACGGGCAAAAACAGATACACTTTTCAACTGCTCTGGAAAACAGTTGTATAGCCTAGTCAAATGAAAACTGAAACTGATATAGATATTTTGAATAGCGTAATGAATAATTAATCGGAATTAATCTGATGAATTTGACAAATCTGCTGTTCTGGACGTAGTTGGACGAGACACAAGACATTTTCAGTAAAACCCTCGGTAAACCAAATTATTTCAATGCCATACTTCAAAGTTCTGCAGCAAACCTAAGGGGAAACTATACTTAGAACTTGGCCAACAATGAAAAATGGAAATCTAAGTATAGAGCACTTCTGAATATATTTCAACATGTTGCATACATTCAACGAGATAACAAGGCATATTGTTTGACAACATTTCAGTCGTCAAATATATACACCATTACAAAATAATTCCAAGAAATGTTGTGATACAATAACTGAAAGGGCATTATAAAATAGAATATCACTACAAAGGCCAGGAGTTTTTGAGATTTTATCCAACGATCGTACCATGCAAATCTATTGAAAACGCCATGAATTCCATTGATTTTCATCAATCAAGTTGAACGTCAGTAGCAATGAATTTTATAGTTACTCCCAAAGGTACATATACATCCAATAATAGGAATATTGTTTCATGTGGAGGCAGAATATCAGAACAAGATAACTGAAACCGAAACCATACAGAATAAACAGAAACAAGTTTGGAGGACTGTGCATAAATTGTCAGGAAAAAGAATAGAAAATAATCATCCGCGGGAGTTGATTATTGATAATAAATTAGTGAACGATAATTGTCTTATAGCCAACAAATTTGCTGATTATTATTCAACAATAGTTTCAAGCTGTATTCAACAACACTTTCATGATAACGTTTCAGTTGGCACAACTGATATGAACAAGTTGCCGAGTACCTTTTATTTTATCTTGTTACCCCAATTGAAGTTTCCAGTGTCATCAATGAGCTCAACAATGAAAATTCTTCAGGATTGCCTTACCACAAAAATCATAAAATCCATTTCGAACTTTATCTGTGAACCACTCGCATTTATTATCAATTTATCCGTAGAGACAGAAACGTTTCCAGATATGCTGAAAGTAGGAAAAGTTATTCCAGTGTATAAGAAGAGTGATCCGCTCATCATTGATAATTATTACTGACCAATTACAATTCCTGGTGTTTCTAGCAAAATCATGGAAAAATGCATTTGTAATGAACTTCATCCATTCTTAGAGAAGTATAATGTTATCAGCAAGTGTCAAAACGGTTTCTACTCAGGTATAGATCGACAGAAAGCGCTGCTTCAGTATTCCTGGAGAATATCTATAGCGGTATTGATGAAGGAAAGTATGTTCCTGCCTTGTTTTTCAATTCAACCAAAGCTTTCGACTTCGTTGACTTCGATATACTTGCTGATAAACTGTATAGCATAGGTATTCGTGGAAAATTCCTTGCTTGGATTATATCCTACATGAAATATAGGACAATATTTATTAAGTGGCAAGATTCTTACTCAGAACTATTTGATATAGATATCGGTGTACCACAAGGATCAGTGTTAGGGCCTTCATTATTTTCACTATATATTAATGATCTCCCACAATATATCGGAGTTACATCAATCACATTATTCGTTGATGATACCTCAACGTCGGCAGAAGCCGACAGCCTTGTGCAACTCCGGTCCAAACTAAACATCATAGGTTAAAGATTTACTGCATGGTGTCAGAGTAATAGACTGATAGTTAATGCCGAGAAAACTGTGCTAATTCAGTTTTTTAGTAGGAAACCTACGGGTTCACACATTTCTGTGAATATAAATAATATTACTGTACACCCTTCGGAAACCTCAAAGTTTTTAGGTGTATATATAGACACCGAAGATGGAAACATCATATCAACTATGTATGTAGAAAAATCAATAGAATAGTTTTTATGCTCTACTGCAGCTCAAAAAAGTTCTGAATGTGAATATTCTTGTCGATGTTTATTATGCAATGGTGAACTCAGTACTTTATTGCACTATTCTCCTGTGGAGTAATGGTACTACGATTGATCGGGCTTTCATTGGTCAGAAACGCATAATTCGACTCATATATGGTCTGGAATATACCGAATCATGTAGATCTACTTCCAAAAAACATAAAATTTTAACACTACCCTCTTTGTACATTCACCATTCTGTCATTCACGTGCAAAAACACGAATCCAAGTTCGAAACAAATAGAAATATCATACTTATCCTACAAGGAACAATAATTTCCTGAGGTTGAGACAACACCGCACAGATTTTTCAAAAGTCAGACTTCACAATAGGTCCAAGGTTCTTCAATTCCCTGCCCTCAGATATAAAGGAAATATCAACTTTCGCAAAATTGAAAAAAAAATGAAGGAATATCTGCTGGAAAGAACTTCTATTCTTTCTGTGAAGGAATTTCTGGAGACAAAAATATGAAGTGAGGTGATTGTATTCTTAAAGTGAATGTATTTTAAATGTTTACCTCCAATCATTGTTTTTGAATATTCTAAATGTTAGACCCATTTTATCTTCATATCAATGTTTTAACTTTTATGTGTTTGTATATTCTCTTTATAATAATTTTATACAACTTCTTTTAGACGATTCCGATATTATTTTTTGTATGATCAATGAAAGGAAAAAATAATTATTATTATTATTATAAGTATAATGAGTATAACTCACATTAAGGATTGAAAGTATGAATCTCACCTGAATCTTTGTCGTGCGTATGCGCTGGTGGCATGGGCCGTTGGGTCCCTCTTCGAATCTCTGCTTCTTTGTTGAAAGAGCTGTCGTTTTGCTGATGATCCCTATGTAAAGTTGAGTTCAGAGTCACTCGCGTCTTATTCACACCAACCCCACTATCGCGAACTCTCGACCATGCAACCTCATCTCTTCTATCAGTCCCGGAAGCCTTAGAAATATCCGTTATATCTCTCGCAGAGATTGCTTGATTGTCTACAGCTGGATCGAATCCTCGCTTCGATCGGATTGTTGTATTGCAAAGCCTACGAATTATCCTAGTATTACGGCAAGGAATAAATAACCTACTTAAAGCTAGATTGGAACTTGGATTCTTGGAATTATCTGACGGACTTGGAGGTACTTTTGCATCGGCAGCACCTCCCACTACTGCCAAAATGGCTAGGAAGGTGGCCAGCTGTGCTGAACAGCTCCAGCGGTGTCTAGGGTAGTTAGGGGCCGTGGTCCAGGGGTTGACCAACAACCCTTCATACAAAAATAGCACGGTGACAGATTCTTGACGCTCGTGCAATTGTATGACGACCAACTTCAAGCTTTGCCAGTGGGATCCTTCAGAGTGGTTGATTTTCACTGGATGATATGGCGATGTTGACGAAGATATAGTGGTGTGGTCGGGGGAGAGGGAGTGAACTTTGTAGGTTATGTCTTTACCGAACACAAGGCGTATGCTTCGGGTCCCAGGGCGATTCGAGACGTCTGTGATATGAGTTGGCATGAACATTGCATAGACAGCGTGGGGTCGTGCTGTGAACCATTGTGAGGATATTCGGTCGGTGTGGAGGAAGTGTCTTCACGAGGAAGCGGTGTGGCATCGATGGTACCTGGAAAAAAGCATATACACAAAGTGATTCAGGTGTTGAATTGAATATCAATAATCAATTAATTAATTAATGAAAAGTTTGATACAGCCTTCAGAGCCTCCAAGTGCAAAAGTGTATAGGTATAGGTGGCATAAACTTGTCCTTCTCGCGATGAATTATTGCAAAAAACATGGATTATCACGATTCTCAAACCCAAAGCAATCTTCAAATTCCATGTTGTTTGAGGGATCTACGATTTTCAAATTGTAACATATTTTGACATACACTTCACGTTACGTACCCTACTAGAAAGTGAAGGTCCGTGATCGTTTGGGTATGGTGGGATTCGGTAAAATTTGGCCACCCAAGGATTTGGGCGTTGTGGGAATCCATGCTTTTCGTATAGTCCCGTGAAATTTTCACTTATATTTTATAAATCAGGGATCAGTTATTCCGATTGCAGAAAAAATAGCATGTTTCATCCGGATCAAAAGTGATTCTGTTTGACGTTGAAGTATCACATTCGTCCTAATGAAACAATGTACCATTCTTATGGTATTAGCGGTATTGATAGTGGTTTATTTCAGTGGGAGAAAGCATGCGGAGTTGACAATCTCCGCGGCCCGACTTTGTAGTACGTTTTCATGGAAGGCTCGACTCGGCCGGCACGCGGGCCACCTGGCTCACGGCCAGCCCCGATTTTAGAACGCAACCGGCAGACTGTGCCGTGTTTCCCCCCAATTGTCCTCCCGACCCCCCGAGATCGTCCCCGTCTGCTTTTCCAAAACAATCCGATCGCACAGAACATAGATCCATCCGGAGCTGAATTCTCGTTTCTGCGATTTCTGCTGGCAAGGAAGGATCTCCACAGTTCGAAGATCAAGTCCCTATGGGTTTTGATTTTACGAACTTTGATATTGGAGATGTTATTCCCTCCCTATCAGCGGAGTGAGCTGTATGACTTTCCTTTACGGAACCGGTAGTTTTGCCAGGTATTATAAACCCTTACGCGCCTGATTTGAAATTGAAATGCGCCACTTGCGCCACCTTTTATTGAGAGATGAAGAAACTGATAAGAATTTTCCTGAGAAGTATATTTTTCGTAAAATTACTTGAGTGAGAGATTGAAACAAAAAATAAAAAACTTGACGCCTCGCAGGAGTTGAACCCACGCCAACGCTGTGGAAGTAAGATACACAGTATACTGAGCTATTGCCATACTTGAAAGCAGCAAAAACAGTATGATACTAGTTTCATGACTGGCGAGACTGGCGACAGAGTCTCCAGATGAGCGAGAACTTCAGAAGGAATAAAGTCTCTTGCCAGTCATTCGATTAGTAGCATGCTGCAGTGTTGTGGTAAATCTTGAGGTTATCAGAAGGTTATAAGGTATTATGAGGAAGCGTGGGAGAATCTTGCTAAATTTCCGAAGTTTCAAACCAAATGTACAGGCATCATCACACATTCATTCGAATTCACATTTTAATTTTCACAATTTTTTGTTTGAATTGGAACGGTGCGTCATATTTTCGTCTTTCAATGGTGAATTCATGAACAACACGAAGTGCTAACTCAAGAAAATCCTGTGATAATAGTTTCTTTACTCACTTTTGGTACATAAAATAAATGTTCGGATTTCAAGTAATCCTCACAAATTGCAGCAGTCAGTCCATGATGAAAGCACAATACACTAACTCAACTAATAATATAATATGATAATATAATATCAACCTGCTTGATAAACTACTAATGCTCTCAATTTATAATATTTCTATTCAAAATCATGACACTGACATATATGCCAAGATCAAGATGTTGCCGCATGGATTATTTCTTGCTCCCTGTGTCTTCTGTGGTCCTGTCTCTAGATGCTTCTTATTAGTCATTATTGAATTCAAGCATCGTCAACGAGACTCTTCAGGTTGCGAAAGAAGAAAAACACATCCTTGAAAGTCTAGTTCAACCTCCTATAAGATTCCAATCACAATTTGAAATTTTTCAAGGAATTGTTCATCGCTCAAGCCATCTATCATCGAATATGAGAACACCACGTTCCGATCTCGCATTCAATTGTTCATATCGAGAGCTAGTCTGACGTAACAATTGAAGAGTGGGTACACCAGAGGAATTGTAACCATCTCACTCATTGCTATTTTGAACTATGTAGGCTTCTCTATCTAATACTATTGTGGAACTTCTGGATTGTTATTTGAAATCCGTCTCAAACAGTTTTCACAAATAGTGTCATGTCCATAAGCGTTTCTATTCTATAACTACAAAAGGACTTCCTCAAGGATCTTTACTTTTGGACCTCATTCGGTGAGGGTTGTGAATTCTGCAATCTATTTTTACGTAGATGACACTCAACTATACTTGTCCTTCAAAGTGGAAAAAGTAAATGAAGCATGTGAATTAACAAATGAACATTATCCTAACTTCTTGTTCTCTGGAATGAATTCTGTCTTTCAGATTAATCCACAGTAATCCAAGGCTCTACTAGTTGATAGTGCTAGAGCTCAAAATTTTGTATGTGCATGAATATGTCAATATCGGTGGTAATTATACCAACAGATTTCAGTGACTAATAGTGCAACAAATTTGGGTGTTATATTCTATAACTCACTCAGATTTTTGTTACATGGGTACGAAATTATACGAACTGATTTCTCAAATCTGAAAAAAAAAAATAATCGTGCCACACCGTGTACTGTCCCATCTTATAACAATCTATGTTATAACCATCTTTTATTCACTGCCCTTTGAAATGTTAATTTCGTACGAGAATATGAGAATTGAACGAACTATATTTTCACAAGTACATGAGACAAAGAGTTTTTCTCCTCAAAATAGCGTTAATGTACCAAGGAATTATCAGTAGGTAAAATATGTACCTACACTTGAACACAGTGGAACAATTTTGAAGGTTTGATTGTTTGAAAAGTAATGGTGGTAGTTAACTAATGATAGCAGACTGAAATCTTCAAAATCATGTATCATCCAATCCTTGGAGGAAATCCAACATAATCTCAATAATATGAGTCAGCATCGACTCTTCGACAATTTCCTGGTACTGGTTTTTCTCAGAATCACCTTAACGACTTACGGCAGAAAAAAGTTGACCGGTTCGTAAAATATTTACTCAATCAGTCGAGATGTGGCATCTCGTGAAGTTTATTATTCCGTCTGTGTTTAGTCTATCCCTAACTACACCACGATTGCATTCGCAATTTCTGAAAATATTTGCGTAGGATCCTGTGGAGAGGAAAATCCGATTCAAGCGGAGTTCCATTCAATATCATCAGAATGAGATCACAGGAATTCGGGAAAATTGTATCGCGTTCTTCTATGGTTATCCAGGAGTTAGTTGCTAATGATCAATAATTACCGTTTTCATGCCGGATATCCGATCGAAAAACATGTCCTCAAATAAAGAATCCGCCAATCAAAGGAAAGAAAACGATGGAGATATTGACAGGTGCGGAAATAAAACTTCCCAGTGCAATAATTATAACTGGATTTTATACTTTGGAAATTTTCATCAGCATATTCAGGAAGTAAGCACAATTATGGGAATTTCAACAATGACACATTCGATGAAGTTATTCTTTGATCAGGTACAATGTTCGATGTAGAGAACTGAGACTGTTGAGGCAATAGTAATGATAGAAGTTGTAGTATTAGTGGTACTAGTAGTAGTATTGTGGGGAGGCTACTGCCAGGCAAGTAGGACCTCATGGCCCTCTTTGCTAACCCCTGATCTCCACATATCTACGCATTCATCTCCTAGTTGCCCTTTCTGAACTTTCCTGACCTTCTGATGAAGGCCAGGGTGTCCGTCTACTCTGAAGCGATTCAGTTATCTTGGCCAAAATTACGAATCTCATCATTCCATAATTCACGGCAAGTAGGGGCTACATATATTTTATACAACTATATTCGTTATGTGTCTGCACAACCTATATGTATCATATTTGTAGGCTTGGACCGGCTACTATACTATTAGATTCTTTCAATATTCTCCTGGTAGGTACTTTGTCTACCTATTCCTTCAGAGTAAATGAATTTTGGATTTATGCAATGCCCAGTACAGTTGAAGCATTAGATCCATCATCAATTTGCATTCCTTTATGTGAGTGTGGAGTTATAGATAAATCTATTACACTCTTGAATATCGAACTTTTCTCATTGAATATAATATGTTCAATGAGAATAACAGAAACCTGTATGAGAAATTTTTCTGAAGAAATATAAACTTTCAATATCTTTATAACTATACTTGATTGATTCTAGTCGAGACTCTTGCACATACGATAATTATCATCGTGGACAATTTAATGATTCTATTTTGATATGCAGCAGACTATAATTATTTCCATTTCTATAGTCACGTATTTGCTATTTCTGAAAAGAATGCATGTTTCCTCGTTTTCACCTGAGCGTATACCTAAATTACAGAATTCCAGGAATTCCCTAGGTATGTGAAATTTTTACCCGTTGTATGAATGCATGCAAATCCATTGTTCTTGTTCCAGGTTGCGCAGTAAACTCGGCAGTAAACAATATCAGATATGGAATCGAGAAAATAACAGTGTCCTCTACGATAAAATATATTTAATCTTGAAAAATTTATTTCAAGTGGATATTTTCCGAGTATTTTCTGGATGACTCCAGCATCATCTTCTGGTTAAAATTTTGAAAATTCATTCATAAATGTAATTCACTTTCAGTTATGTACAAGCACTCAGAAGCGTGTCTATGATCTTTCTATACATCATACATTCATTCTCATTCGATTCAGAAAGCCCCATCCTCTACTTGTCCATATCATCCTGATTTGCGAATGTTCTGAACTGTTCCAAACGAACATTCGCAGCTAGGTTTGGTAGCTTACTTCGTTTAAAACTTTGTCTCCATCTTTATAAAACAGTTACTATATTCCTCTTTCCCCGAGTCTTCCCCTTTTCCATGTTCTGGCTGAGATTGGGGAAGTCAATTATCGTATTTGGATATGGAAAAAAAAAATTATGAAACCTTACGAACTCTGATAGCAACCTCATACAAGATTACCTATATTGTAATTTGAATAATATGGAGTCATCTATTTATATCAAGTAATTTTATGATGATGCGACGGTATCTATAGATGATTTCTAGAGCTTCATATCATGAAACTGGACTGGATAATAACAACTACTTCATATATAATATATGGCTATAATTCATTTTACTTGGTTCTTTGGGATTTTCTCTCCTCGTTTCTATAAAATAAAAGTATTCGTATTATTTCAATATATTTGTAGAGGGACAAATCAGATGATTTGCCCCAAAATGTCACTGCGTTTAACAAATTTTTCTATCAGGGAGTCTAAAAGAAAAATCCAGTAGCTTGTCAGTGACAATTTGTTTGAAAAAATTTTTGAAGGAAAGAAATATAGATATATTGAGAACGGGAGCAGAATCGGTCCCGAAACGTCCAAAGATAAGTACAAAATTCGATATTTTTTCAATATATCTATATTTCTTTCCTTCAAAAATTTTTTCAAACAAATTGTCACTGACAAGCTACTGGATTTTTCTTTTAGACTCCCTGATAGAAAAATTTGTTAAACGCAGTGACATTTTGGGGCAAATCATCTGATTTGTCCCTCTACAAATATATTGAAATAATACGAATACTTTTATTTTATAGAAACGAGGAGAGAAAATCCCAAAGAACCAAGTAAAATGAATGTACCACCTCCTCGATTAACCTACAGACAGTATATGGCTATAACTTTTCTAGGAATCACGAAGCCTTCGGCAGATTCAACTGATGTATTACTAGTCTGCAGTCACATCATTCCCAGAACATCCTAATGACATATGGTATGTTTCTTCAATAGATCTAACCAACATAATAATATGGTAATGGTACTCTTAGGCTACTATAAATCAGATATTCTGATATATCCATTGCGTGTTATTCTTCACTTACTAGGGCGGATGTGGAATTTTACAGAAGCTGAATTTCGAATATTCAATGAGATGAATTAGGAAGGAGGAAGAGGTAATAATAATCGACTTCATAATAATTTAATAGTAGGGCATTTATATTGAACATACCTACATTTATACAACATTATGCATAATCAGTTTCAAAAATAATTCATCAAGAGCAATTTGTTCTCAATTTGATCAGCTTTCATAGGTATCGAGATATCATATAATTTCTTCATTCTCGGATAGAATAATGATTGGAGTTGATAACATTCATTTCTTCATTCAAGGGCCAGTAGAAGTATTTTAATTGATATTATGAGATCAGTCCTCAGATCTCGAATCAGATATACGACAATATTCCATGAATATATATGAAGAGACATTTCTATTAATATGTCTGAAAGATGTCATTACGAGTGTCATTATCATCATTCATCCCTTGCTGATGATCCTTCAAATCAATTTTGTTTTCCTACCCATCTATATACGAATATTCATCAACCTAGAATAACTATTTATATATCAAGGGAGCAAATACATCCATTGCCTCTCGCGTGTGAAGTTTGACATCAAACACACATGGAAGAAAATGAGAAATGTCCTATATGTAGGGTCTAGACGTGAAAACACAGTGTAGGTGCCCATTGAGAATCCTGTGACTGAACTGCTGAGAGTGAAACTGAACGTGGTGGAATTGAATTACTGTGTTATTGATCCAGTTGTCATGTTTAAGACGAAAGAAGATAATCAGATCAGTCCGTTCACTTCGTCGAAGAGGTTGAGGCTATGATGATTGACTCAATTTACTTTTCTTAAATTACATCTTCTCATTCGGGAATGTATAATGGAAAGTAGTAAAGAATGTAAATAATTCCATTTTGTCTTTCTTATATAACTCATAATCTCTGTAGACAGACAGAAGTGGAAGTACCAGACAACTGAATAATGTGATCGAAGAAAATCTACTTTCTTCTATTCTTCAATTCATCAACAATCGTCAAGAAGGAAATGTTCAGTTCAGTAAATAATTTCAGTTGGTTCAGAACGAAAGAATATCACTCAGATGAGCAAAATAGGTTATCAGTTGTCTATTGTCAGTTTTCAGCACCTGTTGCTGAATTGTTATCAGTGATTTTATAGCATTTTCACTTTTCTTTTATTTTCATCTTTCACAGAGTCTTTCACTGTCTAATTTTAATGGAATATAACATTTTGTAGAGTAGATATCTCAGAAGAATAGGAACGTCTTTCTCGTAGTAAACGATGCCCGACTATTTGCCATAGTTCAAGCATTTTGGCAGCGAGCAGGCAAATAGTTCTCGAGTTAAAAATATCTGATTCGTCGTACGTATACACACACAGCCACAACTGGTGCAGGTAGCATACTTGAGAGCTGTAATGTAACTTCGATCAAAGCCAATGTACTACATTTCGATATTCAAGGCTGAATCGAAAGCTAAACGTTAGAATTTGAACGCTGAAATGAAGAAGGCAACAAGTAACCTCAATGAATCTACTAACGAACTTGAGGTTGAAGTCTTGGTGGAGGAAAGAGCTGGAAAAAATATTAAAAATCCATAGAGCAAACTATCAAAACCAACGTTTTTTTATCGGGAGAGCACGAAAGGTAATTTCATCAAAGACTACAGAGGTAACTAGAATTTAGTCATCTTTGGTAATTCCTCGACGAACATCGTGCATATCTAGGGAATTTTTTTTGTGAAGAACATTCCCCTTGGATGTTTCTGTAAAATTGAGAAAGATGGCCGACTTTCCTATGATGTCAAGGAATTGAAGAGCATCATGGTAAAAGTAGAGACTTCTAAGACTCTGTGAAACATACTCATACATTTTGGACACATTATTGTGCCATTATCATTTGATATTTGGAAATAATATCTTTAACCATTTTCATTCACATGAACTAGTTGTAGTTTTCTTCCTTGTCCACTTTCTATGTCCACTTCTTCCATTTCAGGCAATTGGTTTTCTGTTTGCTGTTGTTCTTGCTGTTGTGACGGCTACAAAACCTTCATCTCCATCATTGGATTACACGTATCACCTATCGCTCTCGAATATCTCCACCTGTGCTTCACTATAATATATTATTATAATCTCCAGTTCCATATCATCCCAGAAACCATCATGGTCATTTGTGATAGACCCAGAATGATTTTCTTTAACATCACTTTGATTGATTGATCCCATTATGTTCTAATTGTTCTCCATTATTTCACTATTATTTGGAACTAACTGATGCAATTCTGATTCTTTATTGTCAATTCCATGTCTTTCTGGAGACCTTCAAATTCACCATTCTGATTCATTATTGTCAATTCCATTCATCTTTCAAATTCATTTATTTATGAAAAATCACAAAGAGGAGAATCTCAATTATCATCATGTAGGTACTCACTTTCTGTATAAGTATAGTCCTTTTCGTGGCATGTGATGATTTCGGAATATTTACTGATGGTGCTGGAGTTTTTTCACGATGGTGGTTGAACACCAAACTTCCTGGGTTTCGTTTAAACTATTTTGTGAACTTGCTGCATGTTTCGAGAAAATGAAAGCAATTATCAGCAAAAAATAATCAAAATTCACTCGGAACAAGTTAGCCAAGAGAGGCCGCATACTTCGTGATTCTCGCGATTAATTAAACAAATCATTTGACAAGTCGACTAGACTTAGCAGTTATGTATAGTTTGAGGTTTATTCTGAAATATATTCAAGCAAAATTTTCAAATTCCAATGACTATACTTCCAATAGGTATCTACACAGTGAACATATCCCTCGACATATTCAGTATACTTACTGTATTGACATTGAATGAAACATGCAATAATTCCTCAGCGAAGAGAAATTACCGATGCAACATGCTTTTAATGAATTTGATATTATCGATTATCTTAGGAGAAAACAATTGCTTCTCTGATATTATCAGTAAATCAATCGGTAATTATAGTCATACGGATTTTGCAGTCAAGCTGTTTGTAAGGAAAAAATTGTTGGGAATCGGAAGAAATAATATATTTTATTATACTATGTATCCTCAATTTTATAATATGAATACGAATTGGACAATGACTGTGAATGTTTTGTCCAATTCATCAATTGAATACTGTATGATAATCCAAGTTCTCCCATACAACTCATTCAAATTGAATGCACGTAGTGAGACCTTCTTCACGTGGTGATACCGGGTGATACCTATTGATTCTCCAAGAGATAAACATATTTTGAATCATTTAGATAAACCATAATCTCGGCCAAATTATGAAAATTTTTAAATTAATATTTATTGATAAGTAGATCCATTTTGAAAACCCTGTTTGATGGAAGAGGTAAAGTATTGATTTCACTAAATCTTTGGAATTCTCTCTTTTAAATGAAAATATTAGTACCTATAGTATTTCAATATACTTGTAGTAAGGACCGAGGTAAGAACCAATCACTATAAGAAAACTGAAAAATGAATCCAATCAAAGAATAAGAATGATATCGGAATAATGTTGATCAATTGATTTTGAATTCATGCATTCATGGGTGCTTCTTGTTACGTCTTTGACTACTCTATTTTTGTCCCCTTCCATCAGATATAACAATGATGATGCATATTCAAATACCTAGTTGACTGAATTTGTTGCGAAAAGTAAATTGCATTATCATATACGAGTCCTGTCTCAATAAAGTTGGCCCAAGTATCAAAACTACGTTTCTTCGAAATTTGTCTTATTAGCGAAGAAGTATTGACAACTAAAATGTATTTCTGATAAAATACGATATTTTTATTCAATATCAGCCTAATATACTGAATTATTTCATAACACAGAAACATTATCCCACAAATTCAAAAATTAACTAAACTAAATGTAGCAGCAAATCACCACTGCGTTATATCGCCTTTTAGACTGATTATACTGCTTCGATATGTCTTGTCATAGTGTCAACTAATGTCTAATGTCATATGGTGTAAAACTGTTTTAAATTTCTTGAAGATGTGTTTGCAATTCTGGAACGGTTCTTGCGGGATTCGATCGGAGCTATGTTTTTTTCATGATATGCCACAAGGTTTCAAGAGGTGATAGATCTGGACTACTCGACGTCCATTTAAAAACTGGAATATTGGTTTCCAAGAACTGCAATCTTTCACTTTTATAGCCATATTGCAAGCGGTATACCATCTTGTTGGAAAATACATTCAAAATTATATGAACGCATTTGTTTTTTTTTGGGGTGTTGGTCCAACTTCAGTAAGTCAGGGCTCGTATAAACCTATCTAACATCAACATCTCTGAAGGATATAGGTACTCAACCAAGTTAAAGTGAAGTTTCGGCTTCCTCATTCAGATCAGGATTATTAAAATTTTAAAGATCACCTATCAACCATATCAACTCAGTGATTGAAGGAGTATTATTATTGTCAATTTATCTTCATCGAATCGAAATCGGTTGATAAGGTTTTTTTGAGTAAACTCGAACCGAATCATCTATCTGTGAAAAAATTGTCATCTCGCGATGATCTCAAAACGAAATAGGTTTAAAAATAAACAGTCCACGTCACACGATAGCCGTGTTCCAGATAATACATCGTACAAAAAATACGAAACATTCTCCGAACCGGTAGGACTGTAGGAGGTAGTAGGCATCCAAAATAATTTCCGGGAGTCACATAACACTACAAATTTCATTCGAGTGTCTCGGGAGAGCGGGACTGTATAAAAACGTGCAGAATCTGAGGTTAGGATTCGTAAGGCCTCGCCAAGGTCAGCCTTCGGAGAGTGGTAGGAGAAAGATGCAGTGGTGTGAGTGTAAGCGAAAAGCACGTCAACATACTTCAATCGTGCCGTGTCCATTTCCCATCCGCCGTGGTCATTGAACCAATCACAACAATCGTCCAGTGCACTCATAAACATTTGAAAAGCGCGCTGTCGCCGTCTGCAAGCCAAAGTCTATGTCCCTGGCAAGATCCAATAATAACACTGAGGTGGGCTCATGGAATGGAGGAAGCTAGGGGGTTTATTGAGCGATTTCGCGTGGATTATCGAGGGGATGAACGACCGATGATCGCATAGTTCGGTTTAGGAATATTTGTGCATTAGGCGCTCTGTTGCGAACCCGATTCTACGGTTTGTCGTCACACACTGAGTCTGATGATCGGGAAGACATTGTGCACGGCCAGACAGAAATACGAACTCCATTCGGTCTGTCTCGTGTGCGAGCCGATCGCAGCCCTCAGGATAGGCAACCGGCGGTTACGTAAGGCCCCTTTATTATCTAGCGAGCCTGAGAAAAACGTTTAAATTTAGACGAAATCAGATGTGCCGAGTTCCGTCAACAGTGTATCGCATTAGCTTTACTATTGATTGATTCCGATGGCGTGATCAGGTGATTTTTGCCATCTTGGCGACGTACCGACGTATGCAACTGATGGAGTTCCGTCTTGTCATTGTCCACTAGGGTTATTCAAAGTGGCTGAAAAATTTTAAGAAAAATGTACGGATCTTATTGAGAATGACGCATCAGGCGTTGATTGACTATCGATTGATTCGAGTGATGTAAGTTGTGTAGGTCAAGAAGAGTTGGGAGAAAGAAATAAGATGAATTATTGGCTTGTTATTCTACGATTACGTTTATACCGTGTCTTGCTTAGTAGTTGACGGATTCTCATACCCAACTATACCAATTAAATCCAAAATAATAATGCCTTTTATTACGACATCACATAATCATTACAAACATAAAGTATCTCTCGCATGGTACGACCTCTACCATACTATAATCAAGAATGGATGCACAAAAAATCTCACATGCTTAAAGATGACGGAACTGTGGTCATCAGTAGGAAACGAACACATGGAAACTGTTAGACATGACAGTCTCCGTCTGTCAAAGTTATACGCATGAATATTCAAAATTGAATTGGGTGGTAAGCTAATTTGGGTATATAATAAAATATTTTGAAGATCAAATATTCACTATGAGTACTTCTTTCTCAATTCAACACTAAATATTTAGTCGACATTCATGTATGTGAGTGTTTGGAATCACGTCAGGTGCCCTAACGAGGGAAGTGTATCAACTTTGACGTTCGTAATGCTTTTATTTTATATATGCAATTCATAATGAATGATATATAAGGCATAATTAGGAAAACATGATACTAATCCAAGTTTTTTTTCAGGATATTTAAGGAATAATGTGAATTATTCTAGATTTCTTAAAATCTTGTTAGAGTCCTATATATTCGTTTGTAAGACACTCCACTTTGAATTGATCCATCAGTGGATGCATTCTCAGATAGATGAATAGAATTAATATTTTATGGAGCAGTTAAACCATCCTCAGATGATATGGTAGGTTATTCTATGACCAAAAGTGACATGAGTTTCAGATGTCCATACATTACGTAACAAAATTCGATGTAAATATTTCAAGGACGTATTGTTGGGATCAAAATAAGACTTCTTCTTTATACATGTGTCGTGAAATGCACAGCAATAAAAGTGTGGACCCCCTTCGACTCCCCCAAAACTGGATTTACATAATTTTTGAAGCAAAAAAGTAATGGAGAGGCATTCCAATTTTCAGAAGATTTGATCCGTTATTTTAGTCACAATTTCAGATAACCTTTTTTTTTCCTAACCTACAGTACCTAGCTGGAGCGCGGAGGGGGCATTTCAGAACACAAGTTTATATGAAGTAGAAGTATCATTTTGAACCCAGCAAAACATCCTTGGAATATTTACATCGAATATTGAATCACCCTCTGTATATTGGCAACGATCAAGAAGAGTGAAATGAATTCTTTTCCCAAGTACAGTCAAAGGATGTTACTTTGCTTCTCAATGGAGATCAATCGATTGAATTCGAAATATGATGAAAATGCGTGTTCTATCTTTTCAAATATATTCTGTACAGGATCTCCAGTGTCTTCAATGGCATGAAATAAAAACATGTTGAATCAGTTTTCTTGGTGCATAACCGTCAGATTCATATGATTTGATTTATTCCTCAAGTCTACAATGTGCCCACAAAAACAAAGTATCGTGATCGGCGTACTATGATGGATGTTGAATTATTTAACAGGAGCCTCTGAAAAAAGTCAGACTTGTGCACGACATATATTAATCAACTCGGCAGGTAATGTTTACGATCGTCAGTGGCTCAACAAGAATTGATCCTTGGTGTGAAAAGGGTCAAAGGATCCTTTCATAGGTCGATGAGACATTCGTCCACCCTTTTGGAGCAGAAAACAGTAGATTGTAAATTCAAATATGAAAATTTTGAAAACGTGAAATCTGAAATTTCCTTCAACACGTCAATATACCGATAGGAATATCAAGTATGAGAAAACTTTTCAATTCGTCTGTATTGTTATTTCTCTGATTATAATCATTTTTATTATAATATCTCTTGTTTTTATGTTTTGGTAACCCTGATGCATGAAGTTTTGAAATAGGTAATAAAATCGTAGAAGACATTTTTTGATAACATAATTCTTTGAGCAATATTAACATAACTTTAGGCCTATAGCCTTATTATCAGTAAGAAATATGCCGTCGAGAAAATTTTTGAAACCCGAGTATTTCCGGAGATATCATAGAAAAACAGAAAGTTTGGTGAATGAATACAAAAATGGCAAAGTCATATCCACACAATGTTCATGAAATGAACAACAATGGTAGACTTCGGGAAAAAACGACTACTTTAATGGCTAATGCCACGCAGAACATTGAATTACATCCTCCAGGAATCTCTACATCGATAAACGAGTACTGATACGAGTGAATCTTTCATAAATGTCTATTGATTTCGATTTAGCCAGGCCACGCTTGACACCTACAGACCGGTTTCGAGTTCTTTGACTCTCATCAGTGCAGGACAGTCTTCAGCCAGCAGTCCTAGACCGCCGAATAAGCGTAGCCTAGCCAAACAAAAATCAAGTCGACATTATATTCCCCCAGAGGCGAATAGAGTTACTTTGGTAATTCTTTTCAATTTTTTTAGCATAATTTGTTGGAGAATATATCACTTCTCTCCTGCTTTACAATGACATTTTCAGATTCATTAATTGACGTTTCGACGTTTCCTCTTTACGCCATCATCATCAACTATATTTTTTCCAATGAGCGCCATTATGGATTTTCTATGAAAATAATAGCATGATGAATCTGAAAATGCCATCGTATAAAATTTAAAAAAAAGTGACAATCTAAATGGGCTTCAATTTTGATATTCTTCAATAAATAACGCCAAAATAATGAGAGAATGATGTACCAAAATTTCAGTTCTTTTCGGATATCTCCAGGAAGATACTCGGAATTTTGAAGTTCACTCGATGGGATATTTTTAGTAACATAAATAAAATGCGCAACTTCGCTCCAAATTAACCATATCCGTATTTCTTACAGTTTCCGAGATCCCAATGGTGGCCTCCGAATTCAAATTACCCGGTATATGGAAAATATAGATGATGAACAAGGTGAAATATTAAATTTGAGGGTGATTTCTGAGAAGTAGGTTCAGAAAGGGTTATCTGAATGACTTTACTTCTCAAAGTATGATGCCCTAGTTCTCAGATCATAGTTTTCCTAATGCTGAGGAAATATGGTTGAGTTGGGACACCGTATATTATGTTTTCATTATTTCGAGGATGCTAATGCTGTTAGTCGCTATGGTTTGCTGGAAGAATTCAGAAAGCGAGGCTGATCAAGATTCATCTCTGTACTCGCTAATCGCATCCACAAAATCTATATATTCTTGTTTGTTTATGTCAGCATCTCTTTTCGTGCCAAGAATATTTACCTATCTCTGTTACCGCTCCTTTCAAAATGTTTTCGAGCACTTTTAGAGAACTGATAGCGAATCTCCGCAGAAATACCGTGAAATTACAAGACATTCCCAGTGGTGTACCATCACAGAAAGGAGCATAATATAAATTCACTTTACAAGAGAGATCCAATAGTTGATTTTTTTTATGTTCTGGTTCCCATGAAGAGGGAGAAAGAACATCGTGAGAATCAAGGGAAATAAGGTAGGAGTTGGTGTTCTTCTTGAATTTTTGGAGGTTATATATGCCTCAGGGAACATCTCTCTTGACGATGTGTTCCAGAGCCTCGCTGTTCGTTGGATGAACTAGTCTTTGGAAAGAGATGTTCTGCAAGTCTCCAAAGTGACCACGAAGGGGTGCGAAGCCTCAACTCTTCGGGTTAATCTCGCGGGGACTGCCAAGGAAAAAACAATTGAAGATATTTCAGAAGAGCATCGTCCATAAAAATATCTATAATATAGAGCCAGATCCGCCAACTTTTCTACGGTGTTCCAGAGAAGTGAGTGAGTTTGTGAGCGACGCATCACCCACGAGACGAATTGCCCTTTTTTCGACAGAATCCAACAGTTTCAGGATATGTTTGGGTGCTGCACTCCAAATATGGGAACAGTATTCCTGGACAGGTCGGATCTGTGCCTTATAGATCATAAGCAGCTGACTGGAAGTGAAATAGCTCCTGGCCCGAAACAGAAAACCAAGTTTTTGGGATGCACTTCTAGCAATTGATCTCACGTGATTTTCCCAAGAAAGGTTATTGCTGATAGTAATCCCAAGCACCGAAATGGATGTCTTCAAAGGTATGGTTACTCCTTACAAGCTTACAAGCTTATGTTGGGCACAGTGAGATCGGCTTTTCTAGAGAAAAGGCATGCTTATGTTTTGTTCGCATTGAATTCTACCAAGTTATTGGTAACCAAATAACATTGATACCATGGCAACCGTTTGAAAGTTATACATGAAATTCATTTTTTTCATTCTAACTTCTCAAGGTCAATAACTCCGTAATGAAAAGCGATCGATATTTTTTTTTATATGGAGTACTAATTATTTTGGCCCACTCTATCATTTACTGATATGACCTTGCCGGACACCCTGTATACTTGTCATTTCTTCTGGGCAACCCTTTAAAATGTCATTTTGTCACCTGCTGCATCGAGTGGTCATGATGATTTGCGTTTTATTGGCATTGCCAGTATCACCAGTGGGACAGAATCGCCGATTTATTGACTATTCTGTGGAATTTCTAATCATCCTGGTGGCACTCGCCATTCGGTCTCAGTACATCAAATGCGTGGTGGAATGTTTGGAATGTTTGACAAATAAGGGTATTTGACATAATAATTTTGTTGTAATCAGAAACTTTGTAAAATAGAAATAGTAGATACAGTAGATACGGAATAAGGAATAGGTAGGTTAATGATGATGGAAAAGATGAGCCAACAAAAGAGGACACATGTGCATATATAACTCATGGAAATATTCAGGAGTCAATCTGAAATGGCTCTGAAAGGTCTTTGTATTGAATCTTGGTATAACAATCTCATAAAAATTTTCAATTATTTGGGCTTCTCCATTACATATTCTGAAAAAGGTCAGTATGAAACATTCATTATCCTGGACTTAATTTTGTCATCTTATGAATCCATAATTTCCATAATATGGTGCTAACTGCATGATTCACTACAATATTCTCCATCAATATATAGGTACTATCAAAATTTGATAATATCGAATATAACACCAATGTCTAGGGAATGATTATTGATTAGTCATAGTTAGAAATTCCCACGTACCTACCCCACTGCCTGCACGTATATACCAAAACCATTATCCAATACCATGGATCCAATCCAAAAAGATCCAAAAATTGATCTAATCTAAACTTTGATGTCTTTTATTTATGATTATTTCATTCACACCTGGCTGGACCTATATGAAATGTCATGATTGAAGTCACATGATATGCGATATCAGCGGCTATTTAGGTAAACAAACAATATGAGCGGCTATTCTGTTCGCCAGCATAAGAGTGCTACGGTTGTCAAACTTTGACATACCTACCTATCAGTCCCTCAAAAATTGGAATGTCTCGTTTTGGGTCAACTTCCACTACGGAAATCCGTTATTATGTTAGCGAATCATTATCAGAAAATACCAAGAAGAGTGAAGAGTCTGTCTGGAACAATTCATGTTTTCTGCCAGCAGAAAAACTATGAATTTTGTGCGACTAACCCAACTCTCGTGATTGCCCAAATCCTGAAAGATTGGATGAGGAGAATGTTTAGGAATACATAGTTGAAATTGGTATGGAGAACTATACAGGAAAATTACTTCAATGAACATAAACGAAAGATGAATCCATTTGGATATTATATCGAATTCAAAGGTGTCAGGGATGCGCATAATGCGAAAAAGCGAAGCCTGCAATATTTTCCTCAGACAAGAAAGGGAAGTTCAGAAGCACTTGTTTTAGATGAATTGTATTTTCATACTGTTCAAGAAATAATCTTCCTGAATATCACTCGACCATGACAAATAGAGACTATTATTTTCTTTAATTCATCTCGAGTACCTTCTATTTTGAGACAATTCAATTCGACCATATGAACATTAATAATCATAGAATAACTCCCTCGAGCTGAAGCTCTCGGGAGTTATTCAGATTATTAATATTCATATGGTCTCATCAAATTGTCAAAATACAAGGTTACTCTCGATAGAATTATGAAGAAAATAATAGTCGACTATTTTTCATGGTCTCGGGATATTACCTACGATTATTATGTCATTTTGATTGCATGTGGTTTTCACACGGTTGTCATCACATCAATGATTGTCATTCTTCATTCTTTGCCGTTTTATTCGTTCCTACCCAATTCTTGCACCAGAGATCACAAACAAACGCGACTATCACATTCGTGTTAGGTATTTTTGGTGCATACAAGCGCATTTTGGTTTTTCAAGATTGCAAACAATGTCCAATGATCCCGGCAACAGACAGAAGACAGTATGTGTACGGCCTAAGGGACGAGTCATCGACCTGTTAGAGTGCAGCGACATTACACTTGCAGCAAAAAGCGATGCCCAGTCCTGCTAGTCGGTTTCCAATCTGCCAACGAACAGGAAAGTTTCCGGGAAGGCAGTGAGAGTGAGAAGGGATATGCTAGGGCAAAAAAACAGTGAGAACATCATTTTGCTCCCTAATAATGATTCCAATGAACAATAATTATAGTGAGCCCTTCAAACTTTCTAGAGAGGATTGCAGGAACCATAATATGAGTTTCCTCTTTATTGATTTCATCATTTGCGAATGAATTATTATTTTCCAAACGAGTGTGCAAAGTATTACTTTCCACAGGAAAATCCGTTTAACAAACTTTTTCCTACACTAACATGAATGATTATTCGAATCAATGTAATATTACTTTCTATATGTGCCCACGACAATATTAAAATTAAAATTAAATTTTTTAGATGAATTCATGATTTTTAATTCATTCATACTTTATAATGATGTGAAAAATTTTCAAGATAAAACATTAGATTTAGTAATAGGGCCAAAAGATTATTTTTTGATAACAGTAAAAAAGGAAGATATTCCGATTATCAAGGAAGACATATTTCATCCAACACTAGAAATACAAATTGAGAATAATATAAGCATCAAGAAAGTGGAAACAAGAGTGACAGATTTTCAATATAACTTCAAGAAGGCAAATTTTCTAGAAATCAGCTTGAACTTGCAAAACACTGATTGGGCGGAGGTAATCGATTGCTCAAATGTGAACACGGCCTTAGGAGAATTTTACAGAATATTCAATAACATCGTTGAAACTTGGGTGCCAAAGTACAATAAGTATGTTGGATGCAAAAAATGTCCCGCCTGGTTTGGTGAAGACATAAAAAAACTAATAACTGAAAAGGAACGATTTAGGAAGTTGAGATTTGTCTCCACTTTTTACAATGATAGATATATTGAATGTAGAAAAAGGCTGAAGTCTTTAATTAAAGTAGCACAGAACGCTTATATGGAAAAACTAGAGGATAGTATGAAGTTGGACATCAACAATTTCTGGAATTTCATCAATAAAAAGAAAACAAATTGTATGAATAATAATTCATTTTCATACAAAGGCATAAATGTGCCTGATAATGATATAGCTAATCAATTTGCTGATTTTTTTGCGTCAATTTACGATACTGATAAATCTACATATAATCTAGATTTCAGTGATGACGTAAGTGTAAGTAATGATACTCTGGTCATTAATGGAATTAGTGAATTAGAGTTAGATCAAGCCATGAAAAAACTGAAACCTAAAAAAGCGTCAGGTGTTGATGGAATTCCACCATATGTCCTTAAAGGATGTTATCAATATATAAAGAAACCTCTTCTTCATATTTTCAATCTGATCATCAATAGTTCAGTTTTTCCACATATATGGAAGAATGCAATTAGCACACCAATATTCAAATCTGGCGACAAAATGAAAATTGAAAACTATAGGGCGATATCTATTATGTGCGCACCTGCAAAACTATTTGAGCAAATTATTTATAATAGACTTTATAAACATGTCGAAATGAACATAGTGAACGAACAACACGGGTTTATGAGCAAAAAATCAATAAATACGAATTTATTTTTATTCACAAATACTGCTAATAATGCCATGGATGAAAATTTGCAATTGGATACCATATTCACAGATTTTAGTAAAGCATTTGATAAAGTAAATCATGATATTCTATTGAAAAAAATTTACAAGTTTGGATTATCTGCAAAAATTTTGAAGCTTTTGAAAAACTATTTAGAAAACAGAAATTTTATAGTTAGGTATAATGGTAATACTTCCGGAAAATTCCATGCTAACTCAGGAGTGCCTCAAGGATCAAACCTAGGGCCTTTACTTTTCATTCTTTTTATTAATGATTTACCCTCGGTGATCCAATATTCGGAATGTTTGTTATTCGCAGATGATTTGAAGATATTCAAGAAAATCCAAACAGTCAGAGATTGTGTCTTACTTCAAAAAGATGTAAATGCTTTATACAAATGGAGCGATGAATTCAAATTACCATTCAACGTTGGAAAATGCTCAGTAATGACAATATCTCGTGCTAAAGAACAAATAATTTTTGATTACAAAATAGCTGATGATTATCTCAAGAGATGCATTGAAATCAAAGATCTTGGTATAACATACAATAATAAATTGTCATTTAAAAAACACATTGAAAATACCACAAAGTCTGCAACACGAACACTTGGTTTCGTTATTAGACAAGGTTCTAACTTTAGACATGTAAAAACATTAATCGGGTTATACTACACTCTTGTGAGGTCAAAACTTGAATTTGGCTCAGTAATTTGGAATGGAGAATCGCAAACTACTCTGAAATCCTTAGAAAAAGTACAAAATAGTTTTTTGAGGCACCTATATTTCAGGAAATATAGAAGATGGCCAGACTTTGTAACTATTCGATCATCTCAGCTCAGGTCAGAATTTGGTGTTATTTCAATTGATAACAGAATTAAAGTGAGTATGATGTCATTCTTGTATAAAATTATAAATTATCAGATCAATTCTTCGGATCTCTTAGCTCTGATATCTTTTCATGTGTCGGCCCGCAGAACCAGATTTCCTCTGATGTTTAATACCACGTTAATATCCACAACATCCCACTCCCCTCTTGTAAATATGCTCAAATTAGCTAATTATATAAATTCATTAACTGATTTAGATTGGTCTATGACATTCAACAGATTTAAAAAAGTAATTTTTCAACAAATGTTATCATACTGACCCACTTGTATGTGCTATTATAGATATCAACAACACTTTTCATTTCGTATTGCTGTCCCACACATTTCTACTGTTTTTTCTTTTTATATTTTTCTCTCTTCTGTAACACATTAGAATCAACTGTATTTCTTCAATATTTGTATATATATATATATATTCATGTAATTAGGCCAATAGGCCTGTGTGAATATAAATAAATAAATAAATAAATAAATATATCTTGTTATCGTAACAGAAGTGTCGTCAGTATGGAAACATAATCAGTAATATCATGTAATTTCATAGATCTGAATACACACGTAATTTGTTACATCAACAAACATTCTGTCATACTAAAACAAATTACAACTTTCCATCGATAAATGAGACTAATATGATATTTTATATTATAATAATTAATCCTATGTTGGACAATGAAATGAAGAGCAAAGATAGGATGTCAAGTCACAATATGACTATTTTTCATTCCACAGGAAATTAAAAATAAAACATAGTACTTTTTCTAGTAGACCAGCAGAAATAGACTAAAATATGTTTTTTCCCAATAACCTTTTCATCTCTTTTCATGTACTTATATGATGAAAACGTTTATCATGTTCATTTCAGACGCTTCTCAGGTATTTAGGAAAAGATCCAAGTGTGTGTGTGAAAAGATTATTTTCAACGTCTCTCTTATGTGATAAGCAATGTTCAGAAGATTTCTGATGATGAAGAATGAATATATACAGAAAATCCTTCTGTTTTCTAATTCTTATCGTGTGTGTTCAATAGAAATAAAGCAATGTTCGTCTCGGCATATAGCCAGGAAAGTAGTTGTTTTCTGTTGAATAATCCTCTCATCACATAGAGAATGCGAATTTTCTTTTCACATATACATCTAAACTTATTGTATATTTTAACTCCTATAATTATAGTTGGGTGAATTCTGGCAAATTTGAAGTCGAGAATACCTCTGATAGATATTATCTTTCATACGTGTGTCATACGAGTGCAAGTCCTCATTTTTTTTTGGAATTGTATTCATTTCCTTCAACATATGTAATTATTTGAAATATATATAAACTAGGCAATGTTAGTATCTGTGGTTTTTTGAATGAATGTCTACATGTTGACATTGGATGTACGTTGAACATAGTTGTCAATATTTTTTTCTGTGCACTGAAAGCCTTATCAGCATGTGAAGATGACCCTCAGAACACTAGTCCATACTGTGGAACTGATGGAACATGGCCAAAATAGAGTAGTTTTAATATGTCAAAAGGAACCGTGTCTCTGAGATTCCTGATGATTAGCAACATGTACTTAGCCGGGCGCATACAGTTTTTATATGAGCGTCCCACGATAACTTCGGGTCAAGAGTGACACCTAGAAATTTGATGTTATCTGTTGCCTTGATTGATTTGTTATTGCAGGTAGAGATTATAGTTAGGTGTGACATTCCTTGGTATGAACCCCATGAAATATGTTTTTGTGGCATTCAATTCCAGACCATTCAGAGTACAATATCCATGAAACTGACTCGTGGGTAACTTCGCCAAAACATAGAATATAAGAGTTCGCCATTTATTCATATTATTATAGTATTCAGTTAGCGACAATAGTTAGAGGAGGTCACCGAGTAGATTTTACCAAAACACTTTATTTATTATCGGGTGACACAGAAGTCCCAGTACACCTGTTCCAATGGATTATCTTAGCCATTTCAAAAGATGAAAAATCGATAATTACATGATCTACTACAATTCTAATTTTTCTTTTGATTTGCAGCTTCTTATTGGGGTTTAGATTAGGAAGAGAAACGTTTCGTCCACGGTCATGGGCTTTCTCAATTTATTAATATTTAATGAATCTGTAAATAATGGTTTTCATTGAGAATGGTTTACATTATAGAATGATATTGACGAGAACTAAAACAAAAAAGAGAGATACGTACCTCAACCAATTCATAATTCCGTTATCAAAATGTTGTGATGTTCATGTGGAACATTTTCACTCAAGAAGACTATTTATTTTTATTTTTCTTTTGGAAAAAGTTGGGAAAATATTTGTTTCATCATTTCACGTGAAATAGAAAACGAGGGAACTACGATTTGTTGAGGTAAAACCGGAAGTAACTTTCAATTTTCGCTTTCCTCAGTTGAAGCTTCCTAGAACGAATTGGAGATCATGTGATTTTCGAATTTTTCATTGGAACAGGTATACTGGGACACCCGGTATATACACGGGAGTAGTTAATGTATGTGTTATGACGTCGACTATTGGAGTAACAGAAACTCAGCAATGAAGAAATGGGATGCTTTCTGTATATGTATATATACCCTCAAGATGTTACCATTACGAAAAATTACAGCACATTTTACATCAAGAAAACTCCTTTGCATATAATTATTCATAGTTTTCATCGTGTTTCCAGACAAATATGCATATTCAACAAGGATTTTCGACCTTATCTGATGCTTCAAAGCGTTTCTGCTGCTCTTAACCGTAGCCGTGAATATTCGCCTCTTGTGCTGTGTAAATTTCTCGTTTTGTACTGTTTTGTGCAGACTGCAGAGTATACACGGACGACGAATAAGGTGCAGATAGGTCCCGGCGGATTATTTTGATTAGTTACCCATCTCCAATACGAATTCAAGGTGGAACGAACAATTTCATATGGATATCATGCAAAGAGAATGTCGTTTCATTGAGGTAATATATGAAGTTTTCTGACAACCGTCCAGAAAGTTGATATTTTCCGTACTAGGAAGGAAAGAAAGTATGAATTACGTGAGAATCATATCCTTGTATTTAAATATTTAAATAATGTCGGAAATTGATTTCAGACATCTTTCCACCATTCAAAGCAGTGTGATATATTATGACAATGTATATCAATAATCAAGAATCGGGATGTTCCTAAATATTTTGTTGGCTGGGTTCGAAACTTCAATATTACAGGACTACACCTTTTTCAATTGTAATTCAGAAAGTGTGAGTTGTGATTCAGATTAGTAAAATGTAAGTCAGAAAGTGTAACTTGTGATTCAGAATAGTTAATTGTAATTCAGAAAGCGTCAATTGTAATTCAGATTACTCAATTGTAATTCAGAATGCATTACTGATATATCTTTACATCTACTTTACTTACTCACTTAATCTATCTGGTTGTTAATCAACAATTATCTTGTTATGCATTTCTGCAATTGAGCTTAGAGCTCCGTTGGGAGGCTGGGATGAGAACGTCATCTCTTCACTCTATACACAAAGAAAAAAACATCGTTCATGAATGAAACCCAGAATAGCCACTGTGGCTCTTTTAATCAAATTATGTGACTAGAGTTGATCGAGAAAAAAAAACTCAGTGAAGGAAATATATCATTATGATGTGTGAGTGCTCACTATAAATGATTGAAAATCCTGTTGAGTTTGTTGCCATCCGAAGAGAAAGTTTCATTGTTTTTGAAATCAGATCGAAATATTTCGATATTTGTCGTATCGAAATATTATCGGATGAATCTATATCAATTATTTTTTTATATCATTGATTACTAATATTCAAACCGTCACAAATCTTCATCTTATACAAGGTTATATGGATGTGAATATGGCATGGAAAATAAAAATGACCAACTTTCTATGATAGCACAGCTCAATAAATACTCATACATTAACATAAACAGTGCACTTTGCCTCACGGAATTTGTTCTCATTGGGTATTTCCTCGATTGACTATGATTATTGAATTCTTTCAAAATTTTCAGACATAGTTTTCAATAACAGATACTTACTTCAAAGTACTTTCTATTTGGCCAAGGATTTTTGAATTTTGAGTAGTGATGGTTAGATGCTGATTATAAACACTCTTGTTGCATAAGGACCAATATACACAGAAATAAGTAGGTATTTTCCAGACTTACTATAATTTTCAGAAAACAAATTATGTTTGATATAACGGTTCTGACGCAAAAAAAGGCAAATTTGATCAATTGAAGTTGAAGCTTCAAGTATATTATTTCTGATGAATGGAAATTTCTCTAGAATCAACATTGTATACTGTATAATATAATAAATTCGATAGCGGAGAAGTGAATATTTTTCACATACCTCAACTGTTTAATGTATTCATCTACCTTTTGCAATATCGAAAATATATCCCTCAGAGGAATCTAGCCTACTAAAGGCATAAAATTGGAATGTTATTTCGAAATCCAATTGTTTTTTATCGTATCAACCGCTCAAAATGATTGTTGAACAATTGAAGGCAATTTTTTGCCACAATTGCTATCTGTTATTGTATTCCAGTGTTTTTTCGCCGTACTCACAATTCGAATCGAAGTGTTATTGCAAACTGGTGGAAATGCCCTATATCACAGTCGCTCAAAGTAGAAATTTTGATGAGAAAACGTTGAAAATATATGAAACTCCGAAATTATATTTCGATTTTATGCCATCCCCAAACGAACTGCAAAATGAAATATGATCAGTACACTGGGTTTCTCTTTCAACCAACTTTCCAATGAGGGGTCGCAAACCATTATTGGGTTGCTGCTTTTGAAAAAAAATTTCGGGGTTGATTCCAGCTACCCCTGATTGGTTATAATCTCCATATCGCTTGCCAAATGTAGGTAAATACATTTGAACGTTGACGTGTCTCGCGAATTTTCAGAAAAATCATTCACTACCCCAGTAGCAAATTTATTCCAGTTAAAGTCTCCACCCTGTATAGGTCATATATTGGGGTATAAAATAAGTCCTGTTATGATGTTATAATGTAAATATACAGGGTGTTTTCAGAAGCTGAGTGATTGATAAAATGGGTAGCAGAAAATATAACTCAACTTTTTCTCAATCTCTTGGAGCGCACTGAGGGAAATTACTATGATGTTCGAAGAACATCGTGCGGAGGATAGGGAGGAGAGGTGTGGGATTTTTCTCCAGAGTTTCTGTAAATGAAAGAACATATGTGCGTGTGTAGATCTAACATTTAGTTACCTCTTTACAGTGTTATTGATATTTGAATCTCTCTAGAAACAGCTGTTACATACTTATCAAGCATCAATTTATTCACAAACTTTCCTTATGTCTGATGTATGTTCTTTGTGTATCATCATTATCAACCATTACACTCTCTATATGTATGTACTTGTATATACCTAGTGAATAATAATAATAATTATTAGTATTATTATTATTATCGTTATTATTATTTATTAACCAAATATTTTGGAAGATACTGAGCCTTAAAATGTTTCTGACACTATTTGGAACTATGGTTAATCATTGATCAGTGGTTAATAAATTACCAAATCCAAGCGTTTGCTTTCGGCAAGGACAGAAGCACCAAAATTATCAATGACTTTTTCAATGTTGCAGGACGTTCAATAAGTTGACAAGAAATTCCTTATGTCATTTTCGTATCATTATGTCTCATATACAACATCCCAATTTCTGAAACACTCTATACCCACTACACAGAACGAAAAAGGTACGTTATATTAATAAAAAAGTACATCAAATCAGTGAACGTCAACATCAATTTTGGGCCGATGACGGGTGTCATTAATACAATGAACGGTCGTACGTAAATTTTCTTGTTGATTAAGTTATGACTGCAGTACGTTGAATCAACGAATCATGGTCATGGATCTATGTTTGCCGGTTATTGATATTACGAATGGATTTACATTGGTTCATGGATGTTGTACATTGAATCAATAAACAGCGAGCATGGATCTATGATGATAAACATTGGTTTATGGTTGATGTACATTGAATCAATTAACAGTGAACATGAATATGTAAGTGCCAGTTACGAAGGACAGACTCAGTTTATTACAGCTGAACATTGAATCAATAATCAGCTAGCATGGATCTATGATCGGCGGTTATTGATATTACGAACGATAGACATCACTTGATGATTTTCTTCATTGAATCAATGAAAAATGAGCATGAATCTATGTTCGCCAGTTATCGATGTAACGAACAAATTCTATTGGTATTTAACAGTGGTATAGTCGTCGTCGAAGATAATGTTGTTAACAGTATCGTCACTATCAGTGATAAGGGGACAATTTTTTCACGCATCAGAGTGATTAATTTCTAAAATTTTGAAAAACCCAAAATCGGCCCAAAATTATCTAGTACATCCACTGATTTGATGTGACCTGATGAATAATATAATATACATTTACAAGGCAGTCGCAGAACAATGGTTTTCTCAATGAAATATCTTTTTTCATTATTTTTTGTGGAAATCTACCTAATTGTATTGAATAACAAATATAATGAATATTTGTCAATGAAATCAACAAAAAATATTTCCGAAATGTCAAAAATACACTGAATGATCGAAGACTGATAAATTTGGAAGATATTCAAAACACAAATATCCGCTCACCTTATACATTTTTTGTCGGAATAAACAAATATTGCCTTTTCCATTTATTATAATATAATCATATTCAAGTACCTGATAATTAGGGAAATGTTCCACAGAAATCTCTGCTATAATTCAATCACAAGTACTACCAGTCAAACAAACTCGACAGGCTCAGTCAGCACATTCTTTCTTTGTTAACTTTGAAATATGTTGAACTACACTCTACCAAAACTCGTTCGTCTATAGAACGGCGAAGCTTTGGAATTCTTTGCCAATGGAAGTATTTTCAAGAACTAATAACCTCCAGAAGTTAAAAAAAAAATCCCAACATCTATACCCCCTCTCCCTATACAAGGCAACGGAAATTGTGTCAGATCAGGCAAAATACTGATCTGAACACCTGATTAACTTGATTTTCATTTTCTGTAGAAAATAAAATGATAATAATGTGATGACAATAACCAGTAGTTGTAGAAAGAATAGTACCTTGTGCATCCCACGAGTACCTACCCAGCAAACATTTTGATATGGGTACAACATAATCGACACATTGAGTTGCCCATAGCAAGCCCAGCACATACATAAATGATGGGCCTGTAATGGCCAATTATCGACATTGGGTACATATTAACGAGGTAGGGGGAGGGGTAGGAGGAGGGGTAGAGGGAGGGGTAGAGGTTTCAGGGGTCCAATTGATCTGGAAGTTCTAGTAACCCAATATATTTTTTAATGTTTATCATCATATTATATATCAAATAGACACATACCAGATTTCAAGGAAACAATTTATGAATGACACAATGATATCTTCTTAACCTCTTCTTTCATGATAAAACTTCTCAGAGTGACTGCTTACCGGCTGGTATATCTACATCTTCATCTTATTTGGGAAACATTCCTCCAAAATAGATTCTTCGTTGCGAGGTAGGTACTCCTGAAATATAAAATTCTTCATAAGTTATCATGAAGTGGCCTTTCTTGATGTCAGAATTCTTTCTTCATAGAAGTATGAGAAACGAAATACTCTGTTACATGAGTTTATATAACTTGATCAATATATAGTCTGATTACGTGATATATACTTACATAATATGGAGCTTTTCAGTTTTCGTTATTGTTATTCACTTCAATGATAGAGACAGGTTTCCATAACCTAATATCACTTTTGATAATAACGAACCAAGCATTCCATGATAGTTACGCTTCTGGAGAGGTAGGAGCCACTACAATTATTATCATCACAAACACATGCATTTCATAACAAAATTTGGAACACTAGATAGGTAGATTGATACTTACTCAATACATATTATCATCATTGAAGAATCCATCTTCTATATTATCAATTGAGAATACTCCTGCCACCATAACTGCCAATATAACGACCAGGGAAAGTGATGAGTATAATGATATGACAACAAACCAGAGAAAAACGAAACATAGGCTATCACTAGAGTGACATATAATAATTATTCAAATGATCAGCTGCGATTGTTGATGTAGACGTTCCCAGAAAATCCACCAGTGGGACGAGTAGTGAACAGGATATTGGCCAGCAAGGGGCCACAACTCGTTAGTGCTCAACTCGTTCTATACATCATACCATCACAAGGCCATCGTCGTATTTTCAACTGATGGTTACTTAGCATAGAGAAATCATCGGCCATTACCAATACACCGGCATCGACACTTTCTCACACTTGCCTGCACTAGGCCGGAATTTTCCCGGTAGTTCAATGTTTGCTGAGTAAATATATCCTAATCGTAAGGATTGTGAAAAAAGTAATTCAAAATCAACATGACTCACCTTTCTCAAATATGTTAGGTTTTGTATCCCATTGATCTGGCACAATTTCACAAATAGGTAGGAATTCTACGAGCCACAGAAACACAAAACACGACCCAGCCCTTTCAACTTTTCATTAACAACTGAACGAATAGAAATAAAATAAACCGGCAAATGAAAAATTCACCGCGTATTATGAAACCTTTTCATAGTAATAATGTTTGACGTGATTGATCCATGGGTAGGCAGCATTAATTTGGCGCCTGTTTTGGAAGTTGATGTTTCATTTCATGAAATCAACGTTTACTGTTCATTGAAACAATGAAGTCCATTCATTATTTTCTTATGTTTGTTGTTGATAGATCTATGACGAAAAGTTTATTGCTCCAATGATGAAAAACATAGATCAATAAACATCAAACGTTGATTCAATGAATTTTTTCATCACATGAATGAAAAAAATGATTAACTTTTGATGTTTTTCGTTCATTGTTCAATGTTGGCTCGTTCATTGTTTCAGTGTCTTGCGGTATGAACCCATCATCAGAAATGATTGTAATAATCATCGATTCGTAATATTAATGTTCAAAAAATTGACGACCGCCGTTCATTAATTTTACGTACAAAATTATTTTCTGTGTATAAATATACATTCATTTTCAAGTACAATTTCAGCTTGCCCAGAAAGTCTTATGGTGGCTGTACCAATGCTCACGACTATGAAGCAGATAGATTATCTCATATGATTCCCATAGGTCATGAAAAAGTGAAGAAGATAACATTTGGAAGGACATTTGATGCCACGATTTCCTGCGAGTGACAGTTTCTACTATTCAGCATAGTAATAGTGAAACTAGTGAAAGTCTTACATACTTTCATCGTATCCCGTAAACATTCATCATTACATATTTCAATCATATTACAGTTTTCATCAGACATCTCCAATATGACGTTGAAATAAATTAATTAGTTGGTATAGCAACAGTCGGTCATATGTATATCAATACATATCAATACTAAATTGTGACCATCCTATACAAGACGTTCGTCTCATGATTGATTTTCAATCTATCAATTGACGTATAATATGGTATGTTTGTTGATCGTCTGATATTAAAAGTTATTGTGAAGATGTATATGAGACTATACTGTATTGACGTTCATACAACGCTGAAAGTTGGGACTTATCGCCTGAGAAAATACGTATTTTGGATACATATGTTTGATGTTGACCATCATTCATATGACGTAAAATTGATATATCATTTATGTTCCCGTGAAAAAAATGTTTACCGGGATCCTTCCAACCGGTCGGTTTCCTTATCATCGCAGAGTTCTCTCAGTGTAACATACAATCTGTTTCATCTTCATCTCCGTCTGCAGAATCCATCCAGACAATGGAAATTGCAAGGTATACTTTACATTTTTGCCTCGCATTGATTGACCGACACGTAATTTCACCATTACCCACTGTCTAGTCGTCCAACCACCAGCACACAACGGATTGTTCTTATTTTGTCTGCTGCAAGTCATGTTTATGTGACTTCGAGTTCACTACGCGAAGCCATGGCGGGGTTTTTTCTGGTGTTAATGATACACATAGAAAACGAAGACTTGAAATATTTATTCTGCGAATGCAACTAGATCCACAACCAGAAATATAGTTAGTTTTTTCTTAGGTATAATGAAGCGATTGTGCAAAAATTTTGTCAGTGTTGTATAAACACCTGGAAGGGAGACTGACGGTTTCTCAAATAGCACATAGTGTGTCTGGGGCAGCTGCAACAAAGATAGCTTGTGTTACGGTAACCTGTCTCTTTCAGTCTCGTGTCGTTTAATGGCGGATTGGTGTATAATAGTAGATTGTTTTATTTGTATCAAAAGTGACACTTTGTTTGACAAGCGAATTTTGCATTTGCGAGGCGGAGCGTTTAGCGAAGCCGAGCAAATACAAAATTTGCGAGTCGAACAAAGTCACTTTTGATCCGAATGAAACATGCTATTTTTTCTGCAACCGAGACAATTAACTCAAATGAACATGTGAAGTAACCACCAATGCCGTGCCATATGTATGCAATGCAACAAATATTGACAAATAATCCATGTGGTGAGAATATTCTACCTGCATTAACAGCAGGTTAGGTTTTCGAGGATGTTCGAATTGTAATTTCAATATAAATACAACCACAGAGTGACATATTTGTGTATGGACCAGGTGCTCTAATGGCAAATACCGCGCCAGACTCCAGAGCCAGCTATTGGAACAAGACGTGGAAAATGTTAGGTTAGTGAGCATATCAACAACGATAATAGTGATTATTTATTCCTCTCCATACTACACTGTGTTTGAGTTGATAATCGAATGAATCTAAACAATATTGTTGTTCCAGAAAAAATTGCTTGCCGTGATTATTCAAAAACAAGTTATCCATCCCGAGAATAACGAATGAAACACAGATCAAGCAAGTATTTGAATCTTGAAGGCTTCTGTGATCAAAACGAAAATACTTAACTTAGATGTTTATAATTCCAATACTAAACTATGATAAGGTGTATTCATATCTCCAGCATGGGTATGAAATGCCAAATCTGCTGAAATCGGTAACAAATCAGGTATGCGTCTCAACCCAAATAACCAACCGTCACAATGTTGTTTTTCTGCAACCGACACAAAAGTCATCCATTTTGATACCAAAATTAGCTCTTAAATTGACGTTTTTATTACAGACACAAAAATAGGTATGTTGCTAGGCAACATATTTAGTTCCTAGGAGCTAAAGTTGAATTTCAGTTCCTAGGAGCTAAAGTTGAACTTTAGCTCCCAGGAACTAAAAAGAATCTACTGGACCTCATCAAGAATAAACAACATCGTGACGGTTGGTTATTTGGGTTGAGGCGCATACCTGATTTGTTTCCGATTTCAGCAGATTTGGAATTTCATACCCATGCTGGAGATATAAATACACCTTATTATAGTTTAGTATTGGAATTATAAACATCTCAATTAAGTATTTTTGTTTTGATCAGGGAAGCCTTCAAGATTCAAATACTTGCTTGATCTGTATTTCATTCGTTATTCTCGGGATGGATAACTTGTTCTTGAATAATCACGGCAAGCAATAGTTTTTCTGTCTCAAACAACGATATTGTTTAGCTTCATTTGATTATCAAGTCAGACACAGTGTAGTATGGAGAGGAATAAATAATCACTATTATCATTATTGATATGCTCACTAACCTAATATTTTTCACGTCTTGTTCCTATAGCTGGCACTGGCGCGGTATTCTCCATTAGAGCACCATATAAAAATATGTCACTTTGTGGTTGTATTTATATTGAAACTACAATTCGAACATCCTAGAAAACCTAACATGCTGTAATTGCAGGTAGAATATTCTCACCACATGGATTATTTGTCAATATTAGTTGCATTGCATACATATGGCACGGCATTGGTGGTTACTTCACATGTTTATTTGAGTTAATTGTTTCGGTTGCAGAAAAAATAGCATGTTTCATTCGGATCAAAAGTGACTTTGTTCGACTCGCAAATTTTGCTTTCGCTCGGCTTCGCTAAACGCTCCGCCTCGCAAATGTTGAATTCGCTTGTCAAACAAAGTGTCACTTTTGATCCTAATAAAACAATCTACTATTATTCAATGATTGGAGTACTTGAGATCTTTTTTTTTACCTAAACAGGCAGATAAATCTGGCGTATATTGTTCATTCAAAAAGACTGAATTTGTTGGTGTGAATTGATTATTGTTGAAATGATTTGTGATTTCGAATATTGTGTTGCCTTTGGATGCAAAACAAGCAAGAAAAACAGAAATTGTCTTCCATGGGTCAGTTGAAAATTGTTCAAATTCTTAGAAAAACTATAGTAATTCATTTTCAGGATGTGTCTGTGAATGTTCATAGCTTGGATTCTAATTGTGAGGACAATGTTTTTCATATGGACATTGATTTGCTTACAACTTTCAGCTCCTATGGAAGTTTCAGAGTTTATTGATAATGAAACCCACGAACTGTTTCATTCGAGAAGGCCTATTGTATTGCAAAGAAAAGTGAAAATACTGAAACAAAAAGTAAGAAGGAGAATGACAATCTTGATGAGGTACTAAAAAATATTTTGAGGGTGTAAACTACAAGTTCAAATTTTTAAACTCAAGAGTAACATCATGATATATTGTATTTTCAGATTTGTCTTTGTAGGTTCTCCTCCTCCAGAAAGAAAAAAATGAAGATGTACATTCTGCGACGCAAATATTCATCTTTAATGAAAAAATTTGTTCTAACATCGTACTTTCATTCACTTTTTATTCACCTTTCAAACATTATCCTTCTGATAGTGAAATGTCTAGGTACTCTTAAAAATTCAGTTCAAAATAGACCTTAGGTACTCGATACCATTCAAGAACCTATTTTCAAATTTTTTCTATCGTTTTTCTATTTCTTCTGATAGTGCTGAGACATTGAGCATAGCTCACCCTGTTCAATATATTGTGACATTAAAATAAGAATATATTATTTCAATTTTGTATTCATTTGCCTTCCTAATCCTGTAAAAATAAAAATGGAATTTCCTTTTTGGGTCTATAAAAAAAGCCAATAATTATTATCAAATAATAATTGATTGCAACATTATTCTCTTTCCTGAATGAAAATTCATTTTAATCACATATACTCTTGAATAAAAACAAGTCAATCTAAGATAGAAAGAGATAGGTATCCGTAACCACTGCGAGTTGCCTGAACAATATTTTTGCCTCACTCTTCGTTTACAGAGGATCCCTTCCACGTGTTTGTATTAAGTTAATTGGTGAGCTGATTTTTTTCAGTTATTATCTAAACTTCATTTATATCCTTTTTTATATTTGAAACTTTGTTCTGGGTTTGAATCACCTGAAGATCATAAACCAGATCTTCATACAGAAGTGATTGATTTGATTGTTTGTTATAGTATTCAGTTGTGTCATTGACATTTATTTCATTCTATGAATAGTGATCGACTATAATGGTTGTGAATGGAAATAACTCATTACATTGAAAAATTTCCAAAATGCGTTTTACAAAAGAATTTCAAACGTAAATGGAGTTTTCCTCAATGACGGAAGAAAATCACAACCTATACGATCAAAATAAAATCCATCAAGATGACTCAGTTTTTGATAATGAGGTTGATAAAATCAGAACCACTGAGGAAACTCCAGGCACTCCGCAGATGAGATTAACTCCAAGTACCAAGTTTTGCTCAAGCCTGTGATCGAAAGGGGGTTTCAGACATGTCGGCTGCGATCGTAGCAAACGGCGTACTAAGAGATGTTGGACCTATTTCAAAAGAAGAAAAACAACCTTAATTCGAGATTGAGGGTGACAATTATATTGAGACCGACCAATACATTTTTAACTTAACGAAGTGGGGTGGATCTTGACTTACAGCCACCTTTTCGTGCTGACCTCTGGGTTGTTTCACCAAAGGAACTAGCGATGAGCTGCAACTATAGAAATATCAGATATCTTGTGAACATCTGGAACTTCAAGTATCTATAAGGGCACCGGAAATCATTGCCTAGAAAGTGCAGCTTGTGCATGGTAAATATGCACTACATGCCAATTTTCCAGATTAAGGTTCATGAGTTATTGAAAATTTTGCTTTTGACCATGTCTCGCTCCACCCTATAAGAGTGAACCTCAGCGAGTATTGCCATTCCATCATTGAAATCAACTTCCATATTATAATAACACGATGTTTCGTCATATGACTAATTATTATACATAATATGAATAGGTTTCTATATTTGAAAAAACGACTCCCCTCTTCACTGGTCTAATATTGAATCAATGATGCCCAACTTATAATGGATTCCTAATCAAAAACAAATACTGATGACAAAGTTCAGTTGGATGATATATAGGTTATTTTTCTTCGACAACGTTTTTCCGTTCATTGTAATTGATGATGCATAATATTTAGTTGGAATTCAGGAGATTCAATGGACTTGGTAACTCAAATAATAAAGGAGTTTCAAGAGGTTAATTAATTCGAATGAAATTTGAAAAGTGAAGAGTACCTATTCGAAATGGTTAATAATGAAGCTTCAAAAAGGGTTTGACGACTTCACCAAAGGCGTGCGTATGAGGTAGCTCTGAATTTTTTTGTATATTTTTTTAAATTTCCTCAAAACAGATTCGGTTCTACATTGGATAGTCTATTCATGTAGACAGTTGAATTCTGTACTCTTTGATATTTGACTCAATCATCTTTTCTATGTATTTTTGGGCCCTCATCCAAGTCCTTTAATAATAATATTAATATGTATCTCCTTCCACATCGATGTGTAATATACTATTTCTAACCTCATTATCATGAAAGCCTCCAAATGTTCTTGGCTTAGAGAATTTCTTATAGCCTAATCAAAGTACTCGACAGTCTTTTCCACTTCGAGATAATAATTTTTGACCATTTCATAAAACTTCCTTGTCGAGGTTTGAGTTAAAATTATTTATACACAAGCACAGATCACAAGCGTATACGCAGATGGCGGCCTGGTACTGGTATCAGGTAACTCTTGCGAGGAAGTAAACCTATCTGCCAATCCGAAAATGATCCTATTCACCAGGAAGAGGCGATTGGAAGAATTTAGGGCACTGACAATATTCAACAGGTCTCTTGTGTTGACACAGGAAGTCAAGTACTTGGGGATGATCCTAGATGCAAAGTTTATGTGAAAATCCCACAAAGAGAAGGTTGAAGAGAGCAGAAACTGGGGAAAAACCTCCAGATTATACACTGGCTATACGCCATAAGAATGACTCCGACAACAGCGTTAGAGGTGATACTGGGGCTGCCATCGCTTCCCATCTGGATCAAAAGGGAGGCTATGGCAACTCATCTCAGACTAAGAGACGCGGAAAACTGGGAACAGGAGTTCCATTCGACCATGCCGCTGTTGCCGTCAGGTCAGGACGGATGAGAAAATACATCTCACGACCTTCAAGGTGGTAGGGGCAGAAGACAGGTTGAGGTAGAGAAGAAAATATACGCTCACCATACCGATAAGCGAGTGCTATGAGGTAGGGTGCAATGAGGTTAACTTCATACCAAACAGCCTGGTATGTTATATAGACGGATGGCATATGACAGAGAAGCGGGAGCAGGAATCTATCTGGAAGGATACGGGTGCAAGAGGGTTTCGCTCTCGGGAAGTATCCAACAGTATTCCAGACCGAGGTATTCGCAATCCAGGCGGTATCAACGCTGAAAGGAGCGATAGAGGAACCAGAACAGAGAATATATAAATGTTTCGGTAGCCAGGCATCACTTAAGGCAGTATGCTCTGCCAGAACTAGATAAGCTCTATTCCAGGAGTGCGGAGGTGCCCTTGAAGAACTTGCAAGATATTAGGAGGTAACATTGATGTGGGTCCAGGGACATAAGAGGATTCAAGGCAACTAGGGAGCAGACGAACTTGGCGGGCTCGGTGCCGAGACACCATTTCTTGTCCCGTAACCTACATTAGGCATCACAGAAAGCCAAATTTCATCCGCACTCAACGAGTGGATGTGGAAAAAATTCAAAAGAGAACTGCAAGGACTGCGTTGTGGGGTACAGGCAAGCGAAATATTTGATAACAACCCCTCACAAAGAGAGAACGAAGTGACTGCTGGGCAAAGGTCGACAAGAAGTCAAACTCCTAATTGAAGTCCTAACCGGTCACTGCAAACTCAGCAGACACCTCTCGATAATGGGTATAGTAGAGAACCCAACATGCCAGAGATGCGAGAAAGATGAAGAGACATATTTTTACTTCCTAGGAGAATGTGAAGCATTCAGCAGACTAAGACTCAACATCTTTGGGAATGAAAGGCTTCAGAGAGGAGAGATGAACTCTCTTGAGTAAGCGGACACCCTAACTCTCATCAGAAGGTCTAGAGGGTTCGCCGAAGTAGCCGTGTAACGAAGGTAGGGTGTTAGTTGCCAGGGTCGGCAGAAAGTACCCAAAGCCAGATGGGATTTCACTTCAGTAAGACGTCTCCCAACGAGCAATGATGTATGTTTTACGAAACACCATGTTCATGCTGATTCGTACCTTTCTTGCCTGGACTAAAATCACAATCGCAGATGGCGTGGACTCGAGAAGATCGAGTATAGTGAGTGATGCATCGCCCTTCTATCGGTTCTTTCGTCTCCTGCAACCTGCAGCAACAGCAAATCGTAGACTGGGCTAGGTTGTTTGAGGTTAGGGCAGGTCAGTGACAGACGAACGATCGGGTTCTGCTGGTGCGGGGAACGGAAAAAAATAGCGGGTAGGTATAATAGTCGGTGTCTCAGACAGACAGCGATCTAATCGCCCTGTCCAAAGAGTGCAGAAGATTGATTAGACGGGTCATAGTCAGCTCTATCTCTGGAAAAACGTGAAAATGTTAGAAGCATTTTGTGCAACATTCTGGTATCCGAATATGCCTGTTGTCAGAGGGTAATAACAATACCCGGAAAGTGAATTGACGGCCAAAGTTGCGACAATTACCTTAGATCATATATTCTGATCCCAATGGGATCGATCAATATTGATTCAATAATAACTTTGGACTGCCTTACCGGATTATCAATAATTTCTATTCAGTTTCTGAATGTTCGTTTCATTCACTATATCCTACAATTTCTTTCGAGGTAAAAACATATCGCTTCATCTGTTTTCCCGAAACGGTTTCAAAATTTCTGGAATTGTCACCCACATGAATAAAATATGAATATTTTTTGAAGTGAAAGTATAGATATGCATAATTTGATGCTCTAATAACTATTGGCTATTTAGTCTTGTCATTCTATTTCAAATGGTGGTCAGAAATCTTGAAATGATATGATGAACTCCTACTAATATCATCAAGCAACTTCCATCATTCATTCATCCATAGATTATTAATTTATGATTGATTCATTCATTGGTCAACATCGAATGTCATTGTCAATCATGGGGGAATGAATTTTTTCCCCAAATGACATTGAAAGTGCATTTTCATAAATGATATCACGATGTTCTGAATATTGGAGATAATTTTGTCTTCGAAATTATGTTGGCGAGCAACATCACGAGTCCATCATGACGAGGGGTATTGCTGTACAGCAACACAATTGAGTGTTAAAAAGGGATATTCTCCTTTTTAATACTTTCACCCAATCAAGGGGTTCAAACTTGAAGGATGGAAACTTGTCATTTTCATAGACCTTCAATCGCAGATTCGTGATTAGGTTTCCTCAACTCAGAATTTCTTTCCACGTCCTGTATGATGAATATCAATTCATGATACATCAAAAACAATTGAGTCTGTTTGAAAATAGTTATTTTTGTATCTAGAGCGCAAAATGCTACTTTGGTGATCGAGATCTGATTTTTTTAACGAGGCGTAGCCGAGTTAAGAAAATAGTCGAGATTACCAAAGTATTTCGCGCTCGAGTTGCAAACAACATTTTTTCTACAAACGTCAAAAAATATAGTTCTAAATTGATAATATGCTTAGCTTGATATGAAAAATAGTGTTGAACTGGCTTAAAAAGCCTTCCCCTATCCTGCCTAGGTACGCACGATGTTCCACGAACATATATTAGGAATTTCCTTTCGTGCGCTCCAAGAGATAAAACAAAGTTATGGTTGAACATTCAGAAATGAATGATTTCGTGGATGTTTGCTCGATTGAGGACCATTGAGTTGGAATAAAAATATTTCATATATTTTACTTAACAATGCGCGAAGTAGGTACTTCGCGCACTGTTTTACTTCGCGCATTGTTATGTGCAAGGTATCATGGTAACGTAGGAAACTGAAAAAAAGTGTCACTTCGCAATTTGTTATCAATGCGCGAACCTTGTCATTTTTTGACGTTTATAGAAAAAACATATTCTGATACTAATAATGTCGAATAATCGCGTCGACACAACAGAAATTAAGACATTCTCATAGCATCTGTCACGAGTTCAGTTTCAGAGAATCATGTTTTCCGTACCATAAAATGGTTGGTGAGATAAAAGTACACAGAAAATAATTTTGTACGTGAAATTAATGAACGGCGGTCGTCAATTTTTTGAACATTAATATTACGAATCGATGATTATTACAATCATTTCTGATGATGGGTTCATACCGCAAGACACTGAAACAATGAACGAGCCAACATTGAACAATGAACGAAAAACATCAAAAGTTAATCATTTTTTTAAATCATATGATGAAAAAATTCATTGAATCAACGTTTGATGTTTATTGATCTATGTTTTTCATCATTGGAACAATGAACTTTTCGTCATAGATCTATCAACAACAAACATAAGGAAATAATGAATGGTCTTCATTGTTTCAATGAACACTAAACGTTGATTTCATGAAATGAAACATCAACTTCCAAAACAGGCGCCAAATCAATGCTGCCTACCCATGGATCAATCACGCCAAACATTATTACTATGAAAAAGTTTCATAATACGCGTTAAATTTTTCATTTGCCGTTTCATTTTATATCTATTCGTGCAGTTGTGAATGAAAAGTTGAAAGGGCTGGGTCGTGTTTTGTCGTGTTTCTGTGGCTCGTAGAATTCCTACCTATTTGTGAAATTGTGCCAGATCAAAGGGATACAAAACCTAACATATTTGAGAAAGGTGAGTCCTGTTAATTTTGAATTACTTTTTTCACAATTCTTACGATTAGGATATATTTACTCAGCAAACATTGAACTACCGGGGGCATTCCGGCCTAGTGCAGGCAAGTGTGAGAAAGTGTCGATGCCGGTGTATTGGTAATGGCCAATGATTTCTCTATACTAAGTAACCATCAGTTGAAAATACGATGATGGTATGATGTATAGAACGAGTTGTGGTCCCTTGCTGGCCAATAGGTATCCTGTTCACTACTCCTCCCACTGGTGGATTTTCTGGGAACGTCTACATCAACAATCAGCTGATCATTTGGATGATTATTATAATATATGTAACTCTAGTGATAGCGTATGTTTCGTTTTTCTCTGGTTTGTTATCATATCATTGTGCTCATCACTTTCCCTGGTCGTTATAATGGCAGTTATGGTGGCAGGAGTATTCTCAATTGATAATATAGAAGATGGATCCCTCAATGATGATAATATGTATTGAGTAAGTATCAATCTACCTATCTAGTGTCCCAAATTTTGTTATGGAATGCATGTATTTGTGATGATAATAATTGTAGTGGCTCCTACCTCTCCAGAAGCGTAACTATCATGGACTGCTTGGTTCGTTACTATCAAAAGTAATATTAGGTTATGGAAACCTGTCTCTATCATTGGAGTGAATAACAATAATGCCTGTGCCAAAAAAATTACGAGACTTGAAAAGCTCCATATGTAAGTATATATCACGTAATCAGACTATATATTGATCAAGTTATAAACTAATGTACAGAGTATTTTGTTTCTCATACTTCTATGAAGAAAGAATTCTGACATCAATAAAGGCCACTTCATGATAACCGAGATGATAACTTATGGAGAATTTTATATTTCAGGAGTACCTACCTCGCAACGAAGAATCTATTTTGGAGGAATGCTTCCCAAATAAGATGAAGATGTACCTAGATATACCAGCCGGTAAGCAGTCACTCTGAGAAGTTTTATCATGAAAGAAGAGAGAGGTTAGGAAGATATCATTGTGTCATTCATAAATTGTTTCCTTGGAATCTGGTATGTGTCTATTTGATATAATATGATGATAAACATCAAAAAATATATTGAGTTACTAGAACTTCCAGATCAATTGGACCCCTGAAGGCCCTGAAACCCCTACCCCTCCCTCTACCTCTACCCCTCCTCCTACCCCTTCCCCTAACTCGTTAATATGTACCCAATGTCGATAATTGGCCATTACATTCCCATCATTTATGTATGTGCTATGGGCTTGCTATGGGCAACTCAATGTGTCGATTATGCTGTACCCATATCAAAATGTTTACTGGGTAGGTACTCGTGGGATGCACAAGGTACTATTCTTTCTACAACTACTGTTTGTATTGTCATCACATTGTTATCATTTTATTTTCTACAGAAAATGAAAATCAAGTTAATTAGGTGTTCAGATCAGTATTTCGCCTGATTTGACAAAATTTTTGTTGCCTTGTATAGGTGTTCGGATTTTTTTCAACTTCTGGAGGTTATTAGTTCTTGAAAATACTTCCATTGGCAAAGAATTCCAAAGCTTCGCCGTTCTATAGACGAACGAGTTTTGGTAGAGTGTAGTTCAACATAGTTCAAAGTTAACAAACAAAGAATGTGCTGACTGGGCCTGTCGAAATCGTCTGACTGATATTGCTTGTGATTGAATTATAGCAGAGATTTCTGTGGAACATTTCCCTTATTATCAGGTACTTAAATATAATTATATTATGATGAATGGAAAGGGCAATATTTGTTTATTCCGACAAAAAATGTATAAGGTGAGCAAATATTTGTTTTTTGAATATCGTCCAAGTTTATCAGTCTTCGATCATTCAGTGTATTTTTGACATTTCGGAAACATTTTTAGTTGACTTTATTAAAAAATATGCATTACATTTGTTATTCAATACAGTTAGGTGAAAAAAAAAATATTTCATTAAGAAAACCAGTGTTCTGCGACTGCCTTGTAAATGTATATTATATTATTCATCAGGTCACATCAAATCAGTGGATGTACTAGATAATTTTGGGCCGATTTTGGGTTTTTCAGAATCTTAGAAATGAATTACTCTGATGCGTGAAAAAATTGTCCCCTTATTTCTGATAGTGACGATACTGTTGACAACATTATCTTCTACGACGACTATACCACTGTTAAATACCAATAGAATTTGTTCGTTACATCGATAACTGGCGAACATAGATTCATGCTCATTTTTCATTGATTCAATGAAGAAAAGCATCAAGTGATGTCTATTGTTCGTAATATCAATAACCGCCGATCATAGATCCATGCTAGCTGATTATTGATTCAATGTTCAGCTGTAATAAACTGAGTCTGTCCTTCGTAAGTGGCACTTGCATATTCATGTTCACTGTTAATTGATTCAATGTACATCAACCATAAACCAATGTTTATCATCATAGATCCATGCACGCGGTTTATTGATTCAATGTACAACAACCATGAACCAATGTAAATCCATTCGTAATATCAATAACCGGCAAACATAGATCCATGACCATTATTCGTTGATTCAACGTACTGCAGTCATAACTTAATCAACAAGAAAATTTACGTACGACCGTTCATTGTATTAATGACACCCGTCATCGGCCCAAAATTAATGTTGACGTTCACTGATTTGATGTACTTTTTTATTAATATAACGTACCTTTTTCGTTCTGTGTACCCTTTAGGTTTTAGGTACCGAATTTTGTGATCCTAGGATCAATAAATAGTTAGGAAGATCCTTGTCCTGTAGTTGAGGACCTACCTTCACCTAAATCTCAAATCCAAGGTGGTGCGATAGTTTGTAGGATACACTGACGACTTACAACATCGTAATGGCTTGATACACTATGGGTCAGTATGGTCCGCTGCCACCTACTTTTTTTTTGCAAAAAATGCTGAGGAGGATCTCTCTTCTCATGTGCATATCTACAGGGTGTTTCAAAAAACCTGATTTCCTTACTAGGGTAGGTAGAACACTGCAAAATAAGTTGGGTTCACTCAGTGAAAAAATTTCGAAACAGCATCCGTTATCAAGATGCAATGTGTTAAAAAAGTATTTTTGTACGCATTTTTCAAGATTATGTCGAAACTACTGGCAACATTGTAGTGAAATTTTGTGTGGATGTTGCTTGGAATCTGACACATTGCATGGCATTTGTTTATATATCTGACTCTCATAAAGGGCGCTAGTTACACGGTTCGTACCGAGTAGTTTTGAACATAACTTCTTCTTCTTTGAGGTTAGATTTTTCAATACAAATTTGATGTGAACTGGAATATCATTCAATTCTCTTGGTAAAACTCGATACTGTGTTCCGTTTTCGAAATATTTCGATTTGAAATTGATGAAGTGATAACTGTTGCTGGTATATACAGCGTATAAGAGTGAGTATTATGAAAAATTATCACCTATTTATTGAAAACCGAAAACAACAATACATTTCTGATGCTGAACTTATTGATTCACAAGAATAACATCGAAACAGATTTGACTAAGAACATGGATTACACAGTTTTTGTTGTATCTTGAGCAGAAAAACTATTCTACATAGGTAAATTCACGTCAACAGAAAGATGTAAGACATAATTGAACATCACTTCGACGAAAGTTTCATGTTGTTTTCTGCTAGCTCAACTGATTTAAAAAATACATCATCCCTCAACAAACCTGGAATTTTAGATCGGAATGGGAATATACCACTAAATTTCAATGTATTCAAAGAAGGAATAATAATATACTTCACTGCGAGAACAGGTATTGCTTCAAGATATCTCATCAAACCTGTGGAATCCAGCTATCATTATCGAGAAGTTAGCTGCTCCTAGATCATACTTAGTAAATACTAGAGACAGTGGAATATGAAGTGAAATACAGTCACTCAATCAATCATGGAGATATTAATATTTTAACAAAGATGAACCGCATTCAATTGCGGACCCTTGATTTTCATCAACACAATTTCTTTAAATGTAAATTACATTCTTGATTTTTCATCATGTGAAATATTTTTCCCAGAACAGGTGAGGATTGTTTGACTTTCATTATCTGAATGTTTGTCTGACGTAGCTGTTTGTCTTTTTTATTGGACTAGGTACTTCTTGTTACTAATAATACTTGCTGATGATGATGCTTTGAAGCTTCATAACAAGTCCCAATTCCATTGTTGAATAAAGTATAGTTTTGGTGGAGTTGACTGTAAGATTTTTTTCCTGTTCTATTATTAGGAATATATTATGTTGTTGGTTTTTGTGAAGACTTTCAGGGGTACCCTGTAGAATGCTTAGAAGGTTTAATAATAATATGTTTCATTTCATAGCCATGACAACAATCAAGACATATGTGAAATGGGAAACTCCGTCGTTGACCTGCATTTTTCATCCCATCGGTTCAACGTGGTTCAACAAAACTAAGCGAAACTATACTTGTATTTAGTTGCATGTGACTATTGTGACTTGTATTATATGCAGACAGACCAACCACAACATGGTGCATAAAAATAGGAAAAAAACATAAAGTGCATTTCATCCATGCAGTCCAGCCAGCACCAGACATACACAGGGACGGGTTTTTGCGAGGAATGAGAAATCTTTTTTCCAGGTCAGGAAGTATTTATTTGGGACAAATATCGATTGGATATATCATCAAGCATTTGAGCTATTTGCTACTGGAGATGAATGTTCCAGAAGAGATGATATCACATGATAGAGGTATATTTCCATATGATTATAATACTCCTGTCATTTTTTATCAACCGCCTCATCATTTTCAACAAAGCATTGAGGAGACGAAAGTATATATGTGAAAAATGATACTGTGAGGTACCGTTTTCGAAACATTTTGATTTGAAGAAAATGAAGTGATATTTGTTGCTGTTATATGAAGCAATATGAACTAAGTAAGTAATATAAGAACCTATATTACCTATTTATTGAAAACTGAAAACAACAATATATTTCGATTGCTTAAGTTACTAATTGAACAATGATCACAAGAAATACATTGAATTTTCATAAAAACATGGATTATGTATCTTGAGCAGAATGTCATAGAGAGGTTAATTTACGTCAAGAATTGCAAGACAAAATTGGACAACACTTGAATGACCACACTGCTGATCCTCAACCGTTTTGAAGAATGATGTATTCTTGAGAGAAAAGGATAGAATTAGAATGTATGTATGTACCTTTTTGGTGTGAAATTTATTGATATTCCAGTTCACATGATGGAAGTCCAATATAAACATCATTGCAGCTTCCAAAATGTAGGTATCCATACAAATTTAACCAAAATGGTGCCAGTAGTTTCGATATATTCGTAAGAGATGTGTAGAAATAATTTTTATCCACGAGCTATTTCGCTTCCAGTCAGTTGCTTATGATCTATAAGGCACAGATCCGATCTTCCTGGAATACTGTCCCCATATTTGGAGTGCAGTACCCAAACATACCCTCAAACTGTTGGATTCTGTCCAAAAAAGGGTCAATTCGTCTCGTGGGTGATTACTCGCTCACAAACTCATTCACTTCTCTGATGGAACACCGTAGAGAAGTGGACGATCTGGCTCTATTTTATAGATATTTCCATGGACGATGCTCTTCTAAAATATCAACAATAATTGTTCCTCCCTTGGCAGTCCCCGCGAGATCAACCCGTCGAGTTGAGGCTTCGCACCCCTTCGTGGTCACTTTGGAGACCTGCAGAACATCTCTTTTCAAAGACTCGTTCATCCAACGAAATGGAAGGGTCTGGAACACACTGCCAAGGAAGGTGTTCCCCGAGGCATATAACCTCCAGAAATTTGAGAAGAACACCAATTCCTACCTTATTTCCCTTGTATCTCATGATGTTCTCTGAACATTACAGGATATTCCTTTTCGTGGGAACCAGAACATAACAAAAAACTTCCTCAAGCAAAACGGCTTGCTTCCTGTTCAGTTGATATAGATGGTATTCACTACTGAAAACTGAACATAAAAATGATAGATTCAAGATCAATTAATGAAAATATCCTGTAAGTAACTCATTTGTAGACTGAAATCACTCATTCATCTGTATGACACTGAGAACTGTCAAACTATAAGTAGAGCACAACTTCCAAAGAAAAATATTTCGCACTTCCATATTGAGAACGGGAGCAGATTCGTTCCCGAAACGTCCAAAGATGAGTAAAAATACGATATTCTTTCAATACATTTTGGGGCAAATCATGTGATCTATCCCACTACAAATATATTGAAATGATACGCATATTTTTATTTTATAGAAACGAGGAGAAAAAATCCCAAAAATCAAGTAAAATGAATGGACTACCTCTTCGATTAACCTACAGACAGTATTTAATTTTTTTTGTTCCTTTCTGCAGAGGTGAGTGTAATACACTCCGACCTGCATGAAGAGTCCTCTCAGCCAGTCCACCGACGGCCTGGGGGAGTGCATGTAGATCGTCGAGCACCTGCTCTGTCGTCCGTGTGTGCACCAAACTGCAGGCCAGGCCGATGTTCCGTTCTCCAAAGGAAAGGGCACGGTTGAAAAAAGGAAAAGGAGTTTTCGTCGGATCGCTGCGACGCTTCTTGCTTCTTGGGCCAGACACCAGCGACCTCTGGCGAGAGACGGCTGATTTCTCTCTTCGGCCTCTCGGGAGTCGCTTTTCCTGCTCGCAATCGACATAGTCTGGTCTCGATGGAAAAGTAGGAGCTATACAGGGTGAATGTTGCTACATCAACGACCCCTCCAGTGCCGGACTGGCCCGGTCAGGTGTTGAGAAAAATCTCACGGGGCCCCTTCACACTTGGGATCTCGAGATTCATAGGGAGACATGGAATCAATACTTCCTCGGATGAGTTGATTGATGAGAACAAAAATCAGCATCAGTGAATAAACATGAAGACCTCTGGCAACAATATCAACATTTTCACGTTTAAGGCGGTAGGCCAGTAGTGGCCAGCGTAGCCTCGTGGTTGAAGCGTCAATGTTCTATCCACGTTTGATTGCCGGTAGGTGGGTTCGAAATTTTTCTGATGGCCCAAGAAAGTGTTTGAGATCACACGTTAAAAGGTGAGACCCTCGTCATTCTTTGCTCGCACAAGCCTCTTGAAGACTTCTGAGGGTTGCGGGTAAGGGGGCAACCGAATGATGGATAGGAACAACAATTTTTTTTTTAGTTATGGTCGACGGATTTGTTTATGGACCGCTGGTCGCTGGATTAGCTCTTAGGCTTCTTCGCCTAACTGATGAGGTCCGGAAGGTCGAAAGCTCACACATTGCACACAATTACAACATCGCATGTACCTCAAAAATAGTGAGGTTCAGAGAGTAAGTTAATAGAAACTTGTTCTCATATTTTTCGACAAGCTATCACATCCTTAATTTTTGCGCATATATTATGGAACACCCTGTATGAAAGTGGCGATATACATGGAACTAGCGTAGCGAAAATAGCAATTAAATCTGTAGATATACGTTGGATTCAGTGAAAAATAGTTTCACCCTCCATAGTCTGAGCTCATATTCACTTCGTTCATGTCATAAATTCCAGTCATAGAATTTTTCAATTCCCAGCTCGTGTTGAACATGATAGAAGTGCTAAGTAGCAGTTCTTAGTGTCAGATAACTTTGATGGATTAAAAGTTCTTTCTCATTTCTACTGCACACTCTTTCTGGAACTATTAATCTTTTGTTTCGGTCGAAATGGATTTATGAATAAAAGAAACTCTCGCTGTCGGCTAGCACTTTGGACTTCTTAATGTGATGAAATAAATTATAGTTCTTAGATAGCTTTCGTCTCTGGATGGCCGAGATATGAACGAAATGTGATTCTAGCAGGAGAAAGGCTGCTGGAGAAATGGATGGTGTCATTTTCACTCACCACTAAATCATTCTCGGTTTGTAGTTGATTTCTTGTGGGCACTACATCAAAACTAGATGCATATCTTACAGTGAAAATCCATAACTCCATAAATCTTTTTTTTTTTCTTTTTTTTTTCAAGTTCCGTTGTGTATAATTGTTTTCTAGGTACAATACATTTACACTTCATATTGAAACACCACAATTCGACGTTAATACCCTAGTTGACAAAATTTCGACCTGGATTTACCATCTCTATTAACGAATTAGTCCACTATCACTAGTGATATAAATGTGTGAAATTTGTATGAATCAAGCTTAACCATTGTCAGAAGTTGCTATGTATAACATAACATGAAAAATCATTTGAATTCACCTCGAATTTTTCCCTGGTCTAGTTGAGGCTGATGTATGTCCGTTTTATAACGAAACACGAAATCCCCTATATAACGAATATTATAAAAACCAACCTAACTAACCGAATCAGACTCTTCACGAGTTAATGCCCTGGTTTCAACTTCAATGAGTCAAGCAGTTTCGAAATGTACACTCTCTGTGTATGGTATACTCCACCTGAAATCTAGTAGTTCCATCAGGGTTCGAAATAGTTCTAATAGTATCAGAATATACACGGTGATCTATAAAAAATGCGAATAATCATTTATACCGATGGGTTGTCTCCACAGAATGAAGTTCAAATAATTTTGAATTTAGGGGAATTAAAATAATATCAAGTATATTAGATACCTAGTGTGGAAAGTGACATATTTCGCACGAGTGATATTCAGCACGAGGACATAGTGCCACTTTCGAAGTCAAATACTGAATGCCAATCAATGAATGCCAAATGATTGTTCAATGGAAATTGATCATAATGAAAATAGAATCCATTCCAAAATGACTGCTTAATTTATATTAGCAATCAATGCTTGGTTTGCAATTTTCCGTACGGGAATTGCCGGTAAGCATACTAGGTAGTTTCGCACGGTAAGCGTTTTTGCAAGTTTTACAGGAACTCTACGAACTTCGCTGACTCGGTCGAAGCTACACTGTTCTGGATATTTCAATTCAGATAGGTTGATTTATGATTGGAGATCTTGTTATGAACGAGAGTTAGAGTGATGTTATTCCATATGCATTTGCCCTACTTGACAATATCAGGTATGGAAATGAAATTGATAACATACAAAGTACCTCATTGATTCATCGAGCGCAATTTTGTCTTACAGCCGTGGAAAAATACATTTTACATTCAGTAGCTACCCTGAAAGAAAAAGGTTTCGGAACATCGACTGGCAGAATCCCGTGGGACATCCTGTATTGCCAAGAACGAAACTCCACGCACATCAACTAGCCGTTAGCTGTGAATGCAGTGTAAATCCCGGAAAAATCGTGGAAATGCATTTTATCTGGCAGAAAGTTCTGGCTGAAAAGTGAAAACTTCCGAGCGGTTGCAATATAAAGCCATATATTAGGGACTGCGAACCAGAAGCCTCAGACTGGGGGATGGGAACAATGAGACTCGACGAAGACATAAATTACTCAACCCGGATTATAAATCACACACAGGCAAACTATGATGATAGCGAATCCGAAAATAATGGCGGTTACCTACTGAGATGTTTATAATTCCTCTGGTGTGCCCAATTTTCAATTGTTTCGTCAGACTAGCTCTCGATATGAACAATTGAATGCGAGTTCGGAACATGGGGTTCTTATATCAAAAATTTCCAAAATGCCTTTCGAATCTTATTATGAAGTTGAACTAGACTTTCAATGATGTGTTCCCTTCCTTTCGGGACCTGAAAAGTCCCGTTGATGATGCACGAATTCAATAATAGCTGACAAGGAGCATCTAGAGACAGGACGCAGAAGAGACAGGGCGCAACAAATACTCCGTGCATCTTGCTCTTGACATATCTGTCATGAGTGTTTTCACATGTTTCCAGCATATTCAAAAATTTCTTTCAATTTTAAATAGAAATATTATAAATTGAGAGCATCAGTAGCTTATTAAGCAGGTATTGATATTATATTATTAGTTGAGTGAGTGTATTGTGCTTTCATCATTGGCTGACTGCTGCAATGTGTTTTTCTTTCTCAAGTTAGGACTTCGTCTCGTTCATGAATTTACCATTGAAAGTCGAAAATATAACGCACCCTTTCGATTAGAACAAAAATTCATGAAAATAAAAACGTAAACTCAAATGAATGTGACATGATGCCTGTAAATTTGGTTTGAAACTTAGCAAGATTCTCCCACGCCTCGCTATTTTTACAAAGTAGGCGATATCGAGAGATCTCGAAACTCCTTTCAATAGGAAGTGATAATAGTGATATTATCATTTGGTGATCTATACATCTATGCGGTTACCTTACCAGCATCCTCGATATGGAATTCTGATAAGATCTATACCTTTTCAACTTCAATTTCGGAATCGGTGAGTTATATTTCGGAAAAAGTAATCTCGATTTCAGAATTGGTTAGTTCGATTTCAGAAATAGTAAACTCAATTTCAGAATCAGTGAGATGAATTTCAGAAAAAGTCCATTCAATTCCAGAAATGGTAAGCTGTATTTCAGAATTAGGTAGGTTCAATTTCAGAAGATGAAATCTTTTTATATGTTTGAAATGTTTTTAATTGCAAAAGAGAAGATTGTTTACAGTGGATGGAACGGTGTTTGAGAGACCGATGTTGAATCAGATTGAACATATATGGGGTGCCTTCAAGTCAGAAGTGAAGAGCTTCTTGCAAGAGCATCGCCAAAGGGTCATAGCTGGAAATCCGAACAGATTGCTCAACCAGATAGAATTCAGACTGCGATGTCTTGAAGAATGTGCAGATCATTTAATGAAAATGATAACAACTCAAATGTTTTTGCATTCTTATAATCATGTGCAACGTCACTATCTTCCAGCGATTCAGATGGAATGCATCTGTGGATTAAATTGTTTTTGAAAAGTTGAATATTTTAAATATGGTTTGTTAATCTCACATGCAATTGGAAACATTTCGAACAAATATAGGATTTTTTTTATGATATTGAACCTACCAATTCTGAAATACAACTTACCATTTCTGAAATTAAATGGACTTTTTCTGAAATTCATCTCACCGATTCTGAAATTGAGTTTACCATTTCAGAAATCGAACCAACCAATTCTGAAATCGAGATCACTTTTTCCGAAATATAACTTACCGATTCCGAAATTGAAATTGAAAAGGTATAGAGATTACACTGAAATTATGTTGAAACAGTTGTCGGGACAAACGGATAGACCATTTTACGCAGAATGTGGCAAAAATTGGAACTAATTCGGGATATAAAATCAAATATTCTTGGGCTACTCAATGTCATGCAAAAAATTCGAGATTAAAATGTCATGCACAACAGTAATCGTCTCGATATCGATATTTGTGTTTGATCAAGTAGTTTCATAGAGGAGTAAATCATACATAAATTGAATATGAAATATTAGGTTGCTACTGGGCAAAAAATGTATGCGATTATTCATAATTTTGCCTAGATGATCCACATATAGATGGTCCAACAGCGCATTTCCTTCTAGAATGAATACACCAGAAGTTGAGGAGATATTCGAAACGATAAAATGGACATTTCCGAGGCTATACACACGAAAGGATAAAGGATGTTTAAGAAGAATGAAGTTAAGAAATTCCTTATACATATTATTCTATAGAACACAATCTGAATTCTATGTATCGAGAGATGAAGTAGAGTAGAGGCTACGAGAAAAATTTGATAATGTGTTTTCATTCTCATTTATATACAGGATGTTAGTGAATGAGTGTGACAAACATGTGTCCCAACTCGCTTCCTTTTCGAGATACAAGGTATAAATATTTCCATGAAAAATTATTTTATTCAATCATTAATCTATTGCCTTTTTATCAATTTTAATGAAACTTGGTGGTTTCGTTGAATGTAACTGAAGTTTCTCTTGATGTGATAAAATTTGGAGAAATATTTTCAGTCTCGTTACCGTGGGTTGATTATTCGATATATACGATTAATATCATTGTACGCCACTGGTTTTTGAGATTTCCATATTTTTATTAGATTGAACAATTGAAATATCAACTTTCTCACCCTCTGTGTTTCTTTTGTATCTCGCTTAGTATTTGAGGAAGCAATAAAAATTCGATTTGACTCCAAATTTTAATGTATATGTGCTCTCGAAACATTCATTGAGATGAGTCAATTACCTCAATAATAATCATTTTGGAATTTTGGGAATATTTCAGTCTCCAACCATACTGAAATTTGGCACCCTGAAAGCTCATACTGGGGCGTTATAAATGAAAACTATTAATACTGTCACCTTCAACATCCTGTATATCTACAACGAAGCAAGTTAGGACACATGTTGATATCAACTTTATTTCCTGAAATATCACAAGGAATCAACCCCTGAAATTTGTCGCACTTATTCACTAACACCCTGTATATCTGAATTACATGCTGATTATTCAATAATTGAAATGAAGATTTTGTATTGAGGTTTATTGACCCATCTTCACTAAATACGAATTCTTGCGAGGAACCATCCACACCCAATTCGGAAATATGTGATTGAATATCATTATCTATACATGACTTTCGTCAAAATAATCCACATTGAAAATAAATCTCTTTTGTTAGAAGGGATTGATAACGTTTCAGAATATTTAACGGAAAATCTTCGATGAAATCCAGTTTTGTATCGTTAATAGGGGGTCATTAACTATCAATTTGATTAATATTAAACATACTCGTCAATACTGGGTCAATAGAAAAGAAGTTTTCACTTCAAAATAAACACCAACTCCTGAACAAACACAGCATCGCTCCTACTGCAAGTAGTGGCTAGCTGGCGAGAGGAGTACAGCTTTTCAGTCTGTGTTCAAACCACAGGACATGTTTTGCCTTTGAGATCGACTTTGCGCGGCTTACCTTCATCGTCCTTCGAGTTCAGTGCGACCAGCACGCTGTCTTTTTCTTTTCGAAGAGTGGTCTGTCTGTTCCGGCTGTCCGACAGTGCCGGCTCCAGCAAAACGAGAAGTTTTTGTGGGAAAGCATTCAAATGCTACTACATACTTGACACAAGCTAGTCAATTCACCACCAGGGTCCACCGAAGTCATTTGATCCAAATGAGATTAGATTATACTTCGAGAACTTGATTTCCAATTGAGGAAAATCTTTTGACCGAATTTCGCAAGACGGACTGATCGTCAAGGTGAAACAGCTGGAATTTCTGACATGAGCGATGGCAAGGATCCAGAATCATTGAACTCCAGCGAACTGAGTTGGATTCTTTGTCATTTGACGGATGATGGTTATGCATTGAAGAGAACTCTTCGTTGGTATTCCTTGACCTTTCATCAAAATCTGCTAATCAAATATGGTCAGAACGGACCTGATGTTGAAGATGAAGCAGCTGGAATTTCCGATTCGATAAGAATTGTTGAATCAATGACCAATGAAGTTGAATAATGGAAGATGTCGTGGTGAGACTCAACTCCCTCTCAGAAAATATGCTGAAAATGAGTTGACGTAGATAAAAACATGTTGTAGAAGATGGAAAAGACACATTTGAATAACTAGACGGATTCCTCAAGAATCGAAGATATAACTGAGTCGTGCATCAGTATATTTCTTTTGCAGTGTGAAAATGAAAAAGCCAGAAGTATAACACAATAGGTTTGTTCTCGTTCGAAAATTAATCAATCCTAAACCAGCAGGAGCATGCGCAGTTTCACATAACTCTTGGAATTTTTCATGTTCCGTGGAACTGCGCATGCTTCTGATGGTTTCGGACGAGGACAAACCTAATATCGTATTCCTATACAGCTCAGGAAAGACATCGGCTCCACACTTCCAGATATACAGAGTGGGCCTTTGAAAACGAAACAGAGGCTCTGTAGGTTGCCAAAACCGGATTATGAAAACAATCTGAAACACGTCAACTACATTTTCGAGGGGGACATCGTTCTAAAATATTTTCAGCCCTGCGGCGTTGCCGCTTCTAATGAAAACAAGCAACAACTTTGTTATTTCAAATGGAACACCTTGTATTTTATTGCATTTTTAGATTCTCCCCGAAGAGCTGATTTCATCAATGCATCACACTTGGGGTCTAACTGTAATGGTTTCAGGGATATAAAGTGTTCAAAATCGAGATTTTTCAAACTTTAGCATTTTTTTGTGTCGAAACTATTCATTATTGGTCAAAACGGCGCTGATGTCCCTATCTCGACTTGTGATTTACTATCTACTGACATTTATTTGAGACAAATACAGGGTGGTTCAAGATTCAGAATTCTGATCACCCTGTATCTGTTCCAATTAAATGTTAGTAGATAGTAAATCACAAGTTGAGATAGGGACATGAAAGCCGTTTTGACCAATAATGAATAGTTTCGACACAAAAAAATGCTAAATTTGAAAAATCTCGATTTTGAACACTTTATATCCCTGAAACCATTACAGCTAGACCCCAAGTGTGATGCATTGATGAAATCAGCTCTTCGGGGAGAATCTAAAAATGCAATAAAATACAAGGTGTTCCATTTGAAATAACAAAGTTGTTGCTTCTTTCCATTAGAAGCGGCAACGCCGCAGAGCTGAAAATATTTTAGAACGATGTCCCCTCGAAAATGTTGTTTGGCGTGTTTCAGATTTTTTTCATAATCCGGTTTTGGCAACCTACAGAGCCTCTGTTTCGTTTTCAAAGGCCCACTCTGTATAAATCTGGAACCCATACAGACTTTAAACAAGCCAACAGAAAGTCATATTATCCACAACTCCTGTTTTTTCTTCAATCCGAAAGACTCACTAAGCCAAATATCTGAAGTAACGATGAATTTATGGAAGTATAACCTTCATAGAAGCTGACCATCTCAGGATAGCACAATCTGCCAGAACGGAGCTTCACCAGTTGAGAGGTATGACAGTTCAAACTTTCTTCCCTGTAATCAAAGTGGATAGATGTATGGTGAAATAGCTTACTCTTGCAAAAGACTAGAAAAATGTGTAGACTCTTGCCTTCTTAATTATGTCAATTTTAATGACATTGACGATAATTCCTAGAGGTCTCATAGATGGCGCTTGGTCGATCATATTTTTCTCGTCAATTTGGTGACATAAAGAATGCTCAATTTCAATAACAAGACAATTAATTTATCAGATTTCCATCATATTATGGAAGAAACAAAAAATTTACGAATCTGAAAACGGTTTCGATAGGTAGGTATTTGCCGAGTCGCCGAAACGCTGCAACCACAAATACACATGAATTGTCACAACTGGACGTGGAGTAGGTATATTGACAAAAGGATTGTGAAACAGGAAACCTGAAAACAGTAAAAATGTGTTGGAGAAACAGTGTAGAAAGTCAGTTGATTGATATGAGAAACTGTGATATGAGTAGGTTCAATAATTGGCAGCAGAGGAGCAACAAATGGAAGAAAGTACACCTACACTCACAATATACCTTTGGAATTCACCCTATCACAAGTACACAATAAAATAATCTATGATAATAATAATATGATTATGTTTGGTGCAAATCGAAAATATCATAAGTATGTACAAAGATGAACAGTGCCCTTGCCACTAGTTTGTTCATGAGGTAAGTGCAGTAATCACTAATACAAAACTCCACCTTACTGTGGTGTAGTTAGATCAGAAGATCTTGATCGCACAGAATGTCAGAATCATAGAATCAAAGAGAAACAGAAATCATCGGTAAAGTCGAATTTGGATTTACCGATAATCGATCGTGCCGCCATCTACACACGAGCCGTGAAATATTAGGGGTGTTGTGAATCCGGCTATAAAAAGTCTAGAGTTTTTGGAGAATAACAAATGAAGAGCTGTTTCACCATATATCTATCCACCTTTCCTGTAATATTCCAATTTTCATGCTCATGTCTACCTAAACGTCATCAGGATGGGAACACTGAGGCAATTCTAAGAATGACACAAGTTACAATAATTGATGTGGAGTTATGACCTCAGGGTCAAAATAGTATATTACGTAATATGTTGTGAGAAGCATATTACGCACGTATGGAAAAGGTACGCACGTAGCCGCGGAGCAGCGAGTGCGTGATTCCATGAGTGCTTAACAACACGCATTACTTACTATACTTTACCTACTGCCATATAGTACATTAAAAAAGTTTGGACAAACAGTCTGAGTCTGATCATGACATACCTGGTGGAATAAACGGAAACTTTACTGTGCGATGTGCTTACCGTGCTTAAAGAGCTACTTACTGAGGCATTGCATGACATAACATGGATTTAACTAGATGCAATGGAAAATATTGACAATGAGAGACATGAAAGGTCGTTGCCTTCTTCAAATCTATCTCGAGTGGCGCCAATGCTTAGATGCAGATTGCATCAGGGAAGCCAATATGCAGCATTCAGTAGTACCTCTGTACTATACGCTGGCGTTTCAGCTTCGCTCTTGATTTGATATTATGTAATAGGGACCAACCCTCGCAATAAAGAATTTACATTCTCGTTCTGACAGAATTCGGTACTGGTACTGCATGAAGAGAACAGGTTGGTTGCTTGCACTTTTTATTTGCCCTTTTACGCGTGCGTACTAAATCGAATCTGCATGAGGAAAATACGAAATATCAGTGGAATAACTCTTCCAAAATCTCCCTCATGAATCCACACAGGTTGAGGACAATCATCAAAAAATGGCATCCGCACTCCAAAAACTTTTGAAAACTCCCTTAGAATTCATTTCAGGTGAATTAGGCACCTTGTGTATTGGGAATATATATATTGATGCCTATCACGCGGGTGAGATATATTGGGTACAGAAGTTACTTGAAATTGCAACAAAAGAAATAGGAGTGATTCAATTCCATTCATAAATTTTAATTTCCCCTGAAACGCGCATCTCATAGCTAGGAGTCTATGAATTGTTTAGTAGCTTACGTTCACAATGCTTCCATTTCCTTGAAATCGAAATCTGGGAACGAGTGCACACCTCCTAGAGACTAACACCCACATCTGAATTTCCATGAATCAATATTCATCTCTATGAGAAAAATATTTCCACAATTTTTACGAATTTTGTTTCTGGCTATCCATAACGAATTGTTGCAATGAGTTTACGTTGTTAATGAATGGAATATTAGTGAAAAAATGAGTTGAATTTCCTATTCTACCCATATATCAAATTTGACGAGATCCTAGCAATTTGGTTTCCAAGTTGATAGGAGAACAAACGATGCAGGTTCTTACTTCAGAAAAAAGTATATTATACAATATATTCTAGAATATCTGTCTCTCGTAGTTTGAATCCTATACGGGGTGAGCCGAAATCAATTTACTCCACTATATCTTCGTTGCTATCTTATTGTATGGATGTTAGTAACCGGATGGACTTCGTAACCTGCTCAGGAAGTCTGTCAAAAGTTTCATCGTTGGGAAGGCTTATTATGTTATTGAAGAGTTCTTGGAAGATTCCTTTATTGCCTTTTATATAAACTTGTTTATTTGATGAATTCTCGTGACCAATTTTGGAATGTGGAAGTTCGTTCTGAGATTTGTAATAGTTGTATTTTATTCTCAAAGTTGTTTTTCACCATATCTCTGTCATAATATGGGTATATCTTGATACTTTGTCGAAAGAATTATTATTATATCGTTCCACAAGGATCAATTCTAGCACCAACACCATTTCTACTCCATATCAACGATTTGTTGGAAGCAACTTCATGTCCATCAGTACACAGCTTCGCGGATGATAGTACCCTCCATACCGCCTTCTCTTCCAGGGCTCCAATACCTGCCAGGCAAATCAGAAACGAACGAGGGAGAAATATTGACAACATAAATATGGACTTGGCAACAATTCTCGAATGGGGATCCATGAACATGGTAGATTTCAATGCGAACAAAACACAAGCAAGCCTTTTCTCTGAAAAAGCCGACCTCACTGTGCCCAACATAACCTTGTCAGGAGTAATCATACGTTTGAAGACATCCATTTCGATGCTTGGTATTACTATCAGCGATGAACTTTCTTGGGAAAATCACGTGAGATCAATTTCTAAAAGTGCATCCCAAATACTTGGTTTTCGGTTTTGGGCCAGGAGCTATTTCACTTCCAGTCAGTTGCTTATGATCTATAAGGCATAGATCCGACCTGTCCTGAAATACTGTTCCCATATTTGGAGTGAAGCACCCAAACATACCCTGAAACTGTTGGATTCTGTCCTAAAAAGGACAATTCGTCTCGTGGGTAATGCCTCGCCCACAAACTCACTCACTTCTCTGGAACACTGTAGAAAAGTTGGCGATCTGGCTCTATTTAATAGATGTTTTCATGGACGATGCTCTTCTGGAATATCAACAATTGTTTCTCCCTTGGCAGTCCCCGCGAGATTAACCCGTCGAGTTGAGGCTTCGCACCCCTTCGTGATCTTTTTGGAGACCTGCAGAACATCTCGCTTCGAAAGACTAGTTCGTCCAATGAACAGCGAGGCTCTGGAACACATTGCCAAGGGAGGTGCTCCCCAAGGCATACAACCTCCAGAAATTCAAGAAGAACACCAATGCCAACCTTATTTTCCTTGGCTCTCACGATGTTCTCTGAACATTACAGGATATCCCCTTTCGTGGGAACCAGAACAATAAATGAAATATATATTCACAGTATCTACCCAATGTTTAGTTTGACTGTAATGATAATTCCATGGGACAAACTACTGACCAATAATCCTGATGATTTGTACACCAATATACTGGAACATGAAAAGTGAATTACAATAGAATGCAAGGTATTCACGTGTCAAATTCCAATATCACTCCGTCAATACAATGCCTCACTTAACGTGATGGCGTTTCGTTGTAGCAATAGAGTTTCCAGTAATGCCCTACGTTCGTGACCAAATAGCATTCAATCCTTTTATCAAAACAAAACCTTTCTACTCGATGCTCGCAATTATTATAAGGAGAGTAATTCATTATAGACATGCTATCAGAATTACTGTTATTTCGCACCAATTCAATGATAATGTGGGGGACAAATGTCTTCTGGATTCCATGAATTTGTCACTATGATTACATTCACACAGACGTTACTGATGCTTCATATTTTGTTATATTGTATTTATTCCAGTGGAAACGTTGATGAAGAAATTATTATTTACGCAACACACTTTATGAAAATGAATAAGACTGTAACGAAAATGAATTAGACTGTAAGTAACAAATTATATTCTGAGGACAAGAACATGTTGATTGATTGATTGATTGATTAATAGCAGAATGATCAGTCAGGGTTCGAAGCCCAAAACACTGCAGCCTTTGGGCTTATTGTTTTCCTGATCATGCTGTTGACTTAGGTGAACAGGTTCGCTACCTTGATAAGGTTTAGCAGCCTCTTCACCAAATCATTCTTTGGAAAGGCTTCTTGAGAGCTTACTGCTCCCAGAAAGTTATATCTCCAATGCGCTAGTGCTTCGCAATCCAATATTACATGGCTGGCAGTTTCCTCCTCTTCATTGCATAGTCTGCATATGGGTACGTCTGTATAGATGCCCATTTGATGCATATGTTTCCTCAAGAGGCAGTGGCCGGTTATTAGTCCCGTCACTTGTCTGATCTGACTTCTGTTTAGGCTCAGAATGTCGTTAGTCACTGTTTTGGACAGTGTTCCAACCATCAGTTCACTGTGTCTTTGCCCTAGGACATTGTTTCAGTATGCCTGATGTCTTTCTTGCATCCACCTTGCCAGCCAGCCGCGTATTGAGGTTTTGGGGATAACGAACACAGGTTCCGGTCCCATAAACAACGCCCCATACCCTTGCCTGGCGAGAGCGTCAGCTGCTTCATTGCCTTCAATTCCCTTATGCCCTGGCACCCATTGAAGAGTTACCTTGTTGTGGTTAGCCAGGGTTAGCAGGCTCTGAAGGCCAGTTCTGATCTGATTTTATTGCATGTTAAAGATTAAATGGCCGCCTGACTATCTGAGCATATGAAGATTTGTTCACCTCTGTATCCTCTTACAATATTCTCTCTCAGGCATTTGTACCTCCCCAAGGAATCATACATCCTGGTTCTGGGTCTATCTCCATATATTCCGGCTCCCGTGCCCTCATCAGTCTTAGAACCGTCAGAGAACATGTTACATGGAGTGTTCTTTCGAAATAGTTTTCAATTTCAGGAATTCTTAAGTCCTTTGCGGAAATGTTTTCCAAAAAAATGCATGATTTATGGGTATTGTTTGCATATAGAATATCCACAAACTTTCTGGCATATATACAATGGTCTATGAGTTGAGAATGAAGTATGACTATCATACTAGCATGTACAGGATGTTCTTCAGAATAAATTTTCAACGGCGATTATGAATTCTTTTCCGATAGATGACTCCTTTTACGCACATTATCCACAAAAGCGTTTATTTTCATGAAGAATACAGAATATATTAGAGAGTCGAACGTTGATAGTGTTGGATTTCTTGAGGTTCAGAAACAGGCTGGTTCCTATGAAACATGATTGAAGTTCGGCTAACTAATGTGAACATTGTTAATTGAATGCCTATTCGAATTCTGGGTCATAATCATCCACTCTGATTTTTATATCATAGCCTCCATACGAATTCGAATCATTAGTAAAATACTGATTCTTAATATCAAGCACATCTCCATATGTCTAGAAAACGATGAAATCACGAAAATACATTCGATGGAACTTTTCTTCTTGTTTTTAGGTCAGAATTCCTCGAGGACCACGACACTGTGTGGCGATATGAACATATAAAAGATACATTTGCAAGTCGAAGAAGATCTTTCATTTGATACATCTTTCCGACGAAGATGAATATTTTTCTGGACTCTCAAGTCTCAACTGCTCGAACTTTTATGTTTGGTCAAATAGGATGCAAAAAAATAAACTGGAGTTGGGAAGATTAGATGATTCATGGTTTGAAAGAAAGTCGTATATATGTGTCTAAGTAGTTATCTGTCTATGGTCGATGAGTCGATATTTTGACAGCACTTGAATGGTTGTTTTGTTGTTTGACATCAACTCAGCACCCACGGATATTTAGTTCATATATTCATAGAATTTTCGTAATTATTACCCCTCCATAGTGTTACAAACTCTGGGAAAAATATTGATAAAAAAACTTCTGGCAGATTTTTGAGAAATATTGGTGTACTCAAATGAGTACGATGGGAGGGTGCATAGGAAAATAACTGAAAATCTTGAATGCTACAAAATAGTGTTTAGTTTTTCAAAATTGCATCAGAGTCCAGTTGAGTATTGTTAGAGAAGTGTATGTACCTCTTTATTTCTTGGAATTTATTTCTAGACAATACTGGAAGCAACGAATGGTGCCGAAACTTCACCGTCAACGCTCCAGTTCATGGGTTCTCGTGGGTAATTGCCAACAAGCCGAAGAATTTCAATACTGATTTTTATGTCGACCTCGGTTATCACAAATTCAGTACTGATAACGGCACGTTGTCGTCGGTGCTCCTTGACTTTTGACAGCTACTCCAGATGAAGGGATTCAATCATCTGAGGAACACGGAATTTCAACTTCTCAAGGAATATCAATGAGGAAGTTAGATATACCCGTGCAGGATATGCCCATATCGTTTTCGTCAAATTATTCTTCATCTGGTTGAGTTTCTGCCTCAGGTGGAATAATAATAATTTCAGGCTCACGGCAACCATTCCTTCTCCTAATGTTCTGAAACGTTCGTCATAGAACCATTTCGAAGAAATTGACCCAGTTCTGAAATGTAATTCTAAAATGTATCACACATATCTTCTCATTGTACCCAAATGAGTACATCTATGTTTTTTTTTGTTATGTCAGGAATAATGAGAAACTAGGTATCAGGATAGTATTATAAGCAACTCGAATACATTCCTGGTCAGCTAATTTACCGAGCCAAATGAAAAATATCAGGTGTTCCTTGTACATTGCAGAACACTACCGCACGATATTATTTTGTTGAAAAATTTTATTAGATGTAGATTGTAGGCCATAATTTGCAGTGTACTCAAATGAGTACAGTGGGAGGTAATGGGTTTTAATCCATTGCCTGGACATTTCATGGGAAATGAACGATTTCAACTAACTGAGTTATTAGCCTAAATGAATGAATGTTCTCTTATGATTTATGATTTTAATTATGAGATTCACAGTCGCTATTTTTGTCGTCAGAGAATTATGCTCTCATACGATACCCCTCTGGAACGCTAATGTTCAAATGCATTTCCATGAAAATCTGGATCTAGAGAACCTAGAACACGATCATGGTTGAAGTGAAATCCTGATGGAAAACAAATCGAATATACGACTCGCTCTGACTTCGGTGCATTCCTCTGAGACCGTCCTTTGTCGGTGTGTATGTGTCTCGTTACATTATTACATGGGGAAAAATGCAACGTGTTACAAGCATATGTAATTGCATTTCACTATAACCGCATACGGCTGCAGTAGTCCAGTCGGCATGGCAACATAGCTGCGGTTTGATAGTGCATTTTTTCCGTTCGAAAATCACTCGAGAATATACTGGGTGTTATTTAAGTCTCTGGTTGGACTCCAAGCGGTGATTATCTGGGTGGTTCTGAGACGGATTGTTCATATAAACATATAGGTCCAGAAATGCTTCGTAATCAAGATACAGGGTGTCAAAATTTCAATAAAAATCATTCTTTTATTAATTACTCATAATTCACTTTTCCAAATTCAATGAAACTTGGTTATTTTGTTAACAGTATGAAGAAGCTTCTTTTGATGTAATTAGATTCGAAATAATTATTCCTTCTCGATATTAATGGTGAATAAAGTACATACATTCGTCATAGTTTTTGCCAAGTTCCATATTTTTATGAGAATGAACAATTGAATATAAAATTCTCTTGTGCTTAAATACTGTCTGTAGGTTAATCGAGGAGGTGGCACATTTTTAATTCTAGATTTTTTGGGATTTTCTCTCCTCGTTTCTATGAAATAAAAATATGAAAATTATTTCTATATACGTGTAGTAAGGAAAAATCAGATGATTTACCCCAAAATGTCACTGCGTTTGGAGGATTTTCCTGAGAACTGGAAAGTGTCAAGACAAATACGATTTTGCTATTCAAATATCCAAAGCTAACTGAAAACTTGATATTTTTTCTATACACCTTCATTTCTCTTCTCCAAACCTTCTCGAATTGTCACTGACAAGCTGGTGAATTTTTCTTTTAGGCTCTCTAATAGGAAAATTCTTTAAACGCAGTGACATTTTGAGGAAAATTATCTGACCTTTTCTTACTACACGTATATTGAAAAAATATTCATATTTTTATTTTATAGAAACGAGGAGAGAAACCACAAAAAATCTGCACTTCTTCTAGCACATATTGTCAGTCTCTACTTTTCTTCATCGGTTGTGAGGCTATTTCAGCTTGCTAAGCATCCTGTTTTCGATTTATCCAGCTGATATCTCAAACACGAAGAATCAGACTTCATATATATGTATAATGAACTCGAGGCAGGCATTGACGAAATGAAACTATCGCCATCTAGTTTCAAAAATTTAATTTTATGTTCTTGAATGAACAAAATATTCTATTGATAATACATATTTCGTGACTCTATTGCAAATGATCCGTTAGAAATGAGTTCTTGCTACATCGGAATAAGTGAAATTGTATTTGTTTCAAAGATATACTTTAATCAAAATGATCATTATTTCATCAAATCACAAAATGTTTATAGTGGAATCGACATCGATCTCATTCTGGACCGACATAATTTGTTTTTGAGATAACCATATATTTTGTTCATGGAATTGATATTATACTGTTGATTCGATTGAGCTACATTTTTGATCTGAACAAGTTGCTTCCATGAAATAGTCATGTATCTGTTCATCAAAAATGATTTAACCATAAATAATTTGTTGATGCAACAAATCCTCGTTTTTCTCGTGAGCAAGCTCGAACCATTTCTGTGACAATTTGCTGAAGACAAATAATTTAGAGCCTATGATGAATGAAAATGGAGAAAAAGTGAACAATGAAGGTTTTTAATCAACTTCAGGAAGAAATTAAAGTCTGAGAATGTAGAATTCCCTGTTATTATTTTTCTGTTGACTGGACTATTGCGCGATGCAGTCAACATGCATTTGCAGTCTAGACGGGTGAATATTGGACGCTACAAGGGATTGACGGCACCTGCACAGTGACAGGGTGGCAGAGGGGTATGTTCGTTTCCGAACGTGTCACGTAATTGGATTCCCTATTACGGTGACAACCTCACGAATGAATGGTCTCGGAGAATATTGTGTGACATTTTGCTATTGCATTATCAGACCTGAAAATATATGAGACGTTAGCATTCAGTGCTAGATAAACAAAGTTCAATGTTGTGTTGGTAGGAAAAACTGTTGGAAATGTGAGAACGAGCGGTCTCAACATTGCCTGGCTAATGAAAAGATAAAATATAGAAAACTTCTCAGACAAAGTGAAAATGATTTCTTGACATCATAGTATTACTACTCACTCGAAGATTATTTAACTTGAGGATGTCACGTAATTGGATTCCCTATTACGGTGACAACCTCACGAATGAATGGTCTCGGAGAATATTGTGTGACATTTTGCTATTGCATTATCAGACCTGAAAATATATGAGACGTTAGCATTCAGTGCTAGATAAACAAAGTTCAATGTTGTGTTGGTAGGAAAAATTGTTGGAAACGTGAGAACCAACTGTCTCAACATTGCCTGGCTGATGAAAATATATAATATAGATAACTTCTCAGACAAAGTGAAAATGATTTCTTGTTATCATGGTGTTACTACTCACTCAAAGATTATTCAACTTGAGGATGTCACGTAATTGAATTCCCTATTACGGTGACAACCTCACGAATGAATGGTCTCGGAGAATATTGTGTGACATTTTGCTATTGCATTATCAGACCTGAAAATATATGAGACGTTAGCAGTCAGTGCTAGATAAACAAAGTTCAATGTTGTGTTGGTAGGAAAAACTGTTGGAAATGTGAGAACGAGCGGTCTCAACATTGCCTGGCTAATGAAAAGATAAAATATAGAAAACTTCTCAGACAAAGTGAAAATGATTTCTTGACATCATAGTGTTACTACTCACTCAAAGATTATTCAACTTGAGGATGTCACGTAATTGGATTCCCTATTACGATGACAACCTCACGAATGAATGGTCTCGGAGAATATTGTGTGACATTTTGCTATTGCATTATCAGACCTGAAAATATATGAGACGTTAGCATTCAGTGCTAGATAAACAAAGTTCAATGTTGTGTTGGTAGGAAAAACTGTTGGAAATGTGAGATCTAACAGTCTCAACATTGATGCCTGGCTATATAATGCAAAGATAACATATAGAAAACTTCTCAGGCAAAGTGAAAATGATTTCTTGACATCATAGTGTTACTACTCACTCAAAGATTATTTAACTTAAGGATGTCACGTAATTGGATTCCCTATTACGGTGACAACCTCACGAATGAATGGTCTCGGAGAATATTGTGTGACATTTTGCTATTGCATTATCAGACCTGAAAATATATGAGACGTTAGCATTCAGTGCTAGATAAACAAAGTTCAATGTTGTGTTGGTAGGAAAAACTGTTGGTAATGTGAGAACTAACGGTCTCAACATTGCCTGGCTAATTGAAAGATATAATATAAACACTTCTCAGACAAAGTGAAAATGATTTCTTGACATCATCATGTTACTACTCCCTTGAAGATTATTTAACTTAATGGATGCAATAATCTTGTACTGTTTTGTTCTGTTGACTATTCCTATATGTTTTTTTTCAACTATCATAAGGAGAATAAAGTTATATTGTAATTATCATTATTTTTATTATTATTATCATTCGAATTCATATTATTCCAGTCACGACTCTGCAGCCTCCGACACCACGCAGAGAGTCGTGCTGGATGAAACCCGTGAGGAGTAGTCACAGCCTGTGGAGTGAATAATCACTGGGACCAAGAACCGTGTGCCCTGAGTAAACACAATGATCCAAGTATGACGGCCAGCCAGGATGTGTGCCTTATCGCTGCACGCTGGGATTTTCTGAATTTCCTGGATTATTATCATTATTATTATTAAATATCTATATGGTAAGCCACTGTGACACCAGTGGAATCCATATTTTGACTTTCATTACACGAGAAGAAGCTTCACGTCATTGTTCAAAAACCACTAAGTTACATTTTTTTATGTTCTGGTTCCCACGGAAAGGGATATCCTGTAATGTTCAGAGAACAGCGTGAGAACCAAGGGAAATAAGGGAAATAAGGTAGGAATTGGTGTTCTTCTTGCATTTTTGGAGATATATGCCTCGGGGAACATCTCCCTTGGCAATGTGTTCCAGAGCCTCGCGGTTCGTTGGATGAACGAGTCTTTGGAAAGAGATGTTCTGCAGGTCTCCAAAGTGACCACGAAGGGATGCGAAGCCCCAACTCGACGGCTTAATCTCGCGGGGACTGCCAAGGGGGGAACAATTGTTGATATTTCAGAAGAGCATCGTCCATGGAAATATCTATAAAATAGAGCCAGATTGCCAACTTTTTTACGGTGTTCCAGAGAAGTGAGCGAGTTTGTGAACGAGGCTGATCACCCACGAGACGAATTGCCCTTTTTTGTACAAAATTCAACAGTTTCAGGGTATGTTTGGGTGCTGCACTGCTAATATGGGAACAGTATTCCAGGACAGGTTGGATCTGTGCCTTATAGACCATAAGCAGCTGACTGAAAGTGAAATAGCTCCTGACCCGAAACAACTTTAAGCAATTGATCTCACGTGATTTTCCCAAGAAAGGTTATTGCTGATAGTAATACAAAGTATCGAAATGGATGACTCGAAACTGACAAAAGTATATAATGAGTAATTATGAAAAATCAACGATTTTTATGGAAACACTGATACCCACTCTGTGTCTTGAATACGAATGGCCAGAATATAGGCATATTTCTCATGATGATATATGATAAGGAATAATGTCCTGAATTTCATCGAACTCATTCATGTATTACCTGTAGATGGAATTTATTGGTTCATGTGTGAGTTTTGTTATGCTGAGTGCCTATCATGATTCTGGCTGACTTCAATGTCGAGGAAATATCACATTTTTTATCAAAACCTGCAAGTGAAACGATTGATTCTTTCTTCCTTCCGAGAGTCGAATTCACAGGTGACAGTTACAATATTTGAGGTTAGGTTGATGGCTTCAAATCAAAAATGCTCAACTTTTTAGCGCAACATCAATGTTTTTGTTACACATACACCCTTGTTGCGCAGAATGAAGTAGGAGGTATATGTGAATTCTTTCCCCCACTAAAATTCATTGACGATAGATATCTCGCTGTTGCACCAAACGATAGGTATCATTTATACATATATTCATGTTGGTAAAAGAATGCAGATACCTCTTTGTTGCTGCAGGCTCTTCAATTCTAACAATGTCCATATCTCATTCTCAATGTAGAAAGTCCTTTGAGGTTATTTAATATGCTCTGCCTACGAAGACAATCTTCCTCATCCCACTTTGACACTCCGGTCGCCTAGTCATCCGCAAAGTGGGCTCCAGGCTCGTTGAATTTCCGCAAATCTCAGCAGATAGCAAGAGATTCATTCAAAGATCGACTTGGCTTTCAATTAGCTTCCCCAATCTTGATGGTGATTTATCCAGATCGTAGGAGACTTCTGAGAGACTGATTTCGTTCGCTCAACACTTCCTGGCTCTCTTTCTGAATGGCTTTTATTCGGTTTCCAATTTAGTCTGGGCGAAAGTAATCAAGAGGGAGCCGTAAATCGTGAAAGATATTGTTACATTTGTCACAATCTACTTGATGGGATCGAGATTTCCTGAATGGAACAGAATACAGGAATATGATTCACGTTATTGGTTTGGCACAATAGATGGATCAGTAGGAAACAGACCATCAATGAGGATGATAATTTACTTTTTCTCATATTTTTGTTAAATAAAAAAGATAGTGGCTTATATTGTTTCCTTTCCAAGAGGATATTTCGAAGAATAAAGGCTGATTATTAATAAAGATATGATGTATATCCAGTAAAGTTCCTGTGAAATTTGAGACTGATTCGACTTGATTTATGATAGTTTTGTAGATTTGTAGGCAACGTACTTTGACGCTCACATATCCCGCTTATCTTCTTCAAATATTGGTTAAAGTTGAATTCCCTGCCAAACGATAATGGACTCATGTGAATCAATAGCTGTTTATAATCTGAGCAAGGAGAGGGCACTATTTTCTTCCGAGTGTGCTGTTAGCGGAGAGCGTTAAACATACATTGGAAGGAAATCAACATTTTTCTGCAATCGGCTCAAAAGTCTTCCATTTTTTATCCAAAATCAGCTCTTGAAGTTGACGTTCTTCTCAGTGACACAATAAAATGATCAGTATGTAAGCTACTAGGCAACACTTTGAGTGTGTAGGAGCTGATGTTGAACAGAAAACGTGTCGATGACAGCTGATATGATAGTTGCTTCGACACTGACATTCTCAAGTGACTCAAAATAGTGGTATTTTCATGAGTAATATCACGATGTACTGAATATTTGAGATAATCATGTCGCTTCATTGTTCACTTGTGTTGCCTAGCGACACCACAAGTCCGTTAGGATGAGTGGTATTGCTGTACGGTATCTACAGTTCTCAACACAGTAAATGGACCCTTTTGTCATAATTTGACTCTTTTTCGACGACCTGTATTTTTTGAAGAAATTGACCGATTTTCATGTGGTTTCCGATGATGGAAGGCAGAACCATTACACTATGATCTACATGTGCGATGATTAAAAGTCAGTTATATTATGATACAATGGGATTTCATCACGTTTTCGTGATTTATCCTCAATCTGCCATTGAAACAAAAATAATGATTCTTTCCAAATGTCTTGTATTTCTTGAAAGTTCCTACAGAGCTCCGCTTGAACTGAATATTGGCAAGACCTGTTTTCATGTTTTCTGGAGATCAATGAATAAAGCACCATAGTACAATATCCAAGGTGAAAAGATGAAAGGAAAAAAATCTCACTACAGTGAGAAAATTGGAAACGTTGACAATAAAAACATGGCCCATTCGATTCATGATCTATCTGCGAATCTATGAATAAATCACAAGTCACAAAGGTGTAGCTATGAATGAGGTAATAGTAGGTACTTATTTGAAACTGAACAAAAAAAAAATCAATTTGACATATTTGTGATCATGAATTCCTATTATGATTTATGAGATGATCAAAATGAAAATTGTTATTTTTGATAGTGATGATGAAACTGGTTGCTATAAGATTGCACAGCTCTCATTGGCATATATCTACCCTACAATGCATACTGGGGTAAATTAATTTTATCAGATTTTTTGCCCAGTACAATATGTATATAAATACTTTTATTTCCCTCATTCTTTCAACTCAATGTATTTATATTTCCACTCATCTTCCTGGAGACAACCAACTGAATAATTGTTCACATCAATATTAGATGAATCACCTCGTATATTTCTTATGTTTCATATGATAAATGAAACCAGAGGACTATTTCTCGTTATCTTCTCTTCCAAATGGCTTTCAGATAGTAGATTAGCAATTGAGATTTCGAGATTTGAGAAATATTCAAATAGGGTAGTGATCTTACAGTTTGGAAATCCTTTCAGGTAATCAAATTTCCAAATGAGCCAATTTTCATAAATTCTATCCTTATCCGGAGTGTCCAGATGCATTTCTTCCAGGAGTGTTATTCATATACAAAAGATAGTTTGTGAAAGTGTCTAGACGTCGCGAAACAGCAGCTTATTGTCTACATGTGTACATACCTACGGAAAATTCCCTCTTTGGTGTAAATTTCCCAAAGGAGCAAGAGAACCAGCAAATTCGATAGGCAAATCACTTTAAGCGTATTGCAGAAAATACTCAGGATGTTTCCATCTAAAATGTTTTCTTGATGGACAACTTCCATTTGAATTTCATTCTCAATTCCGCGCGAATTCATTGGGCGATTTGAATATTTTTGCCGGCATGATTGAATAGTATGATGTTTGATGAGCACGGAATGGTAGTGATTTTCCACGAGTTTCAAACGAGGAATAGGATTTTCCACGAGTGATACACTATACATTTTCTAGTGCTTCAACAAATAATGAAGATATAATTTGGCAATATTAACTGCATGAGATTCAATTTCAATGACAATCAAGGTATCCATTTACAATGATTAAAATATAACTAAGCAACCATCAGACGTTATTCACTGTATATAATATCTATAATGACAATACAAATTCAATAATTGTTTCACCAGGTACAAAAATGGAATCAAACAAAGTCTCAGAAAGTCACTATAATAAGCGCTAATCAGAATAGGAATTGAATAATGCAAATGTATCTTGAGATACATTTTCCTCAAATTGAAAGGGTAGTTCTCAACTAACATTACATGGGATTCCTTTTGGTGCGCTCCAAGCTATAAAACAATATTTTGATGACTGAATGATGATGACTTCATTTGAAAAATATTAATACGGACCTGAATTGGATTGGATTGAAGGCATTAAAACAATCAAACTATTCGGAAGCGAAGAAATATTCAGAAAAATTAATATTGCATTATTTGTTATATTAGATTTTTTTATATTGCGTGAATAGCCATTTACTCTCGCATTTACTCCATGATCCATTTTACAGATGCTCATTGTATATTCTATAATATGTCTCATGCCTTAGCTGATGAGTTAAAAGTGTTGATAAGTTTAAGAAAAATCTAAAACTCTATTCGATGAAACATATTATAGTTTTGATTCGGTAAATAGACCAATTTAGACACCGCGAATTTTAACTTATTGTTTTGATCAATATGCGAATGTGTGTTGAAGTGTGGTACATCATTTCATTAACGCCCTATAATTCACGAATACTTTCCTGATTTGTCTGTGTATATTTATTTTCAACTACGATTTCGTGTGTCAAAAAGGCATGAGAATTCTCAAACAATCAATAGATAATATTTTCGCGAATCACTTTGCGATAGCCAACATCAATCGCACAACTTTTCAGCGCCAACTCTTGATAAATGATGCAATTTTTCGAGCGCTGTTCATCCTTTCATCCAGTAACCATCCGCAGTGCATCATTTTCAGAACAAACCCGTAGACAAAGCTAACCTATTCACTTCATTAAACCCTGCATCACAGAATAATGAAAGTTTTAACCTGAAAATTGATGTACGATCAGTACGTTTACGACAACCAGTGGCGGGTAGTTATAGTTCAGAATGAATAGCGAAGGGTCGCAAAAAGGTCATCCAAGTTTTCCAGGCTTTCAGCCGTAAAATGACCATAATTGGTACCTATATATGCTCCATCTACATGATTCCAGCTTCCTTTGGCCCAGAATTTTCCTCCCAGAAGGAATCTATCGGTTTCTTTCTCTAGGCAGAAGCGAGAAAATTCAAGTTTAAAGAATTGAGTTTGCTCCATAAGCAAAGAATAAGGTTTGGATACAATGTACAAGAACAATTTCGGTAATATCTTCATGATATTCGATGCAGAAATATATAAACATAGCAGAACTTATTTGCTTTCAACATACATCAGTTTCTTCCGAGATTCTGAAATCTGCTATGACGGCATATTATGCTCTAATAGAATCCCATTTGAGGTACGGAATTGCATTTTGGGGAACTTGTAACAACCATAATTTACAGTCTACATTCATCTTACAAAAAAGGGCATTAAGATACAAGACAAGAACCTCTTGTAAAGAATTATTCAGAGAGCACAGAGTGTCAACAGTAGTATCCTTGTTTATTATAGAGTCGGTGTGTTTGATTCACAAAACCAGAGATAATTACGAAGTCGTGAACTCATGTTACAACACACGCCAGTCAGAGATGGTGAAGCTTCCCCGGCCCTGCAGTTCACTAATAAAAGATTCCATATTATATAATGGCCTGAAAATGTACAATCACCTCCCAACTATTGTTAAATCTATCTCGGATATAAAAAAATTCAGGAAGGAATTGAAAAACTTGTTAGTCCCTTATGTGTTTTATAATGTTAATGATTTTTATGAACAAGTATTTTAGACGAAGCCTTATGTGTGCACATGTTTGTGAAAAATTGTATTTATGTTGATAATTGTTGTATACATTATTTTATTATTTTATTTTTATAACCTATTCAGCTTTGTCTACAAGGATTACATTCTTAAGTGACAATAAAGCATATTTTGATTTGATTTGATTTGATTTGAATTCTAAAGGGAATAACCTGAAGGACATTATAATCAGCTCTGAAGTGTTTCGAGAATAAATCCACACACTGATGCTTTTCTCCTCGAAATTGGTATCTAGATAGTAAGGATATTGGTGAAGATTTTGAGGTCTGCTCTGTTAAAAAATGCATACAAGATTCAGCTTTAGCTCTTCCGTGCTTGGCGTGTGGACTGCTGTTATAGAGCTTGCAACTTGGCAGCATTGTCGAGTGGGATAAATACTGTATCAGGACTGTCTCTCTGAAGGCAACTCAGTGCAGGATAGTGCAAAGTTTGTTAATGCGTTGACACCACAACCTCGATAACAGAATGCTGTTCAAGTGTTCAACTTGCATATAGGCACTTTCACTTTGACTGTGTGGATAACACCGGAGCTTCTCCAGAGCAAGAAAAATAGGCAGGAACGCGTTATTTTTGCTTGATTCTTCACCGGTTCAAAGCATCTACCTCCCCTACCCCTCTGTCACTGTCAAATGACGAGCTATTTTTGGTCATGTTCAATGATTATTCTCTATCTTGATGCACCGAAATAGTTCAACTCAAAGTTATAACATGCTTGTCTCCAGAATCAAACATTATCAACATAAATTGGCTAAATTTCAATATTTACAACATGTGAACAATAAAAGGGCATGCGTAGTGGCGTTCATTGTCAAAGTTCACTAGAATGCGTTCTATTAGGGAGTATAGCTTAGATTCAACAAACATTGGGCTGCTCAGGTGTATGAAACATCAAAAGAGAGATGTGAGGTGCTAAACTCTCGGACCCTGACTATAGATACGTTGGCATACTTGATGAGAATGGTAAATCTGGTCGAAGCGTTTCATTCAAGCTGACCAGAACAATGCGATATTGATTTCGGTTTCGGTAGTTTTAGCTCCTTTCAGGTGAAAGCTCGCGTGTCTTTGTTTTCTATGTCGTCAAGAACTGACCTGCAAAATACAGCACATATCACACAGCATGTGCCACAGAAGATTATGATTCAGGCCCACAGTTGAACTTTCCAAGAAATATCGATGATATTGAGAGTTCAATCTGAAATAGGTTCGCATTCCATGTTGGATTCTTTTGGAGGTTATAATGTTCTTGGGAATACTTCTAACACCTACCTCTTCTCCCTATCATCCTTATCCTCCCTAGGTACGCACTATGTTCTTCGAACATCATACGAATTTCCTTTCGTGCACTCCAAGAGATAAAACTCAATGTACCCTGTACTAGGAGGTGTCGAAAAGCAACTCTTCTTCTAGTATAATCTTCAGGTCGTCCCTTATTCGATGTTTCTATCTTCTCAATGTGAATTTTTTTATTGAACTTTGTTCTCACATTGGAGGTTATCCATGCTTGGAAAATCGAACAATATATTTATTTATCATTATTGGTATATTATTCATTCATAACTATCCCGAAATAGTATATTGTTTAACGAGCACGGAATGATAGTGATTTCCTACGAGAATGAAGTTTGCAGCATGAGCCATAGGCGAGTAGGAAGTTAGCATTCTGTGCAAGTTATACATTATATTTTTTCTACGGCTATAATAGATAACAGCGAAATTTTCGATTTCTTCGCCTTGTAGCCATCAGATTTTCTGTCAAGTAATGCTCATCTATTAAACAGAGATGTCATTGCTTGAAATTTGACATATCAAGGGCAATGAGTTTTTTCTCAATATTAACAGAACGGAGTCAGATACGGAAATAAAATTGATGACATACAAAGTACCTCATTGATGTATTGAACATGCACAGTGAAACAAGAGCAATCTTGTGTTATAGACGTAGAAAAAGAAAATTGGATACGCTTATGTCGATGATTTTCACACCGTGGCAAACAATAGATTGTGAGTTGTTCGACTGCACACTTCGCGATCTAGAGTGCCGTTGATCGATGTTTCTTTACACGGAAGATTTGATCCAACGGGCATTTTTTGTTCAATATACGGCGATGAGGTATACTCCGCTTGCTCCCAGCGCCCATTTTCCAATCAATACCGCATTTATTGGTCTTTTTCGCGGAATTACTTTTAAATTGCTACTAAATTGAATGTCAACGTTAAATTTCCAATAACAATGGAAAATGGAGTTTTCCGATGTATCAACTGTTTATGTGTTGAATGAATGGGGGTCTCTTTATATTTTCCTTGGTGTTCTAATGGAACTTTTATCGCAGCCGTATTATTTATGGCTGGTTCCAGACGGAAATTGATGCCTATTAAAATCAGCGCTCAATAAGATTTCCATATTTTATGGTTCTCCATCAGCTCAATTGTAGAGGTTTCTCTTTCAGTTTGTGAGTATCGATATATGAAATGTAATATGATAATGCTTTTGGGTATATGATAAATTGACATTCATCATACAGGGCGTGGAAAGAAATTCTGAATTGAGACTCTATCACGAATCTGCGATTAGAGGTCTATAAAAATCAGTTTCCATCGTTCAAGTTTGAACCCCCTGATTGGGTATGAAAGTGTTGAAAAGGAATATTCTCATATAAATTATGAACATACAGAAATGGATTTATATTTATATAAAGCAATACATTGAGAATTCGCATTCTCTATGTGATGAGAATATCTACTCTTTCTAAGTTCATTCAACAGAAAACAACTATACTTTCTTGGCTATATGCCACGACGAACATTGAATTATATCTATTGAACACACACGATAAGAGTTTGAAAATAAAATATAAAATCTTGTTCAATATCTCTGTCAAATCTCTGTCAAATCTGAACCGAAATCCAAGAACGATAAACCAAAGACTTCGTAATAAAAACGGATTTAAAATTATGTGTTGGAAGTAGGGTAGTTACAATTGAAATTTCATAGTTGGGATTAGGGGTTAGGAGAATGAACACATCGCGTTATTTGAATCGACGGGTTCCGGCTATAGAGGATTCTGTAGGGATTCAAGTTTTCGTTGGAGGACCCTGTATCAGCAACCTGAAAATTAGTCGATTTGATGAGAGTATAACCAGGAGACGTTGAAGATTATACTTCTGTAATTGAGAAATAAATCAATATCCTCTGCTACACCAACGATATCTGATCTCCGTATTTGGAGAAACACCTACCCAATGAGTGAAATATTATCATCTATATAACCATCAATGTGCTCAGTATTCTCTCGTTGTGTACTTCAATAATAACATCAATTGATAATATCGAATAAATATAGCAACAAATTTACTAATTTCTTGTACTGTTGCATGTAGACATCAGGATGATTATTGTATAAGGTAGGCGTATCGTGAATCAGTATAGAATATTCACCGATATATGCCATCCCAAACACTTTTTTATCTCCTTGATTGAATGGACCAGATAAACTGATGGAGGTTTTATTCACAACCATATGCTAATAGCATAAATATTCCGTTTTACGATGGTTCTTATATGGAATTTTTATAACCTGGCATTCGATGTCAATTAGGGGACTGAAAGTTGACTTGCACTTTTTATTTTGTCTGAGAGCAGTTCCAGATTTTGATCTTGATATAGGTGCGATTTTTTACGAGGGTATATCGTTCTTTTTTCATTGGGCGGTGTTCAACGAGCGCATATTTCTTTATAATTCCGAAAGTAGCCGTAAAATATTCCAATATGCATTAAAATTTGTTATAGCACGTTTTCAATGATCGTGCTGAGCACATGTTTATGCATGTTGATTATTTTTGATGTCCATTAAGGTATTTTATAATGTTGTTTGTACCGTTAGGCAACTCGTGTACCCGATGGCAAAAAAAAAAGAAATGTGTTGTGTTAAATAGGGAGGAAAAAAACAACTGAGCAATAAAGATCCTGGAAATGCTGATGGGAAGAAGACCAAATTTAAATCATAACCATAACATGTTCATTTTACTTGATTTTCTGGGATTTTCTCTCCTCGTTTCTATGAAATAAAAATATTCGTATCATTTCAATATATTTGTAGTGGGACAAATCAGATGATTTGCCCCAAAATGTCACTGCGTTTAACAAATATTTCCCTTTGGAAGTTGCTGCTTATAGTTTGCCACTTTTCAGTGTAATACTGATGTTGGCATATGAATGAGTGATTTTAGTCTACAAATGAGTTACAGTATGTTTTCATTAATTGATCTTGAATCTACCATTTTTATGTTAAGTTTTCAGTAGTGAATACCATGTTCTAGATATTCTCTCATTATAATAATTTTTCGTTTTTTTTTCCAGATGCAATTCTTCATGAATTTGGAGAATGAAGACCACTGAAACTTGATATTTTTAAACGCCGGTAAAAACTATAGGATCGTTTGAATAATTCATATATTATTATTCCAGAAATCTTCAAACTTATCCATATTATACGTTCCCCGATTCTAATAAATCATCTCCTGTAGGAAAATAAGATTTGTGGAAAGAACAAGGAAGAAAGTCTTTCGAAGTTGTGAGCCGTTCAGTGAGAAATGTTAGAGTTTTTACCATTTTGAGTTACGATTATAGCCGGGTGGCAGACATAAGTAAAGTTTTAAATTCCAGACTTATTGCTGTTAGGACTTTCTTGTATATTGTGTTCAATGCTATGACAAATTGTGAGTGCCATATTATAGAGCCAGCCATTTATATCTGGAGCTTATGCTTCACCGTACAGGAACAAACCATTTCTGATATATGGTTTCTCATAATGGCCATTACAATTATCTAGGTCAATTTTTTATCTGTCTGATGTGGCCACAGAACAAGATATATTGACATTCATTTATTTTCTGATTCTTCCTAGGCATTCATTCTGACCAAGAAATATTATCTAAAGCTAATACTTCACTCGCTCGACAGTTTGAAGATATAATTCAGAATTACATCTTCATCATTTCAGGAACCACGGTGATTAGGAATCAAGCAATTTGTGCAAATGCGAACTTATCCCTCAATTTATACCAAGACAGCTGTTATATGAAGAATTGTGTAACTTCTGAAAGAGTAATAATTTCCATCAAATGTAGTGTAACGCTATATAGAAAATAATGATATAGGAATGTAAACTCCTCATTTCAACTTCAAATTCTTCCATTTACATAGGAAGATTCTATAGAAATTGCAACTCCCAGTATTTTTTTATTTTTTTTTATCGCTTGGAGCGCACGAAAGGGAATCCCTATAATGTTCAAAGAACATCGTGCGGGATGAGTCAGACATTACAATATCGGGCATACTGAGTTCCGCCTTTCTAGAGAAAATGCAGGCTTGAGTTTTGGTGGCGTTGAATTCAACTAGGTTGTTTGTTCTCCAGGCTGTGATTTCAGCAAGATCTTCATTGACAGCATTGACCTGCCTGCGCCGTGAGTTCTTAGTTTCCTGGGAAGAAATGGGAATTCTGGAAGAGAACTTAGTATGGAGTTATTGTGTAGTCATTGTTCGATAAAAAGTAATTTTTTTCTGCAAGTTTTTCAGGATTCCTATAACTACTAGCAACCCGAGGGAAGCCGCGGGTAATAAGGCTTCTCTCGAGTTAAAGATCATTATATCCCAATAGAACTAAATTAATGTGATGAAGTTTCAGAAACGGAAAACATGCTCTATTGAAATAATCGACGACAACAAAACTTAGAATGTATTCCATTACAACAACATATGTTTCCGCCAGGATTATTTGTTGCGCACTGTATCTAGATGGACCAATTCAGGTGGAATTGATTTCGTGCACTTTGGTTACGCAGAGGACTAAATCGTCAATGTTATTCATGGTCAAGTCACAGAATTGCAAAAAATCTGAAGAGTATCTCCTATGCACTAATGAATTTGCGCCTTCGAAGTGCTTACCTGATGTTGGGTAAGATATTTGTCATTTTCTCATCTCATCATCTGAAAGATCCAAGACTTACGAGTCCCAAAAACGTATTCTAATAATTAATATCTAAGGTACCGACGTACCAGGTTCATATCTGAATGTTAGATATTTTGTGTCTTAGAATCATGTCGGCCATAATATTTTTTCCTGCCGTAAAACATGTTTTCCTCAATAAAAAGTATCCCATGGCCATTTATTTCAATGCATCTAAGAATATGTATCGTACAAAGTTTCATGAAATCGGTTGAGTAAGTTTTTTTGGCGTGAAAGCCTTACATTCACATTCATAATATTAGTATAGGGATTATCGTTTCAATTCCACTTCTAATCATCTCTAGATTACTGTACTCCAATAAGAAATTGATTCCTTAACTCGTTTCTTGCAGTGTAAATACCGAGAGAAATACATCACATTATCCGTAACTGCGGCGCAAGAAACCGATGTAACTTCGCTAATACGAAACTGGTTCCTGAAAGAACAATATCCAAGTCATCCTGAATCCATTTGTCTGAGTCATCTAGATTGGTAACGGACATCAATAGACTTTTTGCAGGAAACATGCATACCGTGACTTTTGGTTCTGTTTGGATTCGTTGAAAACATTTTGAATCCGCTACAGCTTGCATATTAACAGGGTGTTCCTGAGAGTCGTGCCGATATCGAAGCAGGTATAAGCCCTTGAATTTTTTAATAACTCATAGGTAGTATTTTTCTACTCACATAACTAAAATGGCATTTAGCCATTTAGCGTACGGATATGTACCACGCGCTAAATGATATTTTGATCATGGATTGATGACCTGTGATTTATTTAAAAAATTGAACTCGTTACCATCAGGACAATACATTTTCATAAACACATTACTATGGCAACAGGGTTTTTCAAACACACCTTCAGTCGTTGAGAGTCCTGTCTGGCCAGTCAATTGTAGGAACTGTCAACTGTCATTTTCGAATTTCTTACAATCCAAAAATATTCGAATAATTCTTGTTTGTATATCAGAATTCTTAGAATTCTTCATGAAAAATGTATGCGAAATGTAGACGAGAGTGAAATCGGAGATGTTTTAGGTACTTGCATATTTCCATAGTATGAATGAAAAAAATCAAAACTATATCTACAGGTAGTTTTTTTATATGTGAAGTGCTCATAATTCAACCTAAGGAGATATGATATTAGGAACTATGACAGTGAGATCTCTACAGATTCGAGTATCAATACAATGAGTTGCAATTCATCTTTCTCAAGATCTGTATTATTTTAGGTAGATAGTTATTCTCACATGATATCACCGATATATTTACACCTTTAATATAATTCTGTGGTCGACCGACTTTGAGCTTGTGTTTTTTCTTCTGAAAATTACTGGACCACTTTGAGGATGAACATGACAGTGCACAGGGAGGGGGTCAGGGAAGTCCGGAACCCTCTCTGAAATAACAGCCTGAATCCGACATTTTGCCTTTAGTTAAAAAAAAAGAATTGCAGTTATTTTCTTCTTGGACCCCCCCAAAAAAATCCTGTGCACGGCCTTGAGAATGGATGGTCACTCAAATATAGTTTTCATTTTTGAAATTTGGTAATTTCCCTGAATTCTCATCGGAATTTCTTCTGCAATAGGAACTAATAGAAATACTCGTGACATTCCTAAAATAATGCAAGAAGATTGGATTCATGCAATCAAACGAAAGGACTGGTCTGACATGCTGACGAAATATGATCATGTGTGTTGTAGACATTTTCAATCTCTAAGCAGTATAAGCTCCTATTGTAGAAGTGGCAGAAGGAATTTTAATGAGAAATGACAACTATTCATGATGAAAACTATGTGAGATTACTGTTTACCTGAAAAATCATATTCCTTGGTCTCCCGATGCATTTTTTGTGCATTGTACAACAGCACAATGCGAAGGGATGTTTGAATTAATAGCAATATTCTTATTACCTTGTTACATTCTCACTACTAAGATCAATTGAGTTCGAAGGAGGTGAGACGGATCTGAGTTGTCGATTGAATAAAAAGAACGTTTTTATCTATCAGGAAGGGCAAGGGAAGAAAACATAACCCAACATAATTCTACCAAAATGTAAAATGGCTAAGGAAATTAATGAGGAGCATAGACATATATTATTGTAGTGAGTATTCCAAAGAATCAACCTGTGGACTGAAACTTCAAAGCTGAGAGCATGTCAAAATGAAAATATAACCTCACAATTTTCAGCACAGAACCACAGAATTACAACACCAGATGAATAGCATGCACAGTCGGGGTGAGGGGGAAAAAATAGTCTCAATAAGTTCTTAAGACAACTCACATCAGACTGAGATAAATGAAACATGTAATACAACTGAGCTATCGAGCTGCACTGAGAATCTTGGTTAATCTCAGTCAAAGTTGGTAAAAAGAATATTACTTATGAATAGCGCAAAAAAACACGATTCCTATGCCAACATATTCTATTCTATATTCTAAAAAACTATCAATCCGTTGATTCCTCTGTGAACAAATGAAAAAAGTGAGTTTGTGTTTCATTAATTCACTGAAGAGTGAGGTTGTGTTTTAATATTTTACCTCCAGGTTCGGTCATCGTGCACGCGACCTATGCTAGAAGGATAACCCAGAAATCTTGCCCCGTCTGGCAACAGCGCTAATCACCTCGTCCTATTGGTGTTCGCGAAGGGTTAGGGGAAAGAGGGGCACCGCCGCACGCCGGTAGGGGGAGTTGCATCGTCTAGACGCTACGTCACTGCCGACCCGACAAAATCCCGGCGACGGCCCGCCTTCTCCGCTTCGACGTCCGCGGCCCGCCCGGCCAGCCTGGCCCGCCTCGGTTCGTCCACTAGACTCTAGCCATAGCACCATAGAGAGGTAATATTGCGCGTGGCTCGCTGCTACGAGTATGAATACAAAAATATTGTTGTGAAATGATACATATCAATCAGAAGTTTTACAGGGTGATCCCTGGAAACATGACACAAGGATCAATTCTAGCACCAACACTATTTCTACTCCATATCAACGATTTGTTGAAAGCAACAAGAAAAAAACTGAAGATTACCATCAGGATGATTCTACAGAAATAAAGTGGATGAGACTGAGATAGGTATGCCTGCATTTTCACAGTTGGGTAGACAGACGATGGCATAGGCATCGGTATATTTCGCTTCGCGGATGATAGTACCCTCCATACCGCCTTCTCTTCCAGGGCTCCAATACCAGCCAGGCAAATCAGAAACGAACGAGGGAGAAATGTTGACAACATAAATATGGACTTGGCAACAATTCTCGGATTGGGATCCAATAACTTGGTAGATTTCAATGCAAACAAAACACAAGCATGTCTTTTCTCTAGAAAAGCCGATCTCACTGTGTCCAACTTAAGTTTGTCAGGAGTAACCATACCTTTGAAGACATCCATTTCGATGCTTGGTATAACTATCAGCAACAACCTTTCTTGGGAAAATCACGTGAGATCAATTGCTAAAAGTGCATTCCAAAAACTTGGTTTTCTGTTTCGAGCCAGGAGCTTTTTCACTTCCAAACAGCTGCTTATGATCTATTAGGCACAGATCCGACCTGTCATGGAATACTGTTCCCATATTTGGAGTGCAGCACCCAAACACACCCTGAAACTGTTGGTGGGTGGGTGATGTCCCGCTCACAAACTCACTTACTTCTCTGGAACACCGTAGAAAAGTTGGCTCTATTTTATAGATATTTTCATGGACGATGCTCTCCTTAGCAGTCCCCGCGAGATTAACCAGTCGAGTTGGGGCTTCGCACCCCTTCACGGTCACTTTGGAGACCTGCAGAACATCTCTTTCCAAAGACTCGTTCATCCAACGAACAGCGAGGCTCTCGAACACATTGCCAGAGGAGGTGTTCCCAGAGGCATATAACCTCCAGAAATTTAAGAAGAACACCAATTCCTATCTTATTTCCTTTGGTTCTCACGATGTTTTCTGAACATGACAGGATATCCCTGTCTGTGGGAACCAGAACGTAAAAAAAAACACAAATCGATTTATAAACCGTTGATTCTCTTCTCCAAACCTTTTTCAATACAAATTGTCACTGACAAGCTTGTGAATTTTTTTTAGGCTCTCTGATAGGAACATTCTTCAAACGCAGGGACATTTTGGGGCGAAACATCTGACTTGTCCTCACTACACGTATATTGAAATAGTATTAACATTTTTATTTTATAGAGACGAGGAGAGAAAATCCAAAAAAAATCTGGAATAATGATTGACCTACAGACAGTATTAATCAATACACTTGATCAATACACTTGAAGTAACTATTCTGTTACAGGAACATGGTGTCTTTTTAAAGATTCTTGTAGAAGTCTTATCGTTTGCGAAGTTTCTTACTATGGATTTTCATCAAGTAAAGAAACGGACAAGTCATTACAATATTCAAATTTTCGAAATCCATTATTTGTATTTCACATCATACAATGGAAGTTCTTAGCTAAGTATACATACATATTCATGATGACACCTGTTCTCAATGAAAATATCCATATTTCCTGATACGATATTGATGAATATATTATCTACAATAATTATTCATCTCATCAAGTGGTTTCGTCGTTTCGTACTTTCAGCAAAACATGTTTGCACTGAAATCACGGCAGAATATTAAGCTGCTATACTCTGCAGTTAATTCCTCTTAGAAATTATATAATCGCAGGGATGAAACTTTAATACGATATAGTGTCTTCCTGTGTTAACTCAAACTGCAAAAGTTTTAATAATCGATATCCCGCGGCTAAGTTAAAAGTTCATTAAATGCAATTGAAACAGTTCATGCATACTTAGGTAGGAAAGATAGTCAATTCGTCAACATTATGGTAAACAAATAAATACAGAGGGCGAGTCAAAAATTAGAACCGAGCTTTTTGGAGGTTATAATGAGAAATAAGTATAATCTAATGAATTAACCATAGGCCCAAGATGTATATTATAGCAGATATTTCCTACCATAATTGATTGAAATAAAAAAAAAACATAACTTCTAAACGGTAATAGCCACCAGATTGAAATTTCCTGCAAAAATGTATGTTCACAAAATACATTTTTCTGATACACATCTACAATTCAGATATTGTTATAAGTAATGGGTGGAAAAACAGAAGCATTTAATAGAGCGAAAAAAATTACATGAAAACAGTACTCCTATCACAAAGATTCATGAGGAATCGGACAATGCACGTTTGAATTTGCGAACAGGCAGAATACTTTTCAATTCTTGTGGGGGAGAATTAAACATGTGGACACCAAGAGTGTTTGGTCACCTTTTGGTTAGTTCCATCAGGTGCTTGAATGGCACATGGTAGTCCTTTTTCTTTCTAGTATTGTGAGAGTGCTTTTCACTATTCTTCATGTACAAAAAGGATGAATATTCCACTGACTGTTAGAATTTTATTTTCTTCAAATATGTTCTTACAAGGGTGCGTTGCTGGACAATAACCAACTAGACATCTCAGAATGCGCTTCTGAGGAAGATATACAGGCTGATCCCCGATGAATATTCTCAGCGTTGCGACAATGCCACTTATATTGAAAAGTAGCAAGAATTTCGATTTTTTTAAATAGAACACCCTGTATATCATTCCATTTCCAGATCCTTCCTGGAGAGCTTATTTCATTGACCTATATCACTTGCGGTCTAGCAGTAATAATTACAGAGTTATGGGATGTGAAACATCGATATTTTTCAACTTTTGAAATTTTTAGTGTCGAAACTATTCATAATTGGTCAAAACAGGTCTAATTTCCCTATCCCAATATTTTATTCACTATCAATCGATATTCAATTGAAATCAATACAGGGTGGTTCAGAATTAGGATTGTTGACCATCCTGTATCTATTTTAATTAAATATCAATTGAAAGTACGTGAAAAGTTAAGAGAGGGACATGGAAACCGTTTTGACCAATTATGAAAAGTTTCGACAAAACCAATTCTTAAAATTGAAAAATCTCGATTTTTCACACCCTATATCTTTGCTATCATTCCCACTAGAATCCAAGTATTATTGATCGATGAAATCAGCTCTTCAGAAAGATTCTAGAAATGGAATTATATACAGGGTGTCGCATTTGATAAATTAATGACGCTGAGAATAAGTCGATAGAACACAACTAATTATCCAAACAACCAACTTTTCAAGATAATCCTATGTTGCTTCCTCCAGAAACGTCTGATGTACCATTCACCGTGAATCAGCCTGTATACAGGGTGATCCACGGTGGATGGCCAATTAGAAGTATCTGGAGAACGAAACGACACAACATTCTGAAAATTGGGATGCTCTGATAATTGATCATTCTCTATCCGTCTATAATATTTTCATAGATACAGTGTTGCCACTTCTATTAGAAACAACTAACAACTTCGTTATTTTAAATGGAGCACCCTGTATTTTATTGCTGAAGATCTGATTCCATCAATGTATCACAGTCGGGGTTTAGCAGCACCCCTGTATTTTTTCCAATTAAATTCCAGTAGATAGTGAATCATCAGAAGTTGGGATAGGGACATGTAAGCCGTTTTGATCTATAATGAATAGTTTCGACACAAAAAAATCCTGAAATCAAAATATCTCGATTTTGAACACCCTATATCTCTGTAATCATTTTTGCTAGACCCCAAGTGTGATACATTCGTGAAATCAGCTCTTCAGGAAGAATCTAGAAATGCAATAGAATACAGGGTGTTCTATTTGGAATAACAAAGTTGCTAGTTGTTTCTAATAGAAGTGGCAACACTGTACCGATGAAAATATTTTAGGCGGATAGAAAATATTCAATTATCAAAGTATCCCAATTTTCAGAATGTTCTGTCTATTCGTTCTCCAGATACTTCTAATAGGCCATCCACCGTGGATCACCCTGTATATCAGTTGCTGCAGGAGTGTTTTTCTATACAATAATATCATAGGGAACTGTAGAATGCGGAATACATTTTTAGGAGATGCAGTGCACTTTTGAGATTTCCTATTTGGTAACAAAAAGAAGACTGATTCAGTACACATTGTGAAATCAAAAAAGAATCAATCCCTTGAATTTTTCATTCAATGTTTCGAACTCGGACGAAGAATAGCGGAGTCATACAATCAGCGAAGAATATGTACACGGGATGATGAAGAATAGAATCTGAAGCAATCGGGGAGAATCGTTTTCTCTCAGTTCATTCGATCAAACGAAAGAATCCTTTTGTTTTGACTATCACCTGAGCGTTCCTGTAATTTATATCCATCCTGCCTCCTCTTTGTCACACGAGAAATGCTAGGAACTATCAGGTCGGGACGCATTTGTCACACAGAAAGCATTTTATAACTCAAAGCTTCGAGTATTTCATTTCAGTTCTCGGGTCTGCAAGTGGTTGGGAAATTTAAGTTGAATTCATGAAGAATAATATAGAGAAATTACTTTGATATTTATCAGTACTGCGATGGTATTACTTTTTGTGACGTGACGTGAGCGAGGCATCACCCACGAGACAGAATCCAACAGTTTCAGGGTATGTTTGGGTGCTGCACTCCAAATATGGGAACAGTATTCCAGGACAGGTCGGATTTGTGCCTCATAGATCATAAGCAGCTGACTGGAAGTGAAATAGCTCCTGGCCCGAAACAGAAAACCAAGTTTTTGGGATGCACTTTCAGCAATTGATCTCACAGAAAACAACTACTTTCCTGGCTAGTTGCCACGACGAATATTGAATGACTTCTATTGAACACACGATGAGAATTTGAAAACGAAATCTTCTGAAGTAGAGAATTTGCATTCTCCTTCATATACGCCACCAAAACTCAAGCCCGTATTTTCTCTAGAAAGACGGAACTCAGCATGCCTGATTTAACAATGTTTGGTACCTACCACCATTCCCACCAAGTACACCATATCTATGCTCAGCAATACTCTAACATGGGAAGGATGCTTCAGAAAAACTCGGATTTTTTTCTGAGCGAAAGAATATCCTTCTCACCTCACAGCATCTCATGATCAGGTTTGTGAGCGAGGCATCACCCACGAGACGAATTGTTCTTTTTTAGACAGAATCCAACAGTATTCTAGGACAGGTCGGATCTGTGCCTTATAGATCATAAGCAGCTGACTGAAAGTGAAATAGATCCTGGCCCGAAACAGAAATACAAGTTTTTGAGATGCTCTTTTAGCAATTGATCTCACGTGATTTTCCCAAGAAAGGTTATTGCTGATAGTAATACCAAGCATCGAAATGGATGTCTTCAAAGGTATGGTTACTCCTGATAAGCTTATGTTGGTCACAGTGAGATCGGATTTTCTAGAGAAGATGCATGCTTGTGTTTTGTTTGCATTAAAATCTACCAAGTTATTGAATCCCCATTCGAGAATTGTTGTCAATTCCATATTTATGCTGTCAACATTTCTCCCTCGTTCGTTTCTGATTTGCCTGGCTGGTATTGGAGCCCTGGAAGAGAAGACGGTATGGAGGGTACTATCATCCGCGAAGCGAAATATACCGATGCCATCGTCTGTCTACCCAACTGTAAAAATGCAGGCATACCTATCTCAGTCTCATCCACTTTATTTCTGTAGAATCATCCTGATGGTAATCTTCAGTTTTTTTCTTCGAATTATAGTTAGGTACATTAAGAGAATACAAAATAATAAAGTTGCGGTCAAATGTTGTGTGTAGGTATGATAAAGCCGTCTACATGCTCTGACTCTCGACTGTCTGCGACCGTCACAAGGTCATCATGGTTCCTCCAAAATCTCGAACATCTGCGTGAGTTTGATGTATCTGTTACATTACATTCAACGAATTTGTACCGTGAAATAACGAGATAACACAGCTCGAATTCTCGAAAACAATATACTGCATATAGGTGCATTGTGAAGAATTATTTCAATTTCAGATGGTAATGCGTTTCTATTTTAGACAATATCATAAACTAACCTATCTCAAAGTCCTTCGAGCTGAGATTTTTTCCACTAATCTATTAATCTGATAGGAATTGGTATCTGGTCTATGTTATCTTAGAGTGGAGTGGCAATTTCAAAGAAAACTAAATTAGATCGCAACCTTGTTTTTTATAAGTGTGAATTGTTCCCATTAGGGATTTAATGACACACAAGTTCAAAAAAAACCGCAATCAATTCATCTTCCATTCTTCTGAATTTCATCATAATATTATTTTATCGCGGAGACGTCCACTGTGAACAAAATTGATTCGTTGATCTATCAATACCAGAATAACCAGATCACATAGCCAATAGAAATGAGAGCTTCAAATTATGCATTATGATATTTGAATATTCATATCTTGGTATTGAGTGTGACTATTCCATACATCCCAGAGCAGTGTCGAGAAAACTGATAGTGCGATATGGTTTCTCCCTCAGGAAAAAATCTGAAAAAATGTCCTTCCAAACGGAAGACTTTCGACATTCATGAAAAATTACATTGCATTGATTATCATCCTATAGAATCTCATTCTGAAGGAATGCAATGATTATTTCCATCGGTTCGATAGTCAATGAAATGAACATTCACAAACTGGAAGGAAATCGGAAATCTGTTGAAGCAGTCGGAAGTTACGAGAAATTTCGATTTTACGTTCAGATTGTTGCAGTTTAGTAGATAGAGCCTTCGCTACCAGACCATCAAATCCATTCTTCAAATCAATTTGTCGACGAAAATTGAGCGATATAACATTGAGCTGAAAAGTCAAAACAATAGACACCACCCAAGAACAAAGACGAACCGAAACAAAATCTTAGTGACCAGGGGGGAAGGAGTAAGTGAATTTTGCAAATTAATCTGGAAATTTTCCAATTGTCGTTCTGGACGTAGAACTAATAACACGAATTGATCACCCTAGGTGGATTATCAGAAAAAGTTTTCCTAATACTGTGTTTGAAATTAGAAATTCCGACTCTAGAATCGAATTCTCATGTTTTTGAATTCAGAAAATCCCATAGGTTGAAGTAGGAAATCCCTAGGTTGAAGTCAGAAGAAACAAATATTCACCATGAAACGTTTATTTCCTGAAACTTCCCCAAACTCTATTTTCCAAATCGCAATCTCGTCATCATCCCCCACACCCGTTCCACCCAAGGAATCAAAAATATAAATCAAAGCTCACAAATAATGAGGTTGCATTCGACGGAGATATCCTAGAACAAAACCACTGGATTTATATCGAAATACGTTGATCGAAACGGAATAACATCCCGTAGCAATTTCGTTTTGGTATCGAATAACTGATTACTACCGATAAAAGTATGTATGATAAAAAAACTGTGTGTTTGTGGCGTTTCCCGTGATTCTTTTATGAAAAACGGATACGGAAACAGAGCAGACCACAGTCGGCGATACTACCGATTCCAGAGGGCAGCCGATCGACTAGTTAATAAATCGTTGGAAATAATTAGAATGGAGAAATCACTACACTGATAATCCACCTAACGCTCCACCCCGTTTGTAGGCTCATCTGATCAATGTCTCCGACGACACTTACGCCTGTGTCGACTGTGTCAATCACGAATTTCTCCTCGAGAAACTCAGTTTCTACGGGATCAGAGGTACCCCCCTGAATTTAATGAGGTCTCACTTGAAGAACAGAAAACAGTGTGTTATGATGGAATAACAACACATCTGACTTCAAATTTATTGAACATGGCATACCCCAAGGTTCGGTACTCGGACCGTTACTTTTTATCACCTATGTTAACGATCTTTTCTATAATTTATTTCTAAATAGACTAGTCATGTTCGCAGATGACTTTACCTTGATTAGGAGCGTTCGCAGCATTGCCAATCTACATGTAACTATAAACAACACTGAACATCTTGCTGAAGAATGGGTGGAAGTGCCAAGCTTTTGGGGATATACCTAGACAATTCTCTAAATTGGACGACTCATATCACTCATATCAGTAACAAGGTTTCTTCATATATTTGTCCACCGAGACAACTCAAGAAAAGCGTTAAGAAGAATACTCTTCTGTCCGTTTACTATTCCCTAATCCACTCGCATTTGAGTTATGGAATTATTCTTTGGGGTAATGCTTTTCCGTTTGCAGAAGTGGGCAATACGAGTCATTGCTGGTGCAGGCATCCGTCAGCACTGCCAACCGCTATTCATTAAATTATACATAATGCCTCTGCAATCGCTATATTATGTCTATTATTCGATACTGGAAATCCATAAAGACGGGGGGTGTATTTTTCATTCCATCGAAGAAAGTCTGCAGTGATAGATGCGCTTTTCTATCGTGACGTCACCAATTTTCTGATAGAATATATGATGGTACCGATGCTGCAATAGACACATACAAAAATTGATTTTCATCAACATATTTCGTTGTATGTCAGTCTGTCATGTATCTTCTGGAGCAGAAGAGGTTGATACGATTTTATTGATAAACACTGACTCTATCTTCTGAAATTTAAAATACTCAATAATTCTTGTTTTCTATCAGATCAAAACGAAGAACAATAATAAAAATGTGTCAGTTTCCATGTCAATCCCCTCCAAACACCTGGATCCCCTCAAAGCGGTGGTTCCTTCGATTCATGCGCATGACAAAATGTTGGAAATGAAATTACACCCATACATACAATCATCACAGCGTTTGCTTTTGATGATACTAATGAGAAACGACCAAATTGAAGCGTACTTCTTCATGGTTATAATGATGAATTTGACGTGAATAGAAGTTGATTATACAATTACAGCAAGATACTGCCACATTGACTATATTCACAGCAACTGATATGTCGATAATGGATTTATTCTGCACCAGTCCAGCTCAAATATTCTTATAACCATGTTTTTATTTTGTGACACTGGAAATTGATCATTCCCTAATTCTTAGTCAAATAAAAATCAAGAGTTCCTAAGCCTTATCATATGCCTCTACAGAATATTTCGCCTTTCGTGACAATCCAAACTATTGCAGCTCTAGCTAACTGTTCATTCCAGTTGCTCATCAGAAACTACAACTACCCTAACGTGAAACGAGTTGGTGCCTAATTTAATTTCCCAAAACAACCACACTTACGTGATTAGATTTTACATGCAGCGTCATATTAATCCAATTTGAAATTGTTGTCGTAAATAAATATGTCGTGCACAATCTCGATGGGAATTTGGAATGGAAGTACGGTCGTTGCACCCAGGCATGTCTACCTGATTACGATTGCGACTACATACGTGTCCGCTACTGGAAATAGCCTTTTGCTGCTAAGAACAAACCGATAAACAAACCTTTGAAGTTCCCAAATTGCGCTGGGACTGCTGGATGTCTAGAAAGTTTCCGCATTATTTGATCCGAATTATTTCAATTCCCCATTTTCACGAACTAACTTGCTGAGCAATTTTGTTGTTGTTTCTAGCCATTCGATCAGATTCTTCTGCTCATCACTCGATAAAAAAATAGCAGAATTGAGAAAAAATCTATTCAGAATCGAGAATAATATTTTTCATCATTTCCTTCCAGAAAGAGATCTCTAGATGCTAATAGTAAGGTGGAGTTTACTAGAGAGCACGTTGATAGCTATTTAGTCGAAAGGGCCCTGCTATGAGATATCAAAAATAACAATCCGAAATTTTGTTTTGGTCGTGTCCAGAACTACGCAAACGTGGATCTTGCTTTCAGAGTTCCTCCATGCGAAATGCGTCATGAAGGTAGTGATATCAACATTTCGCGTGGATCATTGCAGTCTGGTGGGTAGGCAGGCCCAGAGGTATTCTAGGTATGTAGTATATCAGAGGACGATAGGTGGCGATTGTTGAAATCATCAGTAGCTGCCTGCGCAAAGCCGTTCTATTTGTTGTCAGTTCGATTCGCTGATACGCTGATCAGGCTACAGACCCCACCAGACTTCACACGCAACATGTATGTTTCAACGGATTTAAAGGTTTGTATATATGTTTTGAATGTTGTATATCTGATTTTCGAGCAGAATAAAGTTCATTAGGTGAACTCATCAGTGAGTTTATTACAATACAGGTATGTACCTACATCGATCTCATGGGCGATCCTGAGAAGGAGCAAGCTAGAGTTTGTGCCTTATGGAAATAGGTGTCATTATACGTTGACTATAATGTATCTAGTGACAAAGGGGAATCAAAATGATCATAAAACCAAAATTGAGCAAGAAATGGTTCAAATGTTGGAGGTATATTTTACAAGGAGCATGATAGGAGAACAAAATGGTTAACACACCAATAAATATCAAAAAGCATTTTCAAGCAAAAATTTTTATTTATTTTGATTCCTGAACGCTTCAACCAACTGGGGTTTAGCTGACCCCACCAGACTGACATCGTCTGGTTGAATCACCAGACTTCTGGAAGGGTTGATCTTGCGTGGAGCTTTCCCTTATGATAAATCCATGGTTAGATATCATATATTTTTTGCAATGAACACAATTATTTTTTAACTAAGTCGCTCGAGTCAACTTATTGTACATCAATGTATTAAAATAATCTATATAATAAAGAAATAACTGAAAAATACCTCCACTCTCGAAATAGCGTAGATAAATCATAAGGAAATGCTCTACACGAAATTAGCGTGGATCGATCATAAAGGGTGAAATTATCGTGAATTTATGACGCATTTCGCGTGGAGGAAATGTTCTACACGAAATTAGCGTGGATCGATCATAAAGGGTGAAATTAGCGTGAATTTCTGACGCATTTCGCGTGGAGGAAATGCTCTACACGAAATTAGCGTGGATCGATCATAAAGGGTGAAATTTGCTTGAATTTATGACGCATTTCGCGTGGAGGAATTCGGAAAACAAGATCCACGTGGTTCTTGACACGTCCTTTTTGTCAAATGAATATTTTTGTTTGAAATCCTTGTGTCGTTTGAAGAATTGAAAGACGTTTCGAATGGTGGATATTTCGAATCCCTATTATAGTTATGTTTCATTATTTTTTCAAGATACGGTCGACTCATATACAATGTGTTACAATTTGGTCCCCCCCACTCCTGCACTTTCGTATTCATTGGGCGATTTTGGAATATTTTCTTCTCTCTTCTAATATATTACTCAGAAGTATCTACTTTTTCGAGCGAATATAAATTATCAAGCACAATTTCTTAGCCTACTGCGATCACAAAAACTCCAGCAAATTTAATGAAAACGGAATTGATACTTTTTTCGTTTCGATTTTTGAATAATTGCACTTTTCAAGTCACCGTGTATGATAATTCTTAGAATTTTAATGATATTAGGCTAATGATAAGATCATCTGGCTACAATAAGCTCTTATTTCCTTTCCGTTCTTCTTGAATCTATTAATTTTCAGGATTTACTAGTATTCATCATGAGTAAGCCTTCTGAAAGTGTGAATCGTTAATTTTCACATCGTTTTTAGTTCGGGTTTGTTCGGAGATTTGTATTTCACAGCCAAAGTTATTATATACCCATGTTCACACTAGATTAACTGTTTACGTCATAGTTTTCGGCCCAGATATTTCACAATTGCTCTAGTTCGAAAATAGAAATGAATCGAATCATTTCAATCGTCCTTAAAGATTACAAGAGCTAAGAGCATAATCCTAATCAGTGTGAAATTTGATGAAAATTTATTAGAAGGAAATTTCCCCATGATTCCACTAGTGGCAGAAATTGAATTCTAAAGATCAATTATGGTGTGAAAAATGATCAGTAGCGATCACAGAACAAAAACTTCATTCCCAACCGCTGAGACTTTTATTGCAATTACGTAAGCTCATCACAAAATCTGTCTGTCTCGAAGCGGAAACCTCTTTCAATTCATTATTCGACCTCACAAAATGAAATAATAGCGCAGCTAGACAAAGGCAATAAGTGAACGATCAAGCAGAAAGAATTCAAATGAGAAGAAAGTTGTCTTTGTAACGACCGCCCTGGTGGTTGGAGATCTGAATATTTGATTCGACAGTAAGGGGCGAAGTTTAAACGAGTGGCAACTGTTTCCGTGGATCCAATGCGGATAATCTGAGAAGGCGAGGAAATTAGGCGAATTGTACCCCTCGGACCAAACGATTAATTAGCCGTATAATCCGGATAATGAGGCTTTTGTGTACGTCTGCATTGTGACTAGAGTCTCGCCATAGCACCATAGCGAGGTAATATTGCGAGAAACCGAAAATTTTCGGCCGATTCTGAGAAGAAACATAATTGAAATAGCGAATCACTATCGGCCTCCATAGTATTCTTTCGATTACTTACTTTTAAAAAAAAATTAAAAAAAGATAGCTGGACTAGGGATCGAACCCCGGTCTTTTCGAAAAGAATACTTCTTTAATGACCACCACGCCTCTGGAAGAACAAACTTCAAAACAATTTTATAGGCTTTTGACCTGCCACCGTGGCAATATTTTCCGTATAGTGGTACCATGGCTATAGGCTCTAATTGTATTGTGCTCTTGTGCAGGGAGCAAGACGTTTACACCAAAGGTTGTGTTATTGGCACAATAAAAAGTTGACCCAGTACGTCAGAATAACGTAAGAATATTATCACAACGGTATGATGAGATCACGTTTTCATGAAAACAATTAGTCAACGCGAAATTGTCGCAGACAAAACGTATTTCACAAATATTTTTCATATATCTATTCATTGCGAGACGTTTCCACCAAAGGTTTAGTTATTGACAGAATAAAAAGTTAACCCAGTACGTCGAAATAACGTAAGAATATTATAACAACGGTCTGTTGAAATAACGTTTTCATAAAAACAATTAGTCAACGCGAAAATGTCGCAGACATACATGTTGTTTCCTACTAGTTCACATATGTTTTTCATTTATCTATATTCATTTCGACGATGTTTTTGAGGACTGAATTGTAGTTATTGCTGGAGTACCTCAAATGAACGGTAATTAATATTTTGTTATCTATAGAGTGACCCATGAAAGCAAGCCACCCCCAAAAATTTTTATTCATGAAACGATTTTCACGAATTTTTTTTAATCTAAAGGGAGGAAAGGTGTATTTTTGAACTGAACCACGTCCATTTTTTTTCAGAACAATGCCTAGTACATCACATTCAGAGGCTGAAGAATCCAGAATCCAAATTAGCGATATTTTTAGTAACAATTCGCGTACTCCACTGGAATCGGCGTCCTCTGGAATAGATCTGTATCAAGTCACATGAGGAAATTTCAACATCATAACAAATCGACAGCGTGTCTCATTTCAAACGGACCCCTCTCTATATCTCACCGAATTGGGACCAATATGTCATTGTATGACCATCAATATGATCAGTTTTTCAGTGACACACATCCTGTTGGATTTAGCCATGCTATTTTAATTGAAATGAAGAGAGGTGAATTTCTCATGGAATTTTTTTACAGGAAAACTGACCACATAATATTGTACTTTATGGTTTCGAACCTCCATATTCAAATTTCAATATGATTTCTAGAAAGTATTTATTTTTCAATCTCTCGGAGCGCACGAAAGGGAATCCCTTTAGATAATGTTCGAGGCAGAGGAGAGAGAATGGAGGTAGGTATTCCAAAAAAACGGGCAAATCTCAACAGCATTTTTGAGAACGTAATAATGATTCAACTTCAGCTCCTAGGAACTAAAAGTGTTGCCTAGCAACATACCTATGTTTGTGTCAGTATAATAGGAACGTCAATTCAAGAGCTAATTTCAGTATCAAAATTGACTACTTCTGTGTTGGTTGCAAGAAAATAGTGTTCCTTGATTTTTCTTTCAGATCACGATGATTTTTTACCTACCAGAGCTATCGAACGTTCTAAAATTTGCAATTACCTCATTTTTTTAGGTTGAAAATGAGAGAAATTGAGCCAATCCTGTTAATGGGGATAATAAGGAACAATACTATGAAGTTAGTTTTCTTGCAGAAAAATACTAATATAATTTCATTAATATCGACCCCATTTCAATTCGATAAATCAACCACTCCACAAAAAACGCTATTTGACGATTGCGTGAGTCTTTCTGATAAAAAAGGATGCAACGTTTTCATTGTTGTGAAACTGCCTTTCTCCTTCATCTAGTCATCGAACATCAACCTTCAGACAAGTTGATGTTAGATGATCTAGTAGGTATGCGCCTGATGACATCAACTTTCGAATTTCAAATGATACACCCTGAATTTCATTCCATTCTTGTTGCAAATTTCAGAAATATAGCTAGAAGAACAAAGGAGGAAGGAATGGTATACCATAAGTTTGTGTCAACCGGTATACGATATATTTGCTAATCCTAATTTTCATTGTTGCACATATTATATGAGATATAGATTCTCAAAATATTCCGAGAATCTCTCAGACTTGATATTCAAGGTTTCTCACTCACACATACAAAACAGATTACCCAACAATGATTATGTATTGAATATGGAGTTGAAAAAGTTCATTGATGTAATGATTTCGATTAATTGAATTATTCTTTATATATTGTCAAACAGAAATTGAAACCTCAACATAGTATATTCTTGAGTAATTTGTCGAATAATTTCATTTTATCAAAGATATCGGTCGGTAATGGCCTACTTCGTGAGTTCGTTCGATGAAGAGATGAATTGTTATAATTTGAGACTGCTTTCATATGTCAAAACCACTCCCAACCATCATGTGAGAAAGAATGTTGGGTTATTTGAAAGTTGGTATTACCTATACTGATTTTTGGATTTCCTCAAACAGTGATTTGGGGAAAGCTCCTATGATCTATTCAAGATGTCTATCGAATTTCAACAACCATTGGTGAAACATCTTTTCACAATTCGCAATTAGTCAATTCTCATTCTGAACCCAGAAATATGAGACATTTCACTTGCAAATTGCCATTAACTTGATCGTCCAAGTTTTTGCCCCAGCTCGTGATTTAAATTGCTCTTAACTCACAGAGTCTAGACATGTCTTCAGACACGTACAAAATAGTTCAATTGCTCGACATGGCAAAACTTCATTCTTTCTCCTCGCTGTACTTTTTGCTCCCAATCACTGTCGGGAATATCTAATGCCATCATTATACGAACGGCGCTGTATATACATCGCCGAGAGAGAATGCATTGGAAAGGAAGTCGCCTAATGGCTTATCTGAATGTAGGATGTGGATTTATCAACGGATGTTTGCCAATTCAGATTTTCATTGTACATCGAATAGAGTTATTGGGTTTCATGTAGATATTGATCGAAGCGCAACTAACATTTTTCAATGACAGGGACTATAGCCTGGCTTCAACATCAACTTAGCAGGAACACCCTTACCTTTGGTTAAATAAACTAAAAATCTTGGCTTATGGGTTGACTTTACTAAACATGTAAGTTATCTTTGTCAGAGCTCCTATAATGTACTGAGACAATTGTATCCTAATCGTGACATATTATCAACTAAAATAAAACTTGAACTGTGCGAATCTCTAGTATTATCCAAATTGTCATAATTGTGATAGCATTTACGGTCCAGCAATCTTACAGACTGACGCTTTACGACTTCAGAAAATTCAGAATTCCTGCATTCGATTCTCTTACGGTATTCGGAAATACGACCATATTAGTTCTAAATTCAGAGAATTTGGGTGGCTGAAATCAGAAAGCTTACGCAAACTTCACTTACTAACACTCACTCATAAGGTCCTACAGACAGGTGAACCACCATATTTGCGTGAAAGGCTAGTCCCTTTCTCGAATGTAAATCAACTGAACACCAGAAAAAAACCATTTACTAGTTATTCCAAGACTGTTGAAGTTTCGTTAATTTGAAATTCCTTTTTTTTATTCGTATAAATAAATACGTATTTTTTTTGTTTCTTGTGGGTACAACAATAACTTATTGATAATAGTGATAATGATTTAGTATGCTCAAATTCAATTAGTTTCACACATATATCTGATGAGCAGAATTGTATTGGTGGTTGCATATCCTCTACCGCTGCTACCAAGTATTAAAACACGTCCGAGCAACAGTCAGGACAGAGACAGGAGGTAGTGGGGATAGTTTTCGAAAAGGAGTGATCGCGAATGCACGCTTCCGCTTTTCGCGAAATTGGACAATTTTGAAAATTGCTTAAAATGCGTAGTTCGTGAAACAACTAGTAGATAGTTTGGTGCAACAATAAACTATCAATAGTTACACGCCGCAAACTTGATAGACATCCAGATATCTCATTCTGGAACTCCGATAGCCGGCCGGCAAAGAAGAATACAGCTCCTTCACGAGGTAAACCGCTTTTCTTTTCTGCTATCAGCTGGTTAAAAACACCTTTTTTATACAGTCCATTCATTACACTAGACATTTGTTGATCCGTCGAGCCAGATTGTTTGTAATTATTGGTAATCATTATTGTTGTACCCGCATGGAAAGCGAATTTATCGAAATTTATTCGCTTAAAATAAATTCAGGTATAGTTGTTCGTACTTAGTTTTTGTAGATAAAGATCGCGATAAGGAGAAAACCTTTTTTTTGCGCGATCGGCCAGGTGTCTAGCCAGTACCAATAGATCCAACAAAAAACTTCTCTTGGGGAATTCCAACAAAAAGGTTGATTGCTTCCACGCAGGTGATTCCGAAATTGATTTTGAAATCATTAGTTGTTGATATAGGAATGTTGCTGAAAATACCCAGTATAGGTATATAGTATTTCGTTTGCTCTCTCTTAACTGATTCATTTGAAGTGGCCGATTGAATCATTCTATTGAATTGGTTTATCGCGGTCCAATTGATATTTTCATTATTTATCCAAAAAAAAAATGAATAAACTAAAACAGTCTCTCGCCTCTCGGGCAACAGAGATAAATAGATTGAAGGAACTTTCCGACACAGCCGCCAATGCCAGAGCTAACTCCCAGTATTACATGTTGTTTAGGTGTAGATATGAACATATAGATCAAATTTTGCATAGTTTCGATAAGCATCATTCTTCCATTTTGAATATTGTTTCCACAATGGAGGATGGCGATTTAGATGAGCACAACGAGATCCGTAAGGAATTCGAGAATAACTATTTCGATATAAAGGTTATTTACAACGAATTATTCAAGCAAGCTAACTTAGAGGATACTCGTGCTTCGGATCTTGGCAGCAGCTCATCTAATGTTAGGTTGCCGAAAATCAAGTTGCCTGCATTTTCTGGAAAGTATAAAGATTGGCCCACGTTTTTCGATCTATTTAATTCAACAATACATAATAATCATTCCCTATCGAATGGAGAGAAATATCAATATTTGTTGTCTCTGTTAGAGAAGGAACCTTTGACGCTTGTCAAGTCGGTCCCAGCTACCGACGATAATTATAGAATTGCCTACGATACGTTGATTAAACGTTATCAAAACATAAGATCATTAGCTACGACGTATTGGGATGAAATTAGTGAATTTCCAAAAATTTCTTCAGACTCTTCCTTAGAGCTCAGACATTTGTTAGATGTTTTCAACGAAAATATTGCTGCCTTAAAAAACTTACAATTTGATACAGATAGTTGGGATTTCATCTTATTCCAATTATTGATTAAAAAATTAGATACAGAGACTATTACTCGTTACGAATTGCAACGCAGCAATATTGTATCAAATCCCAATACGGACATTCCCAAATTTTCAGATTTAGTGGATTACTTGAACAAACAATGTTTAGCTTTGAACTCAGCAAAGATGGTTTGTTCAAAAACTATTAAAACACAAAAAAAAAATGTCTCGAATCCTAAATGTTCCTCGCATACTTCATTTTCTCGTTCTTCATTTGTCGTTACTCAGAATAATTCTGAGCCAAAAAAGGGTGTTGTATGCCAATATTGTAAATCGGACCATTTAATATACAAATGTCCAGGATTCCATCAAATTTCACCAAAGGAGAGATATGACTTTGTTAAAGCAAATAGGCTTTGTTTGAATTGTTTTTCTTCAATTCACGGTGTAGTTGCTTGCAAATCACCTCATTCTTGTAAGTCATGCTCTGCTCGACACAATACTCTACTTCATTTCTCGAAATCAAATCCACAAGATGTTAATACGTTGGTCAATTCGACAGATTCTCAAAGTTCTAATCTAAGCGCATCCATCAGTAATGCAACTTCTCTAGTTTCTATGGAATCTTCTAACAATCAAACTGGATCTCGTGCTATCTCTAACAAAACCACTGTTCTTCTCTCGACTGCCGTTATTGATGTCATGGATTTCCGAGGAAATTTCCACGCAATTCGTGTTCTGCTCGACAGCGCAAGTCAAGCAAACTTTCTTACAGAGAGTTGTGCAGTTAAGTTGGGGTTGCAACCCTTCACACTCAATATTCCTATCAATGGTGTGGGTTTGATGACATCCACACACTCTTGTGGCGTAAATTGTAAAATCCGTTCAAGAATAGATAATTCATTTTCCTTGGATATCGAGGCAGTTGTGCTACAAAAGATTTGTGCTAAAATGCCAAATGTAGATATTGATTTTCGAGATTGGAATCACATTCACAAACTAGATCTAGCCGATCAGAAGTTCAACACTTCAGATTCGATTGATATGCTTTTAGGTGCTGATGTGTATGCACAAATCATTAGAGATGGTCGTTTGGGAGGAATTAGTGGAACTCCTACCGCATTGAATACCATATTCGGTTGGATTTTACTTGGTCGTGTGCAATATCAACCTTCAGCATCTTTGAACGCCTTTTTCACTTTAGTATCCCCAGAAAGTCGGTTAGATGAAACTCTGAAATCATTTTGGAAGGTTGAAGAGGTTAGTGATGTCCAAAAAATGTCCAAGGACGATGAACTCTGTGAGGACATTTTTAGGAGAACACATTACAGAAATAGTTCTGGACGCTTTGTAGTTTCGTTGCCATTCAAAAATATGGAACCTGAATTCATAGATACTCGCTCCATGGCACTTCGTAGATTGTACTCATTGGAAAGGCGATTAGCTTCTGATTCCTCATTGAAGAATGATTACGCTGAATTCATGCTTGACTATTTAAAAAATGGTCATATGGAACTGATTGATCATCTTGATAATAATCCCCACAGTTTTTATATACCTCATCATGCAGTACTAAAGCCCGAAAGTCAAACCACTAAGTTGAGGGTGGTATTCGATTGTTCTGCTAAATCCTCGCAAAATTGCTCGTTAAATGATTTCTTGTTAGTCGGTGGTAAATTACAGAAGGATATTTTTTCGCTAATGATGGATTTCAGAATTTATAAATATGTTCTGTCTGCCGATATCAAACAAATGTTTAGAAATATTCTAGTTGACCCTAGGCATCAGGATTACCAGAGAATACTATGGAGATTCTCTGAGCATGAACCTGTCAAGGACTATCGTTTACTCACTGTAACTTATGGCATGGCATCCTCCCCTTTCTTAGCAAATCGTGTACTATTGCAATTAGCTGAAGATGAGAAGTCCAAATTTCCTGAAGCTTGTAGTGTACTTTCAACTAGTATATATGTTGATGACTTGTTGTTTGGAAAAAATGAATTGTCTGAAGCTGCGAAGCTGAAAGATGATTTGATTGCTTTGTTGAAATCTGGAGGTTTCTTACTTAGGAAATGGTCCAGTAATCATCCAGATTTACTTTCTGACATTCCAGAAGCAGACAAACTTATCTCCTCATTAAATTTTGATTCTGCTGAATCCAATAATCCTATTAAAATTCTTGGTCTACGCTGGTGTCCCTCACTAGATACATTTTCATATCAAGTCGAAATTCTTGATCGGCCTTGCACCAAGCGCAATATTCTATCAGAATTATCAAGGATTTTTGACCCGCTTGGTTTTCTTTCTCCATTGACCTTTTTTGCGAAATATTTAATCCAGTATATGTGGACTATCGGCTTAGACTGGGATGCTACTCCCCCGCCTGATGTTTTAGATTTGTGGTTAGGTTACAAACGCCAGTTAACACTTTTATCTGAATTGCAGATACCTCGTCTCATTTTGACTTCGAATCCTCTCTTGTGTGATATTCACGGTTTCTGTGATAGTTCCGAAAAGGGATATGCTTCTGTTATCTATTTTCGATGCATGGATTCTAATAAAGAAGTTAAAGTATTTATGATATGTGCCAAGTCGAAAGTTGCGCCACTTCAGAAAATTTCTCTTGCTCGACTCGAGTTATGTGGTGCAGTTTTGTTGGCAAATTTGTTGGCCTCTGTATTTAGGTGTTTTGAATCAAAATTAGTCTTCAATAAGATTTATGCATGGAGCGACTCCATGATCGCTTTGACGTGGATAAGAGGCCCTTCATATAAATGGAAAACTTTCGTCAGCAATAGGGTGAGTCACATTCAAACAACCATTTCTCCATCTTGCTGGAGACACGTTCGTTCCAAAGATAACCCCGCTGATCCAGCTTCCAGGGGTTTGTTACCGGAAGATTTGATAAAAAATGCATTATGGTGGCATGGACCTCCATGGTTGTCTTTGGAAGAACCGAGATGGCCTTCAAGCGACGTGAAAAATGTCCCTTCGGAGGTTTTTGAAGAAGAAAAGGTATTGTCCTTGTTCGTCTCTCTAGAGGAGGACTGTTTCCTTCCACTTTTAAATAGATTCTCATCTTTAAAGAAGATCCAAAGGATCGTGGCATATTGTTTGCGGTTTCTTCACAATCTGAAAAATGGCAATCTTAAAAAAAATAATAGTTTTAGCTCTGTCGATTTGCAAGAAGCTCTTATCATTCTGGTTAAAAGAGTACAATCAGTTACATTTCATGAGGATATTTTCAAGCTGAAAAATGGAAAATCATTATCGAAACCTTTGAGAAAACTCTCACCCTTTCTTGATAGTCAGGATCTGCTCAGGGTGGGCGGTAGACTAGCCAATTCTAGTCTACTATTTGACCAGAAACATCCTCTTCTTCTCAGCCGCGATCATCGCCTGACTTTCCTCCTAATCGAGCAAACTCATAAGGATAATCTCCATCCTGGATTGCAAGCGCTGCAATATCTTCTTGTACAAAATTATTGGATAATTGGTTGCAAAAGGGCTATTCGTGATGTTGTTTCTAAATGTTTAAGATGTTTTCGGTCCAGGCCAAAATCAGTGGAACCATATATGGGAAATTTACCTTCAGCAAGGATAACTCAAGTAAAACCTTTTTCTGTCGTTGGAGTGGATTTTGCTGGTCCATTCCTCGTAACATTGTCAAAAGCCAGAGGAATTAGATCTCAAAAGGCTTATTTGTGTTTATTTGTTTGTTATGTTACCAAGGCAGTTCACCTCGAATTGGCTTCCGATCTGTCTTCAGAAGCCTTCTTGCTTGCTCTCAGGCGATTTATAGCTCGAAGAGGGCGAATTTCCACAATTCATAGTGACAATGGTACCAACTTTCATGGGGCGAATAATTATTTAGTCAATTTGATGAAGTCAGCAGCTGAAGCTGAATATATTGAGTGGAAATTTAACCCTCCAAGCGCACCTCATCTAGGAGGACTTTGGGAAGCGGGCATCAAGTCTGTTAAGGTACACTTCTATAGAATAATAGGGCAACAAATATTGACCTTTGAAGAAATGTCCACCCTTTTTTGCCAAATAGAGGCTGTTCTGAATTCAAGGCCCATTTGCGCATTGAGTTCAGATCCGAATGACCTCAATTCTCTAACTCCGGGACACTTCTTAACTTTAGCACCTTTGACATGTCTTCCAGAAGAGAATTTGTTAGAAATTCCCGAAAATAGACTCAACAGGTGGCAGCTTCTTCAAAAGCTCCATCAGAGTTTTTGGAGAAGGTGGCATCTGGAATATCTACACCAGCTTCATCAACGTCAAAAATGGAATGAACCTGGTGAATCGGTTGATGTCGGAAACTTAGTTTTGATAAAAGATGAATTAGCCCCTCCTTTACAATGGAGACTAGGTCGAATCACAGCTATTCATCCCGGAGCGGATGGAATAGTCCGTGTCGTTACGATAAAGACAGCCACTGGTACTTATAAAAGGCCAGTTGTGAAAATATGTCCTTTACCAAATCAAGCTTGATTAATTAATTAATTGTTTTTTTTTTTCTTTCTCAAATTATTATTATTTTTTTTTTTAAAATACAGGTATTTTGGTGAGCGGCATGTTGAAGTTTCGTTAATTTGAAATTCCTTTTTTTTATTCGTATAAATAAATACGTATTTTTTTTGTTTCTTGTGGGTACAACAATAACTTATTGATAATAGTGATAATGATTTAGTATGCTCAAATTCAATTAGTTTCACACATATATCTGATGAGCAGAATTGTATTGGTGGTTGCATATCCTCTACCGCTGCTACCAAGTATTAAAACACGTCCGAGCAACAGTCAGGACAGAGACAGGAGGTAGTGGGGATAGTTTTCGAAAAGGAGTGATCGCGAATGCACGCTTCCGCTTTTCGCGAAATTGGACAATTTTGAAAATTGCTTAAAATGCGTAGTTCGTGAAACAACTAGTAGATAGTTTGGTGCAACAATAAACTATCAATAGTTACACGCCGCAAACTTGATAGACATCCAGATATCTCATTCTGGAACTCCGATAGCCGGCCGGCAAAGAAGAATACAGCTCCTTCACGAGGTAAACCGCTTTTCTTTTCTGCTATCAGCTGGTTAAAAACACCTTTTTTATACAGTCCATTCATTACACTAGACAAAGACACTCCACAGCATTATTTACACGTAGTTTTGCCTACAACGCATTCAAAAACTATAATTCGCTCCCCACAGAATACAGGAATTTCTACGACGCGTCTGAACTGCCATCCTTGAAAAACTTTTTTTTTTCACGAATATTTGCCTAATTTACAGTTGCAACTGTGAATTAGCACTAATTTACAGTTGCAACTGTAAATTAGGCAGAAGAAACTTTTTTTTTCTAAATATCGCTTAATTCACAGTTGCAACTGTAAATAAGCACTTATTTACAGTTGCAACTGTAAATGAGCACAAATTTACAGTTGCAACTGTAAATTAGTCAGAGAAAACTTTTTTTTCGAAACACCTCCTAATTTACAGTTGCAACTGTAAATTAGAGGTGATTTACAGTTGCAACTGTAAATTAGGCCTAATTTACAGTTGCAACTGTGAATTAGGAGATAGTTTAAAAAAAAAGTTTCTTCTGCCTAATTTACAGTTGCAACTGTAAATTAGAACAAGATAACTTTTTTTTCCTACACATCTCCTAATTTACAGTTGCAACTGTAAATTAGGCAGATGAAACTTTTTTTTTCAAAATATCTCCTAATTTACAGTTGCAACTGTAAATTAGGAGGTGTTTCGAAAACAAAAGTTTTCTCTGCCTAATTTACAGTTGCAACGAACGAACGAAGAAGAAATGTTGACAATATAAATATGTACTTGGCAACAATTCTCGAATGGGGATCCAATATCTTGGTAGATTTTAATGCAAACAAAACACAAGCATACCTTTTCTTTAAAAAAACCGATCTCACTGTGCCGAACATAAGCTTGTCAGGAGAAACCATACCTTTGAAGATATCCATTTCTATGCTTGGTATTATACTATCAGCAATAACCTTTCTTGGGAAAATCTTGTGAGATCAATTGCTAAAAGTGCATCCCAAAAACTTGGTTTTCTGTTTCGGGCCAGGAGCTATTTCACTTCCAGTCAGCTGCTTATGATCTATAAGGCACAGATCCGACCTGTCCGGAATACTAGCTGTTCCCATATTCGGAGTGCAGCACCCAAACATACCCTGAAACTGTTGGATTCTGTCCAAAAAAGGGCAATTCGTCTCGTGGGTGATGTCTCGCCCACAAACTCACTAACTTCTCTGGAACACCGTAGAAAAGTTGAAGATCTGGCTCTATTTTATAGATATTTTCATGGACGATGCTCTTCTGAAATATCAACAATTGTTCCTTCCTTGGCAGTCTCCACGAGATTAACCCGTCGAGTTGCGGCTTCGCACCCCTTCGTGGTCACTTTGGAGACCTGCAGAATATCTCTTTTCAAAGACTCGTTCATCCAACAAACAGCGAAGCTCTGGAACACATTGCCAAGGGAGGTGTTCCCCGAGCATATAACCCTTGGTTCTCACGATATTCTCTGAACATTACAGGATATCCCTCTCCGTGGGAACCAGAACATAAAAAAAATCATATTTATATTGTTTACCGGCAAAGATTGAAGTAGGAGACAAAATCGTCACATTTATCGATGAAACTGGCTGTTGTTCACATTTTCCATGCATATGAATATCATCATTCTTCTTGTTCATTATTCGTATGTGAACTCCATGGTGGAGGTAATCAAGAGGAAAGGTTTGATTTCCATGAAGTAGAAAGAAACAAAAAGTCAGAAGGACACTTCACTGAATCATCACAAATATTCAACATCGTCAGGATGTGTGTTTGATCATGAACGTAGTAATAATGTATCCATTACATAACTACATTCATTGAATATTACTCAACAGGACCCAATTGTTGTCATAACGAAGTCGCAATTATAAATGCAAGTCGCTATCATAAATGCAAAGTGTCATTTTCAAATTTCTAACCTCATGGAGGTTTTTCAAGTGTACGGCACTGGCGACCGAGAACTCCTCACAAAACTCATCCCGGACAACAAACCTCGAACAGATGCTTTTTCCTTAACCCAGTACGTCGAAATAACGAAAGAATATTATAACGGTCTGTTGAAATAACGTTTTCATAAAAACAATTAGTCAACGCGAAAATGTCGCAGACATACATGTTGTTTCCTACTAGTTCACATATGTTTTTCATTTATCTATATTCATTTCGACGATGTTTTTGAGGACTGAATTGTAGTTATTGCTGGAGTACCTCAAATAAACGGTAATTCATATTTTGTTATCTATAGAGTGACCCATGAAAGCAAGCCACCCCCAAAAATTTTTATTCATGAAACGATTTTCACGAATTTTTTTTAATCTAAAGGGAGGAAAGGTGTATTTTTGAACTGAACCACGTCCATTTTTTTTCAGAACAATGCCTAGTACATCACATTCAGAGGCTGAAGAATCCAGAATCCAAATTAGCGATATTTTTAGTAACAATTCGCGTACTCCACTGGAATCGGCGTCCTCTGGAATAGATCTGTATCAAGTCACATGAGGAAATTTCAACATCATAACAAATCGACAGCGTGTCTCATTTCAAACGGACCCCTCTCTATATCTCACCGAATTGGGACCAATATGTCATTGTATGACCATCAATATGATCAGTTTTTCAGTGACACACATCCTGTTGGATTTAGCCATGCTATTTTAATTGAAATGAAGAGAGGTGAATTTCTCATGGAATTTTTTTACAGGAAAACTGACCACATAATATTGTACTTTATGGTTTCGAACCTCCATATTCAAATTTCAATATGATTTCTAGAAAGTATTTATTTTTCAATCTCTCGGAGCGCACGAAAGGGAATCCCTTTAGATAATGTTCGAGGCAGAGGAGAGAGAATGGAGGTAGGTATTCCAAAAAAACGGGCAAATCTCAACAGCATTTTTGAGAACGTAATAATGATTCAACTTCAGCTCCTAGGAACTAAAAGTGTTGCCTAGCAACATACCTATGTTTGTGTCAGTATAATAGGAACGTCAATTCAAGAGCTAATTTCAGTATCAAAATTGACTACTTCTGTGTTGGTTGCAAGAAAATAGTGTTCCTTGATTTTTCTTTCAGATCACGATGATTTTTTACCTACCAGAGCTATCGAACGTTCTAAAATTTGCAATTACCTCATTTTTTTAGGTTGAAAATGAGAGAAATTGAGCCAATCCTGTTAATGGGGATAATAAGGAACAATACTATGAAGTTAGTTTTCTTGCAGAAAAATACTAATATAATTTCATTAATATCGACCCCATTTCAATTCGATAAATCAACCACTCCACAAAAAACGCTATTTGACGATTGCGTGAGTCTTTCTGATAAAAAAGGATGCAACGTTTTCATTGTTGTGAAACTGCCTTTCTCCTTCATCTAGTCATCGAACATCAACCTTCAGACAAGTTGATGTTAGATGATCTAGTAGGTATGCGCCTGATGACATCAACTTTCGAATTTCAAATGATACACCCTGAATTTCATTCCATTCTTGTTGCAAATTTCAGAAATATAGCTAGAAGAACAAAGGAGGAAGGAATGGTATACCATAAGTTTGTGTCAACCGGTATACGATATATTTGCTAATCCTAATTTTCATTGTTGCACATATTATATGAGATATAGATTCTCAAAATATTCCGAGAATCTCTCAGACTTGATATTCAAGGTTTCTCACTCACACATACAAAACAGATTACCCAACAATGATTATGTATTGAATATGGAGTTGAAAAAGTTCATTGATGTAATGATTTCGATTAATTGAATTATTCTTTATATATTGTCAAACAGAAATTGAAACCTCAACATAGTATATTCTTGAGTAATTTGTCGAATAATTTCATTTTATCAAAGATATCGGTCGGTAATGGCCTACTTCGTGAGTTCGTTCGATGAAGAGATGAATTGTTATAATTTGAGACTGCTTTCATATGTCAAAACCACTCCCAACCATCATGTTGGGTTATTTGAAAGTTGGTATTACCTATACTGATTTTTGGATTTCCTCAAACAGTGATTTGGGGAAAGCTCCTATGATCTATTCAAGATGTCTATCGAATTTCAACAACCATTGGTGAAACATCTTTTCACAATTCGCAATTAGTCAATTCTCATTCTGAACCCAGAAATATGAGACATTTCACTTGCAAATTGCCATTAACTTGATCGTCCAAGTTTTTGCCCCAGCTCGTGATTTAAATTGCTCTTAACTCACAGAGTCTAGACATGTCTTCAGACACGTACAAAATAGTTCAATTGCTCGACATGGCAAAACTTCATTCTTTCTCCTGCCTGTACTTTTTGCTCCCAATCACTGTCGGGAATATCTAATGCCATCATTATACGAACGGCGCTGTATATACACCGCCGAGAGAGAATGCATTGGAAAGGAAGTCGCCTAATGGCTTATCTGAATGTAGGATGTGGATTTATCAACGGATGTTTGCCAATTCAGATTTTCATTGTACATCGAATAGAGTTATTGGGTTTCATGTAGATATTGATCGAAGCGCAACTAACATTTTTTAATGATAGGGACTACAGCGCTCAAGAAATAACTATTTTCGATATTCAGCAACGGTTTCTCATAAACGATAAGATTTCTTCAAAACCAGGGAAAGATCTGGTATACAGACGGGTCCAAGACTGCGAATGGGTCAGGAGCAGGAGTATACTCCAAACATCCGGAAACTAGTCTCAGCTACTCATTGGGAGAGTATGCTTCAGTTTTCCAAGCAGAGGTGTACGCAATTCTCCAATGTGCGGAAGAAAATAACAGGAGAGCTGTGGTAAACGAGCAGATCCGTATTATGTCAGACAGTCAAGCGGCACTTAAGGCAATAGAAAGCCAGGAAGTGACATCTCGACTAGTATGGGATTGCAAGAGGGAACTGAGAACTCTGGCAGACCGAAACTGCGTCAAGCTAATCTGGGTGCCAGGTCATCAGGGGATCGCTGGCAATGGGAAGGCTGACGAACTTGCAAGAAGAGGGTCGGACAACGAGCCAGATCCAGGACAGACTCTTGGAGTACCAAAACGTACAGCACGAGTGTCAGTTAAAGACTGGATTCAGGCAAAACATAAGAGCTACTGGGAAAACATCCCAAGAAACAGACATGGAAAACAATACATTAAGGAACCAAGTCATAAACGAACTGTAGACCTGCTCAACTCGAACAGAGCACAGATAAGAACTGTTACGGCACTCTTGACTGGCCATGCGCCAGTAAAGAAGCATCTCGCCAGAATGGGACTGTACAATGGCGACCCAAGCTGCAGATTATGTGGCAAGGAACCAGAAACAGTAGCACATATACTGTGCCGATGTGGACCGCAGAAGACAGAAGATCTTTGGGCAACCAGTTGGCGAACCAGAAATATTCAACTCACATCCAGTGAAGGATTTGTACAGACTTGTTCAAGGTACAGAGATAATGGAGTGGGCACAATAAAGAACATTAGGTAAGATACAATGGGCCACCATAGGCCTAAGTGTCGTCGGAGACATGGTCAGACAAGCCTACAAACGGGGTGGAGTTTTTAGTGGGTAAACCCTGGCTAGAGTCAGGGGAGTCCCACACTACCATATGGGGGACAGGACCCATATGGTGTCCATAAAGGATTTCAACCACCGCGACAAAAAAAAACTAACACGACCCGGAGATTGTGATACATTTGTGGAGCCTGGTAGTAGGTAGGTTAATTCCTTCTCCTCGTTCATGTGTGCTCCTAGGTTTCTTGTGCTTGGGTTATATGAGGTGACTCATTCTAAGTATTTGTATAGATTCGATGAAATTATCCTCTTCCTTTCCCCACCAAAACATATATTCATCTTCCACATCTGAGCTGGGCATTCAAAGACTGAAATGCGTTTGATCTTGTGTGGTTAAATGTTCCTTGTAGTATTTTAGCCTGTCTGAAATCTCGAAATGTTTCCTGGGTGTCTCATTCATGTTCAGCTTCTACTTCTCTATTTTTTCTGGGCCCACAAGGAGTGTTTGAGCTCTTTCCTAGCGAGTTTGTCCGCTACTTCATTATCTCTCCTCCAGAATGTCCCGGAACCCATAGAAGGGAGACTGTATTCATGTTGGCAAACTCGTTCAGTGCTTACCGACGTTCTCCAACAATTTTAGAGTGCTCTAATGGCTGCTTGACAAAATACTGGGATTCACAACGAACTTTGGAAATAAGCCGAGTAAAATAATAGATTATTACACACCGAGGTGAAAAGAGATTCATTCTTGTCGATCTCGAGACATGAAGTTCCTACCGAGGTTTGTATACTGTTTCATTCATAAACATCATATTTCGATCGAAATTGACAAATCTCTGTTTCGTTCTGCACATACCTTATATATTACATAAGTGAGTGTGTAATGTCCCAACCTTCATTGACGTTAGTGACAACATCACATATTTATGGTTGTGTTCCGCAAGGATCAATTCTAGCACCAACACTATTTCTACTCCATATCAACGATTTTTTGGAAGAAACTCCATGTCCAGTACACACCTCCGCGGATGATAGTACCCTCCATACTGCCCTCTCTCCCAGGGTTCCAATACCAGCCAGGCAAATCAGAAACGAACGAGGAAGAAATGTTGACAACATAAATATGGACTTGGCAACAATTCTCGAATGGGGATCCAAACAAAACACAAGCATGCCTTTTCTTAAGAAAAGCCGATCTCACTGTGCCAAACATAAGCTTGTCAGGAGTAACCATACCTTTGAAAACATCCATTTCTATGCTTGGTATAACCTTCCTTGGGAAAATCTTGTGAGATCAATTGCTAAAAGTGCATCCCAAAAACTTGGTTTCCTGTTTCGGGCTAGAAACTATTTCACTTCCAGTCAGCTGCTTATGATCTATAAGGCACAGATCCGACCTGCAGCACCCAAACATACCCTGAAACAGTTGTATTCTGTCCAAAAGAGGGCTATTCGTCTCGTGAGTGATGCCTCGCTCATAAACTCACTCACTCCTCTGGAACACCGTAGAAAAGTTGAAGATCTGGCTCTTTTTTTAGATATTTTCATGGACGATGCTCTTCTGAAATATCAACAATTGTTCCTTCCTTGGCAGTCCCCACGAGATTGACTCGTCAAGTTGCGGCTTTGCACCCTTTCGTGGTCACTTTGGAGAACTACAGAACATCTCTTTCCAAGGACTCGTTCATCCAACGAACAGCGAGGCTCTGGAACACATTGCCAAGGGAGGTGTTCCCCGAGGCATATAACCTCAAGAAATTCAAGAAGAACACCAATTCCTAAATCATTTTCCTTGGTGCTCACGATATTCTCTGAACATTACAGGATATCCCTCTCCGTGAACACCAGAACATAAAAAAAAACATATTTATATTGTTTGCCGGCAAAGATTGAAGTAGGAGACAGAATCGTCACATTTATCGATGAAACTGGCTGTTGTTCACATTTTCCATGCATACGAATATCATCATTCTTCTTGTTCATTATTCGTATGTGAACTCCATGGTGGAGGTAATCGAGAGGAAAGATTTGATTTTCATGAAGTAGAAAGAAACAAAGAGTCAGAAGGATACTTCACTGAATCATCACAAATATTCAACATCGTCAGGATGTGTGTTTGATCATGAACGTAGTAACTATGTATCCATTACATAACTACATTCATCGAATATTACTCAACAGGACCCAATTGTTGTCATAACGAAGTCGCAATTATAAATGCAAGTCGCAATCATAAATTCGAAGTGTCATTTTCAAATTTATAACCTCATGGAGGTTTTTCAAGTGTACGGCACTGGCGACCGAGAACTCCTCACAAAACTCATCCCGGACAACAAACCTCGAACAGATGCTTTTTCCTCTTCGTCTTTTTATTCAATGGAGCAAACCTATTTCCTCTCGGTTGCTGATGTCATAAATCAGTCTGCTCTCTGAATGCAACTCCTTTATACCTGTAAGGTACGCCGATTTATCCGAATACTTCCCCAGGTGTGCTCTACCAATGCAAGACGGCGAATTTTGGAAAGGAAATTGCAACGCAAATCTGAGCAATTTGTCAATGACAAGAGCCGGAGCTTACTGGGTATTTGTCATTGTTTATCTCTATTCGAGATGTTCGTCTATTTGAGAAAGAGCAATTAGTCATACTAGTCATTAGGGAGTTTTGGGGTTTCAATACGAGTATTCCATATAGACAAGGGTTTTGTGGTGTCGGAATTGACGACTCAATCGAGAATTGTTTGTATGGATTATTAATCTGGATCTACCTTCTGACAATTTGTGTCTCTTCTCACATACAGTGGTTTCCTAAAATATACGGAATTGATTCAATTTCAGTTATTCGATCCATTTCTGAGGAATCTCCTGAAGAAGAAAGATTTTTTTCATCGCGATTTTTCAGTTTTTCACAATTATCAGGAACAATTGAATATCCAGGGTGTTCCACGTTTGACTTATAACATCCGTGACAAATTTTTTCAATGGAATATCCTGTATATCATTCAAGTTTTGGAATCTTTATAGACAGTTGAATTCAAAAATATATCATACATACGGTTTTGTATATAGTGCGTCTGTTAGATTCAGGGCAATCTTCGATTCGAAGTTTATCCAACAAAAAAGTTTAACAAACGATGATATTTCCAGATTCATGAGTGAATACTCTCACAATGAATCAACTAAACATGAACTTGCCTCATCAATAAACAGGGTGTCCCGCTAATCATGAATTCACCAAAATATCTAAGTTATTAATATTGATTTTCTTTCATTTCAGGTGGATATTGTATGTTACAAAAACGAAGTGTTCGGCATTGAGAACATTTTCATTCATCATTGTCGTGCCGTATCATGTGTCAAGCCATCATCATTGAGCTTATCAAATATATGGAAAGCTCAGGAATCATCAATGATAGACGATATGGCTTTCGACACCGAAGATAAACTGGAGATCTTCTTGGGAAGCTTCATTGAAAAAAACATGATTAATTTTTACCTGTGGCGTTAGACATTTCGAAAGCATTCAACCATGTTTGGCCTCAATGACTTCTTCACAAACTACCAACATACTACTTACCACGTAAACTATGCCATCTTTGATCAAGTTCTCTTTCAGGCAGATCGCTTCACGTGTTGGTGGGCGGAGTATCGTCTGATACACCATTGTCATCAATTCCTGCGTTCTACAATTATCAATTGGGGGTAACCACTTGCCCTATCCATACCTTTGCAGATGAAAGTACTCTTACTATTCTCCATACTGCGTTCTTTCCTCCAGAATTCCCATTTCTTCCCAGGAAACTAAGGACTCACGACGTAGGCAGGTTGACGTCAATGAAGAACTTGCTGAAATTACAGCCTGGGAAACCAACAACCTAATTGAATTCAATCCCACCAAAACTCAAGCCTGTATTTTCTCTTAGAAGGTGAAACGAAATATATGCCTGGTTTAATAATGTTAGTTACCACAATTGCCACCAAGTCCAATTTCATCGCAAAGGCTTCTTCAGTCTTCACAAAGATCAGATTTTCGTTTCGTGCGAAAGGCACCTCAACAGTTTCTCATGATCTCTAAAGCATATATACGGTCTGTTTCAGAATACTGTTACCACATATGGGGATCAGCACCCAAATAAACACTGATGCACTTAGATTCCATCCAGAGAATAGCCATTTGCCTAGTGAGTGAGGCCCCACTTACTAATTCTTTGACATGATTAGAACACTGAAGAAAAGTTGACGACCTTTCACTTCTCTATCCTCTGCTATCATTCCATTACTGAGCAATACCAGTCAGACGACCTCGACAAACACAGTCAGCACATCCTTTCGTTGTCAACCTCAAATTATGTCGAACGGCACTTTATCAAAACTCGTTTGTATATATGAAGGCAAAGCTCTGGATTTCATTGCCTAAGATCCATATTCGAAGTTTATTTCAAAATGGAAAGATACGCATTCTCTAGTTACATGTAGTCATTGAGTGGAACACGAAAAATATGTATAGAGCAAATAGCGGAATGAGTTCAGGTGCTAATAAGTAATGATAATGGTTGCTGTTCCTAGACATTGAGAACATATCGACTACTTTTGCGAATTTAGCATATGAAGATAAAAATATTACCTCATCGCTCTCAAAACTCAATGGTCCTAACATAAACATCGATCATGAAAACTGAATTTTGAGTTGTGAAATATTATGTAGGGTAAAATATTATGTAGGGTGTAATATATAGCTTTCTGTATGGAAACGGAACTTTTTTGCTGAATCTACAGAATTTTGGTGCCCGTTTTTTTTTTCCAGAATGCAGGGCTATTTCAGTTATCAGGACGTCACGTTAAGCCAACCAGAAAACATCACGTATACCTACAACTTCTAATTCTATTATATCTGGAAACTGCTTCTTCATTAAAATCTCGAGATGAAATTAACAAGATTGCTGCTCATCAGCTAACACAGATTCTGTTTGTCTTTGTAGTTGATGGCGTGCAGTTCTCCCTTCTGCAAACAAAACACGGCGTCTATGCTCGTCAAACTTTGCCAAAACTGTCTTCGGCGAACTGCCAAAGGCTTTGCCATCTGCTCCATTCTCCCTAATCGTCGGGGTAGTCGTCTACCAAACCGGAGACAGTGGCGGTACCAGGAGGATTGTCAAGAGGTTATCCTTAGATAGAATGAAACTATTTTCGACCTATTGTATCCATATACACTATACACTATATACTGTGTGTTTAATTCACCGACGAATATCTAGAAGGAGGTCGTAGGTGAAGTGATGTTGAACATATTCATAACCATATATACTTGTGAATTCGAAGATAGATGATACAGATAATCGTTTTTTCCTATTCTAACCACACCGATAAAAATCCAGTTATACAAATCTCTATTCAAAACATCCTATAACTGCTGAATCAGACATTTTAACCATTAATTGTCATCTGATGAACGTGAAAAGTCAACGATTTCAACGCGAAACAGGTCACCTTCACAAATCACTCTTTTTGTTCTAAAAAGGTTAACTCATAGATTTGAAATGAAACAAGATTATAGTTGGAAGATTGAATTCGAAAGATAATCATTTAAATCCTGAAAGATGTCATTTCACAGTTATACAAGTATCATTCAAGTTCCAACTCTTCATCATTCACCATCTTTGTCATACTCGTTTACCACAATGAGCCATCTCACTCACTTATGAACACTTGTCTCATCAGAATCGTTAATCTACTCATATTATAGCTGGCAGCAGCTCGGGAACCCTTCTTACAGGTTGATATATTTTGTTTTCGAAAAATTGAAGTAGTTGAGAGATCTTCTAGAAATTTCAGGGACATATTTGTTCATACACTCTCCAATTTTGTCTCTCCGATTTGTTGAGAAACTACAGGAAGTTGAACTGCATCAGGGCGTTATAGTGTTTTCACGATAAATCGGTAATATACCGGGAATTCTTCCAATTTGAATCAAATTTTGTATTTTCAAACTACCTAACTATTCACTCTTGTGGCAAAAGCTTGGATTCACACAGTTATATCGGTGATAGATTGTATTGCATATACAGTATGACCATGATAAGGATGTCTCCCTATCCTTATCTTGGACTGCTGCCTCAAAATTCACAAGAATTCTAGACAACAATTCCCCAGAAAAAATGAAGGTTTTTTGTTTTCGTTTCGTGATTCATGAATCATTATTTTATAACGCTATCGTGTTGATTTTTGGCAAATGTGTTAACTAATAATCCAAAGTAGTGACTAGATTGACTAGAAGAACAAATACTCCAAATTGGAAGCATTTTTATCGGCAAATTGAGATATTGTGTATTGAGTATCTCGCCCTTGTGATACACTTCAATGCCCTGTAATTTCAATAAAAAACTCTACTTGAGGGTAAGTATATGTACTAAGTAGAAATGTCTTCAATATCTCTCGACGATCTTCAATCCACATAATTTTTCTGGAAAAACTATCAAATTGAACGCAAATTATATTGATATGAGTTTTATTTCATTTTCATAATATTACTATTTGATATAGTAATGATGATCATTTGACTCCTATATGAGCGTCATTTCATTCTCATATAAGTATTGATTACTGTGTGCATTTTGATTTATATTGATCTCCTGCACTATATTTATGGTTGGTTTTTTACCCCTTGAACAGATAATTATGTATGTAATCTTCAATATGAGAAATCGTTCCTTTTACCACTGGTCAATAACAAAATATACAGTAAATAATGTGAATAATCGACAATATATCTCCTCCCTATATAAAATGTTCTCATTAGAAATATCATGAGGCCCTCTGCGATTTTCAATTCTAACATTTCTAAGTTGCAATCTATGCCAAAGGTTTGCCATATTTTCAAATGTTATCTCATGATCTTGACGACCACGAATAAAATATGTGGAAATGTCGCGAGATAATTCGAATTTTGTTGCATCCAAGGAATTCATTTCAAAAAACTACCAGAAAAAATAGCGAGTCCGTCGTAGGACTGGTAATTTTCACTTCGGTAAAAAAAGCTCTCATGACACAATAATCTGTTTATGTACATTTCCCATTGATGACTGATGGCCCAGCTGCGACCACAATTGCAGATCGTTTGATTGATCTCAGCCCCAATCAACCCCGAGATCATTATTTCTGTTTCGACCGCAGGACCTGCCACAGTGTCTGCCCGGAATTGATGACTGCTTTTGTGATGCACTTCGAAGCCAGAGTTTCCAAATGAATGCAATTTATCGAGGCAATCTAGTTTGGATAGGTGATCAATTAGCCAAAAATCCTTTGCACTGGCTTTCTCGAAGGCTGATAAATGACGTGTTTCAAACCGCGCCATTTATTAGAAGAGGCAAATCGGTCTGCGGGCGCATTCGAAATGTACAATGCTATTCATTATTTAGCCAGAGGCTTCTCAAATATACACGTGTGATTCTAACCGATCTGTCGAGTTGAAATAATACCATTCAGTTTCTTTCAGGCTTGGGGACGCTACAATTTACATTTTTGCAAAATAATAAATCGCAGTAAGGAATATCGAAACTCACGGGCTCTACAATTCGTGCTGGATATACACCGTGTCCCAGCTAAGATGTCCTACCCTGTAAAAAATCAACTGCGCGATCGAATGACTCGAAATTTGGTCACCCAGTATATTTGATGATGCTCACTCGAAATATGCTATTGAATAAATTTTTTACAGGGAGGGATATTTCAGCTGGGACACGGTGTACAAGGTGCTATCGAAAAAAGTAGATTCAATTTGAACCCTAAGAAGGCTCAAGGTGTTCTATAGAAAGGCACCTTTTAAAAAAAATATATCGATCAAAATAAGATTTGGGGCAAGAACCTTTTTCCTACCCAAAATTATACTCATCGAGGGTTGTGCTCCTAAATATAGTAAGATAGCAAATGAAGTTCGATGATTGCTAGGAAGTAAATGTTTTTCAGATCTGAGAAGAATCACGTTGAATGGATTCTGAATTGGATCAAATCTCTTATATTCAGAATATCTCAAGAAAACTTGAAAATCTGTGAGAAACTGATTGAGTTGATACAAAAATAGAGTTGATAGTCTTTGTTAGGCATGGACAATTTCACGACATATATATGAAACTGCGATTCAATCATAATACTGTGCCTTGATAGTATGCTGCATCTTCCTCACGAATCTAAATATCTCGTCACCTGATGGTATGCCATGGAGATGACAGTTTTATAGAGAATGTCCCAAAACTCAACGTAATCCTTCGAAGGGCTGATCCAGATCATGATTGATCAGAGTCTCACAATATGACCTCAGTAAAATATCGATAGCTTTGGAGATATTGATATGAATTTTTCGAAAATTGAAACTAGGAATAACCTTTTCCCTCAATTGGAAGCTAGTGAATGTTGTATCATATCAATAATCACTACTTGCCAGGTTCGCGTGGTGATTTTGTTCACAGTAGGAAGAGTCTGAAATAAATTGACTCGTTGAATCGTGCCAACATGTTTTTTTTTCGAAGGTATTGCGTCAATATTTTTGATCTGGAATGTTATCAATAGAATCAATCAGTATCTCAAAATATGAAGTTTTGTACCTTCGGCACTTGAAATACTGATCAAAGGGTTCTTTTCACGAATTTCATAAAAGTGTCAATATCTGCAAAACTTTCAATATTTCACTGAGGTCACAATTGTGATATTCTGATTCCTGGTCAGTCATCAATGGACTATCACTCAGTATTTAGAAGCGGGCGTTGAGTTTCGTGACACCCCGTATAAGTCTCAATTAACAAAATTCGTGCAACTATACAATTTAATTAACACCATGAGTCCGCTGGATTGGATCTCGTTGATCTCTGACAGAATTACTATCCATAGTATTGCGAACACTCATGGTATTAATCCTGGAAGTAACACACAAAGAAGTCAAAAATCACTGAAATAGGAAGGAATACCAGAATGAATACTCATTGCTCATAAGCAACTGCTAGATCATCACAATGGTTTGAAGTAAACCTCCAGATAACCGATCTCAGAATAAATAATGAGAACATTTCAAAGTCAACTTACCTGACAAGACATTTTATCACAAAAGGAAATACTAGACACAGACACTAGAATGGCCAAAAGTGGAGCAAAAACTTGAAGATTAAAAATTTTCCCTTCATTGCATATGCCAACACTGAACACTCCATTGTTTTTCAGAACCTTACTTAGTCTTGACTTTGAGAAGGTGATCTGTGGATTCAGAATTGATTATCTGGAATCAATCAATCAATCATCACCTCTTATTCTCAGATTTGGAAATTATGTCCATGTAGGCAACAGAGTCATTAAGATGTCGGCGTACACGATTATTCATTTGTTTCCTGCACAATTTTCGAGATGGATGAAGAGATAGATATTTTAATTCACAGAAAAAATAATATCATTTGAACTGCTAGTAGCTAGAAAACGTTCTAATATCCATGGAACACAGACAATTTCCAACAACTCACTCGACGTGTAAAATGTGGAAAATTGACTCGTTCAACCAATAAGTGGCGCATTCGCCAAGCTTTCACGTAGAAAAATAAGGTTAAAAGACGAAAGCTGTCTGCTGTGTAGTAACGGTAACACTCACAATCACTTTAAGAGATGGATCAAATTTGCATAGATATGAATAGGACTCGCGGTATGCTTTTATGCAATTTCCTGGAAACATCAACATTACAGTGTTTCTAACCTAAAAATATCCAAGAGTGATTATTTTAAGAAATCAAGGAAATAGAGGAAAAACAGGAGAAGAGGGCATAGGATGAACATTACGTTTGATAATAGACTTGTTGTATTCTATACTTGTCATGGCTTTCAAATAATCCAAATCATTCAATTATAAAGCACAATTATAGTAGTATTTAAAAAGCTTTTGCTTCAATCATATATACGACGAAAGCAGACGGACTGAGGCGAGCAAGTGATCTCATATCCTTGTGGTATCACCTTGATATTAGAAAATACATCTAGCTGCTTCATTCTGGAATAACCATCAGAAGAACTTTGTGGTTGCTCAGCTGCTATCGGTGAACTGATGATATACAATTTCTCCAGGTTATACAGTCTTGTGTTGCGAATGTTCTGAGGGTTTGAATCAACTATATATATGTATTTAAGAGTTGGCATGTGGAATTCATCATAGTGAAACCTATCGTTAACGGTCAGCCTCAGAGTTTCTAGATTCAATCCTTTCAAACCATCAATTACCTCCAGAGAGTTTCCACTCAAGTCCAGTTGTTCAAGATTTGGTACGTTCAAGAATATTTGGGCAGGTAGATTTACCAGTCTGTTATCATTCATGTATAGTGTTCTCAGGCTCTGTAGATTAGTGAAGGCATGTGGTTGGATAACGCTGATTTCTGTGTTCCCTAGTTGGATCAATCTGAGATTAGGTAGATATTCGAAGGCATTTGCTTCAATAATACTTATAGGATTTTTTTGCAGATAAACTTCTCTCAAATTTGGAATATCCTTGAATGTTCCAGTTTCTATAGATTCCAATTTATTGTTATTGACGAATATGATTTCAACCTTATTGTGATGAAAACTATTTTCCCCAATGACATCTATCAAGTTGTAGCTCAAATCTAGACTTTTCATATTATTCAAATTGAAGAAGGTTCCGGAAGGTATCGTTTTCAAAGCATTATGTGATAGATCTAGAACGTGGATATCTCCAATACTCCTCAAGAATTCTAGTTCATCGATTGAATTGAAAGATAAGTTCAATGTATGCGTATGTAACCTTTCAAATGCTTGTTTATCAATTGTTTCGATAGTGGAATTACACAAATCTAACTTTATGATGTAAGCATCTCTGAAGACGGAAGATCCCAGGGATTTGAATTTATTGTGACATAAATTCAATGTGCCCAAATTGTATTTTTCGAAATAGAGAGGAGATACGTTACTGATGGAACAAGAAGATAGGTCGAATAATGCATTGGTCCCTTCATCAAAAAATAGTGGTTTGAAATCGAAGCTGGATTTTTCCAAGGAGAGAATCTTTGAATCTTTCAATATCAACTCTCTTCTCACTTTGATTTTTTGTAGATCCAGATCAGATGGAATCTTTCCTTGGAAGTTTGAGATATTTAGGTATTGTATTTCGATTGGAAGAGTATCATTCATCTTATTCAATGCTGTGAGACGTAAATGCTGATTGCCAGAGTAGAAGAAGGTATCAATGAAGACGGTTGTGTTTTTTGCAGAGATATTGTACCACTGGTAACCTGTCATATTTGTAGCACTGAAATCCAAGCAATACGAAGGTATATTATCGTACTTTGATAACTCGTTGTGACTCAAATCAACGCATTTTATATTCTTCAAGTATTCTCCTGATACAGAACTTTTAATGTTATTGTGAGATGCATTCACTAGATTGAGTTTCAAGTTATTTTTGAAAACAGTGAAATCCAAGTTTTCGATGCTGCAGTTACTAAAGTCAACAATTTGAAGATTCTCCAGCTGGGAGAATATATCTGGAACTTCTCGAATTTTATTAGACTTCATGTGAATTTCTCTCAGAGACTTTGGAATTGACTTTAGGAAATGTATGCTCTCTATTTCATCATTGTTCAAATCGAGTACCTCCAAAGCTTCAAAATTAGAAAAAGCATTCTCAGAAATATTTCGGATGTCACAATGATTCAGTTTGATTTCTCTCACGTTTCGTGTCACTTCATCTTCTAAAGAATTCAGGAAATCGCCAATAGCTGGAAGACTTGAATTCAAAATCTCAATAGCAGTGATGTTGATATTTCCCTCCTCAGTATTCTTGAGATTGTACTGATATATTATCGACTTCTGTTCCTCATTAGTGCATATGAAAGTATGTCCAGATATATCACATTCTGCTTCTGAATGTTTGAAAAACACAGAAAATAATAGACAGACTGGTAGAAGAATGCTTTCCAACCTGAAATGATGAATGTTCACAGATTATGCGCAAGAGAAAATGTATTAAAATTACCTCATTCTGATACACCTGTTGTAGACCATAGAGAATTCAATTCCATGCATTATAGCAGCCAATTGTGGATGTAATTATTATTCCGTATTTACACAAGATAATTGTATCCAGTGCCGTGTGGCATTTATTGAAGCCAGATTGATTTTAATGTTCCTGACAGGCTGTATGAAAATTGGACGAGTAAGAAAAAGGCTGATGACTCTAATCACTGGGAATTAATTAAACTTTCAATGAACCCGAGAGATAGAGAAATTGATTAGAGGTAGTCACGAAAGTGTTCTGTAGTTGATGAATTAACATGAAAATTTTATATTTTGGGAATACTATAAGAGCACGCAAATTATCAATCATTGGAGTTATACTGTGATGTCAACACTTGTGTGTGGCTGATACCATTTGACACCATCAAATCTCCCTGGTAGTTTTTGTTCGTCTCTGAGGTTAATTTGTATCAAATAGAGCTCGTTATTATTCATTTCATAAGACACTATCTTGTCGCACGCGTTGTTTGGAGTACGATGAGCGAAGCTAGTGGTTATTTTACTTCGTTTCATTGAACACATTTGGGAAATGATGGGAGAAAGGCTTTCAAAAATTAAGGATGTTCGTTGATTTCCTATCATAGATAAAATAGAGGTTACTGATTATTGCTTCATGTCCAATTATGCAAAAAGTTTAAAAAAATTTAATCGTTTTTAAGTGCAACCTGAAATTCAAAAAACTAGCATGTCAGGGTCTAAATTGTTCAACACTGAAGGAAATAGGATTGCTACTTTCTAATTAACCTCAATGATACAAGAGGAAAACATTTACTATTCATCTTGAAACTACGGAGAACGTGAAGGAAACCTTTTTCAAATTGCTTGAAAACGGTGGAAAATCAATCTGAAAAGTATTCATTCAGGAACTTCAAATAAGGCCACTTTCAAGGTGGATTCATGCAGCATCAACTTGATTATAATGAATTCAAGATTTGAACGAATTTTAAATTGAAAATATATGGGTGTTCATGCAATAACCTTTCAGCTGTTTAATCTTTTTCCAGCGCGGCTATTTATTATTAGGCGCATGAGCTGTCATGAATTATGGAAGATATTAATTTCTTAGTTGAATGTTGGCCTTTCTTAGTTTCAATTCTAGTTTGAATTTATTAGTTCCTTGCATGAGCACCTAGATTATATTCTATAGTTTCATATTATTTGTTTAAGTTTAAAATTCATTTGATTTTGAAACTTTGCTTGCATGAATCCACCTTTAGTGATTTGCTATGGCGGATTTATGGAGCCCAGAACATCATTCGAAGAATGAGACATTCTATCTGGTTCAGAAGGACACTTTCACATTTTCATCTACATGGAACTAATTACCTCGCTTTCATGAAAGCTCACAGTTTTTCCAGGATCAAATGATCCTTGGTAGAAGAACACAACAGAACTTCTTATTTCCCGAACTTAATTTTTCAATTGAACGGTACTAACGGTGATTGATTTCCTGTACTACATAGTCTGAGAGAGTCTGTTCTTTTTGTTGCTCCGGAGCAAAGTAACCCCAAAACAAAACATTTTTTTCGATCAAGACACGAGAGATATATCTTCTTGTTTTCGATGGTTTGATTGGAAATATCATCGATGCAAAACAATCAACATATTGTCGCGATACGCCACTGTTCCCGATACTTCAACGTGTATCCAACGACGACGTCTTTTGGGCTTGCTCAGCAAGTGTGCGGGGTCGGAGGGACACCATGCAAAGTTACACCTTGTAAAACATGATGTACAATTGTCAGTTGTAATAATACCATCTAATTGGCAACTCGAATAAAGATTCAGTATTCTGGCTTTATACCTAACAAGTATACTTTGTACCCAAAACCCCTATTTCAAAAGTAGCCCCTAAGGCCAACGTAACAAGTGGTGGAAGCGCCGTGCAGTTCCCAGTGATTTGAAATAAATCAAGTGTTCGTGCCAAGGAGGCACATCCATGCTAACAAGATTCAGGAAGAAGAAACAAGAACATCAGCCAAGTAACGAAGAAGCATCTAGAGAAAGCCCATCGGAAAGCTCAAGCTCGGACGAAGAAAACTTTGAAACGAACTCTGAGAGTTCCAGACCGAGCTCTAGACAAACCACAGAGACACAGCCGGAAATAATGGGAGACGAAGCACCACCCCAGGAAGTCTATACGTCCGTCAACCCAAGATCATTTGCGGGTAAGCCAGGGGAAAACGTTACAGAATTCTTGAAGTATTTCAAGAGGGCAGCAAGGGCGAACCGATGGACAGAAGCCACAAAAATGATTCAGTTACCATGCTACCTCGAAGGAGCAGCTCTTGATTATTACGAAACAATCGAAGAAGGGTGTGCTACTTTCGAAGAAATCGAGGACCGACTGAAATCAGCTTTCGATAACGCAGCTGAAAAGGAGCAGAATTATTTCCGATTGCTGAACCGAACCCAAAGTGACAGAGAAGACGTGTGGGCCTATTTTCACGAAATGACGAAGCTGTGTCACAATGTCAACGCAGCGATGCCGGAAATGGAGAAAATCGGATTTATTCTCAGAGGACTACGACCGAAGATCTTGGAAAAGGTGAATCTGATGAACAACACAACCATGGAGCAGTTCAGAGGTAACTTGAAGAAGATAGAAGCCACAGAATTCATGGTTGGAGCTGGAACATCCCTCGAAAAGGATCACCGACAGGACCGGCCAAGCAGCAGGACGAACAAGAGTGCCTTGGAAGAGGTGGAGGAGCTCAGACGCAGGGTTCAACAGCTGGAGAATTTTCCAAAAAATAGGTTAGTCGCTCAACATTATTATAGGGATAATAACAGAGATAGGTACGGGAATAAAGGGTTTTACGATTCTAAAGTCAAAAAAGAACCACGTACACCCGATGGAAGGGTGGTTTGTTTTAAATGCAATAAACCTGGTCACTACGCCAGAAATTGTCCAAAAAACGGCCAGTCAGGCCACTAGAACAAAATAGTGGCATCACTCGTTTAGATCATAAAGAAAATTTAGAAATTAGTTGTTTTTATTGTAGCTGTCTGGGGCATAAAAAGAGAACTTGTAGATTCAAAAAACGAAATTTGGAAGAAATAACAATTTTTCAATTAAAGTCAAACAATTTTCCCGCACCTATCGAAGTTACTGGTAGTATTTTTGGTAAAAATATTGATTTTATATGTGATACTGGGGCCGGAATCAGCTTGATTGATTCTGATTTTATTAGAACAGGTGTTGAATTAGAAAACGTAAATAATCTGAAAGTTAAATCAGCTAGTGGAAATTTTCTTTGGATCATTGGTAAATGTTTATTAGAGTTCAAAATTGGCGGTATTGCCTTGACACATGAATTTTTAGTAGTTAATAATTTTGGAAATAAAGTAATACTAGGAAATGATTTCAATAAGAAATACAAAACTGAGATAAATTTCGTGACTGAATCTGTCAGAATTAGTTTAAATAGTAGAGTATACAATTTCAAATTCGCAAATAAAACATATTGTTTTGATGTAACACCCACTAGAGACGATAAAATCCGTTGCGCTGGCCATATCACTTTGCCGTCGCAAAGTACGACAAAGGTTTTAATTTCATGTTATGAAAACACGGAATATGAGCCGTGTTTCAGATATTTCAGAAGTAGAGGTTTAAAGCTTGCTAAGGTTGATTACGAGAAGCGGTACTTTTTCATAACAAATGACACGGGAATCGATATAGAAATTTATAAAAATACTTGTTTAGGTATAGCCAAGGAAAATTCAAGGTTAAAGGATTGCTCGCATTTTGAAAATAGAAATGTCGAAGGAATGTTAGTTAAAAGAAATCATAATGTCTTTCCCTGTTTTATACAGGATGATCCAGAATGCGGCGGTTCTGTTGTTCTTAATGACCAAGAAATCTTGTACACAGATGTTTCAGAAATGGGCATTAAGCTTAACGAGAGTTTATCTACACAAGATAAACAAAAAATGATGAATTTATTGAATGAATTTGCAGATGTTTTCGCAACTAGTAATTATGAGTTAGGAAGGACAAACGTTTGCGAACAGACGATAGAAACGGGAAACGCAAATCCTGTTCACTTACCACCTTATAGACTGAGTACGAGGGAGCGCGAAATAATAGGCGAACAGGTACAGGAAATGTTAAATGCAGGCATTATCAGAAAATCCTATAGTCCGTGGGCTTCACCCGTAGTTCTAGTTAGGAAAAAAGATGAGTCCTGGCGTTTTTGTGTCGACTATCGAAAATTAAACAAAGTAATAAAAAGTGATTCGTATCCATTACCAGTCATTGATGATTTGCTCTCCGCTCTAGAAGGTTCTAAATTCTATACGACACTCGATTTGTTCTCAGGCTATTGGCAGATCAATATCGCCGAAAAAGATAGACCAAAAACTGCATTCATAATTCCTGAAGGGCTGTATGAATTCACAGTCCTACCTTTTGGCCTCGCGTCAAGTCCAGCATGCTTTCAAAGATGTATGGACCAAGTTCTGTCAGGGTTGAAATACAATACTTGCATTGTGTATTTAGATGATGTTTTAATCAAGGGAGAAAATTTTGAGGATCATCTCGATAAGTTACGTTCTGTTTTAGAGAGATTTAGACAAGCAAATTTAAAGTTAAAACCATCAAAATGTTCTTTTGGGTTTCAACAAGTCAAAATTTTAGGGTACGTTGCAAGTACAGAAGGTTTGTCCCCTGACCCGGACAAACTTTTGGCAATCACTAATTTTCAAGTTCCTAAAAAAGTCAAAGATGTACAGTCATTCGTGGGTCTTTGTAACTACTATCGTAAATTCATAAAATCTTTTGCTGACATTGCACGACCACTGACTCTTTTGACGAGAAAAGACACAAAATTTCTTTGGACTGAAGTCGAGCAGAAGGCTTTTGACGAATTGAAAACGCGATTAATTAATTTTCCAGTCTTGCATCATTTCAGTAGTAATCTCCCTATAGAAATTCATACGGACGCCTCTGATTACGGAGTAGGTGCTGTTGTGCTACAAGCAGACGACACCGGCGCCCATCCTATCGCTTTCGCGTCGCGACGGTTGTCCACTCCTGAACTCAAATACAACACTACGGAAAAAGAGCTATTAGCAGTTATCTATGGAATATCGTATTTTAGACATTACTTATGGGGTCGAGAATTCAAAGTTGTCGTGGACCATCATGCATTATGTTATCTACATAAGAATAAAAATCTTTCAGGGCGATTAGCTCGGTGGGCAATCATGCTCCAAGATTATAAATACGAGGTGGTTCATAAAAGCGGGAAAAAACACCTGGATGCTGACGCATTATCAAGAAATCCAGTTTTTGCACCAACGGACAATGACTTTGATGCAATGGACATACCTGTACTACATTTAGAGTTCGATGACATTGCAGAGTTGCAAAAAACCGATCAACAATTATTGGAAATCATTGACGCAATAAAAAATCCAAACTCTGCGGATTCAAAATTAATAAAGAAAACACGTAGCTTTATTTTAGAAAATGATATACTTTATAAAAAACATTTCAGTCCTAATGGACCTTCCAAATTATTAGCTGTCCCGGAAACAATAAAGAAAGATATTTTACTATGTTTTCACGACGACCCATTGAGTGGAGGACATTTGGGAATTACTAAAACATTAATGAAAATAAAAAATCGTTATTTTTGGGAAAACATGAATAAAGAAATTGAAAATTACGTTAAATCTTGCACTCATTGTCAACACAAAAAAATTGTTCCAAAATCACAACCCGGGCTGTTACAGCCTATTGAAGTAGGAAAACCTTTTCAACAAATCGGAATTGACATTTTAGGTCCTTTTCCCAAATCCAAATTAGGTAATACTTGTATTATTACGGCAATTGACTATGCAACTAAATGGGCGGAGGCAAAAGCAGTGCCACAGGGTACAGCAAAAAATGTAGCTGATTTTTTGTTAGAAAATATTATTTGCCGACACGGGTGTCCAGAAAAAATTATTTCAGATAGGGGACAATGTTTTAAATCGAACCTTGTCACAGAATTATTACGTGGAATTGGCAGTCACCCCACCTTCACCACAGCGTATCATCCAAAAACAAATGGATTGGTGGAACATTATAATGGCACATTGGCCACTATGATATCCATGTATGTCTCTACAAAACAGGATGACTGGGATACCTATGTCAACCTGGTTACTTTCAATTATAATTGCTCACCCCAAGAAACAACGAAACTGTCCCCATTTTTATTAACGTACGGTAGAGAACCGCGACTCCCTGTAGATGTGTCATTAGGAATAGCCAGTGATGATGTCACTGAAGTGAATGATTATCTGAAACGTATCAAAGAGACTCGCGAAAGTGTACAAGAAAAGGTCAAAAAGGAACAACAGAAACAAAAAGCTAGGTATGATAAAGTACATCGACATGTCGAGTATCAAATAGGTGAGAAAGTATTAGTGTATACTCCCATTAGGAAAGTGGGAAGGTCAGAAAAATTACTGCACCGGTGGTTTGGGCCCTGTGTAGTAGAAGAAAAATTAAATGACGTCAATTATAGAATCAAGATCCAAAAAAGAAATAAAATAACGTACGACACTGTGCACGTGGATCGCATGAAGAAATTTTACGAAAGGAGAACGTTTACGTAAACGAAACAGCAAATTTAGTTCGCGCGAATATTAAATATTAAACATTAAACATCTTTTGTTTGATTATTGATCAATAAAAAATTGCAATAATGCTTAGTTAGTAAACTTGTTAGTTTTACCTATCGATTTCGTTAGCATTTTTATATAGTTATTATCACAATCAACTAAAAACTCTCTAGTAGTCAGGTCGAAAGTCAAAATGAAAATTTGTCAAGTAATGTTATACATGGCGATAACAATTATCGTTACGAGACAAGTTGTCTCAGAAATTAGTATCGTTTCTGGAGTATACTGGTCAAAGTTGCCGGACGTATTGATGTATCAGTCATCAATTCCATTGACGTATGTTGCGGATTTCCCTTCAACAGAAGGATGGGCAAACAGGCTATATCCAGACAGAAACGGATGTTCGAAAAACCTATCAGAAAACATTTGCATACGTTCGAGATTTCTGCATTACTTAGGAACGCAGTTCACAAGCCACCTCAAGATTATTCACCGTAGTATGGGTCACGAGGACATAGTCGAAAGTTCGTCAAGAATCCGACGTAAGTCTAGGGCTATAGAATTCTTAGGGGATGCACTAAATTGGTGTTGTGACGTCATGACGAAGCATTCATTAGAACCGTTACTTACAAACGAAGAAAATATTAAACACTCTGTAAATAATTTGAATTTAGCAGTTAAACAAGACCATATGAGTTTAATCAACGTGATTGAGTCAATTAGAAATTATAGTTCTCAAGTATCTTCTGTAGTAGCAAAAACCGATGAATACACTCATGAAGTTTCCAAAATGTTCAAAGAAATTCGTGATTACATAAATAATCAAACAACTGATTTGGAAGAAAATTCAAACTTTTTATGGCAGTACGTGATAAATCTAGCTATCCAAAACTTAGAAATTCTCAAAACTTTCAATAAATACGAAATTATGAGTCAATGCCGCGATAACAAAATTCCAACAGAAATTGTTGACATTTCTGTACTCAAAAATGACTTGATTAAGATCGAGAATGTTTTATCAGAAAATGGCCGTGAACTTGTGATAAAACCAGCAGAAGTAACAAGATATCTGAGACTTAGTGTCGCCACATGCACAGTCACAAGAAATTCTATCATGGTCACATTAAAATTACCAGTAAAAAGTGTAAATTCTAGATGGGAATTATACAGGTTGCTTTTCGTGCCTTTTGCATGGAAAAGTCAAACTTGCGTTTTCAGCGAGAATGAGATACTCATGGCAAGACATGAAACTGAAGTCAAGTTAATTGCGGGTAATGCTATGAAATCTTGCAACGTGAACGAAAATTTATGCCTACTGCCAAGGGCAAGTGACACAAGTATTAAAAATCCGAGTTGTTTCCTGAAATTGGCAAACGGCGCGCAAATCTCGGAATTGATAAAGGTATGCAGACCGATTTGTTTTTCAAATAATGGCACGCTAATTAACCAGATAGAACCTGAAAAATTTATTATCACTCATGCACCAAAAAATTTGGCTATCAGTTGCGATAATTTTTCAAAAATTATTGAGAGTTCACACACAAATCAATTAGGGTCAGTAGAGGTAGATGTTCCTTGTTCTTGTTCATTATTTTCAGAAGAAAGTGAAATAATTTCCAAAATTTTCCCATGTGATGCAAAAGGTATCTCGAAATTCAATTTCAAACACATTTTGCCAGCTGTATGGTCAAAATTAGACTCCTTTAAAATAAAGCCAATGTCTACCTACACACACCTCAACTTTGAGAACTTTTCAGAGTGTTTAAATGAGAAGTGGCAATTAGAAGAGCCAAAGTTAAAATTAAGCGAGCCAAAATCTCAAATGAATTTAGAAAATCTCGAATTAAATGAATCATGGGTGCCCACGCAAGTTTTTGAAAAAGGGTGGAAAATAATCAATGTAATAAATTTTGTCACTACGGCCCTGGTTGTAGTCATTATTGTCAGGAATCCATATTTAGTAGGATTTGGTTTAGTCCCTACTGCTATGTCAGCGGATTTTAACGTTATTTTAAATGATATTAGTTCAATTTTTGTGATCATTGTAATTATGGTATTGATAGTGTGGTTGGTATTGTATACTATAAGAAAAAATAAAATCAGTAAAGCTAACAAATCGATAGAGGAAGGAATTATACAGGAAGATCAAAAACAAACGGCCGAAGAAAATGTAGTAACATCAAAAAACACTAAGAAAAAAGTTAGAAGTGAAAAATAGAGGATAGGTATACCAGAAAAAATCGCGATTAGAATAAGTAGTATTAGGAGAAAAATAATGTAGTCTGGCAAAAGAGATCAATTATCTCTGGAATTGTATTAGTTTTAAGTAAAATTAGAAAAAATGTATGCTTGGAGATGGATGTTTGAAAAATAGGTTTAGGGAAAAAGACAAATAATGATGATTTTTCTTTTGTTTTGTTTTGTTGTAGAACTTTTACTGCTCTTGTCTTATTGTTACAGGCATCATGTATGATAGAACGAATTGTCAACCATGGATCCTGAAGACTTCGACCGCTTGACAGGACTTCTCGTCGTTGTGCCAGTCTAAACATCGGGACGATGTTTTTTCAACATGGGGGAGTGTCGCGATACGCCACTGTTCCCGATACTTCAACGTGTATCCAACGACGACGTCTTTTGGGCTTGCTCAGCAAGTGTGCGGGGTCGGAGGGACACCATGCAAAGTTACACCTTGTAAAACATGATGTACAATTGTCAGTTGTAATAATACCATCTAATTGGCAACTCGAATAAAGATTCAGTATTCTGGCTTTATACCTAACAAGTATACTTTGTACCCAAAACCCCTATTTCAAAAGTAGCCCCTAAGGCCAACGTAACAGTATGCTAACACTTACTTGAGAATCACTCTTGATAACTCCTGCAGGCACCAAATTTTGACAGTTAAATACTGAGCAAATTTTCATGCACAATTTCCACATCATATCATGTACGAAACTGAACTTAAAATTGGCAGGATCCTGCATCAAGTAGCAATCATAATCATAGCCAATCTCCAATAACGGAGTGTTAATTTGGTCATAATGTCCCTATACTGAATAATTGTACTTCTTATTCAAATGTAACTGTTTGCGACTGTGGAGCGAAGTAGGACCTATAGGTTGATGGTAAGTAGTCAAAAACAATGAAAATCATCTGAATGTTTATTCTCTGATCACAAAAAACTTCTTGCCAATCGTGTCTGACAGCTCGACGTTACCTTTGAAAGAAGGAATTCAACGCCTGCTGATAGAAGTTGTTTCGATACGAATTTGGGTGTCATAATGACTTCATCAAAGATGCAAAATAAAGAAACTCAACTTTTTTATTTTGCTAGATAATATGTTGACGGTACGCCACTGCTCGTAATATCGTCAATTCTTTGTCTATTATCATTCACTAGCTGGAATATGATGGTGCATTAGCTTTGAAATGGGAACAATTGAGTTTTGAAGTATAATATTATATTAATGATGAAATTATTTTGGCTAAGCCTGATGAAACTGAGACGCGGTCAACCAAAAACGTATGAGTGGGTTAGACTGTCTGCACCTACATATTGTGAATTTCCATATCAAACTTCAAATGTCATCATATGAATTGCACAATTAATCATAGATATGTAATCTCAGCTAGTATTATTTAATACACCTCTTCCAGTTTCATTTCAAAATGCGTCAATTGTTTTTCAAAATAGTCACTTAGATTTCAAAAAGCATCAATTATATTTCAGAATAGTCAATTGAATTTCAGGAAGCGTCGGTTGTATTCCAGAATAGTCACTATTTCAGGAGATATCATTTGAAATACAAGTGACGCGTTCTGAACTTCAATTAATTGATTTACGTTATCTGAAATTGAATTGACTGCTCAGAAACAGAATTGACGCTTTCTGAAACGGAAGTGACTATTCCGTAATACAATAATAATTGACGCTTTTAATAGAAATAAAACTGGAAATGGTGTAGTTGAGGATCCGTTATGAATACATTGTATAACTAAGTAGTTATGACCAAAATGGGGAACAAATTCAATTAAGTTTAGTAGAAGTTGGAAATAATATTATCCTAGTTCAAGCAGTAATGACATGACTCAGTGTCAATATCATAATTATGTGGATACTGGATGATAATATAATATTATATAGATTCTAAGACATTATAGTAGATGATGTTGAGTATGTCAAGATTTCAGTCATCTCAGTGAATTTTATGATCTGAGGATTATAGCTCACTCAATTTCATTCTTGAGATTGTTTCCAATTTTTGTAATTCATAATGAGCGATAGAGGTGCTCAGTTCTAGAAATGCAAAAGCTTTCATCAAATCAATAGTACCTAATCACACAGACTTCTTTTCCAGCAGAACTTCTATAGATCTTCAGATGGAGGTTTGGAATGCAAGTTGAAATACCTGTAGGAAACGTGATAATACATGTTTTTCTATAGGTTCTGTATTTTGTTGATTGCACTCCTCTGCATAGATTGCATTTATTTTGTTCATGATAGATTCAATAAGTTCACATCCAGAATAAGTAAATGAACAAGTCAAACATGCATCAGTATGTCGAATCCTGTGGCCAAACCTGACTTACACTGATTGGCACCCGAACAAACTTAAACATTTTATTCCGACGCCAGTATAAATGCTGGCATCAAGCGTTAGATAATGAAAATGATGATTTAATCGTAACATCAGCAGAAGGATTGATCAATAAAGAACAGGCAACAATACGTAAATCATTTTGAAGAAAATTTAGACTTTCACTGATTGGATTCTGAACCCTCCAAAAATGTGTGATGTTCTCATTGATTTACTCGAACTACATTATTTATTCCGCACTCCAGTTTTTTATAGCAGATTCATTCCTCTGGGTCCGTGTAAGAGAAAAAAAGCTATATATTTGTTTGCACATTATACGGTAGAGCACGAACCCACAACGACCCACAATATATTTTATCAGCAGCTACTTAAATTAGCTACGTTGGCGAAAACCATTATATATGAAGGCAAGAACGACCTGAAATGTTAAGCCTCTTTGTTTGTAAGCAAATACGAATTTACAATGGTCGTAAATTCGCTATTCCTTTGACAGTAATCCGAAATAGTTGCTGGAACACGGCAGAATTATGCACTTCGCCCGCTCCAGACTTCATAAAGTAACATCACCTGTTAGGGTTCAGATTCTCCGCCTCCAAGTTTTCTCAATGCACAATTTAGCACTGTGTATTTCACCTGTTAGTGTTAAATGCAGAGTTTATCAGCCATATGGGTACGTGCGATATAATGCAAAAATCTTATATAATATATTTATGTGCGCGAGTTATTGTAGTGAGAAGCGGTATATAGCATCATTAATTTCAATACCTGATGTTCCAGAAGGAAAATTGTGTCTTGCATCAGAAAGCAGAACATCAGAACCTTCCCGAGAGTGATCAACTAACCAGTTTAACTTTTGTTTTCAACGGTTGCCGGAAATGAGATCGAAATCAATAGATCGAACCTTATTTGATCGAAAATCAATTGAGTGAAAAATCAATTGATCGAAATACCAATTGATCGAAATATCAATCGATCGAACTACATTTTGATCGAATATAATCATTCGCTTATAATATTCAAATATACTTACCGATTCGTCTCAAACCCTTTGTATGGATTCCAGGAATTCATTGATGTGGAGGATTTTATTGTGAGAAGCTGTGAGGAGTATAACCTCAAGTATAACTATAGTGATCAACATAATATGTCAGAATTTATGTCACATTCCCTTGCCTTCCCATGTGGACGCCCCTGTTTGGTACATCGCTTGCGTAATTGGCAAGGTGACGATTCCGATACGGCACCTGGTGGGCAAATTTGAACCAGTTTAGGACGTAATTCAAGGTCATGTTTGTTATTGTGTTCAGTGGGTTTCATATTTTATGAATACGATTCAACAAATTACATTAATTTTCTCTCCTTGCTTCTCTTGAGTACAAGACATGAAGTTAATATCAATTGCCTAATCAATTCTACATTATTTTATAAATCAGTATCAACAAATCTCTGATAATACGCGAAATCAACTGGTTTGGTTGCTGGTTGAACTAGTAGAAGGTTCCAATGGATAAATGTAGGACCTATAATATGTCCTCTAATATGAATTTCCTGAACTCAAGAAGTTTTTTCTGATAATGGAAAATCAGTTCAGTTGAATGGAAAAAATGGATAAACGTTGAGAATCCAATATGAGTTTGAAAACTGGATGTATGCAGCTCCAACAAAAACTTCCTACCTTTCTTCAGTTCATTGGTCCAATAATGATAACAATAAGGTAAATTTGTGATTAATTGATATATTTATTACTGATGAATAAATCTTATTTGCAGTGCCTATCTGAGAGAGAACATGATTGAAATGATCAACAGTTCATACCTATTTTGTTTATGGGGAAATGTCTCCAGGACTTGGAAAAATAAGTATGGTTGTTTTTTTTTTCAAATATTTTTATAAGAAAAATAAAGAAGCAAATGCAATGCCTTTGACTTTTGAAAGCTGGGCAAGAAAAAATACATTATGAACATGTGCAGGTGGGTAATTTATGGTTTTATTTGTAATGCTTGACTCATATAAAAATCTTGTTCATGACATCCTTCCTAGGCCTCCATAGATTCCTATTTTGTAGTATCATCTTTGTAGTAAAATAGCCAATGCAGATTGCATGTACTTCCAAAATGATAAAGTTAAAATACAGATCCCAATTACATTCATATGAGCAAAAACAGTAGCATATTTTATAGATATATAATAACCCTGGTACAAGCAGGTCATTGTAGGTAGCTTACTTCATAGCTTGAATTGAATCTTTGAACATACATTGAAGTGACACAATCTATTTCTATTTGAATATTTAGATGGTGTAATAGCTAATAGATATGGTTTGTTTATAGTTGGTACTAACATTTCTTCAATTTTTCAGCAGGGGAGGAGTTGCCATCCAGGGTATCTTGCAATTGAGTGCAAATAGTTACACAAATTGAAACCAAAACCCAGATTCCTTGAAGTTGAATTCAAGTTTTTGAGAAGATATCACTGATTATTTGGGTACTTGAACATATCCATGACATTTCAAATTGTATCTTGGAAAAATGTATCCATAATTTTACTGCTTGTATGTTATTATTGAACTGTATTTATTCATAAGTAAAAGTTCTAATTTTTTTTTCTGTTTTGTAATGTTTTATTGTAGGTTTTCAGAATTCATATTTCAATTCCACAACTACCTCAATCAACACCTCATTCTTTTTTGATGCAATTTCAAAGTTTCACTCTATAATCTTTACTGATTCCTTTTAAAATAGGTACCTACCTGGTAGATACTTAATTTTGCTCATTGTTAATTTATTTCTACATATATGAAAGTCCTGGATTTCAAATTAATTTATAAGTCTACATTTTTATGAAGTTATCTTGTGAAATAATTCAGGGAAAAACAGTATACATGATCACTAAGGGAAGGAGTATACTGGAAGATCCTTCTATTTGTAGGTACTTCTTTCTTTACTTCTTTGGAGTACAGTAAAACACATATGTTATGTCAATGTACTTTCATTTTTCGAAAATTATTATCAATTCAGTTCTGAAATATACAAAACATAATGAACTATACAGATTAATAAGATAGATATTATCAATCAGATGAATTTAGGATTACAAAATGATATCAAATCACAAAATTTATGATAATATACTGTGTAAATACATTAACTGAAATCCTAGGTCATTTGATCAATGTTTTATGTGGTGGAATTACAAATTATTCAATGATTTCATCAATATGGTAAAAAAACTAGCTTAACATGATATTAAATGAATTCCAAAAAGAAAACTCAGTCTAGGATGCCACCTACCTCAACTCTAAGTATTTTAGGAATATTCACATTATGAAAAGTGTGTTATATGGATACAATTCACACACATGGTACATAGGATCATGACAATTTGCTGTTATTGCAGTGGAGCACCATAATATATGAGGTATGGGAGTTGCACTGTAAACAATCCTCAAAGCCTGGAAGTAATATTGTTGAAGATAGGCCATTGATGGTTGTATCTACAGTAATGTCAGGATGCCTTAGGTGTTGAATTATTTCTTGGTTTAGACTCATACTCATTAGAGCTGGTTGCTGCTGATTTCTATTGTATGGATCAATTGCACATGATTCTGATGGCTATAATATTTAGCAAAAAATAGTCGAATAGGTTAACACATTGTTTAGGGATGGTTTTCAATATGTTCACAGAAGGCTGTTCACTGTTGAAAAACTCCACTCCTGGTATCACCATTTGTGGTCTGTAGGATCCTTTTGCTTGAAGAGTGGAGTTATAGAGGTATATATCAGCTTCTGATGATAGTGGATATGCTTGTATTTTTTGATATCCCATAAAGCTGTCCCACAGAAATGCACTGGTTTGAAGAAAGCTCAAGACTATTTGGTCCACGATTCAGTCAGTAGGTAACAGTTATTTTCCTCACATCACGATGAAACAGTATGATCCAACAAAAAATATTATGATTTCAGTAAGAAGTTCAACAATAAACACAAATAACACGATGAAATATCAAGAAGAAAATGTGTGCAAATCTCAAGAAATTTTGTAAACAAACAACACACTCTTTGCCGCCATCTTGTTTTGAAACAGCGCCCCCAACGGTCGATCACCTTGCCAATAGTTCAGGTATTTCCAGTGATTACGGAAGGAAGGTTAGGTTGTTTTTTTTATGTTCTGGTTCCCACGAAAAGGGAAATCCTGTAATGTTCAGAGAACATCGTGAGAACCAAGGGAAATAAGGGAGGAATTGGTGTTCGTCTTAAATTTCTGGAGGTTATATGCCTCGGGGTATACCTCCCTTGGCAATGTGTCCCAGAGGCTCGCTGTTCGTTGGATTTTGGAAAGAGATTTGGAAAGAGATGTTCTGCAGTTCTCCAAAGTGACCACGAAGAGGTGCGAAGCCTCAACTCGACGGGTTAATCTCGCGGGGACTGCCAAGGGAGGAACAATTGTTGATATTTCAGAAGAGCATTGTCCATGAAATTATCTGTAAAATAGAGTGAGATCGCCAACTTTCCTACGGTTTTTCAGAGAAGTGAGTGGGTTTGTGAGCGAGGCATCACCCACGAGACGAATTTCCCCGTTTTTGGACAGAATCCAACAGTTTCAGGGTATGTTTGGGTGCTGCACTCCAAATATGGAAACAGTATTCCAGGACAGGTCGGATCTGTGCCTTATAGATCATAAGCAGCTGACTGGAAGTGGAACAGCTTGTGGCTCGAAACAGGAAACCAAGTTTTTGGGATACACTCTTAGCAATTGATCTCACGTGATTATCCCAAGAAAGGTTATTGCTGATAGTAACACCAAGCATTGGGATTGATGTCTTCAAAGGTATGGTTTTTTTAGAGAAAAGGCATGCTTGTGTTTTGATTGCATTGAAATCTACCAAGTTATTGGATCGCCATTCTAGAGTTGTTGCCAAGTCCGAATTTATGTTGTCAACATTTCTCCCTTGTTCGTTTCTGGTTTGCCTGGGTGGTATTCGAGCTCTGGAAGAAAAGGCGGTATGGAGGGTACTATCATCCGCTTTACGGAAATTGAGCTTCATTAAAAATCAATCATCTCCTTTTTTATATGAATACGACCTTAGAGTTGCTCATGAAAGAAATAATCTCGGGAATAATACGTTGAGAAGGTTTATCAAAAATGATGAAAAAAAAATATTCGAAAAATCAGGGGTATTAGCAAATATCAGATCAGTTTTTCGAAAATGAAACCAAATTACTGAATATCAGAAGAGAATCATAGTTTTAATATCCATTATAATTATATTCAGCTAGTCAGTTTCGTGAGTGTGTATATAAGCATCGAATATACGTCAGGTTGATTTATTGTACAGTAATTTCACTAGCAAAATATGTCGTGTTCGTGTTCGTGAAAATCTAATTTGTGAATTTTTCGAATTGGTGATCACCAGTTCTGAATTGGAAATTACATTTTACAAATAGCAATTTACTTTCCAGCAATTCATCTCACACTTTCTGAATTTCAATTAAAAAAAATGTGGACGAACTCCTTGTTTGTGAATGTATTAATAATACTGTCAGTAGATCCAATTAACCAACAATCTTCCTAACATATTTCATGACACCAATAACTTGTTTGATACGCAATTCTCCATCAAAGCTATGAACGGCTGCAGATTCAGCTTCATACTATCAACGTGACTCTGGTATCTAGTTTCGTAACTCAGCTGGTGATCTCGCATCTGCATGCGAGTTTCGTCAGTTACCTCGCGATGTTGCTCTGGCAAACTCACAATCCTATCCATGATCTGGCCTCGAATCTGGACACTACATAACTCTGGACGAGGTTGTGCCGTACAGTTCCTTAAATCATCCCAAATATCGAAAATTTCCGCATGTAAGCTATCTACCTTCCCGATTCCTATTTGAGAAATGAGTAGAAGTATTTTATCATACACTACATTCTTCTCTTCAATAGTATTAGAAATGATCAGTGTCATGTTGATGATTCTAGATCGAACAACGTTTGTTTCGTCAACGCAGATTTTGCCATCTGAAGGAGCCAGTTTGGCTCCAATTTCTCCGATAACGGTCTCAAATTCTTCTGATGCTTTTTCTAAGCCTGGTAGCAGTTGATTACTGAGCGTGAGACTGAGGACCCTTGCAGTTTTCAATCTCAGATCTTCGATTTCATCGAAAGATTGTCGATGCAATGCTGTGTCCAATTGAAGTAATCTGAGGAAGGCTTCTTGAAGAGTTTCCGCACAAGATGCGTGAATCTAAACAATATTGAATGATTATATTTTACCACAAGCCAAACGAACAAAATTGAAACAGTTTTATTATTTCCCTGAAGTGGTGAAACAGGGTAGTGTGATTACAGTGCTGAAGGTGATGATCACAAAATGATATTTCATGATTACGAATCAATTATGTTATTCGATGATTGAGTCTACAACATTTTAACGGTATGAAATATTTTCTTAAAGGCATACATCGCTGTTTCCCGAATTGAAAGCAATTGAACTAACTATATATATAGCATATTTGATTTCAATATATTTTCCTTCCATAATCGAAAGATATCAAGAAGATCATCTCAAAAAACAATTATCTGTATATGCGGAGACTTAGTATTAGTATTACAAAAAAATACTTACTGTTATAAACATAATCAGATTGAAGGTTTTGTAACAATAATGCATTTTCATTTTTCAGGAATGAGAATGTTCAAAGCAGAACTGATCAAGTGACATATTCGATTGAATATTTATATCAATCGAAATCATCCGCTAGCCCATAAAGATAATGTTAAAATATTTCATTATCGATAAAAAAAAATGTCTCACTAAGCTTCCCAATTATCGGGACATTTATGTATCATTAATCTTATTCATCATTACCTTTCCAATAACATCGAATGGTTATGTTATTTTGCTAGAAAATGGAGTACCTACTCAGTTTTGATTATCAATCAGCAATGGAATGTCGACTAAATGATTAATTATTCAAAAAACATTTCAATTTGATTTTTTGTAAAAGTCGTGAATCATGGAAGGATTGAGTAAACAAATATATGAATAAATGATGAATGAGAAGCAAGAATATTGCTCTGCAACCCGGAGATAATAAAATTATTTCTGATCCAGAAAAAGTTGTAAATCTATTTGGAAAACATTTTGAAAACACTACCAGTCAACGAGTTTCCGAATATAACCGAGTGGGAGACATTCCAAATAGTTGCAACCAACTTTCAATGAGATATATTTCCTATTAACTCATGCTATGGAAAATTTCCCCAGTATTAAAAAAGTATTCAAGAGGGTTATACAGGGTGTTTCAAAAAAACCTTACTCCCTTGCTAGGGTAGGTAGAACATTGCAAAATAAGTTGGGTTTGCTCAGTAAAAAAATGTCGTAACGCCATCCGTTTTCAAGATACAAGGTGTTGAATAGTTATTTATTATACAAGGGAAAAAAGTAGTAGATTTCAGCTCCCTACAAAAACCGTGAGCAAAAATCTAATATTTTTCCCGTGTATAATACGCACTATTTTTTTCTGTGACAGCAGAAAAAACGAATCAATATTGAGAAGATATTACATTATTCAGAAATCTGAAAATTATCGACGGGTCAGTCTAATTCTGTGATTTGTTTAAAAAAAAATTGCGAATTTAGTGGTTGTTTAGTTATATACGTAACCGCGAAGTCGAATGGAAAGAAAATGGAAGATAAAGGACTTGCAGTTCTTTCTCAGAGACGGTGATTGGCTTATTTTTGCGGAACTATAGCACAACAAAAACCATCAACAGTGTATATATATATGTGATATATATCCGGGAAAAAAGTACTCACTTTTTTTCCACGGGAAAGAAGTAATTTATGAAAAGTGACATTTTATAACCTGCCAACAGAGATGAAATGCCAAACTTCTTTCCCGTCACGAAAAAAAAGGTTTTAATGAATCTCTCCTAGTTAGGTAAGATCATAAAAGTGTTTTTACGCCAGCGCGCGTCAGTAACTTTCACTGCTAGACCATAAGTATGATGGGTCGTTGAAATCAGATCTTCAGGGAGAATTCAAAAATGAAATAAAATATAGGGTGTTCTAATGCAAAAAACATAGCTTTGATGTGCTGTGACCTTACGGAACACCCTGTGTATTTCAAAGAAATTTTGAAATGTGAAGCTCGGTTATCACTTTAATTTGAATACGAAACTTTTTTTTGTATCTCTCAAGACAACAGAGGTATCGAACTCTGGATTCTTAGTTGGATACCCTGTACAGGGAATAAATATTACAATAATTCAATATAAAGAAAAAGAAAGAAATAGTATAAAAAAAGGGAAATGCGCAAAGTCATTGGAATTTTTAATATCATAAGTTTCCTTCTTCTCGCCTATCCACACGATTTTATGAAGCAATTCCGTGGAAAATGTCCAAAATGATAGCACTATTGGCTCGATACCGACCGACCATTGACCACATTCCTAAATATTTTCCGACTCGTAAACTGCGCTATAGCACGTTGTTATCGGGGCCCAAAACGTAAAATATTTGGTGAAAGAGCAGAGGAAATTTCACACACACATGGATGAGAAACTCTGATGGCATCTCTGTTTTACCAATGAGACTCCGAATTCTAAATGAACGTTGTTGGAATATTTTTCTGATTCGAATCATTTGTGTCCATGTTTCCTGATAAATTTCAGCCGAACACTTTTAACTCTGAGAAAAAGTTTCTATAATCCATCCTGATGAATTTCAGCCCAACTCTTTCAACTCTGAAAGAAAGTTTCTATAATCCATCATAAGAAAGAATCACTTGTAATTATTACTCATCGTGATGGTATAAGCCAGAAATGTAGTTTTTTCCTCTCGTTATAATATGCCATTAAGTTTCAATTAATCGCATGTTGTGGACATAATATCTTCGAAATTTTCACTGACAGTCCTATAAGAGATGAAGTTAAAGATACATTCTTTCAAATATTCATAAATTTTTTATTGAGGAACACGTGATATCCGGAATAAACATCAATATAAACTCATTATTTTCTGTTGATTTATTGTACTGAATTCCAGATAAAAATTCGGATCGATATTAATTTGATACCATATATTTTCATCTCATGTCTCATGTTAGCAAGCAAACATCATTATCTATTGTTATTCGATAATTCACGTGATTTCCTGAAATTCTTGACGTATATGGAATGGACCATGGTGATATCAGTACAGATAGTGATACTTCAACAGAAGTTACGGATTCTGCACACATTGTCATTTCCGGAACTCTCACCAGTGAAGTAAAATCTCCATTTAACAAATGATAGGTGATAAATTCATTTTATCAATAAAAATCAGTGATTCTATTGGTTCATTGAAATTCTCGATGCATTGATTTGATAGAGATGGGTCATTTCAAAGCCGCAACCTTTACAATCATATGTCATTCCTATTTCATCTCTCCATAATTTCGGCATATATGTTTGTTCCAATCGCAACTCAAAGCGACCATTATACCTTCCAGCAATCAATTTCAAATTTCCATTAAAACACCAGTAATGGAATGTTTGAAGTATATAAGAACTGCTCACTTGACATCCTTGTTTTTCTGTCTGCTCTCAGCATCTTCCTGAGTCTTTGAACAGGGTGTTTTAAAAAGAGATTCAAGGTACGGATTTGTATACACATTTTTAAGGTTATGTCGGAACTAATGGCAACACACAACTCAGAGTTATTCGATTTGAGTTGTGAGTCAATATTTATTTAGTTCAAGACTTCAGACCCATCAGACCATTTCGAACCTAATTAAAATGCCTACGATTGCACTAACGGGTACCAGAGTATCCTTTCATGGGTAAGAAGCTAATCGCGCTAATGAAATCTTCAAACGAGAGAAACAGCAAACACCAGTCAGCAAATGCCATGTCGATGTTTTTTTCTCTATCTCTCTCGTATCACCGTCGATACTCTACAGGACGGTTAGGCAAGGCAGGATCTAGTAGCTTGATGATGTTAGATCATTGATATCTCCAAGGCATTCGATCGAGTCTGGCACCACGTACTCCTCGCCAAGCTTCCATCTTATGGCTTGCCTCCCCAGCTATGTTCTCTGCTAGCTAGTTTTTTTCTAAAACAGGTCTATTCATGTAGTGGTCGACGGAGTTTCATCTGACTCTCTTATCATAAATGGTGGTGTTCCGCAAGAATCAATTCTAGCACCAACACTATTTCTACTCCATATCAACGATTTGTTGGAAGCAACTTCATGTCCAGTACACAGGTTTGCGGATGATAGTTCCTTCCATACCGCCTTCTCTTCCAGGGCTCCAATACCAGCCAGGCAAATCAGAAACGAACGAGGAAGAAATGTTGACAACATAAATATGGCTTGGCAACAATTCTCGATTGGGGATCCAATCACTTGGTAGATTTCAATGCAAACAAAACACAAGCATGCCTCTCCTCTAGAAAAGTCGATCTCACTGTGCCCAACATAAGCTTGTCAGGAGTAACCATACCTTTGAAGACATCCATTTCGATGCTTGGTATTACTATCAATAACCTATCTTGGAAAAATCACGTGAAATCGATTGCTAAAAGTGCATCCCAAAAACTTGGTTTTCTGTTTCGGGCCAGGAGCTATTTCACTTCCAGTCAGCTGTTTATGATCTATAAGGCACAGATCCTGGAATACTGTTCCCATATTTGGAGTGCAGCACCCAAACATCCATGTCCAAAAAAGGACAATTCTCACTCACTTCTCTGGAACACCGTAGAGAAGTTGGCGATCTGGCTGTATTCCATAAAATTTTTCTTGGACGATGCTCTTCTGGAATATCAACAATTGTTCCTCCCGTGGCAATCCCCGCGAGATTAACCCGTCGAGTTGAGGCTTCGCACCCCTACGTGGTCACTTTGGAGACCTGCAGAACATCTCTTTCCAAAGACTCGTTCATCCAACGAACAGCGAGGCTCTGGAACACATTGGCAATGGAGGTGTTCCCCAAGGCATATAACCTCCAGAAATTTGAGAAGAACACCAATTCCTACCTTATTTCTCTTGTTTCTCACGATGTTCTCTGAACATTACAGGATATCTCTCCTCGTGGGAACCAGAACTGAAGAAAATAATAAGATAATTGAAGCTGTTTTGAAACGCATCTGAGTTCAATGATAACTTCCCAACTTCAACTCTAACCTCTTCTATATTCCACGATGCTTTTTTTCTCTTTGAGAGCCTGTTCATTCGACTGGCAAATTGCCTGGAACACTCATATCAGAAAAGTGGGATTCGCCGAACCAAATTCCTCTAAACAATATAACTTTTCGAAGCCGTATACGCATCAAGTGCATTCCTGGGATGCCCCTTCGCTGAAAATTCATCTCACCGACGATATAAGGAAAGTTTCGGCGCTTGGTAGAGTGAAGCGTCAAGTTATGTGGAAGTATATTTATTAAATTGTACTAAACTCCCAAGTTACAGCATGTCGAACTGCTTGCAGAGAGTGCGCCAGCCAGTTTATAAATTTGAAATTCATAACTCGCGAAGTGCTGTTCTTCGACTTGCCGAATAAAGAAAGTTTCTTCTGGATATCGGAGTGCCGGTTTTTCCTAGTCTGGTATGCATAATTTATGTGGATTTCAACTTGCGCTTTAGGTTTATGCTTTTCTTGTTTCTCGAATTGGGTTTACTTAGCATTGGTTAGAAAAACGTCTGATAGAACATGGTGAGATACTTTCAGAGAGGCCAGTGCTTCAAAATCTGGATTGTGCACCAAGATAAATATCTATTATAGAGTTGAAACTCAGAATTTTGAAGAGTTATTTTTTTTTTGTTTTATGTGTCCCTTCCAGGCCTTCGTTCATTCGTCTATCAGAGAGCATGAAAGAAAAATTCATTCGCTTGTCAGTGATACTTCATCTTGATATAATACTCATATTTTTATTCAATTCGCGGGAATCAATATTACCAGGTGGCGCTCGGTTTTCATCGTTCCATGTCAAAGCCACGTCAAAACTGGGGGAAAACAAACTCAATCCTCACTCAATCCCGTTTGTGCCATTAGCTTGTGTACTGTGTACTGATAAGAGTGATAAGTTTTCAAATTTCTAGACATTAATTGTCAATATAGTCATAATTAGTTTGAATTGTTTGAACTATCTCCAATTCTTCACCCGTTTACTGTTCACTAAACTAATAAAAATGTAAATATATAAAAAAAATAACCAGCACAACCATTATCACTTCTAACAATGCCAACACTTTATGTCATTGACAAGTTTGACTAATGCTACAACAAGCTGAATGCAATGTAGTCTATGCACTTTATCCATAGACAACAGTTTGTTTTCCCCCAGTTTGAAGTTCGTATCATGAAACCTAGATGTCGCCCACTTCGTGAATATCGCGAATAGAAACGAGGAGAAAAAATCTCTAAAAATCTAGAATAATGAATTGTGTTGTTTCGTTCATGTTTCAAATTTGTTCCTCAATATCTTGTTGTTTATATCATAGATTATTGTTGACAACATAAATATGGACTTGGCAACAATTCTCGAATAGGAATCCAATAACTCAGATTTCAATGCAAACGAAACACAAGCATGCCTTTTCTCTAGAAGAGCCGATCTCACTGTGCCCAACATAAGCTTGTCAGGAGTAACCATACCTTTGAAGACATCCATTTCGATGCTTGATATTACTATCAGCAATAACTTTACCTGAGAAAATCACGTGAGATCAATTGCTAAAAGTACATCCCAAAAACTTGGTTTTCTGTTTCGGGCCAGAAGCTATTTCACTTCCAGTCAGCTGCTTATGATCTATAAGGCACATATCCAACCTGTCCTGGAAAATTGTTCCCATATTTGGAGTGCAGCACCCAAACATACCCTGGAACTGTTGGAATCTGTCCAAAAAAGGGCAATTCGTCTCGTGGGTGATGCCTTCGCTCACAAACTCACTCACTTCTCTGGAACACCGTAGAAAAGTTGGCGATATGGCTGCATTTTATAGATATTATCATGGACGATGATTTTAATAAACACCCAATATCTCAGTAATCATCCTAGCTAGACCATAAGTGTGATGAATCGATGAAATCAGCTTTTCCGGGAGAATCTGAAAATTCAATAAAATACAGGGTGCTCTATATAAAATAAGGAGGTTGATAATAATTCCGGAATAACTGAAAAAGTGACATGACGGTTACCGTGGTATTCACCTGTTTACATACTTTTGCCCAACCCTGTATAATACATCGAGTCGAAACATATGAATTTCAAGTCCATTGAACCGGTTACTCGACTTCATATTTCTGACTGATAAGTGTATGCATTTTCCAGCTGGTTCCGCATAATTTGTGAATTAAACAATTTTCATGAGGCTATCGCAATTTTATTTCAATTGAAACGAAAACATACGGTTGAAGTCCTTTGCAAACGCGAGAAGACAATTCAAGTGAATTAAATTATATCGAATTTGATAAAACAGGAAACTGCATTCGTTTAACTAAACATTTTCCTTTTCAGGAATGCAAACAGCCCTACCTCCGACCGAAGCATAATGTCAACAAAAAAACGGCGTTGAGCAAAGAGGGTAACAATAATTATTTTCTCTAGTATTCCACTTGAAACAGGCTTCCATCCAGAGTTCTACCATTACCTTCGCTCGCATTTATTGTTTACAACACAAAGTCAGTTTTAATTCGTAGTTAACGTTGGATTTCATGCAAATTTCCAGCACGAATAATGGCAATTAGGTACCTACGGTTTGAAAGGAGTTCTCTGAAAGAAGGTAATAATGATATTTAGAATTTGCATTGCAATCATCATTAATGAAATATGCATTTCAACCTGATATTCAAATCGATTCAAATTTTCTCTGTCTCGTGAAACAGATGTTCTTTTGGTTGGGTTAACAATATCAGTTTATAAAATGAATGGAAGACAATTCTAATGATATTATTTTTACAGCTTCATATTGATATTCTAGATCAAATAAAGAGGACCAAATGAATTTTCAGAATGATTGTTAGTTCGTCGTCTTTTGAATCAAAGATTCGTCTGAAATCATCAAAATCACTGACATTAGAGAACGACTTCTCTAATGTCAGTGATTGTTATAGAATAAAAAGTAGTTTTCGACCATATCAGACGAATCTTTGATTCAAAAGACGACGAACTAACAATGATAATATCGAAGGTTCAAACTATAAGAACAGCGTTTTCAATGAAAAATATTTTGCATTCCTTTGTTGAGAACGGAAGCAGATTCGTTCTCAAAACGTCCAAAGATAAGTGAAAATTTGAAATTTTTTCAATATCTACCCAACACTACTTCCGTCGCACCCCATAATTTTGTCCTTGTTAAAATATGAATAATTTTGTTTTTGCTTTGAACAATTAGAATTCGAATTACACTGTTTGCTAGCCTAGTCCTTTAGCTATAATCTCGTACTTCTTTAAAACATGAGTTTCTTCATATAAAATGGCTACAGAGTGTCACCTGAAACTGTGAAAAATGTCGGAATTTTCAAGAGGATCCCAAATGAACAAACACTTTTTTTCTCAACTCCAACAGCAGAGGCATGAAGATTATCTCATTACCTAGGGACATTTTTCGAATTGTTTTCTTATCACGTTTATTTATAGAGTGATCTTAAAAAAATAATTTTCTGGTTTTGCAGTCATATACCGGGTGACCCGGAACCAATTTACCCCCCTGTATCTTCGTTGTTATTTTGTATGGATGTTTCAAATTCGGTACTTCGATTTGATGTTATGAATGTACAATTTAGCAAGTATCAATTCAAATATGTCACTTCCGGTTTGACCGGAAGCTCATCCATTTTTTATATTTCGAATAGGAAGTATTATTTTTTTTTGAAAATTACAGTTCGGTATAGAATTACCTCTACAATGACATATCACAATCATACTTTCAATTCACAGTCTGCTGGTATAATTGACATTTTATAAAAAATATACTTTTTGTGTTCCCCTCGTAACGGAACATTTTTATGAAAGTATGCTGTGGAAGATTGAACAATATCATGTAAGCAACAATAATTCAATCTTCCACAGCATACTTTCATGAAAATGTTCCGTTACGAGGGGAACACAAAAAGTATTTTTTTTATAAAATGTGAATTTTACCAGCAGATTGTGAATTGAAAGTATGATTGTGATATGTCATTGTAAAGGTAATTCTATACCAAATTGTAATTTTCAAAAAAAAAAAAAATACTTCCTATTCGAAATATAAAAATTGGATGCGCTTCCGGTCAAACCGGAAGTGACATATTTGGATTGATACTTGCTGAATTGTACATTCATAATATCAAATCGAAGTACCGAATTTGAGACATCCATACAAAATAACAACGAAGATACAGGGGGGTAAATTGGTTCCGGGTCACCCGGTATTTTTTCCTCGTCAACCCTTTTTCAAAATCTCATTTTGAAGCTGATACTTTAGATGAAGTGATAAGAAGAACAGAGTTGACTCAAGATGAACATTATACAATGTGTCTCACTGGAAGCACCCCTGTAGATGTTTCGTAATTGTTGAGTTAGGATTCTGAAACTAACAAGAGCAGGAGATGAACTGAAAATGAACACGATGACCAAGTGGAGTCATCTCCAGTGATAAACACTGCTCGTCAACAGCCATGGAACCACCCAAATTTCCGGAAAATATCATTAGAAGCCAAGATAGGTTGAAAATCACTTCGGATTCGAAATCAGGACGTCCAATTCACGGACTACATATTTTTCCTCGAGAATTTTCAGTTTAGAAAAATTAATTTTCGCCCAACTTCTCATTGAAGCACCCCCGTATCTCACGTAATTATTGAAGGAGGGTTCTGAAATTTGCAGGAGGAAGCGAGAGGAACGTCCTGATTGTGAATCCGGAGTGAGTTTCAACCTATCTTACCTCCTTATATAACTTTTGTGGGTGTTTCCATGGCTGTTGGCGAGCATTGTATATCACTGGAGACGACTCCACTTGGTCATATAGTGTGTATTTCCAGTATATTATCTACTTCTCTTGCAAATTTCAGAATCCTCACTGAATAATTACGAAAGATACAGGGGTCCTTCCATTATAAGTGAAACACACTGTATAATGTTCATATCGAGTCTATTCTGATCTTCATCTCTCTTCATCTGGAGTTTGAGCTCCAAAATGAGCCTGAGGTTCCAAAAATCAGTTGGCGAGGAAAAAAGGGATGACTGCAAAACCAAGAAGTGAATCTTTTGAGATCACTCTGTGAATAAAAGAGATAAGGAGACAATTCGAGAACTGTCCCAAGATAATGAAATCATCTACATGCCTCTACTATCGAATTTGAAAAAGAAGTAGTGTATAATACAGGGTGGGACTACATTAAATATTGCTCAAACTTTTAGGCATGGATATTGTTCGACAATTCAATCACGGATTATAACATTCCACACAAAAAAGCTGCTATTGTTTCGCATCGATCAGATGTATCATTTTCACTCGAGAATCGATTTCAAAATATTGATACTCTCACATCTTATGCATAACATTGCCAATTTTCAAATGATAGTGGCTATAAAAAATCAACTACTTTCTTTCCACCAAACAAACCTCATAAGAGCGCGAAAAATAGGAAGATAATGATGGAAAAACTGCTTCAATTTTTGTAAATGTTCTTTTTCATTACCACTACGACTCATTGCAATGTTATGCATATCTGTGATGTGAAAATATTTTTAAATCGCTTTCACTCGATAATGATACATTCTGTTCGTGACGAAACAAGAGCACCTTTTTTCTGTAAAGAGATGTGAATTTTCATAATCCGAGATTGAGTTGTCGAAAAATATGTATACAGAAAATTCTGAGCAAAATTCAATGAGGTCCCACCCTGTATTACACATTCCTGATACAAATTTTCAAATGATTTAATTTTCACTGCATTGGGAATGGAAGTTCTTATAGCAGATTGCAACTTTTTATCACATGGAGTTTCGGAAATACTTAAGAAATATCATCTTCAGGAGCCTCCTTTCAGGGGGGCGTATGCTTCCTTAGGAAACATTTGTTTTCTCATGTTCATTGACACTTGTTTTCCTATTTTTGATCGTAGAAGCCGCTGGTGAAGTTTGGCAGGCTGATAATACTCATATTTTTATTTTGTAGAAACGAGGAGAGAAAATACCAATCACTCACTCTTTGACATCATTGGAACACCGTAGAAAGGTCGGCGACCATTCACTTTTCTATGTTGGAAATGTTCTTCGGAAATCTCTGCTATCATCCCTTCACTAGCAATACCAATCAGACGAACTAGACAAGCCCAGTCAGCACATCCTTTCGTTGTCAACCTCGGAAGATGTCGAACAGCACTTTATCAAGACTCCTTCATCCATATAGAACGGCTAGGCTCTGGAATTCATTGCCTGTGGAAGTATTCCCAACAACATATAATCTCCAAAAGTTCAAAAACAATTCCAATACCTACCTCCTGTCCCTATCCTCCCTAGGAACGCACGATATTCTTCGAACATTATAGGGATTCACTTTCGTGCGCTCCAAGCGATAAAAAAAATCGAGTGAAACAAGTGACTATTTTGGAATACAAATGACGCTTTCTGGAATTGAATTAACCATTCTGAAATACAATTGGCGCTTTCTGAAATATAAGTAACTATTCGACGCTTCCAGAAATACAACTGAAAGAGGTAGTGACTACATTATAAATACTGGCATTCATCTTCTCATCGGATTATTATTCCCTGCGATTTCTTCTCTCTATTTACCCTATTATTCGTGAAACATTCAACTCTGCAGCGTTGACATAAATTTGCGAGAGAGAAATAAGCAGACAGTCGGACAGACAGGCTGGGAAACTCTTCAAGTAATTGCAGGATTTATCTGGATGATGGATAGTGGTGAATTTCAAAGCATCGTTTATTCCATATATGCTCGAACTGTGTTTGGGAATGAGATTGAGCCATGTCTGCAGCTTGATAAATGATGATTTCTTATCGAAGACTCTTAAATAAATTGAGTTGTTGAAATGTAGAATCGACGAGATGGAAAAAAGACGTTGAACTCACCATATCCGGGTCTTTTATATACGAGACGGAAGAATCATTCGAGACTTTTGAAAAGTATAATTTATTCCAGGAATATGAGAAATTTGCAAATAATCTCAGCAAACTTACGTGGAAGATATCATATTTGCTATATGTTTTACTCAATTCAATATACTGATTAATTGTAATTTGGGGATAATCGAATTGAAATTTGTCAAACCACACCTTTTCCAGATGTATTTCAGGAATCGACAATTGTATTTCAAATGATATTTTCAGAATTACAAATGTCCCTTCCCGGAATTCAATTGACTATTCTGAATAACAATTGACATTTTCAGAAATTGAATTGATTATTATGAAATTCAATTGACGCTTTCTGGCATACAATTGGAAAAGGTATATGTAGTGTTGAAAATAGTTAAGTGATTGTATAGGTGGAAGATTATTAATGAATAGGTTAGTATAGTGTTAGTACTCACGTTATAATATTTCGAGGATATACAGTGTGTCCCAGCTAAACCTTATCACCCCCCAAATCTCCGATGTCGTTGAAAAAATTGAAAATTGCTCGAACAGGTCGATTTCAATTTGGAGGGGACACAATTTTCTGCAATTATCAAATTCCAAAGTTGAAACCTTGAAGCGTAACGGGCTTCCGATTTTCAAATAGAACACCCAGTATTTCATTTCATTTTTAGATTCTTCCTGGAGAGCTGCTTTCATCAATGTATCACACTTGGTGTCTAGCGGGAATGATTACAGATATATAGGGTGTTCAAAATCGAGATTTTGTAACTTTAGGATTTTTTGTGTCGAAGCTATCCATTATCGGTCAAAACGGCTTTCATGTCTCAATACTCCCAATCTTAACTTTCGATTTACTATCTACTGACATTTAATTGGAACAGATACAGGGTGATCAGAATTCTGAATCTTGAAACACCCTGTAATGATCCTGATATTTTGTTAACACAAGAAAATATCATTTTTCAACTAAAATCTCGAGTAAAATCTATTATTGATGCAACTCAACGACGATAATTGGTTGAATGATGTCTTTAAATAAGTACTAACTTTCATTAACACTTTCTGTTGATTGGAATGATCCAGTAATGCATTCATGAGATATATAAATCCCATTCAAGTGACAAAAGTTTCAGGTACATTTCCAATATTAAAATATATGATTTGTCCATTCGATTACAAATTTCATTCTACCAACAGAACTGTATTAAAATTTGACGAACCATTTTGTTGAAATTTCATCATATTGTATTTCTTCTGAAGAAAAGTATATAGATAATAATATAATTTTTCAGAAAATGAATCAGGAAGCTGAGTATGAGCTAACAGAAACTACAAAGAATAATTTTGATCGCTGCTCATAAATGTCATGAAATATTCTAGGCCAGCTTATGATATGTACAATAAACGAATGTTCTAGGTATATACGGGATATTTTTCAATAGGTATATATATTCATATTCATAATTCTTTCAATCATCCAGAAAATTGAACATAAAACACGGGAAAATAATCAAGTTCTCCACTTTAAAACAATTTAAATGATTGAGCTCCGCGTGACTGTACTTTTTGCACGGAAATCAGAACAGACGTGACGTCAGAATTGCTACAGTGTAGAACTTTGGGTGGGAAAATGGGTCACACCCCACATTTTATTTCTATCCCTAGATTGTTTCATTGGTGCCATTCGATAGCATACGTCGAGTTTTATCAGGGTCATAAAAATATGTGCACTTATTTCCTTGACCACCCTGTATACAATTGATGGTTTTGTACAACAAAATCAGCAACATTTCCTCTTGGAAATGCCAAAAATTTTCATGTTGCGTCAACGTATCTCTGTCTGAATTATTATTTGTATTCTGTTGAAAGAACGAAGTGTATGATAATTGTCCAAAAAACGAAAACGTCTGATTTTGACATGTGAAAAAAATAATCATTGAATGCTTTTCCCATATTATGATGCCAACTTTATGAAAGACACTGTATGTTATTTATGGCTCTGTTCAACATGACTTCATTTGTCATTACCTGCAACAAGCAGCCACTAACTTCCCCCCCCCCCTCCTCTGTAGAAAAAATATTATCGACGCCCCTGGCATCTCAGTTGCTTTTCAAGGATGGCGATCTGTAATCTGTCGTGTATCTTGTAGAAAGTTTCATCCGGATATTAAAAACCAAGTGCCTCGACTAGCGGATTCTCCTTCATCAGCATAAAGTGATAGCAACTATGTATACAGTATCCTATCTGCGAATTAGTCTGAGTCTAATGAAGACTCGGCAAAAAATATGTCTGCGGGAAATTGCATCATGAATAAAAAATTATTCACGGAAACTAGCAGAAGGCAAAAATGAGCGGGTTTTTCGTAAAACCGTAATGGGAACTTTTGGACCTTATTGCAGTTGGTACTGCTTCACTGTTCAGTTAAATTTTATGTCAGATGCAATCAAGATCATTTGATGTAGTTTGAATGTAGAAAGTTTCGAGAAACTGCTTTCGTATAGCAGTTTTAAGTACCAGACCCCAGACTTGATTATGTATAGAAACAGTTAGGACCTACATGGCATGATTGAATATTACTGATGACTTGAAGGAAGTTTCAAGCTATGCAGATCAATTTGATTCGTAGGACTCAAATTTATATATTCTACGAAGCACCGATTTCTTAGCAGGTGCACTGTTAGAATTGAGGAGTCACTATCAACATGCTTCTTCATAGTTGAAGACATTTTGATGAATTCTTCAACATTTTTATGATACTTCTGTAACCATCAAACTTCTTCATCCTGTTGTCAATAGTGTTAGCTGTCAATCTGTTCCTTATATCGATGAAACAACTCGCCTTTTGAAAATGAAATGATATTCTTCCTATTATTTTTCTGCTTTTCAAGAACATATAGTTACAATGCAATAATTTCCTGGGATTGTCTGAATTGCAATACTCAATGGTGAACAGTACCTCCACATTCTATTTCATGTAATCATGTTCAAGATTTGTTAACAACTTTCTCAATTTCAACAACAGTTCGAGTCTGGGTATGAACATCGTTTTTTCTTGACTAACGACTCGAACTCGTAGTGGTTGACGGAGTTTCATCTGACTCTCTTATCATAAATGCTGGTGTTCCGCAAGGATGAAATATATAGCACCAATACTATTTCTACTCCATATCAACGATTTGTTGGAAGCAACTGCATGTCCAGTAAACAGCTTCGCGGATGATAGTACCCTCCATACCGCCTTCTCTTCCAAGGTTCCCTTCGTGGTCACTTTGGAGACCTCTGCAGAACATCTCTTTCCAAAGACTCGTTTATCCAACGAACAGCGAGACTGTGGAACACATTGCCAAGGGAGGTGTTCCCCGAAGCATATGACCTCCAGAAATTCAAGAACAGGCAGAAAAGGTATCCAAAGTGACCACGAAGGGGTGCGAAGCCTCAATTCGACCGGTCAATCTCGCGGGGACTGCCAAGGGAGGAACAATTGTTGATATTTCAGAAGAGCATCGTCCATGAAAATATCTATAAAATAGATCCAGATCGCCAACTTTTTTACGGTGTGAGTTTGTGAGCGAGGCATCACCCACGAGACGAATTGCCCTTTTTTGAACAGAATTCAACAGTTTCAGGGTATGTTTGGGTGCTGCACTCCAAATATGGGAGCAGTATTCCAGGACAGGTCGGATCTGTGCCTTATAGATCATAAGCAGCTGACTGGAAGTGAAATAGCTCGTGGCCCGAAACAGAAAACCAAGTTTTTGGGATGCACATTTAACAATTGATCCCACGTGATTTCACCAAAAAAAGTTATTGCTGATAGTAATACCAAGCATCGACATGGTATGGACTGGAAGTGAAATAGCTCGTGGCCCGAAACAGAAAACCAAGTATTTGGGATGCACATTTATCAATTGATCCCACGCTTATGTTGGGCACAGTTAGATCGGCTTTTCTAGAGATAAGGCATGCTTGTGTTATGTTTGCAATGAAATCTCCTCATGAATCACCCTGTAGAGTAAACTATTTCTAATAATATCCCTGCTTTGGAATTGATATAGATAAGTCTAAGACCGACAACCACTACATGAAAGATATACAATTGGATATTGCGAAGTATAAACCATTTCCGTTTTCCTTTGCGGACCATACAGCATACACTAGAGGTACCTAAACAATTCGTCTGAACAAACAGTGTGATATTCTCTCGAGATCCCACAATGCACGTGTAAGTCCCTAGGTAGAATGCCAAAGAAGTTTACTCAACTATGGAGTCGTGCACAAGTGAGGTAGAAAAATAATACTTCAATTTCGATATCTCTATATACGCTGAATTGTAGAGGGAATTGGACAATGCTCACAGCAAGAAATATCATAGTTCCTTCTCTCCGTCGATGAGAAGACATTAAATTTAGTAAAAGAAATAAGTTCATCCGCAATAAAAAGGAAACGCAGTGTCGTAGAAAATATTAGACAAAGATTATTTGCTGCGAAAACAATTGAAATATGGTGAACCATAAATAGGTACACATTTTTGTTGAAACTCATCATGTCACTGTCTTTAGGTTGGTTGAGCAGGTGGAATTTTCATTTATATAGATTCTTTGGGATTTCCTCTGTCTTCGTTTCCATAATTGTTATGTACCAAGTGCGTTATATAGATCGTGACGCCCGGAGAGGGTAACATTCACCCGAGGGATAAATGCTGCCTGATGGGCTTCAGGATCTAGTAACGCTGGTGGTGTATACAAGGTTTTATTTTTAACGAAAAAATTATCTTAAACGACATTGTTTACTTCATAAATTTCTTCTCATAGTATTTACCGCGATCTGGTCGACAACTGATCACAAATGAACTTCTATGCAGTTGCTATGGAAACATTGGAGAGTTGAAGTGTTGTGTACGTTATCTCACATACTTTCACGTATACCTGAAATATGTATCAACGTACGTTAACCAAACTATACTCGAAATATGCCGACGAGTCAAAATTATCAAATTTGGGATCCTAAGGAGTCTTCTTGTTTTAGCAATATAATAAATGTCTAGATCTAAACAAACAACCAAAAATGACCAATACAAACCGAAAACAAAATGTATCATCACGTTACGATGACAGTGACGACTAAAGAGACGACTTCAACCCAATTTAAAGACAATACGTAAACGTTATGTTCCGTACGTTAACGTCTATGTGGAGGTCTACGTACAGAGATTACTTCAACTCTCCATTGAAGAGGTTGCTATGGGTTTTTTATTCAATAAAACGACGCTGCATTTTTGTAAGAATTGACAAGCTTGTTATAGTGGAGAAAACTAAAAACGGTTGTATTCATAATAATTATAGAGATCCCACAGAATGTGAAGCTCAAAGCTGAAAAAGCGTGAGGAAATATACTGCCTCCAAATACTTATACGAGAAGGAGTATCACCATTTTCTGAAATGGAAAAATGAAAACACAGTTTTTTTTATGTTCTGGGTTCGAAACTGGCGAGTATTCCATGAAAAATAGTAATATTTTTTCTTCATCTCACATTATTTCAGTCTGATAAATATATTCTGTGCAAATACTCTATGAACCAAATACTCACTACTAAAATCAACATTGATTGTTGAAGAAATCATAAATATATCAGTATTCAGTCAACTGATGGATTTTCTGAAAGTTGAATCAGAAGGATACATTCCTAAACAATCAGAGGTATTGGGAGGTGGACAAGTATTACTTCTCATGAGAGAAGGTCCAGATGATATTTTTCTGCTACGTGTTGTTCTAGTTATGGGTTTATTTGGAGGCTAAGACGTGATGACATGATAAAGATGATAATAATTGATGACATTGAAGACAGAGGAGCCGTTCGATTGATCAACATACCAGAAACCAAGATCTGCACTTCAAAAAGTTTCACCGTTGTTAAAGGCAGCGAAATAGGAGCCTTGAACTTGGTTAAAAAGTACATTGCACTACTACCAAGAGGATGTATACAACGTAGGTTACTTTAACCTGCAGAAATAATAAAGAGTATGGGAAGTGTTCCCTGGAAGAACAAAATTGCTACAATGATAGCCCATTCCGTTTCCGAAAAAGATAATTTTAACGTTCCGAACGAAACCAAATACACATTGAGAAGGTCATCATCGTTCAACTCACAGAACTTCAAACTTGGTACTAATTTTTCAGGAACATCTGAAAATTGTATTTCGAATTTGTGAGAAAAATGTTAGTCCCTTTTTTATGTAAAGTTATAAATAAAACTTTTCTGAGTGATTGATTTATTGAACTACAAAAAGAAACAATTAGCGGGCGTTATGATTCATAATGCCCTCCATAACGCCCTTGGTCTGTTAATAGCAACCGTTGCCAAGACATTATAAAGCAGTATTGGACAAGTGAAAAATAACAGTTATTCATGTATCAAGGGCGTTAAGTAGGCGTTCATGGCCTGCGACGTGAATAATGGACCGATGGCGTTAACCGAGGGCCATTACACGCCGAAGACTATAAACGCATTTTACGCACGTGATACATACAACATTTTATGCACTAGTTTGTGTGTATAATCTATCTAAAATTACCGTACGAATATCGCAATTATCGTAAGATTAAACTTCTTTGTTCACTAACAGAGATTCATTCCTTGAGATGTAACAATATATATATATACCCAGTAAAAAGCTACCTAAATTTGACGTTTTCAATCAATCTGATGGTTGCTGTCTAGCAATACATCCAAAAAACAAGCTGAAATTGTCATCTTTTGACTTAAAACTCAGACAACCAGGAAGCAACGATTCAAAGAAGGACGTTATAGCGAAGATGAAATCGGATGAACAATAACATGTATCATAATCACAACGATAGAATCAGCTGAGAGTTCAAATATAGGTATTCCACAAATGGATGTGAGGATATAAGGGACTTGAGAACAGCGGGCGGTAAAGTGCACTTCATTACCCGTGGGCGATAATGGGCCCGCGGGCGGTAAAGTACCACTTTACGCCCGCAAAATGGGCGATAAAGTGCACTTTACCGCCCGTTAGTGCATAAATAAACATATGAGTAATACTTATTTCAATAAGTAGTGATGGTTCTTCCTTTCGTATGTATACTCAATGACTGTATTACAATATGCATACATATTGTATGCAGCGATGATATATTGTCTGGTCTGATATCAGACTATCAGGCTTTGGCCTGACATTCCCCGGACGTTCGTTCACTCATCGCATATTGCATCGTCAAGTTGGCACTGGCTTTATTGTCATTCAAATGTCAGGAAACGTCTGCCCCTATACCGCATAATATGCTTATTGAGCAGAGAAATAGAGAATACCTCTATAACCCATTCGGGTCAATTCGGATATTGCATGGATGCCTCGATGGATGCTATACCGGGTGTAACAGGATGTACATGATGTGGTACACCAAACCATTTTGGTGAACTTAAATTGGTGATTAATCAAGAAATTTAACATTTTCGACAGGATTCAATTTCTTTCAGCAGTACATCAAACTCGATCAGAAAAGTCATGGCACACTCAGATGGAGAATCAAAAATGAAATTGAATTCATCATTGAAGTGTTGACCAATAATGAATAATTTCGACACAAATAAATCCTAGAGTTGAAAAATCTCGATTTTGAACACCCTATATCTCAGTAATCATTCTTGCTAGACCACAAGTGTAATGAATCGATAAAATCAGCTTCTCAGGGAGAATCTGAAAATTCAATAAAATACAGGGCGTTCTATTCAAAATGAGATAGTTCATAATAATTCCGAAATAACTGGAAAAGTGGAAACATCGACGATAACATTTTCAAATCCACCACTTTTTGATATCACCCTGTACATATATTCAAAAATATTCACCTAGTTCCATACTTTTGCCCAACCCTGTATTATGTTTTGCAAGTGGGGTAGGTATTTATTTATGTTGTTATTGACCACAATATTCATGTTAACCATTTCGCAAGAATATCATCATATGATCTGGGAGCTGATAATTTTCAAATTGTTTTTTGTTCTCTCGGAAAATTACTTCATCAGAGTAAAAAATATTAAGATGATCAATTCTTATCACATGCTAGAGTAGTTCATGACCATGATTATTGTGGCCAATAACTCGACACAAATGAGGTAAAAACCCGTAAAATATAATCCTTACACATCATAATATAAACAAGTATGGACAAGCATCAAAATTAATTATTACATTATTGTAGATACCTCGAAAATTGAGGAAAATCATACATAAACTGTAGTTGGTAAAAATCTGAAAATAGATTTTTTCTTTCATTGGGATTTTGAAATGTGGCCAGAGGCGTTCTCCAAAAACGTTAGATCAATTATGATGAATTGCACACATAGAAAGGATGGGGAGAGGAGGTAGGTGTTGAATTTTTTTTTTGAAATCTCGGAGATTATAAGTTTTTGGGAAAATTCCAATTGGCAAATGATTCTAGAGCTTTGCCATTCTATATAGACGAACGAGTTCTGGAAAAATTTGTCACACGTACTTCAAGGTTGACAACGAAAAGATGTGCTGAATAGGCCTGTCGAGTTCGTCTGACTGGTATTGCTAGTGCTATAGCTATGTAGTGCGCGAATGTAGGAATGCGCTGTAAGTGCAATTGGCTAGTCTGCTATGAATCGCCCTGTATTTTGCTGAGAAGCCTTGATGTTTTTTTGTTGGACGTTTGGAGTTGCCATGGAAAGGGAACAACAAGTTTTTTGTTAATGGTTGGTTCGGCGAGGGTTTTTTTTTGATCGCCAAGAATCGAAAGTGTAGACTTGAAGAAGAGAACCACAAAAATCCGCTATTGCTTCATAATCCAAGGATCAGAAGAATCTTCATCAACGTAGACAATCTACGGTGATTTCATGTACGAGCACATCCTTTCGTTGTCAACCTCGAAAGATGTCGAACAGCACTTTATCAAGACTCCTTTATCCATAGAACGGCTAGGCTCTGGAATTCATTGCCTGTGGAAGTATTCCCAACAACATATAATCTCCAAAAGTTCAAGAAAAATTCCAATACCTACCTCCTGTCCCTATCCTCCCTAGGAACGCACGATGTTCTTTGAACATTATAGGGATTCCCTTTCGTGCGCTCCAAGCGATAAAAAAAAATTCCTGCTAGGCTAGCAGTAGAATTGGAGGTCAGGTATTCAGAGGATTCTGGGCCACATTGACTTTGAATTCGATAGAAATAAAGCATTAATAAAATTTTCTGACTTTCAATACACTAATCCTGCGATATCTTGGAAGATTCTATTACAGGTATATAGTGTGTTCAGTATCGGTTTCGCAAAACTTCAAAAATATCTCAACTTTGTTAATCCTATTTCATGCTATGCCCGGCGCCTCCACCATAATGTCACGAGTGGCTCTAACGCCCACTATCGCAACTCGAACTTACTCGCTTGCAAGAGGTTTTTTGAAAATGATAACTAAATAATTTAACTCCACTTCACAAGTTTATTCATTTTGAATAAAAACAATTAGGGCATAAAATAAATTGACCATTAATTATCCAGCAAGATACATCCAACTCAAATCGAAACAAAACAGGAAAACTAAAACTAGTAATACTCAAAAAAGGTACTTACAGAAGGGCTCGCTTTTCGTTGGAGGATTGGAACTGCCACTCACGAAGTTTAGTCATGATGCAAATAAGTTTGAGATTCACTTCTATTAGAAGATTTGAAAAGACTTTACGGTCCACTGTCCGAACCACAACTGCCGGTTTTTTCTCTAATACTTATTCATCTTGGTTTTGGTAGTGGTAATTGATTCAGGATAAAAACTAGTGTATTCACCTCGATTAGGAAAAATCCAAAACCAGCAGTTTCTGCCCGTCAGCGACTTTACTTGAATAATAATAAAATTGAAATCCGAACTATAATTTCCTTTGAATCCTGTAAGCTAAATAAATGATTCTAAGAATATGATCTAGACTAGGTTATTGTACTGTTCTTGAATGAAATGAGAATTTCAAATATTCTCAATAAAATTATAGTTTTTATCCATTTTTGACACTATGATGGTTCATTTATCAAGAATGAATTTTTTTCTGGTGCTATTTCCAATATGGAGTAGTTTATTTGGAATTTCGTTCAGTTTGAGGATGAAATAAGTCTTCAACAGCCCATTCCGGAAAAGTTGACGACACTAACAGCCCGTGAACTCGACACCTAGTCGATTCCTCATCCCTATCTCTTCGACAGTACGTGCTCATCCCAGGGTAAAGAAGGATAAACCTCGCTTGATAGCCCCAAATGAAGTAATTTATATGGAGTATGAGAGCAGAGACTGGAGGCTCCCTGCTCGGCTGTCACTTTGAGTTTGTCTAGCACTTCGTCCACGTTTACAGACAGTTTCTTATTGGATTTTTGTGATGGTGCATGCTATACTTCAGGCACCAGTCATGTATGCAACTTTTCCAAGCCGTGGAAAAATCATCTATTCTCCTCAAAGGAGCATATTGTAAGAAAAAACAAACATGAATTCTGACGGTAAAAAAGATTTATTTTTCAGCAAGATTGTGTTACTCAAGATTTAGCACTAGGCCATCATCATACACAAAATAGGGTACTTGAAAGGATAAGAACAAATGCTGAGTACCACAAAAGAATCTCACCCATGCAGAAAAAACACAAATATGGTTGACAGCCCAAAGCGAATCCTGAAGGAACAATCACGGAAAATGTGATACGTATAGGGTTATTATATATTTTATGCACTTCAGGGATTTGGAGAGTAACTTCATTTTCTATTTTCTGGAAAAGAAGTGGTACTTCAAATCCCTAGGACAAAATTTAGAAATGTATTTCAAAATGTCTGTCGCAATTGTGGCTTTTATCATTGAATATACGCTTCACAATGACGATGCTTCAAGCTTTTTTTGACTTTCCCAAGAAATATGCTGAAAGTACCTTTTCTTCTGTACATTTTCCTACGTTCCGTTCTTTGAAACTCAGATAATTGTTTTTTATATTGTTCTCCAGATTTTCTTGGTAATAACTAATAATTGGCCTTCAGCTTCTTGAGCTGCCTTTGTTTGTTTGTCCACTTTTACAGACATTTCTTATTGGATTTTTGTGATGGTGCATGCTATACTTCAGGCACCAGTCATGTATGCAACTTTTTAAATCCGGGGAAATCATCTATTCTTCTCAAAGGGGCCCATTGTTAAAAAAAAACAAACACGAATTTGGACGATCAGAAAATTTTACATTAGCAAGATTGTGTTACTATAGGTTTGGCACTAGGCCATCATCATACACAAAATAGGGTATACTTGTAAGGAGAATTGAAGAATACAAAATGCTGAGTACTACGAAAAAAAATCCCACCCATATCAAGGCCATGTGGAAAACAAACACAAATATGGTTGCCAGCCGAAAGCTAATCCTGAAGGAACAATCAGATATATTTGATAGGTTTAGGATTAATAAATATTTTTTGCACTTCAGGGATTCAATGGTTAAACCTGGTCCTGGTCCGAAATGACGCGGACTTCGAACGCCTCGTATGGTATAAATGCTGAGATGCGTTTACGTTGGGTCAGGTTCGCACCAGATAGCGGTCAAGAAGCTATCTGGGACAGCCCTGTACTGATGAGAGCCAACAGCTCGAAACCAGTCTGCAGGTAGTCAGCGTTCCTGAACCACTTAAGCGCAGCTCAGCGTTTAGGAAGGAAACACTCGCGATTTTATTCGAACTATCGCATAGATTTCGGGAAGATGTAATCCAATGTTCTGCGTGGCATATAGCCAGGAAAGTAGTTGTTTTTCTCTCGTTATCTACCATTTTCGTTCATTTTATGAACTAGTATGTGGTAATGACTTTGAGTTTTTCCCTCCTTGATACCTATTATAGATATTATCCTTCCAGGATAGTAACTAAGAATTTGAGGTACCTAGCGTTATTATTCAATGGGCTTCGTAGGTAGAAATGAATATATGACCAACTTTGGATGTACCACAATCAATATCTTCCACCAGAACAACATCATTATCAGAGTTTTGTTAAATTAATGTGTACCTATTAGTATAAACGGAACCTCTATTTCGCTATAAATTGAACATTTTAAACGGCATCAACTTGTGGTTGCAGAAGAATTAATATTGGTTACGAGGTGTCTGGCAGCATATCGCACAACTTCTTGTTTCGAATGGGGATAAATTTATCAAAGGATGTACAGAATTTTGCGAGTTGGAAACAACAATTACGTGAGCTATGAATCAAGTGGATTGAGACTACACGGAAAAAAGGAATTGTTGATTCAAGCAAAATGTCATTGAAAGAAGCAAATAAAAGTGCCATACTATAATTACCCTATTTCTTTCATTTTCGAACATTTTCTACTTTAGTGCTATTTCGCCTTAAATAAGGATATACATTTCATTCAGAAGGCCTTACTGGTATAGACGTCACAAAACAGGCTTTCAAGCCTAGGTGATTCTATTATAGTGAGACATCTCATTTTACACATGAAAATTAATGTATTTTTTTATTTCATCTATTTTATTACCATTGATAAATAAATTGAAATTGATGAAATATATGCACGACAAAATATAATCTTGGAATGAGTAAATCGATAGCTTGCTTCAGAGCAAATTTGAAGTTTGAATTAATTGAATATGTCTTGCATGAACTCTGGATTTTATTCCATCAAGCACATCCATGAATTGTTTATGAAGAGATATTGAATTGGCTCATACAATCATTTTGTTTGATTCAAAATATGGACATATTGATTCAATCAAATAATTAGTTGATTCAATGAAATATTTGGTTGATTCAAAGAAATATTTGGTTGATTCAATAAATTATTCGGTTGATTCAATGAATTATTCGGTTGATTCAATGAAATATTTGGTTAATTCAACGAAATATTTGGTTAATTCAATGAAATATTATGTTGATTCGAAAAAATATTCCGTTGATTCAAGAGAAACTGTATTTTCATTCGACAAATTGTTTTGTTGAACCAAATCCAGTATTAATTTGCGAATTTTCTGAAATTTCACATCAATATAGAATAAACTAAACTAGGAAACTAGTCGACTTCTAGCAGAGATCTCCAGTCTTTACTTCTCATCAGCTAATGCAAAACTATTTTGGATTGCTAATCATCCTAAGTTCGATTCATCCAGCTGATATTTCAATCACGAAGAATCAGGCTTCGCGTCGAGCTTCGCGTATATAATAAATTCGAGGCAGGCATAGACGAGGCAGAATCGCCATCTAGAGGGGAAAATTTAACTTGACGTAAAATGAAAGATTTCATTGATATTACATATTTCGTTGATCTATCAAAGCAAATGATCCGATCGAAACGAGTTCATTGCTTCATCAGAATAAGAATACTTTTATGTTGTTTCAATGATATATTCTCATCAAAATGATCATTATTTCATCAAATTAACGAAATGTTTAGAGTTGAATCAGCATCGAGATCATTCTGGATCGACAAAATTTGTTTTTGAGAAAACCATGTTGATGGAATTGATATTATACTTGTGATTCAATTAGACTACCGTTTGATTTGAACAAGCTGCTTCCATGAAATAATCATGTATCTGGTTGATTCAACAAAAAAATTCTCATGTCAACAAAAATAATGTAAGCATAAATAATTTGTTGATGTAACATATACATTTTTTACGTGTAAAAAAGCGAGAGCGATAGACAGAAAAAATAGCTATGAGATGAGCTTTTATTGATCCTTGATCATACAAATGAAAATATTTTTTTCCAACGAAAATCTAGACAATAGACAAACTATTACTTATACCTGTCCCTGATGATGAATCATCGAAGAAGCTGGATAGCCACCCTCTTAAACGTATTCAATTACTCCAGATTCATTCCTGGCACATTATTTCGATCTGCGATATAATCTTGGGGTAGCAACAAAAAATGAAGTGTCTGGAAGGATGGAAAGTGGGGAGCCGTGAAAGTCCAGACATACATACCAAGGGATGATGGTGGACTACCTCAGTTCCGCTCAAATTAATCCACCAAGAGTCGATATAATCATTTTGATTATTCTGTATTAAGCATTAATCTTGATGAGCATGATCATTACCTACCTAAAATATAAGTCGAATGGGAATGAATAGAAAGTTTCTGTTACATGAGTTGAGTTGTATAATTCACTATCAGTAAAGGCAGCTGAGAGTCATCAGGACGGTTAGGTTGCATTCATTTGATCATAACTTCATCAGTTAAAAAAAATATAAGTGCTTCAATCCACGACTCCTCATTATATTATTATAAGAACTAGAGCTATCTCTATTTAATATCCGAAAGACGGATCTCCTTGAAATTTATCTCTCCAAATTTCAGGTGTGAAGATGATGTTGATCCGCCATCCTGTCTTCGAAACAAAAGATGTGTGCAAAATTTCAGTACGATTAGATATTGAAAGAATGGTCGAAATATCGATCGGCAGATTTGTCCCAGATAAACTGACAGACATAAAGAAAAACAGGAAGCGAAGTTAAATAGAAACATCGCAGTGAACATTTTGTATTTGCATATCGCTACTTCGAAGCTGGAAACCAACCCACCAGAAGTCGAAACTCGTGCTGGGTTAGGAAGAGAGGAACCTCCAGCTGATAGTGAATTCTGAACCACTTTCAGGGTGCCGACGTGCTGCCTGGATTACAACCAAGAATCACACATTTTTAAGAAAAAAAAAATGGAAAAATAATCATGGATTGTCATCTCTTCACACAATATTGATATTAGTATTTTTCAATTGAAAATCACAAATGTGATCTGCTGACGAAGTCAATGCCGATATTATCAGAGCAGTACTTTCATTTATGGCCTATTCGTTGATGGCCCAGTGATGACTGACTGACTGTCGTTCATTCAGTTCCTGAACATAGTTGAATTCCTCGTATTCAATCATCCAAATCCAATTTGGTAAATCTGACAATAGGTCCTGTAACCATTCCATTTCTGTGGCTTGATTATGTAATACTTGGAAAATGCGAAAAATGGGCAACATTTATTGTCATGCGGTATCTGAAACGAATCATTTATGAATTTCAAGTAACCTGTTCTAAATTACAACGGTATATTACTTAGCCCGCTGCAACAGTACCTGGTTGGGTGGAAGCAAAGACTTAAGAGGAGATTTTCAACCAAATCGTCATGCAGGCCTGTACTATTTTCTGCTTTTTGGGCCTATGAATGATTCAATTGAAAAATTAATCAAATCATCGTGAAGAAGAAGGTTGGGACTAGGGTCTGGTTATCATACGGAGTCGAAACTCATTAATCTATAGAAGATACAGATTTTTGAAAAAGGTAAACATTGAGAATTTTTTGGCTCCTGAAATGTTTCCTGTCAACAAAATATCCATTCATCCCAGCTGATCTCGGTAAACTCCATTTCTTGAAAGAATATAATGCAGGACACTAGGATGTGGTAGTTCAGGCACTATCTGATAGATGGCAGTGTTCGAAATGACAGACAGCGGTAGAGAGGAATGTATTGCATTGTATTGCGAGCAGATGGCGCTTAGGAGAGATGATGAATTCTAACCCGTTTACACCGTTGCCAATGTTACACATATTACTCGGATATATTATGAAATCTAGGCGACGTGATAATACAATTATCTGGTCATATTTCAAGGGGTGGTTCTCCGAGTGTTTGTAAGACGAGTTGACTCATGGATATGCAATGATAGTGATTTTTTGTTTTGACGAAGCAGAAAAATATTATGGAAATAAAAGCTGTAGATATATATAATAATTATACTTACCGTTGTAAAGAAAATGCAAAATTGCAAAAAAAAAACAGTGGAGCACGTTTTTGACAAAAATATATTGGTCAAGGTGATTTAACTGGATTTTATAATTTTAGAGGTAGAGGTAGCCTGTTCAGAACTGAATGTTCATGGTACATACAGTTTATTTACACGAGTTTTTTATCTGCCTTCTATTCACGAGGAAGTAATTCAGTTTATACTACCTACTCAATTCGATATTTCGGATTGATGAGATTCAATAATGTACCAAACGACCATTTTCTTTCTTTTCACTTGTTCCTTTCAGATCACTGCAACAACGAATGACGACATATTATATTATCACCGACAAATAGTGCATGGGCCATTGAATCGCCTGTTATCTCGTGTTTCGGATATAAAACGGATGACCTTCATTGATTTTTGCAACACTTCTCACTGTTTTTTCATGTAAATAGTCTATGCGTTGTTCGAAATTGTTAAATATCAGAGCTCATTTCAAACGTACCGTCATGGCTGCCATATGGCGATACGTCGAATAAATGGTGACGTCAGTTTTTATGCTGTTTCGTTATTGGTCAGATAATCTTTCATTTCCACTCACGAAGCAAGAGGTTGCCAAGTTCCCAATCAAAATCAAGTTATCAGAAAGATGTTAGAGTCCTGGCGTTGAATAAAACGTAATAGGAGAAACCCATGATGTTATTGTTCATTCTAGACATTCTCGAGCACCCACCCAGCATGACCAAATATTTCTCATACTTCATAACAAAATATTATGTAAATGTTGGAGACTTGGCAACATTGTGCTGAATGCTGAGAACTGACAAGACCACGCCTACAATTAGTGCGCCATGTTGTCACGTTTTCCGGTTCAAATGTCTTCTAATGTGAATTAATATAATTATGATATTCACGAATTTCATAATCAATAAGCCATAACACATGAGGGAACATTTCTCAATTGATTTGCATTGCTCATTAGCAATATCACCAATACATAATTGAGATTTCATGAATTATTGAATAGCTGATAAGGTAATTGGGGGGAAGACGCGTAACATTTTTTTAAAAATAAAAAAAAATAATTAACTTCATTCAAAACTTACAAAAACTATGTATTCTATTACAAATACAATAAACAAATGATTAAACACTAAAAAGTTTTTATTTTCTTAAAAATAAACGAAAGAGTTGGATAAACATTGACAGCTGTCATTTCGGCAACTTACCCCAACTACGGGGTAAGATGCCGACAGACTTGGGGTGAGATGACAAATGCTCTAAGGTCTTCTTCAGTCCATTCGCCTCTAGTTGATTTTCTGACGTACGTTCGTGGCATTTTACCTAAAACAAACAAGATAAATTAAGAAACTATTCAATTAGACGTACTGAAAGGAAACATAGTCGCAAACCTGAGAAAAAACAAGAGTTACAAAGTTTACAGTGCAATTAAGATAAGGCATCTTACCCCACACGGATCTTGGCGTTTTACCCCAACCCTTAGGTATAAGATGCCAAACCCACAAATCAAAATAACAAAACCCTTTTTCTCATTCAAAATAGGACAGGAGTATTGTAATGAATGCCAAAACCCTACATAAATTATATTAGCACAAACAAAAAACATTTAACACTGTCATAATTAATTTCTATCGTAAAAAACTTACCGGCATAAGAAACACAACATCACCTCAACCATGCACTTAGGCGCTTCGAAAACTATGATGTTCTCTGATAATAAACACAATAACAACGTAGCCGTGTCTGTGGCGCGATCTATTGAGTATTGTCCAAACTACTTAGATTAGACATCTTCCCCCTTTTGGCATCTTCCCCCCAATTACCTTATTTCTGAAGTTCCCAATCGTATTCCAAAATATGGCAACTGTTTTATGGTCTGTCCCTACTTACGAAATCGTGACGTCAGCTTATACTGGCGGTAATTTTCTAGCAGTTTGAAAATTACCGTGGCATTATTGATGATTTTAGCGCCTTAAAATTGACCGACGAATTAAAAAAATATATGAAATTGAAAGGTAGTGATGTTTCTGATTCCACTCCCCTATTGTCCTTATTGGATCGCATTTATTAGCGGAATGGAATGCCCTTCGCAATACAGACATTTTCGAGACCCGCCCCCGCAATGCAGATCGAAACAAAGTTCCGTATCAAGGCCAAGGTCAGCGTCTAGCCGCGGAATTCCACTTTTATAATATATTGCGGTCGCGTGACACAGCTGATGGTGAGTCTGTCTAGTCTGGCCACGATGCAGGGTGAGATTCGGCTTTAGCGATTCAGTGATGGGTCATGTCATGGGTCCGTCTTGAGGACCAGCACTATAGCGGTGTATTGTCTGGCCAGGGGCGGATCCAGCCGATGTTTGATTGGGGGCATTGAAATATCTCCGCTCATGAAGTACTAAAAAAATACAATCATATATTTTGTTCGAGAAAAATCTCAAAGCATGGATCTATAGTAAACCTGGAAGAAATATTCATGAAATCATCGATCGTAAAAGTTTTATTTGAGTGTAATACCTTACTGAACTTCCCCATCATCATGAAGAAACAATATATACCAATTATTTTAGTTAATTTTTAATCTCAATAATAAGAAATTGGCAAACTCTTCATCACTTCAATATTTACAAATAAATTAATGATGTTCTTCCTGTTATTACTATTATTGTTAGTATTATTGCCAAGGGAGAAATAATTGTTGATATTTCATGGAAATATCTATAAAATAGAGCCAGATCGCCAACATTTCTACGGTGTTCCAGAGAAGTGAGTGGGTTTGTGAGCGAGGCATCACCCACGAGACGAATTGCCCTTTTCACCAGAAACCAACAAGGTATGTTTGGGTGCTGCACTCCAAATATGAGAACAATATTCCAGGACAGGTCGTATCTGTGCCTTATAGATCATAAGCAGCTGACTGGAAGTGAAATAGCTCCTGGTCCAAAACAGAAAACCAAGTTTTTGGGATGCACTTTCAGCAATTATTGATCTAACGTGATTTTTCCCAAGAAAGGTTATTGCTGATAGTAATACCAAACATCTAAATGGATGTCTTCAAAGGTTTGGTTATTCCTGACAAGCTTATGTTGGGCACAGTGAGATTGGCTCTTCTAGAGAGAAGGCATGCTTGTGTTTTGTTTGCATTGAAATCTACCAAGTTATTGGATCCCCATTCGCGAATTGTTGCCAAATTCATATTTATGTTGTCAACATTTCTCCCTTGTTCGTTTCTGATTTGCCTGGCTGGTATTGGAGTCCTGAAAGAGCGACGCTGTGTACGGGATATGAAGTTGCTTTCAACAAATCGTTGATATGGAGTAGAAATAGTGTTGGTGTTTATGATAAGAGAGTCAGATGAAACTCCGTCGACCGCTACATGCAGGGACCTGTTTGAGAGAAAACTAGCTAGCAGAGAACATAGCTGGGGAGGCAAGCCATAAGATGGAAGCTTGGCGAGGAGTCCGTCAAACTCGATCGAATGCCGTTGAGATATCCAGTGCCACGGCTAAGGTTTCACCATATTTTTCAATAGATTGCTGCTATCTATGTGAGACGTAAGCGAGCAGGTCACCAGTTGATCTCTGATGACGGAAACTATATTGCCTATCGTTGATAATGCCTGAAATGTACTAGGAAAGTGCAATTGTACTAAAAACGGCAACTCTGGCTCCGGCCTTGACTCCGGCACTCCGCCCCTTTCCATCTCCATCTGTACGCAGTCCAATATTCAATCATCCCGAGCTTCCAAACTGCCACCACGTCGAGACGTCACCATGCTCTCTATGCTCTTATTCCCCACACAATACGTTATCTCCCCCTACAGGCGGCTCATCGCGGCTCCCGCTATCCACTCAATCTTATTCGATTGTGTTTACAGATTGCGCTCTCAAAAAACCTGTCCAGACGGATTTTACGACGCGGTGACTCTCAGAATGCGTCATAGCGCGCCAGACATACAAGAGTTGCGATTCGCTCAAGTAAATTTGTTCGTAACCACCTTCACAAGATTTATTAATTCAACAACACTACATCTACCATATGACAAGGATCAAGACGGTGTGCCCATTTAGTGAAACTTCACTATACCAACTACAGTTCTCAACACACTAAATGGACCACTCATAATTTGGCTCTATTTCGAAGACCTGTAGTTTTTGAAAAGATGGACCGATCTTCATGCGGTTTTCGATATGAGATCTGATATTTCATCGGCTTCAAAGAGAGCTTGAACCCTCTGAAAGAGTCCGCAGAACAAATCTTACACAGGGTGTAAGAACCATTATACTATGGTCTACATTTCCAATGCTGCCAGAACTCGAGAAATATTTTTCTGATCAAAAGTTAGTCATATTATGATACACTGAGACCTCATCTCGGGATGTTTTCGTGATTTCTCCATAATTGGCCATTGGAACGAGAATTAGAATTTTTTTCGAAAGTCTTGCATTTCTTGAATTTTTTCTCTAGAACTCCACTTGCTGAATACAGGGAAGAACTCTTCTCATGTTTTGTGGAGGACACTGAAAGACGAAAAAAGCACCTTTGTGGAATATACAGAATGATAAGAAAATGGGACAAAATGTCATATCTGTAAAAAAAATCAAAAACCATGACCCATTCGATTCAGTATATTCAGAAACAGCCTTCGCGATACCCATCATTAATATTAGACTATTAACTCGAGACGTTTCTAAATTTCACCTCTAATTGAAATACAGGATGAAAATTTTTATATTGTGGTGTGTTGAGAACTGTAGTTACGTTACTGAGACCTTATTTTTATGGCGTGATATCACATTATTCATAATCAACTGAATACCTGAATAGCAACCAAGAAACAATTACAACACAAAATTCATTTCATTTGATGTACAAAACCTATTTTCAAGTATACCACCCGAAGATACAATAATTTTAGTTGAGGAGTTATTAGATGAAAGCCATGTTGATCCGATAACCAAACAAGAGATTTAAGACCTCCTGTCGAAAACAAAATTACTCTCGATTTGACAACAAAATATATTCCACGTCAAAAGAGTTGATTATGGGGAATCCACTGAGCCATTTACTTGCTGAAATTTTCATCATCATATTTAGTAGAGTGCCAATCGAATCCTATCGTTCACCCCGTGGGAAATCGGAGGTAAAAAGCTGTGACATGGCTAGAATTGTTACCTACCATCTCCAGATCATGGAACCACTTGTCGTCAAAAAATCGTCCTGTGCGTTTGGGGGGTAGGGGGTAATTTATAAAAAAATATGTATTTTTTTTTTATTCGTGGAAAATATTCATGGGTTTCAGAACTTCCACCCTGTTGAATCTTGATTTCGTGTGACGAGTAGAACAAATTATAGAAAATTTTGAAATTTACTAATTACATTACGATATATGAGAGAATCATATTTCAAACGCCTATAACTCAAAACTTGTAAATTCTCGTTAAATTGTTTTTCATATACCTCGCATTATCTCAGTAACTACAACGTTTATCAAAAAAATACTTCAAATAATGTCGATGCGCCTATGTTTCAAGATGCGAATGGTTCTTCGATTTTGAAAATCGAAGCATAAATAAGGAAGATATTGAGAAAATCATAATGCAATGCAGGTACCACGGACGAACGCGTTTCGCCGCATTCGTACCCCTATTCTCCCCGCAATACCCGCGGCTATCATGGTTCCATACGCTTTCGTTATACACATCAACATTGAGGCGTTGACCATTGCATCTAATTCACTTATTGTGAATTAATTATTCGATATTTGGTACTGTGTGTTCTGTTTTTATAATTAAATAAGTATTGATCAGCTAACGAAATCTATTATTGTAAATTTATTATGAAATATATGTTTCTCTAGATAAAAGATGGAAAGTACTAGCAATTCAGACACTGATCTTGAATATGTCTTGAAGTTGAAGATCCCTTTCCAGCAGAGTACAGAATCATCGAGAAAATGTTTCATTTGTGGAAAAGATGGTCAACTCCTTTGTTGTACAGAATTATTGATAAAAACATTTAAAAGTTGTATATGAATATAAGAAAAAACCTCGGAAAAAACTATACGAGGCAAATTGATGATATTTTCAATGAAAATAATGGTCAATCGATCTTCTGGCACAGGAATATTGAAAACTGGAGACAATAATGTCAGGAATAAAACGCGTTCTATAGTGAAATTGATGTGAAGGTATTTTTGATTTGTCTAAAATAATTTTCTACCAAAAACGTTCAAATAAGAGTCAAGTTTTGACCTAGTATTGACTACCAACATTGTTTATTGCCATGGAAGTCAAGTATCATAACCAATGCTTTGTATCGAATTGGAAACATTATAGAGGATCACTGAGTGAGAATAAAGTTGTCATACCACACATGACAAAGAATTTGATAATCTGATAAAATTAATAGATGGTGCAGATTTTCTGATTAAAAGGGTATACTTTCAACTATTTATATCAAAAATATGCCGAACTTGGTGGCAAAACTGGTAGGAAAATCTTAATCGAAGATTACTGTCTGTAGGTTAATCGAGAAGGTGAAACATTCATTTTACTTGATTTTTTGGGATTTTCTCTCCTCGTTTCTTTGGACGTTTCGGCAACTAATCTGCTGCCGTTCTCAACATGAAAATGCAACTTCCAAAGAAAAATGTTTTGCATTTTTATGTTGAGAACGGGATCAGATTCGTTCCCGAAACGTCCAGAGAAACGAGGAGAGAAAATCTCGAAAAATCAAGTAAAATGAATTTATCGAAGAAATCAGAAAGCACTACGACAAGGAAATAGAAATTGTCAAATGAATCAAAACGTTCTAATGAGTCGTAATTTGTGATTCCAAGTGACAAAAACTCATCTGATTCATACACATATAAAGAACAAAGTGAAATTACAGAAGATAACTCCCCTGACTTTGTATGCATCAGATATGACCCAGATACACAAACTTTTTTGAGATATTTATCAAGATATGAGAGATATTCTAGATTATAAACAACTCAAAAATATGGATGTCAAGGCTTACAAGGATATAATACCAAAAAAACTTTTTTTAAATTAGTTGTCTCATACACGATAAAGTTGATTCAGTTGATTCAAAGGTGCGTTGAGTATCTGATGTCAAGGTAATACTCGCTAACTCGAAATTCAAAAAACTCACACCGAAACACGTTGGTTTGGGAATAATGATTCATCAAGAGACATGATCGAAAAAAATTATCGTAGCTTTGTGTTCTTGTGGACACTGTATCGTATTTACGTGTATTTACAACTTCGCAATTCGATAGGTATCAAATGTTTTTTTCAAGTTTCCACAAGGATATCTCATTTTTATTTCAATATTATATGCATCATGTTTCGTTTCAATATTTGTCAATTTGTTTATAAATGAGATGGTTGACATTTTACTCTGATATGGATAAGAAATGTATACTTTCGAGATAGAATCATTCATAAAATAAATGGAGGGCACTTCCTATCAAACAGCAAGTTAAAATAAATTTCTGTTAACTTGGAAAATAGCGATCAATTCCATTTCTCCCGTGAATTCCAAGATCGTACTATTCTGTAACACTCAGTAATTCATATTTACGGTGATCGTACTAGGACGGCTGCGGGCGTTGCGGGGAGTATCGGGGTATGAAAGCGGCGAGTCGCCGTCCTTCGTACTACCTGCATTGTATTATGATTTTCCCAATATCTTCCTTATTTATGCTTCGATTTTCAAAATCGAAGAACCATGCTCATCTTGAAACATAGGCGCATCGACATTATTAGGAGTATTTTTTTGATAAACATTACAGTTACTGAGATAATGCGAGATATATGAAAAGCAATTTAACGAAAATTTACAAGTTTCGAGTTATAGCCGTTTGAAATATGATTTTCTCATATATCGTAATGTAATTGGTGAATTTCAAAATTTTCTATAATTTGTTCTACTTGTCACACGAAATCAAGATTCGACAGGGTGGAAGTTCTGGAACCCATCAATATTTTCCACGAATAAAAAAAAATCCATATTTTTTTTATAAATTACCCCCTACCCCCCAAACGCACAGGACGATTTTTTGACGACAAGTGGATCCATGATCTGGAGATGGTAGGTAACAATTCTAGCCATGTCACAGCTTTTTACCTCCGATTTCCCACCAACTTTTGATCTAAGCGACTTACGGTTCGTTTGGCACTCTACTAATTTGCGTTAAACGGGCTATCGTGAATGATTCTTTACCAAATGTTTGACAGTAAAATTGTCCTCAAAGACACAAAGCGTTGGCTGAGCCAATTCAACACACTTAGATGGCGTAAACCTCGCTTTTTATGACTAGTACGCTTATTTATTGAATACCACTGTACCAATGTGGTGGTGTTCGTATTTCCAAATTTGTCAATAGTACAATATTCGATTTCCTGTTGAGAGTTAAAGGAAAAATTCATTGCATTCCTATCAAACAATTCAGGGCTCTCTTACTAACGCCAATACCACAGTTTCCGATACTATAACTCCATGATTCTTGAATTCTTGATCCAGAAACGAGTCCCTGATCTTACTCTGACGGTAATGCGCTCTAATGTATTGACGATAGCGTCACTGAAAGAACGAATGCTAGATATTATGGCGGTCAATTCAAACCAGTGTATCCTTCTTGTTGTTGAGGATATTGTGGTTTCGCCATTTGAACTCAATGTGGAATGTGGTAGGTATTGTCAGAGATTAGTCATGACTAATCTCTGGTATAGCTATTAATACTTATATGTTGTTTGTCTGCATTATAGTCCCGTTAAAATTCATCTGATTAGCAGATGGAACTGAACAAGATATCAAATACCAAAATTTCACATCCGCAGAAAGTTTCCTGACCTCAGCCAGGGCATTCTGCAAATTCAAAGACATCCTGGGCGAACTACATATACATCAAATATTATTCTCTATTCACATATACTCAGTCGAATTAACTATCTCATAAATATTTGGGGATCTTGTTCCAGAAATAGTTTCAACAAAATTTCTGTTCTTTATAAAAAGGCATTGAAAGTATTGTATTTTCTTTGGAAGAGCACTTTTTAATCAGTACTCTCAAAATTTCCTATTATATCATCAACAAAAAGCTTGAATCAAATTTTATATTAATCAGGAATTCCGAAATTCATGATCATCACACTAGAAAATATAACTTGTTTCATCTTGAAGCTGCAAATTCTAAACTTGGGCAAAAAAGTTTACACATGAGGCGATTTCGAAATTAAATAAATTACCAGATGATTTCAAAAACAGCCCAAATATTATGCAATTCAAAAATAAAGTGAAGAAATATATTTATATGCAAAGGACTGATCAAAGCTGAAAGACTATGAATTTCCTTTTTTTTTCACTGTTTTCATTTTTCCCCTTCTTGTTCACTATAATATGACTGTAATTTTGAGATATCTTAATGATATGTTCACTATTTGTAGTTTTAATTATACAACAGTCGATATAATACTTCATGAATGATCTTATACCAGGAATTACGGCCTGATCATTCATGTCATTCCTACTAGAAAATTAATTATACTTTATATATTTTTTGTATGAAATATATCGATGAAGAAATAAATGAATAAATAAATAAAAATGTATTATGTTCTCGAGAATTCTAATTTTAGGCATTTTGGAAACTGGAAACCTGTTCGATAACTATCAATAGAGAGTTCTTGAGACCTTTCGCTATGAAAGATATAATTTTTATTCAGGATACAGAAATATATTCCAAGGCCATGAAATATTATTATCATTCCTCATTAGCATGCAATCGCTGCATGCAGAAACCGCAGTGACATTATATATAGTTCCATATCAACAAGTCTGAAATTTTCTATCAACTTCTTGGTTATGTGTTATCATAATAAACACTTTTTATGTAATGTTTTGATACTGTAAGGCACACAAATTGACGTGAAAGATAGGCGTAATATTTAAACCTATCGTAAGGACATTGAGGTCCCAAATCCCTTCAAAAAAATTTCAATGTGCAATGAAGTGCCTGCAAACAGTGTTTGAATTTCAGCGTCAAAAATAAAAATGAATATTAGATCAATATCCTTCATTATCCGAATTAGATATCGAATTGATCATGCACGAATGCAAACATTTGATTTTATATAATTTCATTACTGGCGATGAAATGATAACGACCAACATTTTCTATTGGAGAATATTTTCCTAATAATTTTGAATCACATCAATTGAACGATGAAAAATTAAATTATACCAACATTAAGAATGAGTATACTCAGCTATAGTATCCGAAATGAATTGTAATAAATACAGCATTTGTTCAAAATCCAATTCAACAACATCATATATTACTGATATATAATATATATTTTGATGATAAGTGAACCCACATTCCTCTCCTATTCGCAGAACTGATTCGTGTCTTGTTGTTTTACGATAAAATGAGAAACAAGAAATATGGTTGAAAAAATGGGAATATTATTTCCAAGGAAAGGAATCAGTATCAGATGGCTCGGGAAAAATAACAGTAATAGAACCAAGCATAGCTTTGACAAATCTATCAGTAGTGAATATTCATACTTCCTTGAGTACCAATACCATGTTTACCAAATAACCAATCAATACCTGCTGTTTCAACGAGATGAAAATTAAAAATCTCAAACAATAGCACAGCACCGCGCGTATTTTAGAATCCATTCCTCCACGACGTAATGAAAAGAAGTACGTATATGAAATTTTTGATTCCTCTATCAATGGTCGAAGATAGAAATCCTGTACACTCAATAAATATCCACACGGTATAAACGTGGCCACTAAATATTCGACAAGAAAGAACTCGTGAGTATATTGAAGTTTAGACTAAATTTAGCATTTACCAAGTTTATGTCAGTAATAACAATTCCACTTATTTTAACGTTAGCGATAAGTCTAACAGAGTCAAACGTAACATATAATGAAAGTCTATTATGTGTTTCTAGGCTATATAATGAGATTTCAACGTAGAATATCGTTTTTTTCGTCTGGAGATGACATACAATTATATAATACATTTTTTGTGACAATAATCTAGTGCAGGTACCTACTGTTGCAATGTGAAGAAGGATATAGAAATGAACTGACCGGATAGAAAATATATCACAAGGTGAGTTGAAACTATTATTATATCAAGTAACTACGCTGAACACTCAGTAATACCTTTATTTAAATCTAACTTTACATCACTTTATATCACTTTACAGCACTTTACATCACTCTACATCAATTTACATCACTCTACATCACTTTACATCATCAACATAAACATAGCTGTTACAAAGGTAGTGGTTACAAAAATTGACACCTGAGAAAACTCGTGTGTGTCAAGCAGTATGAAAAGGGACATTTTCTCTGTGATTCGCTACTATTTCATATTACAATTACAATATTGGTTACCTATATTATTCAACTACTATATCTATGAAAAGTAAAAAAAAGAAGAATCAATAAACATAATGCACAGTTAATCTAATCAATGAAACAATAAATAAGTAATGAATGCTTGTAGGTAGCTTATCTTATTTTGTTAAAGAAGGATAGGAAGGATGTGTTGAATTTATATTGAGTATGTTATCAAATGTTCGTAATTGTTCACTATATCTTTTTATGCTCATTTTGAACTCGTGTTCATTTAATGTTTTATGCATTGAGGCATATTATTTTTTCTCCGATTGGCAGCAAATATTAATTTTGCTGACACATATCAATCAAGTATTACTTTTCCTGCCTAGGCAGCAAAGTGGTTACTTTGCTGATTGATATGTATCAGCAAAATTGATAATCCATAAATCGTTTATAATTTCCTTCATATTTCATTCGAGACTTCTCCGGCAACAAATTCAACTCTATATTTTTTGCCACCTTCCTTATTTCTGGAGGTGTAAGTACTTCCAGGTCGCTATCACTGTCCATTATATAATAATTCAAATATACCGATATTTTTTCGCACAACTGTCAGCATTTTCATGAATTGTCAAACTATAATTATCATGGACAACTGCGATTTCTATCAAATTTCATTTTAATTGAACACTACAAGAAAAATAAAGAGATTGTGGGAATTGTAATAATTTGCAATAACAATATCTTCCTATATCATTATGAACAATCGGAGAAAAAATTATATGTTTAACTCGGCAGCAAAGTAGATTGACTGCCTTAGCTGGATTCCTAGCCTCGCTACGCTCGGCTATGAATTCAGCCTCGGCAGTCAATCTACTACTTTGCTGCCTAGTTAAACAAATAACTATTTCCTCCGATTGGCAGCAAATATTAATTTTGCTGACACATATCGATCAGCAAAGTATCACTTTTCCTGCCTAGGCAGCAAAGTGGGTACTTTGCTGCCTAGGCAGCAAAGTGGTTACTTTGCTGATTGATATGTATCAGCAAAATTGAAAATCCATAAATCGTTTATAATTTCCTTCATATTCCATCCGAGACTTTTCCGGCAACAAATTCAACTCTATATTGTTTGCCACCTCCCTTATTAATAGAGGTGTAAGTATACTTCCAGGTCGCTATCACTGTCCATTATATAATAATTCAAATATAGCGATATTTTTTCGCACAACTGTCAGAAATTTCATGAATTGTCAAACCAACAACTGCGATTTCTATCAAATTTTATTTTAATTGAACACTATACAGGAAGAATAAAGAGATTGTGGGAATTGTATTAATTCGCAAATACAATATTCTCCCATATCATTATGAACAATCGGAGAAAAAATTATATGTTCAACTCGGCAGCAATGTAGATCGACTGCCTTAGCTGGATTCCTAGCCTCGCTACGCTCGGCTATGAATTCAGCCACGGCAGTCAATCTACTACTTTGCTGCCTAGTTAAACAAATAACTATTCTTACAGTTTCACAGGAAACGACCCCCACTTTTGATTTTCAAATGGGACACCCTGTATTGTATTCCATAATCGGTTAGGGATTATCATGACGAATTCAACGATACCGGGTTTGACAGGGTTATTTTAAACGATTGCAAAGATATTTGCGTTCGAAGTTTCCATATGCTCATTGGGAGTGACTTCGCAATATCAAAACTTCTCTTTCTGTCACACTTCATTGAGCATATGGAAACTGAGATCGCGAATATATGCGTAATTTTTTTTTTATCGCTTGGAGCGCACGAAAGGGAATCCCTATAATGTTCAAAGAACATCGTGCGTTCCTAGGGAGGATAGGCACAGGAGGTAGGTATTGGATTTTTTTTTGAACTTTTGGAGATTATATGTTGTTGGGAATACTTCCACAGGCAATGAATTCCAGAGCCTAGCCGTTCTATGGATGAAGGAGTCTTGATAAAGTGCTGTTCGACATCTTTCGAGGTTGACAACGAAAGGATGTGCTGACTGGGCTTGTCTAGTTCGTCTGATTGGTATTGCTAGTGAAGGGATGATAGCAGAGATTTCCGAAGAACATTTCCCGTGGAAGTATCGATAGAAAAGTGAAAGGTCGCCGACCTTTCTACCGTGTTCCAATGATGTCAAAGAGTGAGTGAGTGTGGCGTCACCCACCAGGCGAATGGCTCTTCTCTGGATGGAATCTAAGAGCATCAGCGTATGTTTTGGTGCTGAACCCCATATGTGGGAACAGTATTCTAGAACAGGCCGTATCTGTGCTTTCTAGATCATGAGAAGCTGTTCAGGTGTAAAGTAGCTTTTTGCACGGAACAAGAATCCGAGTTTTTGTGAAGCAGCTTTTGCGATGGATCTGACATGATTATCCCATGAAAGAGTGTTGCTGATGGAAATACCGAGCATAGATATAGTGGGCTTGGTGGGGATGGTGGAACCAGACATTACAATATCGGGTATACTGAGTTCCGCCTTTCTAGAGAAAATGCAGGCTTGAGTTTTGGTGGCGTTGAATTCAACTTGGTTGTTCGTTCCCCAGGCTGTGATTTCAGCAAGATCTTCATTGACAGCATTGACCTGCCTGCGCCGTGAGTTCTTAGTTTCCTGGGAAGAAATGGGAATTCTGGAAGTTTAAAATAACCCTATCAAACCCGGTATCGATGAATTCGTTATAACAATCCCTAACTGATTAGTGAATACAATACAGGGTGTCCCATGGGGTCGTTTTCAGTGAAACCGGAAGTGATAAAACAAAAATTATTTCGTCAATTTAATAAGCAGTCCGGTATACTAGCTGCCCATCAATTTTCAAAACCTTATCTAGAATATTTCGAAAGTCACAGTCCTGGCCGTTTTGTGTTCACTTCTCTGTATGGGCTACACACTATTTTTAATTTATTGAAAATATAGTTGATCGCGGATATTTTTCATTTCTAAAATCAGACATACAGGGTGTTCCTGAAAGGTATGTACAAAATCTCAGCACATATTGCTGATGCCAAAATGAGCCGATTTACCTATAGCAACTTACCTCAGTCCAAGCTTGCTTCGTTTCCGAGAAATAGGGTGGTAAATTTGAAGGATGAAAATAAAATTTCTCAATGTGTATGAACATTTTCAAAGGTATAACTTAACAAATTGATATCCAGGGGGGAAGCGAAACAAGAATACGAACACTTTTTCACTGCGCATGGCCATTAGAGGGCTCTTATACTATACTTTATACCTATACTTCAGAACATAACTTTTTTCTTAGTGTAGTTTTCCACTTTATTTGTTGAAGAAATGATTTTTTGAATAGTTCAAAGCAAAGATATTCCGCTTTTTTTATTCGATGCCGAACCAGACTATTTTAATTTTTTTGAATAAAAAATGTTTGCTGTTATCTCTGTGGATGTTATTTTATCAGTGAACACCCTGTATATGTCGTTCTGTTTCCTTTTTCCCATAGTTCAGGAAGAAACCCCAGGAATATAAGAAAACCGACCCTCGAACCGACTCTAAACATTCAATTTTGGGGAAAACTGTAGCTTTAGGAGAAAATGCACTACTGGAATAATATTCGCTTTCCTTTTCCTTTTCCACTCTAACTTATTTTATTGCGAATAAAACATTTCGAGATCGAGTGGGCCATTTTTATCCGCAGTCTATCCTTATTCAGATATAATGGACGATTTATCTTCAATAAAAATAACAGCCCCGCCATTCTTCTGCATATTATCTGGACGTGTCGTAGAGACAATCGTTCGACCACATGTAGCTCTAAATCTCGCCAGACTACACTCGTATCTGGCATCTGCTAATTTTTCACTTTTTATGTCGCTGTGGCACGTGATCAGTTATTCATATGAAATTGAAAGACAAGGTGTTTGGTTCTGGATCTAGAAGAAATGCATAGGCGGAGAGTTTCCAAACCTAATACCTATAGGTACCTATTCATTCTGGATTTTCAACTTCACAACTTCCAAAGACGTCAGGAGTCATCGTATTTTCATTCAATCATTTATAAATCCAAATTAATTTCCATCTCTCATAACCAATTATTTGAAATATGACTAACTTCATCTCTTAACGACAAATATAAGTGTGACTTGCGTAGGCGATCTCTCAGAAGACAACATCAATCAATCAATCAATTAATATATGCTTTATTGCCATAAATACATTCGTATTTGTTGACAACGCTCGTACATATACATATTTAAATGAAATATACTAAACTATATGCGATACAAAGTGTGAAACTTCCTGAAACACATTTGAAAATATACAATCAGAAACTCGTATGAAGCCTTAGTTAAAAATAAAAAATAAAAAACAACAATGAAAGAAAATGATAAAACATACGGAATATTATAATAAAACTATCACATGTGAGAGCTCCTATAAAGCCATATAGTCAAATATTTATATAGTATATTATGTTGTATAAAACGATCCTTTTGAGAACTAATCAAGAAAGAAAGGAATACATAATTTTAGAGTCTCTGTGAAAAATATTCCTCGAAGTTGTATAGTGGAGTCTGAACGAGCAATATTTTCACCTAGGTCCGGAATTTTTTATTACACGGAATCTCTTTAATATGATTCGGCAAATGATTGAATATCTTCATTACATTATGAATAATGGAGTCTTTGATCATAGTGGTACGGGGTCTCATCAATTTAACTTGTCCCTCTATTTTTTTCAAATTTGGTTAGAATTCCTGAAATTTCAAGTCGTCCATTCAATTTGAATATGCAAACTATGTAAGTCAGAACGAAAAAATATACTGGGGCAGTATGTTCGGGAATATCGGAACATGCTCACTTGCTACTATAGTTTTCAGAGGCTTTTACTTCAGATTAGTGGTTTTACGAAATAAAATGTTGATCTAGGAACACTGTTCGCATTTTTTGTACTTCACTCCCATAGTGAAATTAACATGACAGTAGTCGATGTGTTATACTCTAGTGTGAATAGAAAAATGATTCGATTCAATACGTCATGCTGCTCGCAAAGCACTGAGCTCCAGCAAGATTAATTCCAAGTTTCCTAGCTTCCTAGCTTCCAAGAATGCCTAGGTGCTAACAACATAGTCACCTGCTCATTGAAAATCTATAACATTTGACAGTTCTCTGGCAGCTACCCCCCACTTTTTATTTTCAAGCGGCACACCCTGTATATTGTCATTAGAAATTACGTGTCATTCAATTTTGAATACAACGATAGCGTAAACTTGGTATTTTTTTATTGATAACAACAAAAATATCAACATTTTGTGACTTGTGTCAAGTTACTTAATTATCCCTATGAAAATGACAAATTGCCTCCGCTTATGTTTTTTGTTTCAAAAAGCCGATGTTTCTCTTGCTGTGATTTTCAGTCCATTGTCTGATTCGCATAAAATATATTTTAGATGAAATTCACACATCATTAAATGTTACTCTTTTTGTTATAATAATAACAAAATATCAAGCATATGCTATCGTTGTATTCCTTAAGGGATAACACGCAATTTTCAATGACAATATACAGGGAGTGCCATTGAAGAATAAAAAGTAGGGGATAGCTGTCAGAGAACTGTCAAATGTAATGGATTTTTTATGTCATTAGGAAGGTATTCCAATGATAATTTAATGCAGTATTTCAATTCATCAATCATCTTGTAATAAGCAAGATATTGCCTGTATACGATAACTTGGACACCCAGTATATATTGGAAAGTACAGATTTCAAATATTCGTTAACTCTCCATATGGATCATCAGCTATTTTGCACAATTTGAAGATTCCTTTTTCACCGTGTACATATACATAATGTAAATTCCTTTCTTGTCGAACTATACGTTACGCCTCTGGTTACCTTGAAATGTATGAGTGGGGGTTTGTAACTTCAAAGAGGATGGCCATTTATCACTCATGCTCGTATGAAAGGATTTCATCTTTTGATAATATCATCCATATAATATATCATGTAGATATACCAAATTGTTGTACAGCGTTGCATTTTCAACGGCACAATGAAATTAAAAGAATCAAGGGAAGTAAATCTCACTTCTAATCCTAAAAACATTGTGAATTTCTCAAATCCATAGAATTAATTGAATCCCAAACTGAAGAATTTATATTTCTTGAATTGAATTTTTTTTTCTTTTTGAAATGCGTGAAATATGTGTATTATGATTGTGAATGAATTACTTGTCTGAATGGGTTTCAAGTGGTGAGTTATTTCTTAGATTTCGAAAATGTTTTGAAGCAACGGCTCTACATGATGAGCAATAAAGACAGTCTATTGTCCACCACCGATTAAATAAGAAAGCTTTGTTTCAAGGATCCCTACTTTTCCAAGGGGTCTCTCATTAGTTTTTCTCATAGTGAATCCTCATGGAATTGAATCAATTTCTCTGAAATAAGTAATACAAAAGAAAATAGAGATTCCACCAGAGTAGGTACTTCAGGTGCCCAGGACTTCAGGGCCTGAAGAAAAAAATGTATATCAGCTTATCATTTTATCTTTTCAGGATCTATTTTCACATCTTCTCGGACACCCTGTGTATAAATATCAATTTTCATAAAAATTTCAATGTTTTAATTATTGAGTATAATTTTGTATCACGCTTGCAATCCTCATAGTTCAGAGACATAATACCAATAATCCTACCCAAATCGAAAACAAATAATGCAAAACCCTATATTATCTCCTCGTACACGAGCGTGAATAGGCCATTTGTCATTTGACCTGCGACGTTTTATTAGCCACTATATAGCAACAAACTTCGAAGACGAAGACCAATCGTCGTTTTTTTTTCGTTATGTGAGTCTGACGGTGGTGTCTTGAGTAGTCTAGACTGCTGCTAATGTTTCAGCTTTACTCGAAAATGCAATGATTTGCCTTTTTGAATGTGGGCACTCCAACGGTTCGAGAAAGGTATCGAAAAAAGGTAACGATAAATAACTAGGAGGATCAACATGGAATTTGTCAAACGAGGCAGAAGGCCGTATGGTTATCGTGAATCTATTGTGTTCTCGGTTGTCACTCATTCGGCGAACTGCCAACTTTGACGCGTTAATTTCAAGTTTAGATTCCACAGAAATTGTGGCGAATGCAGCAATCGAAACTTTAGTACCTGCTATATTCATGATAAATTGGTTCTTATTCCTTTTTTTGAGTAAAAATAAATTCGAAATTATATTTTTTTCACTTTAATGCATGCAGTGAAGGTGAAGTATCTCATTACGATACTTAAATCAGTGTCGTAATGTTTCACATTACATATTGGTAGTAGGTAAAAACTATACCAAAATCGTTCGGTTAGATTGTTGTGTAAACTTATGTTTAAACGAATAATTGAGTAGTAGACCAAATTTCGTCTCTGAATCGGAAGAATCGGAAATGAAGGAAACAACCTATGTATACCATATTGATAACATTTACTTTATCAATAAATATCAAATTATCTCACCAGTTCACAGTTGTATCGATTCTGAATTGAGAGATATTCACTTGATATTCCCTTCTGGCAACATATAGGAAGAGGGATTATAACGTCAGTACAGACGCCACCGAACGCTATGTTTGAACATTCCATGAAATTGTAGGTTAGGTGTAATTATTCATCTAGTTTGAAAAAAAGTCTAACACCAATCCAGAATGCGTTACCTCTCTTTAGTTTCAATCTATGCTATTCTGAGCCCCATAATTATAATCAGACTTTGGTTGGGGTCGATTATGACTGCTCGCTTGCCTACAATGAGCTCTCGTCTTCTAAAATAAAATTATGTCAAAAGACAAAGGCATAAGGAATTTCGCTTACATCACCTTGAAGTTGATGATTGAACTGCTAAATAATTACTTCCAATAGACAGCAGAGAATAATAGTCATTGTATATATATTCAAGTTTTCAATGGTGAAAGGCTCGTGAACTACCATGAGCGCAAAATTATAGTATGTTGCACTAATATGTGACAAAACTTGTTGCATTGGCTATTTCACTATCACATAATCTGTCCAATCACAAGCCAGAGGCAACGTGTGCTTATCGCGAAAATATTAGCTGTCTTTCAATTCTGATTGGTCTATCAGCGTTGATGTTTTCAACGATGTATGTAACGATGGATAGCGAATCAAAGTCTGTCAGTTAGGCGTGAAATAATTATGGCTGTACTTATCAAATTGAATCGCTCATTTATTATAAATGCTTTTTATGCTTCGTGAACGTGAACTAGTCTAGCAAAATACCACTCTGTTCTGAATATCTTCTCATAATTCTGTCTTTCATTGTTAACTCAATTGTGTTACAGCAATACCACTCGTCATATAAATGATCTGCTGTAATCAACCATCTACCCTATCCACAGCTCAGCAGATAATAGTATACCATCCATGAAGTGCGTTCTCCTCCAGAATCGTCATTTCATCCAAGAACTTACAACAAAGCCATGTCAACGCTTAAATTATATAGAAAAAGTCATGAAAACCATCCATACTCAAAGTGACCCCGTAATTTTCGGAATAAAAGACACAAATACTTATGGGCTAGGTATAACTATTGTTTCGGCCTAACGGCCTCTCTTGGAAACTAGTACTCAGTCTGACCACAAAGTTCACCACATATCTAAGCACGTTATTCCCATCAGCAGTATCCTTTCATGAGGTAAGCAAGTCAGAAAGCTGCTGATGAGTTCGGCCCTCTACTTCCTAGAGATTGAATCATCTTTAAGTATTCTCGGAAGGAGTTGAAGACGAAAATCCAATATATTATTGAAAGGATTGTCTACATCTAGGCGGAGATATTTAGGCGATGGTCTATGCGGATATACTTGACTTGGTTGGTGGGTCGTTATGAACATACACTCAGACACATTGATCGTTCAGCACTGCCTTAACACAGCTTTTCAGCAGTTGCTTCATTGTCTAAAACTGCTACTGTATGCTTTTTCTGCTTACTTCGTTGGGGTGATACCGCACATAACCGTTACCACCGATAATAATAATATCAGTGGTAACGACATAACGCAATAACCTAGCTTCAGTCTGATTTTTGTTAAACACAGGAAACTCATTTCTTCTGATTGATTGTTTTTTCATCTCTTGGAGCGCACGAAATGAAATTCTCATAAGGACATCGTGTGTATCTAGGGAGGATAGGAAAAGGAGGTGAATATTGGAATTTTTTGAAACTTTTGAAGGTTATTAGTTCTTGGGAGTACTTCCATTGGCATACCAACTATTTTTTCTCATTTCAGTTTGAGTGATCAGCTAACAAAAGATTCAGGTAGACTGTAGTGACCTGTTGCCAGAAGCATATACCTAGTTTTGTTTTTCTAGATTCAGATGGCTGAATTCTGGTTCGAGTCATGCCTCCTTAGCAAAAGCCAATTTATTTTACCTCCCTCTGGAGGTAATTTTTATTCCCGTAGTAGTAAATTGACAGGTTTGTGTCCTTGAATGAGGAAGGAAACGTTCACTTTTAATGCAGTGAGTAGATAAATACTTTTTCTCTATTCGTTGTCTCAAAATGGGTAAAATTCATTTGAAACCATATACAGGGTGTCCCTATACCAGTGGGACAGCTGAATATCTCCTGAACCAATAGGAATTTTCAAAATATTTTGATTTCACATCATATCGCATTATGAGTGCTAACTTCAGGAATGACCATATTTTATACGAGGGGCGCAAGAAAGGCTCACAAAATCGAACATCAATTTTTTCAAATGGAACACCCTGTATTTCATTGCATTTTCATATTCTCCTTGATGAGCTGAGTTCAACGACCTAACACACTTGGGGTCTAGCGGAAATGATTTCCGAGATATAGGGTGTGGAAAATCGAGATTTTTCATTTCTGGGAATTACACCACCCTGTATTTGTTTCAATTAAATACGAGTAAATATTGAATCAAAAGTTAATATCTGGACATGTAATTCGTTTTGACCAATAATGAATAGTTTTGACACAAAAAATTCCTCAAAAATGAAAAATCTCGATTTTCCACACCCTATATCTCGGAAATCATTTCCGCTAGACCCCAAGTGTGCTAGGTCGTTGAATTCAGCTCATCAAGGAGAATATGAAAATGCAATGAAATACACTGTGTTCCATTTGAAAAAATCGATGTTCGATTTTGTGAGCCTTTCTTGCGCCCCTCGTATAAAATATGGTCATTCCTGAAGTTAGCACTCATAATTCGATATGATGTGAAATCATAATATTTTGAAAATTCCTATTGGTTCAGCAGATATTCAACTGTCCCACTGGTCTAGGGACACCCTGTATTCAAGGCTCCATATTGTCACCTGTAATTTCTAGAACAGCAGAGTAATCTGAGCAAAATTCGCTTTCGCGAAGTAGTAGTTAATCAAGTGACTGTATCGACCAATGATTCCTGGGGTATTAAAGACAATCGATCGATCAAAGTGACTACACCATAGTTTCCTTTCATCATTCCACAATCGTTATTAGACTTGTTGTCGAGGTAAATCGCCATGCAATATGGAGAATGTCGAGATTATTCATTATAACAGTAGTTAATGCGATTCCTGCTTGGTCAGTAGAATTGCGGGAATGGGTGGCAGATATGAAAATCCCCACGACGTTTATGAGTTTGTACGATAAGTTGGCTCGTCCAGCGTCTATAAATTTTCCGCAAACTGTCGCCATTTCCCGGTAGTGTAACTCTGCTAGATAGTCGGACTGTGAACCAGCTACAAGCACGTTCGGATGCTAGTTCATTATAATGGGCAAAGGAAGGCGTGGGTAGATATCAGGACTTAGGGGGTCGTAAACTAGTATGGACGTTTTGCATCTCCCGCAGTGGTCTGGTAACTAGGAAATATACTGGATGTTCCCAGAAATTTTCCTATCCCAATTTATTGGATGTCTCAAACATATTGATAATCTCTGGAAAAAATCTATCATTTTAGAGTGGAATGTACTTATTATTACATCAACATCAACATCAATCATAGCGGTTACAAACATATAGTTACAAAAATTGACACCTGAGAAGACTCGTGTGTGTCAAACAGTATGAAAAGGAATAGTTTCCCTGTGTTTCGCTATTATTTCATATCACAATTACAATATTGGTTACCTTTATTATTCAACTACTTATATCTATAGAAGTAACAAATCAATAATCATAATGCGCACTTAATCTAATTAGTGAAACAATGAATAAGTAATGAACGCTAGCAATTTTGTTAAAGAAGGATATGGAGGATACTAGTGGGGTAATTATTGTTTATCACTTTTCTTGGCTGAATTGTTCATGAATCGGTTCGAAGAATATGCAAAAGAAAAAGTCGAGTACGAGTCACTACATTTATCTAATAATTCCACTACAAAATTGTTTATCACTACAATAAATTGAAATGGTAATAATATTCAACAACTTTAAAGAACATTATTTATCCTCATGTAGGTAATAACAACTTTTACCATATCCCTGTTACAAGTTCAGACTTTTGAAGGACGTTATAAACCTTGGCTGATAATGGGTTCATTATATGCCCGAAACATGTTTCCCCCTTAGGGGGATACAATTTTGTTGTGGTATTATTTGTTGAATGTAGTTACTGTAGTCAAAGAGTATAAGTACATGTGGCATTACCCACGGCAGGCGAATGGCTCTTCTCTGAATGGAATCTAAGAGCATCAGCGTATGTTCGGGTGCTGAACACAATACATGAAAACAATATTCTAAAACTGGCAGTATCTGTGCTTTGTAGATCATGAGAAGCTGTTGAGGTAAGAAGTAGATGTTCGCACGGAACAAGAATCCGAGTTTTTGTGAAGCAGCTTTTGCTGGTGGCAAAACCGAGCACAGATATGTCCAGTCTTGGTGGGAATGATGGTATCAGACGTTGTTATAGTAGGCATACTGAGTTCCGCCTTTCTAGAGGAAATACAGTTTCCTTTGAAGAAATCGGAATTCTAGAAGAAAACGCAGTATGGAGAGTTCTTTCGTCTGCAAAGCAGTGGAAAGGGCAAGTGGTTGCTCACAATAGATCGTTGATATGGAGTATATATAAACAATGTTGGTGTACGAATTTATCTTTGTGGAACGCCGGAATGTATGTCAATGGTATCAGACGATACTTTGTCCACCACCACATGGAGCGATCTTCCTAAACGAAAACTCGAAGATGGCATAGCTGACGTATGATGGTAGTTTGGTGCCAGACAGTTAGAGGTCCCAAATTCTTCAACGAAGCCTGCCATGTTATGGGTGTCGTAGGCAAGTGAAGCTCCAGTCGATCTTCGGTGGGGGTGGCGAATAATTCCAGAGCTTTATCGTTCTATATAAGCAAACGAGTTCTGCGTAAAGAGTTCTTCGACATATCTCAAGGTTGACGTCGAAAGGATGTACTTACTGGGCTTGTTGAGTTCGTCTGACTAGAATTGCTAGCGGTGGAATGACAAAATATATCGCCCGTGCAAATATCTATAGGAAAGTGAAGTTCACCGACTTTTCTACTTTGTTTCTATGAAATCAAAGAATTAGTGAGTGTGGCATCACATACCAGGCGAATAGCTCTTCTCTAGATGAAATCTAAGACCATCAGCGTATGTTTGGGTGCTGAACACCATATTATGTGGAAACAGTATTCTAGAACAGGCCTCATCTGTGCTTTGTAGATCTTGAGAAGCTGAGAAGCTGTAGTAGATTCTTGCACGAAATCAAAAACCCAGATTGTGTGAAGCATGTCCTCATACAGTGTGTCCTGGTTGAATACCCATTACCCCGTCCTTATGTATCTAAAAAAAAAACAGTAACCAAATAAATTTTGCGATTATTCATTCAAAAAATATGTGTGTGATCGGTATAGGTATATTTTGAGTGATCCTGAGAATCCATCATAAGTTTTCGTGAAATGGAATCTTAACTGTGCTTTGTGCCCAGCAAGAAGTGGTCGATAACAGTCTAAAAATAAAGTAAACCATACTTATTACTGCGCTTCAAATCGCTACCCAACCAAGTGGAAGATTAACAAAACCCCCACGAGGACACGCTGTATATACCTTTTCAACATGTAATGATGTCACTCTGCCTGCTCAATGCTTTTAAAATTGAAATAATCATTCAATTGGTTATAATTATGAAGCATACTTATTATGATTGTAAAGGAATCTCAACTATACTGAGAAATACGATTTCTTACTAATTTAAAAAATAGATGACGTAAGGTGCTCCAGGCAGGCACGATGATGTAATGATCTTGCGACTTCGGATAGTTGAGGCTACATATTTCTTCTTACTAATCGTGATCATATCCCAATAATCACGCCAATGGTCAGTTCCTACCTCCAAAACCCATTTCCTTCTAGAAGTCAATTGTCCTTTTCTTAGTTGATCTGATGGATGATGATGATCCTGTTTCACATGAAATTCATTCATATCCCAAACAGTATTGCAATCATTCATTATTATTATTCCTATAATGATATATTGCAAAAGGAGCAGAAAATAATTGTAGAGATGACAGGATATGATTGTGGACAACCAGTATCCGTAGTCTGACCGAAGACAACTCATTTATCACGTCAGATTTCATGCCCTATTTATATGTACTCAACGACTTCATATGCCTTCTACTGACTAAACTAAACTACTCATTGGAAAACAACACTCATTATTTACCTACCTATTCAGGTAAAAATAATGAATTATAAAGTCATTGTTGTTGAATTATTGGTGATTGTCAACTTCAAGATATGGCGGGTACGCTACTAAGTAGATCTCTCGCCATTTCTTCAAATTTTCATATCGACTCGCCGTTATTTATGTGTAGGTATGGTGTTCTGCATAGAAATCATGCATACTTACTATATTTTCATAACTCATGAACCATCACAGTAGATTTTTCTGCTCAGTTTCATGTATCTAGACAAAGTTAGGATGTGATTCGGTTTCGAGCCCTTCCAAAATCTACCACTGGTTTTCATTTAATGAACATTGTGTGGAAATGACTTAGAGCTTTTTGTATTTATTCAACATTTCATTCCACTTCGAGCATTGTGGCTATTTGGTAGTTGGAATCACGCCAGTCGGCAACTAGCCACTCCCGTATGGAAATTTTCGTTTTGGAGTGTTTCTTTTCTTATTTTCTACTCAGATGGCGTTGCTCTCATATTGTCTATAGAGGAAGCCTCTGAGGGGATATAATGCCGATGTGATTTTTGTTTGGCTAGGCTACGTTTAGTCGGCGGTCTTTGGACTGCTGCCTGGAGACTGCCCTGCACTGATAAGAATCAAAGAGCTCGAAACCCGTCTGTAGGTGTCTAGCGTGGCCTGGCTAAATCGAAATCAATAGGCATTCAGGAAAGGATCACTTGTATCAGTATTAGTTTATACGAGTCGATGCATAGATTTCGGGAGGATGTGTGGAAATTAATTTAAGCTTCTTGTATTTATTTAACATTTCATGCATTGTGGCTAATTCGTAGTTGAAATATTCCATGCTTCAACAGAAAACAACTACTTTTCTGGCTATATATACCACGGCGAACATTGAATTATATCTATTGAACACATACGATGAGAATCTGAAAATAAAATCTTCTGAAGTTGAGAATTTGCATTCTCCTTCAGATAAAAATATGCGTGAACATTTCATGCATTGTGGCTAATTCGTAGTTGAAATATTCCATGCTGGATATTCGTTTCGTTATTCCCCATTATTAGTAGTTTACTGAAACTCAAATCGTTCCGTTATAACTGACTGTCACCAGAATTTTCAGTAATATCGGAACTCGGAATGTTGAGCCGTCAACATTTTGTATATAAAGCTCTTTTCATGAAACCTGAAGTCTTATGGCAGTCATATGTTTCCTAATCTTGAACTTCGATGGGGCAAAACCACCTCTCAGATTATTCTTGTTTTTGACAATATTTCTATTGGGTGTTTCTTAAGTACGCGTGAAAATTATAGGAGCATGTTGCTGACGTCAAAATGAGAAGAAAAGTTTGTATAAACATTGATAATGTCCGCGAGTTATTCCTTCTGAGATACGAAGTATTTTTTTATGTTCTCGTTCCCACGAAAAGGAAGATCCTGTAATGTTCAGAGAACATCGTGAGAACCAAGGAAAATAAGGTAGGAATTGGTGTTCTTCTTGAATTTCTGAGAATTATATGCCTCGGGGAACACCTCCCTTGGCAATGTGTTCCAGAGTCTCGCTGTTCGTTGGATGAATGAGTCTTTGGAAAAAGATGTTCTGCAGGTCTCCAAAGTGACCAAGAAGGGGTGCGAAGCCTCAACTCGACGGGTTAATCTCGCGGGGACTGCCAAGGTAGGAACAATTGTTGATATTTCAGAAGAGCATCGTGCATGAAAATATTTATAAAATAGAGCCAGATCCCCAACTTTTCTACGGTGTTCCAGAGAAGTGAGTGAGTTTGTGAGCGAGGCATCACCCACGAGACGAATTGCCCATTTTTGGACAGAATCCAACAGTTTCAGGGTATGTTCGGGTGCTGCACTCCAAATATGGGAACAGTATTCCAAGACTGATCGGATCTGTGAATTATTCATCATAATCAGCTGACTGGAAGTGAAATAGCTCCTGGCCCGAAACAGAAAACCAAGTTTTTGGGATGCACTTTCAGCAATTGATCTCACGTGATTTTTCCAAGAAACGTTATTGTTGATAGTAAGACCAAGCATCGGAATGGATGTCCCAAATGTATGTTTACTCCTGAAAAGCTTATGATGGGCACAGTGATATCAGCTTTCCTAGAGAAAAGGCATGCTTGTGTTTTGTTTGCATCCAAATCTACCAAGTTATTGGATCCCCATTCGAGAATTATTGCCAAGTCCATATTAATGTTGTCAACATTTCTCCCTCGTTCGTTTCTGATTTGCCTGGCAGGTATTGGAGCCCTGGAAGAGAAGGCGGTGTGGAGGGTACTATCATCCGCGAAGCTGTGTACTGGACATGAAGTTGCTTCCAACAAATCGTTGATGTGGAGTAGAAATAGTGTTAGTGCTAGAATTGATCCTTGCGGAACACCCGCGTATTTATGATAAGAGAGTCAGATGAAACGCCAGACTCGATCGAATGCCTTGGGGATATCAAGTGCCACGGCTAAGGTTTCACCATATTCTGCACATGAATAGAACTATTCTCCGGTTCGTTTACTCTTGACTAGTTTTATCAAAAAGTTTTACCATCATCATGTGAAATGAAATGAATCGGTATTGTTCCTATTACATACTGCATGTATGAAATATCTAGACCGCCAGCAATAATCAGTTTTGAACAATGTGTGTCCGTTCTGTGTGTAACAATAATACAAAATATAGACTATCCAATTTCATACATCCTCTACAGAACAGTGGATAATATAATAGGGTCTGATGTTGCTATATTAGTTTCTGAACAATATCCATTATATGCTATCAGTGAAATGCTTTGTGTTCAGTGTTTAATATAAGATGATGGAAAATCAAGTCTGTTGGCAGTTTTTTGTCCTATGTTTGGCTTCCATCCTTCATCAAGGAATGATATTCTCTGACGTTAATAATCGATTAATACTATGTGCGATGCGACAAATGATTAATCGACAGGGAATAATAACTTTCTAGAACAATTGGTGTGTGCTAGACGGTGATTGATTTAGAATTTCTGTGAAAAAAAACCATCCAAGGCATTCTGATAATAATAATGATATATCGTTCAACGAATTACAAACGACCTATGACCTAGTCAGTAGAGATACTATAAGTACTTCAAAATAACTTATTGTTGCATAATCACAAACAGTGTCAGTTTTACAATTGAAATAATCCGACCGCGAATTGAAAGGATTATTATGTTGAAGATACACCATTTGAAATTGTGCAGGAAGATTGAGATGTATTACCTTTATATTTCTAGGTTCGAATTGTATTCGATGTGATTCTTCTCTGAGTAGTTCTAAACGTCAAAATTCCACGACACGCTTTGTTTGTATGTAACAATATTATGAATTGGTTTTTATGAAAATGGAAATGATTCCTAATTTCTGATTGGTGGAGTAACTCTATGTATATCCACGAATATTCGCAATTATATAGGTAACTTGACTTATTGAGAAGGAATATTCTTAGATATATCGACTCTTTATCGGTATATTCAACAGAAAACAACTACTTTCCTGGCTATATATACCACGACGAACATTGAATTATATCTATTGAACACATACGATGAGAATCTGAAAATAAAATCTTCTGAAGTTGAGAATTTGCATTCTCCTTTCGATAAAAATATGCGTGAACATGATACCATTCTGAATATTCAACAGAAAACAACTACTTTCCTGGCGGTTTATCACGTCAAATATTGAATTATATCTGTTGAACATTCAAAACGAGAACATGGAAATGAAAATCCTCTGAAATTGAGAATCAACATTCTTTCTCAAATCGGATGAATAATATGATTCATAATATGATATAAAAATATAACTTACCAATATATTTAGTATTGAAATGAACATTGAAATGTATAGGAGAAGTACTTGTTTAAACTCTGATTATGATGAGCTTGAAATTTCCAAAAAATCATTCGAATCAGTGATATGAAACTGACATATGTGAGAGTTATTTATTGACATCCAATTCCTGTCATCTGGACATTCCGTTTGAATGTATGACAAATTGATATTCATCATACAGGGCGTTCTGATTGGATTAAGATCATACAAAGAAAATAATTACAATAATACATTTGATATACCATAGTATATACTACACGAACAAATAAAATGTTCAAATTAACAAAAATTTCGTGAATTTCAGTAAATCATAGTGTCACTATAAACATATACACTACAGAATTTTTTTTATCGCTTGGAGCGCAGGAAAATAAATCCCTATAATGTTCAAAGAACATCGTGCGTTCCTAGGGAGGACAGGGACAGGAGGTAGGTATTGGAATTTTTTTTGAACTTCTGGAGATTATATGTTGTTGGGAATACTTCCTCAGGCAATGAATTCCAGAGCCTAGCCGTTCTATGGATGAAGGAGTTCTGATAAAGTGCTGTCCGACATCTTTCGAGGTTGCAAATGAGAGGATGTGCTGACTGGGCTTGTCTAGTTCGTCTGACTGGTATTGCTAGTGAAGGGATGATAGCAGAGATTTCCGAAGAACATTTCCCGTGGAAGGTACGATAGAAAAGTGAAAGGTCGCCGACCTTCCTACGGTGTTCCGATGATGTCAAAGAGTGAGTGAGTGTGGCGTCACCCACTAGGCATATGACTCTTCTCTGGATGGAATCTAAGAGCATCAGCGTATGTTTTGGTGCTGAACCCCATATGTGGGAACAGTATTCTAGAACAGGCCGTATCTGCGCTTTGTGGATCATGAGAAGCCATTCGCACGGAACAAGAATCCAAGTTTTTGTGAAGCAGCTCTTGCGATGGATCTGACATGATTATCACATGAAAGCGTGTTGCTGATGGCAATACCGAGCATAGATATGGTGGGCTTGGTGGGGATGGTGGTGCCAGACATTATAATATCAGGCCGTTCCGCCTTTCTAGAGAAAATACAGGCTTGAGTTTTGGTGGCGTTGAATTCAACTAGGTTGTTGGCTACCCAGGCTGTGATTTCAGCAAGGTCTTCATTGTTATTGCGACAATTATTTTTTGTTAGTTTTCAGCTTGATTTGTGAAACTGAAGGAACTGCAGGAAGAGAACTGTATGACAGTATGACAGTATTTTTGATAGTTTGTTTTCATATTTCTCAATAAGGAGGATATTTTATCTCGAAATCTCTTAGAGTCATGATAGGTCAGTGCTTTTCTTAATCGAAAAGAGATTTATCTATCTCGTCCAAACCAAACAATCCATCAACTTTCCTCCAGCGTCTATACTGTGTAAATTGAGACAATAATTAATTTTTAGACCCCAGACCGGGTATTCATTAAGATAACTCCACCTAGAACTTTGCACTGAACTAACAAAAGATGATCCAAACTTAAACCAGTTAATTAAACTTCTATATAGGAGTTTTCACGTCATTTTTCTTTTTTATCGTTATCACAAGTAGCTACGAGAAATATAACTGAATCAGAAAAAGCTTTTCATGGAGGTATATTACAGATATCTACTATAGATGTGCAATTTTTACTCATGTGAGATGAAGAATGTTTGTTGTACTCGAACCACTTTATATTTTTCAGAAAAACTCTCATTTACATGGGATTGAAACTTAAGATATATTTCAATATCGTCCATTTCCGTTTCTCCATGTTACTATCTCATATCATATTGAATATACTTCAATTTTGGTACGTTTACTTACACTTACCATATAGAGTAGACAACAGGTTTTTATGAAAACATCCCAAGGCAGCATTTATTCTAGAAGAAATTGGCAATTTGAATATAAATCCATAGTTTTCTGAAACAGCTAAAGTTCTCATAGTTTGTGGATAGGGCATGGTTGGGTCTTCAGAGATCCATCAGCGCTGTTTTGCATTTATATTAAATTTTCAACAGACGATTATTCTCATGAAGTGCCTCACCTTTGTATCAAACAGCGTTTCAGCACAGTTAATCGGTCAAAGAGGGATTTATCAGCAGCATGATGGATGGAAAAGTTACGAATAATAAATTCGTTTGGACAGCCCAGGCCAATAATACCCAGCGAAAATGCATATGATGAAGGCTCATGACCTCATCTGGGGTTCAGCTCATGCACAATATGAAATGAGAACTATATGCCAACGAATAAGATTAGGAAGTCCACCTAGCAGGAAAACAATTACAGTGAGAACATCTCATCAACATTTATTTCTGACCTCCATATTTAGATTTATGTGACCTCTAATCAGATTACAATAAATCTGGCACCGAGGCTTTAGCTTTTAGTGTATAGTAACAGATTCAATAATGATATTGATTTAGGTATCTTCAGTACTGATCAATCAATTATTGGCTCTGTTCCTTGAGAAATTGCTTGAGGTTATGGTACCTAGCTTTCTCACATCCTTCAAAAACTGTCTCTGGTACAGCATTATGTGTACATACACTTCGATAAATAGGAGAATCCTGTCCTTTTTTTTGTCCATGAAAAGTTATTTCTAAGTCTTTGTTTAGTTCGTAGGTTATAATTATGATAGTTTTTATTTTGTTTTAGTTGCACATTGGTTTTAATTAGGTTATTCTGTATTTTATAAATGAGTTCAGTTTGTTCAAAGTTTTTTAGCTTAGCTAGTTTGAGAAATGGGTATTTTTCAAATAAAGTGTCACTTGATGTATTATAGTTTATTACGAATATGGTTTTTATTGCTTTATTTTGTAGGCTTTGCAGTTTGTTTATCACTTCAACACTATCTTATATGGGGTTCAATAAAACTATCATATAAGAGATATCCATCATTTTTGCTTAGCATATAGTTGCATCGTCGTATTGGACCCAGCATTGAGGCTATTTTTTTAGGATACTGTCTATATGGACATTCCATATTGAATTTTCAGTCACTATAAGGCCTAGGTATTTATATTGTTCAACATTTTTCAGTGCACAGTCATTTATTTTTGATTAAGGATTTATCTGTTTTTCCCCACTTGATGTAGCACCATGTCAACAGTCACCTATAGGACATATACACTGAAAGAAAAATATTAGTGTAAATAAAAAGGGCTTGTTGATTAAAATCATTGTATCTCTTTCGCACAATCCATCAAAAATGATATGGCGATGCTAATTGTTAATAAATCTGGGCTAGGTATATCTCTGACAGTTCTCCATGCTCGAATTGGAAGTGAATAATAATAGTTACATGTTTCGACTCGTAGGAGTCATCATCAGGCTCAAATACGAAAACATGAATAATAGAAGTTCCATCACTATTGGAACAAATGGGTGACATACCTTTAATTCAAGTTTTTTATCCTCCTCTCTAAGAAGGTATGTCACCTATTAGTTCCAATATAGTGATGAAACTTCTAGCTCTATTATTATTGAAAATTATTTCAAATCGCTATATGACAGTGCATTAAAGATGACAGACGATATTGCATCTATTACTAGATCTAGTACCTATCTCTCTACAAGAGAGTGATGGTGGTGATCAAACAATATCAAGATAATTTGAACGTATATAAGTATGTATTGTAGAAAGTTCTATCTAGTGATTGTTTCAGAAAGAGTTCAGATATTTAATTTTAAATGACGCCACAAGCCACGAAAGTCCCGGTTAGATTAGATCAGAGTAATATAAATCATGATTATATGACCACTGAAATCATTGGAGATGGTGATTGGAATTTCTTTTATGGAAATAGCACCTACCTATTGATTTTTTTTTCTGTTACGATAAAACAGTTTGAAATTCCATCTCTGTTGACAGGTTATAAAATGTCACTTTTCATGGATAATTTTTTTCGCACGAAAAAAAAGTGAGTACTTTTTTCCCGGATATAAATCACATATATATATACACTGTTGATGGCTTCTGTTGTGCTATAGTTCAAAAAAATAATTCAATGACACCGTCTCCAAAAAATAACTGCGAGTCGTTTTATCTTTCATTCGACTTCGCGGTTACCTAAATCACTAAACAACCACTGAATTCATAATTTTTGAAAATCGAATCACAGAATCAGACTGACAGATATTTGATTACTTCAAAAGAATGATGAAGAAGCCTGCAGAGAGATTCCTGCAACGCAGGTGTCATTCCTGTTGAAAACTTCAAACTCCACGTCGATAATTTTCTGATTTTGATATAATGTATAATATCTTCTCACTCAATATTGATTCGTCCTTCTCTCCTGCCACAGATTTTAGCTCACGGTTCTTTGTGCTACAACACAACCAGATGCTAAAATTCAACTAGTTTTTTTCCTTTGTATAATAAATAATTATTGTAGTAGATTCCGTAGGTGAGGGCCTGTCTATCTGTATGATCAATAATTCAAGATAATTTTATTAGCAATCATAAGTCCTAATATGCAGAGGTTTTGGTTCAAAACGTTTTTGCAATAATCCTAAGTCGTAAACACCAAATCATGACTCTTATGACTTATGACTTTTTATGCAAGTAGTGAGGTAATCTTCACGTGAGGTGGGATTCATAGTATGAATTAAAATATGGAAAACAGTCTACATGAACATATTATTATGTTGCCTCTAGAAACGGTTAGTCTTCAGGGTATAGGGATTTCGCGCAACAAACTTAATTGGATTTTTTCTTTAACTTTTGGAGGTTATAAGTTCGTGGGAATACTTTCAATGGCATAGCTTAAACGAACGAGATTTGGTTGAGTGTTGGTCGACAGATTTTACAGATATTATGAAATATTCTCAACGATTCAAAGAGTGGCAACTGTAACTTCTAAACATAGTGAATCGAAACTTCCTTGATCTCGTTAACAGAAATAATTTCGAGCAAATGTTTTGATATAATAGTTCTTCCTTAAAAACAAATAGAGATAGAAGTTAAAAAACTTGTCAAAATTCAAGACATTTTTATAGGTATATATTGTTATTTTCAGTTATCAGAAATGCAATTTTCGTATATATCGATAAATAGAAACCGTCTGTATACTTTCCATACCATAAGACTATTAGAATTTTCATTACATTCACTTCTAGTAAGCTGAGAATCAAGCGCTTTAATTGTCTCACTTGTTTAATGGATTTGCCACCTAGGTTTTCTAGAATGAAATTGAATTCGAGAGGAAATTGAAGCAGTAAATCGTTTTCAGGCCATTATTTCCTAAAAAGAAGGATTATCAAATGAATTCAAGTGGCGTACCTACATGGACATATATTTTTTGGGAACATTAAATCTTCGAACACGTCAATAAAGCTAATCAACTTGTCCTCATGTAAATAGTTTAGCTGGGAAAACTTATCGAACAATAAGATCTTCATGAACACAATGACTCATTAAAGCTTTTCCTACGGTGACACGACTTAGGAAGCTCAATCATTTTGATAATGAAATTTAAAAAAATTGCTGGTGCAGATTCTAATGGATCCTCAAAGAATTAGGAATCATTTGAATAAACTAATCTCAATCTATACTAATACTATAAAGAGGAGAAATTTGATTGTTTGTTTGTTTGTTTGTATGTATTGATACTTTTTATCCCGGTACCATTAGGAAATACAAGATGGCAGATCTAATATATCGGACGAGTTTTGTAATTATGGTCGGATTCTATTCAAAATTGCTATCTGGGGGTTTTCGGGGTCGGAGATTATGATTCTTTCGTCAGAATTTGAAAATTCGAGCGGAATTTGGAAATTCAAGATGGCGGAACCAATATGGCGGATGAGTTTTGTAATTATAATCTGATTATCTTCGAAATTGATACCTGTATAAGGGTTTTCGTGATCGAGGATTATGATTCCTGAATGAAACAGAGCGTGCAGGAATATAATGTAATTTATAAGTGTATGTGATTAGCTTGAATATTATTAATAATCTAGGTATTTATAATAATAAAAAAGTGTCAAGATATTTTTCAGTAGGTTATGAAATGTTTCCCTACATCAGTAGATCGATATGCAAATTAGGAGATCTACTGAAAATTCAGTAGAACCGGCAACCCTGCAGCGGACCAAAAAGTGTTTGCGGACGAAAAGTACTTCAGAAATAGTCGGTTTTCCGTTCAGAAATTGGAACGTGAATTGTGATTTTTTGTAGAGGTAGACGAAAAAATCATTTTTGCTCGTTTCCAAACAGACTGCCTTTGAGAAGTATATACTTACATGTTTGTGCTATACATATGCTACGGACAAAATCACATACCGTTTGCGCATGTCCAATTACCCCTAAACTATGAAAAACATGCTTCAATGAATGAAAAACCCAGGAGGATTCTTTCATGTATCATTTTTTTACATCAAAATATATGACATACCGGTTGAAATCACGTCCGAAAATATGTCAATACCTGCCGGTCTATTGATCTAGATCATTGGTTGATCATATCGTAACACAACATTATACGCACTTCCTGAAATTGTTTGAAAGAATTCATAGACAATAAATAAAAACACAAGAATTATACGCAAATATGGTTTGAACTCATCCGAAAGCATTCTTCTACATGAATTCCTAAAATGTCAACAGGTCATGTATTTCTATACCTACCTCCTTGAAAATTTCATGAAATTTACCTTCAGATGAGAGATTAACTTTAATTACTACTTTATTAAACTTCTTCATACCTCATCCCTTTTAGTTTAAATTGTTCTGCTAACGTTCACTCGGTTATTTTTCCAAAGTTTCATGGAAGTTTTCCCTACGATATTGAAAACAACCATTAACACTTTCCTCATGAACGTAGTCCAGAACAAATCTTTGTTACGAACTGTGGAATGGAAAAAGTACGGAAACGTGAAGAAATTCCTACGAAAGTTAAATGTTAACTTTCTTTTTGTTTCTAACATTGTCCTACTACAATTTAAACTTTTCGAACGTGTTGATCAAACCTAGAATGCGACCTGAAACTTTTCCCGATTACAGTTTCCTTCCAACATTTCTGTTCAATGGGGACTTGAGAAACATTTGTTATTACTGCATCTGGTGCTCTATGTACCCTTCATTTCCAGAGGGGTTTTACTATGTTTATCACATCAATCAAAATCTGATCTCATGAAATTTGTTATCGGATTAGATGATCGTCTTACAACACTAATTAGAATATTATTACATATCTGACAGGACAGGACGAAATCCTTACAGTCTACTCCACCAGAACTATACTTCATTGTAATCAAATTACGGGACATGTTTCGAAGCTTCAAACCTTCATCATCAGCTTTTAGTTACATTGGAGCACTGTTGTGGAGGAATGAATCATGTATCATGTAAAAATTTCGTCCTGTCTTATAGCCTTCGCTCCACTGTAAGATGGATCGCCTCAGATAATTTGATACATCTGAATATGCCATTCTCATTAATTGCGTGAATCAGTTCGGTTAGTAAGAAATTTTGGTTATTTAATCAGTTATTTTGCTAGTTAGTTAGTTATTTGATTAGTTAGTTAGTTTTTTTATCCCTTGGAGCGCACGAAAGGAAATTCCTGTAATGTTTGAAGAACATCGTGCGTGCCTATAGGGAAAATAGGGAGTGGATGTCGGCATTGGATTATTTTCAACCTATGGAGGTAATAAGTTCTTCGGAATACTTCCATTGGCAAAGAATTTCAAAGCTTTGCCGTTCTACAGACGAACGAGTGTTGGTAAAGCATTGTTCTACATATCTCAAGGTTGACAACATAAGGATGTGCTGACTGGGCTTGTCGAGTTCATCTCTGACTAATATCGCTAGTGATGAAATTATAGCATAGATTTCTGTAGAATGTTTTCCGTGGAAATATCTATAGAAAAGTGAAAATTCGCCAGAAAAAAACTTTTCCACGATGTTTTGATGAGGTCAAGGAGTTAGGAGAGTGACATCATCCACCAGGCGGAAGGCTCTTCACTGGATGGAATCTTTTGCGATAGCACTACCAGCTAGTGATGGAATGATAGCTGAGATTTCTGATGAACATTTCCCGTGAAGGTATTTATAGAAAAGTGAGAGGTCGCCGACTCGACGGTGTTCTAATGAGGTCAAAGAACTAGTGAGTGTGCCATCACCCACCAGGCGAATCGCTCTTCTATGGATGGAATCTAAGAGTATCGGTATGTTTGGATGCCAAACCCCATATGTGAGAACATTATTCTAAAATTGACCGTATCTGTACTTTGTAGATCATGGGAAGCTGTTGAGATATAAAGTAGATTTTCCATTTGACTTCGCGGTTACGTAAATTACAAAACAACCACTAAATTTGCAATTTTTGGAAATCAAGTCACAAAATCAGACTGACAGATATTTAATTACTCCAGAAGAATGATGAAGATGCCTGCAACGCAGGTTCATTCCTGTTAAAAACTTGAAATTTCACATCTTTCCAATTATAATTCGCCATTTTCCCTGTCATTGAAAAAAATAGTGTATTATACACGGGAAAAATATCAGATTTTCTCAAAGTTTTTGGTCTCCCTTCGCATCTCGTCGGAACACATCCTGGAGCTAAAATCTACTACTTTCTTTCCTTGTATTGTGAATAACTGATACAAGCAAGGTATATATCGATTTTTTTCAATCACTAGCGATATATTTCAATCATCATAGTTCTGTGAAATTGAAAAAGGGACCTATTGTTACTATGAAAGTACTCCTTTTCAATTCTAATTAAAATCTAGTAGTCATGACCGTGACAGCATATGACAAGTTGATCGATATTGATAATTATCATAAATACCTACTAGATTTGAGTGCCATTCCTGCGAATCTCGCATCAGAATAGTGAATTCGAGTTGATCAGAACAGAGGTGGCTATGTCTTCATTGACTATACCTTTTCAACTTCAATTTCGGAATCGGTGAGTTATATTTCGGAAAAAGTAATCTCGATTTCAGAATTAGTTCGATTTCAGAAATGGTGAACTCAATTTCAGAATCGGTGAGATGAATTTCAGAAATAGTCCATTCAATTTCAGAAATGGTAAGTTTTATTTCAGAATTGGTAGGTTCAATTTCAGAAGATGAATCCCTATATATGTTTAAAATGTTTTCAATTGCAAAATAGAGGATTGTTTACAGTGGATGGAACGATGTTTGAGAGTGTGCGTTTGAAATGGGCATCCTGCAGATACCATAGTGGTAGTTCTGGATAATAATAATAATAATAATAATAATAATAAATTTTATTCAATAAGTATCTACACAACATTAGTTACATGATGTAGTACCATGCGTGCTTGTTATACATCTAGTAATACTCATTGAAAAAGACCACATTCAATGCCATAAAGCAATCAGTGATAATACAATCAAAGATTGAAATATGACCTTGTTCTTCCACATGGCCTTGAAAAATCCTAAGAGCTAAGATCCTATAAACTAAAATAACCTAGGTATGTATTATGTGAAGTACTTATATAGTTGAAAGCATGCGCAATGATTTCTGCGGATAGATTTCTATTTATCTGTACAGAGTAACAGAAGTTTCTTTAATTCGGATACCATAGATCTAAATCTATGCGGATACTATATATATTATACGAAATTATTTTCATATTAAATTTTCTATTCTATCAGGATATGAATATGTTTTATATTTTAAAATCAATAATAAAATCGTCTTCCATTAGCAGACATTTCACTTTTTTTTTGAACTGATTCATATCACAACATTTTATTTTTCTTGGCAGAGCATTCATAACCTTACAAATTACGTACGAGAATGAACTTTTGAATAGGGATGTTTTGTGTTTAGGTATCGTGAGAAAGTCTTTGTGGCGGATGTTAATGCTATGTACGTCTGCACGTAGTTTTAGTTTACGGTATAAGTATATCGGTGTTTTAAGTTTAATGACATTATGAAACAAACAACTACCATGAAAGAATCTCCGTTTTTTGATGCTCAACCACTTCAGGTCAGCAAGTTTGTGTGAAATATGTGAACGTCTTCTCATATTGAAAATTAATCTGAGGCAAAAGTTCTGGATCTTTTGTAATCGGTTTTCACTCTGTTTTGTTAAACATGGCCCGTAGATGATATCGGCGAAATTAAGGTGTGATAATACAAGGGATTCGCATAAAGTTGTTTTAGTTTGTAAGTTGAGTAATTTTCTGTTCGCAAAAATGAGCTTTAGGCTTCCATAAGCTCTTTGAATTATACTATTTACGTGCATATCGAATCTCAAGTTAGTGTCAAGAAGAAGTCCAAGATTTTTTGCAATTGTGGTCGTAGGTATAATATTGTTATTTATGTGTATTTTCAATTTATGATTACACCGATCCCTCATAACTTTGGGGCCGAATAACATTACTTGGGACTTACTTGGATTGAGAGACAGGCAGTATTGAGTTGACATTTTAGAGAGGGCTTCAAGTTCAGAGTTGATGATTTCATTTGCTAGCTCAATGCTTGATTCATCAAAGGACATATATATCTGTGTGTCGTCAGCATAAAAGTGACTTTTACAAAGGCTCAGGCTATCTCGGAAGGAAGATGTGTATATGGTGAATAGTAACGGCCCTAGGATAGATCCCTGAGGCACACCACAAGTAATATTGAGTTTTGTCGACTTTTTGTTTTTATACTTAACAATTTGTGATCTATTGGTCAAGTAACTTCCCATCAGAGATATGGCAGATTCGTCGAAACCAATATAATGGAGTCTGGCTAGCAAAATACGATGATTTATTAGATCAAATGCTTTGGAATAATCTAAAAGTACTAGCGTAGTAAGTTGATTTTTGTCAGTGGCGGAGAGAATATCATCAACAACGGTGAGCAGAGCTGTAGTACAGCTATGTTTCTGTCTAAATCCTGATTGGTTATCAGGGAGTAGGTTGTTATTATTCAAGTGCACCTTGATTTGTTCATGTAATACTTTTTCGTGAACTTTAGAGAGGGAACACAAAATACTGATGGGGCGGAGCTGAGAAAGTTCAGTTGGGGTTTTGATTTTTGGCAAAGGTAATACATATGAAGTTTTCCACTGCTGAGGAAATATCCCTTTTTTTATGGAGAAATTAATGATGTGAGTGATGTGAGAAATTATATGAGGACAACAATGAAGTAGCATATTGAGGCTGATTTCATCAACACCAATTGCATTCGATTTTAATGACAAAAGTGCTCTATAAATCGTATTTTCATCGGCAATGTTGAAGCTGAAATTCGTAACATTCAATTTTCGAGTGTTTTCTAGGAGATTAATCAATTCTTCATCTGGAGGAGACTGCGATTGACTTACAAAATGGTCGTTAATTTTATTCACATCTGCCAGATTTGCAGGAAGATCTGCACTGCACTTTTTTGAATAAATATTAAGATTATTCAGTTCACGATAGAGATGTTTAGTGTTTTTGTTTTTATTGAGTGAATAGTTGAGATAAGCTCTCTTCTCGTTACGAATTGATGTATTAGTAAAATTTCTTAATTCCTTATAATAATCCCAGTGAACCGTGTTTTTGGTTCTTCTGTATCTTTGAAGAGCTTTGTCTCTGAGTTTCATGAGAAGTTTGACATTATTAGTTATCCATGGGTTGTATTTCTTATATCGATTCAACGTGATTTGGGTCACAGGTGCATGATTGTCGAATAATTCAATTAAAACTTCATTGAAGCAAGTAAGTTTGGATTCCAAATCATCAACGTTATAAATATTATCGATAATGCACCTGCACATTCAAGAATAGAAGAGATATGCATGGAGGAAGAATTTCAAGATGTTATATTTTACAGATTGGCACCTTACAGCCCTATGTTTAATCCGATTGAACATATATGGAGTGCCTTCAAGTCAGAAGTGAAGAGCTTTTTGCAAGAGCATCGCAAGGGTCATAGCTGGGGATCCGAACAGATTGCTCAACCAGATAGAATGTCTTGAAGAATGTGCAGATTATTCAATGAAAATGATAACAACTCAAATGTGTTTGCATTCTTATAATCATGTGTAACGCTACTATCCTTCCGCGATTCGGATGGAAGACATCTGTGGATCAAATTGAGATTATAATTATGTTATTGAATTGTTTTTGAAGAGTTGAATATTCTGAATATGGTTTGTTAATCTCTCATGCAATTGGAAACATTTCAATCAAATATAAGGATTTATTTTCTGAAATTAAACCTACCAATTCTGAAATACAACTTACCATTTCTGAAATTGAATGGACTTTCTCTCACCGATTCTGAAATTGAGTTTACCATTTCTGAAATCAAACTAACCAATTCTGAAATCGAACTAACCAGTTCTGAAATCGAGATTACATTTTCCGAAATATAACTTACCAATTCCGAAATTGACGTTGAAAAGGTATAGTAATTAATAAAATTACGAAAACTACCTTGGTAGTAAAAACACACTTTACGCCTCGAAAAAAAGTAAATAATGATAGGTTTTATAGCTAATGGTGGAAAAAGAAATATATCTATACCGTAACATCTTCAATTTAATCCGCATCATTTCAATTCAATTCAGCTGTTGGCTCTACCATTTTCTATTTACTCACGGTAATCTTCTGCAATGTAAGTAAACAATCTAGATAAGACGTGGACAATTTTGCCCTGGAATAAATCCGGATCGAAAAAGTTACTTGTGTAAGCAGCAACCAAATTGAAATCCAGAATTCAATTTCCATCTGGGATTCCTTTAATATAGTCACGAGTAGAGAAACGAAAAGGAGAACGACGAGAAGGGATGAAGGAAAATACCTAATGTGAAACGGTCAACATTTTGTATGATATTGAATTGGGAAAATGGGAAATGCTGATATTGAGAATGATGAATCTCAATATCGAACTGATGTATTCAAAATATGCCATGGAAACAATATATCAAAAAAAAGTTCTGTAAGACAGAATTTCGTCTTGAATTATTTTTTTCATTCTGCATTATATACAGGTTGCTCCATGATAATCGTATGATGCTAGATTCAACGATCGAAAATGATTATGCTTTCAATTTCATCACTGTTCATCGAAAATCATGAAATCATTTAAGAGAAAGAAACGAAGGACTCCCATTCGACTCCAATGAAATGATTATACTTCTGTTTCATGTCGTGAGGGTTCTGACATAGCATCAATAAAAAAATAGTGGAAATGTTTTACTGGTCTTATTTGATGACAGCTCTGTATTGAATCAACAGAGACTTCAAACGACTAGAGCAATTTTGAAGCTCATCGAATTGGTGAAATACTAGAACTGACCGATACTTTATTGAAAATAAATAGAGTAGACGTCGTATCCCGGAGTTTCAATGGACTTCGAAGCAAAGGAAAACATTGTAAGAAATGCGATTTGCCAAGTAAAAGGAATTCCGAGATATTTTACGTGTTACAGCGTGGACAATCAAACTGCAAAGATATCATCTGACCAGATTGCCGAGAATTATACATAGCAGGATTATTATGACTTCTAAAGTGCCAAAGATGAAGTTGTCCTGGAGGTTCTCAAAAAGAATCAACAATTACCCAAGGATATCTTGGTCCCTGGGTAATGATAATATTCTTCACTGCCTTGATGTAAAAATGATTGTTATCAATTCCTTGAGGAACCATAATAATGATGGAAAGAACTGAACAACATCAGACGGTGACTTAGCAAAACGACCTGCAATCTTACCAAAACACACACAGGTTGACGCTCTCATTCCTCAAATATATTGATGAGAAATATGTATAGTGAGATGCAAATAAAATATCACACTTTTAGTCACTTCTGCAATGATAGTGCTGACACCATCCAATCGCGACATGCCGAGAGGCCAACGTCGTCGATTGCGAACATGAAAACCTATAGTACTTCGTATGGGACAATTTCCGACATATAGACTAACACCGAACATGAGACCTTTTAGCGGGAACGTGTTATTTTTATTTCTTATTTTTGACAAATAGAAGTAACCTATACACTAACAGCAGATTCACCAACAGAAACAGAGAAATAGGCTGGGATTTATTACCTCACGAAAGAGGTAATTGGTGGAGATATCGCTCAATGCAATTCTAAGAAATTTATTGCTATTGATTTTGAGGCTCTGACGCTTAATGATTTATCAATTTGATCAACTAATAGTCTTCGTGGCTCGGAAGCAACAGATGGCCAGCATGATCTGAAAAAATGAAGGACGGTGGCCAAGCTATATTACTACCCAATATCAAATGAGGATATTGAAGAATATAGTTGGATATTGTACATTTTGGAGATCAATTACTGAGCTTTCTTCATCAGAAATTGCACTCTGGAGAAGTATTTCCAATACTTAGTTTCTCTATACTCCAAAATCATTCATGTCCTTCTGAGCAATAGCTTATTGAATCATTCTGGGAAGAAATTAGGTGCTAGATCTATATTAATTATTCATTTTGATAATTTCAATCTCCTGTCACTTCTGCATGAATAATTCGATGGATAAATATAACATCATAATGAGTATACACAATCATCTCTGAAACAGTATACCAGCAATAAATATTCAATAATAGGGACAGTTCATTATTCTAGACATCAAATGAGATAGATAGTTGATGGATAGTTTGAAAATAGTGAAGAAATGACTATTTTTAATGAGGATGCTCCTGAAGTTCGAAAATAAATTGTGGAGGGGTCAATAGAATAAAAAGAACCAAAGTTCTTCAAACGGCATACTGTGGTTGGTGGTAGCTAAACACCAAGGTAAGAATACTAGGTGAATATGTGATCAAATAGAGAAAATACTCTTCAATATGTGGACGTTATTTTCTCATCATTCAAATTTTTGCACTAGTTATACATATTTTTTCTTCCCAAAGTTCTCATCATTTGAAATTTCTTTTCATATGAGTACAAGATGCTAATTTTTCCGACAAAGAGTGGTACCTATACAAACAATGCTTATTGATACACTGAATTGAAAACGTCTGAAGCTCTTTGCGATGATAAAATAGCTGATTTGGAAATCCTCCATTTTTTCCAGGTCAACCATAGAGCAGACAAATGGCCAACTTATCTGATAAGATTTATGCAGCTAGCATAGCATTTCTGCTGTGCTTAGCAGCCGTCAGGTCACAAGATTCAGATCTCATCAATTATTTCACAAATCTCATCGCTGAAGGTCAATCTGCGGCACTGAGTAATCAACTGCCCACAGATGCAAGCATGTACAAACCGACTGATGATTCTGTCACAGGTAGAGTATCTCAAGTTATAATATCAAATATACCATCCCTTCTAACTTTTTGTTTTGTTGCTATAACCAATGGTTTCGACCAAGCGAAAATATCGAAAATTGATTTTCAGATTATGGCACCTTCGATTTCGTGATAGTTGGAGGAGGAGTAGGTGGATCAGTTGTAGCAAGAAGACTGTCAGATATGGAAAATCAAAAAGTTCTGCTTCTAGAAGCAGGAACTTTCGCAGACGATGATTTCTACCGAATTCCATCCATGACAGCATATTTAGCATTCTCTGAGGTTCAATGGGGATTCAGGAGTATCCCACAAAAAACAGCTTGCTTAGGTGAGTAACCAATCATATATAGTGTCCATCAAATTACATACACTTGCATACAAACGTAAGAGCTTGTAATGATACCTTGCTAAATATTCCAGGAATAATAAATCAAAGATGTTCAGCATACCGTGGCAAAGGAATGGGAGGCACTTCAATATTGAATGGTGGAATCTACCAACGTGGTGTTCCTGAAGGATTTGATGAATATGCCGAGATCACCAAGGACCCAAGCTGGGCTTACAAAAACCTACTTCCGCTTTTCAAGAAGTCTGAAGATTTCCACCACAATGACCCAGACGCTCCAGTTGATTTGGAATATCACGGAACGGGAGGACCATTGTATGTTCAATACGTGACGCCACAGAATCCAATCACCACGACATTTTTGCAAGCCAACAGGGAAGTCGGTAATAAGGTGGTGGACTATAACGGCCCTAGTCAAGAAGGAGCCACAGTGTTCCAACTGTACCTGAAGAATGGACAGAGGCAAAACATAAGTTCTGCTTTCCTGGACCCGGTCATGGATAGAAAGAATCTCGAGGTATTGACTGAGAGTTACGTCACCAAAATCAACATCGATAAGAACAATAAGAAGGCAATTGGGGTCACCTTCACTCATCACGGCAAAACTTACACCGTTAATGCTGACAAAGAAGTTATACTTTCTGCGGGTGTTTATCAAACTCCACAGATTCTTCTCCTTTCTGGAGTAGGACCAAAAGAGCATTTGGAAGAAGTTGGAATTGAAGTCATCGAAGATTTGGAAGGTGTAGGCAGCTCTTTGCAGGACGATCCCATCAATCAAGTGATCGTCTTCAGATCTAATTACAGCGCTCCATCTGGAACCCTGCAAGAACAGCTCGCAGATTATCTAGAGGGCCGTGGACCATTAACGCAGGTGCTGTCAGCACAGGGTGTTTCCTTTTTGCGGTCGAAATACGAGAAGAAGCTTATTGATTTGGAATTGATAAGTGCGGCAGCTGGAGCTTCAGAATTTGGTAGGAGATACACTGACATGAGATCAGAAACTTACCATGCACTGTGGGGAAATACGACTAGAGGTCTTGCCATCAATATCGCTAATGTCAACCCAGTTTCTAAGGGTACAGTTAGGCTGAAGAGCAGCAGTCCCTTCGACTACCCACTGATTGATTTCAATATGTTGAGCGATCCAGAGGACAAGGATATTGCTGTTATGTATGAAGGTGTCAAGATGGTGATGGACCTGATGAAGACCCCAGCTTATCAGAGGTATGGTGCAGAGTTCATCGCCAATCCCATTCCCGAGTGTACTAAACACGAATTGTGGTCGAGAGATTACTGGTATTGTTTCTTGAGGTATACGAGTACAGCAGCTTATCATACAAGAGGGTCATGTCCAATGGGCGCTGATCCTAAGAAAGGCGCAGTCGTCGATCATAAATTGAGAGTGTTTGGCATCAAGAACCTGCGTGTCATCGATACCAGTGTTCTTCCCGTCACTATGTCTGGACATCCCACTGGAACTTGTTTGCTTATTGCAGAGAAGGCCTCTGAAGATATCAAAGCTGACCATAAATAATATTGTGATGCTTAGACATTTATAAACCATGCTATGTCTATTGACTTGATTATTATAGTTGATCATTTATTTAATGGTAATAAAGCCCATCCAAAATCGACATTTTTATCATTCTATGAATTATTTATCATATACCTACTCAGTATGAACATACATGTTATGAAGACTTTTGACAATAATCAATTAATGTGAATCGAAGTAATCAAAAATGCCTCATATTTACATGGTTTTCAAAAATATTCATTTTGATTTCAAGACTGCCTTGAGGAAGACAAACACCAAAAATGCAAGAGTATTTCAATTAGGAGCATACGAAATGCCATCATTGGTGGACTTGAATCGTGATATGTAGTTCAGCTGACTTCTTATAGTATACCTATCTTCCAGATATTCTATACATATGTTACAACTGGATATATTTCTCTCGATGGTGATCGTTACAATCTCCTGGAACATAGTCAGAAATCAGATAATGGTCTATATTTGAGATATGTTTCATCAGTCAAAGATCAAACAAAAGTCTTACAAGATGAAGTGCATCTATTGAGTTTGGGATGAAACTTTCCTATGATATTTTTGATGAAAATCATATATACAAGGGCGATTCTTGTTTTTATTACCATGCTTTTATAAGCTTTGTCATATTTATGTTTGTACGTCAGTATGTTTGCATGTAACGCGAAATCTTCTTTGCGTAGGTACTTTGCGTACTTATCATGAACCGATGAATACCTACATAATTGTGAATCTATCAAGTGTTTGGTTGTCACTCATTCTTCGAACTATCAACTTTGATGCGTTCATTTCAATGTGAGGAAAAATGTATCGATAATTGAGGCGAATGAAGCAATTCTAACTTTAGTAAATTAGAAAAATCACGTGGGATCATTTGCTAAAAGTGCATCCCAAAAACTTGTGAGCTGCTTATGATCTATAAGGCACAGATCCGACCGGTCCTGGAATACTGTTCCCATATTTGGAGTGCAGAACCCAAACTGTTGGATTCTGTCCAGAAAAGGGCAATTCGTCTCGTGGGTAGAAAAGTTGGCGATCTGGCTCTATTTCATAGATATTTTCATGGACGATGCTCTTCTGAAATATCCACAATTGTTCCTCCCTTGGCAGTCCCCGCGAGAATAATCCGTCAAGTTGAGGCTTCGCACCCCTTCGTGGTCACTTTGGAGACCTGCAGAACATCTCTTTCCAAAGACTCGTTCATCCAACGAACAGCAAGGCTCTGGAACACATTGCCAAGGGAGGTGTTCCCCGAAGCATATAACCTCCAGAAATTCAAGAAGAACACCAATTCTTACCTTATTTCACTTGGTTCTAACGATGTTCTCTGAAAATTACAGGATATTTCGTGGGAACCAGAACTTTAAAAAAAATCGAAACACATTCGAAATAGGGAAACATGGAAACAACATTCTCTTTCGGAGAAGTTAGTCATCAAGAAAATACAGGTAGCAGGCAGTTGCTATGGTCAGCGGATTTGGATTTCAATTTAATCCCATTAATTTCTTTCTGATGTTCATAGTTATTGATGTTGATAGTTATTTCTGATTGTTCAACCGCTATAAATTAGTTTTGTACAATCAGGTCTGCTTTTTTCCGGCTGACAACCCCCGTTTGGATTTTTTAACCTAATAATCATTGCTGCACATGGTACCTCTATTTAATTTTGTTTCTTTCTGGTTATTAAATTTCATTCATCGGGTATTCAATTCCTTGATTAACAATTTATTTATTCAATGTTATCAATTATTATTATTGGGTTTGTTTTGTTGGGAAATGAATCTGTTTTTTATGTGACGGGAAAAAGTATCACATTGATCTTTGTTGACAGATAACAAAATGTTACTCCTCATGAAATTACTGTTTTCCTTGTCTGAATAACTATTATTTTGATATTTTGTTCATTTTATCTTTCTGTGATTATTTCATATTTCAACACGAATTTAGATCGAGCTGATATCATGGATCTTGTTCCATGTGAGAAATTATTTCGTTATTTATCTCAATTATACGAAGGCGTTGAAGGGCCACCTTTACTTTTTTTTTTTCAAATCCCGACTTTAAAGTCGGACCCCCGACTTTAATCTCGGGATCCCGACTTTAAAGTCGGGGGTCTCACCTGTACATCTTCAACTATGGAACCTTCATTACAGAACTTTTGTTTATGTACAGGGTGGGCAAAATTGGGCGTTTTCACCGTCTATCTCAATAACTAGAGGAGTTATCGAAAAACCGATATACATGTTCCGGGTTCGATTTTGGAGAAACCTCGAATGGCACAATGCAAATTTCGATATCTTCATACGTTTTAGAGATACAGGGGGAAATTGAAAATTTGCCGATTTCGATTTTATTTTCTGACTACTTTACGGTGAGAGATATCAAGAAATTTCAAACGTATATTTATACAGTATGATGCGTGGAATCCATTGGCATCATCAGAAATTTTATACAGGGTGACGTTGAGAAGATACGGCAGCCAATAATGTTTTTTCTAATGGAACACCCCGTATATTTTGGCACAGTTGAATAGTCCCAGGCGTTCTCATTACAAATATATCTATAACCCCACCTTTTCCTTCCACAATTTCAGATATATTCGCAAAAATATATTCAGTGTGTCACATTTCTTATGGTTACACCCCCGTATCTTCTGTAAAAATAATTGAGGTAGGATTCAAAAATTCGCAACTGTCAGATAGATACATGGAGTCATGAACCAAGTGGGATCATCTCCAATGATAACACTGCTCGCCAGCAGCTATGGAATCATCGATATTTCTGGATAATGCTATCAACAGGCAGAATCGAGGTTGAAAATGACACTCTGTATATATTCAACAGAGGTGGAAAATGAATATCATAGGGAATGTTATTTCCAGACAAATGGATATTTGGTGAGAAATAAAATGGGAAATTATTCGATTTGATATCAGTGTTATCAAGACAATTGAGATACAGAAATAAGACCAATAATTTACTCAATTAGGAAATCAGTAGGTTGCGTTGAAAATTATAGCCTTATTACATTCCCTTTGATATTTATTTTCCACCTCTGGTGAATATATACAGAGTGTCATTTTCAACCTCGATTCTGCCTGTTGATAGCATTATCCAGAAATATCGATGATTCCATAGCTGCTGGCGAGCAGTGTTATCATTGGAGATGATCCCACTTGGTTCATGACTCCATGTATCTATCTGACAGTTGCGAATTTTTGAATCCTACCTCAATTATTTTTACAGAAGATACGGGGGTGTAACCATAAGAAATGTGACACACTGAATATATTTTTGCGAATATATCTGAAATTGTGGAAGGAAAAGGTAGGGTTATAGATATATTTGTAATGAGAACGCCTGGGACTATTCAACTGTGCCAAAATATACGGGGTGTTCCATTAGAAAAAACATTATTGGCTGCCGTATCTTCTCAACGTCACCCTGTATAAAATTTCTGATGATGCCAATGGATTCCACGCATCATACTGTATAAATATACGTTTGAAATTTCTTGATATCTCTCACCGTAAAGTAGTCAGAAAATAAAATCGAAATCGGCAAATTTTCAATTTCCCCCTGTATCTCTAAAACGTATGAAGATATCGAAATTTTCATTGTGCCATTCGAGGTTTCTCCAAAATCGAACCCGGAATATGTATATCGGTTTTTTGATAACTCCTCTAGTTATTGAGATAGACGGTGAAAACGCCCAATTTTGCCCACCCTGTACATCCGAACGTTACTTTTTATACGTACCTACCTATATATATGAACATACAATAATTTTACATCCATTGGATAATCATCACAGGATCAATCGAAAACCTCCTTTTTGGATGTACACAGAATGTCAAATAATGGATCACACCTGTACGATCATTATCGTACGTACAGGGTGATTGTTTATATTTTACGACTTCATAGTCGGGATTCGAAAAAAAAAGTATAGGTGGCCTTTCAGCGCCTTCGTACAATTATGTACTAACAAAAGAATATTTTGTTGGTTTCTCTTCTTGAAAAGTGAATGTATTTATTATTTCATTCATTATATTTTTCAATACATATTGTAGTACGGATCTTGCACGTGACCATTCATGTTGATGCATGTAACCCAAACTCAATAAATAAATAAATTTAATATAATGAATACGTAATTGCAAAATTCGCTTGTCAAACAAAGTCACATTTGATCCGAATGAAACATGCTATTTGTTCTGCATCCGAAAGAATTAACTCAAATAAATATGTGAAGTATCCACCAATTTCGTGGCATATGTATAATAATGATAATAATAATAATAATAAATGGCCTTTATTTTACTTGGCGGAATTCAGCATAGCTATTCTTCCACTCAACCAAAGTTTTTTACAAAGTAGGTACATAAACAAGATGATAATAACTCTAAATGCAGTGTATGTAAGTAATATGAGTACTAGTGTATTATTTTATCATGTATTTCGCTGATACTCATCCAGAAGTGACTGTTCGAGTTTTCTCTTCAAGGTGGGTAAAGACAAACGTTTCAGATCTTGACTAATAGGATTATATAAGGTTACGTATGCAATGCATAAATAATCAGTGTGGTGAAAATATTTTACATGCACTAACAGATCAGGTTTATTCAATTTTCAAGGATGTTCCAATTGAAGTTTCAATATGTATAAATACAACCACATACTGACTCATTTGTATATAGACCAGGTGTCAGCCCTAATAGCAGATACCGCGCCAGGTATGGGAAAAATACGTGGAAAATATTAGGTTAGTGAGCATATCAACAATAATAAAAGCCATGGAAACCATCCATCCTTCTCAAAGTGGTCCAGATTTTTTCAAAGGAGAAAACACAAATGCTAAGTCGGTCGATCACAAAGTTTAATTACAAAAAGATTTTTGTGACTAGTTTCGGCTCAAGCAGCCATCTTCAGACACAATATATAGTACCTGTAAAGATATTGGTTTACAAGAATAAAATGACATATTGAGGAAAAAACATACCTATAAAAGGACACGTGGAATAACATAATTGATTTAATCGAAAAATAAATTGCAAGGGTCATTTAGGTTTTTTAGACATAATGAATCTTGTAATTAATTCATTTTTCAGAATTTTACTGCAACATTATCATAACTCAAAATTGTAATCTTATATTGTGCATGTCATTTGAATTTTTTATCAAATGTCACTGTCATTTGTCATGTAATTCTGTCAACGTCTGTTGCTTTGCTTGACATTTCGTTGCCATCTCCTTGGCTTTTGTCTTGCACAAAAACGCCCATTTTAAGATGAAACTCATGTGAGTGAATTAACTGCTGGTTTTTCCAATTTTCTGCTAATGTTGAATCTTATCCTTTGATAGGTTCTTTTGGCTGTTCAGTCGGTTCAAAAGAATACTAATTTTTTCACCTGACTGAATTTTGGCCAAATGACCCTTGCAATTCATTTTTCAATTAAATCAATTATGTGATTCCACGTGTCCTTTTATAGGTATGTTTTTCCTCAATATGTCATTTTATTCTTGTAAACCAATATCTTTACAGGTACTATATACTGTGTCTGAAGATGGCTGCTTGAGCCGAAACTAGTCACAAAAAATCTTTTTGTAATTAAACTTTGTGGTCGACCGACTTAGCGTTTTGTGTTTTTTCCTTTGAATAATAAAAGCGATTACTTTTCTTCTCTATACCCCACTGTGTGTGGCTAGGTAATCAAATGGGGATAAACAATATCGTTGTGTGAGACAAAAAACTATTGCTGCCCTGATTATTCAAAAACAAGTTATCCATCCCGAGAATCACGAATGAAATATAGATCAAGCAAGAATGTGAATCTTGAAGGCTTTCCTGATCAAAACAAAAATACTAAACTACAATATGGTGTATTTATATCGGAAACAAATCAGTTATGCGTCCCAACCCAAATAACCATAATCATTACAATGTTGTTTATTCTTGATGACCTCTAAAACTTCCTTTTTAGTTCCTAGGAGCTAAAGTTCAACTCCAGCTCCTAGGAACTAAATGTGTTGCCTAGCAACATTCCTATGATTGTGTCAGTAATTGAAACGTCAATTCAAGCGCTGTTTTTATGTGTGCCCGCAAATAAAACTGCTCATTTCCAACGTTCATTTTCTTACAGTATCACTGAAATATTCATCGAACTTCAACAAGCATCAAAACTCTGAATACTATAGTGCACAGATTTATTTGTGTTTTTTATATCTATCTATTTTTTTGGGGGTTAGGTGGAAGAACGGACAATCTGGGGTCTATCTTGATTCCAGAATGAATTGAACCCTGCCCTAAATTATTATTATTTGTATATGTTATTATATTTATTTTCCAATATAATATAGATACCTTTACCATTATTATCATCAATGAACTCTCGTCACGTGATAACGAGTTGAAACAAAAAGCGATCAAAAAGGGATAATTTCCCCTTCTTAATAATAATAATAATAATAATAATAAATGTTTTTATTGGACAGACATTATATCAGTTGATATATACAGGTTGAACACTTAATAAATGCCTGCCAAATGGCAGAGTTCAAATTGCCTGTGAAGACAGGAATTTGCTCTTCCACTCAACCAGTAAAAACTCATTCATATCTAAATTTGCCGCGATTCGAAGTGTTGGAGCAGTGCAAAACATACAATGAATGGGACATGATGTCATTTCGTTATCAGATGACGGTCGAGTTGAAACAAAAAGCAAATGAATTTGGATAATGTCCATTTTTGGATATATTCAAACGTGCCGCGATTCAAACTTATCTTAGTGGCAGACCGTGCAAATTATCGAGAATATTTCGCCCATGTAGAGAGATAATATACAGGGTGTCAATTTGAAAACTTCCCACCCTCAATATCTCCCTCCAAGTCGATAATATGGAAAAACGAAAAGACAGGTCGATTTTATTTTCGAGGGGGACATGGTTCTAGAATATTTTCAGCCCCGCGGCGTTGCCGCTTCTAACGAAAAGAAGCAACAACTTTGTTATTTCAAATAGAACACCCTGTATTTTATTGCATTTTTAGATTCTCACTGAAAAGCTGATTTCATCAATGCATCACACTTGGGGTCTAGCAGGAATGATTACAGAGATATAGGGTGTTCAAAATCGAGATTTTACAACTTTAGGATTTTTTTGAGTCGAAACTATTCATTATTGGTCAAACCGGCTTCCATGTCCCTATCTCAACTTTTGATTTACTATCTACTGACATTTATTTGAAACAAATACAGGGTGGTTCAAGATTCAGACTTTTGATCACCCTGTATTTGTTTCAAATAAATGTCAGTAGATAGTAAATCAAAAGTTGAGATAGGGACATGGAAACCGTTTTGACCAATAATGAATAGTTTCGACTCAAAAAAATCCTAAAGTTGTAAAATCTCGATTTTGAACACCCTATATCTCTGTAATCATTCCTTGCTACACCCTAAGTGAGATACATTGATGAAATCAGCTTTTCAGGGAGAATCTAAAAATGCAATGAAATACAGGGTGTTCCATTTGAAATAACAAAGTTGTTGCTTCTTTTCGTTAGAAGCGGCAACGCCGCGGGGCTGAAAATATTTTGGAACCATGTCCCCCTCGAAAAAAAAATCGACCTGTCTTTTCGTTTTTCCATATTATCGACTTGGAGGGAGATATTAAGGGTGGGAAGTTTTCAAATTGACACCCTGTATATCCGATGGACCATTGTAAAGCTCATGTCAATTTGAATACTCGCAAATGTTTCATGTTGAAGACAGAAGCAAATTCGTCCCTGATACATCGAAAGATGAGTTGAAATTGGATATTTTCAATATACTTCCCCAATGATTTTCCAAGCAAGCCGCCACTGACTATTAATTGAATGATTGTTTTGGGTTTTTTATAGTAAAATTTCAAATGCAGCGACATAGTATTGGTGAAAATCATCTGATTTGTACTTACGACAAATGATGATAATAATATTTCCTCTCAAAAAAACAGAGAGAGAAGTACTCAGATTTCAGAGAAATGAGTTATTGATTTTAACTCTTATCTTACATTAGTTATAGGTTTTATTAGCTAGGGTATGGAACCATTAATCGAGAAATCCATTTCTGAAGCCATGTTGATTATTCGTGATCATATTAACTGAATGCTTGTTCATTTTGCCAGATGACTGAACTTAGTGACCTCTGACTAGGATATTTCTCGATATCTGGGTACAAAATCTTCAAGGAAGAATTTATTTTCATATTTGAATGAAAATCAGTGATTTAACTCGAGCGTGATAGACACGATACATATTTTTTTTGAAATACAAATTTTATGAGGCAATCAATTGCTTGGAATATTAAGTATTTTTCATAAGTAGACATCACAACATGTTAATGATAATAGAAAAAATCGTGAAAAAAAGTAGCAATAACTCTTCTGAAAGACACTTGATATTATAATGAGCCTATATACCTGAACATTTGAGATCAGAACCATAAATAATGCATAATCAAGACAGTTTCCTCGATCCAAACAATAAATTTGATCGAAGATGATTGTTAAAAGTCCGCTAAAATAGTGTGTTTAATGAGGAAATTAATCATAGCATAGCATATTTTTCTTGGTGGGGTAACTTGAATAAAAAGCCTCATACTTCCACTGCAACATTATATATTTTTCTTGGTGTGATCCGATCCCTTCAGGAGAATAAGGTGAATATAAACTTCGCATACTAACGATATATTATAAACAATTGAAAAACAGAGCAACACAGTTTTCTTGAAAAATAAACGTATCATATGGATGAGTAGAAATAACATTTAACTTCTGGATCTCTCATTATGTATTGATCAATACTAAAAACCTATATGGTTTCATCTCCTCTCCCCTGCTATACATCAAGATTTCACAAACTTGACTCTTCTACCTATTATTCCACTGTTATAAACATAACATCCCACAATCATTTTATCCAGAATCATCAATGCCCTCCGGAATAACTCACTGACAGAATTTTCTTCTATGATCCAGATCAACGTCTATAGAAGGAAACGTTGGAATATATTGGCAAGATGGCCAAGCTCTCTCTCAAACTTCAGTCAGCTCTCGTAGTGTCCCTGATATGTTTGAAAGTTGTAAGTCCTGCAGATGACGTGATCCAGTACTTTACCAGCCTCATTGCCGAAGGACAAGCTACATCTAATTCTTACGTAGTGCCTACTGATGCAAGCATGTACAAGCCAACTGATGATTCTGTTACAGGTAATGATAGCAACATCGATCGCAGAATAGTGTCGCAACATTTTCACGTTCATTCTGGGTATTATTTCAGATTATGGCACCTACGACTTTATCGTAGTAGGTGGAGGAGTTACAGGATCTGTAGTAGCCAGTCGCTTATCAGAAATGGAAAATCGCAAAGTACTGTTACTGGAAGCGGGTACATTTGCTGATGAAGAATTCCTGCGTATTCCTTCAATGACTGCCTTTTTGGCAAACTCTCCAGTCCAGTGGGGATTCAAGAGTGTTCCTCAAAAAACAGCTTGTTTATGTAAGTCAGAAACACCATACGTTTTGGTCATACAATAATTCTTAAATGTTTTTCTTAATCGTAGCTTTGATCAATCAAAGATGTTCAGGATCTCGAGGAAAAGGAATGGGAGGCACCTCTATATTGAACGGAGGAATATATCAACGTGGTGTTCCCAGAGGATTCGATTATTGGGCCGAAATAACCAATGATCCGGGATGGTCTTACAAAAACCTCCTACCGTTGTTCAAGAAATCGGAGGATTTCCACCACAATGACCCCACGGCACCAGCTGATCTGGACTATCACGGGACTGGTGGATATTTGAACGTTCAATTCGTCATGCCTAGAAATCCTATCACCGACATTTTCTTGCAAGCAAACAGAGAACTCGGCAATCCCATTGTTGATTATAACGGACCCAGTCAAATCGGTGCTACTATCTTCCAACTGTATATGAAAAATGGTCAGCGACTGAACATCAGCTCTGCGTTCTTGGACCCTGTTATGGACAGGAAGAACTTGAAGGTATTAACTGAGAGTTACGTTACCAAAGTAAACTTTGATAAGAATGATAAGAGAGCAATCGGTGTCACCTTCACTCATCATGGTAAAACCTACAGTGCAAATGCTGACCGAGAGGTCATACTCTCAGCAGGCGTTTTCCAAACCCCGCAGCTGCTCTTACTATCCGGAATCGGTCCGAAAGCGCATTTGGAAGAAGTTGGAGTTGAAGTAATTGAAGATTTGGAAGGGGTTGGTAGCTCCTTGCAAGATGATGTCATTAATCAAATGGTCATTTTCAAATCCAACTACAGCGCCACACCCAAACCACTTGAACAACAGATCCAGGAATATCTTGAGGGCAGAGGACCAATGACCGAAGTCTTGGCTTCACAAGGTGTAGGTTTCTACCAGACACAGTACGAGAAAGACGATCTCATAGATCTAGAATTGATCAGTTCTACCACCTCAGCCTCAGAGTTCGGTCGTAAATACATGGGTATGAGAGCCGAGACTTACAACGCCATATGGGGAAATGACACGAAAGGAATGGCCATCAACATTTGCAATGTTAACCCAGTATCTAAAGGCACTGTAAGGCTGAAGAGCAGCAGTCCCTATGACTACCCACTGATAGACTTCAATCTGATGAACGATCCCCAAGAAAAGGATATCGCTGTTATGTATGAGGGTGTTCAGAGAGTGATGCAGATGATGAAGACACCCTCTTACCAAAGGTATGGCACTGAATTCCTCGCTAACCCAATCCCTGATTGTATGAGTCATGAGCTGTGGTCCAAAGACTACTGGTACTGCTTCTTGAGACACACGAGCATCGCAGCTTACCATACTCGAGGTTCTTGTCCTATGGGGTCGGATCCCAAGAAAGGAGCTGTTGTAGATAATGAACTGAGGGTATTTGGAGTGAAGAATTTACGAGTTGTTGATTCTAGTGTGATGCCTGTTACTATGTCTGGTCATAACACCGGAACCTGTCTTGTCATCGGAGAAAAGGCTTCTGAATATATCAAAGGTCATCATAAGTAACATAACTATGATGTAACTTTTTGGTAGAAATTGACGCAGGCATGCATTTCGTTGAGTAAAATTTGTTATTATTGCAATATATTCCATCTGAAATGAAGCTTATTTGTTTTATTTTCATACTCATATGATTCGTATCACGCTTGCTTCCGCAATAAGCTTACCTACATTATGCTTCAAACGATGCACACAAAATATATATCACTAATTATTAGAAGATAGAGAATATATCATTCCTTATTCCTATTTGCAGGAATAATTGATTGAACGAATCAATCAATTTCCTACGCTTGTAGAGAATATATTATTCCTAACACATGCGAAAAGTGTCTTTTCCACACTCGACTTCTTGTCCGAACTCCGCTTCGCGTCGTTCGGGTCAACGGCATTCGAGTGCGGGAAAAAATCACTTTCCGCACCTGTTAGGAAAATCACTATTTGACTCACCCTAGTGGACTATAGTGGGAATATTTGTTATATCATGATTATAATCAAGTTATCAGTATATTAGTCAATTAAATATTTTCCCAGAAAGACACGACAGTGAATTCGTGTGGAAATGAACGAAAATTTCCCAAAATAATGTTGATAATTCGTTTTCAATATAATTGTGCCAAGAATGCGTTCTAGTTTCATATACCACTTCCAGTATAGAATATTCAACTATTTTACCACTTGTAGCAGATGGATATGATTTCGATACCATATGTTTTTGTTATCGGAAAATATAGAACAATTTGAGCAACATTTGAAAACAATATGTTGATTTCGACGGAATTGTCTGTAATTTCGATGCCATAAAACAATACTCGATCGGGGATTAACTCACGATATTATCATTGAATCTTAAGAAAAATAAAAAAGTTATCAACCTTCAGATTACAAATACAAAACTGATGTCATAGAAAAAATACCCGTTTCATCGAAAAACCGTTTTGCAACATATCACTTATATTAAAAAAAATCATTGTTGTAAATTATCGGCTGGATTATAGCTATAAAACCAGGGATATACTTGTATACATAGAAATTGGGTAGTCAAGGATGTTACAATAGGTGAAAACCTGATAATATATCGTTCTCATAGGAGAAAATATGTAGAATGATTTCTGCCAGCCCTTTCAATAATGTAATGTGAACATATTTTGAATTGCTAAAAGTGCATCCCAAAAACTTGTTTTTCTGTTTCGGGCCAGGAGCTATTTCACTTCCAGTCAGCTGCTTATGATCAATAAGGCACAGATTCGACCTGTCCTGGGATACTGTTCCCATATTTGGAGTGCAGCACCCAAACATACCCTGAAACTGTTGGATTCTGTCCAAAAAAGGGCAATTCGTCTCGTGGGTGATGCCTCGCTCACAAAATCACTCACTTCTCTGGAACACTGTAGGAAAATTGGCGATCTGGCTCTATTTTATAGATATTCTCATGGACGATGCTCTTCTGAAATATCAACAATTGTTCCTCCCTTGGCATTCCTGCGAGATTAACCCGTCGAGGTGAGGCTTCGCACCCCTTCGTGGTCACTTTGGAGACCTGCAGAACATCTCTTTCCAAAGACTCGTTCATTCAATAAACAGCGAGGCTCTGGAACACATTGCCAAGGAAGGTGTTTCCCGAGGCATATAACCTCCAGAAATTCAAGAAGAACACCAATTCCTACCTCATTTTCCTTGGTTTTCACGATGTTTTCTGAACATCACAGGATATCCTTTTTCGTGGGAACCAGAACATTAAAAAAAATGATGATATGCAAAGGTTTTGTTATTCTTCATGAAACAATTTGATAGCTCATTTTTCGATGTCGACATATTGAAAAAAAAATTCTAAATGGATAGATAGATAGATAGATAATATATTACCGTTTTTGCCATAATACAATGATCGGTTCGTCATACATGAAAAAATAACTATAACTAAAGATATGATAAAAATTTGTTGAACAAATGAAATTAGGAGCGAGTCACATTTACATAAATTGGTATACACAGTTATATAAAATACAGTAGTAAATACCTACACAAGTTAGCACCAACATAGATTTATGAATTTTATTATTGTTGATTTAATATTTGAAGATATGATTGAAAGTCTGCTGTGGTATAGAAGCTATTTTGGATAAGAATATGTTTAAGATTTTTTTTTTAACATATTGTAGCTGAGGTTTTTCAGTTCTTCTGGAAGTTGATTATAGAGGTGACTGCCTGCATAATTGGGTGATTTCTTATAGGTCATATAATTGAAACTATTCAGGTAGATGTTAGATTGATTTCTTAAAGAATACTTGTGTACTTCAGAGCATTTTTTTAGTCCATATATGTTTTTATGGATATAGCAGAGAATTTTGAATATATAGATGCTGCACACTGTTAGAATATGTTCCTTTGTGGAAGTATTTTTGCATGATTCTTGATGTTTCAAATTGAAGATTGAACGAATTATCCGTTTTTGAGATGTGAAGACTCTCAACCAGTCAGTTGCTTGCCCCCATGAGGCAATATTATAGCTTATTGCAGAGTAACCTAGAGCATAATACACATTTATTAGTGCTTTAGTGAGAGAATGGCAAAGTAAGTTTTGTTGAGTTTGTGACAGAGGTTATTGATTTGTTCGCACCAGGTTAGTGCAGTTAGATATTACGACTGATCCCTTTCACAGTGTGTCTCGCTTTTCATGAGAACTGCTATTAATGAAGCGATTATCATCCCAATTTCAAGCAAATCGCATCAGCGAAGCAAGATTATCAATTCTTCTTGAGATCTTGAATATATGAATTGGGGAGTGTTTGGGGATGCTGATTCTGAATCTGATACCTAAACAAGTTATTCAAAAAATGCCGATTATATCCTTTTCCCGAGAAAAGGCATTTTTTGTACCGCTCAACATCGCACGCCAATAGTGAATTCATTGTTCTAACATAATATCACTACCAAAATTTCAAGAAAATCATTAATAAATGAGATATTAGTGTTTATCTCGTGGTGTATTCATGGAAAGGGACACACTGTACAAGTACGCTCTGAATCTTGAATATTCCAAATAATATTGATAGGTATAGCTAATATGTTTAGTGGGACGTGGGTACCCTGGACATTTCATGCATCATAGCACGTCATAACATTTCAATCACCACAGACGATGGTATTTACCTGTTTCAAATACTGTAGATAATAAAATCATTAGAATTTTTTCCAGTCTCCATTGACTGGATTTCAATACATTTCTAGATTCTACCATTCAATACCTGAATTTTGTCCTCATAAATACTATCGATATTTCGTTCATTTTGTAAAATAATTATAAAGAGAATGCTATCAATTATATTTTTTAGTAAAGTGTCGAATGCTATCGACACTTGGCACTTTTGTGTATTAACTTGAGAGGTTTTCCATGGAAAATAGTAATTCTGTTTTCAAATTCGGCGTCGATAAGTGGATATTATCAGCTTGTTAGCGTTGGAATTACCGAAACAGTTTCATGAATCCTGTTCTCTGCTAATTTGAATATTATACCCACATGTCATTTGTTATCCAAACAATCATGAACGTTCAATTCGGTACGATGTTGCTATAGATAGACGTAATGGGAATAAGTACCGGTAATTATCCTCCCTAGGTAAGCTCGATGTTCTTCGAACATCATAGGAATTTCCTTTCGTGCGATACAAGAGATAAAAAAACTTTCGCAGAAAATTGTAATTCCGACGGCTGTGATAAGAAACAATGAGATAGATTGTATGTGTTCAATTCCATTTTCTTATCAGATAAAACTTACTACAGAAGAATTAATTAAGTTTAATTAATCAAGAAATGTTCGAAGTGAAATGAAATTTCATGAAGAATCAAAAACTCGAAATAATTTCCACACGTGTTCGATAAAATGGACAACATTGAAAAAGTAAATTCTCAGATATATTTATGAACACAAAAATATGGATATATACAGTGTGGTCATTTGAGTGTGCAACATATGGGAATCTTTTTAATGAGTTGCACAACCAAAATACAGATAGTGCCGAAAGTTGGTGCATGTACAGTTACCATTTTAGGTGTACTCAGAATGGTTGCAAGTCACACAACATACAGGGTAGGTCAAAAAATATGAAAATTGCTCAAGAGTAAAGTACCCTTATTTCAAGAAATTCAGCAAAATGTTATTGAGAAAAGTTGTTTACAATCGAAAGATATGCCTAAATACGAAAACATGGTCTCCTAAGACATTTTTTAGTTTTTCAATTTCGTTCGTGAATGATTTCACAATTTGTAATTTTTTTCATATTCACCCTAAATATTTTCATAAATCAATCAGTTGAGCATGCATTTGTTCAAATTCAAGCAATTAACTCGGATTTTATTTTTTTTTGGGGAATCACAATCTTTATGTTTGTTGCAACGATATTCAGCTTAACTATAAAATTTCGCAAACCATATTTTTAACAAGGTGAAACATCATCAATGATAATATGCATATTGAAAAACTTCCATTCGATGTGAACATTTTGTATTCAAAATATTACAAATTGGGAAATTATCAACGATTATAATTTAAAAACTAAAGAATATCTAAGGTGCCATGTTTTGGTATTTGGGCATAACTTTCAATTGTTAACAACTTTTCCCAATAACATTTTGCTGAATTTTCTGAAATAAGGGTACTTTACTCTTGAGCGACTTATATTTTTTGACCTACCCTGTATGCTGTTTGACTTGCAACCATTCTGAGTGCACCTAAAATGATTACCGAACATGCACCAACTTTCGACCCTATATCTGAATTTTGGTTGTGCAATTCATTGAAAAGATTCCCATATGTTGCACACTTAAATGACCACACTGTATATATAGAAATACATTGAGAATTCGCATCCTCCATGTGATGAAAGGATTGATTCTTTCTCGGTTTATTCAACAGAAAACAACTACTTTCCTGGCTATATGCCACGACGAATATTGAATTACATCTATTGAACACTCACGATAAGAATTCGAAAACAAAATCTTCTGAAGAAGAGAATTTGCTTTCTCCTTCAAATAAAGATATGCATATGATATTATTCTGTATATTCAACAGGGAACAACTACTTTCCTGGCTATTTGCCACGTCGAACATTGAATTATATCTGTTGAATATCCAGAAAGAGAGCATGAAAAATCAAAATCTTCTGAAATTGAGAATTGACATTATCTCTCAAACCGAATAGAATGTAATATGATGTATCAAGATATTAAAATATAACTTACCAATATGTTCAGTTCTGAAATGAAAATTGAAATGTATAGGAGAAGTATAATTGTATGAACTCTGATCTTGATGAGCTTGGAACTTCCAAAAAAAATCATTCGTATCGTAGTGATAAACTCATTTCGGATATCATATCCTCATCAGTAACCTGAAGTCCAGTTATTCTTTCAGCCATTCTTCATGATATACACAATTTTCATCTCCCTTGAACGATGGAAACTTGTCATTTTTTATAGACCGCAATCGCAGATTCGTGATAAGTTTTCTCAATTCAGAATTTCTTTCCACGTCCTGTATGATGAATATCAATTTATCATACATCCAAAAACAAATGCCCGATGACAGTGCTACTGTCAACAAATTATTATTCTCAGATTTCAGTTCGTTATAGTTTTAGTTGTATTATAGGGAGATGAAAATTGTGTGCCGCGGCAGTCAATCTACTACTTTTCTGCCTAGTAAAACAAATAACCATTTTGCGGCTCTATAAAAACTCCTGAATACAATAGCAGATAGCAATTGTGACAAAAAATTGGCATCAATTATTCAACAAATTTTAAGCGACTGATACGGCGAAAAAGAAATTTATTTTGAAATTAAATTCCAATTTTATGCAACCTTCAAGCGTATGAAAAACTAAGATTTGACAAGTACGCTGGATTCATCTTCAAAGCAGCTTTCCAATGAGGGGTCACAAGCCATAGGGTTACACTTGAAAAAATCATGTTGAGGGTGGTTTCAACTATCCCTGTGGAGGGATCTGTTCTGAATATTGCTTGCAAAAGGAAGAGAAATACATTAAATCGATGACGTATGTCGGGAATTTTCAGAAAAATATCCACCTCCCCGTTAACGAATTCATTCAAATCAAAGTCTTCACACTGTAATTAATATTAAACTGCTATTGTAAAAATCATTGTTGATCTTTGTATTTTAGGCTGCGGTCAAATTGCATCCGTATTCGACCGATTGTTTACACCAAACTTCCCCGTATCTCCTGTACTTTCCTGTCACATTTTTTTCCAAACTGAGGTTTTCCTACCATCATCACCATTGGGAAAAATCGTTCTAATACGGAAACAGTTTGACCGCTGCCTTATACTTGAACACGATTTCAGATAGCTGAAGATTAACATGTGGTATTTAAGTAATATATAGATATAAATTTCGCCAGCTCTCATCATTTCACACCAGTTGTTCAATCTTCTTCAATCGAAATGATAACTAAATTAGTTGTCACTGTTTTGCTTTTTGCTTTATTCAATCTTGAAGACGTGAGATGTGCCAGTGTGGAAGAATTGAAGAGACTGATTGATATTGCAACTTTGGAAGCTGACGCTTATGAATTTCCCAGAGATTCTCGAATCTACAAGGCCAAAGATGAGAAAATAATAGGTAAATTCAATATCATTCATGAAATTATTGATGTTTTATTCAACATTCATTAAATGTAACAGCCTATAGTTTTCTTATTTGGAGAGATAAAAATTTGAAATTCACAAGGGTTATATTATCAATGATGGCGCTTCCATTGAATTCCATGACAATTCTCTTCAACCAACTGTTTGATTGGAAGTAGACCCAACTTTTTTTAGCACCCTGTATATTTCCGTAGCCCATTTTATATGCCTTGAAATTCTCTATTCAATTATGTATCACAATTTGATATTCGTTCTTTAATTGGCTGTTAAATTGCATTTTATTGAAATAAATGAAGTTGGCTGTAGCCCGAATACAATGACATTTCGATGCTTGATAGGCTTAGAAATCCAAAGATCATTACTTAGACGATATTATCAGAAAGTTTTCTATACCCTAATCGGTCCCAGAAGATAGCTAATAATTTCATTGAGTTTATGAAAATCGTCCGAAAATAACTCACGACATTGAGAAAACTAAGATAGAAACTCAGTTCTTCTCATTTTGACTACTTGTGAAGAAACTATTTGTCTTTCATTTTTGCCATGTAGCCATAATGATCATCCATTTGGATACATGAAACTGAAATTGTTGTAATAATTGGTGTATCGTTCTAATATCGTGAGTTATTTTAGGGGAAAAGGCAAATACATGTATTTCAATAAAATGCAATTGAACAGCCAATTAATGAACGAATATCAAATTGTGATACATAGTTGAATAGAGAATTACAAGGGGAATAAGATAGACTACAGAAATATACGGGGTATTATTTGAAAAAAAAATAGTTGGGTCTACTTCCAATCTAACAGGTGGTTGAAAAAAATTGTAATTGAATGCAAAGGAAGCGCTATCATCAAAAATATAACCCTTGTCAATTTCAAATTTTTATCTCTTCAACTAAAAAGTAACACAAGCTGTTACATGTCTCCTGTGTCACCCGGTATAACTAAAAATCACCAGCAACTGCCATTATGTCGATTAGTTGTTGGACAAAGCATCAACTCAATAAACCTACCAGGTGAATACCTAATTATTGTCAATGATTACTTTTACACTAGTTTCATTCAGACAGTTTGACGATACTATATACAGTGTGTCCCACTTACCATGCTCACCATGGGTATCTTTTTAACGGTGAGAGATACGAGGTCGGTTAAATGACACCAAATGTGGAGTTTGTCAAGGCCAACTATAATGTGAAAAAATATTTTGATAAAATCTATTCGTTTTTGTTTTATACGCAAAAAAAAACAGATTTTGATCATTCTCATGTCTCCTCCGTAACTTCCTTATTTATGAAAATATTCAAATAGAAATTTCACATTCTCATGGCAGTTTTTCAAAGTGATTTCGAAAAAAATATGAAATTCATACCAACTCTTTTAGAATTTGAGATATCAGCACCAACTTTAGTTTTTCAAATGTAGGTCATAGCTCACTATGACTTAGTTACAAATAGCTTTTTTTTCTCTTACAGATGATGTGGCGCAGTAATAGTTTTGTGTTGATAACAACAGAGTTATCGTCATTTATACAAAAACAAAAAATTATTTGGAAGCCGCCATCTTGAATTTATACATTTTAACAAAAAAATCATGATCTCCGACCTCAAAAACCCCCACTTAACAATTTTGAATGGAATCGGACCAATTCTTGTCCGCCATCTTGGAGCAGCCATATTTTTTAATTTCAACAAAAATTCCATAATAAATTGTCACCGAAATTATGAACACCTGCCAAATTTCGAGTTGATCGGAGTTATGGAATTTTTGTTGAAATAAAAAAAATGGCTGCTCCAAGATGGCGAGCAAGATTTGGTCCGATTCCATTCAAAATTGGTAAGTGGGGATTTTTGAGGTCGGAGATCATGATTTTTTTGTTAAAATTCATAGATTCAAGATGACGGCTTCCAAATATTTTTTGTTTTTGTATAAATGACGATAACTCTGTTGTTATCAACACAAAACTATTACTGCGACACATCATCTGTAAGAGAAAAAAAGCTATTTGTAACTAAGTCATGGTGAGCTATGACCTACATTTGAAAAACGAAAGTTGGTGCTGATATCTCAAATTCTAGAAGAGTTGGTATAAATTCCATATTTTTTTCGAAATCACTTCGAAAAACTGCCATGAGAATATGAAATTCCTATTTGAATATTTTCATAAATAAAGAAGTTACGGAGGAGACATGAAAATTACCAAAATCTGTTTTTTGCGTGTAAAACAAAAACGAATAGATTTTATCAAAATATTTTTCCACATTATAGTTGGCCTTGACAAACTCCACATTTGGTGTCTTTCAACCGACCTCGTATCTCTCACCGTTAAAAAGATACCCATGGTGAGCATGGTAAGTGGGACACACTCTATATTGAATTCGTGTGTTTCTCATATTGACGTTTGAAATTGTTTGAGTACTATTATATAGCTGGGCGGAGAATACAAGAGACAAGAACATCAAAACCTCAAGTTTTTTGTTCAATTTCTAGCAAAGTCATGAAAATAATGTAGATACTAATGACTGGATGACCTGTCTATTCGCTATTTTTTGTTAACTTTCTCCAGCTAGAAATGAGAATTCAATTCCACAGAAAAAGTGTACTGAGATACACGTCATGACAGTTCAAGAAAATAATCTTTCCGCTTCGCGGTCAGATTATTTCACCTGTTCTAAAAAATTTGTTCTAAAATTTGTTCTATCCGTCATTCGGTTGCCCCCTTACGAGCAACCCTCAAAAGTCTTCGAAAGTCTTGTGCGAGCAAGGAATGACGGGGGCCTTACCTTTTAACGTGTGATCCCAAACACTTTCTTGGGCCATCAGAAAAATTTCTGCAGTCGACGGGGATCGAACCCACGACCAGCAAGCGAATGCGAATTAGAATATAGACACTCTGTCCGCACGGCTACCTGGCCACCAACTGACACTCTGTTTAATTCTACCAGTTATCGATGTATAACCCCAATATTTGAAAGTACTTATAGTATTATTAGTACTGATCATGTTAAGCAATCCAATAATTATTCATTAAAACATGTACAGTGTGTCCAGTTTTCGATGCTTTTGCGTGGAGATAGAACCTTACGGTTTTCGCGGTCCTGTGCCACTTTTTTGTGAAACTCAAGATGGCCTAATCAGTTTTCGCATGAGTGTTTCCGTTTATGAGATACAGGGCGAATTTGGAAATGTATACTGTTTGGACCCCCATTATATCTTTTTTTTATCGCTTGGAGCGCACGAAAGGAAGTCCCTATAATGTTCAAAGAACATCGTGCGTTCCTAGGGAGGATAGGTACAGGAGGTAGGTATTGGAATTTTACGCAGAATCCAGAATCCAGTGGCACACTCAAATTTTTTTTTCGGGGTATGGTTTTGGAGATACCACTCAAACTTATGATTTTTCAAATGAAACACCCTATATTTCATGGGCTCTCTGAATTCCTAATTTTCCTCCTTTGAAATGATACATAATGTAAAAATATAAAATTATCGTCGAAGATGTTCAAAAATCACTGAAATATTGAATTTCAATAGTGGGCTCTGGATATTTCATATGAAGAAAATGGACATCAACTTGAACAATTCAATGAATAAGTTACTGAATAATTTTGAAATTCAATAGCTTTCGTAAATATTCAATCAGGTGTTTTGGATTCTATTCAAAATTGGTATCTGGAGGTTTTTGGGTCGTAGAATATGATTCTTTCGTCAGAATTTGAAAATTTGGGCGGAATCTGGAAATTCAAGATGGCGGAACCAATATGGCGGACGAGTTATGTAATCATAATCCGATTTTTCTCAAATGTGGTACCTAGGGGTTTTCGTGATCTCGGATTATGATTCCTTTGTCAAAATGAGGAAATTCAAGGTGGCGGATCCAAAATGGTGGAAAACATAATTAGGATCCGATTTTATTCAAATTTGGTGTCTGGTGGTTCTCGGGGTCAGAGATTATGATTCTCACGTCAAAATTAGGAAATTCAAGATAGCGGACCAAATATGGCCGACGAGTATTGTAATCATGATCCGACTCTCTTCAAATTGTTATCTGGGTGGTTTTGGGGTCAGAGATTATAATTCTTTTGTCAAATTTTGAAAAGGGTGGGATTCGAAAATTGAAGACGGAGGAACCAATAATATACCGGACGAGTTTTGTAATCATGTACCGATTCTATTCCAAATTAATAAGTGGGCGTTTTCGGGATCAAAAATTATGATTCTTTCGTCAATATTAGGGAATTCAAGGTGGTAGATCCAATATTGCGGACGAGTTTTGTGATTATGTTCCTATTCTATTCAAAATTGTCATCTGGGGTTTTAGGAGTCGGATATTATGATTCTTTCGTCAAAATTGAGAAATTAAAGTGAACTAAGAAGAAGTTGAAATAAATGGTTGTTTGAATAACTAAAGAAACACGATTTCATAGATAGCGAAACTAAAAAGAAGTTGGAAATAAAATAATAATAACGTCTCGATGAATATTGAAATGAAAACATATATTATAGAAATAATGTATACAGCAAAACAAACGTTTGCGAGGTCTGCTAGTCATGGATAATAATGAATTATTTATTGTTTCAGACATTGGCTTCTATGATTTTGTGATCGTCGGAGGTGGTGTTGCTGGTTCTGTTATCGCTAGCCGATTGTCCGAAATCAGACAATGGAATATCCTGGTACTGGAGGCAGGAAAGATTGAGAACAGCGAATTCAACCAAATTATGGGTTATGCGGCATTCCTTTCTCTATCTGACATGAGTTGGGGCTTCAGGAGTGTTCCACAAACAACAGCTTGTTTAGGTAGAATGTTTTTGTCTACAACTACACTAGAAATAGTTATTCTTCTTCAAGCGGCATAGAAAGATTCTTTTCTCTGACAGTTAACAGGCAGCAAGGAAAAGTTTGTTATATAATATGATTTTTTCTGCAAATGTTCGAGAAGCAATTTTGAGTGATATTTTGATTAAAAACTCTATCATTATGTGTTCACCCGATGTCACTGTCAATTTTGATCAACAATTTCATTTGGAAACTTGGAACGTTGCAACTAACTTTTGCTGCCTAGGCAGAGAAAGTACACCTTAACGGCCTGTTAAGTGTTAGAGGAAAGCCACTTAGGCCGCTTGACGAGAAACGTAATTTTGTCGAGCGAGTGCAGAAAATAAGCTTTCCGAGTTCTTGAATATCAGTTTAATTATGGGTATGCATTTCTTACGATGCCCTTGAAGAGATACCTGATTATTCAAAGAAAAAAATGTTTCCATTGACTCCATTCTTCTCAATATTGACATCCCATACCTTATTTAATTCTGTTTTCTTGATCGAAATTCCACGTTTCTTTATTGATGGGGCTATTTCCACGAATTTTATTTCGAAATGTAAAGGTGTATTTTATAGTGAGGCAGCGTCCATTATTTGAGAAACCAAGGCATACCAGGTGTCCCAGTATACCTGTTCCAATAGATTATCTCAGCCATTTCGAAAGATAAAAATTATAAAATACATGATCTACTCATCTACTACAATTCCAATGATTTAAAATTATTATTGAAGTCGAAATCAAAATTACAAAAATATCATAGCCTACTGCAATTAATTTGATTTGAAATTTCAATTGACGTTTTCTCTATCTACATCGTTGGAACGGTAATTTTGAGTAGAAATCAAAAATTGCAAAAAATATACAGGGTGCTATTTGAAATCAGGAAGTTAGAGTCACTTCCGGTCAAACCAGAAGTGACTTTCAATCTTTGTTTTTCTCAGTTGAAGCTTCCTTGGACGAATTGGGGATCATTGAATTTTCGAATTTATATTTTTCGAAATGGCTGAGATAATTCATTGGAACAGGTATAATGGGACACCCGGTATATATATTTCCTGGATTTTTCAGCCTCTGAATAAAATCTAGTAGGCCCTGGTGTTCAAAACAGTGAACGCCGCTCAGCTCCAAAATACACCTTTCCTTCCTCTACATTGCAAAATGAAAATCGTGGAAATGGCTGCTTAAATAAAAAAAATTATGGCCCGCTTTCAAATGGGTCACTCATATACCTGAACGAAAAGTTATTCAAACTGCCTTGAACTCTTAATAACAACAGATAGAGTTAGAAAAAATATAAGCATTACTTGAGCCATTTTTCAGTATAGAACTCTGCTAAAAATCTACACGAGCAATCAAATGTGACAAGAATTTCAACCGTTGATTAACTGTATTTTGATGTTTTATCCAGAGACATAAATATGTTTGACCAGAACCGAATTTTGAATACTTTTACTTCGGCAAAGTCTAAGAAACGGCAACATTGTCGAGAAGAACCAGAAGATTTTTGAAGGTGCAGTCAGTGGTCTCAATTCCTAATTCCATTCATCATCTCTTGGAATCAAAGATACTGAAGTCGAGAAACATTTTCTCATATCATAAATAATTATTATAACCGTTGAGTATATTTGTTGTTAGTTTCCAGAATTTGTCCCAAATCTTCATTAAAGAGCAGGTTTCTGAAATGTTCACTATTTGATGAAAACTTGTGAAAGAATACCTTATGAAATAGGTATATTCGATCTACAATTTTAATTTTTTAAATTTATGCGAAATCGTTGTGGAATATGGACAGTTTCAGTGTTCTATATCTGGTATACAGGGTGGTTATTATTCATATCAAGAATGGAAAATCTTTGAACAACAGATAGTAAACACCGAAATTAGTAGTGTTAACCCAACATGCCTCATATTAATGTTGCAGATGTTCAATTTTATTTCAGATGTTTCCTTAACTTTGGCCAAACATGAACTTAGAAATTCTGTTTGTTGTTAGCGTTGCTAGTTATTGTTATCATTGATTTTTTTCTACTATCACTTCGCTAGTTTTATAATTCAAATTTATCGATATTTTATAGGTAGAACATAAATTTTTTCGAGAGCGAATAACGCAAAACCGGTTAGAGCTGGACAATTTGAGAAAGATAACATTTTCAGATCTTTCACATCCTCATTTTGATCATCATTCAATATACAAAGAAGATATGATGTAATTTACCGAAGTAATAGAGTGTCACTAGCGCCCTCTATGAGCAATTACCAAATAAGTTGCAAATACGTATTCCTCATGTCAGAAAACCTGAAACTACTAAATTTCATGTTCATACAGTCGGAACTTATCAAGGAATTCGAATATAAAATCTCCCCCAAGAACACCCTGTATCTTCAGAACCAGCAGCATTCTTATCAGGCATGTTGGGCAGAATATTTGAATTCTAGTGTTTACTTCCTCTAGTACAGAGATTTCCCATTCTCAATGAATCACGCTGTATAATCTAAACGCATATATTTCAAAATAGAAACACAAATTTCAAAGTCGGTCGACCACACTCTAAAGTGTAGCCAACCGACCTTGAGATTTGTATTTTTCTCTCAAAATACATTGGACCACTTAAAGTATGGATGATTTCTACGATTTGCATATTTTTCAGGTTTCGTCAACCAGTCCTGTCGTGCTTTCCGAGCAAGAGGCATGGGCGGTACCTCTTTGATGAACGGAGCTGTCTATGAGAGAGGAATGCCTTCGACCTTTGATGAATGGGCAGAAATCACAAACGACCCGTCCTGGTCATACGAGAACATTTTACCGTTATTCAAGAGGTCAGAAGATTTCCACCTCAGGAACCCCAATACACCCGTAGAATGGAATTACCATGGTAGAGGAGGACTCCTCAACGTCGAACAAAAAATCCCGCAAGACTTCCTGGCGTCCCTCTTTCTGCAAGGTCACAGTGAACTGGGCAGCGATATAAGAGACTATAATGGACGATCCCAGTTAGGCGCCTCGATTTTCCAGCTGTACACAAAAAACGGAAGACGACAAAATGTCTATGAGGCGTTCCTCCAGCCGGTAGAGCATAGGAGACCTAATTTACATATAATGACTGAGAGCTACGTGACCAAAATCGACATACAAAGAATGATGAATGAAGCAACTGGTGTCATATTCACAAGACATGGTAAAACCTACAGAGTCAAAACTACTAAAGATGTGATCCTAACGGCAGGAGTCTTTCAGACTCCCCAGATCTTGATGCTCTCTGGAATTGGTCCGATGGAACACCTGCAAGAAATGGGAATACATGTGATAAGAGACCTAGAAGTTGGTAGCCAGTTGAAGGAAGACCCGTTATGCCAGGCTATATATGTAACAACGAATATGACAAAGCCAGTAGAAACGCTCGACCAGAACTTGAGAGACTTCCTCAGGGGTGAAGGTAGTTTGACCCAAGCATACTCTACATCAGGGGTGGCGTTCCAAAGATCACAGTTTGAGGAGAAAAACTACGCTGATTTGGAATTCATAGCAGCCACGCTGGATAAATCAGATTTCGATGTGAGATACGCTGGCTGGAAGAATGAAACTTACCAAGCTGCTTGGGGTGAAAACTCCAACGCCATAGCTATAAACGTCCATAACGTCAACCCAAGATCTAGTGGTACCGTCAGATTGAACAGTGCCGATCCCTTCGACCATCCTTTGATCGATTTCAATTTGATGTCGGATTCAGAAGGTCATGATATGGCAGTGCTGTACGAAGGTGTCAGAAGGGTGTTTGATTTGATGCAAACACCGACATTCCAGACACTCAACCCCGATTACAGAGGCAACCCTTTGCCTGGCTGTGAGCAACATGAGTTTTTGTCTAAAGAATACTGGTACTGTTTCTTGAGACATACCTGTACTGCGGCAAATCACGTCAGGGGCTCTTGTCCCATGGGCAAAGATCCAAGAGAAGGGGCGATTGTAGACTCTCGTTTCAGAGTATTTGGGGTTCGAAGGTTGATAGTCGCAGACTCTAGTGTGATGCCAACTAGTATGAGTGGTCATCCTACCGGAACAATCCTTATGATTGCTGAAAAAGCTGCAGATACCATCAAGTCTCAGTACCCTCACTCACATACCTCCGAAGCCATCAGGTCTGATTATCGAATCCCAAGCCGTGTTGATACCATCAAATCTGGTTATCGATACCCACACCATCATCATTTCAATCATTATCATCATAATCATAATACGAGAACATATTAACCGTAGTGCTTATTTCAATATATATTTTGAATAAAGAGTAATCCACACTTCCAATTAATTTCATATACCTCCATCCAGCAGTTCACCTAATTATAATGTCGAATTGAATGAGTGAGAAAAATGGTGGTCAAAAATAGGATAATTTTTGTTACACACCTTCAGAAACAGGGTGTGCATGAGAATATTACAGAATTGGGGAACGTGTTGAGAGTATCATTAGCAATTAAAGAAAATTCTTACAAATAAAAAAAACATTCAGCGTCTACCTGCCATGTACTAAATTGTCACGAAACAAGGGTGAAAAAATGAACAAAATTGCCTCATTTTACGCCACTGGTCATGATAGGAACAAGAGTTTTTCATCCAAAAGTGCATTTCAACAAATGTTCAGACTCTATCAAGCTTCAATCAATTTAAAAAAAATGTTCTTGGCTGACTGGTACGATTCATTGTTGCGATTGAATTAACAGTGCTGTGCTACTTCTGGGGTTGAAATGAGTAAAAGAGATATATCTCGTGAGTTGTAACTCCTTACTGAATTGAAAGATTGTGGCGGAGATAAACATTGACTTACCACTGCATCAATAAATGGAATCTTCTCGAGCTCAATCTTGGTTAGATCGTTAGATGATTTGTATGCGGGGCACAATTCACAAACAGTTCAGCGGTTTTTACTACTGGTTATGATGATATCGGCGTTGATATTATACACGTGCATAGTGACTGTCTTTTGCGTTCTACTCGAAAAATAGTAAACAAATAATGTTGTTATGAATTAGAATCGACAATGATTCAGCCACATCACTACTACTACTTTCAGAAAAGGGGGCTGTGATCATATTCATCTTTGTTCAATAAGTTCAGTCTAGGAACACTTATGATTTGAAATACCTACACCTAATATGACTGCAATATTAATTCTATTATTTCTATTGACATTCTCAATTCTCATTCACCAGGTGTCAACGAATCCATCAGTGAATTTCTAGAATGCAAGTTGTAGCCTATTAAAATGAGGTTTCACCGGAAATAGCTCCAATTTTAAATTTTCACACTAAACAATTCACACCAAACCATAAATATTATTGAGAGCTGTAGATTTATGCTGCAGACTGTTCTGAAAGAGATAGTTTCATTCCATTTCAATCATTCATCAGTGATTCCAGTTGAGTGGAAAACAAAAAATGAATCATTCTTTAATGAATTGTCTGCATGAATTTGATCGAACAACGACTCAAGAAATTTCAGCGGAGATGATTATGATCAATGAATTTTGATAACTGTATTTTTTTTTTCTGATGGAAAAAATTCCAGGGATTTTTTTTCTTTATGTTCTGGTTCCCACGAAAAGAGATATCCTGTTATGTTCAGAGAACATCGTGAGGACCAAGAGAAATAAGGTAGGAATTGGTGTTCCAAAATTTCTGGAGGTTATATGCCTCGGGGAACACCTCCCTTGGCAATGTGTTCCAGAGCCTGGCTGTTCGTTGGATAAACGAGTCTGTGGAAAGAGATGTTCTGCAGGTCTCCAAAAGTGACCACGGAGGGGTGCGAAGCCTCAACTCGACGGGTTAATCTCGCGGGGACTGCCAAGGGAGGAACAATTGTTGATATTTCAGGAGAGCATCGCCCATGAAGATATCTATAAAATAGGGCCAGATCTCCAACTTATTGTCTACGGTGTTCCAGAGAAGTGAGTGAGTTTGTGAGCGTGGCATCACCCACGAGACGAATTGCCCTTTTTTGGACAGTTTCCAACAGTTTCAGGGTATGTTTGGGTGCTGCACTCCAAATATGGGAACAGTATTCATTGAATGATCAAACAGCTTCTATTCTCTCGATATTCAATTGAGTAAGATAACACTATACATAGGAATTAATATGTTAGTGATCATTTCCTGGCTGAATTACGTTCATTATTCAAAAGTTCTTGGTACTATGATCTGCCACGACGAATAATATTGAATTACATCTATTGAACACACACGATAAGAATTCATAAACGAAATCTTCTGATGTAGAGAATTTGCATTCTCCTTCATATAAAGATATGCATATAATATCAATTCAGAATTTATTTCCATGTCCTGTATGATTAATATCAATTTATTCACGACAGTATTTAATATATTATACTTGTGGTTTTTGAAGTATTAATGCCATATATTAATCCCGCAGGGAATAAAGACTATTAATCCCTCGCCATTATTCCCTGCGGGGATTAATATATGGCATTATACTTCAAAAACCACAAGTATATATATTAGTCGCAAATAAAGTAGAGTATACTACTCGCAATAATGGCTATTATTCTCTCGGAATGTTACTCCCTCGCCGCTAACGCGGCTCGGTTCGTAAAAAATCCTCGAGAATAATAGCTATCATTATTGACTCGTGGTATAATCTACTATTATATTGAACACATCAATATGTTACCAGATTCTCCTCAAGTCTCCTTACTGGAGAGGAATTTCATCTTGATTCATACGGAGATGACATCATATGCCACACTCACTGCTTTGGCCTCATTGGTACACTGTAGAAAAGTCTGCGACCTTTCACTCCTTTCTTCCTTAGAAATCTCTGCTATGATTTCATCACTAGCAATACCAGTCAGACGAACTCGACAGGCCCAGTCAGCACATCCTTTCGATGTCAATCTTGAAATATGTCGAACAACACTCTACCAAAACTCGTTCGTCTAGAGAACGGCAGAGCTTTGGAATTCTTTGCCAATACCTACCTCCTCTCCTTACCCTCCTCAGGTACGCACGATGTTCTTCGATCATCGGAATTTCATAACGTGCGATCCAAGAGATACTTTTTTATATCCTATATCTATTTCAATTGTACAATTCGATAGCCCTCACAACACAAATACATCCTAGGGACTTCCCAGGGACGTCCCTAATTTTATACTAGGACATTCCAGGGATATCCTTTGTCGGGACAGAGTACATACTAGGGACGGCCCTGGGACATCCGCTGGCCGACAAAAAAGGCATCCAAGGGATGTTCTCCTGGTACGTCCCTGGGATGTACCAAGTACGAAGAAAGGATATCCCTAGGGTCCCAGGGATATTCCAGGGATATCCCTTCGATTCGAGATTGAGCCCGGGACTTTTAGCTTATCAGGCACGCACCTTTCCCCATTTGCTAGTATGCCTTTTATTCTGAAGATTCATGTACTAAACAGACTTATAAACAGGACTAAACTATCGATACCTGAATAAATACAAATTTGTTAGGATTTGGGTATAATTATATCATTCTTGGGTGTTTAAAAATGAGGGGCATTATGCATTCACGATTTCTGTTTGCGAAAAATGGTCATTTCTTGGGAAGTTCTGAGACTTCATTCTTCTTTTTCATTACAATTATTTTCCGGAAGAAAATCAGACATTTTCAAAAAAATTCAACTCAATATTTTGATGAAATTCAATGACTCTTATGTTATTGGATATCACATATTCCAGGGACACGAATAGGATAACCTAGGGATGTACCGGGCGGGATGTCCACTGGACAACCACTGCGGGACATCCCCTGGATCCCTAATCATGTCCTTGTACCGTGGGACAAAAACGGGACGTACCTAGGACATCCCTGTGTTGTTAGGAAGTAAGTATGCCTCATTGGAACTTCTTGGATTTCAACTTCAAACTTCAATGCATTCGTTGAATTGTCACCTTGTATAATCCTGATAATGTTTCGATGGCTATAGGTATTATTTGCTTTTCGAAATGAGCACACTGCTTTTTTTTAGAGGAAACGATAAATGCACTTCTGAAACTGTCATACAAAGGATTAAGTACGTATTGTTGATATCCACTAATATCTGTATCTACATAATTTCAGATAGCTAAAGATTTGAGCATTGAAGGGATAAATATATATATATTTCGATTGCATTCATAGAATCTAGTTCATACTCTAGTTATTCGATTTTTACTTCACGACAATGGGTACGACTATAACTCAATTAGTTGTGACTACCATTTTGATTCTTGGTTCAGGGATTCTTGAAGAAGTCAAATGTACCACGGTGGAAGAATTGAAACAATTGATAGAATCTGCAACTATAAAGATGGACGCTTATGAATTCCCCACTGATGCCAGAATGTATGAGGCAAAGGATAATCAAATAATAGGTATATTTACTATTATTGCTAGAATTAATGAATCACTCATTGAAACTCTTCGTTGAAATGGTGAATCCATTATGTGATTGAAATATACGCGTTTGCATCACTCGCCCTTCAGGCTTGTGCCACAAACTTTCGCACTCGTGAGAAAAGTTTAACTTTCCCCACTTGTTGCACAATATACTATTCCCCACATGTTGCACACCATACATTTTCTACAACTGCCCTTATCCAAAGAATGCAAGTTTGTAATGTATCTAATTGTTATTTTCATTTTATAATGTGGCACTATGCCACATTGAATATTGTGACCAAAGAGTAGACGCCTTTCCTAGTTCCTCAAAGTATTCAAAAAAAGTACACTTTCCGAAAAAGATTTTATTTCTGTATTTTTTTCAGATTCCATAAATTTTTCGTGTATGCCAATTCATACTTTTTTCTTGAAATTTCTGGAAACAAATCCAATTTTCGCAGCTTTTTCCATTATCTCTGTCTCTGGCGGTGTATTTATCAAAATCGTCACATCTCGGTATGAACATCATATTATTTATTATGAATTGTTGGAATAATATTCGATGGAAACTGCGATTTCTATCAAGAGCACTAATGAGAACTACCCTGAAGAATTTCAAAAACATCTTCTGACAGTTTTGACAACTACTTATTCAAAGCTGAACACCAGCCAATTGAGTTCTGTTCGATTTTTGTTGATTCTCCATGGAAATGTATGTGGTGTTGGCAAAGTGCCGTGAGAAAAAATATTTCTCACACTATGAGCAATACATGGTTTTGAAACTAAGTGAGCTATGGAAAATGCGCTACTTTTCATAGCAGTAGTAGAAAAAATTATATGTTTCACATGGCAGCAAATGCAGATTGACTGCCTAGTAAAACTAATAACTATTATTTTTCAGACATTGGCACATATGATTTCGTGATAATTGGAGGTGGAGTTGCTGGTTCTGTTATAGCTAGTCGATTATCCGAAATAAAAGACTGGAATATTCTTGTACTAGAAGCTGGAATGGTTGTAGACAGTGAGTTCAATGAAATGTTGGGTTACACTGCATATCTAGCTCTATCTGACCTGAGTTGGGGCTTCAGGAGTGTCCCACAAACAACTGCTTGTCTAGGTAATATAACTATTGAAATCTGACGTTTGTATATATAGGGTCCCTTGAATGTCTCCACAATATCTTAACACATATTCCTCAGACCAGAACAATTTGATACAAGCAAACCTACCTCAGTGCAAAGTTGTTAGTTCGGGCGTCTACTCTTAAGTTTTTGTTCTGACTTGATAACTTTGAAACGGGTCATGAGATTTCATTCAAATTTGGTATGTTTGCATAGCTGTATTGGACAATAAAACCCATATCATAAATTTGATGACTATCATTCAATGGGAGTAGAACTATTTTTTCCAATCGATGAACATCTGAAACTTGTACGCCAATGGAAAGGAAGGTGTTGGGATATAACATTTGGATTGTGTAACTTGTTTTTTTTTCATTGTACACCACCCAATAGAAATCCATCTACAGGGTATGAGAATTATAGCTGAAAAAACAATGTATGGACTAATCTAGTGAATACAATTATTGAAATAAGGTGAGAAGAAATGGAACATAATAGCAGTAAGAAATAATTTCAAAAATGTAACATCTCTCATTGCTGTTATTTTAATTGCTGCAAAATCTGTATGAAGGTGAGTTTGTTTGTACATTTGTTCGAGGTACATCGAAGTAAAAGAGATTGTTTGGCCTAGAATTAACTCTGAGAACATAAAAACTGAGCATGCTTAACAGAGCTTCATTGCTGATTTGGCCATGGATTATACCTTATAAAGAAATATCAGAGCAGATATATTCCTCTTATTTGCAAGAGAATTGAAGTTATATCTCTCTAATAAAGCATTATTAGATATTCCTACAGCAGGGTAGACACCATCTTCCTTGAATGATAGATATTCCATGGAACGTCTATTGATTCGTTCAAAGCTATTTATATGAAGATCATAGTATGGACACCATGTGACAGAAGCATACTCCGTTTTAGATCGAACATAGGAGTTAGGCAAAAGGAGCAGTGTATCCGTTTTTGTGAAATCGCGAGTTATTCAAAGCATCAGTCAACACTAAAACGATTAACAGATATGTCAATGTAAAAAATGTTCAGCATTTCCATGTATTCATACGACGGAACGAATAGGAATGTGTATCAGCAAGTTTTTTTGTACTGAGTAAGCCACAGCCGCCTAGCGTCCAGACGGAGCAACTTTGTTCTGAGGTGTGTTCGCTTTCATTCATTGTTTCCGTCGTATCAATTTTTGTATACGTGGAAATGATTAACATAATGAAAAATGTTCATGACATATCGGTTAATCGTTAAAGGTTGACTGATGCTTTTTTGAATTACTAAAATTAAAATTAGTAAAAATGATAAAAGTGATAGTGAACATTTTATGCAATCCAGATTTTATTTTCAAATCCCTTTGCTTCTATTGGTGTAGGAGTTCCAGATGTTTATTCATTGAAAAAATCATGTTCTAAGCCCATAGAATGATATTCATCATATTCATGACATGGGTTTTATTGCCCAATGAAGGTATGCCAGCATTGCCAGCGTACCAAATTTGAGTGGAATCTCATAAGCCGTTCCAAAGTTATGAAGCAAAACCGATTACAAGAAAAATTAATTCAGAGTCGTCTAGCGCCCAAACCAAGCAACTTGGTATTGAGGTAATAGTACTAATTGGTGGGGAAGCTGTAGCACAGCAAGGCACCGATGAGTCCTTTTCGCCAATCCCTGCTTTCCACATATCTACGCTTCCTTCTCCTAGATTTCCTTCGAATCTTCCTGAACTGTTTATGCAGGCCATTATGTCCATCCACTCTAATATGATCAACTCCTCCTGTTGAAGTTTGTCGACTGCAAAGATTCCGAATCTCAGCCTCCCGCACGTTTCTTCGTCTTTCTCACATCTGCCGCAAGTTGGGTTGTCCTCTATTTCCATAAATGATAGGTGTCTGCCTAGCCCGTTGTATCCTGTGAGTTCTCCTATGAGGAGGTGGAGTACTTGGCGATCTCTGCCAAGCGGCCTGTCCTTCCTTGATTTACTCGGTCCAGCTACGAATTCCTTGGCCTGCCTGCAATCAGTATTCTCCTAAGGTCTTGTCCACCTATTCATCAAGGGCTGACGTACTTTGGCTCCTTGCTATATCTAGTCCAGGCTCTGGCCCCAGAAACGGATCTGCGGAACCAGCCCTAGCAAGTTTGTCTGCTATTTCGTTTCTGGGCACCCCACTGCGACCTGGGACCTATACCAGTTCAACTTCCTTTGATTCGGCAAATTTCTCAAGGGCATTGTCGCATTTCATTACCAATGCTGAGCTTGGTCTGGGATGACACATAGCCTGACTATCGAAACAGATGTAGATCTTCTGCTCTGGCCCCCCTTTCACCTCTTGCCTTTGTGCTACGACCAAGATGGCAAGCTTGTAATGTATTTTTTTTGGGCGTAGCTCTCTTGTATGTATCTCCCTTCGTGGTACTGAGATTTTTTTCGGCGTATCGAATTGTTGGTCTGAGGAATATGGGAATATGTGGTGAGTTTCTGTGGAGACCTCTCAGGGACCCATTGGATAAATCAGCTGAATCATCTAATATGTGTTGTGTTTGATCTGAATGCATTCTTCATAGGTTTCGTCAACCAATCATGTCGTGCATTTCGAGCGAGAGGAATGGGTGGTACCTCTTTGATGAATGGAGCTGTCTATGAGAGAGGAATGCCCTCGACCTTTGATGAATGGGCAGATCTCACGAACGATCCTTCCTGGTCATACGAACGCGTTCTACCGTTATTCAAGAAGTCAGAAGATTTCCACTTGAGGAACCCCAATACCCCCGTTGAATGGGATTACCATGGTAAAGGAGGATTCCTCAACATCGAACAGAAAATTCCAGAGGACTTTGTGACATCCCTTTTCATACAAGGACATAAAGAACTGGGTACTGATATTATAGACTATAATGGGCAATCCCAGCTAGGTGCCTCAATTTTCCAGATGTACACCAAAAACGGAAGAAGACAAAGTATCTATGATGCCTTCCTGAAGCCAGTATTACATAGACATAATCTCAATATTTGGACTGAGAGCTACGTAACCAAAATTGATATCCACAAAATAACGAAAAAAGCAAAGGGTGTTATATTTACTAGACATGGCAAAACTTTCAGAGTTAATTCTAATAAAGATGTCATTCTAACAGCAGGAGTAATCCAGACTCCTCAAATTTTGATGCTATCTGGAATTGGTCCGAAGGAACACCTGCAAGAAATGGGAATACATGTTATTGAGGACCTAGAAGTGGGCAGCCGGTTGAAGGAAGATCCGATATGTCAAGCGATGTATGTAACAACAAATATGACTAAACCAGTAGAAACGCTCGAAGAAAAGCTGCAACAGTTTCTCAATGGTGAAGGTAGTCTAACTCAAGCATACTCAACCTCAGGTGTAGCATTTCAAAAATCGCAGTACGAAGAAGAACACTACGCTGACATAGAATTCATAGCAGCTTCCTTAGAAAAATCAGTAATGAACGTGAAATACGCTGGTTGGAAGAATGAAATTTACGATGCTGCGTGGGGTGAAAATACTAACGCCATCGCTATAAACGTTCACAACGTGAATCCAAGGTCGAGTGGTACTATCAGACTTAAAAGTGCTGACCCCTTCGACTATCCTTTGATCGATTTCAATTTGATGTCGGATCCAGAAGGTCACGATATGGCAGTGCTTTATGAAGGCATCAATAGAGTCTTCGACTTGTTACAAACGCCATCGTTTCAGAGTATCAACCCTGAGTACAGAGGCAGTCCTTTACCTGGCTGTGAAGATTATCAGTTCTTGTCTAAGGAATACTGGTACTGTTTCCTGAGGCAGACCTGTACAGCGGCATTCCATGTCAGAGGTTCTTGTCCTATGGGTGCGGATCCGAGTGAAGGAGCGATTGTGGACTCTCGTCTCAGGGTGTTTGGGGTGAGGAAGTTGAGAGTCGCAGATTCAAGTGTTATGCCTACTAGTATGAGTGGTCATCCTATTGGAACAATTATCATGATCGCCGAGAAAGCTGCTGACACCATCAAGTCTGATTATCTACCATAGATAGTATGATGTCGAAAAACGAATAATTTTGTATAGGTACCTTCATTTATTTTGGACAATTTCTCCCCACTCATGTAGTGTCATTTAAAGACAAGCGCGTACCAAGAGAGGGCAGGAGGGGCAGCTGCCTCCCCTAGATCCCTCCCCGCTGTATAGAAATACCTATAACATTATTCAATCTGATTCTATAACATCATTTAAAACCTCACTCTGGAGTATTCTTGTACAACAGATGGATACTTCATCCCATAATGCACGAGAGACACAATAGCAGAGCAGGAATGAGTAGATGGACATGAGTAGCCAATCGCGACTTCTATAATTTTATCGCAAGCTGAGCGTTCATAGGAATTTTGTGAAAGAAATCGTGAAATAGTGAATAAATCCGAGAAGAGAAGAATAGTTATTTTTCCAACTAGTATATTAATGGGGGCGAATAATGATCGAGATATCTTAACGTGCGAGCCAAGCGGACACGTTAATGCTCGAAATCATCAATCGCCTTTTAATATACGATTAGGTTAAAACATTTTTTCTTACACTATATTTCTCATTTCTCCTAAAGTGAAGAAAACTTGGTTCACGAAATCATCATTCATCCAGAAACTACTGAGATTCACCCAGTAGCCTTTTCACTGCCATTAGTGTCATTTTTCGATTCGAATGCAGATTACGTAAGTTATAGCATATATAAACAGTGGATGGACGCGGTGTATGTTTGGTTGCCTATTCTACAATCGTGCATTAATAAACAAACTGGTCATCATTAGGGGTCATTAACGATCAATTTCATAAACATCAAACATACACGAGGTCGACGGAAAAATACTCAATTTTTTTAAAATATATACACGTATGGCAAAAATATCTTTTCTTCAGAGAAAGCGTACGGAGTATCGCGAATCGCGTTAACACCTCCTTCCAGCAAAGCCAGACCACGATCGACCGGAGGGATTATCGTATGCCAGACGTGCCAGAGTCAAGTAGGTGGGGCGTCGACGCCCATGAATCGTTTCTCTATGGGAAAATTATTGTGGCCAGACGTGTATAAAAACCGTCCCAGTTGTAGCATGACATGTCAAGTAAATAATACAATTTCTGATTTTCTCAGTAGTTTTCAATTCCCGATCCTTTCCTCGAAACAATTATGAGCTGCTTCCTCGTAGTTCAGATTCTGGGTACGCCTTTTTCACAGAAATAAAAAGCATTTCTCAAAATTGGGTAGAAAATGAAGATGGAGGAATAGAGATTGTAGTTTATTCCATGATTTCTAACTTACTGTTGTGGTGTGTGATGTTGTGGAAGATATTTCAATTAAATTGAGAATTTGAGAGTATGTTTTTTTCTCATCAAGTCGTGTCATCTTTGATTTCTATTCATTTCCCAAACAATATATTACGAAAACGAAGATTGCTCGACTGGGAAACAACTATCACCTAAAGACATCAAGAATTTCAATAAATACATAATGGAACAGAATATTCTAATAATATTTACCTTAGCCGGATTTTGCACATTGAACGACATGCTTCAAAATACGAATTATCTAAACACCTAGCCATATACAGTGCGATCATGTGATAGGAGAACCTAAAATACAGATACCTACTCCCAGGAACTCCTCAAGTTTATGATGGATACTCTTTCGAACCGAACCTTTTTTATTATCATTATTATTCATTACATACAGAGAAGTGCACAAAAAACGGACAGTTCTGCTCATCAATTGACAAAACAATTTTTGCTCAATCACTTCCGGTTTCGGCGAAAACGGCACCAACTTCTGAGTTTTAAATGGGACACCCTATATATTATTCCATAATCGGTGAGGAAGTATATATTATGACGAATTCAACGATGCCAGGATTTATAAAGCCACACTCATGAAGCAAATGGAAACTTAGAATATTTTCGAAATCGTTTCAAAAAACCCTCTCAAATCAGGAATCATTGAATTTGTAATGATAATCCCTAACCGATTTTATAATAGAATACAGGGTGTCCCATTCAAAAACCAAAAGTTTGTGATGTCAGTCAATGAGCAATTTGATATCCTTGATAACTACCAATTTCAAAAATTCATCCCGAATGATGGCCGTATTTTGTGCACTCCTCTGTATGTATAATCGGATAGGGATTATAATCAGGAATGTGTTGATAAGATATTTGGGGGAAAAAAACTTATCAGTGTGATATGAACTGCTGAATATGTCAAGTACTATGTTTTGGTTCTGGTGCTAAACGCTCCGCCTCGCAAATGCAAAATTCGCTTGTCAAACAAAGTGTCACTTTTGATCCTAATAAAACAATCTACTATTAAATCGGTCCAGTAGTTTCGGAACCTATTCAATACAAACAAACATACTGACGAACAAATAAACAAGAAAAAACAAACAAATCTTTCTCCTTCATATTATTAAGTATAGATTCTTCCAATTGAAATCGTTGGGCCATGCAAAAATGGTATGAACACCTCTGAAGTGAGTTATTTTTTCCCTCAGTCATGCACTTTACTTCCGCGATGTACAATCTACTATTATTCTATATGAAATATAGAAATAAAACAAGGAGATAAACAAATAATCAAATTTACATCACATTTTGTTTACATCAAAAATTGCAATAAAAAATTGCAGGAGATAATAATCATAATCTTGTTTCAACACAAACTCGTCTAGTCTTTAGCTAATTTATCAATTACTTCGTTGATAAAATTAAATCAATCTCTATTCATAAGATGTCGATGAATACTCATTAAACAAAGTATCTTACGAGGTCACTCATAAGCGAATTAGGATAGGGATTGAATAATGCAAAAAATGTATGTCCTTGAGAAAGTATTTGAGTAAAGACAACGCGCTAGGGGGATTTTGAGTGCTGTATATTGATTCGCAAGTCTTCTGAATCTAGTGATAAGAATAATCAAAATTGAAAGGAGTTGCCTTTGAAATATATGCGTTTATGGTATCAAGAAAAGTAACAGTATATTTCTTCATGCCTTATATTAATATAAATTGAGTTTTGGAAATCTTCTTTCCTCTCATTTTCTTGAAATTATTTGTAGAATATCAGTTTTTATAAAGTTATTCCAATTTCAAAGAAATCACACTGTTTGTGAGTTTTGTAACGGATGAGGAAACCCATTCACTATACCTATATTCTAATGAGCAATAATTTGATTTTCAATACTTCTAGTTATCATTCGAATTTATCATACAATCACAACCTTCAGTTTTGAAAAGGTATATAAGATACCAGTGTCCATTCAAATATGAAACAAATAAGTATCATTCAAACGATGATATTTTATGTGATAAATAAGCTAGACATCATAAAAAGTCGGTACGCGAATTATTGATCATCCTGTAGGTAATCTAAATCTCCAAACAACTGCATCTCTGTGATAGTACTATAAAAATGTTTTGAAAACTGCTTTTCAATAATTATTGTGACTGGATGAATCAGATTAATTCACAAAAAAACTTAGATATATATATATTTCGCTAACATTCGTAATTTCGTACTAGTTATTTGTTTTTCACTTACCGAAAGGAAAATGGAGGTGATCAAATTATTTATCAGTATCCTCATATTTGGGTCATTGAAAGTTGAAGAAGTGAAATGTGCCACTACTGCCACTGTGGAGGAACTGGAAAGATTGATTGAAGCTGCAACTATAGAGGCAAATTCTTATGAATTTCCTACAAATGCAAGAATTTATCAACCAGAGAATAATGAAATCGAAGGTAATGCACTATAATCCATCCATGCTTTTTTGCTGAATTATATACATTGAGAGACCAACCAAATAATATGATCATTTCGAATAAGCGTCAATAATTGTTTCTCAAAATAGTCAAGTCAATTTCAGAAAGCCTCAATTGTATTTGAGAATAGCCAATTGAATTCCAGAATGTGTCATCTGTATTTCAGAAATTTCTTGAAATACAAATGACGTTTTCTGAAAATCAATTGACTATTCTGAAATGAATACAAATACGAAGCGATGCATAGATTTCGGATAGATGTAATTTTATTTTTCTGCAACCGACACAAAAGTCGTCCATTTTGATATCAAAATTAGCTCTTAAATTGACGTTTCTATTACTGACACAAAAATAGGTATGTTGCTAGGCAACATATTTAGTACCTAGGAGCTAAAGTTGAATTTTAGTTCCTAGGAGCTAAAGTTGAACTTCAGCTCCTAGGAACTAAAAAGGATCTACTGGACGTCATCAAGAATAAACAACATTGTGACGGTTGGTTATTCGGGCTGAGACGCATACCTGATTTGTTTCCGATTTCAGCAGATTTGGCATTTCATACCCATGCTGGAGATACAAATACACCTTATTATAGTTTAGTATTGGAATTATAAACATCTGTTAAGTATTTTTGTTTTGATCAGGGAAGCCATCAAGATTCAAATACTTGCTTGATCTGTATTTCATTCGTTATTCTCGGGATGAATAACTTGTTTTTGAATAATCACGGCAAGCAATAGTTTTCTTGTCTCAAACAACGATATTGTTTTGCTTCATTTGATTATCAAGTCAAACACAGTGTAGTATGGAGAGGAATAAATGATCACTATTATCTTTGTTGATATGCTCACTAACCTAACATTTTCCACGTCTTGTTCCTATAGCTGGCACTGGAGCGGTATTTGTCATTAGACCACCTGGTACATATACAAATATGTCACTCTGTGGTTGTATTTATATTGAAACTACAATTCGAACATCCTAGAAAACCACACCTGCTGTTAATGCAGGTAGAATATTCTCACCACATGGATTATTTGTCAATATTTGATGCATTGCATACATATGGCACGGCATTGGTGGTTACTTCACATGTTTATTTGAGTTAATTGTTTCGGTTGCAGAAAAAATAGCATGTTTCATTCGGATCAAAAATGACTTTGTTCGACTCGCAAATTTTGCTTTCGCTCGGCTTCGCTAAACGCTCCGCCTCGAAATGCAAAATTCGCTTGTCAAACAAAGTGTCACTTTTGATCCCAATAAAACAATCTACTATTGTATGCGTGGCATTAGCCAGGAAAGTAGTTAGTTGTTTTCTGCTATCTATCATTGTTGATCATTTTGTGTACAGGGTGGCCAACTAAGACTCCAGAGTTCGATTTCTCTGTTGTCTTGAGAGATACAAAAAAAAGTCATGTATCAAAATTGAAGTAATAACCGAGCTGCACATATCAAAATTATTTTGGAATATACAGGGTGTTCCATGAGGTAACAGCATATCAAATTTATGTTTGTTTCATATAAACACCCTATATATTATTTCATCCTTGGATTCTTCCTGAAGAGCTGATTTCAACGTCTCATCATACTTGGGGTCTAGCAGTAAGATTTACTGAGATAAAGGGTGTGAAAATCAAGATTTTCCATAAAGTTCAGGACCTTTTTTGTGTCGAAACTATTCATTATTCGTCAAAACGGTTTACATGTCCCTATCTCAACTTTTCATTCACTATCAATTGGTGTTTAATTGAAATTGATACAGGGTGGTCAAAAAATCTAAATTCATAATTTGTTTTAATCAAATGTCAATTGATATTGTGAATAAGAAGTTGATGCAGGGACATGTAAACCATTTTGACTAACTATGAACAGTTTCGACAGAAAAAAATCCTGAACTTGGAAAATCTCGATTTTGCACACCCTATACAGTGTGTCCCACTTACCATGCTCACCATGGGTATCTTCCTAACGGTGAGAGATACATGGTTGGTTGAATGACACCAAATGTGGAGTTTGTCAAGGCCAACTATAATGTGAAAAAATATTTTGATAAAATCTATTCGTTTTTGTTTTATACGCGAAAAACAGATTTTGATCATTTTCATGTCTCCTTCATAACTTGTTTATTTATGAAAATATTCAAATTGGAATTTCACATTCTCTTGGCAGTTTTTCAAAGTGATTTCGAAACAAATATGAAATTTATACCAACTCTTCTAGAATTTGAGATATCAGCACCAACTTTAGTTTTTCAAATGTAGGTCATAGCTCACTATGACTTAGTTACAAATAACTTTTTTTTCTCTTACAGATGATATGTCGCATTTATAGTTTTGTGTTGATAAGAACGGAGTTATCGTCATTTATACAATCAGATCTTCAGGGAGGATTCAAAAATGAAATAAAATATAGGGTGTTCCGATGAAAAAAACATAGCTTTGATGTGCTGTGACCTTACGGAACACCCTGTGTATTTCAAAGAAATTTTGAAATGTGAAGCTCGATTATCACTTTGATTTGAATGCAAAACTTTTTTTTGTATCTCTCAAGACAACAGAGGTATCGAATTCTGGAGTCTTAGTTGGCCACCCTGTACATTTTGTCTATGTCGTAGTTGATACATACACGATATTCCAGATTTTGCTATGGTTGTCAGAGTCATGAGAGTTAGTAGAATTAGATACACCATGACGTAATGTATGACATTTTTATTTTTGCAGACATTGGCTCCTTTGATTTTGTGATAATTGGAGGCGGTGTTGCTGGGTCTGTTATTGCCAGTCGATTATCGGAAATCAGAAAGTGGAGTATCCTTGTATTAGAGGCTGGAACAGTAGTGAACAGCGAATTCAATGCAATGTTGGGTTACACGGCATTCCTAGCTCTATCTGACTTGAGTTGGGGCTTCAGAAGTGTTCCACAAACAACTGCATGTCTAGGTAAAATCATAACACCTTATTTTACCGTAAAAATAGGGCAAATATATTATAGAGCTAGTTGGAGTGTTGGTAAACTATTTCAACGAAGAAAAATTCGAAGTTCATTGAATTCTAAAGTTGAGAATTAATCACATCTTTGGAAGAAGTCCATGGTAACTCAAAGTGGAGTGGTGTAGTTCATAGATGAAAACCCAAAGTCATCTCCACAACTTTTATTGAAATGATCAAAGATCATCAATGGTACATGTTTCGGGCTTATATAAGCCCATCATCAGCCGATAAATTAGTTCAAAGTTATGGAAGTGAAAAAAGTTGAAATTCAAATAAAGTAGACAATAACAGAGCGAACAAAGGCAAATGCTCCATGATTGTTAATGTAAAATTGTGTTTTTATAAAAAGTATAAAAATTATTTTTAAAATTCTTATGAAATGATCATTCAAGGGTCGGGTTCATATTTTATAAGGGCCCTCGTGCCCTTAAATCACCGAAAAGTGGCGATTACCCAAAAAAATATCAAACTAATGAAAAGTATGATGTGGCTTCAGAAATAACCAGCTAAATAGACATATTCTTTCATCCTTTAGAATGCTGGCGTTTTTCTGCGTTTACTACTAGCAGCTTATAATTTGAGCCTTGAATCGTCTAAGTTTGAATTAGTTTGTATGACACATTCACATTTCTATTCGGTGAAATATTCTTCCGAATTACGATATGGAAATTCGGAAAATTGATCATTATTGCAATTAGAGAAGAACTGGCTCACAAGCCGAATTTCTGATCATGAGTTTTTGTCAAATTATAGAATTTCCTTCTTCAAAGATCATAACACTCATACCAATGAACCTTAATGGAAATATTTTACTTTATTTTCGCAAACTCCCTTCATTTCTCCTCATCTAGTTTGATACATTCACTCTCTCAATATCTATTTGATTAATGAAGATGCATTTTTTCAGGTTTTGTCAACCAGTCCTGTCGTGCTTTTCGAGCAAGAGGTATGGGCGGTACCTCTTTGATAAACGGCGCTGTGTATGAGAGAGGAATGCCTTCGACCTTTGATGAATGGGCAGATATCACGAACGATCCCACCTGGTCATACGACAACGTTTTACCGTTATTCAAGAAGTCAGAAGATTTCCACCTCAGAAACCCGAATACACCAGTGGAATGGGAATACCATGGTAGAGGTGGTTACCTCAACGTGGAACAGAAAATCCCAGAGGACTTCATGACGACACTCTTCCTACAAGGACATAGAGAGCTGGGTACTGATATCATCGACTATAATGGTCGATCCCAACTGGGCGCCTCAATTTTCCAGCTCTACACAAAAAACGGAAGACGACAAAGTGTCTACGACGCTTTCCTGACGCCAGTTTTGCGTAGACAGAATCTCAATATCATGACTGAGAGTTACGTTACAAAAATAGATATAAACAAACTAACGAAAAGAGCAAAGGGTGTCACTTTCACACGACATGGTCGAACTTTTAGGGTTAATGCTGCAAAAGAAGTAATTCTAACAGCAGGTGTATTTCAGACTCCTCAAATCTTGATGCTCTCTGGAATCGGCCCAAAGGAACACCTGCTAGATATGGGAATTAACGTCATTGAAGATCTTGAAGTGGGCAGCCAGCTGAAGGATGACCCAATATGCCAAGCTCTGTACATTTCAACGAATATGACTAGGCCAGTAGAAACGCTCGAAGGAAGGCTGCAACAGTTTCTAAACGGTGAAGGTAGTCTAACTCAAGCATATTCAACCTCAGGGGTGGCATTCCAAAAATCACAGTTCGAAGAACAAAACTATGCCGATATAGAATTTCTAGCAGCTACAGTGCAAAGATCAGCATTCGATGTGAGATACGCTGGTTGGACTAATGAAACTTACGACGCTGCGTGGGGCAACAACACTAACGCCATAGCAATAAACATCCATAACGTCAATCCAAGATCTAGTGGTACTGTCAGATTGAATAGTTCCGACCCCTTCGACTACCCTCTGATCGATTTCAATATGATGTCAGATCCAGAAGGTCACGATATGGCAGTGCTGTACGAAGGTATCAATAGGGTATTCGACTTGCTACGAACGCCATCGTTCCAGAAAATCAACCCCGAGTACAGAGGCAGCCCCTTGCCTGGCTGTGAGGATCAGCAGTTCATGTCCAGAGAATACTGGTACTGTTTCCTGAGGCAAACCTGCACAGCGTCCTTCCATTGCAGAGGTACTTGTCCTATGGGTGCAGATCCGAGTGAAGGGGCGATTGTGGACTCTCGTCTCAGGGTGTTTGGGGTGAGGAAGTTGAGAGTCGCAGATTCAAGTGTTCTGCCTACTAGTATGGGTGGTCATCCAGTCGGAACAATTATTATGATCGCAGAAAAAGCTGCTGAAACCATCAAGTCTGATTATCTGCCATATATATCATAGTTTTTTTTCGCAAGGGACATAATCTGAAGTTATTCTATCAAAAAATTATTCGAGGTTAATTATTGATACAGTTTCATGTGACCAATTGGTATATGTATTTCAAACTCATCAATTATTATAATGAATGTACAGTATAGATTATGGTCTTCCATCTCGATATATCGACTGCTATTCATCTCCTCTTCGTGCATGGAACATATGATCTTTGTAACCGACACCTATTTCCTATGAAAATAAAAAAAGTACTTTGTGAATCATTAGTTTTGTCTTCAACTATGCGGATGCTCTGTATGGACCTGACTTAACTGTCCGATACAGAAACAAAATTCAGAAAGTTCAGAATTCATGTCTACGTCTAATTTTTGGAGTGAGGAGACGAGAAAGAATCTCGCATAAACTGAAGGAAATTGGATGGCTGAATATGGAGAACGGGAGGAAGCAACACCTTGCTGATCTATGTCATAGCGTAATCGTGAATAAAGAACCTCCATATTTGCATCGTAAAATCATCTATCGCACTGATGTACACAACATAAATGTGAGGAATAGGGGGTTACTGAGGGTCCCTCCCTTCAAAACAGAAATGTTCAGACGCTCCTTCAGTTACCAGGTATACAACTATTACAACTCGATCTCATCAGAACTAAAAAGCTTTAGGTGTCAAAAAATTAAAAAAAAAAACTTTAAGATACATCTTTTGAATTATCAACATTAGAAGATTCATATAATTTTGAATTTCATCAGTGCTCGTGTTTTGCGCATATATAGGTACGTGAACATATCTTATATAGGATTCATTATCCATCATGCTGTGTGCATAGCAACATTGATTTTTCCTAGTTTAGCGATACAGAATTCTGTGAGAGGTGCATTTGCGATAACTAATTAGTTTCAATTACATCTTTGAAGGTATCAACATCAAACACGTCTCTATTTCGGGTTAGGTGGAAAAATATTTTTGGTTTGTTTCTAGTACCCAATCAAAAATAAACTTCGCCCTTTATTTTCAAACATATCTATGTATTTTTTACAATCATATATTATGTATGTATAAATCCATTCGAAAATAATAAAGACGATTTTCATTATTATTATCATTATTATTATTATATTCGGACGTGTAACAGATATGATATTCCAATCAAAATTCAAGTCGAGAACCTCTCTCCAATACTGAAAATCAAAAAATTTGGATCATCACAACTTTCATAATCACGATATCAATTTCCTATATAGTCCTAGAAGAAAATCACTGGCATAATATGGGACTCAGAAGCCAGTCCACCGGCACAAAATATAACGCATAATCAAGTATTCTACTGAACCAGTCTACATTGATTTGTCCCTGCTACATAGTCATGCGCTGTCTCTGCTTTTAGCTAACTCAGCCGCAATGAAAATATCAGTAAGAATAAGGCAAATTGTCTAGAGACTGATGCAGGGAAGAGGAACCGTAGTACAGTTGAAAACTGAGAATGAAGACGTGTGACATGAGGCATTTTTCTGATAGTCAGACTTCTTGAACCAAAATATAAAGTTAGAATTCATTTGTTTGGAATCATCCATCATTTTCGAATGGCACATCTTTGTAAATGAACATTTCACCATGATTGATTGAAATAAAAAAGTTCCATACAGATAAGTTATGTTCACTACTTCATTGTTACCTTATCCCTACCATGGCTACTTGAATCTATGAATAGTGTGTCCACGTTAACAAGTTAACACCACTGCAGAATCGTGATCATCTGATCAATTTTGAAAAACAATGGTATTTTTGGAAAGTACTAATGATGAATTATTATTGAGGAAAACGTCGAATATATCTATACAGATTCTTATCTTTCAAATATACAATGCGTCTGAAGAAAATAATAAAAATGAATAAGTAGGCAATGTTTCTTCATCAATTCGATAAAAATATCAATTCGTATTTTTGGACATATAATTGATTATGAAGAAATTCGGTCAACCCATATTTCAAAAACTACTGATTGAAAATCCTTCATTATTTTTGAGTAAAGAATTATCATGATGAGAAATATTGCTTATACTTATTCTTGGAGGTTCCTTCAGAGGTTCCTCCGCTGATTTTTGGGTATTGGGGAGTCGCCTTCGGTTCCTCTGTTTCCCAACGCCAAGACTGTAAGCTTCACCGTCCCGATTTCCATCTCGAGAGTACCTTTAGGGGTTTTTCCAATTTGGACCGGCCTCGACTGAGTCTCTGACGTCACAGAGTCGTATTCCCTCGATACTCTTCGTTTTGTCAGGAGCCCTCGAGAATTTTCACAGAGGAGTGCGACGCGCTGTATAATACGGCTGGAAGTTCATTTGGTTAAGAAACCTTATGGACTCTTCGTTCAGCCCTACCATAGGTCGAATCCCATGTTCCTCTTTTTTTCTCCCCAAGAATTTCCAAGGAGATCCTGATATACCTGGATTCTGCCTTTCCAGTCTTCTGACCTTCTCCCAGAGATACGTAGCATGGTTCGGTGAAGCTTTATTATCCTTGCGGAATCCATCAGCACCAGAGTGGTATTTTTCTGAGGTGTTATCATTCCCAACTCCTCAGTAAGCCACTCCTTAGAGTATTAGTTGGCAGCTATAACTAGCAGCTGCCACAGGCCACAGTCTTTTCGACTTCAACTCTTGGGTTGCTATATCTGTTTGGATTTCCTCACAGCATTTCATAATTCCAGAAGTGAATCCTCACTGAATCCTTTGTCAGTTTGAACCTCTCGAGTCATGACCAACGGCATAGATTCGTCCCCGGTGGTTATCTGGGAGGAGTCCACCCTCCATTGACCAGGGTTACCGGATGTTTGGATTCTTGCCTCGTTTTCCATGGTGTGGATTCTGGTGTTCTGCCTTGGAGGCGAGTGTCGGGTCTTTTCCAGAGGCTCCTGGACGATCCTCTGTGTGAGTCAGAGGTGGACGATTTCTGAGACGGACAATCCTGGGTTCCAGTCGTCCCTCTCTCTGCATCACAAACATTGGGATTTTTAACCACAGTCAACTGTATAGACTGCTGCTGTTCTTTCACCCAGGGTTCATTGACGTTCCTTGGCATTATCTAGAGGATTTTGAGGAGAGTTAGAGAAGGGTGGTAGTAGTTGGTAAAAAAGAAGATCAGGAGGCTCGTGGGAGTCCTTTGCTGTTGGGGTATTTTCTGAGGTCACCAGTGGTGTGTCCTCAGTAGGAGTGGTATGCGAGAGCTCCGAAGAGCTGATCTTTGTAGCATCCGATCCCTGTTTGATTCCAGAAGTTGAAACGAGGGGGCAAGAGTGTCATCTGTGAGTTTTTTCTAGCATGAGAGAGGGACCCTGTGAGGTACCCTCTGGTTGGGACGAGGTTACCTGAAGGATTCCCTCTCTTTGGAACTTGGGTGTTCCCTCGGTCCTTTTTTTCGTCTTTTCCCTTTTTTTCATTTTTGCTTGGTCCCACGAGTAGCAATAATTTTTTGTTTAAAACTCAATTAACTTCGTCTGTTTAGAAATGGATACAGAGGGCTCCATTGGCTTGTTTGACATTTGGAAATTGCGGTTCAATTTGCTGGGCCCAGGTCAGCTTTCTATCAATGCAGGCACCTGGATATTTTATTTGTCAAAGCTATCCCAACTCATGACCATCCAGGATCATTTTGGTTCTGGAAGGCCTCCGTTGCCTCTGGATGCAACAAATTATATTTTCCACACGCTTTGAAGGTTCATAGCTGTGATCCTCAAGTTACATTTGAAAAGTTCAGAAAATGTAAGATACTGCTATAAAAATAGACAAAGTGGTATAGGAAATTACAAATTAGAATTACTGAACATGTAAAATTAATAGAAAAGTGTAGATCATAAAGATGAATATACTATACTTTGCAAACCATGTCCGTAATGCTTAATGCAAACCATGTCCTTAATGCTCAACATCCTTCCAATTATTGATGTTTTGCACGACTCTCAGAAACATTACTTGATGACTTTTGGTATTTTTTCATATGACGTCCTGTGTTCGTTCTGATGTGGATCGTCATACTTTCCATGATTGTTGTCCTTCCTTTAGCTTTAACTTCCGTGTTGGTTGTCATGTCTTGTCGGCTTTCATGTCAACTGTCATGTCAGCTGTCATATTGTGTCGACTGTTACGTTATGTCATTCTGGCATGGTATTACTTGATAACCTCGCTGATTTGATCATCTAACAACTAACAGAGAATCCCAGAGCACTTTTTTATACAAGGTCATAAAAAACTTAAACGATAGAAGAGAAAGTGTCAACGATGCATTCCTGTAATCAGTATAACATATCAGTAAACTATCTATATATCAATCAATCTCACAAAGGGAAAAGCTTTTGTTCAGATGTATAATGAACGAATGTTCATCATACGGGACAAGGAAAGAAATTCTGAATTGAGAAAACCCAAGCACGACTCTGTGATTATAGGATTGTAGAAATAACAAATATCCATCGTTCAAGTCTGAAGTAGTAAAAATAACATAACAAAAGTATTTTTTTAATGGAACATATATTATTTTTCATTACATATACATACGTAAAGGAATTATCATCACGAATACTAAGGTGACTTGGTGAGACATTGAAAAAAAAACTTGTCAGTATATTATAAACCGTTGAGAGTTGGTCAAGTACCCAGGTTGGTTAGGTAGTGAAGATTTTTCTGTTCCAGACTGAAACAGTTGAATGCGGTCAAGATGGTATATTGAAAGCAGATTTCTGTCGCTGCAAGATTCTTTGAAACAATATCACACTCACAGTCTTATACCTTTCCACTATTTTGCATGGTTATCCCTGTTCAGGAGTTTGAAACTCTAACCTCAAGACGATCACCAAACCATCAGAATGGAGTTAATAGATATAAGTATACATAATTAAATTATACACAGAACTCAGAACTCGCTGAAAGCTCAATGGACATTTCAAACGAATAGTGCATTTCAATAATTAATATATGTGGACTTCTACACTAGATTAATTGATATAATTATGATTTTTCCAATGATTCTTCATGAGTGCTGTATATTGTTTTGCAGGTCTTCTGGATCTAGTGGTGAGTAAAATCAAAATTGAAAAGAGAAGTCCCTGAAATGTAAGCGTTTTTGACGTCAAAAATGATCACAGTATATTTCTTATTAGGCCTTGAAAATCTGAATTGAGTTTATAAAACTTGATTTTTCTTAGGTCGAGCAAATCATACTGTTTGTGAGTTTTGTAACGGATAAGGAAAGGCAGTTACTACCTATATTCTATAGAACTAATATATATACTTCGCGAACCTACAGTACATTCGGATATCGAACAAATAACTATCATCGAATCATCATTCAAACTATGATATTTTATTTGATACATAAGCTCAGTCATAAAAAGTCGTGGAACGATTTATTGATAATCCTCTAAAATCTAGATAATCCAAATCTCGAAACATGTGCATCTCTGTGATGGCACCGAGACATTTTGAAAACTGTTTTTCAATTATTGTAACTTTGTGTATAAAATTATTTCACAAGAAAAACAATAATTGCACTAATTAAATTGTCATTCGAAAGATTATTGGAGATATCTACTAATAACTGAACATAATTTCAGATAGCTGAAAATTTACAATTATTGAAGTGATAGAGATATATATTTCGCTAACATTCGTTATATCGTACTAGTTAGTTGGTATCCATTCCACTGAAAGGAATATGACGATAATCAAAGTAGTTTTCGCTATTTTCATCTTTGAGTCGTTGAAAGTTGGAGAAGTGAAATGTGCCACTGTGGAAGAACTGGAGAGATTGATTGAAGCTGCAACTATAGAGGCAAACTCTTATGAATTTCCCACAAATGCTAGAATGTTTCAAGCGAAGGATAATCGAATCAAAGGTATTGCACTTTCATGCATTGAATCAGTGAGAACTGTTAAATACTGTCGGTAGGTTAATCGAGGAGGTGGTATATTCATTATTCCAAATTTTTTGCGATTTTCTCTCCTCGTTTCTATAAAATAAAAATATGGATATCATTTCAATATACGTGTATTAAGGACAAATCAGATGATTTGCCCAAAAATGTCACTGCGTTTAAAGAATTTTCCTATCAGAGAGCCTAAAAGAAAAATTCACCAGCTTGTCAGTGACAATTTGTATTGATAAAAGTTTGGAAAAGAGAAATAAAGGTGTATTGATAAAATATCAATACATAAAACTTTACAAATAGTGAAACATAAATTAGGAGACGATGGAAGTCTCACTGAAAGAACTAATCTAAGTATCGAAGGAATAATGGAATTTTTGGAATTGTGTCTAAAAACAACATATTTTCAATTGGATGATGAGCTTCATCAACAAAACTTTGGAATGTCCATGGGATCGCCATTATCTCCAATTTTAAGCAATATATTTATGGAGAATTCTGAAGACAACATCATCAAAATTACCAAAAATCAAATAACATCTTTGTAACAAGTGTATATCTTAAAAAGACCCATACTAACAGATACTTGAACTTTCAATCAAATCATCTGAAGAGTATTAAGAAAGGAATAATCAAATCACCCCATGATAGAGCCAAATCAATATAATCTGATCAACAAATTCTCAATAACGAAGTCCACCACATTAATAATTAAAAATGTTCTCCAACTCCATTCCTATCCAAAGAATTTTGTCGATAGGACGATTCATCAAATTGAAAACAAACAGGGTCAACCACAACAGAATCAACCATCAATAACGACAAATATAATACTCACATTCCCGGAATATCTAAAAAAATAAAACGTGTTGGTGATGAATTTCAAGTGAAAACTGTGTTCGAAACTGAAAATACAATGAGATCAATTCTAACTCAGCCGAAAAATGAAGAACAACCGTCAAAAAATTGTATTTACAGTATGTGTTCGTGGGAAGTTTTATACAGGTGAAACCAAGAGACCTCTTTCAGTAAGGACGAAGGAACATAAGTACAATATGAAGAAAAGACACATCGATAAATCTAAACTAGCTGAACATATCCTTACTGAAGACGGACAACATATGGCAGAGTGGAATAATATAAAAATCATTGGAAAAGAAGACAACAACCAGAAGAGTAAAATCAAGGAATCTGCTTGCATTCTTCTGAACGGAGACAATAGCATTGCTTCTTGACAGAACATGATAGTCACTACTGAAATCTGAACATGAAAATGGTAAATTCAAGATAAATTAATGAAAACATCCTGTAACTCATTTGATTGCCAACGTCACCAATTGTCAATGAAAACTGAAAAGCTTCAAGACAGATACGACTTCGCTATTGAAATAATCTTTTCTTATGTTGAAAACGGGAGCAGAATCGGTCTCGAAACGTCCGAAGATAAGTGAAAATTTGATATTTTTTCTATATACCTTTATTTCTCTTCTCCAAACTTTTTTCAATACAAATTGTCACTGACAAGCTAGTGAATTCTTCTTTCAGGCTCTCTGATACGAAATTTCTTCAAACGCAGTGACATTTTGGGGCAAATCATCTGATTTGTCCTTACTACACGTATGTTGAAATAATATCCATATTATTTGTATTTTATAGAAACGAGGAGAGAAAATCCCTAAAAATTTGGAATAATGAGTGAGAACTGTACTTGAACATCAACTTTCATAATCTCCAAAGATAATTTGTGATTGATGTGAAGTGAATAATGCTTCTTATCTGCTCAATGAATCGAGAGTAAGCGTTTGCCTGGTTGTCAATTCACTTCCCCAGAAAGTTTGTTAAAATATAAAACCACGCAGAATCAAGAAACATGGTGGTCCAAGTGTGTCTGTTCATCGAGGAAGTCATCAGTTGGATATTTGAGAGCTAACTTGATTTCAAAAATGTTTGAAATATTGAGTAACTATCTTTCCTGACGGTTATGTGAAATTCAGAAAGTGCAGTTACTTGCTCAATCTGTTAAAAATTTTTGAAATCAATTTAGCTCTCAGAGATGAAAAAATTAACTCCCTCAAAGAACAGTTGACTGCGAAAAATTCTTTGATTCCTTAGGATTTTAACAACATCAATTTTTGAATGTATGACAAATTCATATTCATCATACAAGACGTGGAAAAAAAATTGAAATTGAGAGAACCTCTTCAGGAATTTGCGATTGAAGGTCTTCAAAAATAACAAGTTTCAATCGTTCAAGTTTGAACCCTTTGATTGAGGGAAAGTATTGAGAAGGAACATTCTCAGATAACATTATAAACATGAAAAAATGGATATAGACATGCAGAAATACATTGAGAATTTGCAGTCTCTATGTGATAGAAATATCAATTCTTCCTCAGTTTATTCAACAGAAAACCACTACTTTCCTGGCCATATACCACGAGGAACATTGAATTATATCTATTGAACACACACGATGATAATTTGAAAACAAAGTCTTCTGAAGTTGAGAATTTGCATTCTCCTTCATATAAAAATATCTATATGCACATAATATTATTCAGAATATTCAACATGGAAACAACTACTTTCCTGGCTATTTGCCACGTCGAACATTGAATTATACAGGGTGTCTGTGAAAGGTCTCTTCAAAAACATACCACATATTCCTCAGACCAAAATAAGTCGATTTAGGTAAAATTACTTTAAAACAAAGCTGCATCGTTTGGGCTCCAGAGGGCCTTGAAGTTACCATTTTCAAATTGTTTTTCCCATATAAATTTTAAACGGCATATGCGATTTTGCTGGAATTTGGTTTCTTGATAGAGTTTTATGAGGCAAAAAAAATGGTGTTAAAATTTTGTCGGATAATTATACATAGGCGTAGAACTTGATTTTTTAAATAATTGCACCTTTAAAAATTCTACGCCAATGGAAGAAAAGGAGTTTGGGTATGAAATTTAGTTTGCGCAACTCATTCACTTTGAAGAAGGTACTCTTGATAAGACTCGATTGCTCTCATGGTTTTGACGAAATATGCATTTTAGTAATTTTAGAACATAAACAATAACCTATGAAAATACAAACTTTGTCAGGACCGTAAGAGTAAATCGAGTGTTATCGAGGGTACTTTTTTGTAGTGAATGAGTACCCAATCAAAATTTCATACACAAACCCTTTTTCTGTCATAGGCGTAGAACTTGATATTTTAAATAATTGCACCTTTAAAAATTCTACGCCAATGGCAGAAAAAGGGCTTGAGTATGAAATTTGGATTGGGTACTCATTTACTACAAAAAAGTACCCTTGATAACACTCGATTTACTCTCATGGTTTCAACAAAGTTTGTATTTTAATAATTATTGTTTATGTTCTGAAATTACTAAAATGAAAATTTCGTCAAAACCATGCGAGCAATCGAGTCTTATCAAGAGAACCTTTTATAAAGTAAATGAATTGCGCAATCTAAATTTCATACTCAAACTCCTTTTCTTTCATTGGCGTAGAATTTTTAAAGGTGCAATTATTTAAAAAATCAAGTCTTACGCTTATGTATTATTATCGGTCAAAATTTTAACACCATTTTTATTGCTACATGAAACTCTATCAATATACCAAATTTCAGCGAAATCGCATATGCTGTTTTAAATTTATATGGGAAAAACGATTTGAAAATTGTACCTTCAAGTCCCTCTGGAGCTCAAATAACAATGCAACTTTGTACTGAGGTAATTTTACTTAAATCGACTTATTTTGGTCTAAGGAATATGTGGTATGTTTTTGTAAAGACCTATTACAGACACCCTGTATATGTTGAACATCCGGAAGGAGAGCATGAAAAATGAAAATCCTCTAAAATTGTGAATTTACAAATCGGATGAAATAATATGATATATCATGATAAAAAAATATAACTTACCAATATGTTCAGTATTGAAATGAAAATTTGAATGTATAGAAGAAGTAAACTTGTATAAACTCTGATCTTGTATAAACACCATGTCACATCCGAAGAATACTTATAAAGAATACTTATATAAAATACTTATTTAAAATTTTCTATCGATTATCACAGTTTTGAGTTTATCTAAGATATCTTGTACTGAATATACTGTAATATTTTTATTCTTGCAGACATTGACTCTTATGATTTCGTGATAATTGGAGGTGGTGTTGCTGGATCCGTTATCGCCAGTCGATTATCTGAAATCAAAAAGTGGAGTATCCTTGTACTGGAAGCAGGTCAAGTGGTGACCAGCGAATTCAATGAAATGTTGGGTTACACGGCTTTTCTAGCACTATCTGACCTGAGTTGGGGCTTCAGAAGTGTTCCACAAACAACTGCCTGTCTAGGTAATACCTATCAATTATAATGCCTAATTTATTTGCGATATTTTCGAATAGTACTCTACATGTTGTTAATCGAATCGGTTTATATAGTAGTACTAAGAAAGGATGGCATCTGGAAAAATGGCAGTTACACAGAATGGCGGTTGTGTTTCACTGGCTGGCCAGAATTAGGAAAACAATTTGTTTATAAGATATGGCGAATACTCAATTATATTTGTAGTGGTTTTACTACATTTCGATTCAGTGAAATATCTTCCAGAATTTCTATCGGGATATTACGAAAATAAATTCATGAAATTATTGCAATCAGAGAAGAACGGGCTCATCAGCCCCAATTTATTCATTTTTCAAGAAATTTCATTTTCGGAAATAATACAACTCATGAGTAACCTCAAACGTTCATGAACATATTTTATTATATTTTTGGAACCTCTATTACCTATATTCTTCTCAGAAATGGGTTAACCCCTTGCTCTTCCATTTACGCTCAGCATTTCAATTAAATGCGCCCGGGCGTTTCCTGGGCGCGATAATATCTAGTTATTTGATTTACTAGACAGCAAAGTAGTGGAATAACCGCTGCAGCTGATAGTTTATAGCCGAGCGTAGCGAGCAATAAAACCAATTTTATGTATTTTTTTATTGAAATTTCCATCATTTTGTGTTCACCCAATGTCAGTGTCAATGTTGATTACCAATTTCATTCAAATTACTTGGAACTTTGCATAGCAACAACTTTTCCTACTAGAGGAGTAAAATCGGAGATAAAATGTGTCGTTTTTTTTTTTCGAGGTATAACCAAATCGGACCTATTAGGTAATGTTCCTTATGTGATTTCCTATCATAGTCCAGCTAGACGACATTTTTCTGTGGGGACGAACTTTTTTATTCAAAAAAATACGAAAAAAGTTGATTATTCGAAAATCGTGTTTTTCTAAACATATTATTCATTATTTCGAGAACTACTCAAGATATTGATTTGCTTTTTCGTTTGATCGAAAGGAGATAATCTAGCGCTTCTCATCATGCCACTAGAATTATGTAATGAAATCGGATTTTTTTCTGAATAAGTTGAGAATATAAAATAGTGAAAACCGTGAGATGAAATTTTCACTGATCGAAAAACTTTTTTATTATTCGAATTCTTTATATACAATCAGCGAAGAAAATTGAGATAATGAGTCGAAAAAGTTTTTAGATCAAAAAAATTCGATACATATGAAATAGTTTTGACGATATGATTTTTTTAAAACATGCTAGTTCCGCGCCTCCGGTAACTGTTCGCGCTCAGCGCAATACCAGTGCTCACTCCCAATACCCGCTCCATCAGTGCACAATGTTATGTTGAGAAATTATTGTTCTTATGATGGTTTCAATGTCAATGATGCAAGTATAGAGGAAAATAATACTGCATTTCATATTCTTCAAAATGGAAACGAATTCATAAGTTATAAAATATAATCGAGTTTAAACCAAACTATCAAACAAAAAATAATATTCATTTCAGTATTCTTCTTCATTTCCTGATTCTGGCTCAACTGGATCCCTGAATGTATTTTGGCAGTCTCTACATTTACATTCACTAGAACATTTCAACCCTTCTTTCATGCATATACACTTATTATTTGTGCAGTTTTTATCGGCACAATGAATGGCCAGAATTTTTCTCACAGAATTTGGAATAGGTTCCTGCTTAGTAAAAACGGGGTTCCAACAATCGTTTTCGTGTTTCCAACCAAAATTTTCCGGATTTTCAGTAGGGATATATGGTAAAAGGGATGAATACCATATTTTCAATTGATATATACATCTAGAAATAATTGATTGATTCAATGAAATGAAATAATAAGAAATAAAACTTATCACAAACCTTAGTAAGTGTTGCTGGAAAGCATCATCTGTGGGGGGTAGCTCTTTTGAAGGCCGATTGGTATGTATCGTTAAGTGATAACGTAAATCATTCAATGTTTTGATAGTATCATTTTTATTTCTATATAAGAGGAGCATATACTTCAAAGATACGGCCAAAGCTTCCTCATGAGGTAGATAAGGAAGCTTCGATAAGTCAACCAAACTTGCAATATTCTTCCTCAAGATATCAAAGGCCGTTTTTTTTCCTATTTTGTAGATACTATTGGTCGTATCACAACCAGTTAAGGAATGAATTGCTAGTAAGCAGCTACAAATGGAATTCCCCAATTTCCTGGCAATTTCGTTTATTGACACAAACCGTTTGTTTGTACTATGTCCAAGTTGAATTAATATGTTGCGATCTCTCAAATCAGAACTCGTATTGAAATGATGAAGTAGTAGAACCAACACATCGGTGTCTACAGATTTGATCATAATCGTTTCACAAAATTTACATTCCTCCAAAATATGCAACAATAATCGGGTATCGGCCTCATCATGATTGCTAAATAGATGATTCATAGGTTCACACCTACTTTTCGTTATTGAAATAACTTCTTCTGGATTCTGGAAACCCCCCGCAATGATTATAATTTCCTCATCATGCAGATACTTTGCTCCATTTTCTGCTATGTAATTCGTGAGGAATATCAATAGACGTCGTTTGTTTTTAGACGATTTCAAAAATTCCCGGAATTTTGGTACTTTCCTAGCACCACTTATACTGAATTCTATAATTTGTTTATTATCTCCCCGTCGATTACGTTCCTGATCTTTCAAACTTCCAGATTCATAATTATCGAAAACTATAGTCATTCTGTAAGCTTTATGTTTCCTTCCTATTGCCATAATTGTACTCAAAAATAGTTTTCCCATATCGTTGAATGTAATAAACATCGTTTCTTTCAGTTCTTGGACAGAAACCATACCGTCTATTATAACAGAATCCAGATTTTCACATTCAACATGAGATTCCGTGAATGATTCCAATTGTTTGGCTAATTCGGATTTCACTGTTTTTCTCACTGAACCATCCTCATTGAACAAAGATGCTGGTACCGATGTAAGTTCATAAGATAAAATATTGGAAAGATCCATGTCTTGTGAACGCGCAGCACAAATCACTCTACGAAACATGAGTTCTGAACCGATACAAGATCCTTTGGAAGCCATTCTCGCTACAATTTTGGTTTCCTTGAAAGTTGCAATTTTGTCCCTTTTGAGCGGTTTCCAAAAACTGACGTTTTGAAAATTGTTCCACTGAGTTTGTATTTTTTTCATTGATGTATCTAGAAAAGTCGTCAAATTTTTCTCTATTGATTCGTCTACAATTTTTCCAGTGCATATATTGATCAACGATAGCGGGGCACTTCGCAAACAAAATGGATTACACCAGCTTTCTTCTATAGTTGACATTATTTTCTTCACATCAGCTTCATTCCTATTACTCATTATCTGGCCATCTTTTCTTACTTTACTATTGTCACCCATTGTCGCTTCTGGAATTCGATTACAAGAATGAATGAACAATAAAATTGATCATATACGTATACTTACCTACAAATTTCTGTGAAAAATCTCCTAGTGAATGTCTAGTGACTAGCCAGCGAAGAAGGGCCGCTGGTTTTCTCGAAAATCCTATAACCCCCGTAGAACTTTTACAATCACGATTGATTGACTGTTCTAAAGCCATATCAGATGCAACGCAATTGAATATCTTCTCCTTTGTTTTTTTCACAACGAAATTGCCTTTTTCCAAGAAATGATACATATATGGAACTTCAGTCTTGAGCATCTTCATGTCATTCAAATATACAGGAACCCATTTTGAATAAAGGTTACGACCAGCTGCTGTTAAATATGGCAGCGAATCGAAAACAGAACATAGATGAGAATCAAAGTCTCCATCTCTTTCAGCCCGCAACATTTTCCAAAGGAGATCTACTGCTTCGATAAAAGAATACCAATACTTAAATGTTGCAGAAGAGAAACCAATGGCAAGAAAATTCGTCAGAGCCGTTTCGAATTCTTCTATATCCTTCAACATTATCTTGAAATTGGTTTCATTGAAAATAAATTCTTTCAACTCTTGATTTACTGTTTTCATTATCTGCTCCAAATCCTTGGTCAGAATAGTACCATCATTGGATTCTTCATACCAACTCAAAAAAGAGTTGAATAATAACCTCGATAAAGCATCTGTGGCAAGGGTAAGTCCTCGAATAGACCTGGCATATTGCTTGCCATCCAACATCAATTTACAGGAATTTTCTGCATAAATTCCAGTTTCAACTAACATTGAACTGAGACCGCCGTCACCAAAAATGTATCCAATACTAGCAATAAGAGCCATGGTAAGATGCATACCGCCCAATTGTAATGTAACTTTCCCATCCAACAAAGTAGGTTTATTCCACATTATTTCTCTAGCTTTGGAGTATATTGCTAAATCTGCTGTGATAACTATATGTTTTTGATTCAGAGCCTCTGCTAATTGTACCAACTGAATCATTGCTGTATAAATAGTATCATATTCTGTTGGTGGAGCATTTAAAAATGGTAAATATGCAATATTTGAAACTGTTATCTTATTTTTGGATATCACATTATTGTAATCTGTCCAGCTCAGGAATGGAGATTCTTGATTTATATATCGCAAAACTCTCCATACCAAATTGGTTTTCTTTGAAAAATCATAATTTTCGCGATTTACTTCAACTGACGGTACAAATTTGACTGGCTCGGGTCGAATTGGAGGTTTTCTGTATCTAGTCAAACTTTGAGTAACTGATTCAACATCTTCAGTACTCAATGAGTACCCTTTACTTTTGTGAATCTCGGTGTGAGATGATAGAGAATCACCAGGCTGCTGAAATACTACCATTGCCATAGAATGGGTTGTACCTTTACCGTCAATTGTCTCTTCATTCAAATCGAAGTTATCTATACTGGCATGAATATAATTGCCCTTAGATTCGATAACTTCAACAATTCCTGAAGGTATAAAAACTGATTTTTCTTCACTCATGGCGTCTTTTGCTAAAGTTGTAGATATCTGCCTGATATTATTGTACGAACAGGTTAATCCAATTTTTGATAATGTATCAAGAAGTTGCTTACTGCGTACTGTATGATAAATATGTAGTCCTAGTCCAGTGTGAAAGTGATTCATTTTGAAATTTGCATTATAAAGTCCCATAATGATATTACCGATAATATTTGCTTCAGGAGTTGGTTCATTATTAGCACTCAAATAAGATGATTCATCAAGTATCCACGACATGAAAGTTAATAATAGTTTTGGGACTTGATTTGCGAACATAGAACTGTTCATATCAGTAGGCCTTGGAAATGTGTTTGGTATCGGAAATTCTGCCATGTGTTTTTTTATTATTCCTGCAGCTTTATGAAGAATTTGCATTTCGGATTCTACGTTTGATTCGTTGAAAAATTCGGATTCTTCTTCGGAGCTACTGGATCCTGACGACCTAAATTGTTCTGCGAAATTTTCTTTACTATTTTCTTGACTGTCATGGTGATATAATTGATGATTTTCTTTTTCTTTCGACTGATTTAAAAATGATTTAATATTCCTTGGGGAAATATATTGACTGTAACAAGACTTGTGATACTTTGCATCATGAGCAAATAAATCTTCATAACCAGAAATTTTCCCAATCATATTTATATCGTTCCGTTTCTTTGCTGAATCAACTATTTTATCAAAAGTTTTCTTTCCAGTTCCTATAATTCAATAACATTAATTAAAATTTGTATTCATCCTAATTCGTAATTTTGGCTTTGAATATTTCTACACATTATAATTTAAAAATAAAAAATGTCCTATTTATATCAAATCGTCACGAAATCATTTCCCGCATGATTGACATTCAGATCAGTTCATAATAATTGATATTCTACTCATAGTATGCTTTTTTTGATGACAAATGAATAATGAGATTTCTAAAGTTCGTTCATTTCAAATGAAAATTATTTCGAGATTGTTAAAAAAATATAATATTATTGAATAATGATATATTATTATCCTTATTCTTTAACTCTTCAATGATATTGAAATCTCAATGAAATATTTTCGAATAATTCGAAAACATTTTCACATACCTGTTTGAACAGATACTAATTTCTGATGTTTCCTTTTTCCGCCCCTATCACAAATGATACACATTCTTCCAATATCAAAAATGACATTTGCATTTCGAGTTGATGGTCCCGCTTCTATATTTTTCTGACAACCAGTGAAATTCGGCAATATTTGAATATTGTGCATGCTGGTGTAACTTTTTCTGCATTCATTATGGTAAATAATTTTTTCTTTCCCAGACAGAATCAGCTCTCTTCGCATAAGAATGCGGGATCCACAAATATCATTCCTTCTTTCCGCTGCTGATAATAACGAGAGCAGGCCTTGTATCCGTGGATTTTTCGTAATATTTTTATCATTATATGATACACTCTTTTCGCAAATGACACACTGCATCTTCAACAGATTGTTGCATACTGCCCTACAACCTATAACTACGCTCTATAGTGCGCCAACACGATCTTGTCGCGACAGGCATATTCATGCCACGCGTACCTACATCTTTGAAAAATCATATTTCGAAAACTATACTACATATACAGATTCCTGTTAGTTCAAAAACTTCCATGACTATTTGTCAACATTTCATTCGCTGCATATATACAAATAAAATCAACAAGAAAAAAGTTTGTCGATTGTTGAAAAAAATATAACATGAAAAGTGATATCTGGCGTTCTCAATCAATTTACAAAAAACTGAAGATAATTTATACTGTAATCATACCATTGTGAGAAGCAGAAAATAATACGTTTTCTATTAAAAAAAAAATGATCTCCATACCTATTGTAGTTTTAGAGTTACGAGGAGATATATTTCAAAATCCGTGTTTTAGAAAATTCTTTTTTTTTTCAGTTTTTTCTAAATAAAAAAGTTCGTCCCCACTCAAAAATGTCGTCCAATGATATTCTGGTAGAAAAATATGTACTTGATTATATTTTGAAGGTCGGAACTGGTTATACCTTGAAAAAATTTTTTTCGAGAACGGAACGACTTTTTCGGTGGATTTTACTCCACTATACCTAGACAAAGAAAGTACACCTTTTCTGCCTGTGAAGTATTAAGAGAGGGGCCACTTTTCATGCTGCTTGGAGAAAAATCCGATTATAGTATGTTGAAAATGGATGGGAAATCCAGTGAGCCTTATTTCCTCACCAAATACAGGATAAATATAACACTTTCGCAAGACAGTCTTGATAGATGAATTAATTAAAATTTGAAACTCTTAGAGGACAGAGTACGAAAGACAGAGTTTTAGAAATCTTGAGATTTGATCTCACAGTACTCATCTAAGGAGTTGAATGCATGGTGGAGCAGAAATTGTTTCAACTGTACCTTGAATGTCTTTGGACATCGAATAGATTTTATGTTCTCTGTTTGCAGATTGAACAAATAGCCTTCAGCATAAAGTGGGAATTTCCTGTGCTGCATTCTGAGTGGAAAATGCAAACGAAGATCATTTCTTTCTCTAGTATTGTATCCGTGTATCTTTATATTTTTGTTCAGCTTTTCCATATTATTGAAGGTGAATATTAATGATTTATGGAATATATAGAGGTGAATGTGAAGATTCCGTTATTGATGAATGTGCTTCTACAGGATTCTCTATAGTCCAGATCAAACACGAGTGAGTCTTATTAATTTCTTTTGGATGATAAAAACTCTAAGGGTAGGTCTTAAATTGGTTAGCTGTCGGTAATACTAATATGTCCTATAACTTATTTTATTTTTCAATTAATATCATCAAAACTGCCTTGTGGAAACGTAAAATGTATTGCTGCATCTCCTACAAGCATGACTGACTAAAATAATAACAAAAAATAAAAATATATGATCGAAAATGTGTTCCATTTTCACAAAGATCGGATCAAGAAAAGAGGAAACATTCATGTAGTAAGAAAAATATACAAAAATATGAATTGATAACATAAATGACAATAAAACAAACATATCGATGAATGGGAAACTAAATCAAATAGGAACATTTCTTCTTTGTCAAGTTTACTTGGCCAGTTATCATAGTAACAACAGCAGTTAGTAACAGCCGCCATATGCTTTCTCATGTCTTCAGGTTATTTTTCAAAGCAATCAAAGCATTCTGTAAACGCTCAGATGTGATATTTCCACTATCCTGACATCTTTCTGGAAAATAACAATTCATTACTTCCAGGTTTCGTCAACCAGTCCTGTCGTGCTTTTCGAGCGAGAGGTATGGGCGGTACCTCTTTGATGAACGGCGCTGTATATGAGAGAGGAATGCCATCGACCTTTGATGAATGGGCAGATATCACGAACGATCCCACCTGGTCATACGACAACGTTTTACGGTTATTCAAGAAGTCAGAAAATTTCCACCTCAGAAACCCGAATACACCAGTGGAATGGGAATACCATGGTAGAGGTGGTTACCTCAACGTGGAGCAGAAAATCCCCGAGGACTTTATGACGACATTATTCCTACAAGGACATAGAGAGCTGGGTACTGATATCATCGACTATAATGGTCAATCCCAGCTTGGCGCCTCAATATTCCAGCTTTTCACCAAAAACGGGAGACGGCAAAGTGTCTACGACGCCTTTCTCAAGCCATTCTTGCGTAGACGCAATCTTGATATCATGACTGAGAGCTATGTGACCAAAATAGAGGTACAAAAACTATCGAAGAAAGCAAAAGGTGTTATATTCACAAGACATGGTAAAACTTATAGGGTCAATGTTAAGAAAGAGGTTATTCTAACAGCAGGAGTATTTCAGACTCCTCAAATCTTGATGCTCTCTGGAATTGGCCCAAAAGAACACCTTCAAGATATGGGAATACATGTCATAGAGGATCTGGAAGTGGGCAGTCAACTAAAGGAAGATCCGATATGCCAAGCCATGTACATATCAACAAATATCACTAAGCCAGTAGAAACGCTCGAAGAAAGGCTGCAACAGTTTCTAAAGGGTGAAGGTAGTCTAACTCAAGCATACTCAACCTCAGGGGTGGCATTCCAAAAATCACAGTTCGAAGAAGAAAACTATGCCGATATAGAATTCATAGCAGCTTCCCTGCAAAAATCAGCATTCGATGTGAGATACGCTGGTTGGAGGAATGAAACTTATGAGGCTGCATGGGGCAACAGCACTAACGTCATAGCTATAAACATTCATAACGTCAATCCAAGATCAAGTGGTACTGTCAGATTGAATAGTGCCGATCCCTTCGACTACCCTCTGATCGATTTCAATATGATGTCCGATCCAGAAGGTCATGATATGGCAGTGCTGTACGAAGGTGTCAATCGGGTTTTGGAATTGCTACAAACGCCATCGTTCCAGAGTATCAACCCTGAGTACAGAGGCAGACCTTTGCCTGGCTGTGAGGATTATCAGTTCTTGTTCAGGGAATACTGGTACTGTTTCCTGAGGCAAACCTGTACAGCTGCCTTCCATGTCAGAGGTTCGTGTCCTATGGGTGCAGATCCGAGTGAAGGGGCGATTGTGGACTCTCGTCTCAGGGTGTTTGGGGTGAGGAAGTTGAGAGTCGCAGATTCAAGTATTTTTCCAACTAGTATGAGTGGTCATCCTGTCGGAACAATCATTATGATCGCAGAAAAAGCTGCTGAAACCATCAAGTCTGATTATCTGCCATATTCGGATATTTTCCCGAAAGAGCCATAGTTTGAAGATATTCTGACAATTCACGTATTCGGAAGATTCACTATAAATCAAAAAATGTATCAAACAATTATTCTAGGTTGAAATATACAGTCTCAAGTGACAACTTGGTATATATATATATATATATTTCAAACTCATCATTATTATTAAAATTATTGTACAGTAGACAGTGAAATAATGATCATAAGGACCAAAGATATGAGAGGTTATTTGAACCGTTACCAACATCTGAGAGTATACTATACTATACACGTACCCCGGAAATGAAGTGGGAGTGTTAGCTGAATTTCATTGGAATTTTCCTCCTAATCTCAAGACGATATCTTCGGCGTTGTATTGACTCGCTTTTCTGAGTCGAACCAAGCCAAGCGGGAGTTCAAGAACACTACATTATATTTTTCACTCAGAATCCAATATATCACACTACTGGCTACTGGTCTGTTAAAATTTATAAGAGCGTCTCAATCCAGGAAAATACTTTTCTAGGTAGGTAACACGAAACTAATTCGTACAGTCCCATATGTCTATATGTATACCCAGTAGCAGGACCAAAGATATTTTCATGGATGATTTACTTGTCAACCTGACAAGTATGTAACCTCACATTTACTTATTTTCAAATTTGGAATTTGACAGATTCTCGATTTCTATATGTCTTTTTCAATAGCTAAAAGTATAAGATCTATTTCACTAATTCAAAAACAATATTTATATTGAGTGGGGCAATTACAGGAGAGAAATAACAGAAAATTCAAATGGCTCATATTTTAGGATACATAAAGAACTGCCTAATAAAATAAATTATATTTACGATCATGAAGCAAATAAAACGTACTGTACTATTATGACGAGATTGAAAACAAATCATGGATGTTTTCCATATCATCTGAATAAAATAGGGGTGATAGATTCTCCCTTATGTAACATAGATAATGAAATTGCGGATCTAAATCATATACTTTTTAGCTGCAGAAAATTTCCTAGAAGTGATCTCTTTGAAGATCTTGTGAAGGTCGAGGCTCAGCTACCGACAACAGTAAACGTATTGCTTACTACAGGGGACAAAAACATTTTTGACATATTGGTCAAATTCATAACAAAAAACAATATTGAAATATAAACGAAAAATTTAAATTGTGTGTGGCTGAAGGACTAATGTCCATGGCCATTAAGGTAGGAGAAAAAGAGATAGCTAAAAGTTGATTACTCACAGGTACCTGCGCACTGATGATGAGTGTATATAGTCGAAAGCACTCTGCTATGAAAAATTGAATAAGTGATTTTGCACGAAATACAACATTTCATACAATTATTTGCATACCCACACGCGCACACAGCTCAGTAACGCTCAATTTTCATGCAACAATTATTAATATTCACTTTATACAGGGTATGTCAGGACCAGCTTACACTACTATATTTATATCGAGAATCAGTTGGGAGAAATCCATTATAGAATGTGCATACCTATATTTTAAAATACGCTCTCTTCATTTCGAATATTTTTGACAATGCAGTGTTGCCTTTTCTATTGGAAAGTAGTAGCGACATCGATATTTCATAAGGAACACCCTGTATTTCATCACTATTCCATATTACCACACTTGTGGTCTATCGAAAATGATTACAGAGATATAGCTTGTTCAAAATCGGGAATTTTCAACTTCAAGATTTTTTTGTTTCGAAACTATTCATCATGCTCACATGTGCCTATCTCAAATTTTGATTCACTATTTACTGATATTTAATCGGAACAGATATAGGGTGGTTCAAGATCCAGAATCCTGATCACCCTGTATCTGTTCCGATTAATTATCAGTTAATAGTATATCAAAAGTTGAGATAGGGACATGTGAGCTGTTTTGGCCGATAATGAATAGTTCAGACACGAACGAACGAATCCTAAAGTTGAAAATTTTCGATTTTGAACACCCTATATCTCTCTAATTATTCTCGATAGACCCCAAGTATGATGTATCGATGAAATCAGCGCTTCAGGGAGAATCTAAAAATGCAATGAGATACAGGGTATTCTGAATCTCTGGTAGTAGTCCATGCTCAAATTGGAGGTGATGAGATAATAAAGACACTACATCTTCTTTCGCAAACCATGTTCTCGGGAATAAACACAAACATAATATATGAGACGATTTTGAAGTCCTACATGTTCATCTTGAAGGAAAAAAGCTCAACCTTCTGGAAATTTCAGAAATCAATAGATCTGCCCATTCTAAGTCAACTGTTTGTCTTAATGAACAAGTTAGATTTGATTGCCTATCCACCTTCAATTCCATTTTGTAATCTTCCTCTCCATTCATTGGTTGCATTGGCAATCCTTTTGTTTAACGTTGTTATTCCTGATTCAAAAAACACAATTTTAAATACCCGACTTAGTCAATCTAGACACATTTTCGTGTTTGTTATGAACTTTGATGTATGGCCCTTTAAGTCAACTTCAATGATTTGTGTTTTTGATAGATGACATTTGTCACTTGTTTGTCGAAAAATAATTGTTATCTACCATTTTTATCTTTCAAATCAAGTAGTCTGTCGGTTTGTTTACTTCATACTCGCGCCATTTGCTGTACACTATGTTTATTTGATAAGCATCTTAGGAAAAATGTTTATTTGGGGGTTCAAAAAACCAAAATTCAAAAATGTTTTTCAAAATTATTTGGGGCCTAAAACCCTCACGAACTATGTCGTCAATTTTATAGTTTCTTTTCTCCTCCTACCCAGCAAGGTATGTCACCCACTTTCCAATAGTGATGGAACTCCTTTCATTTATAAGTGTTGTATTTTAGCCTGATGATGACTTCTAGGAGTCGAAACATGTAGCACATATGATTTGATTATAATTTACTTGGAGCGAGACTTTGAGTTTGTTCCCTTAATTACAGGGTATTCTATTTGAAATAACAAAGTTGTTGCCACTTTTTCATAGAAGCGGCAACACTGCATCGCTGAAAATATTCTGAATAAAAAGAGCGTGTTCTGAAATATAAGCATGCATATTTTCATGGATTTTTCATGACTGATTCTTGATATAGAGATAGTATAAGCTCGTTGTGACATACCCTGTATATCGTTGGAGCATTATGAGGTACAGGAATTGTTCGAAAATTATTTTGGATAAGCTGGATCTCAGAAGCGAATTTCTAATTCCTCGAGAATTATTCGAAATAACTCTCGAGCGTCTTATCGGATTGAGGAGAGCAAAAACCAATTCCAGTTCTCTTCTCAGTATATCTAAGTGATATTTAGGAGTTCTCATTTACTTCCGAATTCAAATTACTCTTCTAAATAACCTCATTCTGGCTATACCTATCTCTTGCCGCCGACGAAAGTGTTTCTCATTCAGGCTTATTTTTAAACAAAACTTCTGTAATTTATGTGGAAATTCAGATTGCACGTGAAATATGAATAAAGCATTTTATTCCACCTTACAAAATGCAATTTTAAAATGATATCTGTCTCGCATACTTTATACCGGAGTATTACTCCTCTGTATTATTCTCATGGGTGCTGACCTGTTCCTGTGATGTTTTAATCCAAATAATCAAAAGTGCCTGAGAGCAAACTAAACTACTCAACACTAATTTCGTCGCACACCAAAATGTCGCCCCTGTTATAATGTGAATAACTTTTTTCAGTTCAGAACAATTTGAATTTGGTTCACACTGTTCTATAGCCCAGTCCTTCAGCTATTATCTCGTACTTCATTGAAACATAAGGGTATTCACATAAAATCTCTACATGGTGTTTTCCGACACTGTGCAAAATTTCGGAATATTCAAAAGGCTCTCAAATGGTGAAAAAAATCTTTTTCTCAACTTCGACAATAGAGGCATGAAGATGATCTCATTACCTCGAGATGTTTCGCGAATCAACTTCCTATCTCTCTTATTTACAGAGTGATCTCAAAAAATCAACTTTTTGGTTTTGCAGCCATAACTTTTTTCTACGTCAACCGATTTTAGAAATCTTAGGCTAGTTGATTTTTTGAGATCACTCTGTGAATAAGAGAGATAGGAAGTTGATTCGCGAAACATCTCGAGGTAATGAGATCATCTTCATGCCCCTATTGTCGAAGTTGAGAAAAAAATTTTTTCACCATTTGAGAGCCTTTTGAATATTCCGAAATTTTGCACAGTGTCGGAAAACACCATGTAGAGATTTTATGTGAATACCCTCATGTTTCAATGAAGTACGAAATTATAGCTGAAGGACTGGGCTATCGAACAGTGTGAACCAAATTCAAATTGTTTTAAACTGATACAAAAAGTATTTTTTCTGTAGGGTCTGCGTTATTCAATGAAGGACGTTATTATATTTATTCAATGCCTATTTCATTTAATGTTTTTCATCTCAAATACATCTACGTATAGATTTGTAGTTCAAATAAAATCTGCATTGAATAACATTCATCAATATACAATTGGCAAAAAAACTATTCGAAAATATGTAAAGCACCTATACTGATATGGCTCATTGAGTTAAGCAGTTCATTGTTATTTTCATGGACATTTTTTTATTGCAACATAATTGGCCCCAAAATTGCAATTGTTGGAAAACAGCTGTGATAACAAATCGAAGGAAATCGAAGGTCATTTTGAGCAATGTTCAACTACGCAGATATGTGTGTATATATGTGTGAATGTTTGATGAATTGAAGATAAGAAACTATAACGACAACTTCATACTAGAAAAAAAAATTGATCGTGACCCATTCTAGAAATTCATCACGATAATCATGTAGAAATTGAATATCCTATACAATGAAGCGGGTATGTGAGATGATTTCTCTCATTCAGGACCTCTCTATACAGTGTACAGTGTACACCCATTCATACTTTATAATTTGATAATTTCTTTGTTATTTGGAAACACATTGTATTGACTCTCAAAGTTTTCTATGGATTTGTAACCACTTCATCATATCTAAATCGTTTTAGATATTATTATCTAGAAAGAATTCAGTGTGAATGAAGATAATCAGTAGTAATACTATAAGTACTACTACTATAAGTTATTCGGGTTATACATCGATAGCGGGAGGATTATACTGTTAAACTGACACGATTTTTAATCATGCAGGAAGTTTGAGATTGTATTCGATGAGATTATTTTTTTAGTAAATATGAACGAACGTCAACAAATTATGACGCGCTTTGTTTATATGTAACAATATGAATTGGTTACTATGGAAATACTGTCTGTAAATTAATCGTTCATTCATTATTCCAGATTATTTTGAATTCTCTCTCTTCGTCTCTATTGAATGAAAAAAATCAATATTATTTCAATATACGCAACTAAGCTGGCGGTTAAAAACACTTTTTTAAACGTGTATTAAGAACAAATCAGATGATTTGCCCCAAAATGTCACTACATTTAAAGAATTTTCCTATCAGAAAGCCAAAAAGAAAAAATCACCATAGCTTGTCAGTGACAATTTGTATTGAAAAAGGTTTGGAGAAGAGAAATAAATGTATATAGAAAAAATATCAGATTTTCACTTATCTTTGGACGTTTCGGGAACGAATCTGCTCCCGTTTTCAACATAAGAAATGGATAGTGAATCTTTCTTTTAGGCTATTTGATAGGAAAATTATTTAAATATAGTGATATTTTGGGGCAAATAATCAGATTTGTCCTTACTACACGAATATTGAAATAATATTGATATTTTCGTTTTATAGAGAAGAGGAGAGAAAATCCCAAATAATCTGGAATAATGAATACTATGGAAATAATTAAAATTTTCTGGTTGGTGGAGTTTTACTCTTTGTATATCTCTGTATATTGGAAGTTTAAGCTTTCTTGTCGTATAACTTCGGATATACAGAGATATACATAGAGTAACTCCACCAACCAGAAGTTTTGAATTGATTTAAAATCATACGAAGAAAATAATCATCAGACAATTATACTGAAATACGGATATCCGTGATATTGTAATGTCTGGCTCCACCATCCCCACCAAGCCCACCATATCTATGCTCGGTATTTCCATCAGCAACACTCTTTCATGGGATAATCATGTCAGATCCATCGCAAAAGCTGCTTCACAAAAACTCGGATTCTTGTTCCGTGCGAAAAGCTACTTTACACCTCAACAGCTTCTCATGATCTACAAAGCGCAGATACGGCCTGTTCTAGAATACTGTTCCCACATATGGGGTTCAGCACCAAAACATTCGCTGATGCTCTTAGATTCCATCCAGAGAAGAGCCATTCGCCTGGTGGGTGACGCTACACTCACTCACTCTTTAACATCATTGGAACACCGTAGAAAAGTCGGCGACCTTTCACTTTTCTATCGATACTTCCACGGGAAATGTTCTTCGGAAATCTCTGCTATCATCCCTTCACTAGCAATACCAATCAGACGAACTAGACAAGCCCAGTCAGCACATCCTTTCGTTGTCAACCTCGAAAGATGTCGAACAGCACTTTATCAGGACTCCTTCATCCATAGAACGGCTAGGCTCTGGAATTCATTGCCTGTGGAAGTATTCCCAACAACATATAATCTCCAAAAGTTAAAAAAAAATTCCAATACCTACCTCCTGTCCCTATCCTCCCTAGGAACGCACGATGTTCTTTGAACATTATAGGGATTCCCTTTCGTGCGCTCCAAGCGATAAAAAAAAAAATATTATTCAGACTATCTTTAGCGGAGTTGCCAGGTCATTCCTAGACGGTCGCTTATGACATACGATATGTCGTTTGTGTCGGTCTATTCAAATGGTCTTTTTTGAAGAAAGATATGTCGGTATTTCCTGGTCTTCGTTATAGGAGAAATATTGTGAGAAAAATGGGATGTGGAACGGTGAACGGTTATTGCTGTACTAATGGATTCACTGAATCCAGAGATGAGAAACTGTATGGATAATGGCCAGCATGAAAAATAGTGAAATTTGCAACTCTTCGTTAATACCTAGTACTTTTGTACTAAATACACTTTTCCAAGAAAATTAAGCACCGCCAAAAAGTAAGGATACATTCTCGTCCAAAGTACTCATCCGATTTTGACTTTTTTTTTATTGACAGGTTATTTTCTTCTGAACATTGGTGTGCAAACTGTATTCGCATAAAATCCTATTTCTTACACATACCGTGTTTAGCAATTACAGCATGTTTTTTAATGGAATTTGTAATACCCTGTGGAGTGTAATAGTTGCACCCCATTAAACACAAACATCCTTGGGATGTCACATTTATGTCTCACTAGGTAACAATGCGAATCACAAAAAAACATCATTGGTATTGCCAAGGGACTCTCTATTCTACAGAACATTTGCATTATTCGTCACATTTTATTGGATTTGAGACTTGAAATGTATGTGAATTTGTGAGGCTCCCTAACAACTAAGAGACTTACTGGAACCTCACATTCTTGACTATTTATGTAACAAACGGAATCAATCAATTTTGATGTTGAATGAGGAGTCGCTTGATACGTACTGTGAGTTAATTTGGTATTATAATGTGAATCATAAATTGACCAAAAATAAGTGAATGAACTATTATCACAGGATTTTCTGGGTTAAAGCTTCGTATTGTTCATGAATTCACCATTGAAAGTCGAGAATATGAAGCATCGGTCCCATTTAAACGAAAAATTGGGAAAATGGAATTGTGAACTCAAATAAATGTGTCATGATGCCTGTAAATTTGGTTTGAAACTACGGAAATTTAGCAAGAATCTCCCACGCCTCGCTATTTTTACAAAGTAGGCAATGAAATCGTAGAAATCATCCATACTCCAATGTATTTTAGAAGAAAAACACAAATTTCAAAGTCGACCACACTTTATATAAAAGTAAGATTGAAAAACAGTGACCGGTTTCGACACAACGGCCATCATCAGACTGTGCAGTCAAAACAAAAATTACCAATAGTCACATTGAAATCATCTGAAAAGAGAGATTTTTACAAAATCAAAAAACATCATTAGGCCGAGAAGTCAGGTAAATAAAATGTTTCGTTTAATACGCTTCGTTTAAAACAGCTGATGAGCCAGAAAAATCTGGCCCTAATCAAGTTGAACATCGAAACAACTAATTTTTTTGTCTAAATTCAAAAAGTCACATGTTGACTGAAGGAAATTGATCCAGAGAATGAAAAAACAAACAATTGACATGACAGGCTGACACACTGACATATGAGGCACGAACATAATGATGGAACAACATGGACCTTCTGTCATTCGCCATTATCTTTTGTTTTCAATCAATCACATCGAAATTAGCTGAACATATCCTTACTAAAGATGGACAACATATGGCAGAGTGGCATAATATTAAAATCATTGGAAAAGAAGATAACAACCAGATAAGAGGAAAATCAAGGAATCTGCTTCCATTCTTCTGAACGAAGACAATAGCATTGCTTCCTGTTCAGTTGATATAGATAGAACATAGAAATCTGAAAATGAGAATGGAAAATTGAAGATTAATTATGATGAAAACATCCTGTAACTCATTTGATTGCCAGTGTCAGGACAAATGCGAATTTGCGATACAAAAAGTTCATTTTTAATTTTTTTTTTATCGCTTGGAGCGCACGAGAGGGGATCCCTATAATGGTAAAAGAACATCGTGCGTTCCTAGGGAGGATAGGGATAGGAGGTAGGTATTGGAATTTTTTTTGAACTTCTGGAGATTATATGTTGTTGGGAATACTTCCTCAGGCAATGAATTCCAGAGCCCAGCCGTTCTTTATGTTGGAAACAGAAGCAGATTCATTCCCGAAACGTCCAAAGCTTAGTAAAAATTCGATATTTTTCTATACCTTTATATTTCCTCTTCTCCAGAAAATTTTTTCAAACAAAATTGTCACTGAAAAGCTAGTGAATTTTTCTTTTAGACTCTCTGATAGGAAATTTCTTCAAACGCAGTTATTCGTCCTTACTACACGTAGGTATATTCAAATAATATCAATATTTTTATTTTATTGGAAGAAAAATCTGGAATAATGAACGCTATAATATCTACACCCGGTATTCTTAAAAAGCAGGTTATTATGCGAATACAGCCAATAGGTCGCGTGCACGAAGACCGACCCTGGAGGCAAAATATTGAAACACAACCTCATTCTTCTGTGAATTATTGAAACACAACCTCACTTTTTTATTTGGTTACAGAGGAATCAGAAGGTTGAAATAGTTTTTCACAATATTTTGGCATACGAATCGTGTTTCTTGCGTTATTCATTAATTCAAGCATGCCTTCGCATTGTGCTGTTGTACAATGCACAAAAAATGCAGCAAGAGACTAGGGAATATGATTTTTCAGGTAAATAGTAATCTCACATAGTTAGCATTATGAAATGTTGTCATTCCTTATTAAAATTCCTTCTGCCTTCTGCCACTTCTGCAATACAAGCTAATGCTGCTAATAGATTGAAAATGTCTACAACACTCACGATCGTCAGCATGTCAGACCAGTCCTACCGATTGATTGCATGAATCCAATCTTCTTGCATTATTCTAGAAATTTCAGGTATATTTCTATTAGCTGATCCTATTGCAGAAGGAATTCCGATGAGAAATCAGAGAAATAACCAAATTTCAAAAATGAAAACTATGTGAGTGACTATAGTAGGTACTTACTTTTGAATCATAATGTACCATCCGGATTTCTTCATCTTCCGCTGCAATTTTTGTGCATTTTACAACAGCACAATGTGATGGCATTAGCGAATTGATGAATAGCGGAAAAATACGATTCATATGCCAAAATAATTGTGGAAAACTATTTCGATCACTTGTAAACAAATATGTTTTGCCTCCAGGGTCGGTCATCTGACAGTTCTTGCACGCGACCTATACACACCAATGTTTCGAAGGAAATAACCTCTCATTTAAGATAAAAAACGTCGAAATCGGATGAGTAGTTTTGACGAAGATGTTCCTAAACTTCTGGCTACTTTCTGCTTTCTGATGGAGCGTTAATTTCTTGAAGAAGTATATTATTATACCTATACCTCTCCACAAAGCATCGAATTTGGTGAAAATCTTGTCGTTCGTGAAAATGTTCATACTCACCTGAGAGGGCAACAAACGACATTGGCAAGATGTACAATTCATCAAATGATTGAAAACCAATTTCAAGCATTTGAAAGTAATCGATCCTTGACTGCCAGCGGTTATTTCGTTGGTTTTTGTCAGTCTGGGGTAACTGACTGGAATGTGCAAATATCGAGGCCTCAAAGAAACATGCACAAAGGATTTTCGATGCGAATTGGATTTGATGCACACGATCGGATTCCCAGTAAAAAAGGAAGATTATTTAGCGTAGGTCAATGCACGATGAGTTGCAATATTTGGTTAGTAAAATTAATACAATGTATCATTCGAAGAAATTCTATATTTCCATTTGACTAACTACCAACATCTTTTTTTTGCGAAATTTATATCAATTCAAATAATATAAAGAAAACTGTTTTTGAGACTTCAGAAGAAACCATTATGTATGGTGAATGCATGGAAAATTCGCCACAACATTAGGCATTTATTTTTTCATGCAGTGGTTATATATTTAAAATACCAGTTGTTGATTAGATGATTAGAGGGTAATAGAATTATTTGATATACATTTTCATCGATCATTGTAGGTACTGTGGAAAAGATTCATGAGTGCGGATTTTTACCCTAGCATTTTCAGCAAACAAATAATTTTGTTTTCTACTGTAATAGGATGAATGATCATTCCTATTCCAGGGTTAATAACTGGGTTGTGAATGTATGGTGACAGACATTCTAGTAATCAACTCAAAGTCAAGTTAGAATCAATCTTCTCTTTATTGGTGGTACCAGGTATATATATATATAAATCATAGGAACGTACCCTAAACCTAAACAACCTAATATCATGAATACACCGTGCGTCTTGATAACAACAGTGTTAACAACCCACACGGTGCGTTGTCCTCGCTTAACCTATTATACAGAGTATTCCTACAATATAATATCACCCTATATTATCTTACATACTACACCTCCCCCGAGAAGGAGAAAAAAAAACTTATCTTAATGATATATTTTTTTTTTCTACAATATACCTATATTTACAATGCTACTTAAGCTAACTAAACTAAGACATGTCATAATATGGCTTAACTCTATTTTTATGAACTAGTTGAGGCTTATTATCAATTTTTATAATAACATTAGGACCTTTTTCTTCTACAACTTCATAAGGTCCTTTAAATAAAGGTTCCAATTTGTTAGACGGATTATTTTTTAATAAAATATTATCACCTTGCTTATAATTTACCTCTGACTGAATTTTCCTATCCCATGTGGATTTCCGTTTAACTTTCGATTCTATCAAGTTATTTCTAGCATCTTCCCATGCTTTTTGTAATCTATACCTCAATTCTATTGGATAATCATCAAAGTTATACATTGGGTCTATTCTGTTATTCAAATTTGATGGTATCAAACAGCATTTTCCAAAAACAAGTTCGTAGGGCGTGTATTGAGTCTCTGTATGAACCGTGTTGTTGAATGAAAAACACCAAAAAGGTACCCATGTACTCCACGTATCTGGATTATTTGCAACTTGTATGCGTAAATATGCCCCTAGATGTTTGTGTGTATTTTCGATAGCCCCTAATGTTTCATGATGATACGCTGTTGACTTTAATGATGTAATTCCTAAGAGTTTACAAGTTTGCTGTAGGGTAGCCGCTAAAAATTCTGTTCCTTGATCCGTTACTATCTCCATAGGGCATCCAAACCTAAGAATGAAATTTTCGACAAATGCTTTTGCCACCGTTACAGCCTCTTTATTTGCTATTGGATATCCCTCAACAAATTTACTGAGCTCGCACTGTAATGTGAGAATATAACGATTATTGTCGTTGTCTTGGTTCAGAGGACCTACCAGATCGAGATAACTTTGTTAAAAGCACTCTTAGCTGTAGTGGTGACTGTCAATGGTTCTTTATTTGGCTTCGAATGTTTATATCTTTGACAGTCATCACAATGCATCACGAACCTTTCAACATCATTTTTTATGCCTGACCAGAAATAATATTTCCTTATATTATTATACATTCGCGTTATCCCCGCATGACCTCCTGTGGGTAACATATGAAAATCATTTAATATGAGCTGTCTCATTTCCTTGTCATCTATGACTTGAACACCTTTTATGACAGAAAATTTTATATTTGCCTTTTTAAATTCGTCTATATTTCTTTTAATACTTTCTAACAATACTGTACAGTTTTCTTTTCTTACTATGCATAGTTCTGTAACATTATATTTCTCGCAAATATTTTTCAGATCCCTCAACGACGCTCCGAAGGCAGACGCTGATCGGGAGTTCTGTTTTAAATAAATAATTCCAGCATCAATATTATATTTTACATTGCAACATACAACTTTCTCATCCTGCACGTTCTCAACAACTATTCTGTCAAATTTATCTTCGTAAACTGGTCTCAGTTCTACTGTTCCAAATGGTCTCTTCAATAATTCTATTACACCAGGGTGATCAAGCCTGCTGTGAGCCAAATCATTGCTATTTTGACTATTTTTAGTTCGCACCGATTGTGCCCTAGTTGTGACAAACATATTTTCAATTTTTTCATCCATTGCTTTGAGTTCGTTCGCGTCAATTTGAATACGGGACAAAGCATCTGCTGATACGTTTTCTGATCCTCTTATGTAAGATATTGTGAAATCATATTCTTCCAACGTTAACCTGAATTTAGTTAAACGAGTCGACGGATTCGTCATCCCAAATAGATAGACAAGAGGTCTATGATCTGTGAAAATGTCAAATTTTCTACCAAATAAGTAACTCCTGAAGTGCTTTACTGCCCAAACTATCGCAAGTAGTTCCTTTTCGATAGTGCAGTAATTCAATTCTGCTTTGTTAAGTGACCTACTGGCATATGCCACAGGCCTGTCATTAGAATTTGACAGAACTGCTCCTAAAGCAAATCCTGACGCATCCGTTCTTAAAATAAACCGATTATTTTCTGACAGATCAGGATATTGTAGCACGGGAGGAGTGGAAAGAGCACTTTTTAGTGTCTCAAATGATTGCTGACACTCCTCCGACCATTGAAAGTCACTATTTTTTCTAGTTAGTCTGTTTAATGGATTTACTATTTTAGCAAAATCTCTTATGAATTTCCTGTAATAGTTGGCAAATGCCACAAACCGCTTTGTCCCATTAGCATCTTTGGGAATCGGATATCTCTGGATCGATTTAATTTTTCTGGATCAGGTGAAATGCCGTCTGACGAAATCACGTGACCTAAGTACAAAATTTCTTTCTTAAGAAATTCGCACTTACTCGGGTTGAGCTTGAGCTCAACATTTCTGAGTCTCTCTAGCACTTTGACAAGGTTTTTGTTATGGCTAGTTAAGTTATTTCCAAAAATGATCAGATCATCTAAATAAATAAAACACGACTCGTAATTCAAACCAGACATAGCCATTGTCATTACTCTGGAGAAAGCATTTGGACTAATTTTCAGCCCCATTGGTAAGCGCTTCATTTGGAACTGACCCCTATCGGTTGTAAATGATGTATATGGTCGACTAGCAGGATCTAACTCTACTTGGTAGTATCCTTGAGACAGATCAAGGTGAGAAAAATAGACTGCGCCTGCTAATGAATCTAAGATTTCTGATATACAGGGCAGTGGAAATTTATCATCCTCTATCTGTTTATTTAACAACCTATAGTCGATCACTACTCTCCATTTTTTGTTACCTTTGCTGTCGCATTTTTTAGGCACTATGAGTAATGGCGAAGACCATTCTGATCTTGCTTCTTCGATAATATCATTCTGCAACATTTGATCTATTTGTTTATGAATCTCCGCTTTCTGTGCATGTGGTAATCTGTAGGGCCTCACGTAAACTGAGCTCGCATTTTGCTTCAATTGGATTTTTTGTTTCGCAACGTTAGTTACCGAAAGTGAATCATCCTCTAAGTGAAAAACATCGGCATATTTCGCACATATTTTCTGGATTGCCGTTATTTCCTCTTTATTCAGCGAATCAACATTTATAAGATCTAACACTCTATCTATTCTTTCAACAGCTAAATCCTTGCTCTCAAATTTACATACATCAAAACTGGCAAGTTTTTCACATTTTGGTCTGAAGTTCCGAAGTTTTACTTCCTTGTCATTAACATTCAATAATCTAACGGGTATCAAATTATTTTTTGGTTTTGCAATCACGCTACCTGCAAACACACCTTCGCTCAATTCATCCCCTAATACAACACATTCATCATCACTATCAATCCAAAAGTACTTGATAATTTCACAACGTGGTGGAATAATCGTATAACAATCGTATTTTGACTGTAAAGGTATGGTTATTTTCCTGTTATTCTTCCATAGAGAAAAACAGAATTTCTCGAAATCAATGGTGGCACAATATTTAGTAAGAAAATCGGATCCTAAGATTCCATGCATCTCATTTGCAAAGTTATCAAGTAATAAAAACTCGTGCTTAATCATCACGTCCTCTATAAACAAAGAAACATTCACTGAACCTTGTGAAATTGTTGATCCGGCTATTCCATTTATTCTTATATTTCTTGAGGTGTCAATTCTTTCACACTTGTCTAAATATTTTGCAAAAAGAACACTAATAGTTGCTCCAGTATCAATCAAAAATATGAGTTCATTTGTTCCATATCTCATTTTCACAAAATTCATCCCATTCATACTTAATATAACAACATCGTTCATAATATTCCCATTTTGTTTAGGAACGAAAAAACCGTTCACTCGCAGAGTTGTTATTGTTTACTTGGTTGTCGACCTCAGTGTTTGAACTTGAACTTTCCGCAAGATAAGCTCTATGATTCTGGCTATTCTGATTTCTATACCGATTTGAACGACGCATATTCACGCTACCGCGTCCACGATTATTATTATATCGCTGATTAGGAAAATTTCTTTGTTGGCTATTTGACTGTCTAAATTCGTTGTTTTGATTGAACCTAATGGAATTATTATTGTTATTTTTATGGAAATACTGATTTCCTCTGATTCCTGAAAAACCGCGTCTAGCTCTTCGATCTCTCATATGGAAACATTGAGAATTTGAAGACCCTATCTTTGACTTATCTTCATCTTTAGCGCCACCTATTGCATCCCTCAGATTATTATAATTCCTTGCTTTAACGATGGTCCGTAACTCAGAATTTCTCAGCCCATTTGCAAAAGCATTAATCGCTATTTTCTCGTTAACTTTTGACAAAATTTTTGCACTATCATCATCTCCATTGGATTGACATAAGGTTAAATTCACTAACAGTTCTTCAATACTTTTTCCGAATTCCTCTATTGATTTATTTTCCTGCTTGACATTATGAATTTCAATTGACAAAGCTGCAGCAGACTTTTTAGTGAATAGATGAACTTTCATGTCCTTTAATAGATTATCGATAGAATTGTAAGTATTTTCTAACCTTAATTTTGCATTTTGAGAGAGCCTAGTTTTTAATACATAGCTGATCAAGAATGTTTTCCCATCTTGATCTAGAAGATCACTATATAACTCAATAGCATCGATAAGCTGTTTAGTCGTATCTTCCGTGTTATCCATAATGGGAATTAAAGAAGAAGCAGTCCTAAGGTCAAATTTTTCGCCCATTTTTGCGATATTTCCTCCTTTTTCTATATTTGATAATCTGTCCTTTAAAATAGAATGTGCTTCAGAAATCAAACTATTTATTTCTTTAGCATAACTTTTGACTTGTGCCGTTTCTTCTAAAGTTTTTTCACTTTTACTATTAAACAACTCCTTAATTTTATTGAAATTGTCTTCTATTTCCCTCAATTCTGAACGTTTCTGATCAACTAATTGCAAATTACCTCGCCTCTGAGAATTATCTTTTGCTTAATTAGGTCTAAAAACCCTAATTTCCTCATAAATATGCCTAAATTCTATCATTTGTACTACCTAACACTAATTAACTTATCTACCTTATACATATTAATCCTGCGGTCCTCTCTGCGCCTCCTCGAACCTGCTGCAACTCCAACTCGATGCTCATCTATGGGTTGAAGTTCAATTTCTCTCGGCTTCACACAGTCTCCTGGCTCCTGGAAAGTTCTCTCCTAATCTTCCTCTCTAGTGCTTTCTTCGCTCGTCTTCGGATATACAGGATGATTGCTACCAGAACTAAGCAACCAACTACTACGGCCAGTACCTCGAATATGGTGTATTTCTGTTGACTTCCTTCGGCTGCAGTATTATTGATGGCACCTCCGTTGATTCCTGCTTGGCCAATCACGAAGTTTTCCTTTGCTTGCTGGTTCCCCATATCCAGTATTTAGGTATCCCAATCGTGTAAATTTTAACAGTACAACGACTGGCAGGATCGCCATGTAATAGGATGAATGATCATTCCTATTCCAGGGTTAATAACTGGGTTGTGAATGTATGGTGACAGACATTCTAGTAATCAACTCAAAGTCAAGTTAGAATCAATCTTCTCTTTATTGGTGGTACCAGGTATATATATATATAAATCATAGGAACGTACCCTAAACCTAAACAACCTAATATCATGAATACACCGTGCGTCTTGATAACAACAGTGTTAACAACCCACACGGTGCGTTGTCCTCGCTTAACCTATTATACAGAGTATTCCTACAATATAATATCACCCTATATTATCTTACATACTACACTACTCACATAGCTAAAATGGCATCTTGCGTACGGATATGTGCCACGCTAATTGATCGGTTAATCATTGATTGATGATCTGTGATTTATTCAAAATATTAAACACATTACCATACCAGAGTTTTTTGATCACACCTTTATTCGTTCCAGTCCTATCCAGCCTGGCAATTGTAGGAACTGCCAACTGTCATTTTTGAATTCTGTTGCAATCAGAATTATTCAAACAAATTTTGATTGCAGTAGTGTAATGAGTTACGCGAACGTTCCTACGTGAAGCGGCGTTTTGACGATGAGATAGTCAGATGTCGTATAGGTTCTGAATAAGTTCGTGATTGTCTGTGTATATTCATACCCAGCCAACCATCGTGTGACATCAACATCTGTGTGATGTAACAACCTTGCATAAATGCAATATCTCGTTAACACATCTTATCGACGTAGATTCGATATCAACGTCGCAAGGTGACATCGCGACCAGGAAACTATGTAATGTGGCAGAGATTTCTTCAAACTACATCTCTTCGACGTTAACTAAATAATTCACATTGATATCCTCATGAGATATCTTTGTGACCTGTGAGTGTGACGCAGACATGCGCAAAACGAACGCACACGCCAGACGCCATGTTGAGCTGTGCATGAGTGCATGGCCATGTCAGTCAGTGAATGAGTCCGACTCCGTACAGACTATTTCTTTCCAAATTCTCTGTTGAAATATCTGAGATGATTTATAGCACACATATTATTATAGCAGCTTCAAATTGGAGGTATACAATCATTTAAGAACGACGGTCGTGAGTTCAATCACAATAGGTAGGTAATATTGTGATTACATCTGAGATAGGACTATTGCAATCTAAAACAAGGTGGATGAAAGATCCCAAGATAATGTAAGTGTATTTGATATGTATCATTTATGAATAATGTGTATTTGTATTGTATTGCTATATATATGTGTCATGTTTTACTTCAAGATTACTAATTAGGGTGATTGTCATGATAAGTTTTGTATCATCCTGTTTTTACTTTCGGAAAATAAACATTTTCTTCGTAAAGTTGAATGATTATTATTATTATATATCCCACGAATATATCACAGCAGGTACGGCGACCACATCATCGATGTTGCAGTGTGATGTATTTGTAATATGAAATGTACACTTGTATGTGACCTGGTGGTGATTTTGCATGTGATGTCGCATTTCATGTCTGAACGACGTCACAGTGATGTTGCTTGAGTCGGACATTTTCATATCGCCACGTTGTATCGGTAGCATGTTTGTGACTTCATATGCGATATCGCATGTCACAAAGTGATGTAGCGTATACATCACTTATACATCTCATGGTTGGCTGGGTATGGCTCATTGTCTCACCTAAATAGTTTAGTGCATGAAATTCGGGTAATAGTGGCATGACGGTAGCATAATAAACGATGAATATTGGAAACCGTTTCGAAGTTATTTCATTCATCAAATAGTTCTGATTTTTTATTAAAATTTTCTGGTACGGCCCAGCCGACCCTGTCGTCCCTGACGAGACGTCACTGTATTCCCAACAAAGCAAAGCCTAACAAAAAGGTCATGATGGATCAGAAAACGTATGAGAGCACATGAAGACTGTTCAGTTGACATCCGTGATATCTCAGCGGGGCAGACATATTGCGGTCTCGTGATATTTCATTAGCGAGGCTTTCCTGATAGTTTCCTCGGTGAAAAATTCGCGTACAAATTGCATCACGGCACAGTCTACTGTTTCTTTCCAGTCGTATGACAGAATGCTCGTTATAGCTATTTTTCATTGGGAATGTCTCCTTTTATCCGGCATGGAACTTTATCTAAGTCTCCGAATAGTAATTCAATTCGGCTTTGCTCAGAAAATTGAAAGCTCGTTCTTTCCCAATGTTCACTTGGTTGCAGAAGTGGGAATTGTGAAATTGGAAATGATGGTGGATCCCACTGCGATAGAGAGATATTACATTTTCTTTATATCCACTCGTTTCGATACAATGTCCACTGGAGATGATTTTTTTTTATAAGGAAAGAAATTGATAGACCAAATAGATCACTATAGATATATGATCTACCAGAAAGTTATAGACGGAGAGGTGAATGGCTAAAGATGCAACAGTGTTCTGAAGGCTGAAATTTCAATATTATGTATTAGGCCTCTGCTATCAGTCAGCCACTTTCGTTAGCGATTAGCGCAGGAGCGGCTCCAAAGTTATTAAAAAACCGTGTTTGTCTCAACAGTTTTCTAAAATCGGAAAATTGTTTTCTGAATAGTGAATTCTTTAAAAAATGATATGGATATACCGTCAGAGTCTTCAAAATATCGTAACGAAACGCGTCAGTAGCGCATCAAACTCATAAAAAACGTATGGTCAATGGTGAAACTGTTGAAATTGTTAAATTAGGTTGAAAAGTTGTTGATAACAGTGAAAAATCAAATAAACATATTCTGCTCAAATTGTAACTTGAAAGTTAATGTTTGATTACTTTACATAGCCGTCAGCAGTCGTCAGCTCATTGGTACGGGCATTTATTAAATGATGAAATAACTGTTTCTGGAAAGAATATATTGAAAACTTATTTCAAGAAGAGTTGTTGAATAAATCATGTTTTTTTAAAATTTATCAGAAACAATATTTTTTTGAATACATTATCAATATATTTCATTGGGAAACATTCGTTTCATCAATAAATATAAGCCCGTACAGATAGACGTACGTTGAATAAAAATTCGAACTGACTATGTTCTTCGATATTTCTGGTTATTAATAACTTGTATACGAAATTCAACATAGTAGAAAACAGTTTCACTATCAACCATACTTTTTTCATGACTTTGACGCGCTTCTGACGCGAAACTACACTTTCACAACAACGCTGAAGTTGATCGTTTCCGAGATATATTTACAATTTGCATCGATATAGCACGTTACTTAGCTCATATAGGACGCTAGAAGTTGTTGAGGCAAACTAAGGATGTGGTAGATCTTGTCAAAATGACGAATATTTTTCCTATAGAATAATTGATGAAAATAACTGAGGTTTCAAAAAACTCATGTCGAAATGCCAGTCCACCAATTCAGATTAGCTCATGTTTTAATAATCAGAGAAAAATACGGCAGCTCAAACATCAGTGGACATGTGCACTGATGGTATATTCAAACTTCACGTTCAACATTCATGAACTTTTTCTCCAATGTAGTGAAATATGCAGACTAGACTGCGGCAGAGGCGTGGTTTCATGAAACAAAAATATCTGTAATGTAATATAAAAACAGATGATTATTTTAACTCTAACTATATTGGAGTTTCTTGATGTATACAGAATGAGTCAGCTTTTGTAGCAGGACTTCAACAGCTGAGAGAAGAATTTTTCTTAAGGTAAAAATTCTTTGTGCTCATAATATATGCGTGGGAGCTTCGTTTCCGGTATACAGGGTTTCAAAGGGTGAGATTTTTTTTGTGCTTCTCCAATTTTCTCCTTCAATTTCCAAAACAATGAATTGAAATTTGGTACTCTCATCACATTTTGGAAACGCAATATTTGGGGCATTCGAGCTTTCTTGAATAGGTACCTAGAGGATGATATACCCGAGTCAACCCTCTCGAACTTTTTTGCGTACCGCCTCTCTTCCCTATGAAACATCAATTTAGATTCTCCTTTCAATGTTGATACTTTTTGCTCTTCCTAGTTATTTCGACAACTGTATGGGTTTCAAGATGAATGCCAGATATAACTTAGGTACTTTTGATATATATAACTTTATTTTTCGAGTCCGTATTTTGTAGCAGGATTTCAACAGCTTAAAAACACATTTTTGAGATGAAAACCCCATGCATGTGAACATATCTTCGTTTGAGATTTTTAATGTGTTTTTCAAGTTTTCTACACTTATCGAAATAATGAATTACAATTTGGTACACCTGGGTAGTGCAACCTTTCAAACCCTGTATATCGGAAACGAAGCTGAGAATATTCCTTTTCAATATTTTCATTCCTAATCAAGATGTTCAAACTCGAACGATGGGAACTTGTTAATTTTCTAAACCTCTAATCGCAGATTCGTGATTGGGTTTTATCAATTCAGAATTTCTTTCCACGTCCTGTATGATGGATTTCAATTTGTCATACATACAAATACGATCTACACCTTTTCTTTGGTAGACCTATTGAAAGCCTGATAAAATCTGCGCTCATGCTCATTTAGCCTCTACAAACCTTCAGCATACACTGTCTGATATCGACCCATCGACCATCCAGGGCCAACTCCGGAACATGAATGAAACATTTTTGACGGAATCCTGGCACGCCGTTCAATTGTTTTTTAGGCGGTTTGGGGAATGCTTGTTACGACGTCTAGTCTCTTTTTGAAGCTTACGAAAGGAATGTATAATAGGCAGAGGCGGACTGGGGGGCCGGGCGGTCGGGCAATCGCCCGATGGGCCGGTGCCCTTTGGGGCCGGTAGAAATGTGGAATGTTCAAAAATATATACATAGATACTGCAAAGGAAGCTTCTGTACGGTGCAAAGAGAACCATAATTTCGAAATGTAAATTCCAGAAAATCACGATTCATCCTTCAAGATGAACTGATGATTGTAGCACGACCATCTTATAGCGCTCCATTATGATATGCCACTCTGACAATTTCAATTTTTGATATCTGTTTTTGAAGGTGTAAATTATTACTTCTCAGTTACTTCATCTATTTTTACTGGCAAGTCCCCGGTACGGTTGGCACGGCCAAATAATAAAATAAAACAATGTTTCTTCCTTTTGCTCAGGCAACTATTACCACAGTATTAAACATGGCTAGTTGCATATGCATCAGGCCCATAATTCCTTGGTCCGTACCTATTGTGTGACCATTGGCTTTTTGAGACTAGTTGCATGTCCAGCACCGCAAAGTAATATTTTTGCATTAATTGATGGTTTTGAACCTTTCGGGCCTGTGCAACACCAAAATTCTTTGTGTTCTCGCCTGGTCAAATTTTCAGGTAGGTGAAATAACATATGCGATGTTGGTATACATTACAAAAAGGAATATCTGTTCGCCATATAGAATAATTGCAAGTAACCGATGTAACTTTTCAATGTGCCTTAAAAAATTTCAATGACTTTCTATATTAGTGTGAAACATATAACAAGATACTGATACGTCAAATTTCAGACTTATTGCGAAAATAAATAAATCTAGTCAGCATCACTTCAAATCTCTGGGTTTTCATTACTTGGGCACTGAATCCGAGACAGACATAACCCCAAACTGCGCCCTGAGATGAAGATCCGTTTCATGGTATAGTTTATGCAAAGTCAGTTGAACAAATCATCAAACGAATGTCGGGCCGCGCTGCCACACTCTTTGAAATTTCAAAGGGACCGACGACTTGCGGTGATGTGTTATTCCAACTGACTTTGCATAAACTATAAAATAATATTAACAGAAAACTCAATAAGGAAGGTCTATGAATAGGTCAAAAATTATCATCCTGCTGATGAAATAAGCCTTGATAGTTTGCAAATGCAACTGATAGATTTTATCTCGAAGTGGGAAAGACTGTCGAGTACTTCGAGTTGGCTATAAGAAATTCTCTAAGCCAAGAACATTTGGAGGCTTTCATGATGATGAAGTGCGAAAAATACATTTTGAATCAATAGGAATAAGCGACGATATAATTTTCGATCTTGTTGAAAAATGTGGATCCATGAGAAATTTACTCAGTTGATGTTTTATGATTTGTTGTGGACAAATAAGTTTCCTAGTTTTTTCGTAGCTTTGATATTATTCACCAAAGTGCTTCATGTTTCTCTACCATAGAAATATCGTGTATTTCATTCATTTTTATTTTTCATTCATGAAAGGTCATTTTTCTTGAGTATATTTGATGTTTTACAGACAGTTTTTTTGTTTGAGTTTCATTTTAATGAAAACTATTTTTTTATAATTTTTTTTCGCATTTTTGTCTATGTTACTGAAATATGTAATGAAATTAGATGTATAGCTATGATAGCTTCGAAATTTTCTCCGAAGGTGGGCCGGTAGGATTCAATTCGCCCGGGCCGACTGAAAGGTCCAGTCCGCCCCTGATAATATGTAATCTGTTACTTATACCGTTCAGCTTCAGCGACGTTCAGTATTTAATCAGTTTCCGTTTGGTAGGTGCATGCATTTTTCTATATCATGGTGGCTATAAGAAATGATAGATTTTGATTTAATTTCTGCACTTAAACAACGCGGAAATTTGAAAAAAATATCAAATAATCATAAGAGCTACAATATGAGGATTTCCCAAGAGTATAATAATGATTATTTTTTCCACATGTAAAAATGTGACGTATTCGTTGTTCCAACCAATAGCGATGCATAATTCTAGCCAATCATTCGATATTATACTGATAAAATGGCATCCGTGATAAAACCTTGTTCACATTGAAGTGCCAAAATTATTCTTACTTACCAGTGTCCACCATCTTGTTTCTTTCGACCTATCTTATTGGTAGGTAAGGTAATAGTAACAATAAAATCAATCATAAATTCTTCGAGACAACTAAACGTAGCTCCTCTGATCGTGTTTCAATTTAATACCACAAATAATATTTCATTTGATCGATCATTATGAAAGGAAGTAGTATTCATTTGACTGGTGACATTTGCTAGTGCAAATTTTGTTCATTCCGATTGTACCATTGAAGTTACCCCCCATGTATGGATGATACATTTATGGATATGAGTTATAAAAAAAAACTATATTCTAGTACACGCGTATGCCCCCTGAATATTAGTACAATCTGACGAACATGAAATCGTTCGATATTTCTACAAAATCCCCATCAAACAGATCAAAAGTTCTATAAATAACGAAAATGATAATCCCTCAAATCTTCTCGCTCAACAAACTGAACTAGTTATCCGCATGGCTTGGCTGAGACCTTCAATACCCAAACTAACTACCCTATTCCATATCTAATACTCAATCTACAGTAGACGCTTCGATGTTGAGGAGATGGAGCTCCGCAGGAAGTACTCTTTGTGTAACAGACTGTGTGTGATTTAGATTATAGTGTGGTCGAATTTGTATCATCAGGTTTGGATCTTTCCCCATAGGATGAACATCCACCAATTCCTCTCAGTTGGAATATGATCGATAATCACTGTTTTCATCCCGAGAATTTGAACAGAGTGTTCAGACCTTATTGTTTCAGTGCAAGTAGCAATCAGGTAGAATTTGATGTTAACCTCTGCAGTCTGACAGTAGATATGCATTACACCGTTACCACCGAATTACACACATCACACGTTATTGAACCTCCCAACAAAAGGACGCAAGAATGATTTGTAGTTCTCTTCAGTAATGGTATCAATATTGGTAGTGATTAATAGGCATAGATGCCAAGCGATCAAATGAGATCTATTCATGAATCTGCTTTCTCGAATATTTTTCTCTTATAGCAGGGTGATTGAAGAACAGCTACGCATTCCCACATGATGAAAATACCATCTGTTCAGGTCAAAAACCGATTAGAAAAAGAGTTGCCCGAATTATTGATGATCATTTCATACAAGATGCAATTGATTCTGCTCCACAGGTGCTTCAACGCTTATCGACAGCCCAACCAACCATAGGTAATACTTTTCATGTCCTCTTCAATATTCGATGATAAATAATTCTTTCAATTGAGCCAAGCTAGCCCGTTTCAAATCATTATTGTTCTCTTAGCTGAGGTAGCTATGTCTACAAGGAAAGTAACTTGCATCATCCCACTATATCTTTTGGTGAATGAAAAAGTTTTCCTTGGTTCATCAAATCTATGAGTGAGAATTTTTTTTCAGGAATGAAAGGACGAACACGTTGAATGTTGAATGAAAATCCACCTACTTGGAGGTGAATTTTCCATAGGCATCGCACGAGGACCCTTATGAGTCTATTGGAGGCCACACCTATCGATATGTTACCCAATGGATCAGAATTCTGCCACATCGCTGACCATTTCATTTGGGTATAGTATATTGTGTCTCATGTGCGAAAAATGAGCTGCAGCAGCACGGGGGTATTAACTGCTCGTGCGAAGCGAGGGCTGATAGCTAAGGGATGAAGCTTTTTTTGCATGTGTGATACACAACTGATTTTCGACTACCGAAACCACAAGGAAAAATGAAAATACAATGAGAATCTTTAATTATAATAATAGATCTTCTTTTGATTCCAAACTTTGAATCACACTAACGTTTGATGCAAATTTATGTGAAACTACAAGAAATGCATCACGCAAGTGACAGTCAACATGATGTCTAAGATAATGAAAGACTCCAGAATCGTGTTGTTATCAGCTTAGCAGCCCAAAGAAACGTTATACATCACTTTCGGTCACATCTTCAGGGTTGATATGATGCATTTCATATATGATAGGCGAATAAAACATTATTCCGCTGCAATGGAAGGATGTGACTCTGTCGAGTGTTGATCACTTTATTGTAGCCATAGCAAAAGAGGAACCCCAAATGTATTTTACTGTCACATCACATTGCTAGACGATGGAGAGATTGTGACACTGGAACAACTGTTCTGATGACTTCTCCCCGAATGTTTCCAAAAGGGCCGATCCAGGTCAAGGTTTTATATAGACGTCATAGATATGCTCCTGGTAGTCTAGCTATATATAGAATTTTATTGCTCGATGTAATAACATCACCTTCATAATACCATTTCAACAACGTTCTTCAACAAGAGTAACTAGTCGATGCCTTATCATCCAAACCGGTATTACCAGAAACCAGGACCCAACATCAACCATTGATGCGTTCACAACCAAACTTTTTACATTTTGGTTTTTACGTTTCGTATTCTGATTGGTGAAGCAGAATCTGAAATTAAACGTGAACTAAATCCATGCAAATGTCATTCACAACAACAAAAAATCAACGTGACTTTTTATGGCTCAGTTGCCTTGGTTTTGTTATTTGTTTTTCATCCTTGAATCAAGTAAATAATCATAACAATAATATTGATCAGATAATTAATAATATTGATAGAACTAGCGGTGACGAAAATTGATCCTTATTCGATACTTGCAGAGAAAAATCAATCTTCAACAAGAAAATAATGAATCGAACAGTATACCTATCTACTATTCTGTGGATTTACGAGAAAATCATGAAAACATTATCATAACTTCCATATTATTACAGAATGTTCCATATTATTCGTCTATTTTTACTATTTTCACAGACGATGGCTTCTTGCAACGCAAAAAGCTGAAAATATTCAGCTTTTTGCGTTGCATTTCAATTACAGATTTCGCTTCACCAATCGAAATACGAAACATAAAAAGCAGAACGTAAAAAGTTTGGTTGTGGACGCCGCTTCAAGCATACTGATCATAATTGAATTAGTAACTAAACCACGGTCAGTTCACAATCATGTTTAGTCCATAGTATTTCGATCATGCCAAGTACTTTGAACCTATAATTTCCATTGCTGTTGCTATAACTACTTTGAGTAGTTCTTTCAAACATTGTTTCAGTTTCGACTAGTCACAATGATCATTTTATCAAACAAGAGTGAACGTTTCTGAAAATAAAGCGGTAAAGTGGTGTGATGAAATTTAGTCTGGAACATGGCCATTACACGTAGTAATTGACCGGCCTATTGTAGGCTTTCCACATCAGTTCGAGGCGTCTCGACGCCTAGCGTCGTCGGCGGAGCGTCGGCCGAACATAAGCATCCGACATGAATACTAAGCCTACTTGTTAGTAAAGGACGTGTGTCGGGAGCAGCCAGGTGACTAAAGGAATGGAAATGGGATGGAAATTCTAATGGAGACGTATCAAAGAGGTTCGTTTTCAGTCGGATGTGTGTATGTAGAAGACGCCTTGAGAGTCTCACATCGATCATTATTGTTGGTTGTCAGCTTGCTGGAAATATCTTGAGAAAATTCCGCAGTGCCATTGTTAATATTTTTTCACCATTGATATCGAACAGATATTTTTTATATCTATATATAAAATATACAATAACTTATAATTTAGAAGCAGTTCCAAAGGAAATCTTTCTAGGTGAGGTTGCAGTCAAAATTTTGGCCTTAATGAGAGGACTCTTTGTTACTTAGCCGACATCTATAAAGAATGGGAAAGTAAAAAAACTTTGTCAATATTCACATTTAAAAAGTACTTACTAACGTGAGATTGGTATAAAAAACAATGAAATACATAACAGTTGCATCTTCAGCTGAATTTGACGATAAGAAACATTTTCAATTTTATAATTTTTGGATGAAAATAATAGGATATCAATCCAACAGGCTACATTTCGTTTCCGTAACGGACCTTTGAAACCAAAATGGACGGTTGGAAGAGTTGGAAATGCCAAACCGTGAGCGACTTCTCGTTGATGGTATGTATCATTTTGTGACAGTATTAATTTCTGTAATAAAATAAACATATGAGCTCCATTTGAAATGGTAAATGAGATATCCAAACATGTAATTCTTCCCAAATAAATATCTTGAAACAAAGTATTGGTCTAGCACGTTCAGTCAACGACATGAAATCATTCTCTGAATTCCGATGTATTCCTTTCGAGTTGAATCTCAGAAACTCCGGCATATTCGCGTATTGTTCGAAGGAAAATCCCATTTTCGAAATGCATCCCGAACAATAACAATCGCATTCACCGTTAACTCCGTATATCCGAATTGCAGTTTATGAAGTTTCATGAGAGACCGAGCAAAAAGTTAATGCAACTCCCGTGTAGCTCTTTAGCACCGACCACTATCAACACAACCTTGCAGCCAGGACGGAAACCATTATTTCGAGAATTCCTTCCAAAGTCGTATACACTTCAATGATCTTCGAAAGTTTAGCGCCAGTAAAAATGCTTTCATTCACAATTCACAATAACGCGCTGCCATTCAGTTGGAGAATAGCGTCAACCATAACAGAAACAGCCAGAGGGATATTGACATTACCCCTGTCATTGTTATGAGGTTAAGGCTTATAATCTCATTTTATTGTGTTTAACTATGACGTCATTTCCATTCCCCTACCGGCCCTTGGGTTCATCAAGTCCAACGTTGATAGTTAGTTAATGTTAAACTTGAAGATTTATTTACAAAGTATGAAAGACGGAGAGTAGTATCCATTCGACCTCAAAGATATTTGATATCTGTCCCTTCTAATGACAAATGTCACTTAAGAGCAAAACAAGCGCCAATCGTCTAATGGAAAAACAATACAATATGCTCTCGAGTGAAATCGCATACTGTAGACCGTGGTAATTAATTTCAATGAATCGAGTACACTTTATGACTCGGAATCAGTTACAATAATTATTGACGGCAGCATACGAAGAGAAACTGTTGTTGTTATCTGTAGTCTAGTTAAATACCCAATAATTATAATAATGATGATCACAATGCATGTTGCTTTGGAATAAGAAGATAAATGGACGAAATAAAGCTCTTTTAATCCTTCAGAATGCTTCTTATGCAACTTCACCTGAGATCCTTACCTTTGTGTTGAACTTTCAATCTCTTATTTCAGCTATACAGATTTCTTGCATCAACTCCTAAATTGTAAACAAGATTTCAACTACCAAGGTTTGCGATGGATAACTGGCAACGTTTATATCGTGTCTTGGTAAGCTTACTAAAGACCATAGTTTTCAACTCAATACCTTCTCAATATACTCTTGGTCAGTATAGTAACTCTACATTTAGTAAAGTAACCAACTTGAAGTGAATAAAAAGCTGAAGAAATAAATTTGATTTTCAAACAAGATTTACCTGCTATTCGATCAAGTAACTTATTCTACTGATTGAGGAATGTCCAATCAACATGGATGAAAAGGAACAGGTAATTGTGGTGAGATACGTCATCGAACGATTTCATCATGCTTAATTTTTTCTTCAAAATATCTCAACTCGATAACGCAACAATGAAAATCTTATTCAATGAGAGTAGGTTAGGTTTTTAAACTTCATCATGAGCATAGGTTATAGATTAATTATTAAAATGCAATCAACTTGAATACATACTCACTCATTATAATTTACATACCTCAAATGTTCCCAACTTCCAACAAATGAGGCAGCTTGAGACTCGAAATCTCCTGAAGTGTTTCTATGAGTTGGTGAAACCATCTTTCAGATCGTTTATTCGAATACCTACAGTATCAGAAACAGCTCAAAATATGCAGTAATGATACACGAATGGCACTGACAGAGACATTTAGACTACAGAGTACTGAGGCTCATTTGATGATTCGTTCGCTACTAGAAGTGTCATATAATGATAATGATAATAATAAATGATTTTATTGAGTCAGCATAAATGTACAACAGGTGTTATTATACATATATGTTTCTCAAACGGCAGAGTTCAATTTCACGATTAGATCGCAACTCAGCCGTAATAAGGAGTTCATCCATTGATATGAATCAGCTCCTTCCTATTCTAAATATTTATGTACATTTCCTAAATAGTTATATTATTCTATATATACATAATATTCACACAAACCTTTATACAAGTTCTATTTCTTGAAATTAAAGTTGGGGTTTTCAAACGAATACTTTGTTTCATGAAGTTTGGGAGGCTACAGCTATTGAATTCGAATAGAATGTTATTGGGAATTTGGGAGATTTGAAAAGAGAAAGGAGATCTGAACTGCACAGTTTTATGGATAGGTAGTGTTAACGAAGCTTTATGTCGAAGATTCAGATTATGAACATCTGAGATTATTATTTTCTTGAAAAATAAAGAGGAATGTAGAAGCCTTCTATTCTTCAAGGGCGATGTGCACATTCATGATTATTGTTTTGAGTAGCAAGAGCTAATCAATTTTAGGATGAGACAATGTTTCTGTGGCAAGAGAAAATTATCCCAATTGAAAAAACTTTCATTCAAGACAAATTTCTGGAAATATCCAGAACCATGGATTTCTCAGAACAAAGAAATTTTTATCCATGCAAGATATTTACTCTTCGTATAAAAAAATCAAGATCACAGAATACCTTGACTCAAATAGAGCTGTTTTTTCAGTGATTTTGACAGTAGCTCTCGATTTGAAAGTGAGCATAATCGCAGAGAGTAAAGTTCCATGAGAGAACAGTTTATTTACAATAAAGAAATTTCATTTATTGTTAACGAATGACGTTGTTGAATATGGACTAACTAACATGATTTCATCACAAACAATGGTATTTTAAAAAATTACAAACTAATATACAGGTCAATATTAAGTTATAATAATCTTGATCTCATGAAACATAAATAAAATATTAACAAATATCACTTTGTGGACACTATACCGCATTTTGTATTGAAATAGATTTGTTTATAATAATGTAACGTTACTTTAAATTCAATTAACGTTTTCTTAATGCAATCGACTGACACTCATATGTTAATTTATCTATATTAAATCTTAATACACTGCGTTTTAATTTTAGCTTTTCCAGTGTTGTTGTACAGAAAGGAAAAATTGTTTTATTAAAGAAACATAACTTATAGCATAAGGAATCATTTTATTATTGATTAGTAATGCTTCGTTGATATATAATATATTGTTTGGTTATTGATAGTTAATATTTTGAGTCGATGATCGATTCTTTCATCAATCTTTTCCACTACTTATTCAACCCGAAAAAAAAATTTATGAGTTTTAACAGTTATTGAGGATACTTCATACTTTTTCGTTACTTGTGATAAATAAAAAATTATGTCAATTAATCATCCACAATGATGGAGATTCCTTATCAGTGAGTTGAGAATAATCTTTACAATTCTTCTGGATGACTCAATTTGTGATATGTTAGGCTGAAACATAGACGAATATAGCTAGGCTTCGAAGATACACATTGATAATTATCAAAATTAAATCTTCAAGACGTTTTCTTGAACGGTTTGGATGGTTCCAATTGTGTTTTCCTAACAGAAGGAATAAAGAGTATCTGAGAACAAATTTATTTAAGCAAAAGTTTACAGTATACTTACATCACATATATTATGATATCAAAACATCTGAATAAAAAGAGCTATACAATCAGACCAGAAATCTAGGTGTATCTAGCATCCACTATATTGATATGAATGATCTGTAAAATGAAAATAAACAAGTTCTTGGTAGAGAGAATATATCTTGCCCCATTTAATAATCAGTATGGTATTTTTTTATCTCTTGGAGCGCAGGAAATGATGTTAAAATTGCATTTAATAATTCAGAATAATTGTAAAGTATAAGAAAATGATAAACTATCAGGTTTTCCAAGGTCAACGATGTTCATTAGGTCGAAAAGTCATGATTTTTCATCTGATGCTTCAATTTCGAAGCACCTGGACAGATTAAAATGAATAAGATACAAAAATGTTGGCATGTTTATGGATATCTCAACAGTTGTCGAATACTGATTTGATATAGAGAATATTTTCAAATAGAGATTAACCGTCTTGCGGTAAGTGAAATTACAACAAATCAGTGATCCGAAGTATATACGCTATAGATGTTCACCCCAGTATGAATTTTCTATTAGCCCTTGGCTAGTCCAATATCGAAATCATCCAAGGCGCATAATACTCAGAGGGATCAACTCTTTTACGTCCACAGAGGATTTAACTCTTCCACATCCTGAAATCAAAGGATATATCGAGCTCGTACTTTTTATTGGTTTTCGCAGCAGTGAGCTCTCTCCCATATTATGTGTCTGAATACGGCGGAGATTAAATATTTGGAGTTTTCCGGTCAATCCGGTCCACTGATTGCGCACACATAGTGCATGAAAAGACTCTTTTGTACTCCATGTTGGCGAGTGATTGGATACCAATAAAAAAATTTCGAGTGTTATGACCCTGCAATTCAAGATTTACTAGAAAATACTTGCCTTAATACTGGCTATGACTATGAGATGAGGGAGATAGGATTGATGAATCATTGCTTCGGTTTAGTTTATATGTACACTGAAATAAGTGCAAATATTTCAAACACTAAGGAACCTCGACGTGTACTATCGAATGGCCCTATTAAAAAAATTTAGGGATGAAAATAGGTTAGATTCCTCGTTAGATCCCTTTGTCCACCCAAAGTTCTACACTGTAGCAAATCTGACGTCACTTCTGTTCGATCATTTAAATTGTTTTGAAGTGGCGTATTTGATTTTTCTTCTCGTATTTTGTTCAATTTTCGGGATGAAATTTCTCGTTAATAAGAAGAATTAGAAGAAATCTAATATCATGGGAATATTCCTTAGACTGTATCATATTGATGTGCTGAATATGTGCACTTATTTCAAAAACACCTTGTATATATGGATCGCGAGATGATGAAGCATGCTCTGAAATCATATCAAGATTGGCCTGCCCACAAAGTTTGCTCACCTTGGCAAACTTCAACAAGGTAACACTTAGTAACACATTAATATATCCTGAGGCTTATTGAGGAAATAGGACCAGAGCTATTCTTATTGAAACTGTGTTCTAGAGCGAAGAAACAGTGAGATGTTGTTGAAGAGAATATAAAGAACAGTGACCTATAGTTTCAGCGAATGAATTGACTCATCAGATACTATGAGCACAAAAGACTTTGAAGTTTTTTTTAAGTTATAACTGTAACGTCGGCGACTGCTAACTTTGTTTAAAGCGGCATGAAATGCAATTTCCTGATTTTTTTTCTGGTCTACATTCTTTCTGAACACAATAATGTATGACAAGTTGACTTTTGAACAAAATTAGTTGAAATGGAAAATAAATGCCTTGTTGAAAAGAAATTCCTAACACAGATACAAGACCACTTTGAGATATTTTTTTTATTTCTCGGAACGCAAGAAAGAAAATTCCTATAATGTTCGTGGAACATCGTGCGTACCTAGGGAGGATACGGAAAGGAGGTAGGTGTGATTTTTCTCAACTTTTGGAGGTTATTATTGCTGGGAAATACTTCCATTGGCAAGGAATTTCATTCTATAGACGAACGGGTTTTGGTAGAGTGATGTTCGATATTTTTCGTGGTTAACGACAAAAAGATGTTCTGACTGAGCCTGCCGAGTTCGTCTGACTGGTATTGCTAGTGATGAAATCATACCAGAGATTTCTGAGGAACATTTTCCGTGGAAGTATCTATAAGAAAGTGAAAAGTCGCCGACTTTTCTACTGTGTTTCAATGAGGTCATGGAGTTAGTGAGTATGGCATTATCCAACAACCGAATGTCTCTCTTCTGGATGGAATCTATGAGCATCAGCGTATGTTTGGGTGCTGAACCTCAGACATGAGAACAGTATTCTAATACTAGCCGTATTTGTGTTTAGTAGATCATGAGAATCTGTTGAGGTGTGAAGTAGATTTTCCACGAAACAAGAATCCGAGTTTTTGTGAAGCAGCTTTTGCGATGGATCGGACATAATTCTCTCATAAGAGAGTATTGCTGATGGTAATACTGAGCAAAGATATTGTGGTCTAGGAGGGCATGTTAGTACCAGACAATATTATATCAGGCATACTGAGTTCCACCTTTCTTGGTGGAGTGGAGTGGGAGTGGATTATATCTGGGCAATTGGCCTTTAGTTCACTCCTGTCATTAGATTCAGCAAAAGGCCTCAGTCAATTATCCCGAAAAGGGAGGACTGGGAGCAGTTCGGGCACCGCCTGATCCCTACCACTGGAATCATTTGGTACACAGATGGCTCCAGGATGGAGGGATCGGCAGGAGCTGGGGTATATGGGCAATCTCCGAAAGCGGAACTCAGTTACGCCCTGGGGAACTTTGCTACAGTGTTTCAGGCAGAGGTTTTTGCCATTCTCGCCTGTGATAGAGAAAATATCAACAGAGGCTACCATGGCCAGCTGATCACGATATGCTCCGACAGCCAGGCGGCGATCAAGGCCCTCATATCATACAGGGTAAGTTCGCTGTTGGTGTCGGAGTGTATTGATGAGCTTCAAAGGCTATCCGCAGCCAATAAGGTGAAACTCCTTTGGGTCCCAGGACACAAGGGAATTCCCGGTAATGAAAGGGCCGACTCCCTGGCTAGACAAGGAGCAAATAGCTCAGCCATTGGACCAGAACCAATCTTAGGAGTTTCCAGATCCTGGAGCGTCTCAACCATGATGAAAAGCTTGGAAACGAAATTCCAGGAGGTATGGAGAGAGACTCCAGGCATGAGACAATCGAAACTCCATATCGGATGCCCTTCTATCAGAAGAACCAAAACGTTGCTCACATTGAGCAGAAAAGAAATAAGAATAGTGGTAGGGCTCCTCACGGGTCACTGCCATCTAAACAGGCACCTCAACATTATGGGTATCACTGATGATGCTGAATGTAGCTGGTGCCTGGAGGACGAGGAGTCAGCTACTCACATCCTCACGGAATGCCCAGCAGTTGCAGCAATACGGGAAGCACATCTCGGGAACATCGTTTTGGAACCAGAGAGTGTGAGAAGGGTTTCGTTGAGAAGGCTGGTCTCTTTCGCCCGCGAAATTGGCTACCTTCATGACTGAACCAATTCCCAGCAGAGGTGGGTGCATAACGGGCCCGAACTAGGAGGCCTACATGCTGAAGGATCCGTCCGCCCACATAGTGTAATCTATCTATCTATCTATCTTGGCCTTTAGTTATTGGGCAGGCTTTTGATACATTTTTTTGGGATTGGAACTCTAGCTATTTTCCAGCAAGATGGAAAGTACCCGACTTGTAGGAGATGGTAAATAGCTCGCAGACAATCGGTGTCAATTCTGGTGCACATTTCTTGAAAATAATGGGTGGAATTCCATCAGGACCAATAGACTCATTCGTTTTGAGACCGACCAGAATGCATCTGATAGTGCGTTGACGAAAGACATCTCCGGGACATTCGACTCTCAACGGAGTTTTCTGCAAAAATTCAGTTGAGAAATGTTGAAAATATTTGGCAAATGTAACACTAACGTTCATCTTAGTGACATTCGCTGTCACATCCAATGTAACGGGTCGAAATTTCATGAAAATATCTCTTTCTTGTCAACTGAACATTTCTTTTTCTTCAAATAATTTTGTCCAAAAGTCAACATATCATACGCTATTGTATTCAGGAAATAATCTCGTACAGAAAAATTATACAAAAACAGGTGCCATTTGAATAAAAGAAGATACCAGTCGCTGACATCTCGATTGAAATTTCGAAAAATAGTGATGTGAGCTTCTTCATAGTATATATGTATATCTGAAGAGTAATAATTGCATTAAGTTTTAGCTTACGCGTTTTTTGTCAGTCAGCCTATATTATTCGTAATGAATAAAAAGAGATATCCTCTACTGACGTGAAACCAATTCCTGGATAATAATGCCTGAGACAATATATCTTCCATATTGGCACCGTGCCATCGCCCGATAATATATGTACCTGATGAAATTTCGAAACGTCCTCTATAAAATATCGGAAACCTTCCAATCCCTGAATTTTCGAACCCTCCCCTGCTAGTATACTATCCTAGCCGAAAGATATTTGCCGGAAAATCCGGATTTCTCATCGCGGATCAAGGATTAAATTGATGGCCATCAGCGACTGAAAATCTGTCGAGTCACGACGCTAGGCCTTGGTCGGTGTCGGATTTACTCCTAATTAGCCGCATGTGCTCCTCTCTCAGCCATTTTCAGCGCCTTTCAAAATTGATTTCGGATTGAGGCCATCTCATTCCTCCCTTACTAATAAAATCATACTTTAATAATCGATTCCAGGCAGTTTTTTATAACAATGATGATTTTTCTGAGCTGGAACCAATTATTTTACTTGATTCTCTGAGATTTTCTCTCCTCGTTTTAGTAAAATGCATGTACCACCTCCTCGATAAACCTACAGACAGTATGGAACCAATTAACCTAGGTGCCTCAGGGATCGGTATTGGGTCCGCTTTTGTTCGTGATTTATATTATTCATTTCTACAACTATATGACACCATATGTCACACTGTATTATTTTCTGGATGCTACATCCCTCATTTACTCTTCAAAAAATCTTTCAACTCTTGCTGAAATACAAGAAAAAGCCAACTATTGGCTTAGTGTTAATAAACTTGTAATGAATAATATAGACAAACAAGTTCTAGTGAAGAGTTGTTCGATATATCTCAATGTTGACGACGAAAGGGTGTGCTAACTGGGCTTGTCGAGTTCGTGCGTGGCTGGTATTGCTAGTGATGAAAATATAGCAGAAAGTTCTGAAGAACATTTCCCGTGGACTTTTTTGCGTTGTTCCAATAATGTCAAAGATCTAGTGAGTGTGGCATCACCCACCAGGCGAATGACTCAGCGTATGGGTGCTGAACCCCAAATGTGAGGACAGTATTCTGGTAAAGGCCTTATCTGTGCTTTGTAGGTCATGACAAGCTGTTGAGGTGTAATGTAAATTCTCGCACGGAATAAAAATCCGAGTTTTTATGAAGTAGCTTCGGCGATGTATTTGACATGATTTTCCCATGAAAGAATATTGCTGATGGAAAAACTGAGCATAGATATAGTGGACTCTGTGAAAATGGTGGTACCAGAATTTGACATACTGGTCATACTAGCCCCGCCTTCTCTATGATACTCCATAGGCTATCTCTTAGATCTTCTGTGTATCTTTGGGGCTCCTGGCTTTTTCTTCCACAGTGGCAAAGAATGTTTCAGGCCTACCAGGCCTATATAGAATACTCATGTGTTTATTGAGCCTCTCTCATTCCTGGCAAATTGTTTTGACATTCTTGAGATTCAGTTTGCATCCATGATTTTATGCACTAGCGGGCCGTAAAGTGCACTTTACCGCCCGGTTTTGCGGGCGTTAAGTCGCACTTTACCGCCCGCGGGCTCATTATGGCCCACGGGCCGTAAAGTGCACTTTACCGCCCGCTGTTATCAGTCACCTTATATCCACATATCAATTCATGAAAAACCTATGATGATATTCCTAGATTCTAATATATCCAGCGGTATATCATAAACTTCTTCTTTATCCGATTCCATAGTTTCGCTATTATTATTATCACTAATTTTACTTTTCAGTCAAAGAATGACAATTCAGCTCGTTTATTGGATGTATTGCTATTGACAACAATCATCAGATTGATTGACAACGTCAAAATTAAATAAGTTAGGTTTATATACTGGGTATGCATATTGTAGAACTCTGAAGAATGAATATCTTCTAGAGCTGAAAGAGTTTCACTATTACGATAATTGCAATATTCGTACTATAATTTTTATATGTAAATCATCCATAAACATCACGCTTCTCTTGATTACTGAATTAATACGTAACAAATTGAATTCTGGGGAATATTGGTTTGTCGAAATCTATAGTCATTATATATGAGTCAGAAAATGAACCACTAGTGCATAAAATTTTGTATGTATCTCGTGCGTGAAATGCGTTTATGGCCTTCAGCGTGTAATGGCCCTCGGCTAGCGCCATCGGGCCATTATTCACGCTACAGGCCATAAACGCCTACTTTACGCCCTTGATACATAAATAACTATTATGCTCATCTTTTGTAAAGCTTATTTTGCAATAACTCAGAAAGGTTTTGAACAATTCGAAGCACGGGCTAGTGAATCTGCTGCTTCGTTGTCAGTACTGACTGCCTAGTTCATTCACCAACTTATTCAGACAGGTACCGTTATATATTATATGATCTATTGGACCTTCGCTATGCCTATAAACGTTTTGCGAAAGGATTCGAGCCCTGTAACGGTTACACTGAATATCAATTTGAGATTATGGCCACAAGGTTACCGCTCTCCTAGTGTTGTATAAATTTGAATATCCTTCGAGCAGAGTTTAAATCAGGCTGGGTCCACGGCCTGATGAGCCGTGCATGGACACTGAAGGATTTTAGGGATTGTCTTGTTTGACAGTTCAGTGAATGAGAAACAGCGGGTGATTTGAAATTGGATACAGCTATAGGTGTTCCAGAATGTGGATAGGTATATTTATAATGAAAACAGATCGGGAAAGCCTTTCTTATTGCGAGAGGCATCACATGGTAGATGGTGAGTGTCTCATATGGTATGACTTAGATAGAATCGATTTGAAAAGTTGATAATTGGAGTATCATATTGTTTCAATCATCAGTAATCTCATCTCAATCAGGTCGATGATTATAGTCTTTTAATCAGACAAACGGGTATATCGAAATCACTACCAAATATACAGAGAAATAAGAAACAGCGGCGGATCCAGGATCAGTTTTCAAACTGAAAATATTCACCATCAATTCGATTGTGTTTATTTCCATTATGCATTCGATTACCAATAAATCTCAATTCGAACTTGACGGTGTATACAGGGTGTCCGTTTTTCAAGCTCCACCATGGGGATCTCAGTTATTATAAGAGATACGAGGTCAGTTAAATTGGGGCAAAGTTTTTTTGCAAGGAATCTGAATCTGTCATTGTATTTTTCATGACGTTCTCGATGCCAAAGTTACAACACACAACTTTGTTTTTTTCTTATTGGCGCCATATTGGATTTTTGCATTTTTGCAGATCGAATCTTTCCTGTTGATCAAAATTGTGAAAAAAAACATTTTTGCGAAGAGTGCTCTGGAAAGAACGCAAGCAAGCTGAATTTCGACAGTTTATTTGAATTTGGATCCGGAACGTTCACATTTTCGTCAAGCTGATCTACTTGAGAATAATGGTTTTGAATTAGGAACGACGTTATGAGCTAGCAGTTTATTGTTCGACCTCGTATCTCTTATAATAACTGAGATCTCCATGGTGGAGCTCGAAAAACGGACACCCTGTAGATTGGATTGTTCAGTATTATTGAAATATGAAATGGTAGAAATCAAAATTTTTCAAACATTCCACACAGAACTTTTCATAATGTTATACTCTAAATTCTGCAACTATGGAAAATATGAAGTTGCACTTTGATTTTTCGATGACCATCGGCGATCGTAAAAGCTGTCTCCGCAGAGTTGCATTTTCAGTGCTAACTCCACATCCACAATGTAGCGGCAGCACATGCAGGAATAATTACAAAGAATTCATGTTTTATTCATCGTTCGGAGGATATTCCTGTTTGTCGAGCGATATGGCTGTGTTTTTCTATGCAAATGGAACAGTTGGAAGATCTCGATAGAAACTGCTCTCGTAGCGAAAAAACAGCCTAGATCGAAATATTGAATCAATCTAAGAGTCTAGGAATTTTTTATGAACCAGACTAGAGTTCTTGAGACAATATGATGAATATTCACCTGGCTATGAGTTTCGATACACTAATTATTATAAATATTTATACAGTGTGTTACAATTTGGTCCACCCCACCCCTGAACTTTCGTAATCCTAGGGCGATTTCAATTGTTTCCTCACAGTACCTACTTATCTACTTTTGGAAATTGAATGAAACGGATCAGGCATTTTTTCACAAAAAATTTGATGTAGAAGCAATGGACATAATAATATACTGTTATATCAATTTTCAAAAACAATATCTCATACGGGGTGTTCATTATCAACGTTACAATTTTTGAATGATTGCACTTTTCAAGTCACCGTGTATAATAATTCTTAGAATTTGAATGATATCAGGCATGATCGTAGTCAGGATTAGAACATAGGACTATAGAGTGAGCTCAATAACTTATAAAATCACTGAACATTAAAATTTCTTTCATCAAGAATTATGCATAGAAACAAAAAAAAAATGAGAAAAAGTACAAAACAGCAATTATTCCTAACCTGTTCAAAATTTTGTATTCTCGATCGAATATCCTTTATTCTCTACACACTTTATTTCCCTTTCGTACGTTAGTTCCAACTCTCCTGCAAGGTTTACAAAATTGAGGACACGAAATAGGGAAAAGTTAATGGGCTTATATCACAAAAAAAAATTATTTCATAATTCGATAGAACTCACCCAAACTAGCTCACCACCGTAAACCGTTTCTTGCTGTGAGCACCCTACGTTTTATAAAAAATTATTAAAATCCCTGATTTTTCGGACCTCTGAAAACGAGGCGATGATGTGACGTCAAAACCCTAATACTGAAACAAGACTATTCCAGACAGAGATGAATGATACATGATTTCTGACAGAGTGAATTAACGCGAGATCACAGTTGAAAGAATTAATATATCAGTTGCCTTAGTCTCCGTCGGGCGTTTGGTATTTTCTTTTAACTATGGCGAGATGAGGTTTCTACGTCATAAGAGGGTCCGTTTTCAGAAGGTACTATTATTTAAGTCCAAAAATAAAACATTTCAGTTAATTTTTCGATCGAATTATGTCGTCAATCATCATTTATGTATAAAAGGATTATTATAAACATGGTTTGAGTTCAAAGTTGTACTAAGGTGTACTCGCCCATTGCGACAAATAAACAGTTTGCAGACAGATACCGCCAGAAGAACTGAGAAGAGTTGAAAATAACGTACGAAAGGGATATGGAAAGTGTTCAGAGGATAGAGATTTGATCGAGAATAAGAAAATTTGAACTTTTTAGGAATAATTGCTGTTTTGTTCTTTGTCTATTTATTTCTTGATAGAAAAATCTCAATTTTCAGTGATTTTATCAGTTATTTGTTTCACTCTGTAGCCACATGTTTCTGTAACTACCATCATGCCTGATATAATTCATATTCCAAGAATTACTGTACACGGTAACTTGAAAAGTGCAAGAGAGCAAATGATTTCGTCTCAATCAATTCTGAATGATTTTATCTCCAAAACCTCAAATTATTGACTGTTTTCGAGATACAGAAATGTTCAACATATCTTCAAAAGAACTTTGCGTATACAAGGTGGTCCACTTTATAGTAGCAGAACTTCGACAATCGATAGAAGGTCTTGTTTGAAGAATGAAAGCTTATGTAACTATTGGTCGCAAAGAATTTTGTTTTTGAGATACAGAGCCTCAGAATTTGTAAATGGACTTACAAATTTTTTTTTCTACTCATATCCCTAAGTAAAGTTTTAGCGTTCGGATATGTATGTACCACGCTAAATTATTATTATTGATCACAGATTGACAACCTGTGCATGATTCATTGAAAAAATAACCACCTACAGTTTCTTGAACACATTGTATCCCATGGAAACAAAGATTTTCATTTTAATAAACATCTCGTATGAGTTATCGTAATTCCAAAATTTAGTCTGTTATGGGATCAAAATGGTGCCAAATGTGATTTTTCCGATTTCACCCTATAGGTAATTGTGCATGCGTTCTATCCAGAAAACGTTCTTGAAAAAATTTAATATGCGATAATCTGATTCACATAGAGGACTTGATGTATGTATTCCAAATCTCGATATGCCACTATTTCATATGACAAAACATTGGCGAACTCAGATTGCCAGACGCTATTACACATTTAAAAAAGCAATGGAGATGAAAAAAACATAAAACTTCACGAATAATATTATTCAAGGTTAATATTTTCATTTAACAGTAAAGGTGAAACGACCGATATTTCCATCAAAGAAGATGAAGAGCGCCTCCTCCGCTGCACCATAATGGCCCCTAAATAACTCCCATCTAACCGAGTATAATGCAGTTATATGGTGGCTGGTAAGGAAGAGTGTGCCTTGGACTGATGTATAGGGGTCCAAATTTCTCCAGGGAGCTGTTTGGGTTGCTCCGCCATCCCACATACCCTGTAATTACATGTTATATTACAGCTTTGAACGATACAACATAATGTACACAATAACGCGATGTTCATTTATCAAATTGTACACTGTTCCATGGGCGACTTCTAACGTTATTAATTAAAGTGTCGCCTTGTTTATTGGGAGTAAAGTGTTAAGTGGTCTGTTGTCTGTGTCAACTAGGAGAGGAGTATACCAGAGGATACGAGTAGAGTAGACGTTTGCACTTTATACAGGGGTAGCCAATGGTTCATAATGAATGAGCTCATTTTTGAAGTATCAGGAAAGGTGTTAATAAAGCAGTGTCACCTGACGTCACAACATGGCGCACTCGTCGTTTTTATCAGCTGATCGGGGGACAAACAAAGCTGTGTGTGAATTTTGGTTTTACTCTTTTGAACCATTAGTAGTTGAACTTGTATATATTATGTGGGAAAAACGCCGTGTATATCATGTTGTTATACAAATTGAGTATCTCTTGGGGTATATGACGAGGTTTATTGAAACTGAAATTCAACTGGATTCATAAATTTCAAATTAACGAATGAACCAATTTGATAAATACTGTCTGTAGGTTAATCGAGGAGGTGGTACATTCATTTTACTCGATTCTTTGGGATTTTCTCTCCACGTTTATATAAAATAAAAGTATTCGTATCATTTCAATATATTTGTAGATGGACAAATCAGATGATTTGCCCCAAAATGTCACTGCGTTTAACAAATGTTTCTATCAGGGAGTCTGAAAGGAGAAATGACAGTAAATATAAATAATCATTGTTACACAAGAGTTCGATTGGAGAATATCCACAGAACGGCAGGAGCTGTGTTCCTTTTCTCACTTCTCCGTAGGTAAAGTGGAATAGTTCGAGATAAATCACGAAACATAGCTATAAATCCCGGAATTCGCAGACAGGCACCTATTCTCACTCTTCTTTAATAACATTAAGCTCGAAAATTACTTACAAAAAAGCAAGGCATAAATACAGTCAAAGTGTCAGTTGGAAAGAATTTACGGCTATTTTATCGATGCGAAAAAACTGAGAACTTGTATACCAAGAATCTGGTAGAGAATCCATTATGGTTATAACTTTCACTCATATCGACATTTTTCATGGCAATGTGTTTGCAGAACACTTTGAACACTGGGAAAGGACAAGGTCAAATATTGATGGATAATTTTTTGATCGTATTCTGATTCTCTAGGGAGATATACATGGGTGGAAGAAACGTACCAAACTCGAGACCAAACTACTTGACATAATAACGGTTTTCCTCATCCACGTCAAATTGACTAAATGTACAGTAAACATTTGAAAAAATCAGTTCAAACATAAACTAATTCATACCACCGCAAGTCACTTGTACTATTCATATATACATATTTTCTATCACTCTATCATCAACAATGAAACAGGGTCCTGTCTTCCAGACTAAGTATCTCTGTTGGAAAGGAGCAAAAAGCCTATAACTTATGTGGGTTCCAGGACAAATAGGGGTAGAAGGCAAAAGTGAGATTATCAAATAGACCTTCAACAAGGATATTACGATATATTGATGTGTTCATAACCAGTTACAAAGGCCACCGCCAATATTATTGTCACCTGAAAGGTCACAGATAGAGGAAGATGATGTATTTCGAACTAGCTCTAACTGTTGATATCCTGGAGTTCAATTGATCTCAGCTTAGGTTGATGACTTGACAACTAACAGGTCACTCAGGAGGTGAGTAGACCTGTTCACACTATATTGAATTAATAATACAATAGGCACCACTGACCGTTGTGTTGAATAGGGAAACACAAAAACCATATTCTCCATCCAGCAGAAGAAAAACAACGAAACAAATATTGATGGATGATTTTTTTTACCGTATTCTGATTCTCTAAGGAGACATCCATTAATGAAGAGAAGGTACCAAACAACTTGACATAATCACGGTTTTCTAGTTGGAACATAAACTAATTTATACCACCGCAAGTCACTTGTACTATACATACATTTCCTCTATCACTCTATCATTAACAATGAAACAGGGTCCTGTCTTCAAGACTCAGTGTCTCTGTTGGGAAGGAGCAAAAAGCCTATAACTTATGTGGGTTCCAGGACAAATAGGGATAGGAAGCAAAGGTGGGATTATCAGATAGGGCCTCAGCAAGGATATTACGAGATATTGATAGGTTCATAACCAGTTTTCATTATTACAAAGGCCAACGCCAATATTGGAGTCTCCTGAAATGTCAAAGATGCAGGAAGATTATGTGTTTTGAACAATTACTAGCTCTTACTGTTGATATCCTGGAGTTCAATTGATCTCAGCTTAGGTTGATGACTTGACAACTAACAGGTCACTCAGGAGGTAAAGAGATCTGTTCACACTTTATTGAATGAATTATACAATAGGCACTACTGGCCGTTGTGTTGTATAAGGGAACAGAAAAACCACATTCTCCATCCAGCAGAAGAAAAACAACGAAACAATAGCAATTTCCATTTCCTCCAGACATCCCATGAACGATATTCAACGATATTTTCGTACGCAGAGTCAACTCACACAGTCAACGGACATTTTTCTTCGGTAACTACCTTCCACTGGCTGCTTTCGTAATTTTACGCATTTCTATACAACAATAGGGCTGCCATTTACTTTGCCCATTGTTTCCCGACATGCCTTCATTTCCTTTCCGAAATGAACCGTAATTATTGAAAGGATACGTTACAGACGCTATGGAGACTCTCTAATGAGCTCAATATGTTAGTTTCATATACATTTCCTCCCACTTAGTTGGGACACCATAAACTTTTTGATGCTATATGAAGTTGATAGGACAGAGATTGTGACGATGTTGGAAACAAAAATTTTATTGAAGGCTCGAGGGATTGTGATCATATGATAATTTATTTTGTTTTGTTATGATATTTGTTTTTCATGTCATAGTGAATGGAGTAGGAGGTGGACACTGATTAAGACAAATGATGGATTATATAAGGATACTTGGTAGAGAGAAAAAGTAAAAGTGTAATCCATCATGAGTATGGTGATGGAATCCCCAAACGTAGGTGCATGAATGCTTGAACTCTGATATAAGTTCGATGCTCTCATATTCAGTACCATTTACTCAATTATTATTTATGTTATATAATATTCCAGATTCTTTCATTACTTTAGTAACGGTAGCATTTCATATTGATAATACTCACCAGACGATGTTCGAGGGACATAATCTATTGCATCTGTTTTCCATATATCATTTTCTAGATTCATTTTGCTCTTGCGTTCTCTCACTATTCTACCAAACTCTTCATTCTTGAAACCATTTTTTCGAGCTTCTTCCAATAATATCTGAAAAAATTGATCATATACAACCCAATGTTTACAATAGCCCGATTTCCCTAAGGAATATGGTGACATCAACAATATACCGTATCACTCGTATAAATATTTGGAATATTGAAGTTACTTGTCATAGATGTAGCATCATTTGGAACTTCAGATCAGAGACATTTTAGATCTCTTGGCTATATGTACAGGGTGAATCATAACTATAGGGACATACACTGAGGGATTGTTTGTATATACCAAAATATGGCGATAGATTTAAATATGCCTTGATGAAATATTGCTGTGGAAAAAGATACAGGACGTTTAAATCGAGTAAGTATGCACGCACCAGGAGTTATTCACTGACAAGAAATGTAATTCACCAGCAACAATTATCTGACAGTCCAAAGCACACTCTTCATAGATGCCATAATATTTGAAATTCCCTTCCGAAACTCCCGAACTTTTCATTTGCGTTTTCTGTCAAACGAATAAGAATATCGTGTTCACACAAGAGTACGTATGAGTCATACGTAGAAATGATGTTTATGTCATATTTTCCAATCAAGATCACTAAAGAGTTTCATTATAAGGAATCATTCATCACGTGGCGCCCCCTGTGAGAAACTGTAGAATAATACATTTTATAATATTCCCTGAATGAATTTGATGTTAGATCATGACCACAATATGATAAACGTGAACACTATCACAAAATATGAGATGGGCATGGGGTATACTTGTTCGAAACTCAGCTACACGTCGAACACTAATAAATCGGCATTTGCACATGTCTGTGATAGTCGGCAAGTGACATGAGCACATTCCACTAAGCAGTAGCGTATCTGACAACTATGGATTTGATGTTAGATCATAACCACAATATGATAAACGTGAACACTATATCACAAAATATGAGATGGACATAAGGTATTCTTGTTCGAAACTCAGCTACACGTCGAACACTAATGAATCGGCATTTGCACATGTCTGTGATAGCCGGCAAGTGACATGAGCACATTCCACTAAGCAGTAGCGTATCTGACAACTAGACGCCAACAGAAATTATTAGCAGAAAACGAAAAAAAATCAACTTCAATGCCCTGTATCATTTTCCACAGCAATATTTCATCAAGGCATATAGTGATTGGCATAGGTACCGATCCATAAACTACAATGTTTTTACATGCCTTTTGGACATGTATCATTTCGTTATCAGATGACGGTCGAAATTTGCAGCAGAAATTTTAAGTAGCAAAGAAGAGTTCATGAACTCAGGTGACGCTGGGCGACTACCTATAAATTCAAGAACGATCATTAACGACACCACCCTCAAATTGGAAACCACCTGTGTCCTGAACCGATATTCCGTGAAGTCTTCCTTCATTAACGCGGTAATAGAACTTCTTCCATCCCTTGAATAGAAGTAACAGACACCGCTTGGCTACGAAATAATTACGCTCAAATTGATATCGGATTCCTTTGAGGAGGTCGGTAGACATTTCGTGTTATTGTGGATGCAATTAAATTCGAGAAAAAGAGCTCCCGATGTTCAAAAAGCCGTGCAATGCACTGAAGTGTCTGGGAGTAAACCGTTGTTAGCCACATAAATTGGATAGCGAACTCCAGGCTGCACTGTGCATCGTTGCAAGTTTCACGAGCGTACGAAAAGAATCGGCTACTTACCTGGGGTATATTACAAACTGAAGTCGAGAAGGGGCCCTATCCCAGCGAGCACAAGAACATCCCAGAGATATTAAAAGTACGAGATTTCGAGACATTGAACCTCCACTGCGATGTTCTGTTCACACATGGATAGAACTATTATAGAACAGCCAATGTCCGCCGCAGGCGGCAATTATCGAGATGTCCTTGATATGTCACAAAACTAACTTCTCCCTAGTTCTTTTTAAAGCCTTTTCATGGACACAACAAAACATTTTCAACGCGTCTTGTGCGCATTAAATCGCTGTGAAAATCCATCTTCGAGGAACTTTTCTGAAGCAAACAACAAACAAGTTTCAAGAGGACGCCAATGTTCACCTTTAGCTGGCACAATAAGGGTCTTAGTTATGTCGCAAATTTCCTCTGCTCTTCCCTTTGTATACAGACGACAAATACAGACTGTACCAGCACAGAATACCCGTATTCTGTGGTACCAGTACCAACCATTTGGACGCGAAGTGAAATATTGGCAGCAGAAGAGAATTAGTTCTTTCATTGGTTAAATTGTGAATGGACAATTTATTAATTCACTTCCTTCAAGAAAACGTCTCATCATTTGATATTATTGGGCATTTTCAATATATTCTCCTCTGGGAAAAGCAAAATGTTAGAAATATTGCTATCCAGTACAAAGGGAGCATCTTCAAAAGATCCGTATACAGAACTAGGGTGATTCACATAAGGGGGTCCCAAAATTCAACGCAACTTACCTCTATACCAAGTTGCTTCCCTGAGGAGATATAGGCTTTGAAAGTGAAGTTAAAAATTTTGAAAAAAATCTTCGTTATTCTTGAACTTAAAGCAACCAAATTGGGTACACTTTGTGGATGTATTCAGGGCGTTACTTGACAGTAACTAGAGTTTAATTGAAATTTGTAAAGGGGGTATACCGGGTGGCGCACCATTAATATTCAACATTATTTTGTTAACCCTCGATGGATTTCATAAATGTTTGCTTTGTTTTGTGGGCAATCCAATTCTAGAACTTTTCTCACTCTAGTAATTTTTCGAAAAACCTCATCATTTTCATCAAAAACACGAATAACTGAAAAGGCGCGCTCTAGGTGTGTTATTTAAAATTATCGAAAATTCAAAAGTTGTCTATGAAAATATATAAACGTCAAACTTGACAATGAGGCAAGTGAGTTGTTCAATTAAGTAATTGTTGTTTGAGTGTTTTTAAAATGAACGGGAAGTTTTCTTTTAACGAGCAATTTGACATGCTGTTACTGCTATGCCTATAACTCCTTAGGGAAGTAACTTGGTATAGAGGTAAGTTGCGTTAAATTGCCATATTTTGGGACCCCCTACATGCCCCTGCCCTATGTCGGTTGTTATGTGAATCACCCTGTATATTACAACTTCCTGATACGAAAATGAGACGAGACGAAGTAAATGAAGCTGAAATGCATTATGAATATTTCTTTGATAATTATCGTTGGTACATTTTCAAGGAATAGAAAACCATATCATTCATAATAATTCACAGGCAGATCGATTATTATTACAGTGAAAAATTAACATAACATTCTATTGACGGGGGTCTTATAACATTGAGCAGATTTCGATAACTGTATGAATAATTGAAGAATCATCATTTTTTAGTTGAAACGTAACTGATTGTTTTCCATCCATTTACATTAATTATTTTTGTACATACAATTAGCAATTCCGGGATTGACTTGAAGTTTCATTACAGCAAAATTCTTTGAGGAAATAGGTTTGATTCAAAACATATGGAATACAAAAGTTGATATCCGGAAGAATTCTATTGGTTATTTTACAGCAAAGGACTTGCAAAAGGTAGATATTTCACTATATATTTTCTATTTTAAGAAATTTCATTCTAGTGAATCTTGGATAAAGTGAAACTTTAATGCCTCAAGAACTCATGAGAATAATAATGTGTACGAACCCCTGAAAAATGCAACGCATTGTATACAGATATGAGATTTAAGCATCCTGATGTTAATAGAAATCATAATAGAGAGAATCATTTTATTCACTTTGTCATGTTCAAGATAGAATCCCCATTTCTTGTACCAGTCTCTCCTAGCTTTCTCCTCTAATACTTCTTGTGCTTTTCTGAAAATAAAAAATACAGATAAGAATATATTAATAATGTAAATGTTGAAGAATAATTTGATTGCTTTGGTAGTCAATAAATATTCCATACCATGAACTTGGAATATATCTGGATAACAAAATCAGCAATGAAGGAAATTTATGTATCAAAGAAATGACTGGATTTCGTCCTATATTTTCTGTATAAATAAATACTCACAGGACATCATTTCTGACAACGTAATCAACTGCAGAATTCATAGTTCTGTTATCGATGTGAACTGGAGTTTCGTTTTGTGCAGAATTATAATTTTGTCTGGGATAGTTTGATCAATAGTGCAGATACATGCGCGGCAATAGATTCACGTGTAAATATAGGTATTGTCTGAACAAACAGGATAATATATTTCCATTCGAATCCAGAACATGAAAATGTAAACAACAACGGATATAACGTTAATTTGATAGACCGTATCCTTTCTAAAAAACTCAACAATAAAGCTATTCAAGAAGTTTATCCCACCATCAAAAATAGTAATCAAAATTATAGAACTTCAACCTATTTCAGATCATCAACTGAAAAATTAGCTTCATTTCTACATAAACAAGACTAAAAAGTGGCATATAGAACAAATGAAACGTTAGGAAGGTTCATCAAAAATAATAACGTTTAACACCAATGTTATACCCTTATTGAAATCTATATTTGATACTCCTCCATATTTTCATCCCCTGTATCTCAGAAACTATTTATTTTGAACGAAAAATAAATGGCACCTTTTTTATATGAAATTTCATTTCGATAAATTTTTTATATCTACATTTTTCCACTAGAGGCCCCGATTACCGAGTTATTCAAGAATAACTTGAAGAAATTACCTTGAAAAGCTTTCCTACTGCCCCGCTCATTCCCTATGGGTCAGGATTTTATGTATGTTGTTTATAGCACTTTCTCCTACTACTCTACGAAAAATTGCGACTGCACGATCATTTCTCCAATTTTTTGTTCGTTTACTGAACTATTGGCAAATTTCGTTTTAGTTTGTTTGACAACTGGATTCTCGTCAGGCTACTTGATATATCATAATATTCAAAGAAGGAAGGCGATGAATGGTTTTTCTTACCATAATAGCTCACTCCTCAGGTGAATAAACAGAAATAAAACACAGAAATTACTTTTCTCAACGAAAAAAACTCCAGGTATTTGCTATGAACCAGAAAATAATGCAAAGTTATTAGGAATAACAATAGATGACAAATTAAGTTGGAAAAGTCATATTGAAAATCTGAGCAGCAGACTATCTAGCACAATATTCCTGTTGAGGCAATTGAAAATCATCACCAATTTATCTACAGTTAAAACTGTATATTTTTCCATGTTTCACTCTAGAATGAGCTATGGAATCATTCTTTGGGTCTTTGGGGCAACTCATCTTATGCCATTAATATTTTTCGACTTCAAAAAAAGGCATTGCGGATAATTGCAAACGCTGATTATCGCGAACATTGCAAAGCACTCTTTATCAAATACGGAATATTGTCCCTCCCTTCACTGTACATTTATCAAACGCTCATTGAGATACACAAAAATGTTGACAGCTTCACCCGTCAGTCAGATATACATAAGTATCACACGAGACATGCTAACCATATTCAAACACCACGGTATAGATTAGTAAAATCCCAAAAAAATTGTATCCAATTATACACAATGCACTACCGACCACAATAAAATCTACGGGAAATCGTAAGTTCAAATCAATAATGAAAAAATATTTCCTGCAAAAATGTTTTTATTCCATCGAAGAATATTTGCAAACAATTTGTGATGACATGAGTTTTTTTTCTTTTAAAATCTCTGAGTTCTGATAGCTCCTGTTTTTGATTGTGAGTCTTTGAAATTATATACATATTTAATGTTATGCTTTCAAAATTTGGTGTGTCTATATACTATATACTTAATTTTATTTATACTTGTAAATGTTTGGAGGTATTTAGCCTATCTTGACTTGCTACCAATATATGTTTTATATATAATGTAGTTAAATAAAGCTCTATCTATCTATCTATCTATCTATCTATTACTTGTGAAATAGTTTTGAGTTAGGCTCACAACTCTAACCAAATACAGTGTGCACTAAATCAAAGAATAAAATGATTTTGTTCAACTTATCTTGGAACGAAATCCAGAGAATGATGTTGTTACACGATGAAATGCGTAGAAGTAATGGAAAAAACGAAACAAAAAATGTCAGCACGCAAATAAAAACAGTGGTTGAGGCAAATAAAAATGTCACAATAATAAGTTTAATCCTGATGCGGTGGATTTGTCGTCTGCTACTGTCTGCTACTTGTATTCGTTTAATCTGGTTTGAATAATCGCTGTTTCGTCTGAAATAGGGTGAGTTATGTTATAACGAGAATGAAATATTGTTAGCCGGATTTTTCTCTATAGGACAGGTTGGTAATCGTTTTCCAATTCGCATAATCCTCAGTTTTGTTGAGCTCAATGCCTGAAACAAAATGAAACAAAAATGGTAGATTTTTTCCACCGCACCTGTATTGGAGGAATCCATTATTTTAGAGCGATATTAAAACATAATTATGTTGATTCCAGGGCAGAAGTGGGGATTAAAGGCAAATTTAGCAACACATAGAGATGGAATAACGTTTATGTAGGCATTACATTGCGTCAATCAGAAGCTTTTTTGTATTATGCTTCAATGTCTCATGTAATCTCAAATAGATACAGGGTGTTTCATATTGTGAACGAAAGAATTCCAAAGGCGATAGAACTCAAAAAAATCAAAAGAAGAGTTCATGTGAATTTGTATGTTTTGAAGCTTCTTTTAGGAAATACATATAAGGTGTTGCAATCAAAAAAAAATGTTTTCCATTTACGACTTGAAAACTCCTCAGCCGATTTTCACTTCTAGCTTATTCAGAGCGAAAAATATTTCTGACGTGGACACACTTTATCTCGTAAAATAAGCCCCAAAATATATAAGAATATATGAACTTTTCCTTTTATTTATGCGAGAAATATCGCCAATGGAATTGTCTCCATTACAAATTTGAAACACACTGAAAAAAGTCGAAAAAGTGATTTCAAATGCGAACAATGTGATATGCCCGAATCGGACTTCTTCGATGCCATGGAAGACATCACTAGCACCGGCAAGTTGCACTCAAAAATGTTTATATATATAATAAAACAGAAAGATTGTTTGATTAATGAACTACAAGACAAAATAAGAATATTGAATGCACAAATAGAATTGCTGAATAAAATTAATTCCGCCATCCATATTGATGAGAATTCCATTCACAACAAACCCAGTGCCAACAAAAAAGACGAAGATAAGGTTTCTAAAAAAATCGTACCCATTCCTGACAAAAACATAGGGAATTCCATCAACAATCAGAACAAGACAAAAAATATATAAATATCAATAAAGACGAAGAATGGAAAACAGTCCATCCGAGGAAGAAGCCGCGAAGAAATAGTATAGTTGGAAATAATACAGACGACAAGATTAAAGGTGTTCCCAAATATGTGTTCTTGCACGTTTGCAGAGTGGATCCTGTGACAACTCAGCAAGATTTGAGAGATCAACTAAAGAAGCATTTTCCTGAAGTCACGTGTGAATTATTAACTTCTAAACAACCCACCATATATTCATCATTCAAAGTAGGAATATACGATAGGAACTTCAAAACGGCAATGAATCCGGACTTATGGCCAAATGGTTCATATATAAGTCGTTTTTTATATCATCGCCTGAAAGCAAACCCAATTCACCGCTAATCAGCCCTCATATTCTGCTACTAAATGTAAATACTTTTAATTTTGACAAAGTTGATCATTTTTCTACTGAATTTCAATGTTACAGCAGTTTGCAATTTTTATGCATAACAGAAATAGGAGTCAAGCTAGATATGTTACGAAATATTGTAATTCCTGGATTTCACTTAGGATCCCATTATTGTAGACCAAATAAACTGAAGGGAGGTGTTGCCATTTGGGTGAAACAACAAATTGATGTAACTGAAATTGATCTGAACAAATATTGCATAGAACAAGATTTTGAAATATGTGCTGTCTCATACGAAATCAAAAAACGTAAATTTATTATTGCAAATTGCTATAGATCTCCTTCTGGGAATGTGGATATTTTTTTCAGTCAAATGAAACTTGTAATTGAATACATATTTAAGCCGAGTGTACATTTCACAGTTTGTGGTGATTTTAATTTTGATCTGTACAGTAACTCAAATTTCAATGAACTATGTTCTCTGATGTGTTGTCTTAATATTATGCCAATGGTGGGATGGCCTACAAGAGTAACCAATAATAGTTGCACTATTATAGACCAGATATTTACAAGCGACCCACATACTTGCTTTGTCTTTGATAATGAATTATCAGACCATCGCACAGTCTTATTGGAACCTACGAATAACACTCATAAGAAGAAACAGTCAACCAGTGAAGTTAAAAGATTGTTTTCCGAAACAAATATAAACAGTTTTCAAGAAACATTGCAGAAAGAGAATTGGACTGGAATCTATCAGGTAAATTGTTTTGAAGAAGCATTTGACGAATTTTATAATATCCTATGTTATAATTTTGAACTGTGTTTCCCAAAACAGAAGTATCATGCTAAACAAAACGACAAAGGATGGATAAGTACAGCCATCAAAGAATCTAGTACCTTATTGAAACAGTTGTTCAATTTGAAAAAAGTTGACATCTCTTTAACAGATGTTTATAATAAGGCAAAAAAAGATCATGTGAAATTAATTAAGAATACCAAAAAAATATACTATCAAAATAAAATAATAAATGTTGAAAATAATTCAAAAGCATTATGGAAGGTGGTATCTGAGATAACAAATAAAAGAAATGAACATTCAAATATTGCTATCACTGAAGAAGGGGAGTTAATTGAACAACCTCAGGCCATCGTTAATAATTTCAATTCTTATTTTCTAGAAAGTCCAAAAATGCTTGTATCACAAATTGAAGTATCTGATGACTCAGCTGTAGTACCTTTGAATGACTTCAACTCTCACTCTATGTTTTTGCAACCTTTTAGTGAAATTGAACTTTTTAATCTACTAATATCGAAAATTAAGAATAGAAAATCTTCTGGTATGGATGAGATACCGGCCTTTGTAATAAAAAAAGTTCTACACATAATTATAAAACCGATAACTTACCTAGTAAATAAGTCATTTGAATATGGGATTTTTCCCTCAAAGCTGGAATTGGGGAAGGTTACCCCTATTCAGAAAAATAAAAAACTGAATAGTATCGAAAACTTTAGACCTGTCACTGTACCGCAAACTTTGTCAAAGATTTTTGAATATTCTTTTTTGGACCGAATGTTACATTTCATAAATAAACATAATATTATAAAGTCCACACAATATGGTTTTCGCAGTGGTAAGTCCACTCAATCAGCTTTATTGCAATTTTACAATACACTTGTCAATTTTCTTAATGATGGCGAATGCCCTGCTGCAGTTTTATGTGACTTAAGCAAGGCTTTCGACTGCGTTAATCATCTAAAACTACTAGATATTATAGAATCTTACGGTTTTAGAGGAAAGCCTCATAGTTGGTTGAGAACTTTTCTTGAGAATCGCAGCCAATGTGTTGCTTTAAGATTTGAACATAATGATTCGATATCACTAGTGACATCAGAAATGGGATCGGTATGTATGGGTGTTCCTCAGGGATCCATATTGGGACCGATTCTGTTCTTGTTGTACATCAATAGATTTGAAGCTAATATACTCCACTCAGATTTCGTTGCGTACGCGGACGATATATCCATCTTAAAGTCATCAACTGATACATTTTTATTGAAACAAGAAACCGAGAAATTACTAGCCGCCGCTTGTAAGTTTTTCAATAACCACGATCTATATTTCAACGGTAAGAAAACTCAAGTAATTCGTTTTCATAACTATAAACAGCCATCAGTTGAATTTCAACTGGATTTCAATAAAACAGTCTTGTCCGATAAAGATACAGTTAAATTTCTTGGAATTTACTTCGATAAACACGTCAACTGGGTGTCACACTGTGAGGGGCTAATCTCAAAATTACACTCATACTATTACATGTTCAAGAACTTAAAAACAGTACTAGATGTTGGCCAGCTCGTAAATATCTATTATGCACAAATTGAATCGCGCCTTCGTTATGGCATCTGCTTGTGGGGCATCTCTACCAAGTCAAAAGATGTTTTCATTGCTCAAAAGGCAATTATGAGGTGCATTTTTAACATTCCTCGTAGAGAAACTTGCAAACAAATTTTTCAATCCAGTAATATTTTGACTCTCGCTAGTTTATACATATTTGAGATTGCATGTTATATTTATTGCAACATAACCTATTTCAAACTTAATAAAGACATTCATAACATGAATACTCGCCAGAAAGGCCTAATTCATACACAAATTGGAAAATACAAAGTAGCCCAAAATGCACCTAATTTCATAGGACCACGTATTTTCAATCATTTATCTGAGAATATTAAATCAAGCTTAACACTTAAAGTTTTCAAAACGCGCCTCAAAACATTTTTGGTGCAACATTCTTTTTATACTGTGCAAGATTTCTTGGATTGTCCGGTACAGTGATATTTTATTTTATTTTATTCTGTATTTCGTTTCTGTATATCTATGTATTGTGTGTTTTATGTATTTTTCAAAAATTTTGACGTTTCCGACACAATGTATTATTGTCTAAAGGAATAAAGATTTGATTGATTGATTGATTGATTGATACACTTACACATATGCGTAGACGGACATTCAGTATGAAAAACTTATTTTATATAAAGGTTAATCAACTATACATGTGATACAAAAGAACAGTACTTACCATCTACCATTACCAATAATGTTTACAACATTTCAATAAATTCTCAATTTGAAATAAAAAATAGTCCATTTTATAGAGATTTGAATTATCTCTCTAACAAGGCGTAACTCAACCCTTTGTACAATTTGAAAATGTTGAAGGGGTTGGTCGGTAGGGTATAATGTTGACAGGTGGAAAAAATAGATTTCCCAAAATGAAAATGGACCTGTATGAGGATTTTATAACATTCATTTTTGTTATGGCGATACGAATCTTATTCCATCATACAGTTTATTTTTAGTTTTATTTCAGTGAACTCAGAGCATTTATTAATAATTAAAAAGTTGTTAGATCTTGTTTTTTTCATCTCATATTGATTATTGTTGATAGTGATGAAATCCTACTGATTGTTGGAAAAATCGCCTGGAAGTCCCTGTTTATTTCGATAATCATCATTCATCAATACACTTGTATTGAATACGAAAATACCATTGCTGATAGTCCAATCCAGGGAGATTCTTTCATAAATTAACATTTTCAGAACAGCACCGAAATCAATAAAAAACGGTGGTATGATCAATTCAATGCACAGAATATTTCATATCCTGTAGTAACTCCGTCGAGAACTCCGTTCATACTTGACCTATCCATTAAGTGGGGCTCAATGATTGTATCACATGACGAACAAACCTTTTGTTCAATCTAAATAACTCGATAATTTTTCTCATCAGGTGGAGAAAAAGGATTACTTCTGTTTCATATAGTTCTTGACGTCGACATATTTGAAACAAAGTTCTTTGCCCATCTTCAGCTGCTAAAATACCATCTCGAACAATTATTGGTAACATTTTTATTTTTGTCTTGAGATTGAAAAAATTGAAATTCATAAAAACAATATAACCACTATAACCTCAAATTTGTGATGGCTTTGGATGTTGGATCAAAATCTCATCCCATATTCGAACGCGTCTTGATCGGAGAAAAGAATAGGAAATGAGTTCGACTTCGAGTTCTTCATCGTATTGTACGACAATCGACGATCATAAAACAAAATTCCCCAGGGGGATTCTGTTTCACAGTGATATTCCATGAACTGTGATAATACGAGCTGTCTTTGCTTTGTAATTGTTCAGAAAATTGGAAACCGTCATGTGAGGCTCTATATATCATTCAGAAAATATACCTGTCCAGCCAGAAATGAGGGATAATACGAAAGGAAAGGCTAGGTAAAACCAACATGCTCTAGCGGAAAATGATGGCGTCTACTATTATTCGAATTTGAATATTCCCTATTGTTGAGGTTTCGTTCTCTGAAGAAGCAGACAAATGAAATTCTCTTCAAAGCAAACTGACTGTCGACATATCAATTTAGCCGCCGTCTACATATTCGCCTAGAAAATCCACTCGCTTCTTTATTCTGCATTGTCTCGACCACTCCTTTCCACTAAAACACAAACTCTCCTCATTTGCTCCACTCGGTCCCATTTACCTGAACTTTAGAGCGACATTTGCCATTGCGATCACGGATGTTGCATGCAACAATGTTTGTTTTACTCTAATGTTCAATAAATTTCTTCGCCGGATGGTTCTAGACCGTCTCGCTACCACTTCTGTGTACGTAAATTGTAATTTTATTGCTGTTCATGAAGTAGCTCTGCTATAGCGGGATGGTATTCCTGGAAAGTTATGGGAAAGCCAATGATTATCGGTGGACTTGGATTGGAACTTATTGGATTTTTCATAAGTATCGAAATATCCTGGTCCCTACAGAATAAAATGGTCTGGCGATTTGTTGTTCGTGAAAATATATAGAATTTGCTTGCTAGTACCTTCAGTTGGAAAACTCTATGGAATCAATGACGATATAAATGATAAAGATACAGAGTCAGCTACAAATAATCACGAATTTTTGTGTCAATAATATGAGCATGCAAAAGTTTTTCGACCACTTTTCAAGTATCTGACCGCGAACTACATACTGAAAATGCAAAAGTTCGTTTTAACGTTATGCGAATTCTCAATGTATTTCTTTATATATATATATATCCATTTTTTGGTGTTCATAATTATATCTGAGAATATTATTTACCAATACGTGCTTGTACTTTGTGAACTATGTTTATACTGTGGAAAAATTACATACATATAAACAAAAATAGTGAAAGAAGTGCATATGAAAATGAGTCCAAGAATGCCCCCCTGGGGGGTTATGGACATCTGACGGGGATCCCTCTGTGATAAAATCACCAAATTCTGTTACTGTATCTAAGTTTCCATGCCCGATTTGGAAATGTTGAGAACTTTCCGGTGGAAATAGTGCTTTTTCCTTGGAAAATATCACTTCTTTACATCTACTTTTGATGTTTGATTTGATTGAAATATATGGCAGGTACCCTATTAGGAAAAATTCTATTCTTATTACGCAGCAGACTTTTAAAATCAATATTTTTCTGGTGTGTGCTATCGAAACAAGAGTGCCATTTTTGAGTAAGAATGATTATATTTTTTAATATGTATATTGCTTGAAATCGAGAAGATATCTAGACAAGACTGATACTATGGCAAGATATGAGATAAATGATTGCTACTCGAACTATTTTGAATTAATAAAATAAATAATGTCACATACGAGTAGAAATATGCCTATATAAGAATCCAATAGGCTGATGGTTCCGATACTCATGGTGTTTCCCAATCGCCCCTATTCTCAACGAAAAGTAACCCCAACTGAATATAATCACAATAAAGTTCAGAAACCTCTGCAGCGCCATCAACATTCAATGTTTTTATGTATGATCGTGCGGTTTAATGTTCACAGCCATCAAGCCATCAAGTACATGTAAAGTACATTGTAGGTATTATAGGGTATTCATGCAGATGCCAGATATCGACTTTATTATTTCATAAAGAGGAGAGCTGTAAACGTGTTTTCTCATTACATTCGCTGCGATGAAGTTGATGAAATAACTAATAACAAGAAATTTATGGTCGAACATGGAGCCAAAGATATCAAACGGGATGCTTCATTATGCTGAAGGTTCAGAGATAGCCTGTAACCCTGGAGACTCTATATCAATAATCATTTTTCCTGTGAGCGTGCGCAAAGTAGTACTTTTCTGCACACATTTGCGTGCGCAAAGTCACACGCCGTGAGTATAAGATTTTTCGCCGCACTGAGTGCGAAAAAGTATGTCTACCCAAAAATCTCACCAGTATGGAAAATTCAAATTCATTTTAGTTGCTGTGGACTATTTTATGCAATATAAGAAGCCGTTGCAAGTGTATTCCACTTTACCTTTCCAACAGTATTTGCCGATATTTGTATGTATTTCATTATGAATACAGGGTGTGTGATTCCAAACCGCAACATCCTTCTGATTTGGAACCGATTTACGAAAAGAAAAATTCTATAGTACTCAACGAGCTCTATTCGAGAATGTGCACGAATTTAAAATATTCAGATTTTTAGGCCTGCTTTTGTTCGTTGAAGGGGTCAAAATTTCAAAAACGACTATCAGGCAATTGTTTTTCAAAACTGTGACTAGCCTATTCGATTCAGGCATAGCTGAAATATCTCCACACGAAATTTGAACGCTAAATCCCATATAGAGTGTTAGTTATTCAGTGGCAAATTTTGATATTTATTTTTCTATTCACCCTGTATCAGAATCTACGCAGTTGATATAGTCGGTGAAAAAGTCATTCAATGGAGGGTCACATCGAATACTTCGATACAAAGTTTCATAGTTGTAATTTCTACAAGAATATCTCTCTAGTCAACCAAAAATTGATGAAATTAGAGTTAAAAAATGGGTGCCTCCACCACGTGTAGCAACTCAGATGTTGACCCTCCTATGGGTCGTAACTCAGCTACTCGTTTGGCCTTTTGACTTGATGAGAGGTTTTGATCATCCTACCACCCAACCATGTTCATTCCCAAATAAAGAGTCACGACAATTTTTATATGAGATTGACATGTATTGACTCAATGGAAAAGTAATGAATAAATGCATCCCACATTGCAGGTCAGCTAAAAAAAAACATGGTGAATTACCAAATAAAACACACTGAAAACAAGTCACAAAGAAAACATGAAGAAATAGTACTTACATTATGACGTCTAGCACGAGGTTGAATAGCAGGGATCGAAATCGGGAAGGCGGTGAACATTTTGGCAGCAACTCGTGAATTACTCATTCAATAACGAAGTCAAGTACCAGGTGTGTAATGAATGAGTTATCGACTGTGATATCGAGATGCATTATCGAATGAATGGATCCAAATGATTGAATCGACGAATAAATCAATGACTGAATGCCTTATCGATTCGGGTACTATTTATATTTGAAATCGATCCGCAATGGGAATGGCCGTTATCTGGCGGTATTGCTTACCTTGGTTGTTTCGCACGGTAAGCGTTTTGCAAATATTACAGGAACTGAAGTCTATGAATTCCGGTGACCATAACAAAGAAACCACGCTGTCTGGATGTTCTGATTTGGAAAAGTTAATTTATGATTGAATATCTTGAAATGAACGAAAGTTTGAGAGGTGTTATTCCATAGGCATTTGCCCTACTTAACATTATCAAATAGCGAAATAGTTCGCAAATTAATAACGCTGTAGAACCGATAAATGATTGGCACAGGGGACTTTCGATAAAATCACCATATTTATGTTCTTTCGGGACATTTTATGTCACTTCGTGAAAATATCACCGACGAAATTCGAAGCCCGCTCTTCTACTGAAACATGGGGTGGAGAGGAATCCGATGAAGTGTATCTTACAATTCTGTATACTCTCGTTATAATAACTTCCTCCGAGTGATAAAATGGCAGAAATATATTTTCGCAATTTCAGTTGCAATGTCCAAAGAAATGAAAATGTATAGTGCAAGTGACACTGGAAAAATTCCAGAGTATGAGAAGGCAACCGCACGTTTGGAATTGAACTATATTTCTCAATTATTATCCATTACAAAGTGAGATTTATAACAGCATTCTCCACTTGTTCGTTCATTCTTTCAAATCAGCACGACACTCGACGTTATCTTTGTGAATGCTGTACCGGAAATTGAAAGATTCCGCGGAGATAATGTCATTTTTCAAATTTATAAAATGAAATTGAAAATGATGCATCAATACGAAGGGCGTAGATAGTTTTTTTCTTGGGAGGGTGGCTCGGTGGGAATATACTCGAAAAATATTTAAGTTAAAGTAAACATCAATGCAATAAAGAGTTGGACAACACGTCGAGTGCAACATAGTGCAATAAACAATTTTTGCACGAGTTGCATACAACATTTTTTCTACGTTCATGCAAAAAGCAAAAAATGATTTATTGAGGTGCGGCACTAGGTGTAGGAAAATGAAAAACGCAACTTGAATACTTTATTATTAATATCGATTTGCATTGAAACAGGAACTAATACGTTACGAACAATTTAACTCAAACTTCATTTTTACCCTCAATGTTGAAAGTGAATGAACAATTGGTGCAATTTTCAATATGAATATATGACGTTTCTATAAACACATCAGTTGCAATATAAAAAATGTTTGTCATGATGACAGCACGTTGAAGTAGAATGATAGATGAGTGCAATAAAAACTTTATTGCACTAAGTGCAATGAAGAACTTCTTTCTCCACTAAATATAGTTCAATAAAGTTCTGCTTTTTGCATGAATGTAGCAAAAAATAATTCTAGCATGAAAATATTCGTTGAAAAATAATTATTGAATGTGCTTGCATCTTTCTGAAAATACATGATATACACTGTGTCCATAAAGTCACCCCCCCCCTGGTTAACTATTGAACGGATGGGATTTTTTTTTTCAATTTTTTTTCGCTCCAATAGTAGTTTCAGTGCTATATATTGTTCCAAAAAAAAAATATGTATCCTCCAAAATGGCGCCTGGGCGCCATTCTGGAAGATTTTTTTAAATGGAGTGGGGGGTCGGAAGATACCTCGATTGAAAGGTCTTTCGATTCTCTATACAACCTCAGAATCTCAGACGAAAATATTCATCCAAAACAAAATGGCGGATGATAACGTTTGAAATCTCACACCAGAATTCTTTCGACTAGATGGCTATTGAAGTGCTCGCATGTGATCTTCAAATCTCTATTGGCTTAAAGAAGAGTTCTCTATCCATGAAGATATCAATAGGAAGCCATTTTGAAGAGAATAACATGGTAGTCAATTATACCTTTGCTCGATTGTCTTTCCAAATTCTGCAAAATTTAAGAAATATTTATTCAAAATAAAGAACAATGTTATTCTCTTCAAAATGGCTTTCTATTGATATCTTCATAAATAGAGAACTCTTCTATACGCCAATAAAGATTTGAAGATCACATGCGAGCACTTTAATAGCCATCCAGTCGAAAGAATTCTGGTGTGAGATTTCGAACGTTATCATCCGCCATTTTGTTTTGGATGAATATTTTTGTCTGAGATTCTGAGGTTGTATAGAGAATCGAAAGACCTTTCAATCGAGGTATCTTTCGACCCCCCACTCCATTTAAAGAAATCTTCCAAAATGGCGCCCAGGCGCCATTTTGGAGGATACATATTTTTTTTTTGGAACAATATATAGCACTGAAACTACCATTGAAGCAGAAAAAAAATTGAAAACAAAAATCTCATCCGTTCAATAGTTAACCAGGGGGGGAGTGACTTTATGGACACAGTGTATAAAAATAACAAATTCACTACTAACAACTGAGAAGATGCTAAGAAGCAACATCTAGTCTCTAAATTCACAATTTTTTAAAAGCAAATCACAGAATTAGACTGACAGATATTTGATTACTTGAAAAGAATGATGAAGATGCCTGCAAAACATGAATTTTCTGATTTCAATATAATGTAATATCTTGAAACTTAAAAGTTAGACATGGAAATTTAATTTTGTCAACTTGTCTTCTGCCTATCTATTATACTATTCATAGAAACTTTGTCATTATAATTTTCTGATATCACTTGAGGTCCTTAGATATAATTTCCGATCATGGCCACCTAGATGCAATATTGAAAGTGACCCTGAGAAATGATCCACAAAATAAATGTCTCAGAAATTCGAAAATGTTATAATATACCTATATTGAATTTCATTTTGATACACCGAATATTCTAGAAGTTATGTCTTGTCTATAATAAACTGGGCGTCAATTGAAACGTTAATAGTGAAATTTGGCATCAAGTTTGACTTCTCGTAATTTCTAAAATATTGAACGTATTTTGAATTTTCGCCCAGATTCTGGATGCCTTTTTCATCGTCTTTCGAACCGTTCCTTACAGCTTCTTCTAAATTATTGATCAGGACCCGTGATACAGGGTGAAACAAAGTTTCGTGCATTTTGAAAAAAATTTCTCCGCCCCCCCATTTTGTCAGAAGACCACAATGCTAATATTTTATTCGGGCATTTCATGAATAGCAACCATACCTCGGGACATTTTCGAGTTTCTGCCAAAAACTACTGTGGTTTCCGAAAAAAAATTTTTTTTTGCATTTTTTTTTAAATGGACTAATTTTAGAGAAGTTCCATAAATGGATGCTTTTATGCATTTCAGGAAATCGTTGGAGCAGATATGTATACCAGGTTACTCAAAAACAATCAATAATTTATTACTTCGCAGTCTATGATGAAAGTTTTCTACCTTAGTGAGCAGTAAATCAACACATCTCATCAACAAATACAAACAAGGATACCTTGTTTTTATAACAGCGTATTGTTGAAACAATGTAGGTATGCATAGAGGTTATATCAATTGCCAATTTTCATGAAAACGTCAGTGTAATTCGGGTCCTAAGAATTCAAAGATGCCTCGTTCAAATTGGGTCGAAATGGAAAATATCATTAGGTGAGATCACTATAGTGATATAAAGTATAATTCAGTACAGATAATTATTATTCCAGGTTACGACGATTAGGATATACCCAAACTCATTTAAGTACCATTTTCAATAAGTCAGTCATGACAATAAAGAGACTGATTCATCGTTTTGGTGATACAGGTAGTTAGTCCATTAAAAAAAATGCTAAGAAATTTTTTTTTTCGGAAACCACAGTAGTTTTTGGCAAAAACTCGAAAATGTCCCGAGGTATGGTTGCTATTTATGAAATGCTTGAATAAAATATGAGCATCGTGGTCTTCCGACAAAATGGGGGGGCGGAGAAATTTTTTTCAAAATGCACGTAACTTTGTTTCACCCTGTACCATGGATCCTGATCAATTTAGAAGAAGCTGTAAGGAACGGTTCGAAGGACGATGGAAAAGGCATTCAGAATCTGGGCGGCAATTCAAAATTCGTTCAATATTTTAGAAATTACAAGAAGTCAAACTTGATGCCAAATTTCACTATTAACGTTTCAATTGACGCCCAGTTTAGATTCGTTGACATTGACACCCGCTATGTATAATATAACCAAGTTTGAATTAACTGCTACTTGAAGAATTTATCAAACTCTTCCGATGATGATTATTGATCAAGCCACCAATCAATCCCTCCAGACATAATCACCAATAATTAAGACAAACATTCTGCGAATTCTTGCTGGGAAACTCCTCCATAAAAAGATCGGACATCAAACGGGCGAAATAATTAAAATATCCCCGAGGCGAATGTTGATTGCAGACGACTAATTGCAAAGCAGCTAGACGCAAAAAGAGAAAAACGTGGCCAGTGTCAGTTTATGGATTAGAGGAGTCCGGCCGAACCTTAACTTTGGTCATTTGTCAAAGTCCGGAGGTCGATTAAGACTCTGCCGGAACTGAAATGGCGAATAAAAGTGTGACTCTACGAACCTTGGCAGCACTGGAATTACTCTACAATCAGACACTGATAAGTATCCCCAGTGTCATTATGTTCCCCAGTGATATTATATGTTATTAGTATAATGGGTACTGAAAGTTTTTCCCAAATTCACATGCCATCTCACCAATAGATTACAGAGATTAAAGGTGAATGAATGAGTTTCATCTTGTGAAGATACAAACACGGGTGATTCTGTTCATACTCTACTTATTTCAAATTCAATTTCAACTCTTTTTCAAAAACCAATTGTTCTTCTCTCGAATCAGAATTCATTCTCCTTTCAAATTGTTGTCTGCAGTTGATTATTAATAGCGAAAATCTGTTCAATCAATCAATCAATCAAATCATTTATTTTCCATAACTGACAACATACATTGTATAGGAATAGTCAAAGATACTAAGAAACTTGCGAACTAAAAAAAGAAAAAAAATAGAAAACTTACATACTAATGAGTGTACCTATATGACAAATAGGAATATTACGTACACAAAAACTCGTTCACAGTATAAAAAACTTTGCCAACTAAAAATATTTTGATTTGTTTTTTGAATTCTGTTTCCTTTTCACAGTTTTTTATTGATTCAGGTAATTTGTTGAATAATCTTGGCCCAATAAAGTTTGGCGATGAACTGGTAATATTCAATCTGGCAAAGGGTATCCGCAAGTTATTTTTTTGTCTCGTATTGAAATTGTGCGTATCATAATTTTTCGGTGTAACTTCTCTATTTCTATGGACAAATAAACATATCTCAAAAATGAATAATCCAGTCAGAGTTAATATGTTAAGTTTTTTGAAAAGATCTCTGCAAGAGTGTTGTCTTGGTTTTCCTGTTAAGCACCTTACAATTCGTTTTTGTGCAATGAATATGTTTTTAGAATGTATGGAATTGCCCCAGAAGTTAATTCCATATCTCAAACGAGATTCCACCTGTGCATAGTAAAAGTTCATCAATTGTTCATGAGTCAAAATAGTCTTCAAATTGTATATCAAGTAATAGAATGAGTTAAGTTTAGATGTTAATGATTCACAATGTGTTTTGAAATTTAGATTCTTGTCTAGTTCAATACCCAGAAATTTCACAGTATCGCTGGTTACAAGTTGTTGACTGGATAATTCGATAATGAAATCCTCACTGCTGTAACGTTGAGCTGTCTGAAATCTGACGATAGATGTTTTATCTGGATTGAATGATAATTTATTCGACGAAAACCATCTCATCAAAGACTCTAATATAAATTCACATTCATTTTGTAGGATATTATTGGATTTGTTCGAAATAATCAATGATATATCATCAGCATATAATGTGAAATGAATCCTAGGAAATATTGTACCAATTTCATTAATGTAGAGAAGAAATAGTATAGGGCCTAAGATAGAACCTTGTGGGACACCTACAGTGACTTCTGAATTAGAAGATGATGCATTTTCTGTTATACAGGGTGACATTCTGAAAACTTCCTACCCTGAAAATCTTCCTTCCAGTAAATGATAAGAAAAACCGAAAAGGAAGTCGATTTTATTTTCAAGGGGGATACTTGAATGAAAATTTCATAAATTTATTTTCTACCAATTAGAAGGCTACTTTTTCATTACGTTGCTTATATACCAAATTGAAGCGCCTTATATCTATTGGCAAAAGTCACTCAGTTTAATTTGAAACTATGTAGACATATGATGTTATGATTGAAAACGAACTAATATTTTTGATGTTCCTGAAATTTTAACCTTATACACTGAGTTCCAAAAAAAGTGACGCACTTGATATTTGATCTTCTTAAAAAACCGATTTTTATTTTTATTTTATTTGTTGGTAGGTAATGCATTTGTCTTTAAAACAAAATGAAGAGGTGAAAATGTTTTCAAAGCCTCCTTGATGGTGGTGGAATAACTCGAACCATGATTTATTCCTAATTTTTGACTCACCCTGTGTGTTAATTGAGTAATGGCATAGAAAGTGCTTGCACCCTATACGAAGGAGGCTTCTTTTGCGAGCATTTTGTTTTTTTATTCATTGATTTATCTCTAAAATTTTCCGAATTACAGCTTTTTTTGCTGAATCCTTGCAGATAACCAACTTTCTGAATTTATCGAGAAACAATTTTCTAATGAAATAAACTGATACCAATAATTTTAAGAAACATTTTCATTAAACACAAAATTATAAATTGGGATGACTGCTTAATACCGTGTATTGCCTCCTCTAGCAACTCTAAGAATTTCTAATCTACGAGGCATACTGGAAATTAAGTTGCTTATCGTTTCCATTGGTATACGATCCCATTCTTCCACTAATGCATCTGCCATTTCTGCTAGACTTTCCGGAGACCTCTCGCGAGAACGTACCCTTCTCCCTAATTCATCCCACAAATGTTCAATAGGATTCATATCGGGGCTTCTCGCAGGCTATTGTAATGTGGTAATACCAGTAGCTTCTAAGAAGTTTCGCACTATTGCTGCGGTGTGTGGTGGGGCATTATCCTACATCAATATAAAATTATAGCCCACTAACTCTGCATAAGGTAAGACATACTGTTCTAAAAAGCCCATGTAAATTTGGGCATTCATCGACTGCCTCACCGGAAAAACATGAAGTGGTGTCTTTCCATTCATTGAAATCCCTCCCCACACCATAACGGACCCACCATTAAAACTGTCGCATTCTGTTATCAAATTCTGATTAAACCGTTCACCAGTTCTTCTCCACACTTTTTTTCTTCCATCCAACATGTTAAGGCAAAATCTTGACTCATCCGTAAACAAGACATTCGACCATTCAGGAATATTCCACTATCCATAATTTTCAACAAAATTTCTTCTAGCAGCACTATGTTCGGGCAATAATTTGGGACCTTTAGCAGGTCTCCTAGCTTTCAAATTGACTCCTTTTAGACGTCTACATACCGTCTGCTTACTTACCTCAACATCACGAATTTGGCGAAGATCTTGCTGAACATTTACCGCAGTATTTGATCGATTCCGTAAAATCCGCAATCTCAAGAAGCGATCATCTCTTGGAGAAGTTTTTCGGGGGCGACCAGAACCGACCCTCCGAGCGGTGCTTCCTGTCTGTTCGTCCTTGCGGATTGCTGTACGAGCAGTTGCTTCATGGACTCCCACTGCACGAGCGGCGTGACGTTTACTACGCCCATCGTTTACTAACGAAACTAATCTTGCTACTTGTTCAGGATTTATTTGAGGCATTTTATGTAATTTTGGTCAAATATGGAGGCATACAAAAAATTAGTTGCTATGGCAACGGCATTTGTTTTTTTAAAGACAATGTGATCCTACCAGAGTACAACCCAATCAATTTCGATTACTCTGATCCTTCAATAAATTCAATTTATGGGATAAGCGTAAGGTATCAGCAAAAAAGCTGTAATTCGGAAAATTTAAGAGATGAATCAATGAATAAAGAAACGAAATACTCGCAAAAAAAGCCTCTTTTGTATAAGGTGTGAGCACTTTGTATACCATTACTCAATTAACACACAGGGTGAGTCAAAAATTAAGAATAAATCATGGTTCGAGTTATTCCACCACCATCAAGGAGGCTTTGAAAAAATGTTCACCTCTTTATTTTTTTTTATGACAAATGAATTACCTACCAACAAGTGCACAACACCATAGTGCATCATATTAAACTAAACTCATCGAGAATATGTTTTTTAAATTTCATTCGCAACTATGTAGACGTTGTAACATCAGATGTTGAGGTTGAAAATGATAAATAACAAATGAAATCAACTTCTATAGTAAAAATATAGTGCGCCATATTCAACTTTTCTCATCGGAAATATGTTTTTACAAGTTTTATTTGAATTTGAAACTATGAAAACATTGGATGTCAGATAACAAATGAATCTCACATTTCAGTAATGAAAAAGTTATACCTAAGTGTCAAATCTTATTTGACATCTACGCATAATAGGTCGTATGGTTCATCTTCTCATCATATTGAAAGCAATTCTTGAAATGTTCTTACCAAATCTCCCACGCAGCAGAATTGATTTCTCATAATGTTGCTGCTAGGGAGATTATTAGTGAATATTTTCATCTCTCTTGTGTCAACCTCCTAGGACAGATAGATGTTACCCTTACAATCTCAAATGGGAAGTGTTGTCAAGTTTCACATCATTCTAAAGGGCGTTCAATAATTTTTCCAACAATACCCGTTTATCATTTTTTGTTGAGAAGTTTGCGAAAAATGCCGTGTCAATTGGATAACTTCCCACCCTAAATATCTTCCTTCCAATAAATGCATATCCTTAGCTATCATGGTGCAACCTCCTAGGAGGGGTTGATGTTACCCATAGAACCCCATAAGAAAATGAGGGTCAAGATGCACATTATTTTGGGCGTTCAGCCGATCAAATCTCCTTTCAACTGTACTCTAGTTTCCGAAAAGTGCCGTTCTAAACTTACAGAAGTAATTATAGACTAATTAGAGCATGCCTGCACTGAGATGCATGGTTAACATCTACCCCTCATAAGGTGATGAACCAAGAAAGCTAAAAATATTCATTCTGAGTGTCCTCCTTGAAAATGAAATTGACCTGTCTTTCCGATTTTTTATATTATTTACTGGATGCAAGATTTCACGGTGGGAAGTTTTAAAAATGTCACTCTGCATTTTGTGCTAGTATAGTCGATTGTCTACAATATCTTACTTCTAAACGAGTTGAAAATCCTGTATGCCGGTCTGATTGTCTCATTCCTTGCTGTTACTGCATTAAAATACACAATGAGGAAGCGGCATAGCCAGACGAAAATGTGCAAATGATTTCAGACTTGAGTAAACGAGAATTCCAAGTAAACGCTTCATGAACACGAATCCAGAAACCTTCAGGATTTTAATCCTTGTCTGTTTTCCAACTTGTCACAAGGCGTTTGTGATACTATCTTGAAATGCCCTAAGTGTATGGAGAAGTTCATATTGTTCCCATCTCTCAAAATCCAGTGACGGGGAATTGAACCCTGAACTCTAAACTCCTCCCGAAACTCAAAGCTATGTGACAATATCAAATATACTCATAATTCAGAATTTATTGGTATTCACCATTATATTGACAATTCCTCATGAATATGAAATATTATACACGGTGTTCTATATGTTAATCCAGTTTACCTGCCGCCTCTTAGAAGGAGGAGGAGGAAAATATCAAAATGTGATCAGTGATCAAAGAGAATACGAAATACCTAACTCTCTGTATATTGATTGAATTGGCATGACATGTTTTTCTTGCACATTCGCTATAGTGAATTACCTTACGAATATCAGTGCAGTATACCTTTCGAGGATTTCGAAATATTGGAGAAAATCTGAAAATAAAATTGTTCTTCATCTCCCTCTCACTCAACGGTGCATTCTCGTGAGTTGATTTCAATCGGTAAAATGTGGTCTCTAGTTCACCCTGTAGAATTTATGGTACGTTGTTCTGGAACACTTTGTATGAAAATATCAACATACTCTCAAAGATAATACAGATACCTATGCCTAGACTAATATAATATACAGAGAAGTGCACAAAAAACTGCCAGGATTGTTACTTTTGAATAATTCTAGATAGGGTTTTGAAAATTGGTGGCTAGTAAGCATTTCAAATTGTTCATCAATTGATGAAACAATATTTCTTCTATCACTTTCAGTTTCACCGGAAAATACCCAACTTTTGATTTCCAAATGGGACACCCTGTATTGTATTCCATAATCGGTTAGGGATTATCATGACGAATTCAACGATACCAGGTTTGATAGAGTTATTTCAAACGATTACAAAGATATTTGCGTTCGAAGCTTCCATATGTTCAATGGGTGTGACTTCGCAATATCAAAACTTCTTTCTCTGTCACACTCATTGACCATATGTAAAGTTAGAACGCGAATATCTGCGTAATCGTTTGAAATAACCCTATATCAAACCCGGTATCGATGAATTCGTTATGACAATCCCTAACAGATTATGGAATACAATACAGAATGTCCCATTTCCCACCAATTTTCAAAACCCTATCTCAAATAATTCAAAAGTTACAGTCCTGGCCTGGATACATATGCTTACTACTATACTTTTGCTCAATTTCAGATATAGAGTAGCTAATCAACAGTTATGATTTTTTCGTCCATTATTAGTCTATTCTCAACCATCCACTTTGTTCCACCACTTGTGATTGGTCACATAATTCAACGAGTCTGGACCTACAGCCTTATTAACTAGCTGAAAGTGTTCTTACAACTCACAAATAAATAGTTAGTTTATTATTGGGAAAGTATTCAATCAGTTCTAGTTAAAAGTAGCCACACACTTTGCATAACTTCTTCCACCAGATCTCTATCAACACATTAACTGCCATGTATATCTTTCAGTATACACAGTGGTTTTTTTTATGTTCTGGTTCCCACGAAAAAGGAAATCCTGTAATGTTTAGAGAACATCGTGAGAACCAAAGGAAATGAGGTAGGAATTGGTGTTCTTCTTAAATTTCTGGAGGTTATATGCTTCAGGGAACACCTCCCTTGGCAATGTGTTCCAGAGCCTCGCTGTTCTGTGGATGAACGAGTCTTTGGAAAGAGATGTTCTGCAGGTCTCCAAAGTGACCACGAAGGGGTACGAAGCCTCAACTTGACGGGTTAATCTCGCGGGGACTGCCAAGGGAGGAACAATTGTTGATATTTCAGAATAGTATCATTCATAAAAATAGCTATGAAATAGAGCCAGATCGCCAACTTTTCCATGGTGTTCCAGAGAAGTGAGTGAGTTTGTGAGCGAGGCATCACCCACGAGACGAATTGCCCTCTTTTGGACAAAATCCAACAGTTTCAGGGTATGTTTGGGTGCTGCACTCCAAATATGGGAACAGTATTTCAGGACATGTCGGATCTGTGTCTTATAGATCATAAACAGCTGACTGGATGTGAAATAGATCCTGGCCCGAAACAGAAAACCAAGTTTTTGGGATGCACTTTCAGCAATTGATCTCACGTGATTTTCCTAAGAAAGGTTATTGCTTGGCCCAGGTCGCCACGTGTATATTCCAGTATACATATGCGTTCATCAATGTTTCGCCGTTCGCCGTGTGTATGCTAGAGTAGCTTCACGTGTATTTCTTATGGGATATGATTTGGTGTGGCCTGGGGAGATGACGAAATAATCTTAGCTTGGATTTTCGATCAGAGTTAAATTATTTATCAAAATAAATTCTTCTTCTTGATTGTGAAATGAAATACACATGGCGTGAGCGACCCACACATTGAAATTAGCATGGCAGCCAAAGTGTTAAAGGTCCTGTTTTATTCCTAATCTACATCAGCGATTCCTCTAATTCCCCCAATAATACGATTTCTATATATTAAGCAAATGACTCAACATTTCTTATTTCCAACAAAAACCTGGAAATCTCAGTGCATAGAAACATTAGCAGATGCCGAACAATGGTTCACTTCTAAATGGAACAAAAACCCAATCAATGATCACTGAGAGCGAGTACACGTCACAGATAATCAACTAGCTGAACATTCTTTGAGTTATTATTGGTCCTGAAATAAGGTGGACTTCCTGCACTGATTGGTTAGCAGGTCAATTAGAAAAAATGTCTATGCTGTCAGATTATGAGCACAATCTGTATCATCTTAGGATTTGAGGAATATATATTTAGCCCTATTTCAATCAAAACTATAATATGCAATATTAGCATGGGGCCATTCCACAAAATTAAACAGCATATTCAGTCTTCAAAGAGAATAATAGGGAATTAAGGATACAGAGACGTTACAAAGAATGTTCATGAGTCTGAACCTATACAGAGCCTTACTAGCTGAAAGAGTTCCTACACTTCGCATAACTTCCTCCACCAGATTCAAGAAATGTACGATGGAAAACTAGCACAGCAGAATCTCCTTCAATATTTCCCCATTCGGAGTAGTTTTTGCGAAGCATATCTGTTGGGGGCGGATATAAAACTGTGGAGGCGCCAGGAGGAAATAAATCGAGACAATAAATATACACAGATACACGTATGCAACGATCCGCAGCGGCAACCCTTTTTCGTAATTGGTTCCAAACCCCCCTGAGATTGCAACCCACTCAGGGAAACAATTTTGCATCGACATAAAGCCGCAAGAGTCTGAAGACATGCCAGATTCTCCTCTGTGACTAATGAGCAAACGAGTTCACTGCGTCTATACAGAGTGATTCATTAGCCCCTGAGAATATTTTGTTTCAAAAATTGAAAGCTGGAGTTTTCATAAAGACGGTGTCCTTTCAAAAGGACAGAAGGCAAATAAGTGGCATTTTCTTGAATAAAAGTTTGTATTCTTTCAGTATCCCAAATTTAACCAAAAATCGAATGGAGAATGTGAATTCTGATTCAACTAGTCTCTGTCATAACAGGGATTGAAACAGAACAAATAACTTACAGAGCAACATTGCACTTTTTGCAGTCGGTGAAAAAGTTTTTATCGGAATCTAGTTTCCTTGTTCTGCCTTACCATCGAATGATCGTAACGGCAATCTACGTTTTCCAAGGGAGAGTGTTTTGAACGTTTGGAAAATTTTCACTGGTTGCCTTCCAAAATTGGAATTGCTTCTCTGTTGCGAAAAACATGAATGATCAAGAGAACCGCCTTGCATCCTATGCAATTGCAACGCAATGTCTTCACACATATCTAGCATGTGAAATATGAGAGGCACGTACCATTTCTTACCTCCATGTTTCGGTTGTATAAAAAATATTTTGAGGTTTCTAAACCGTACTAATGTCTACTCATTTTCATCGCTCAAGTCCTAATCTGCGTATCTGGTTCACTGTCCTTCTCAAAGAACTTTCGAAAATGTGAGGTTGTGAGATGCAGATTCGAAACATATAATGCATTGGCATTTTTTAACAACAAAAATGATCATGAAAGATTATCATCTCAACACAAAATCAATAATCGAAATTTTCAAATTTTCAAGTGAGAATTGCTGACCCAACCGAATTGACATAAATCTGCTCAGCCAACTTAAAACAGAATACTTGATTTCCATTTGTATCGCAGTAGAAAACTTTTTACACAGTGTCCTTATAGAAGGACGGTAGGCACTGAGTTGATTGTGAAATCTCTGACCTACAGATGGTAAATACTAAAATATTGAGATCTAGCCCAACATGCCTTATAAGAAAGAATGTTGCTGGTTCAGGATATACCAGGGTGTTCCTGGGGGAGATTTCGTTATGAACTGTCCCAATCACTTTGTAAGTTTTAACAGCATGAACATGAAATTCTGTAGTTCCAGGTTTCCTGACATGAGAAATGGCAATTTTCAACTTATTTTGTGATTGCTCATAGAGGGCACTAGTTCAATTTTACACGAAAAATTTTTCTTTTCAAATTGTATCGCTCCAGCGATTTTTCATTATTAGCTCTTGAAGACATTTTTCATGTTCCCGCAACAAATATAATTTCATATTATCAAGTTAGTGAAGTGTGATAATGGAAAAAATACAATAATCAAAGAGGACAATCACGTACAACGCCAACAAGAAACAGAATTTCCAATTAAATCTTCGACCAACGTTGAGAAAAAAATCAAAACAAAATTTTCCCTGCAACATTAATATATAAGGCATGTCGGGTTGAATCTTCATATTTTGACGTTTATTATCTGTAGTTCAGAGTGAGATGTTTATAATTTTATAAACATCTCAGTTCAGAGATTTCCTATGCTTAATGAATCACCCCACCCCGTATATTTGGGTGGAGGATCGTAATGTGAATTATTCTTTACATAGGTAATCCATCATACAGAAGCAGTTTACAATTGACAATTGCCTATTCACAGTCTATGACTGATGAAACCGTCGGTTAGGCGAATTGGAGGAATTAATTGTTTGAGATATAAAGTATTCTCATTAGTAAGTATTACTATAGTCGATGAATTGTTGCATTCAACAGTTGAAATGAAGCAGGAGGATTATTCTGTCAAACTGACACGATTTGTAATTGTGCAGGAAGTTTGAGTAAAATGGGGTCTTTTTGCTCTACTCACTTGCGTGTAATAATAATAATAATAAGTAAGTGAACTTCGATCTCCAGAGGCTTTTAGTGAGTACATAGACATTTAAATACTCTTTACTCAAATCAGTTGAAACTAACAACAAACATCAACCATCCGTTAATTTCGGTCCGCCATGTTGGTTTCTTGCGTTTCACTCATATTATGATTCTCTCATTTTCTCTATCCTTCTAGATCTTTGAACACACCGTTGATGATCATGCAGTGAGCACGTAAAAGTTGGTACAAATTCGTTAAAAGCTTAATATGGCCAGTGCAGAAAAACGATCAGCCACGTCAATTTTCTTTTTCAGTTGCGCATTTTCTGGTCTACTCATATTTTTGATGATGTCATCATTGTTCGAGTTATGACGTCATTAAACTTTTTTTCTAATGGCAATACCCTGATTCGGTAATTCCTTCATCTTTCTGTGCATGGTCCTCAATATTTTTATTTCTTCTCATCTTGCATAACTCTATTTTCGGGAAATGAATAAGATTCCATTCATGTAAATGTATTTTGTGATGATGACGTCATCGAACATATGAGTAGACCAACGAATGCCTATCATCTGAAAAACATAATCGATATATCTGAACCTTTTTCTTGTATTCATTTGATGACGTCATCATTATGAAAACCACTATTTTGAATAAAATCTCTTTTATTCCTCGAGAATTGGGATATTTAACATGAAAAAAAAAAAGAAAAAATATGACGATCATCTACAGAAAAATGCGATATTTTTGAAGGTACCATCAAAATAGGGTATTTCCATTTGAAAAAAAAAAGATAAAGACGTCATAACTCGAACGTCATCAAGAATATGAGTAGACCAAAAAATGCTCGACTGGGCGCTTCCTCCGCACTGGCCTTATTGACCTTTCAACGAATTTGTTCGAACCTTCAGTGCTCACTATATAACTAAAAACCATTAGAAAAGTCAATCCGGGGACACACACCGTATATGGTCGTGTATCCTCGTTCCTCATCTCGTCATTCTCTTCCTTAAATGCATTTCTCCCTAAGCCCGGAATAATCCGTCCGCAATCGAAGGACATTATTAAAATGAAGATATATCCCGGAATCCCGGAGAACTTCGACGGATTTTCCATTAAACATGAGCCCGAGCAGCACGGTCCAAGTCGGTGCCGTTGTAAGTCCAAGGCTTACTGACACTTCAGCGTTACCATTAAACTCATCCCAACATTATGCAGATTCGGAACAGACTTGATCTACGCGATTCCTGTAATGGATACGGCAAACTTGATTAATAAACTCCGCCGATGTAGATCTTCGAGATGCTGCATACTTGATTGGCGTGATTGGGATGAATTGTGCGCTCTTCATCGAAGTAGTGTTCGTGATCTTAAGTTTCAGATTCTGTATAATTGGAGAGGACGTTATCACAAACCCTGAGCATCTCCTACACCAGTCAATTACTATCAATAGTTGTTATCAACAATCATATCTGAGTAGTTTTTCGACGGATTTTCCATTAAACATGAGCCCGAGCAGGACGGTCCAAGTCGGTGCCGTTGTAAGTCCAAAGGCTTACTGACACTTCAGCGTTACCATTAAACTCATCCCAACATCATACGGCAAATTTGATTAATAAACTCCGCCGATGTAGATCTTCGAGATGCTGCATACTTGATTGGCGTGATTGGGATGAATTGTGCGCTCTTCATCGAAGTAGTGTTCGTGATCTCAAGTTTCAGATTCTGTATAATTGGAGAGAACGTTATCACAAGCCCTGAGTTCAATGACCTCCAACACCAGTCAATTACTCTTCATAGTTGGTATCAACAATCATATCTGAGTAGTTTTTCAAAGTTGTTAGAAGTTTTCATAACAAATTTATTTTTAATGAATGAAATATTGTTTTATCTGTTGGAGCGCTTCCTATAATAGCCACGTTCATACCGTATGGATAGTTGTATGCTTACCAAGGAGATTTTACTCAATTCAGACCAAATGCCTCAGTTAACGCATGTTTACGCCATATGTTACCAACTTCGTTTTTATTTGATTATTTTTTTGAGCTTGAATTCGTAAATTAGTAGATTAAGGAAAAAACCTATTAGTAGGATACGAAAATAGCTGTAATTGAATGAAATATTATTATGAGAACTCATGAAATAACTGCCACTTGTACTCAAGTCAATTCAATGCTATACAAAAGCAGACCAAAAAATCTTCTCGTCTTGGTCATCATACTATTCAAGTCTGGTACGCAACATATTTTGGTACCAAACCAAGCTGGTAACTTTACCAAGTATACAGTTTATACCAAACTGGTTAGGAGTATTCAGTCAAAATATAGTCATTAGTAAGATTACCAAGACATGGTATAAACGTGACCATGTTCGAAGAACATCGTGAGTACCTACGGATGATAGGGAGCAGAGGTAGGTGTTGGAATTTTCATGTCCTTTTGGAGGTTGTGAGTTCTTGGGAATACTTCCATCAGCAATGAATTCAAAAGCTTTGCCGTTTCTATAGCCGAACGAGTTTTGGTCTTTTTTAGACTTTCCTTTCTTTATCATTCATGCAATTTGTTTTTCACCACTAGTTCTAGAACATAACATTATTTAATCTTCTCACTTTCCGTCCTCACTCAATTATTGAATTCAGCATAAAAAGTATAGTATGGGTATGCAAAACCTACAATAATTCCATTTGGAAGACAATATCAAACCACCATCTTCAGGACTATTCAAGAGAATCCACCATCCTCAGGAGCAGAGTCATATTTCGAACTTTTGGTAATTTGTCGTTAAATGTAATATTTTAGGTATGTTCAGAACGAAACAGAGATTTATTAATTTTGATCGATGATGGTTGTACATAAAATAGTACTTATATAAACCTCGGTAGGAAGTTTCATTCCTGTCTCGAGATCAAAGCTAACCTCGACGCTTTTCGTCTGGGTTAACTAACTAATCTCACGACAGGAATGAATCTCTTATCACCTCGGCGTGTAATATACTATTTTACTACCAAAGTAGTTTTCGTCATTGAACGAACTACAAGTCAATAAAGACAAAGCCACCTCTGTTATAATTAACCAGAATTCATAGTTCTGATGCGAGATTCGCAGGAAAAGCTCTCGAATCTAGTACACTGATGAAAATGAGTGAAAAAATACAGTATACTTTTTATTACTTGAATATATGTCCCTCTGCCCATACCAGGAACATTGTGTGGCCATTTCATTGGTGAACAATAGGACAAGGCCCCTATACAGGGTGTTTCTTAAGTACGTGTAGAAAATTCAGGAGCATGTTGCTGACGTCTAGATAAGAAGAAAAGTTCGTATAAACATATGTCCGAAAGTTATCTGTTTCTGAGATACAGAGTGTCAAAATTGAATTCTTATTTTTGTTTTTTGTTAATAAATTTCAAAATAATACGCACAAAAAAGTGATGACTTTTCAAAAGACTCAAAAGACATGTAGGTGGCGCCACCCCCACGAAAGAGACAAACTAACATAAAATTTGATATTGTCATTGGAAAATACTCCTAGATACCAAATTTCATTTCAATATCACGATTATTTTGAAATTTATCAACACAAAACAAAAATAACGAAACGGATAACTTTCGGACATATGTTTATACGAACTATTCTTCTTATTTAGACGTCAGCAACATGCTCCTGAATTTTCTACACGTACTTAGGAAACAACCTGTATAGATAGTCGCTTCAATCTCAACCACCTTGAGTTTTGAAACGACGTACCTACCTGAATTATATAATACACTATTTTCTTCTGTGACAGGAAGAAGGACGAATCGATATACTGAGAAGATATTACATATTATATCAAGATCACAAAATTATCGACGTGAAATATGAAATTGTCAACTGGAATTCCATCGATGTTTTTTTTATCGCTTGGAGCGCACGAAAGGGAATCCCTATAATGTTCAAAGAACATCGTGCGTTCCTAGGGAGGATAGGGACAGGAGGTAGGTATTGGATTTTTTTTTAATTTCTGGAGATTATATGTTGTTGGGAATACTTCCACAGGCAATGAATTCCAGAGCCTAGCCGTTCTATGGATGAAGGAGTCTTGATAAAGTGGTGTTCGACATCTTTCGAGGTTGACAACGAAAGGATGTGCTGACTGGGCTTGTCTAGTTCGTCTGATTGGTATTGCTAGTGAAGGGATGATAGCAGAGATTTCCGAAGAACATTTTCCGTGGAAGTATATCGCTACAAAAGTGTTCCAATGATGTCGAAGAGTGAGTGAGTGTGGCGTCACCCACCAGGCGAATGGCTCTTCTCTGGATGGAATCTAAGAGCACTAGCGTATGTTTTGGTGCTGAACCCCAATGTAGTGAGTAGATAAGAAATACTATTTTATTCGTCCAAAAATGTTTATTCTTGTCGGTGAATATGAATGCAGTTTAGGGCTTCACATCACAATGCAAATTCCCAGGTGAGAAGGTCTAAACTAAACGGAAAGATAATCCGATCGTGTTCGCCAGCTCTCTGGACCAGTCGACCAGTCTGGACAAGTCTGGACGCGTTTCACGGCGACTCTCCCAGGAGGACGCCGTCTGTCCGGGCGAACGGATGCAAATGCAAGGGGCGTCCCGACGCTCGACAAAGTCGACATGCTCCTCCGACATGCTTTCGATGCGGTCGCCTCGACGGAGAGAAAAGGGTGGGGTGCAGGGGCGTCGGGGTCGAGAATAGACTATTTTCCACCACTAGCTATAGAACTCCTTTTCGAGTCGTACAGTCTGTTTTTTCTATCAATAAGGTAGTTTTCGCCATTTTACGAACTATCAATTAGTCCGTGGCCATCTCTGTTATAATTAACCCGAATTCACTGTTATGATGCGAGATCCGCAGGAATAGCCCTTGAATTCAGCATAAGTAGGTATTTATCAATATAACGACTTGTTATATATAGAATTGGAAAGATGTGCTTCCATGTTTCAGTTTCACAAAAATAAAATGATTGAAATATATTGCTAGAGGTAAAAAAAATTTAATATACACATTGGTAGTAAGGAATGATATTACTACGTGACCTTATACCCCTAGGCTGGCGCCTCGGGATATAATCTTTGTCCCTGGGTAATGGTGATTATTACCTTGGTGTATAAATAACTATTTTCCACCACTAGCTATAGAACCTACCATTATTTTCATCTTTTCAAGGCATAAAGTGTCACTCGAATCTAGTAGGTAGCTATTTATCAATAACGACTTGTCACATGCTGTCATAGCATGATTATAAGAATTGAAAATAAATGGTTTCATAGTGACAATCGGTCCGTATTCCATTTTCACAAGACTATCATTATTGAAATATATTGTTAGCGTGTAAAAATACCATCATTGATTTCTTGTTTTTTTTTTCATTATCATCTGCACTGAAATCTCCTGAAGAAGAACTAAAACTGTATTTTCTCGAACTTGTTTTGCAACTTCTTGGCATCTGGAATAATAACATATTATGTAAGACCTCATATGGAGTATGGAGTAATCGCGGCCTAATTCCTTCCTTTGGAGAATATATTCAATTCAGTCGATAGAAGCTGGGAATATGTGAGTGAATTATGATTGTATAGCAATGATTTGAAATTGAATGGAAGTATTGTATTCACCTTTCTCAATACGAAAAATGCCTGTAAACTCTTTCTGGTGGTTAGTTGATCACCACCAGATGGCAGACTATGTCTCCTTTGACAATAAGGTTCGTAGAATTGATGATAATAAAAAATGCCCCACTTTGTTTTCACGATTCATCATCTCATTTTCAGTAAGTATATATACCAATATGATTCTACAAACACTTTTACATCCTGTTAGAATGCCGAAAAACGAACTGTTTTCATGTTGATTTGTTGAAAGAATATGCGCAATGAGAGCTGGCAAACTTATTCATCGATGGGTGGATTTATTCTGACAGGATCCGATGTATCTTGAACACATATGGCAAATATTTTTCTTGTTGGAGGCCGAAATTTCTCCTCTTTCATTTGCCTTTACTCTCTCTCGGAATCAAATCCACTAGAGGTCACTAGCAACCACCATTCCATCATCACTAGCTCCCAAAACTGGAACATGCATAGGGTTGTCAATTTCGTACCAACCATCGTTGTTGTTCTCAAACAAATTTGCTTCCAAGTGAGATTCATCAAAGTCCAAATTATTTGCGATTCCCTCAAATTCTGCATCTTGAGTCCCCTGGTATCATCAATGTTACCTAACGAGGTAGGAATGAAAAATAATAAGAAGCTGACTAATTATATCCTACAATAATGTCGCAATAATGTATGCTCAAATTTCATTCAACTATTTATCGAACTATTTGAGCGAAAGAACCATGAAAAATATCTGCTATTTACTTATATTAATTTGGTCACTATTGTCGGTAATGGCGTCAAAACAGATGAACACAAAAAATCAAACAACTCGATCGTGTCGCGTGAACTGCAATCAAATGCCATACCAGCGGGCAGTAAAATGATATCACGCGCTATAGACAATTGAAAAAAAAATTTCGGTAATTTTGCACTTATCATGCGATGGGTTTTTTTTCGAAAATTTTTTTTGGTACTTACGTATTTTTGTCTGAAAAACACGAATTTGATAATGAAAATGTGAACAAACCATTATTCATTGAGATATTCCACTATAAAGTTACAAATTTCACCTTCTTTTCCGCCTGTCTTTGGGGCGCATTTAGAACAATTTGCCCTTCTTTTTCCATCACTGGACAATTTATATATATCACACAATGTTGGACACATATTTTTTATTATATGCGTCAACTAGAAATATGATTTTCTTCTGATTTATCCATGTTTAGTGAAAAGAAGGAAGAATATCATTTGAAATAATGGCGTGTGTGATGTCATTCCAAAGCAATCTATTGACATTTGACATCTCCTATTTGGATTACCCATCGATTAAATGGCGGTCATCTGGTATGCTTGCTCACTAAATAGGAAAAACTCACCATAAAAATCATATTTCCTGTTGAATTTTCTAGCTTAAAATGTGTCATTGAAGTACATCATGAGTATATGAAGTGTCCAATGACAAAATAAAAAGAGCAAGTACCTGTAAATGCATCCAACACAAGGGGGAAAATAAGGCAAAATTTCGAACTTTTTCTTGAAATATCTCGATAAATAGTGGTTTGTTCACATTTTCAATATCAAATTCGTGTTTTTCAGACAAAAATACGTAAGTACCAAAAAAAATTTTCGAAAAAAAACCCATCGCATGATAAGTGCAAAATTACCAAAATTTCAACCGTGGTATCATATATGATACCTGGGATCCGAGGAGAATAAACTTCCCAATAGTGAATGCAACTTTATCAACTAGATATCACCTTCCTTGAAGAATATATTTTGTCGTTATTTATTTGTGAAGTTCACGTCGGCTGTCAAGCGATGGCTTTCCAGCTTTACCAGTGTCCGTCTTGGGAATACGAAGACTTCATTACAAGTCCCTACAACAGCACGAAAAGTGTCGGCATAACGTTTAAATCATTCCGAGAACGACTTTTACTCCGTTCTCTTGTGCACCTTTTCATCAACGAAATCTTGCTGAGAGATACCATTCCGAGATTAGAGATACCTGCGGAATTGAGAAAAATGTGTTGCAACTGTAGGAAGCTTCAAGATATAAATTGCTTCCCATTATTCAGGTGGAATTGGATTTTATTTTATTGTCTCAAGCAAAATCCCGGATGTATGGAAAGACACCTGACTTCTATCAGAAGAACCAAAACTTTAATCATATTGAGCAGGAATGAAATCAGAATAGTGGTAGGGCTCACGGGGCACTGATGCCATTTAAACAGACAACCCCCTAGTTAACCACACTCATGTCTCAGCTCGATCACAAGAGAGATCAGTCTAAGAACTTTGGTTCATTATACTCATCAAACCGTTCTGGAACATATGCAACTTGCATCTCAAATGTGTGAATACTCATCAGAGCTTCTACAAATCAGTGTTTCATCACACGTTCTATCAACGTGATGAAATTGAGACATCCCAGGTGTGATCACAAAGGAGATCAAATAAAGAACTTTTTTCTGTGACGGGAAAAAAGTTTGGCATTTCATCTCTGTTGGCAGGTTATAAAATGTCACTTTTCATAAATTACTTTTTTCCCGTGGGAAAAAAGTGAGTACTTCTTTCCCGGATATATATCACATATATATACTCTGTTAATGGCTTTTGTTGTGCGATAGTTCCGAAAAATGAGTCAATAATACCGTCTCCGAGAAAGAACTGCAAGTCCTTTTATCTTCCATTCGACTTCGCGGTTTCGTATATTACTAAACAACTACTGAATTTGCAATTTTTTAAAATCAAATCACAGAATTGAACTGACAGAAGTGACATCAGATATTTGATTACTTCAAAAGAATGATAAAGATGCCTATAAAACGCAGGTGTCCCTACTGTTAAAAACATGAAATTTCACGTCGATAATTTTCAGATTTCGAAATAATGTAATATCTTCTCAATATTGATTCGTCCTTCCTTCTGTCACAGAAAAAAATAGTGTATTATACACGGGAAAAATATTAGATTTTAGCTCACGGTTTTTTGTCTCCCTCCGCTACGCGTCGACAACACAACCTGGAGCTAAAATCTACTACTTTTTTCCCTTGTATAATAAATAACTATTATTCATCACACGTTCTATCAACGTGATAAAATTGAGACATCCCAGGCGTCATCACAAAGGAGATGAATTAAAGAACTTTGTTGCATCACACGTTCTATCAACGTGATAAAATTGAGGCATCCCAGGTGTGATCACAATAAAGGAGATCAAATAAAGAACTTTATTCATCACACGTTCTATCATCGTGATAAAATTGAGGCATCCCGGGCGTGATTTCAAAGGATATCAAATAAGAGAACTTTATTTCATCACACACGTTCTATTAACTAAAATATAATTCGTGTGCTTGTATTTTAGGTATTAAAAGTTAGAATTTGAGTACGTGAAATTCAAAGTTGTCGTTCAACAACCAGTGATATTGTGTTTAGTGGGCAGTGGGCTTTCCTAACATCACTTTTTCTTGTATTTTCAAGAATCTTGCTTTGGTAGCACAACAGCACAGATGGATCACTCTGCATTGGCTCCATCCGTAATCATCCATAAATTTATACTTACCGGTTCCTTCAGTTTGTGAAGTTTTTTCCATCAGTATTCGATCGAATCAGTTTGAAATGCAACACCATGATATTCAGGATATATTCTTGGAATTTCAAATATCGAAATCAAAAAACAGTTGATAAACCCCTAAATATTACCCGATTTTTTATATCAATATTTGAAATTCCAAGAATATATCCTAAATATCATGGTGTTGCATTTGACACTGATTTGACTAAAGGTGGAACCAGTATAAATGTATGGATGATTAGGGATGGAGGCAATGCAAGAGCACAGATTTGTCAAAAACGTCTCAGCAGGCATGCTCCATAGAGAGAGCTATGTAGAGTCATAGTCGTCACTGTGATCTCACAGGAGCATATCTTATTCAAGTCTGATATGTTGCATAACTGATATGTCTGTGATTTCATTCGAGGCGGACATTCATCTATGCTATATCTCTGATGGAAACAACTCCGTGATGAAACCTGGAACATTTGAAATGCACCTACCAAACTTATTGAGTGGTATTGAGAACTATAGACCACGTATTTAATTTCAAAATGTTCATTTGGAATACGATCCTTCTGATTCTTCAGCTTCCTTCCTCAATTTTGACATTTTTTTCATCTGTTGGAGCGCACGAAAGGAAATTCCTATAATGTGCAAAGAACATCGTGCGAAGCTGGGGAGCATAGGAAGAAGAGGTAGGTGTTGGATTTTTTGTTCAACTTTTGGAGGTTATAAGTTCTTGGAAATACTTCCATTGGCAACGAATTCCAAAGCTTTGCCGATCTGTAGACGAACGAGTTTTATTAAAGTGTTGACAACGAAAGGATGTGCTGACTGGGCCTATCGAGATCGTTTGAACGGTACTGCTATGTTATGAAATTATAGCAGAGAATTCTGAGACAAATCGCCTACTTTTCTACGGTGTTTTGATGAGGCCAAAGGATTATATATAGTGTCATCGGCTGCCATATTGGTATAAAACCGGCGAGGATACACTCTGCTATATGCTGCTTTGTATCGAATAAAAACTAACACTACTATTTTTATGATTTCTGGAAGGAAATTCAAGAACCTGGACTACCTCCTTGCTCATATTTGATACAGAATGGACGACGTGTGATAATATACTAGATGTGCGCATGTTAACGCGGACTTCAATTTTGAATTTCAAATCCTCGCAATTCAAATCGAATTTATTGTCTATTCAACATTTATTTGGATATCCAATACAAATATTCCTATCGAAAGTTGTGATGCCAATTCTAGTGAACCAGAAGTTGAGAAAAAAATTTCAGGCTTTTATTATAGAGAGCACGAATAATCTCTATTATGAAATATAAGAAAAGTGTTGAAGAACATAATGAAATACATCCTGTATATATTGCTGATTGTCCACTTTGTTGTCTTTCATCTCGAGGTATTTTTATCCGAACAGTATCTCTTGGTATCAAGATTTGTCCAGTGAAGCAGCACTTGAAGCAGCTTCCGTCACCCAATTAACTTGAATTATTGTCAAGATAAAATCAACTCAGCACAAAGTTAAAACAACCAAAATTAATTATCCAGAGTGAACTACGCCCCTGGGATTGTATTTCACAGATAGTGTGAAAGTAATTAACAGAATTTAAGTGTTGCATTTGTGTTTTATTTGTGTGAAATTGGCCGAACAGTCGCGCAAAGTTGGAACTTGTAAGGTTGATTTATTACAGCTTCAGATGGTAGATAGTTTAGCAGTTTGGGAAATGATTCCGAAGGTTTAAATTGCGATTAGTCGCAGGAAAAAAGGGTATCCCTGATTGCCGGAGAAGTTCGGGACCGGCATGTTGCAACTTTCTCAGTTTTGTTTCTTCGCCTTCGGGAGATTTATTTTTGGAAATGTACGTCTAGTCAGTTAACTTTTCCTCTCTCAAAGTGGAGCTTGCTCGAGGTAGACTTGAAGTTCTCGAGTACAAGAGACTTTGTTATCTTTTTTCGTCCTCTTAGTGTTCGCTATGTAGGAGCTGTAAATTTGATTTTCTAAATGAATATTAACTTTCAGATGACTGGAGAAGTTGGCGTGGAGTTTAATGAGGAACTTGCGAAGCTCTCATACAATGGAAACAAGGTCTCGAGTTGCCTTCGGACATGTTTAAAGATGTGCTTTGAATAGTCAGTTATAAAGAGTTATGGTCGCTCGTCCTAGCCAAAAAAACAAACAGGAAATGCTCCAGCTTATAATTTATTGTGTTCCAAAGTGACATTTTCTGGCTAAAGCGTTTGTAATCTATGATCAATAATGTATAAAGAGAGAACGTTAGTGCACCACTTTTCTTGAAACATTTGAAATGTTGAATTATAGAAACGAAATCTATTGGTATGTTCGTGGCACTATTTGTATAACACTCAACAAAAGAAAACGTTCGACTGTTTTCAAGTTTCATTTATTTTTTGCATTGTTCAATTCGCAAGAAAATCAGATTATACTGTGGCTTCTCGCCGCCATTGTTTGTCCCTGATAATGAAGAATTGACAAAATAACTTTCGCGAAGTTTACTGCGGCCTAAACATTTTCAGATGTTATCTACGCCAATAGCAGCTGAAAATCAATAAGAGAGGCAAAGCACCATTGAATTTCAAAACGAAAGTCTTGCAAGGTTAAAGAGATCTCTTTATCGGAAGGTTTGATAGCATTTCGGAATGAACAATGGTAAACTTCACTTTTGAGTGCTTTATCGAAAGAAATAAGTTCAATGAAGCTCTCTCTCTCTTTCTCTCTCCACTTGAAACCAAGAGTTTCTTGAAGGCTTCGACGTAGATGCCTCAACTTCTCGTGGTGAATATCAAATATTATATATATTTAAAAGATAGCCACCAATGAACATACTCCTAAGCCATTAGGGCAATTTTCGATCATCCGATTATCCATCGTTAATCGTATCCATAAGGTATAATAAGTAACTCTCCTCCTCAAATCACGGAACTAGTTCCGATTAGAAAAATAACACAGCAATAAAAACAATGATTTATTGTGCGAAACTAAAATTATAATCTGTTTTACTTTCTGCCGAAAGTATTTTGTGCAAAGGCTGGGGGAAGTTGTTCCATAAGGGCAAGGGGGTTTACTTCTACTGCTACTATCTCATCGTCTGCTAACCATTCCAAATGGGCCAGGTGCTGAAAAATGAACGAAATTTATGATAGGTATGTTTCTTTAGTTCATTTGGATACGTGATAATGATTAATTTCGGGCTTCGGTTGTTTTCCAAATTCTGGAGGATGATAACATGAAACAATCTCAATTTGCTGTACCAACAAATTATGTTAGATGATTCTTCCTTGTGAAATATTTAATAAACTAGAGAGTCCCAGTATGAAGATTTGTTACCTCACTATTTAATCTTATATATGCAATAAGCAATTTTCCATCATCAGATGGGAATACTTAGAGCTATAGGTACCTTCCAGTAATATTTTGAGTCTCACTGAAAATGCTCCACCAAAACAATAATTTGTGAACATTTGGTGTTCTTCATAATTACCTTGTATCTTTTATTGACCTGATACCGTATCCCTTCATATGGCTTGTCCACCCCGTTTTCCTTCACGGAATCTGCAGATTCAACTTTTGGAATCTTCGTTTTTTTGGGAGACTTCTGTGCCTGTAACAAAGAATATAAGGTTTACACTCGGGTTTACATGTTTTCAATACCTTCGAACTTCCACTAAGATGCAACAAGACCCAACAACGTTTTTTCCAAGAATGTTTTTGTTTATGTTCTGGTTCCCACGAAAAGAGATATCCTGTAATGTTCAGAGAACATCGTGAGAACCAAGGGTAATAAGGTAGGAATTGGAGTTCTTCTTAAATTTTTGGAGGTTATAATATGCCTCGGGGTACACCTCCCTTGGCAAAGTGTTCCAGAGCCTCACTGTTCGTTGGATGAACGAGTCTTTGGAAAGAGATGTTCTGCAAGTCTCCAAAGTAACCACGAAGGGGTGCGAAGCCTCAACTCGACGGGTTGATCTCGCGGGGACTGCCAAGGAAGAAACAATTGTTAATATTTCAGAACAGCATCGTTCATGAAAATATCTATAAAATAGAGCCAGATCGCCAACTTTTCTACGATGTTCCAGAGAAGTGAGTGAGTTTGTGAGCGAGGCATCACCCACGAGATGAATTCTTTGGACAGAATCCAACAGATTCAGGGTATGTTTGGGTGCTGCAGTCCAGATATGGAAACAGTATTCCAGGACAGGTAGGATCTGTGCATTATAGATCATAAGTAGCTGACCGGAAGTGAAATAGCTCCTGGCCCGAAACAGAAAGTCAAATTTTTGGGATGCACTTTTAGCAATTGATCTCACGTGATTTTCCCAAGAAAGGTTATTCCTGATAGTAATACCAAGCATCAAGAAATTGATGTCTTCAAGGGTATGGTTACTCCTGACAAGCTTATGTTGGGCACAGCATAGAACTGAATTCAGATCTATGGGCACAGTGAGATCGACTTTTCTAGAGAAAAGGCGTGCTTGTGTTTTGTTTGCATTGAAATCTGCCAAGTTATTGGATCCCCAATCGAGAATTGTTGCCAAGTTCATATTTATGTTGTCAACATTTCTTCCTCGGTCGTTCCTGATTTGCCTGGCTGGTATTGGAGCCCTGTGTACTGGACATGAAGTTGCTTCCAACAAATCGTTGATATAAAGTAGAAATAGTGTTGGTGCTAGTGCTGGTGCTGGTGGTGTACATTGAATAATTTTTAGTTAAGTAATCCCACGATCAACTATTTCATTCCGGATATTGGTTAACCAATTCATCATCTGGGCAAACGTATACTAAATCTGTTATCGAAACCCCTAATGAAGCTTATATTCGTGTCATTCGGGCATATCCTTAAATATTGCAAATGCATAATCCCATCCTCGTAATAACGTGCATATAAATCCGATTGTGAATCAAAATTGAACGAACATGAACTCAATTAGTAGTTCGCTATATCCAATTAAACTTTAATGCTTCGGATAGTCTCTCTGATCCGAATTGAAAATCATATATTCCAGAAATATGAAAAGAGGACGAAGTTAAACTTGATAGGTGATAATAGATGTAGCGCCCAAGTATATATACCTCATTAACAGCGGAAGCTAGTGCATAAAATCATGATAATAATGTATACAGGATGTTTCATTAGGAAAGGTAAATAATTCAACTGTGGATAGGGGTCACTGAGGTGATTTAAAAAAACCCATGGTTAATGGGTCTTCGACATCTTATAACCGAGATACGGGATGTTTCATCAATTTTGCCCATATGTTTATTGTCTCATAACTTTCCAACGAACCTGTATATTTTTTGAAAATAAGTACACTTTCTCAATCTATTCTGTCGAATTGTTGAGGCATCAACAAAATATAGAATCCAGGTCCGGCTTCACTTAAAATTCACAACAGCACCCTATACATTAGATATGATGATAGATTGTTCTAGTAGACAGAGATCAAATATTGAATGCACAGCTGACTATCGCCCCCTATATAACGTTATAATAGGAATAAGAGCATGGAAATGAACCGAATGTGACATCTAGATAGATAGATAGATACTTTATTCGTTTTCCATTTAAAATATTCACATCTGGAATATAAATGAACAAACACGTCAAAAAACACTTAATATCAAACAAAACATATAAATAAATAGATAAATAGATGAATAAATGGTAAATAGACATATATAGCAGTACAAAATGAAGTGTTATAATTCAAACAAAGAATTCGTTCAATGAATAACAGCATTTTTCATTTAAAACGTTCATCAATATTTTTTTTGGAAATGTTCACATTGGGTGGGAATTGATTTCATCATTCAATTTATTATACAATTATTTGCACCCGATGAAATATAAACTCCTTTGATAAAGTGTAGTGGAGTGAGAGTTGGGTTGTAAAAAATTGCAGTAGCGAGTGAGCGAGTGTTACGATCATGCTTAGGTAGGCAAGTTGCAGTGCTGTTCATTTTATAGAAATATATACATACTTCTGATATATATATGCTGTACAATGTAAGGATTTTGTGTTTCTTGAAGAGTTCTCTACAGCTAGTCCTCGTGTCAGTATTTGCAATATCTAAGGCAATACAATTGAATGGATCTTCTCTTTGAGTGATGCAGGAATCAACAGGATGAATATTGCATTGAATGGCCGAAATATCCTACGTTGTATTTTTAAGGAATTAGCACCGGTCACTATCAAATTCCAAATGATTAATAGAAACATTGCTGGCTAAAACTGTATGGAGACACCGGACGAGATTGGGATTATACAAGTCCATCTGTATCACGTTTTTTTCCATACCCAGCTTATTGTTTACCGAGCTGTTCGACGCGAGAAGACTCCTAACCAGGCATTAATGGCTGACGCTGACGGTATATATATGGGGATTCCATTAGGGAAATTTGTTTTTGCGCACACGTGTCTGTGGGATTAAAGGTGGATTACACTTTTCAAAAATACTCTCCTCCATAACAGCTTCATACTTGCTAACGAACAGTGTGGAACAGTGATGATTCATTGGATTTTGTTTCATTTGTCATAAGAATATTTTGAATGGCGGAATGGTAATATATTACCTTCATAGGATTCCTGTAATTGCCACACGAGTTCTTTGGAGAACAACGAGCTAAATGGAAAGAGTTCCAACCGAGAGGAACATCATAAATGTAATTCTTTTCAAAATCGTTTACAAACAAACAAACAAAACAGAGTTCGTTCTGCTGTATCTACATTAATCAATAAATACACCTTTCGAAAGTTATTACAATGACTATTCCACTCTTGATCTCGAGAAACAATCAGAATCGACCATTTTCACGGTTTCTTCTGTATTCTAGCGATATTTTTTGTTTATTAAATTTTATCGGACTTGCTCTACCAATACAGAAGCCGAATTGACCCACACGTGACCAACAAACCTCGTTTATCAGCGATAAAATTTTGACATCGTGTCTGGTCAAGATTGCTTTGGATTCAAATCTGAGACAATAACTAAGTTCCTACTTCATTTTATTTACTTATAATTCGCGTTAGTGATATATTTTGTACGAAAGGGGAGACAATTTTATTCTGGCTGGACGTTTCATGTGTAATTTGAAAAGTTTGCATATTTGATGACGGTCTGACACAACAATAATAGAATTCGAATTCCTTTCTGAAGTAATCTTCTTCAATTACTCAACTTATTGTGACTGACTGTTATAATTACTAGCTGATGTAGCGGAACTGTTAGGGTTGTTGCGCGAGGATACGAAGGTCGATGGTTCGAGCCCTCGGCAACGATATCTTGTTTTTTTAATAATTCCATATCACATAAATTCAATTTATTTTGTTTGAATTGGATAGCAATTATAAACACTCTTTTGAGAGCAACCACATCCAAGATAATAAAAAAATACTGTTTATCAAAATTGTACATATTCCACTTTGTGAATAATTATAAGTAGGTAGTTAATTTCTAAAAAAGTAAATTCTGTGTTTTATTACTATCATTATGTTCTTCTTCGCAGTTCGAGTTGGAATATACTTAAATTATGTTTCCTATTTCTTATATATATTGTCTCATTCAATCATGAAATAGTCATACGAATACAACTCGTGATACTATTTTTCCTGGAAATATTCGTCGATTGACATACTCCAGCTTGCTGCTCTAATTTCGCTCTTGACATTGATCCAAATAAACTACTCGCCTACGGCTCGTAGATTTGATAACGATGTCATTCACGAAATTACTAGGCAACAAGCTGTCGTATCAATCACCAAATATTTCTGGCAAAATATTATCACTTGTGGTATTATATATGATCAAAATTGATTAAATGGGATACATTTTTTTGACAGAAGTTGAAGTGGACGATCAGACATTGTACTGTTACATGTTTTGTCCAAACCGCACATTAGACCGTATTTGGACTATTTCAAGTTCTGACTGTTACTCGGATCTGAAACTTTTTATACAAGAGCTTTCGATTAGATTCTCTAACAAAGGGAATCTGGATAAGCAATAAAAATTATAGTTGAATAACGATATGATTCTTGACGGTTATACCTATAAAAACAAGGAAAAACAAAGCAACTATGTATATGACTTATTGTTCTTTTCACTTGAAACTTGAATTTCAACCCTCAAAACATAGACCAGATAGGTTACGTGTAGGACGTAGTTGTAAATAGGTACCTACTCCAGTCAACGAACTCAAAACGTTATTTAAATCACATTTGAATAAACGTTTGGAGAACGTTATGTTTATTCACGGCGATGAGGAGGGCTCTGAGATAATCAATCGATTTTCAACTTCCTATAACATAAATAATCTTCTTATAACATAAATAACCTTCTTATACCTAGTCCCAAACGTGAGCCTTCATAGTTGGCAATCTGTACCATGATTTGCAGTATTCGCTGAAAATTAATTTTCAACACTCTCCGATACCGTTGGCTCATATTGATGATTGGATGTCCAAAAAATAGCCGGGTGAAAAGTAACACCATCAATCATACCCCGGTCATTACCAAACGCATTTTCATGGCACTCTATTGTTGATGAAAATATAATTGAATTAGTGATGCAACACCAACATTGCGGCTTAACGGCTAAAACTGTTAGTGTACATCCAGCCACAGCTGGCAATAATCTAAGGAAATGGACAGTAGCCAACCCAAATCCGCAAAAAATAATCTCAATCAGAATACGAACCTTTTTTTTTATCGCTTGGAGCGCACGAAAGGGAATCCCTATAATGTTCAAAGAACATCGTGCGTTCCTAGGGAGGATAGGGACAGGAGGTAGGTATTGGAATTTTTTTTGAACTTTTGGAGATTATATGTTGTTGGGTATACTTCCACAGGCAATGAATTCCAGAGCCTAGCCGTTCTATGGATGAAGGAGTCTTGATAAAGTGCTGCTCGACATCTTTCGAGGTTGACAACGAAAGGATGTGCTGACTGGGCTTATCTAGTTCGTCTGATTGGTATTGCTAGTGAAGGGATGATAGCAGAGATTTCCGAAGAACATTTCCAGTGGAAGTATCGATAGAAAAGTGAAAGGTCGCCGACCTTTCTACGGTGTTCCAATGATGTCAAAGAGTGAGTGAGTGTGGCGTCACCCACCAGGCGAATGGTTCTTCTCTGGATGGGATCTAAGAGCATCAGCGTATGTTTTGGTGCTGAACCCCATATGTGGGAACAGTATTCTAGAAAAGGCCGTATCTGCGCTTTGTGGATCATGAGAAGCTGTTGAGGTGTAAAGTAGCTTTTCGCACGGAACAAGAATCCGAGTTTTTGTGAAGCAGCTTTTGCGATGGATCTGACTTGATTATCCCATGAAAGAGTGTTGCTGATGGAAATACCGAGCATAGATATGGTGGGCTTGGTGGGGATGGTGGAGCCAGACATTACAATATCGGGCATACTGAGTTCCGCCTTTCTAGAGAAAATGCAGGCATGGGTTTTGGTGGCGTTGAATTCAACTAGGTTGTTTGTTCCCCAGGCTGTGATTTCAGCAAGATCTTCATTGACAGCATTGACCTGCCTGCGCCGTGAGTTCTTAGTTACCTGGGAAGAAATGGGAATTCTGGAAGAGAACGCAGTATGGAGGGTACTATCATCTGCAAAGCTGTGGATGGGGCTAGTTGTTACTCCCAACAGATCATTGATATGAAGCAGGAATAATGTTGGTGCCAAAATTGATCCTTGTGGAACGCCGGAATTGATGCCAATGGTATCAGACGATACACCGTCCACCACCACGTGAAGCGATCTGCCTGAAAGAAAACTCGATAAGAGATAGCATAGCTGAGGTGGTAAGCCGTATGATGGTAGTTTGTGAAGGAGTTCTTCGTACCTGTCATAAATCAATAGAATATTTCATAATGAATGACATTCTCAATGCATCAATATGTGCCATTCTTTCTACCAGAAGAAAGATTTTGAAACTACACGCACCGTCAAAAAAAATCCGACAAGTAAAAAATTTGCCAAATGTATCGCCCTGTAACTGTTTTAATCATTATCCGATTATGATGAAATATTCACCAATTCGTAGCGGAATCTTAGCCTGAATTATAGTTCCAAAGAAAAGCTGATGGCTTCATCATTATACAGGGAAAATGTACTCTTTCACCCTCAACTCCTCAAACCCCTTTATGGCAAAAGTAAGTGAACAAACTTAGCATGTTTTGGATCGACGTGGGAAATAATACACATATTTTTATTTACTTAAACAAGGAGAGGAAATCCCAAAAAATCAATCCTTTTCACTTGCTCTTTATATTATTTTTAGCTCCAGGTCATTTCATATCAATTACAACAGAATGAGAACATGAAACTAGATAAATAATCCATCTAGTTCATTGTTGTCAGTCTGGTAAAAGACACAGATAGACAAAACATTTCATTCATAAATACTTTTAAAACACAATCCATGATCTCTTATGGCGGCGGAAAATAAAGGCAATTCTGCAATAACGACAGATCGCAAATTGAATGACTACCTGAAAATCTATAAATAAGTCATTCTGTGCTAAATAGTCTAAGATAAAGAATAACTTTGTTTTGACGGGACTATGGATGCAGGATTATTCTGTGCCTCGGTGTAATAAAAACACAGATATATTGCAATGGTAGAAAACTCATGCTTCTGAATTTTCCATTCTAAGTTTGATGGCACGAGGTCTCTTAAGCATACCGGCTACTTCAGTCCCGGCGGAAAGATTATTCTCACGTGCTGCGTTAACTATAAGAATCGGAATCGGAATCGCCTTGATAATGAATCTGCACCATGTTGATGTTTTTTTTTCTTGTTTAGATGTCTGATGTACCTATTAGGTACTTACTTTTCAATAAGTTATTTTTGTTGTGATTTTGTCTTCCTACTTCTACATTATACCTAGAAAGAAGGTAAAGGTAAATATCCCGAACAATACTGGAACAAGATTATGCATGGCGAAATTGCGATACATTTGCGAGACTCTCGTACGAGACGGAAGACAAGACGAGACTGGAGGCTGCGACACGAGACTCGAGACAAGATTTCATATTTCATCGGCGAGACGAGACGAGACTTTATGAAAGTCTCGTCTCGTTGGTCTCATGTGAATCACTAATGCTGACGAAATATGATCGTGTGTGTTGTAGACATTTTCAATCTATTAGCAGTATTAGCTTCTATTGCAGAAGTGGCATGAGGAATTTTGATGAGAAATTACAAAATTTCATAATGAAAACTATTTGAGATTACTATTTACCTGAAAAATCATATTCCTTCGTCTCTCACTGCATTTTTTGTTTATTGTACAACAGCACAATGAGATGGCATGCTTGAATTGATGAATAGCGAAAAAAACACGATTTGTATGTCAAAATATTGTGGAAAACTATTTCAATCCTTTGATTTCTGTAAACGAATAGAAAAAGTGAGGTTGATGTGTTTCAATGTTTTACCTCTAGGGTCGGTCATCGTGCACGCGACCAATTGACCCCTGTGGACAAGAAGGGACTTTTAGAACGATATTTTTCATTGAGAACTCATGATAACTTAAGGATCTCTCGGAATTCATTGGGTTTGATATGGCGCTATCAAAACCGCTGAAAAAAAAGCAATTCCGACGTTATGATTGATTAGCAGGATGGATAACGTCAGTTCGTGTTAGTCATTCGCTCTGAGCCACTTAGCTAGATTGAATAAGACAAATACATGATCCGATTAGACGATCAAATGATCAAGTTATTACCCTAACTATAATAACGAAGGAAAATTGAAAATGGGGTGCTTTCATTATTATTCCTGAGAGTACATTCAGCACTATACAAAGGAATACTGCTTCGTTCTGTTCTATGAATAATGCAGTAATTTATTTTCAATTTGGAAAATAGATGCAGCGATGGGACTATATGACCATTCTTTTATTTCTCAAGTATATATAGCCAAATAGATGGTTAGGTTAGTCTGCGGGAAAATTACATTTTTCTCCGATTGGCAGTATTACATTTCCTGCCTAGGCAGCAGTGGGTACTTTGCTGATTGATATGTATCAGCAAAATTGATAATCCAAAAATCGTTTATAATTTCCTTCATATTTCATCCGAGACTTCTCCGGCAACAAATTCAACTCTATATTTTTTGCCACCTCCCTCATTTCTGGAGGTGTAAGTACTTCCAGGTCGCTATCAGTGTCCATTATATAATAATTTAAATGTACCGATCTTTTCGCACAACTGTCAGAAATTTCATGAATTGTCAAACTATAATTATTATGGACATTTCCATAGCAACCAACCATTCCACCAACTGCGATTTCTATCAAATTTTATTTTAATTGATCACTACAGGAAAAATAAAGAGATATATATCATTATGAACAATCGGAGAAAAAATTATATGTTCAACTCGGCAGCAAAGTAGATTGACTGCCTTAGCTACTTTCCCAGCCAACCATGAGATGTATAAGTGATGTATACGCCACATCACTTTGTGACATGCGATATCGCATTTGAAGTCACAAACATGTTACCGATACAACGTGGCGATGTGAAAATGTCCGACTCAAGCAACATCACTAAGACGTCGTTCAGACATGAAATGCGACATCACATGAAAAATCACTACCAGGTCACATACAAGTAAACATTTCATATTACAAATACATCACACTGCGACATCGATGATGTGGTCGCCGTACCTGTGATATTCGTGGGATATATTATAATGATAATTATTCAACTTTACGAAGAAAATGTTCATTTTCCGAAATTAAAACTAGATGATACAAAACTTATCATGACAATCTCCCTAATTAGTAATCTTGAAGTAAAACATGACACATATATATAGCAATACAAATATACATTATTCATAAATGATACATATCAAATACACTTACATTATCTCGAGATCTTTCATCCACCTTGTTTTAGATTGCAATATTCCTATCTCAGAGATAATTACAATATTACCTATTGTGATTGAACTCAACGTCGTTCCTAAATTTGGAATTTGGGAGGAAATAGTCTGTATGGAGTCGAACTCACTCACTGACTGACTGACTGACTGACTGACTGACATGGCCATGAATAGCTCAATATGGCGTCTGGCGTGTGCGTTCGTTTTGCGCATGTCTGCGTCACACTCACAGGTCACGAAGATATCTCATGAGGATATCAATGTGAATTTAGTTAACGTCGAAGAGATGTAGTTTGAAGAAGTCGCTGCCACATTACATAGTTTCCTGGTTGCGATGTCACTTTGCGACGTTGATATCGAATCTACGTCGATAAGATGTGTTAACGAGATATTGCATTCATGCAAGGTTGTTACATCACACAGATGTTGATGTCACACGATGGTTGGCTGGGTTGCTGCCTAGTTGAACAAATAACTATTCCAAAACTTAATTGCGTGCGGGTATAGGGTGAATCACGCACGCTTATAGAAAAAAAATGTGTTTGATAATGTTGCTGGTGGCATCCTCAACTACCTATGGTTTTCTTAGAATGTCAACACTGGAGAATACACAAACAAGTTCACAAAATATCAGCCACACATTTTTGGTCAAAGAGGGTACATGCCACACAAAATTTTAACATTTTCAGAGTCATCTGATGAAGATCTGAAGAAACGTTCCACGGGTATATTCTAAGAACGTTCTCATAATCACGTTGTGTTGCCTGGGTACATGGACTGGAAAAAAATCTTCAGTTTACTTTTAGGCCCATCACAACCATTCATAGAGATAATGACCGTAGAAGTATCTGTGAAACACGATCGAGGGGCGTCGACAGTGATAAATACTCGTGTTTTATCTGCTCCACATGATCCCTGGACATCGCCGCTGGGTATTATGTGTCATGAATAAGTTATGCATTTCGCATTGATTATAGCAAAGTACACAGAGACACGTGATATTGGAGACGATAAACGGTGCGATGATAGATGGCCCTACCGTCCGGTCACAGAAAACGCCGTAGACCAGTCAGCCAAAGTTTACTTAGACTTGTTTACTTCGTCCATAACTGTTTTCAAGAAAATGCATTCATAGCAATGCTTGGTATAATGTATACCATCGATTAATGACTCCCCCTGTATACTCTTTGTAATATTTTATACTATAACTGGCCTAACTACTATCCCGACCGCTATATCATATCCCTGGCTACCCGGAAATCTCATCCAAAAGGCCAGTCGTAACGTAATCAAAAATTAGTTGAAATTTCAATAATTGTGGAACTTTTTTTTATTATTTTTTTTATTGAATCGGCCGTTGATGGAAATCCATGATAAATATAGAAACTTCACAAACGATAAGATTTCCAGAAAATTCTCAAACACACGACATATTTCGTTAACACAGTAGCTTCGTCAGGTGATATACTGGTACCATGAACTGAGCATAATTACACTAATTTTTTTATATTATTATGTTGTTTCTGTCCTTTCAGATAGTATTTGTCCAGATTTGCAGAACTCTAATATGTACGCAGGTTGAGTTATAGGGAAAACCGCAATATTTTTTCACTCCTTTTAGTTTATGCAAAAAAATGCATGAGAAAGCTGTGACAAGAAATGTCACTGTGACTTTTTCAAAGTATACAAAATTCCTGACATTTTGAGCTGTAATTCAGGTATAATAGCTTCCACGTCCAGGGTTGGCACGAATTAATTCATATGAATTAAGTCAGTGATTTAATTCGTGAATTAATTCAAATGACTTTTTTCAAATAAGTCGTTAATTAATTCAAAATTCATCAAATGGGAACAAATCGCATTGTTACCTTCAATTTTAACTAGTTCAAAATGAAATATCCGATGGCATCTGACAACTGACAACCGTGATGCACCACACGCGGAAAACGAAATTTTCTGAGAGCCGCTTTACAGTTTACAATATTTTATTGCATGCAATTGATTGCTCCAAATCATATTTCCGGCAAAAATAATAGGTAGGCTTTTCAACACTGAATCGGAATTACCGGCTTGCAATGTCTTTTTGTCATAGATTCTGTGTATTAGGTACTTCTCACCGAGTTTTGAGTTGGGTCAAGAGTTGGGTAGAAGAAACCATGAGAAAGGCAAGAAAAGTAAGATCCAATGAGTATCTAATGATGCGTGAAATTCCGAAAATATAACATGTCACCACTAGAATTGTACCAGTAATACAAATTACCACAATATAAATAAATGTGTCCGGACTCATTTCTTGCAATGCATCGAAAAATTGCCTTGGATATTGCTGCATTTTATTGAAAATAACTGTAAAGCGCCTCTATAATGAAGATTGTGAATGAGTGATATAATTTGCATAAACATCATTTTTCATTCAATCAATAGTCCCAGTTTATTATTATTATTAATTCGAAAAAGTCCGAATAAATTCAAAAAGTCAGACTTTTATGACTTTTTTATAAAACTCATGACTTATTCCAACCCTGTCCAAGTCACTGAGTTCACAAAATTTGCTACTTTCTCCAAAATGTTGAAAAATGAGAAATGGACGATTTTTGGTATAATGAGGTCGAGGTGGAAGCGTTAGTATTCTATAATCGCGATGGCTTGTCGGTCGTGGGTTCGAATCCCCGACTGCAGACATTTTTCTGATGGCACAAGAAAGTGTTTGGGATCCCACGTTGAAAGTTGAGGCTCCCGTCATTCCATGTTTCTTGAAGACTTTTTGTTTTTTTTATGTTCTGGTTCCCACGAAAAGGAATATTTCCATATAACCAAGGGAAATAAGGTAGGAATTGGTGTTCTTCTTGAATTTCTGGAGGTTATATACCTCAGGGAACACCTCTCTTGGCAATGTGTTCCAGTGCCTCGCTGTTCGTTGTATGAACGAGTCTTTGGAAAGAGATGTTCTGCAGGTCTCCAAAGTGACCACGAAGGGGTGCGAAGCCTCAACTCGACGGGTTATTCTCGCGGGGACTGCCAAGGGAAGTACAATTGTTGATATTTCAGAAGAGCATCGTCCATGAAAATATCTATAAAATAGAGCCAGATCGCCAAACTTTCTACGGTGTTCCAGAGCAGTGAGTGAGTTTGGGAGCGAGGCATCACCCACGAGACGAATTGCCCTTTTTTGGACAGAATCCAACAGTTTCAGGGTATTTTTGGGTACTGCACTCCAAATATGGGAACAGTATTCCAGGACAGGTCGGATATGTGCCTTATGAATCATAAGCAGCTGACTGGAAGTGAAATAGCTCCTGGCTAAAGGAGGAACCGTATGGCGGATAGAATAATTTTTAGCAGTAGTAATACTAGAGCTCCACATGAAACACTATGAGCACAATACTACTCAACTACACATTAGTTCGAGATATGAAAAATTAGTAATATGAAGAACGATATACTCGTCTTCATTCTCCAACGAGACCATGAGAGCTTCCATGGTATGAGAAATTCTCGGTTTCCTTCGAAGTGGAGGATCGGAAACTTTCAACTACTTTGAACTATCTGAATATCTTCCGAGAGAACTCGAGCCCAATTCAATTTGAGAGATTGCTCATCCAGTGTACTCAGACAACGCCCCAATTCGCCACCATATTTTTTCTATACTTACAATAAATCAACGATGTGACCGAGTCGATAATAATTGATTCCCTTTTTGTCTATTTCGACTGGTCTAATAATAACAGCAGCCAAACGCTAGTTAGTAGTTAGTGTCAATAATGAAATATGTATTTGACTCCCTATGGTCATATGCACTTGTTACAGGGATAGAGATACATGTTCTTGTAATTTATAACAGTATATTGTCTCTCAGGGATGTCCAGAGGGACATGTTGTTCTCTGTTCACTCAATAACTGTTCGAATGTGATAATTCTTACTCGAGAATTTGATCAACCTCAGAGATTTCGAAGAATTCACAAAGGGAACTGTTCGTGGTATTCAAAATGCCCATTTTCATTGAAAGAAAACCGGATGAACTTTTTCACTTTCGCACCCTCCTAGATTTGGTCAAAAAGGAAATTCTGTAAAGACCCCATATTGTTGAAATATTCATAATAGATAAAAATACAAATTTCAGATCAATTTAGAAATCGATTTACTTGGTATCAGAAGATAATAAGTACAGATATTCGCTTCCAAGGAGAGGTCGAAAATTAATGTATGTCTTTCAAGATACATAGCATATGCTTTTGGGTGTATGATAAATTGACATTCATCATACAGGGCGTGGAAATAAATTCTGAATCTGCGATTAGAGGTTTACAAAAATCACAAGTTTCCATCGTTCAAGTTTGAACCCCCTGATTGGGTATGAAAGTGTTGAAAAGGAATATTCTCAGATGAATTATGGACATACAAAAATGGATATATATTAATATGAAGCAATACATTGAGAATTCGCATTCTCTATGTGATGAGAATATCTACTCTTTTTCAGTTTATTCAATAGAAAACAACTACTTTCCTGGCTATATGCCACGACGAACATTGAATTATATCTATTGAACACACACGATAAGAGTTTGAAAATAAAATATATAAAACTTCAGAAATTGAGAATGCAAATTCTCATTTGTATATTTGAATTTCTCGTTTTTTTGTCATTGTATTCTGGAAACATCAGATCTGAGACATCTCTTTTTTTTCTTTTTTTGGATGATTCTGAATCTCCAGAACTTTTCGGAGGTCCACCTCTCCTCTTTTAGAAGCAACTTTTCTACGGTGTTCCAGAGAAGTGAGAGGGTTTGTGAGCGAGGCATCACCCACGAGACGAATTGCCCTTTTTTAGAGAGAATCCAAAATATTCAGGGTATGTTTGGGTGCTGCACTCCAAATACGGGAACAGTATTCCAGGACAGGTCGAATCTGTGCCTTATAGATCATAAGCAGCTGACTGGAAGTGAAATAGTTCCTGGTCCGAAACAGAAAACCAAGTTGTTGGGATGCACTTTTAGCAATTGATCTCACGTGATTTTCCCAAGAACGGCTATTGCTGATAATAATACCAAGCATCGAAATGGATGTCTTCAAAGGTATGGTTAGTCCTGACAAGCTTATGTTGGGCACAGTGAGATCGGCTTTTCTAGAGAACAGGCATGCTTGTGTTTTGTTTGCATTGAAATCTAACAAGTTATTGGATCCCCATTCGAAATGAAAATGTTCGCCAAAGCACAAATCCTATATTGAATGGCGAATACACCTATACTCTAATTTGTACTAAAAAAAGACAGGACTTTTTCCCTACGGCCACAAAATGCAAAAATCCGCATTCAAATCGGACCTGTACGAGAAAATTGCTTCATTTTTCTCAAGATTCCTTGGTCTATGTAACCACAATGAAATCACATCACATGGTGACGAACAAATATAGCGAAAGTGTTGATATTTCACAGACATAATTCGTTCAGATTGAACTTAACAAGATTCCCCCGATATCGGCAATTTGAATTAGTGATTAGTCAGACGGGTGAAACTTCGTCTGAATTTCAGCACTCCGCTTGTACTATGGGGATTTAGGAGGGATGTATGAGGAAAATCAACCACTGATTGCCGCATGAATGATGAATGAGCATGAGAAGAGGAACAGCATTAGAAGGGTGGCTAACCCGACATACAAAGTTGGAGAGCCTGAATTAGATTGTTTTATCAAAGGAAAAAGAGGCCACGGATTATGAAGTGTTTGAATGAAAACCATCCATTCGAAATGAATTTGGACAGTTGAGTTTTCAGAAATAAAGGAGGTGGGAACACATTTCCTCATTTTTCCCTGTATCTGAATTGAAAAAGATTTTTGAATCTCATAAACGGTGTTCCATTTGAAGGAACGAAATAGATCCCTGCGTGAAAAATCAATCAAATCATCATGTCGGATCAAAGAGAGGATGTATAGATCTAGTGATCGATATTCCATCAGCCAACTTTCTCATACATTCTAGTTATTTCATGATTATCAGCACAGAATACAAGCAATACTAATTGAACTGCTGACGTAAGGATCATATTTTAAGTTAGGTTAGGTTCATAAATAATCATTTGATCATAATGAAATATTAAAAATCATCAATTATTGATAATACCACAGTATAATACCGTCAACTTCGATTTATTCCTTTATAATTTGGTTAAAATATAGCAAAACATAATGTCAGTAACTGAGGAACAGGAAATTTTGTATAAAGTGCTGACTACATATTATGAGATTGGGGGAATAAGCAGTTATCTTCAATGATTGAAGCCATTAGTTCCTTCGTTCAGGGTTCTTTGGTAGTCTAAAATATAATGTAAATAAGTGCGTATCTTTGTACAGGTCGACATATAAACAAGAACATTCGAAAATTCAAACTTGCTTATGAAAAGAGGATTCCTGTCTATTCTTTTCTCCGCAAATACTGCATTTTGTTCCACTATACAGGGTTAAAAAAGTTCAGTCCATGAAAAATAAACGAAAACACAAGCACTTGAGAGAATTCTACAACGAAAAACGCAAATATTCGAATTTCAATCACAATCAATCACATACGCGCTAAATATTTGAAAATTCGAATTTTCGTAGCCATATTGATTCAACAAGTTTCGTATTATTTCTTCCCTACGTCGGCATCAACGCCTATTGGTCGATTTCGTTTCCTATAAACAGAAGTTGGTCTCGCTTTGAGGACAGCTATGCTTCATATATAGAGTAGTAGATATATGTTTATTTCCAACACCAAAAGTAGGGAATTATGGAATATATTCGGTAATATGGAATACCCTATTTTTCACAAAACTACAAGCGCCATCTATTCCAATTCGATATAATATCATTCCATAGAGTACATATTTTTTCCACTAGTGTGTTTATTTTATAGGTATCTATCGTTTCTGACCGCCGGACAGTTTTTATAGTTGATGGAATTTCGATGCTTACGAAATTTTTAGGTGACTTTATTTTCATATTTGAGAATGATGTTTGAAAGATAGAGATAGCGATCATTTCAGATAATTCGTATTCTTTCAACTATTCAACCTCCGAAATAATATAGGCGGCAATTATAATATTGTATTCCATATCACCCTACCTAATTATTGAATACGTCGAAAAATTAACAAAATGAAAAACAATGCGAACCACAACTTCACAAAGTGAGAAATTGAATGAGGAATATCAAAAAAGTGCAGTGAAAGCAGTTAGAAGCAGAAGAATGAATATATCCATTCTTCCATCCACAATTCATCATTTTTTTGGCCAACAGAAATATAGTATTTTTCAATAATTCAAAATATTATTTTTTTGTTTATTTTATCTGTTTGTCATCATAATTCGGTCCAATAAATCTTTCGGCCACACCTTCATCATTTTGAATTTAAATTTCATTCAATACTTTCCGAAATAACTCAAAAAATAAAAACGGTATTCCATAATCCCCGACTCTACGAATTTGGAAAAGTGTATGTATAGTAACTAGATTAAGTAAATGTACAAAAATCTTCAATCAAACTGTATTGAATTTAATACAATATTATACCAAAATAACAACACAGCAGTGATTGTCTGTCAGCCTATGTGACAGTGTTGTTGTAAACACCAGTCGATTTTACGTCACATACTATTTTTACATTGATCCTTCCATGTATGAATAGGATTTGATGCAATAATCCTCAAAATCATCACATACTTTTATTTTTACTAATGAAAATCGACACCTTCTGGAAACGTAACGAAACGTTAGCCCTTGATGACTTAATACACCGATAAGCTGACCAATAGAGACGATATGTCTCAACAATCAATTATAGCAAAAATTCACTACCACCGTAGGGGTGTACTGAGACACACATGCATTAGAATACTATTAATTAAGAAAACTATACTCTCTATAAAAGCCAAACTAACCGACACCTACAGACCGGTTTCGAGCTCTTTGACTCTCAACAGTGCAGGGCAGTCTCCAGCCAGCAGTTCTAAGACCGCCGTCTAAAACAAAAATCAAGTCCTTTTGCTGCCCACGCCATTACCTTTTCCCAATATATCCAGCAATCTGGAAACCGCAGCTAACTGCAACTGTGTCTCGTCTAGCTAGTCTTCAGGCGCGCAAAGGCAATGTGCCTGTATATGTATACATATATATGCGATTTTTTTAGGCGTGTTTGATTCATGTCCTCGGCGGTAATTAATCACCGGGCGGTTCTACCCGAGGGATTCTGTAAGGGACTAGCAGGAGATATCCGCCCTGCCAATAAGCTACGCAACACGCGAAATGGTCCACAACGTACAACGTTTTGTTCGCAATTAGGGCTTAGCGAGACCAAGACCAAGAGCAAGACTGGCTCAGTCTTGATCTTGGTCTTGGATCAAAATGAGTTCAGAAATTTGAATTATTCGATTGAAATATCCAACAGTTTATATGCATATAATAGGTATTTCGTATTTCTCAGTCTCTAAAATTGTCAATTTGTGCGTATAAAGTAAGCGAAATAAATGTCTCCTTTTACCATAAGAATATAATTTTCAAGAAACCTTGAATAAACATTGGATGAGACCCAAACAGCAAACAGGCCGACGCTCGACAGGCCAGAAAAAGGGTTCAAGGGTCGAAACTGACAACGACGCATTTTCAAAAAATTTCAAACCAAAGAACTTCTGTATTAAATTCGTTTCTATCTTCAATAGGAGGAGGTATGGACCGCTGTAACCTTACAACATTCACCTATTTGTTATAAACTTTGAAACTGCAATACTGAATTTGAAAAATGTATTTCGGATTTTGAGTGAACAAAAATGAAAAACCTACCGTATGACAAATAAATAACTGAAATGAATTACATTTTCCATCAGATTTTTCTTAATATTGAGTAGATTCAAGTTCATTATTTTTTTTTTTTTCAAGACCAAGGCCAAGACTCTTGGGAGAGAGCCTTGGTCTTGGTCTCGCGAAGCCCTATTCGCAAGAAGTGACATCAATTTGCAAGAATAAACTAGAAAACTGATAGTTTCAATTTCACTCAAATACGAACACTTATCACCGTGTGAATTTATTGCATAATGAAAAATAGCACCTCCAGAAATTGATTTCGACCTTTCATTATTATTGAACCTGCCCGGAAATTTTAATAGAAATCGATTGTGATAAATAACAAGTCATATTTCTTATCGATTTGCGTATATAAAAAAAACATGTTATTGAAGTACATCGGGATTATATTAAATCATCGTGAGTATATAAAATGTCCTGTAGTTGGTATAGCAAGGAGCCAAACTATGTCAGCCCTTGATGAATGGGCGGACAAGGCACTAGGAGAATACTGAGGGGTAAATCACGTGGGAAGTAAAGGTAAAAAGTTTAGTATCTTAGAAATTTTTTTTATTTATCTCAGACCGTTTCGAACTCTTCATCAAAAAAAAATATTCAGACTCGTTCAGACTTGTATTTTCAACACCCTATATCTCGAAAACGACGCGTTTTAAATTATTTCATTATCTCAACGAGTACAACACACTGTTGAATTTTTTGTATTACAAACCGGACTACCCTGTATATACCTACCGAGATACCTACCTACCATAGGGAAAGGAAAAAATTTTGAATCGATAAATATTGAATTGCTTATACTTGGTTTGTGAAGTCTGAAACGTTTCGAGAAGTTTAGTCGAGGAAGTTTAGGAAGTTCGAGGAAGTTTAGGAAGTTCGAGGAAGTTTGGGTAGTTCGGGGAAGTTTGGGTAGTTCGGGGAAGTTTGGGTAGTTCGGGGAAGTTTGAGGAAATTCGGGGAAGTTTGAGGAAGTTCGGGGAAGTTTGAGGAAGTTCGAAGAAGTTTGAGGAAGTTCAAGAAAGTTTGGGAAGTTTTGACCCATGGGATGATGTACAATTTTTTTCGCCGTGATTTACCCCTCAAGTACGGTTGAATTTTGTGATAGGCATTGGAATATACGCGAAAGGAATTGATTATCCACTGTCCCACCCTGTATATTCTCAAATGTGATATTTTAACAGAAATTGTTTGCCTGTATGTCACTATGATGAATTGTTTCTTGACTAGTATGTGAGAAGCGTTCGATTTTTTACTACATACTGTCTGGTTGAATTCTTTCATATCACGAAAGATTTTTGTAAAAGATATATTTTCAGCCTGTGGTGAATTATTTCATAATATCTTGGGAGATTTTCTAAAAAAAATCCACCACTCTCCGTGTTCAATTCTTCATCTGCTATTTCGTATGATATACAGTGTGTTTGGTTCATCTACGTATATCTGAAAGGGACTTATTATACAAAGTGTCACGAACTTTGAGATATCTCCGTTTGGTCGAACATTGCATCTGATTGTAATTTCTTCTTTTTCAAGAGTTGGATACGATTTTCATAGATATTGAAAAATTTTTTTGGCTTGGAATTTTGAAAACGAGTTTCTGTAACATACAACTTCGTATTTATTACAGCGATGATTTCTTCAAAAATGTAACACTTTGTATAACAGAAAATATGTTTAAATATTTTCAGAATCACATCACATACCACCCAGATATACGTCGGTGAACCAAACACCCTGTATATATTTGTCCCCCGTATAATTTCATTATCATCATTGGTCATAGACTCGGTCATAGATGAATCATTTGTTCGTAAATTAATCGGTTATCATTATCAGCATGATTCAAATCAAGACAGTCTCATATTAGATGTCATCATGAACGGTCGAATTTTTTGACAGGCATTTAAAAATACGCTAAAGGAATGATTGATAAGCATTCCAAACAGAGTGTTCACTAAAAAATGAGTGATAGTATCGTGTTTTTGTATTTCTCATTCAAATCAGTGATTACATGATCGCGATCGTGTGTTGTTTTGGTGTTTCCTGTGTGTGGAAAATAAAAAATTTCAAACAATGGAATAGCAGAAGTGGACTATTTTATACAAATTCATTTTGTTTTCACACTGGTGAGTGTTATTTTCATTATTTTATTATGAGTGATATACTGACACAGAGTCATATGGTATAACCCCATTTCTCCTTTTTTTTTCTAGCTTTATAACTGAAATTTGAAAAATCGAATATGCTCACTAGAGGGCACCTCATCACATTTTAGGATTTGTTTTTCATCGTACAGTTTCCCTGTTTTCACGATGAGCGTTAATTGGACGGATCTAAAAATTTGATTATATGTATGAATGTACATGATCTGAACACCCTGTATTGCATTTTTATATTCTCCATGAAGATCTTATTTCATCAATGCATCACTCTTGGGGTCTAGCGGGGATGATTACAGAGATATAGTGTTCAAAATCGAGGTTCCTCAATTTTGGGATTCTTTTGTGCCAAAACGGCTTCCATGTCCCTTAATTTTTGATTCACTATTTACTGACGTTGCAATCCAACTACGAACGTTGCAGAAAAATATTCAGGTAATCATTTTTGATTCATATGATTCGATATTTGATATGTGATTTTAAGTTGCAGATCCGAGAAGCACAGTGTTTGATACTTGACACAAAATCCGAGAAAACCATCCAGTCGAGCCGAACCAAAGAAACGATCCACAAAGAAAAATGACCAGAGTATACTTCTCTAAATTCAGATCACCATGTTCGTACGGAAGGCGATATATTGATTTCTTTTCCAGATTCTCAAGCAGAAACAGATAGACAGATATTCACCTTTATGTCTCTATGGAAACACGACAGGTACCCTTACGAGGGGAGAGTACCAACTTTGCGTTCATAAACCCTCTCTGCAAAGGAGGTAGACGCTAGATGGGTTAGGTATATACAGTGTTTTTCATCGCAGAGAAAATTGTTGCTTATCTGCCTGCCTCGTATTTGTTGAGATAGTTGATTAATTGATAAATTACAAAAATATATCGCATTCCAGTTATGAATGTTGAAAACAATATCCAGACTCTTCATTTCATGTTCGTCTCACGATACAAATTTTAATAAATACTTAGTTTTAGGTCCGAGCAGCACAGTGTTTGGGGTTCTAGAGGTCTTTAATATAAATCACGTTAAGTGTAAATGTAGATGAAGCCTACTGAGGAAACTCCTATTCGGAACCAAAACTTATATGTTGCAATCCAACGACGAACGTTGCAGAAAATATTCAGGTAAGATTCTTCATTTTTGATTCATATGATTCGATATTTGATGTTGAGTTTTATTTATAGAGGTGAGAAGATGAAACCCTAAAAGTCTAGAGAGATGGTTATAATAGTAGCCTCGCAGCAAATCTCGCACTGAAATTATAGAATTGAATCATAATGAATTTCTCGTAATAAATTTAACCTAGAGTAAGATCATAGACATGGCAAGATAATGGTGGTTTTGTATTATTGAGATTTTGAGAAAGTATTGCTAACGTGAAATTGCCTAACATTGAAGTGGGCTTGAAGCTTCCAACTAGGACATAGTTATAAAAAGTATAATGCCGTACGACAAAAGCTCACCCATTTACGAGATGGAACTGGACTATTACTGTGTTGATCAGCGTAGATCTGAATATTTTGAACACCAGTCGTTGCACGTTGCACCCCTAGACCACTGACAGTGATAAATTGCAAGACTAATGTTATCGCATATATCTCACTCGTTTCTGGGCGACGTTCAAATAGTACACTCAAGATGCATATAACTTTGATCTCGACTTTCATACATGACCCTGCGTACATGTAACCAGTGCTGTCAATCTGGATATGTCATTTGATAGTGTAGTCCACCTCTTAGTAGTTAAAAAATCGCCTCTTTATGGCATTAGAGGGTTAGCGCTCAATCTATTCACTATACTTATCTCAAGAACAAGTATAAATATGTGACTGAATTCAGATGGGTACTTTATGATATGGAAAACTACTGATTACTCAAGGATCCGTGCTGGGCCCCCTGTTACATATACTTTATACCAATAATCTATCAATAATGTTTTAATGTTATGCTGATGACTGCTTGTTAGAATATTATTCCTATGTCATATCATTTTCTGGGGTCATTTTCAATGTTCCAAAAAGACAAAGTTGTAGGTCTTATTTATTTGTGGAAAAGAAAATGCATAGTTGAACTAGTTATTGATCCATGATGAAATAGTTATACTTGTACTTCTTTGCTGAACAACTATTTTTTTTTATTTTCCATGTACTGCGTTAGCACACTGTGTTGACCGGCGTGCTGATTTAGGCTTCAAAGATCAATATCTACACTAATTCTTCACTTCATCTTTCCAATCTTAGTTTTTCCCTCTTTCCTTCAGATTGAAAAAGAGAAAATTAGAGGAATTTCACAAAAAAGTACGATGCTATGTGAAATTATTTGTTTTTAAGCTATCTGTTTTTTGATATTATTATTAAATTTCAACAGCTCTTGTTCAACTTGCAACGTATGTATGTAACTATATTGTTTGTTCAACCGATTGTGCTGAAATTTTGTTTACACGTTCAGTTTGGATGAAAATGCACGATAAGGTGTGTGACGTTATTTTAAATCCAATATGGCGGACCATCCAAGATGGCGGAATAGTTACTTATAATGAACTTCTACAATATGATTATCAGATGAGTAACTCCAAAAATAATGTGATGTCATTCTAAATCCAATATGGCGAACCATCCAAGATGGCGGATTAGTTATTATTTATGCACTTCTGCAATATGGGTATCGAATGAAGGGGCTTGCCGAGAATAATTAGGAATAATGTGACAAGTCCAATATGGCGCATTATTGTGCTTCCCTATAAAATAAAAGGATTCTTTCAGAATGAAAATGCAGATTAAAAGAATTGATTTTTAAGCATGTAACATCGATTGATTAACTTTGACTTGTGTAATTTGGCGAGATAGGCGGTATATTGAGAAACCTAGCTAGGCTAAAAAGTAAAAAATGAATTGAAAGTAAAGAAAAAACTTTTAAAAAAGCCTTCATTCATATTTCATTTCCTATCAAATTTTAACTATCAACTTATAACCGAGCTTATAACCTCCTTATACACAATTTATATGATCATAAAAGCTTGTCTGGATAATCAATATTTAATTAAATTGAAATTTTGAAAATTTAAACTTTATTTGTGTAAATAAACTAGTACTAATTTAATTATTTAAAATCTGCAAAGATAAATTTTTTAAAATTTCAATTTAATTAAATATTGATCATCTCCACAAGCTTTAATGATGATATAAATTGTGTATAATGAGGTTATAAGTTAATAGTTGAAATTTAATTTAAAAGGAACATTTTATTTTCTTTCATTTCTCACTTTCAATTTTTTTCAAGAAACAGATCATGTTATTCAACATCAAAAAGAATTACTGACATGATATTGAAATGTTCAATGTCTATTCAATATTTTAATCATTTTTTTAGTTTATTTAAATTCAATTGTTTGTCTGGTAACTTTTTTTATTATATATATTTATGTGCATATACCTACTTCATGTATAAATGGTCTTCTATGGTTCACACCCCCAGCCCATACTCACTTTTTGATAATAATTAATAATGATAAAACTAATAATAATAACAATAATAATGAAAATAATAATGAATGAATTGACCAATTGGTACATTTTTCAGATGCATGATAGGGTTCCCCTTCAAATATAAAAAAATACCACAATATCTGATTGATAAGCATAGGTCAAAACAATGACTTTTGAGAAAAAATTCAATGAGATTCCACAAAATATTTTGGATGGGTGGGATTGTTTTAAACAACCAAACCACAGGGCATGAATAATGAGATTCCACAAAATATTTTCAATTGGTGGGATTGTTTCAAACAACCAAACCACAATAAAAAATACCAAAAAATACTCACTGAAAAGAAGTCAAAATTTGTTTGAATAGCATAAACTCAGTAGAGTAGTATAGTGGAAAGTTACTCACCTTTCCTTTGTTGAATATTATAATACTGTTGTCATCATGTAACAAGATTATGTTTTCTGCTCTAGGGTCAAATGTAATATTTCTAATAGGGTACATTCTTGACTTCAAGTCAGTATTCTCAAGCTGTTTTGAGAAATTTGTAAAATGTCTCTTTTTCAAATCATATTCAACAATCTGCAACAAAAATTTCAAATCAAAAATTTAAAGTACACTGAAAGTAATGTTCTGATAATTCCGCATGAAATTAAAATTGCTCACCTTATTGTCTGAATATACTACAACTAAACAGAGTGTGGTTGGGTGAGCTGCCATAGCAGTTGGTGGGAATTTATATTTTGGTAATTTACAGTGATGTGTCCATTGTTTATTTCTATACCAAGAAAATATAACTATATTACTACTAGCATCACCCACTATCAAATACTTCCCACAATTTGTAATATTCAAGAAGGAAACACTATCTGTCAAACCTACAAAAGTAAAAGAAAAATCATTAACAAAACTTGAGACAGGTTTCCATGATAATCTAAGAAATGAGAAAGTGTAATAGGTATGAAAATATGGAGCAATAAGAAATGGGAAGAACCTATGACTGGATCTTGTATTATGATGAAAAAGATGATGTCAATGTTTCAATGATTACCAATTCATGGATAAAATATATCTAAGCATTACATTGAAATGATAAGTTTAGATTTTGAATTCATGGCTCTAGTTCCATTATTTCAGAATTAAATAAAAGTACCTTCCACTACAATCCTTTGTGAGATAGAAGCTTTATCTTCTTGAAGATGATATAATAGTAAACCACCAATATTTGGAGCTGTTATCAATTGGGAATTATCTGGTGAAAATACAGCTCTGAGACATGGAACATCACTCTCATCTAAATCATCTATTTTCAGAAGCACTGGTTTATCATCTTCCTATGAATAAAAAATCAATTATAAGAATAGTCATAGTTGGTCAAAGTGGAGGAAAATTCAATGAAACTATTGATTATCCCTGGTGTTCACAGGATATATTATCAACAATAATTTATTTCAATACTGAAATGTATATAGTACAAGGGTAGGTAATAGTGTCACTCTTCTCATTATGATCAAATCTTTGATTTTTTTTAATGTGAATTGGACAATGTTGCCCCTGTGAAGATTACTCTTATAACCTCAATTATAATTATACATATACATTTATGGAGATATAAATCCACATATCAAGGCTAGGCCTCTAGTGGATAACCTACAAATTTATTTGCTTGAAATTTGTATTCTGATCAACTTGTTGAGCATTCATTATTCCAAAATTTTTTGGGATTTTCTCTCCTCGTTTCTATAAAATAAAAATAAGAATATTATTTCAATTTACATGTAGTAAGGACAAATCAGATGATTTGCCCCAAAATATCACTGTGTTTAAAGAATTAATTAATTAAAAGCAGTGACATTTTGGGGCAAATCATCTGATTTGTCCTTACTACAGGTATATTGAAATAATATTCATATTTTTATTTTATAGAAACGAGGAGAAAATCCCAAAAAATTTTGGAATAATGAATGTACCACCTCCTTGATTATGATTAACCTACAGACAGTATTTGTTGAGCATTGTAACTAATAGGGAAGGTGGATATTAGATTAGATTATTATGATTATCATTAGTGAATTGAGATCTTAATTATGTACCTACATATCAATTTGCAAATAAATTAAATTATTATTATAATACATTAGGTAAATATAAATTCAACTCACACATGAGAACTGGAACAGACTAACTCCTAAATTGGTACTGAACAACAACCATTGCCCATCTTTTGACATAGATGAACAAATAACCCCTTCTCTTTCCTTATCACCATCATAATCTTTGGTAGTTCTCTGCAGCACCAACAATTTTTTTGGATCCTTCTCCAATGTCAGGAAACCCCTATAACTAGCTTCAACATCTCGTGTTCTACCAAGTCTCCATAACTCAACATGTTTTGGGTACTGCAGCAGCAGGTACTTGGAAGCTGCAGAAATCTGGATGCTTGGATTCTGTAGTGGTGGCAATTTGAGGAGAGTTTTTGGTGGATGATAACTACAGGCCAAATAACTATCAGCTCCCCCAGAATAGAGTTTATTGTCCAATATAATCAAGGCATTCACATCATGTTCATGAATTTTTCTTTGAATGCTCTTCACCCATTTTCTAGCACCATCCTTCACATTTATCATCTCATAAGTGATGATATTTGGGTCAGCTCCAGCACAACACAGATATGTTTGGTTCTCTGATAGGCAAATAGCCAGTATATCAGCCCTGTGTGATTGGTAGCTTTCAATTTGTGATCCCACTTTGCCATCCCAGAAAGTCAGTTTTCCTCTTGAGTCTCCACTGATGATTGTAAAATCATTAGTAACTTCTAGACACCACACAATAGTAGCTTTGTTGGTTTCTGATCTACCAGTTGTCATTTTGTGAATGGCATGACCTGAAAAACATGAATATACATTTGCTTATTCACAAACAACTTAATTTATCATTGTCCTGGTGAATACAATGAATACTAACCTGATGTAACATTCCATACTCTTATTGCATCAACACTACCAGACACAACAAACTCTCCATCATGACTAAACTTTAGACAAATGATCTTGCCTTCTTGTTTATCAAAGAACTTTTCAAATGAAAGGCCATCTTCTTCCACTCTGGAAATATTCAAATAACCTTGTTCAGTACCCACAGCAATTCTTGAATTGGTTTTGTTCACATCTAAACAATATGCAGCTTCACCAGTGACTGCCCAGCGATTTCCTAAGCACAGTCTCAAAATGTTATATTCAATCAACAAACCATGTAGTCCAACGCTGAATAAACGATTTCCACACCAGGCCAAGCCTTCAATACTGAAGTTTTCAGTAGTGGAAGCTATGAAGTGTTCTGAGAACCATACATTATTCAAGTTCCAAATTTCTATACTGGCATCCGACCTGAAAGTTCAGACGATCAGGATAAAAGTTATATTCACTTGCATTACAGTATCTACTTACCTAGATATAGCCAGTTTTTTAGTATTATCCTGAAGAGCCATACACCGAATAGCTCTTGGTTCTGGATTATAGAATCTTACATTATGCATCTTACAATGAGACATGTTTTATTCTATATTTCACGGTTATCAATTTTCAATTTCATTCCTAACCTCAATTAAGCACATGGATGTCAATTCAATGTCATTTGTCATTTGTCCTTTTGCCATTTACTATGATGCCACGTTGTTATATGGCATATATGTATTATTTCTATATATGACGCATCGCCTATACGATATCTCAACAAAAATGGGACCAAAATGAGAGGTACTTTTTGGATCTACAAGGACGAAAAGTGAAGGATGAAAACAGCCATATTGGTTTGAGGAGAGCTATGCTTCATATATGAGTAGTATATATAGGTCTAGCTAGACCAGCGAATCTTCAAACATCGAGGTCAAGTGACTTCACCCATAACAAATGTTATTTCTTCCTTCTTTATAATAATTTTACTATGAGTAAAGCGATACCTTAGTATTTGCCTTCCAAATCTTCAAATAGTGACTGGGGTTCAATCCCTGCGAGGCGGCATTTTTTTTCACTCAATTAATTTTCCAAAAACATACTTTACAGGAAAGAGGTTGATTTAGGACGAGTAAGGTTGAAAGTACTTTCCTTTTTCATGCGGAGGGATATTTTCCTTCCTCATATTACCTTATAAGATAAGATAAGATATACACACGAATTAACTTTTGATAAACTCGAGGTTTGGAAGATTCGTTGGTCTAGCTAGATGCTTGTGGATGTTCTGACAGTACTGACCAGTTGAATTCGGATTATAGCCTTCAGGCTTCGCCTTTGGATATATTCCGAATTCAACTGGTCAGTACTGTCACTACTGTCAGTAAATCCACTGACTCTGCTGAAAATCTGTGTTCCGAAATATAGCATCAGAAATATTGTGCTGTAATTCGAAACACGTTCTCATCAGTAATCAGCAGCAGTTGATCAGCTGGTTAAATTTGAATATCATTCTCAGCGTCAATTGATAACCGGCTATTGAATATGATATTATTGATTCATTATTGATAAACCAAGCCTAAATGTTAGAAAAACAACAGAAATAAATGTTACTTTCCTTTACCCTCTGAAATAATGACAGTCCACTGAAGCCACACCATCTATGAGCCACACTATTTCCTGATAGTTAGCAATTTCAGCAGAATGTTGAGTCATAATTCATAATATTTGGAATGAATAGTAGTCTGCTCACAAGTATTTGTCACTTTCAGTGATTTTTCTTATTCTGGAATGAAAAATCAGCAGATTCAGTACTGTCAGTTGAATTCGAAATATAGCCTTTGTAGCCTGCGTGTCAGTATTAAGCCTATAACCCTTTGGCAACACTGTGTTCAGCTCAGCAGCTGGCATTGCTGACAACCTTCTGACAACACTGATTTCATCTGATTCATTCATGAGTCATCATTATTATTATCATATATTATCAAATATCAATAAAAAATCATCACCATTTAAACGGAAGCACTGCAGGGAGTACTATACATACATAATTTAAACATGTCAATACTCATCAAAGTGTAAGTTCACAATATTTTGATTTTATTTTATTGAGTTCATTCTTCATTTTGTGGGTAGCCTTTAGGTAGTATCTTTTTTTATTTTTGTGTTGTGTGTGTGTTTGGCTAAACTGAAATTAATGAGCTCGGAATGGGGCCTCCCAAGAGATTCAGTAGTGGCAAGGGAGAAGGAAGCAAATCATCTAAAAGACGTAAGAAAGATGAGGAAGACTGGACCTTGGAAGAGGAAGACATCAATGAAATAGATGTACCTGAAGGTGAAGGTGTCCCTGGTGCTGCAGCCAGAGATGCGGAAAAAAATGATCAGGGAGTTCAAGAGGATGAGTTTGGAGCAAAAGACTATCGCTCCCAAATGATACTGAAACCAGACAACTCTTCTCGGCCCTTATGGGTTGCCCCCAATGGCCACATATTCTTAGAATCATTTTCACCAGTCTATAAACATGCTCATGATTTCCTCATTGCTATATCTGAACCAGTATGCCGTCCTGAGTATATACATGAATACAAACTAACAGCTTATTCTTTGTATGCTGCTGTGAGTGTTGGTTTACAGACCAATGATATCATTGAATATTTGAAGAGGTTAAGTAAAACTAGTGTTCCTGATGGTATTATTGAGTTTATTAAATTGTGTACCCTATCTTATGGTAAAGTGAAGTTAGTGCTAAAACATAACAAGTATTTTGTGGAGAGTCCTCATCCTGAAATTCTACAAAAGTTATTAAAAGATCCAGTGATTCAGGAATGTAGGCTGAGGAGAAATGTTGAAAATGAAAGTGAAGAGTTTATCAAACAAGTAAGTAGAATGTATCATCTGTTTGTCCACATCATTATCATGCAAATATTTTTTAGGTTCAAGAAAAAAAGAGTGTCCCCTCATTTGGTGCCAAAGGTGCTGCTTCAGGGGATCAGGGTAGTGGAGAGGGAACTGCTGTTCCTGATGATATCACAAATTTTTATGAGAAAATGGACAATGAAGAGGAAGATGAGGAAGCTTCCTTAGAAACAGTATCTTTTGAGGTCAACCAAGAAAAAATTGAAGTCATACAAAAAAGGTGTATTGAATTAGAATATCCTCTATTAGCTGAATATGATTTCAGGTGAGTAAATATTTCAAAGGAAGGAATTTTTGAAGTCATCTCCACAAATGTTGATGGTGTTACACAATTAGGAGAGTTAATCATAATTACTGTTGTTGAAAAACTAGTGGGTATAGATTGATCCTTGGATTGATCCTTTGGTTGAGAAAGTTAGAGATGGTTTTAGGGTATAAATGTGCCCAGGCATTTTCAGGGTGCATTGAATTTGATTTTTTTCATGTTGGAAATGGATGGGAAATGCAGTAAGCTTTCTTCCCATACCAAACTCATAGTGCAAATAGCTTTTCTTCCAGGTAATTTTAATGAAATGGGTAAATTGTTGGTAATACTAATATTTCCTTACATTAATTCCCTTGTTTTTGGATGTATGATGAATTGATATTCATCATACAGGATGTGAGTAGAAGTGATTCTTCATTTTAGTAAACTGTGCTGAGTACAGTTTTTAGCAATATTTGCACTTGGCATTTTTTTTTTCATTCATTAGTATTTCCTTGAAAAATGTTCATGATTTGCACTTGTGACTGGCATTTCTAATTTCATCTGTAAGAAGTGATGATGAAATCATCTATTCGATTATCAATTGAATATTCATACATGCTTTTAGTTACCTTAGTTATGTTTACTTAGCTGGTTATTATAATTATAGTAACAACTGCCACCAAGAGTGTTAGCAGAAATAATCTCAGGGCATCCCCAGAAATAACCTCAGGTTCACTGTTGCTTTTAGGTTATTTTTTGTAGTGATGAATTTAAAATTCATAAAATGAGTCCTGGAAGCTCTTGGAACATGCTTAAAATGCCTGGAATATGGCCTCATCCATTTTGAACCCTCCAAAGCAACCTTAGTGCTTTCCAGGCATTTATCTGTTTAGGCAAATATCCAATCACCTATCAAATTGCCCATCACTATGTGAAAATATTAACCTCTGGAGGCTTCTGGACTTTTTCCTGACATACTGTTGTATGATTTTCCAGAAATGATTCAGTCAATCCTGATATCAATGTTGACTTGAGGCCGTCTGCAGTGCTGAGGCCCTACCAAGAAAAAAGCTTGAGGAAAATGTTTGGCAATGGAAGAGCAAGATCTGGTGTGATAGTGTTACCATGTGGAGCAGGTAAATCTCTAGTGGGGGTGACAGCTTGTTGCACAGTGAGAAAAAGGGCCTTGATACTCTGCAACTCTGGAGTGTCTGTGGAACAGTGGAAACAGCAGTTCAAAATGTGGTCTACTGCTGATGATAGCATGATTTGTAGGTTCACGTCTGAAGCCAAGGATAAACCAATGGTGAGTTACTTTTGAATATCAACTCTTTTCAATGGTCCCTTTTATTTCCATATCTACAAAATGTGTATCCACCATATTTGAATGCAAAAGAGTGAGTTAAGCCACACAGGTGCTCTTTTGAGAACATTGATAGTTTAATTTCTTATTCTTCTTATAGGTTCAATAGAAAATATGATCCTACTGAGGATCCAACCTTCTGATTTTCCTTTAATTCAACATGCACACACTGTATGAACAACAGAAAAAAAGAGTTTGTTGCCAATGTACTAATGTGGCAAATGAAATTATTTATCTAAACTTTTCAGCCTTCTGTTCAGCTAGAGCAAAATAAAGCTAGTTGTTTAGGAACAATGTCATGAACAAGGAAAAATAGTATCAACACTTGTCTGGGCACTTGTAATCATGTATGACCTTTTCATGATGGAATGTGTCATCTGTCATCAAAATTCAATACTCATTGAAATTGACATAATCAATGACATGAAAATTATCCCTGAAAAACTAGGTTGGTTCTTCACTTGTGCCTCAATTGGGTTTTTGTATTGGTAGCAGAAGTCTGATAACTTTCAGGAAATCAAGAATATCACTGTAAATCCCATTATTAAATAAGCAAATCCTACCTATCAGGGTTTTTGAAAGCTGTCAAAGTGGACTGTTTACTCTGTTTATTTTTGTTTACATTCAGTTTTTGGATATAATCATTGGTCACAGCCATAAAAACAAACCACTGAGAAGTGTTCAAGTTGTTGCCGTCAGGTGGGGCTACGTTTTTTTTATGAATACTGAAGATACCTGAATCTGAGAGATTCTGATTGGTTCTCAAAATGAAAATGGGAATATTCATTGAAATATTCCAAGAAACTGAAGACATTGGAGTATTCTACAGGCACAAGAATGAGGGCAATAAATAATCAATCCAATGAAAGAAGAGTACACCAAAATATTTATGTAATTCAATATGGAAATTCCATAATATTACATTTTCAACTATCAGATTCAAAAACAAAAAATGATTTGAGTGAAAATTCAGGCAGTAAAATTGTTAAAGAGCAATATGGAGAACAACACAATCACACCAAGAACTAACTTGAAATTAGAGATCAAATCAGAATTGTAATTTGTCTCTGGTGATGTCTTGAAGACTTCAACCTAAAATTGTCCATTTCAACAGATATTCTATTGAAAAAATGAGCTCTTGATGTTTTCAGTAACTAGTACCATTGACAGGCAGACAAATTTTGTGTCAATAAATAGACAAATTATACCTCTCCTCTACTACCTAGGTTTCCATTTAGAAGCATGACAATTGTTGACATAAATGTCCTATACCTTGAGTTTTGAGTGAAAGGTTTTGCTTGCATCATCATTACCCAAAACCATCCATTCATTGATGTTGTACAGTGTCTGGTAATTCACTCAGATTGCAACCTAGAATGGCATGAATAAATTAATGAATTGATACAAAAACTAAGGGAGACATTATATTAATTCAGGTTGCTGAAAAACATTGGAAGTCACCCATAAATTATCAGTTTCTTTTAGTCACTTTTAATCTATTTTGGCCTATGGCATAATAGATTGGGAAGGTCTATATTAACAAGTGTGGAATGTTGAAACCTTTAAGTTAATTCAAAAATATACCTTCAAAATTATCTTCAAAAAACCTTCTGATTAATCATCCAAAATTCTTTTAGATCATTATTTAGCAATTGTTTTATAAAATATCAACAATATATCAGAAAAAAATATCAGAACACATTTACAAAATGATAATCATGTAAAACATAAATATGACAACAAAAATAAAATTGATGGTTGGCTATCAACTGAGAAATTCTCTTCAACTTCTTCTTCAACAAGAACATGTACAATAAATTGTCTCCCCCTTTAAAACAAATGAGATTTCTTGGATCCAAGAATAAAATTAGATCCTGGTTGATTGAGAATTCAGAAAATTTTGAAATTCCATTTGGATGTGAAATAATGTGCATTATATCATATTCTTTAGTTATTTTCAGATATTATGCATATATGTATTCATTATACATATAAATTGTTCTCAATGAAAAAAATACTTTCAGTTAGTTTGCATGATCATAGACGTTTTCAACTCATTTGATCATGTTTTCATATAGAAAAATATTCAATACTATCATTATACAAATAAATCCATAGGGTTGCAGTGTTCTGGTAACAACTTATTCCATGATCACCCACACCCAACGCAGATCGTGGGAGGCCGAACAGACGATGAAGTGGCTGCAGGAGCAAGAATGGGGCATCATGGTGCTCGACGAGGTCCACACCATTCCGGCCAAGATGTTCAGGAGAGTGCTGACGATCGTCCAGTCCCACTGCAAACTGGGTCTGACGGCCACTTTGCTCAGAGAGGACGACAAGATTGCAGATCTGAACTTTCTGATCGGTCCCAAGTTGTATGAAGCAAATTGGTTGGAGTTACAGAAAAGAGGTGATTCAATTAGTTTGATGTATTTTTTTAATAAAGTGTTTTCCCTGAGGATCCAAGGAGAAATTAGCATTGGCAATATTCACAATCTCAAAAATCTATGTTTCAAAACTGACCCTCATATTTTTTGGAATTGATTTTATTCACATTCTTCATCTTGGTAACCAAACTCTAGAGAAGAAGAAGAGAATAGCACCAGACTGAAAAAATAATTTGAATGTAATTCTTACACCTTAACGATTGGAAAAGAACTTTGATTATAGTTTCTTGGATATTCTTGGAATTGGATTTCTTACAATTCCCTGGAACTCTTTGGAGTTGGAAAGTAATTCGTATTGACTGAAATCCTTTGGAATCAGTAAATTTACCATGGTTTTTCATTGTATTTCCTAAAAAGTTCTTGTATCTCTATGATGAATTGTGAATAAACTGGCCCTGGTTGATTATTTCTTCATATTTTCTCAAATTTCTCCAAAATTATTTGGGATTTCTCAAAATTTTGCAGAATTCATTGGAATCCTTTGGTATGCTCAATTAACTCTCATATTTTATATTGGCACCGAACATAAACTATTGGTTACATTGGTTATATTGAGTACAGGGTGTGAAGGAAAAAGCGTGAAATAATTTAGGAACTGATTTCTTATATTTTATAAAAAAAGACTGTCAGTAACCATCACAAAAGCTTATACATGGCAATCATTGAAAAACAAATTGACACTCCGGACTCAAACATCCTGTTCACACTATTCCCGCTAAGATGTTCAGGAGAATACTGCAATCAAGGTATTATGGCTATTTTGCTTAGAGAAGATGACGAGATTGTTGATCTAAACTTTCTGATCAGTCCCCAATTTTATGCAAAGCGATAATTGGTTGGAATTACAGGAGAGAGGTGAATTAAATTTCAATAATCACAATTAGGGATACAATATAATATACCTTAAGGGATCCCCCGGGATCAACCTCAATATTATTTTGAAACATGCAATTTCATCAGTATAATACCGAATGGAATGACTACAACTACACATTGCTATTAATTGAAACCATTGTCTGCTAGATATGGAGAAAAAATCTAGTGAGCTGGAACTACTGGTCTTCTTGAAAATTTTCGATATTTGTGGTTATGTAAGTTGTCACTAGTTGTCAGTGTCAAAAGCTGTCGTGCCATCGTGACTGGTTTCGAATTTTCTCAAATATCATTCTTTTTCAATTCTCATTGTTCCAATATTCCTTTCGTCTATAGATATAGTTTTGTGTTGTGCTCCCAGTATTATAGTAGTTTTATTCCAATTAATAATTTGTAAAAAACTCTGTCTCCTCTTATTGTGCCTACCAGAAAGTGTGAAACCGTCTCCATTCATGGATTTCCAAGTGATATTCCTTTTCCTTTTTTCAAGATACAAGATAAGATCTGTGGATAAGATTCCTCATGATTGCTTTCCTTTTATTATAGCCATATATTTGCTTATTTCTGATGAAAAACTTTATTTCACCATTTTGATTCACAGACGAGCACATCAAATGAACTGCACGAACCATGAAATAGGAATCACCGCTTTCCGAGCTGCTTTCACTATTTATGTTCCCATGGTTCACACCATCATTATCATGATCAATATGCACAGAATTCCGTATTTCGTCCAGGGCTGTAAGGGCCAGTATGCCAGTAAGGGGGCTCAGTATCTCTACATTTCTGTCATATCTCCATATCTGCATGAACTATTTTTGAATTTTTGAGTGACTGAGTGACCGTGACCCGTAAATTTTGTGACTGAACTCAAACTCACTGAACAAAGTACGCCGCCGGCCGAGACTGCCGAGAGCAGAGCACCGCTGAGGGAGGCTCAACTCATTTACGATTTTCAAGGTTATGTAGATTTGACAGGAAAACAATTGAAACAAGTGTTTCCTGGAGTTGACCGTATGGCGGTTCTACTGTATCGGCCACAGAACCCTGTAGGTGATTTCCCTTGTTTGAGCAGACCAGATACTTCAGCTCACTAGATTTTTTCTCCATATTTAGCAGACAATGGTTGAAACAGAGATATATAGAAATTTAACTGGTGCGCTTGCTCCCTATTGAAGGTCGTTTGCAAGTTTCTCGATGGCGCCTACTCTGATAAACCATTGATAAACATAATTGACGTGGGTAAATCTCGCTGAGCTCATCCTGGTTACAATCCATATTTACAGGATACATATTACCGACCGAAAAATATTTGGATACGTATATGATTTGGATCAGAGCAGTGAACGGATTCCTTATCAAAGGATCGAAACGTCAATATGTCAAAAATATTCTTGAGCTGAAAAAATGGTTATTTCTGAGATTGGGGTCGAGTGTTCATTAGGGAGGTGTTCCGTAGTTTCTAAATTTTGTGTATAATACGTAATCCACCATAGAAAAAAGAAAATCTCTGTTCTACAACAGTATTATTTCAGTGATTTGAAATATTAGCGTGAACTGGTTTGAATAAATTCTAAGGTGAGTACCAGTTACCATATCTGCCTATTATGATTTTCGATATTGGTTTCAATAGTTGATACATTCTTTGTTCTGGTTCTTCAAAGAGGAATTTCATCAGATTACATGCTTTAAATAGGTTCATGTCATGAAAGAAGTGAAGCTTATTACAATCGACTACAAAAAAGATTTCTTGCTTCTATTTCAAATTGAAATTTGAATGAAAATGTTGAGCACAGTATTCATTCGACCACAGAACAATGATGGAAATAGATTCATCCCTCACAGAACCAAGGTTTTGAACGATTTTCCGATTATGGCGCCTCTATCGCAAATACCTGAACCCCACGTCCAAAACTCGCTTGCAATTGTTCCATATCGAGAGTTAGTCTGACGAAACAATTGAAGAGTGAGCCTACCAGTTAAAGGACCCCGCACTTTTAGTACGTAAAATGGTTCTCGGTGAAATTTTCTGAATTTTCAGTATGTTGTAGAATTCGATGAACTGATTGAACCTGCAGAATCGTGAAGTTCTTTGATGAACAGATCCTGAGATATAGGGCGTTGAAGTTACAAATCGGTATTTTTCATTTAATTATTTTCTCGAAATTCAAAGATGCCAAGTACAATTTTTTTCGCTCATATCATCAACGAACCTCCATTTCACTCAACATAATTCAGATGGTTCAGATAATGTAATTGTTTACAGAGTGAAACATATAAACATTTCAGTGATGTCTGACAATTCGATGTAATAATGAAATATCGAAAAAATAATTTAGGCATGCAATATACTATTCTCATTCCATCATGAATCACAATTCATACATTTCATACAGGGTGATTTGAAAAATTAGTGACACCTAAAACCGATTTATTCATACACATCCTGTATATTCGAGTGAATTGTTAACCTCCCAAGATAGCTGATACCGTATGAACATGATTTCGTTGAGATATATAGGGTAATCATGAAGATTTTCGATGATGAAAATGACAAAAAATCGTGTTTTTTGAAATCACCCTGTTATTCATGATTAACTCGGTGAAATTCCCTAATTATTTTTTAATATATTCATCATTCGCTCCTCAACGCTGTCTTGAAAATTCAGTTCCCTATCATGACGGGTGTCATAGTTATTAATTCAGGAACTTACCATTTACATGAAGAGTTGAAGAGACTTGTTCACTTACATTCGCATAGTGGCCGATATTTTTCACAAATAGTGAAACGTGAGAATGTGGAGACGAAAATAAGTTTAGTACTCATATACAGGGTGAACATTAGAAATTCAATAACAATAGCAGATATATGAATTTGATAATATTAATATAATGTACATGATGGAATGAGAATAGTATATTGCATGCCTAAATTATTTTTTCGATATTTCATTTTTACATCGAATTTTCAGACATCACTGAAATGTTTATATGTTTCACTTTGTAAACAATTACATTATCTGAACCATCTGAATTATGTTGAGTAATATGGAGGTTCGTTGATGATATGAGCGAAAAAAATTGTACTTGGCATCTTTGAATTTCGAGAAAATAATTAAATGAAAAATACCGATTTGTAACTTCAACGCCCTGTATCTCAGAATCTGTTCATCAAAGAACTTCACGATTCTGCAGGTTCAATCAGTTCATCGAATTCTACAACATACTGAAAATTCAGAAAATTTCACCGAGAACCATTTTACGTACTAAAAGTGCGGGGTCCTTTCTATACATCTCTGTTGAAACAACGAATACGTCACATTATGACATGTGAAAAAAATTATCATCAAAAATGACACTTGTTTTTTTTTTCAGGCTACATCGCAAGAGTCCAGTGCGCTGAAGTATGGTGCCCCATGACCCCGGAATTCTACAGGGAGTATCTCGTCTGCAGGACCAGCAAGCGCCTGCTCCTCTATGTGATGAACCCAAACAAGTTCAGAGCCACCCAGTATCTGGTCAGGTACCACGAGAGGCGGGGCGACAAGACCATCGTGTTTTCGGACAATGTTTTCGCTTTGAAACATTATGCAATCAAAATGAACAAACCCTATATCTATGGGCCGACCTCGCAAGGCGAGAGGATACAGATTTTGCAGAACTTCAAGTTCAATCCAAAGGTAGGTTTTTATTCAAATTATCAATAAACAGTTGTTGTTTTATGTTGTGGTCTTTTTGAAACCTGAGTATTTTTATGGAAGGAACATTTCTGAACCAATTTTATTAACTATTCTCAGCAGAAAAAGCTAAACGTTTATTAGATAAATTACTCAAAGTAAATTCAATATTCATCAGGACATGATAATATTTTGCGAAAAACGGCTGTCTTCAGTAGAATTAAAAAAAAAGTTCAATAAGGCTCAATCTATAATATCTTCTGGGATGTTCTCCAAAAATCATTAGGGCTTTTGATGTATTTTTTTGTAAAGTCTATTGGGATCATCAATTTTTCAGAAGGTGTTGTCATTTTTTTTGTCGTCATTGGATAAATGTTAAATCCTCTTATTGTAGGAAAAATTCTCAGCAAAAATTGTATGGAAATCATGAAGTCACAGAAAAAAATCTAATATATAAAATTCTCCGAAACGGCGTGACCCATTCTTATGAAAATGCATATTTGGTATGTCTGAGAATCGGTCGTAAGGTACTTTCAAAATTGGAAATTCAAGATGGCAAATCCAATATGGCGGACGAGTACTGCAATTATTATCCCATTCTTTTCAAAAATGGTATCTGCAGGTTTTCGGGGTTGGAGATCATGATTCTTCCGTCAAAATTTGGAAATTCAATGTGGCGGATTCAATATGGCGGACGAGTTCTGTATTTATGATCCGATTATATTCAAAATTGGTATCTGCCAGTTTTCGGGGTCGGAGATTACGATTATTTCGCCAAAATTTGGAAATTCATGATGGCAGATCCAATATGGTGGGAGAATTTTGTAAACATGTAACATTGTAAAAATTATTGGTATCTAGGGATTCTCGAGATCCGAGATTATGCGATTTCTTCGTCAAATTTGGTAATTTCAAGATGGCGAATCCAATATCGTGCACGAGTAACTTATTTCATAAATCTTTTAGCTAGCTGTCTTGATTATTTTTTCACAAACAAAGTGGTCGTGTTTTATAGCCTACGCTCAAATTTTGAAATTTTCTAATTTTATTACTTTCTATCGAATTTGAGCAAGAACTTTTTTATGCAATAAGCTTCAAAATATCATAATTTTTTGCTGAAATTGGGAAAAAAACCGCACCCAAAAAAGTTGGGGTGACTTTACCTCCCCACCCCCACACAGTTTGACTCATTTCATGATAAAATTTTGAAATTATTTATTATCTCATAGTATCAAACATAAAAAGGTTGGTCGACTTGCAAAATTTTATAATTCTGCTATCAACAGTTTCGAAGATATAAAAGAAAAACCTTCTTCAGGGTACCATCTTCAGGAGGGGTGTAGCTCGCTTATGAAACCTTATTATTTGACCTATGTTTATAGCAACTTTTTTCTTATTTCTGATCTGATCTCAAAATCTGCTGATGAAGTACTGCACGCTATTTATGGGACACTCTGTATAGCAAAACAACGTTTGCTGGGTCAGTTAGTAGTGTATTATACACTGGAAGATATTAGATTTCATCTCACGGTTTTTGTCCCCTGACCTCCAGTTGAATTCTACTACTTTTTTCCCTTGTATAACAAATAATAGTTATTTATTATACAAGGGACAAAACTAGTAGATTTTAGCTCCAGGTTGAGTTGTGTCCGTGAGCTAAAATTCAACATTTTTTCCGTATATAATGCACTATTTTTTTCTGTGACAGAAGAAAGGATGACAATATTGAGAATATATTACATCATTTTGAAATCTGAAAATTATCAACGTGAAATTTTAATTTTTTAACAGTAGGGACACCTGCGTTGTAGGCATCTTTATCATTCTTTTGAAGTAATCAAATACCTGGTGTCACTTCTGTCAGTCTAATTCTGTAATTTGATTTTAAAAAATTGCGAATTTAGTGGTTGTTTAGTAATATACGTAACCGCGAAGTCTAATGGAAGATAAAAGGACTTGCAGCTCTTTCTCGGAGACGGTATTATTGACTCATTTTTCGGAACTATAGCACAACAAAAGCCATCAACAGTGTATATATATGTGATATATATCCGGGAAAAAAGTACTCAAATTATCCCACGGGAAAAAAATAATTTATGAAAAGTGACATTTTATAACCTGCCAACAGAGATGAAATGCCAAACTTTTTTCCCGTCACAGAAAAAATATTCTTCTCTCCAGGTGAATACGATATTCGTGAGCAAGGTGGCCGACACCTCCTTCGACCTGCCCGAGGCCAACGTCCTCATCCAGATATCGTCGCATGGGGGCTCGCGCAGGCAAGAGGCGCAACGGCTGGGTCGCATCCTGCGTGCCAAAAAGGGCGCCATCGCCGAGGAATACAACGCTTTCTTCTACACTCTCGTCTCGCAGGTACTCACCACACGAGTGTTTTTTTTGTTAAGTTTGATTATTCATTCATCTGTTCATATTAGGATTTATTTACTAAGGGAAATGGAACTCGCAGAACTGCATACTACCTCACGATATCCCGCAATACTCTGCAGTACAACACAATACTTAGAGATACTTCAACAAACTCACTGTAACTCCACAAATCGCAATAAAAAATTATACATCACCCCTTCTGACAGCTACAACTTGAAAACTTCTGAGCGGTTTGTTTTGAAGGATTGACCAATAGTCACAAATGAAAAGCAAATGCAAACCAATGAAAACAACATAAATAGACCACATTGCCAGCTTTCAAAAACTTCGATAGGTGGCGTACACTTATTTTCTATCGCGAATAGCCCACAGTACTCTGAAATACCTCTCATTGGCAAAAAGTCGCAGTACAACGCAATATCTTGCAGTACTTCACAATACTCTACAGTACCAGGTGAACAAGTTAGAACGGCTGTCGGCGTGATCTGGAGTATCAATAGATATCGTGAATTGAAAATGTAATATATGCATATAATTACATCATCAAATAGAGAAACTAAATCTCAAGAGACCAACGAAAACTGCAACATGATAGCTTTTCAGCAACGGAAGATATTGACGGTCGAAGTTGGAGAAAGGATTGATGACAGCCGTTCTTAGTTGTTCACCCGGTACAGCGAAGTGTTCTACAGTATTCCGAAGTATCTCCTAAGAACACCGCAATACCACGAAGTATTTCGCAATAACCCGCAGTATCCCACAAGCAATTCACAATACCCAGCAATATCCTGCAGTACAACACACTACCTAGAGATAATTCACAACACCTACAGTACTCCACAATAGCCCACAGTACTTTGAAATACCTCTCATTACTTGGCAATACTTCGCAGTACAACGCAATATCGTGCAGTACTTCATAACACCCTACATTACAACAAAGTATCTCACAATACTCCGAAGTATTCCACAAGTAATTCACAATACATTGCAATACCATACAGTACAACACAATACTTAGAGATACTCACAACACCAACAATACTCCACAATAGCTCACATTACTTTGAAATACCTCGCATTACTTGGCAATACGTTGCAGTACAACGCAATATCTTGCAGTACTTCACCATACCCTATAGTACAACAAAGCATCCTACAGTACTCCGAAATATCCTAAAGTACGCCGCAATGCCACGAATTATTTCGCATTAACCCGCAGTATCCTAAAAAACGCCGCAACATCACGAAGTATTTCGCAATAACCCGCAGAAACTCAAAAGTAATCCACAATAACCCGCAGTACTTCACAATACCCTACGCCCTACAGTAAGTACTCCGAAGTTTATTGCAGTCATTCGCAATAGCTCGCAGTACACCGCAATACCACGCAGTTCTTCATAATGCTCAGCAGTACCACGCAGTACTTCACCTTCCCTTATGGTATTTTGCAAAACTCTGCAGTACATACACAGCAAAACCTAGCAGTCCTCTGCATTGCTTTGCATTGACGTGAAAGTTTTTTTTTAATTTCACTCCTGGACACAACACCCTGTATATCCCAGTTACACGTCAAATTAGTTTTGAAACAATGACAATAAATAACGCCGCTATGGTTTGGAGAAGACAATGTCAGCAATGAGCGAAGTTGAACTGAACCTTTCTCTTTGATGTTTTGGTCCGAAATTCGACCCCTACATAATAATATGATTGTTTCTAGGACACAATGGAGATGAACTATTCAAGGAAGAGACAGCGTTTCCTGGTCAACCAGGGATACAGCTACAAGGTGATCACCAAGCTGGCCGGCATGGACGAAGAACCCGATATGATGTATAAAACTAGAGAGGAACAGGGACAGCTGTTGCAGCAGGTAGATTTCAATTTATTGTGGGGCATTTTGAATATTATAACAACCCAGGTAAACATAACCCAACTTCAACCCTTGATTATTCGCACTAGATGATTCACCTCCATGTAAAATGTTGAAGTCGAATTTTGCCTTAGTTCTTGACAGGTTCGTAGGCGGCGCTAGCAAAACTCTTGGGATCTGCTCGAGTCCATCTACCTGCAAATTGCTGAACTAGTGAACTCTCTAGGAATATCCGTCTTACTGAGGCAGAAAACTCACAAACTTTGACATTCTGAAGGCTTAAAATAAAAATATTTCAATTCGACCCTGATGCGGCATTCCTTCTTGCATAAAATATCTGATGATAAACTTCCAATATATTCCGCATTGAACTAGATCTTGGACGAGTGGACTGGTAGTGATTAATTGGACCTGAATTAATTTTTGCAACACTTCTTACTCGTTTTTTTATGTAAATAATGTGCCTATGCGTTATAGGAAGTTGTTGAATTTCAGAGCTCATTTCAAACGTGCTGTCATGGCCGCCATTTGGCCATGTTTTTCGATACGTCGGATATTGACGTCAGTTCTTGTGGTGTTCCATTATTGGTCAGATAATCTTCTATTCCCACTCATGAAGCAAGGTTGTCAAGTCACCAATGATGACCTAGTTATCAAAAAGTTGTTGAGCCCTGTCATTCAATAAAACTAAATCCAAATTGAATATTTCGTTTGACCTAACAGGTATAATTTTAATATTGTATAATTGAACTCCAACTTAGGTACAACTCAACTTCTTAAAAAGGCTCTTGCAATTGTCTACTACAACACCTGATTATGCAGTCAGGATAGAGACAGGCCGAGTCAGATTAAGCTATATCATCTTCAAACACACCTTGAATTGGATTATTAAGATACTTGAGATGGAAGATCATCGCGTTCCGAAAATATGCCTTCTTCGTCAAATTGATCTAGCCAACTGAAATGCGTCCTGTCTCATCAGGTATAACTGGGCTTCACAATTCAAATGTCAACTCGAGTACGCGGATTCCTCCTACTCGTTGATGAGTTGAACAGCAGTATCCTAAGGCAAAACAAAAAAATAATTTTCATTGAATACTTCGAGAAACTAACCCTTTATAGCTACTTTAAAATGAATACTGGTGCCCAACAGTACCTACACATGAGAATCCCTATTTCGGTTACTCGAACCCAGGCTCAACTCAGACTCGCTAGCAAATACGCCATTAAATTCACATATAACAGAGCTACCTATCGAATGAATCCTGCTGAAATATGTACCATCTGCAATCAACATCAATATGAAACAATCAATCATGTCCTATTCGATTGTCCGATCTACGTCACGATGAAACCTCCAGATCTACCTCTCTGATTTGAACGGATTGGTTAACCTCTTCAATGATATTAATCCCTCATCTGCAAAAAGTCTGAGTGCCCACATTTGGAATATTTGTAAACTCAGATCCTTTATTATGAACGACTGAAAGCTCAGTGAATGTGCTTTAGGCTGAATGTATAATGGACTATACTTTATTCCAGGATTTTAGCACATAGCTATTCGTCCACTTAGATTTAATGCACTGACATGTATTGTATTAGGTATCTACTTATGTTTGTAATGGGGCAGAGGGCGCCTGATTTAGGGTTTATACTTTTTTTTCTTTTGTTCTTTCTTATTATTTTCTTCCTACTGGCTTTTGGTATCTATCATGTCACTTTTTCACAGTGCCGGATTTATACTCCCTTACGCCGGGGGCTAACTTTTACGATGCCGCCGCGTCGCCGCCAAATATTAAATTTCAATTGTCAGTTTCAAAATTCAAATAATTCTTCCACTGCTGTTTTTACAGCATATAACAATAACATGAAATCATTATGTACCAACGAATCAAATTATATTTACTTCACACGTTAAACATAACAACAAAAAACTAATATTTTTTTTCAGATGAATACTTAAATACTTTTCTTGATTTCTTTGATGCAAAGTCATCAATGGCATCATCAAATTCCAGATTTGATAACATGTCACTGTTAATACTTAAAATCGAAAAGCTATTCAATGTATCCTCTACCATGGAATTCCTAATGTAGTTTTTCACTATTTTTAAAGTTGAGAATGACCGTTCACTACTGGCATTACTAATGATCAGGAATAGGAAGATTCTTAGAGCAACTTCCACGTTGCAAAAAGTATCTGTGATCTTGTATTTGTGCAAAAGCGCCATCAACGATCTTGCATTGAATATTTCATCACTTTTGTTTTCGGAAATAGAATTCAAATCAATCAAAACACGAATATTTACTTCACCTAGTACCAAATGGTCGACTGCTTTGAGGAATACATGGGATCGCATTCTGGTCTGTGGTGTCAATAAAGCTTCAGTGTCAGCTTCTTCAAGAGCCAGTTTCCTCTTACGGGTTCTGACCTCCTTATAGTTAAGTTCTTTCGAGAGTAATTATTGTGCATCTTCGTAAAAATTGAACTTTTCCCGCAAACTTTCATAATAATTCCTCAATGGAATATATGCACTGAGACACGTGTCCACTGTCCAGGGCTATGCTTGAGTTTTGCAGGGCCTTGCTGACTTGATCTGCTCTCACTAATATATCTTACCAGAAAACAACCAGATTTTTTTTAATTTCAGTTTCAATATTTATCTATCATTAGTACCATTACCAACAATACCAACGACAACCTATTAAATACTGAACTCTGATTTTGTTTTTTGTTATTGAGTTAGACGAATCACGAAATTACCCCTACTCTATACTGAGTAGAATGCGGTTTTTTTTCTCATCATCAAATGAAAGTATGTTCTGCCGCCGCTTTTGTATTGTAGCGTCCAAGGCACAGCTGACGCTAGATTAGTGGATGTTATGATTTTCACAAAAACAGTATCTTAACCAAGTTCTTCTGATGCGGTGCCAGCGGTAGCTAATTGCGCGTTTGCTTCAAAAGGCGACTGAAGAGGCGGCATATAAAAAGCAAGAAGCAATATAATATATTTGTCGCCTCGTCGGCGACGACTGTATTGCTGCTTGCTTTTTCTCTTTTTCTCTACCGCCTCTTGAAATTCACCGCCGGGGGCTGATAGTCCCATAGCCCCCCCCTAAATCCGGCACTGCTTTTTCACTACTGCATCAATTCGGTGGTATATCTGTATTAGTCATAAGTTTTTGCTGCCTCACTGTATGAACTCCTTGTTATGAAACCATGTGTTTCTGTAAACAATAAAGATTCTATTCTATTCTATTCAACAAAAAGTAGTCGCTCATACATAGATACCGCCATCTACTGAATAGAATTTCTGGCTTTATTGCTCTTCTAAGGATGGTTCATCTTGTTGGTGTAAATCAAGGGCATAAGTCACGTCCATTGACGAATGTAAATCAACGGGGTTTTGACAGAGGTTTTTCGCATTTTTCGCATATTGTTGATTTATTTCTACGAATTTTGAACGGCTGATTATTTTTTGAATTTTTAGGTCCTGGCAGCTAGTGATATTGATTGTGAAGATGAACGTGTTCCTGGTGAAGGTGCTGCTAAAGGTGGTGCTATGCGGAAAGTGGGAAATATGGGTTCAATGTCTGGGGCAGATGATGCTGTTTATTATGAATACAAGAAATCTTCGAATCTGAATAAGCATCCACTTTTCAAGAAATTCAGATATTGATTATTTTTTTATGAATGTACCTATGTATGTTAATGAATAAACCATTGCAACTGTTTTGTGACTTGATCGAATTTCATTTTGCATGTTGTCCAACTTGCAAACTTCATAATTTCCTGATCTTTTTGTCTCACCTTTTTATAATCTCCAGAAGTTCGAAAAAAAATCCAATACCTATACCTACCTCCTGTCCCTATCCTCCCAAGGAACGCACGATGTTCTTTGAACATTATAGGGATTTCCTTTCGTGCTCTGCAAGCGATAAAAAAATATATCCTATATCTGGATTCCTAAGGTGTATAGGTAGTGTTGAAGCATGATTATGTTTATTCTGTTCTCGAACAAAACATATATTTCAAACTCGGTACATATCTTTAAAGAACAGTGGAATTTAAAATTTTTTTTCACTTTCATTGAACATATTATACTGAAAGTCTCTTATTTTATCGCTTCTGAAGAACCTTGAACTTGAATGTTATTTTCTTTAATCAATCTGTTTTTCACAATGGAATAATTTTATACCATATTCATTACCGAATGAGTTGAAAAATATATATGATGCAAGAATAAAGGGATGAAATCAATCTTGAAAAATACTTGCTCAGGACAAAATTTGAATGAGAAATGTGTGGCATGATTTGATTACTCAGAAATGAAATATATAACTTTAATCTTGAGAAAAAAATTTTAATTCCTTTCCACTGAATGGAATTCATTAGTTAACCATTTATTATTATTTTTTATATGTATTCATGTATCCCTATTAAAACAGAAATGTTTCTTGGGGTAATAAAGACAATCAATCAATAATATATATGGCCTGATTTCCAGTTCACTAGCTCCACCTGAGACTGAAATTTGAAGTTGATGATACTTATTTTCTTTTTAGAATTATTATGTCCTGTTTTTATAAAAACTTTGAAAACCTGTATGAAAATAAAAAAATGCAGTATTCTAATTCTCCTTCATCTACACTTTTTCAATTTAGTAGTGGTTGTTATTTCTGTCACATTCAATTGTAATTTGAAGATGACATTTCTTGTGGAATTTATCCTAATTTGGTTCTGAAAAATTTTGGTTCTATACCTAAGGGAATTTTTATGTCAGACAATTTTACGCTCCTCATCAGGCATTTCTGAAGCATTATGGGACTCAATTTTCCTGCTATTCTTGAGTTTTTTTTTTTCAAGAACTTTATTGGAATAATATGCAGCAATGGTTACAGTCACAGTTTAAAGTTATCTGGAATAACAACACTATTCAAAATAGGCTTTCCAAAGCAGCACTGCATGACGTGCTGATGGTCTCGGAAAACTAGCTAAACAATATTATAATTATCATATACAACAAAGAAAAAAAATATACTATTGAAAATTCACTCAAGAATTCTATAATACCTATGTAACTTATAAAATCTAACAATTATTCTGGGATATAGAGAAATGAAGAAGAGATTTATGCCGATCATTCATCAAAAGTATGCAAGTGTACAATTTTTTTATTTTATTCTTGAATATACTGATATTAGCGCTATCCAGAGCTGGGCCGGGTACTGATAAATTGTACTCGAGTACCGGGTACCGGGTACTGTTTATAATTGAAGAACGAGTACAGAGTACCGAGTACCTACCCCACTCATTGGATGTACTCAGAGTAAAGTACTCCGGGTACAAGTACCCGAATTTCACGGGTACTCATTTCAAGTACATTTTGAATAGAGAATTGAGAAATTTTGCATCAGTATTAGTAACCATATTTATTAAACAAAACAAGTTAACTTGCAATACATACCCTTACCTCTTAGTTTAGTGTGGTTTAGTCTTAAGAAAACAACAGAAACGATTCAAAAAACACTTGACTCTATAACTGTTACACAGTAGTGTACAAAACAAAAACTCCGCTTTTATTGTTTCTGATTGAAGAGCTGACTGATAATGATGATATAACATATAACAGCGGTTTCCAGTGTTGCACTCGCATATGCAGAGACAAGTTTATTCTAGTAGTACCCAGAAAATGTACTCGTTTAATAAACACGGGTACCGGGTACTTTTCCCGAAATGCTACGGGTACGAGTACCGGGACCGGGTACTTTATTGAAAATGTACTCGGGTACTGGGTACTGAGTACACAAAATGTACTCAGAGTACAATATTCGAGTACTTATTGTACTCGAGTACTGCCCAGCTCTAGCTATCTGTTGATAAAAATATCTTTTGATCGAAGAAACCATCTTCATTTTGAGTCTAAACTTTCTATCATGGTTTGATGAAATTCCAAATTATTCAATGCGCGATTACTGATTCTCGATTAGTTTATGAAAATTACATATTTTCTTAATCATTTCAGTCCTAAGGAGGGTTTCTCGGATGAATGGGCGATAATAGAACTGCAAGGAGACTTGAAATCTCACTCTGATTCAAATTTTGAGGGTCAGTTTATCGGCGACCTACATTTCACAAAATCTGGGATACCCCTTCTCATCATTGGCCATCACCTGATGTATGGAAAAGAAGCCAAGCTTGAGAAACCTTTTGCTTTGTTGGAGAAAAAAGTAGATGGAGCTACAGCATATACAGTGAAGTCTGTTATCAAGAATAAAATCATTTTCAAGACTAGACCTAAGCCTATTGTTGGCAATCAAGAATAGCATAATAATGTACCTAATTACAATTTTTTTATAACTCATTTTTCTTAAAAAACAACCTAAAATATCCAATGTTCTTATTATTTATGAACCTTCTACTTCACAACCTATGGGAGATTATTTCTTGGGTAGCTAGGTACTGAATTGAAAATATCTGTATTTTGATATTGAGATATTATACCACTATTTTAGGTACCTGCAGTTCAAGGGACTTCCAACAAATTCAGATGACTCAATCAAAAAAATTTAATTTGTTGTCATTGAGCATCATCATTTTCATCATTATTAAGGAATAATCCACTAACAATAGGGAGATGAAATATAGTGTTTATTCCAGAAAATCTTCCTATCCATTTAAAAAGCTACTGCTGTGAAAATCAAGAGAGGATGAAATGAGAACATGAATCTAAAAAAAATATATTTCATTCATATAAAATACTTAATAAATTAAAAACATTAGATTTATTCTCAAGACTAGTTCTTCAGGACTTTTCCTCTAATTATCTTGATTTCATCCATTGGCCTATCATTTCTATCAGTCTCCACCAGTCCAACTCTCTTAATAATGTTCATGCCCGAATGTATCCTTCCAAATATAGCATGTTTGCCATCTAACCACTGAGTTGGGGCTAATGTAATGAAAAATTGAGAACCATTACTGTCAGGTCCAGAGTTAGCCATTGATAAAACTCCAGCACCACTATGCTTCAGCTCTGGGTGTATTTCGTCTTTGAATGTTTGACCATATATTGATAAACCCCCTTTGCCAGTGCCAGTAGGATCACCGCCTTGAATCATGAAGTCTCTTATGATTCGATGGAATATTGTGTTGTTATAATATCCTCTTCTGGTGAGTTCGGCGAAATTTCTGCAGGTTTGTGGAGCATGTTTCCAGTACAGCTCTATAGTGAATTCACCCATGGTGGTATCAAATTGGACAAAGGGTGGTTGCCACATTTTGTCAGGTATTCCTGACTGATTTTGCGCCGCAATCATTTTATTCAGGTTTAAAAACAATGCCCAATGAATCTGAAATCTTTCAATAATTATTTTTGTTTGTAAGCAGAAACCATAACCTAAGACAATCTTTCAACAATTCTTCTTCCTACTTCCTATTTTTATTTTCTTCTTCTCTGATTCAAGCATCGCCAGTACCTATGTACATTCTTCTTTTATTTGGACTTAATCAGCTATAACTCTAGAACCTAATTTTAGTTTTAACATTTATCACAAGATGACGGTACTGTCTGTGAGGCAAAAAATTAAATTTGAATTATTGTATGTAAATGAATCCTTATCAAATCAATATTAACGTGTATTTTTCACCGTGAAAACTAGTAGATTAGTGGACTGGATATTTTTTGATTTCGAATCTTTTCGAATTTCCTCATAAATCAATGTCATTTACTTACTACACTTATTTCACTGAAAAAAGGAGAAACGTGGGAGCTATTATAGAGGGTATGTTTTAGTTTTATTCCGGATCTCCTGCCAGACTTTTCTCGTGGGTTTTTGGATGAAAAATAATCGAAATGGGTTTATTTCATTTCTTAATTCTATATCATTATATAATTTTTCAAACGCTCTTACATGAAGAAGGTATTCCTGTTAGAATGCCGAAAAACGATCGAACCGTTTTCGAGAAAAGTGTCATTTTTAATTTGATGTCCGAAAGAATTCACAATGATTTTTGCAAGGTTCCTACATGACTAGATAGGAGATCGAGGACGAGGGTAGGAATTATATGCGATGATTTCAATTACTATCATTATACAATATTATTCAATCTCGCCCACAAAAATCGATAACGTCCAGAGTTGGACGTACTCAGTACATCGGAATCGTACGTACCCAGTACGTCTAGAAATAAAGGACGTTTACAGTATACGACTTGAAAAGGTCCCGGACGTTAAGACCTAAATCGGACAAAAAATGGACGTCCCCAAAATGTCTAGTGCTATATGGGTCTATGTATATCCACGTATATTATTCGTAATTATACAAGGTACCTCTTATTAACTCAATATTGAACGTTCTGATTGGTTTTAAATTATACGAAGAAAATAACCGATGTTATATTGTATGTTCTCTCCTCCTTTCTATAAAATGAAAATATATGAATATCATTCCAATATACGTGTAGTAGGGACAAATCAAATGATTTGCCCCAAAATGTCACTGCGTTTGAAGAATTTTCCTATCAGAGAGCCTAAAAGAAAAATTCACCAGCTTCTCAGTGACAATTTGTATTGAAAAAAGTTCGTTGGATAAACGAGTCTTTGGGAAAAGATGTTCTGCAGGTCTTCAATAAGTGACCACGAAGGGGGACGAAGCCTCATTTGACGGGTTAATCTCGCGCGGACTGCCAATGGAGGAATAATTGTTGATATTTCAGAAGAGCATCTTCCATGGAAATATCTATAAAATAGGGACAGATCGCCAACTTGTATACGGTGTTCCAGAAAAAGGAGCGAGTTTGCGAGCGAGGCATCACCCACGAGACGAATTCCCCTTTTTGGACAGAATCCAACAGTTTCAGGGTATGTTTGATCAAATTTTAAATTCAACAGGGCCTAACCAAGATTTTTTTCCTAGAAAATCATGAAAAATATGGGATTTTTCATTGAAACTTCATTTATCATTTGTCATTACCTAGTGATCGAGGAAGTAGAAATTTCAAACATACACACCACAATAGTTATTTATTATATACAAGGAAAGAAAGTAGTAGATTTTAGTTCTAGGTTGACAAAAAACGGTGAGCTAAAATCTAATATTTTTTCCGTGTATAATACACTATTTTTCCTGTGACAGAAGGAAGGACGAATCAATATTGAGAAGATATTACATTATTTTGAAATCTGATAATTATCGACAAGAAATTTTAAGTTTTTAACAATAGGGACACCTGCGTTGTAGGCATCTTTATCATTCTCTTGAAGTAATCAAATATCTGATGTCACTTTTGTCAGTCTAATTCTGTGATTTGATTTCAAAAACTTGCGAATTTAGTGGTTGGTAAAAGGACTTGCAGTTCTTTCTCGGAGACGGTATTATTGACTCATTTTTCGGAAATAGCACAACAAAAGCCATCAACAGTGTATATTTATGTGATATATATCCGGGAAAAAAGTACTCACTTTTTTTCCCACGGGAAAAATGTAATTTATGAAAAGTGACTATAACCTGCCAACAGCGAGATGATGGAATGCCAAACTTTTTCCCAGTCACCGAAAAAAATAATTCAGTATCTCGTTCAATAATTTTTGGTCATTTGTCTCCGAAACCGAAGAAATGGGCTTAGGTCATGTTGCGCTGAACCGGCGAGTTCAAAACTCGATGCCACTTCTTTTAATAGGTTACCAGTGACATTCTCGCGATAAAACGGCATATCGACGTCCGGCGTGCGCATGACGCTGGTCTGAAGAGACGTGCATGAAGCGTCGCGACGCGAGATAGTCGTCGTCGCGACGCCGATTGCAGGACGTTCAGTGCCGCGGCGTGTTGTGGCAGCGAAACATGTTTCCTTGAGCTTGTGCTACTGTGTTTACATCGGTTGCATCGAGAAAGGTGAGTTTTTTTTCGTCCGATATAAAAGTGGCAAAATAGTGATACATGTCTTTTAACATCGAAAACAAATATTTTTTCTGTTAGCATGTTATAAAATGTCACTTTTCATAAATTACTTTTTATTCCGTGGGAAAAAAGTGAGTACTTTTTTCCCAGATATATATCACATATATATACACTGTTGATGGCTTTTGTTGTGCTATAGTTCCGAAAAATGAGTCAATAATACCGTCTCCGAGAAAGAACTGCAAGTCCTTTTATTTCCATTAGACTTCACGGTTACGTATATTACTAAACAACCACCAAATTCGTGAGTTTTTGAAATCAAATCACAGAATTAGACTGACAGAAGTGACATTAGATATTTGATTACTTCAAAAGAATGATAAAGATGCCTACAACGCAGGTGTCCCTACTGTTAAAAACTTAAAATTTCACGTCGATAATTTTCAGATTCCAAAATAATGTGATATCTTCTCAATATTGATTCGTCCTTTCTTCTGTCACGGGAAAAATATTAGATTTTATCTCACGGTTTTTTGTCTCCCTCCGCCACGCGTCGGGAGACAACACAACCTGGATCTAAAATGCACATCTTATTCCCCTTGATTGCTATGCTATCAAAAAAAAAACGAAATCACATAGGTGATTTTTCCACTACTATTGCTAGAACACATATTTTATGTATGCATGAACTAATATAAACTAATTTACAGAGTCTTCTAATGAAAACTTGACCCCCCTCCAATAACTACCCTTTTTCAAATTCTAGTTCAAAAATCGTCTATTTTATCTCCAAATTGTCATTTGGATTCCAGAAAGCATCATTTTTATTTCAAAATATTCCAATTAGTTTCAGAAAGTATCAAATGTATTTCAAAATTATCGATTCAATTTCAAAATGAGTCAATTGTATTTCAAATTAATCGTTTCAATTTGGAAAAACATGAAATGTCTTTCAAAATTATCACATTCATTTCAAAAACTGAAACTTTAAATTCCGAAATAGTCATTTGTATTTCCAAGAATATCAAATGTATTTCGTAATGCATCATTTGAATTTCAAAACTGGAAAATCCCGTAGGCAAAGTTTAGATGGATGTTAGGTGATATTTTCATTCACCCTTCGTCATTGGAACGCTTCTGGTTTCAGTAATGATTGTATCATCATAAATAAAACATGAAAATTCAATTATTTAAGTAAATATTCAATCAGGTACTAATTTTACATAATTATGACTATTTATTTGTTGCTATCAGGTTCCTAAGTTTTGTGTTTTGTTAGTTAATTAGTGTTGGTATTATTCTATGTCCTCTTCATGGAAAAATACTTCAATTGAAACTTTTTCATATGAAATATCCATAGCCCCACTATTGAAATTCAATGTTTTAGTAATTTTGGAGCATTTTTGAAAATTTCATATCCATATACATAATATATTATTATGAAGGAAAAAAAGTAACGAGCATTTACATACATAAATACAGGGTGTTCCATTTGAAAAATCATAAGTTTGAGTCGTATCTCCAAAACCATACCCAGAAAAAAATATTGTGGGAGGAAATGGATACCTTTCCTCTCTTGATAAAAATAGCTATTTGCTTTGTTTTATTTTCATTGATTAGAGCCGCTTTACAGTACCTATCTAAATTTTCATTGCATGCAATAGATTTCTGCAATTCACATTTCTGGCAATAATAATATGCAGGCTGTTTTACACTGAATCCGACTGACCATCTTGCATTGCCTTTTTGTCAAAAAAGTCTGTGTTCTCCTTCTCATTCAGTTATGAGTTTGATTCGCATCTAATATGATTCTTAAATATTGCATGCAATATTGAACATCCACAAATTCATCATAAGAATTAATGCACCACCAATACGAATTACTGCAATCTTGCAATGCAACCAAAAATTGCCACAATAGTCCGAAATGACACTAGTACGTAGGCGCGCAATGAAAATTGCTACAATTTTCTGAAAAAATTGCGAACTGTAGCGGATCCTATAATTTCAATGTTTCATTAATTTTCTTGTCGATTCCATTTTCACCATTCTCCCTATGAATAATATGTGGAGTATTAATCTGATGTTATGCTATGGAGGGAGGGGGATAATTATATCCCCCCCCCTGCAAAACGTGATTTTGACACAGCTTCTTGGAGAGCACACAAACTATCTATTATATAGGATACCTCTGATGAGCATTGCCTTGCCCACATCCAGGATACAATAACAGTTTTAGCACAGAAAATCATGAAAGTCATTTGGGTTCCTACTTGGCTTCCCAGGAAAACGGATCCCACTACTTCTGGTTTCATAAAACAAAATACAATGTTTGCCCTCCACGACTTGTCAAATGACGTAGTTCTGAAATAATTAGATGAAATGTCGAAAATTGTTTTGTTGAATTCGGCGATTTTGAAGCAGGGCTGTAGTTTATTCTGGCATGCAATAGTATTTCTTGCAACTTTGATTTTTCGAATGGAACACCCTATATATTGTTGAAAATCCGGAAAACTGCTGAAGTTTGCTTCTTTTCATACCTATACCTAACTAGTCAAGTTTCGGACTCAATCTCGATTTTGAACACCCTATATCTCTGTCTGTAATAATTCCTGCTAGACCCCAAGTGTGATGCATTGATGAAATCAGCTCTTCGAGAAGAATCTGAAAACGCAATGAAATACAGGGTGTTCTATTCGAAATAACAAAGATGATGCTACTTTTTGGTAAAAGTGGCAACGCTGCATCGCTGAAAATATTCTGAATCGTTAGATCACAAACGCTTTTCAGAGTAACCAAATTTTCAGGATAATCCAATGTACCGTTTTCCGTATACGTCTAAGGTACCATCGACCGTGTGCCACCCTGTATACTATTAGAGAAATAGATATTCTACCTCCTTCATTAACATGCAGATATTTCCTACTCATCATTTTATTATCAGAAACGACGAGTGAGAAACCTCAAAAAATCTAGACTTCCGGTTCCGTGTCCACTGCTAATAGGTTGATACCGTTCATCCGTTAAAACCACTGAAGGTATTCAATTTCTTAAGTGTTCGTGTCACTAGTAACGGTTAGAAGAGAAAGAGGAAGCTCAATCAAGTTAATGAATGAGACGCAATGAAATTAAGTGGAAGCGACAAAAGCTAATGAGAGTAAACGCAGACTGAGAAAATATATATTTCTAGTGGTAGTCCTTTTAATATCTTCAATTACCGTATGTCGCAGTGAAACCGTATTAAATTGCCTACAGGTAGAATTGCTATGATTTCATTACTCCCGACACGTTGAAGCTTTGAGAAAATACAGCTCAAGGACACAGCCCCGAGTATTTCATGTTATTATTATAAGTAATATCACGATGTTCTGAATATTCGAGATAATTCAGTAGCTACGGTAACAGAATTGAGTCAACAAGCATGAAATGCATTTTTCTGCAACCGACACGAAAGTCGTCCACTTTTATACCAAAATTAGCTCTTGAATTGACATTTCTATTACTGACACAAAAATATAGAGGTATGTTGCTAGGCAACACATCTAGTTCCTAGGAGCTAAAGTTGAACTTTGGTTCCTTGGAGCTAAAGTTGAACTTTTGATCCTAGGAATTGGAAAGGATGTACTAGAGGTCATCAAAAATAAACAACATTGTTATGGTTGGTTATTCGGGTTGGGACGCATACCTGATTCTGATTTCGACAGATTTGGCATTTCATACCATGCTGATGGAGATATAAATAGACCTTAGTATAGTCTTTGAGTATTCACACTAGTGTGAATAATCAAGGGTATAGTTGAATATTTTTTTTTGATCAGGAAAGCCTTCAAGATTCACATACTTGCTTGATCTGTATTTCATTAGTTATTCTCTGGATGGATAACTTGTTTTTGGATAATCACGGCCAGCAATAGTTTTCTGTCTTACCAATTTTGAATGGAATCGGACCAAATCTTGTCCGCCATCTTGGAGCAGCCTTTATTTTTTATTCAATAATTCAATGCGACATATCATCTGTAAGAGAAAAAAAAGTTATTGGTAACTAAGTCATAGTGAGCTATGACCTACATTTGAAAAACTGAAGTTGGTGCTGATATCTCAAATTCTAGAAGAGTCGAAATTCCTATTTGAATATTTTCATAAATAAAGAAGTTACGGAGGAGACATGAAAATGATCAAAATCTGTTTTTTGCGTATAAAACAAAAACGAGTAGATTTTATCAAAATACTTTTTCACATTATAGTTGGCCTTGACAAACTCCACATTTGGTATCATTTAACCGACCTCGTATCTCTCACCGTTAAAAAGATACCCATGGTGAGCATGGTAACTGTATATGACGTTTTCATTTGATTCAATATTACTGCGTGAAACATTATTGAGTTATATCTTAGATTGGTTAACAAAATCACCAATATATTAATTTTTCCACCAATTCCAGTGCATTCACCAAAATTCCAATTCGTCAAGAAGACCACGTCCATATCGTACATTCATGAAAATTAAAAAAAAAAGATTTGAAGTATTTTCCAATCTCATGTTACATTCATATAGTCATTAATTCTGAGTAGATATGAACTAGGTATACGTCTTGAAAAAATATGAAAATTATGGAAAATCTACTGCCTTTTTTCAGATTATATATCTAACGGATATTAATGAGTTTCCTGTGGCATTGAGATTAGAATAGATGAACCTGGGAGTCGTTTGTTACATAGCTAGTATAATATCCTGAATTTTATCTTCTGGGATAAGCTCATTCAGATTGCTTTCATAATTCTCTAGACAGTTATAATTTGAATCCATCCATTTCGCGGAGGATGGCTAAAATGTTCAAAATTTCCCTGATTCAAATCTGAAACATCCTGTATAATAATTATTCATTGATGAAGTTTTTACATTCATCTCAGAGGTACATCGTCTTGCATAATTTAGGTAAATTTCTAAATAAGTTTCACTTTACACCGTTTCGAGAAATATATTATCCTATTTTAATTTCCTGTAGAAGATTAATGAAACTTTCAAGATCACCATTAACACCGTAATAAATTTGGCACTAAGCGGGTCCTTATTCCATGGACATTAATAAAAAGTATAAGGGCGCTAAGGGCGTTGAGGGTAGAAAACTAATGAAGTTAGGGGTCACTCGACAGGTTAGGTTCCGAGATGAAACATTTTCTTCCACTTGAGATTGACGATCAGATTTTTTGTTTGGTTTCGATTTTTTTGAGAGATTCTTGCAAGATCGATAGCATAGTATACATGGTGAAAAACTGAGATATCTTGAGATCGGTTCTTCATCAGAAGTGGGAATTACTCGAAAATCTCGAATTTCTCCATGGAAAGGCTGAAATTATGGTAAAGTTGGACAGGCTCTAATTTTATTATGGTTGATTTTATTTCTCCTGGACTTGGCTTGGAGAATCATCCAACATGAAATTGAGACTATCAAACAACAGTTAAGTAACGAAGAATTCATGAAAATAGGATGCAATACTTCAAGATTCAGTTGATGTTGAAGTCATTGAATCTCCTTGGATGTACCTGAGAAATCTTCGATTTTTACTCCTACTAACATGATAGTCTATTTACAAGATTTTGACAGGCTGCCATTTAGATCTAAAATTGGTAACAAAATCACCAAGATATCAATATTTCCACCAATTCTACTGCATCCACCTAAATTCCAATTCGTCAACAAGACTAAGGCAGTCATGTGAATTAAAAAAAAATTTGAATTAGTATATATCTCTCGTCGTGGATCACTCTGCATGCAAAAGTCAATGGAAAGTTGAAAACTTTGCACCCCAACTTTCAGGATTTTGAATCAGAGTTTGGAAAAATGATCGGACACGTAAATAGCTTAGACCTTCTATAGCTTGTAAAAAATTTGGAAATAGATAATAGTTTTATTAGGAGTTGAAAGCTTGCCTCTTCTCCCCCAAATTCCAAACAATTCATGTTTCAAGTTTGATAGTCAGGTCATCGACAATGGTCGGTTGAACCAAAACGTAAAATTTTTCTCACAAACTGTTCAAAATGAAAGATCGGATGGTGATGAGAACAGTATCGATATTACTCCTACTAACATGATAGTCTATTTCCAAGATTTCGACAGGCTGCCATTTACATCTTTAATTGGTAACAAATTCACCAATATATCAATTTTTCCACCAATTCCTGTGCATCCACCAAAATTCCAATTCGTCAACAATTAATTGAATTAATTGATTGAAAAAGATTTGAATAAATATATCTCTTCTCACTCCAACTTTCAGGATTTGAAATCAGTGTTTGGAAGAACGCTCGGACACGTACAAAGCTTTGTATAGCTTGTATAGCTTGTAAAAAATTTGAAAATAGAATGGTCAGGTCAGGTCAATTTTTTTTCACAAACTGTTCAAATGATGAATGAGGTAAGTATCGATTCTACTTCTACTAACATGATAGTCTATTTCCAAGATTTTGGCAGGCTGCCATTTAGATCTTAGATTGGTAACAAAATCACCAATATTTATTATTATTAATTTTTCCACCAATTCCAGTGCATCCACCAAATTTCCAATTCGTCAAGAGATTTGAATAATTATATCTTTCTCGTCGTGGATCACCCTGTATACAAAGGTCAATGAAAAGTTGAAAACTCTTCACCCTTACTTTCAGGATTTGAAATCAGAGTTTGGAAAACGCTCGGACACGTACAAAGCTTTGACCTTGTATAGCTTGTAATAAATTTGGAAATAGATAATTATTATTGTCTTAGTAGGAATCAAGAGCTTCCTTCTTCTCCCTCAAATAACAATGAATTCAAGTTTCAAGTTTGATAATCAGGTCATTGTCGATCTGAATGTAGAAGCTATTATACATCTAATTACCTTTTCTATTTAGATCGACAATAGTCAGGTGAACGTACACGTCAAATGTTTCTTACAAACTGTTCAAAATGATAAATGAGAATGAAGAAATTATCGATTTCACTCTTACTAACATGATGGTCTATTTCCAAAATTTCGTTAGGCTGCCATTCAGGTCTTATCAGATTGGTAACAAAATCACCAATATATTAATTTGTCCTCCAATTCCAGTGCATCCACCAAAATTCCGATTCGTCAACAAGACCATGTCAGTCATGTTTATTAAAAAATGATTTGAATAAGTATATCTCTCTCGTTGTGGATCACTCTGTATGCAAAGGTGAAAAAAAAGTTGAAAACCTATCACCCCAACTTCCAGGATTTGGAATCAGAGTTTGGAAAAATGCTAGGACAAGTACATAGAGCTTTCACCTTGTATAGCTTTTGGAAAATTTGGAAATGGATGATTGTCTTAGTAGGAGTTAAAAGCTTCCCTCTTCTCCCCCAAATACTAAAAAATTCAAGTTTTAAACGTGATAGTCAGGTCATTGTCGATCTAAATGAAAAAGCTATTATACCTCTGATTAGCTGATTAGCAAAATTCCAATTCGTCAACGAGATCATGCCAGTCATGTTGATTAAAAAAATATTTGAATAAGTATATTTCTCTCGTTGTGGTTCACCCTGTATGCGACGGTCAATGGAAAGTTAGAAACTCCTCACTCCAACTTTCAGGATTTGGAATCAGAGTTTGTAAAAACGCACGGACACGTACTACCTTGTATAGCTTGTAAGAAATTTGGAAATGGATAATTGTCTTAGTAGGAGTTAAAAGCTTGCCTCTTCTCCCCCAAATACTGAATAATTCAAGTTTCAAATTTGATAGTCAGGTCATTGTCGATCTAAATGAAAAAGCTATTATACCTTTAATTAGCTTTTTCATTTAGTTCGACAATGGTCAGGTGAACCTACACGTCAAATTTTTTTTACAAACTGTTCAAAATGATAAATGAGAATGAAGAAAGTATCTATTTCACTCCTACAAACATGATAGTCTATTTCCAAGGTTTTGACAGGCTGCCATTTAAATCTTAGATTGGTAACAAAATCACCAATATATTAATTTTTCCACCAATTCCAGTGCATCCACCAAAATTCCAATTCGTCAACGACGTTACTCTTTTTGACATCGATAAAAAAGGTGCATCCTTTCCTATCGATGTCAAAATGAGTCAAGTCGTCGTCAAATAGCGGTTTCCGTGTAGGAGTTGATTTATCTTGCCAAAAAACACTCGAACTTTTTTTTAATTAGATCAATTTCCTCACTAGCTCAAACATTTTACATTAGTTATTTCTCAAACTGACATTAGACGAAATTGCTCGCCCTACGGTCTTGCAAATTTCTTCATGTCAGTTTTTCTCGTCGTGAAATTACTGATCGGAAAATGTTTTTCGTTACCATCCGTAAAAAAAAAGCTCTTGTGTTTTTACTGTTGATAAAACAGGCCACAGCCTTTAGGGCTCTCCAGCAAAATTTTGGAATTTCTGACTTTGACATTGACCTACCGTTTTAGTAACGGCGAGACCCATAAATTACTTTTTTTCCACGGGAAAAAAAAATAGTACTATTCTCCTTTTTTTCAAAATCGAATCACAGAATTAGTTTGATAGATATTTGATCACTTCTAGAGAATGATAGGGATGCCTGCAACGCAAGTGTCATTCTGTTAAAAACATCAAATTTCACCTCGATAATTTTATGATTTTATTATACAGAGTGGGCCTTTGAAAACGAAACAGAGGCTCTGTAGGTCGCCAAAACCGGATTATCAAAAAAAACTGAAACAGGTCAACTACATTCTCGAGGGGGACATCTTTCTAAAATATTTTCAGCCCTGCGGCGTTGCCGCTTCTAAAGAAAAGAAGCAACAACATTGTTATTTCAAATGGAACACCTTGTATTTTATTGCATTTTTAGATTCTCCCCGAAGAGCTGATTTCATCAATGCATCACACTCAGGGTCTAGCTGTAATGGTTTCAGGGATATAAAGTGTTCAAAATCGAGATTTTTTAACTTTAACATTTTTTTGTGTCGAAACTATTCATTATTGGTCAAAACGGCTCTCATGTCCCGATCTCAACTTGTGATTTACTATCTACTGACATTTATTCGAAACAAATACAGGGTGGTTCAAGATTCAGAATTCTGATCACCCTGTATCTGTTCCAGTTAAATGTCAGTAGATAGTAAATCACAAGTTGAGATAGGGACATGAGAGCCGTTTCGACCAATAATGAATAGTTTCGACACAAAAAAATGTCAAAGTTGAAAAATCTCGATTTTGAACACTTTATATCCCTGAAACCATTACAGCTAGACCCCAAATGTGATGCATTGATAAAATCAGCTCTTCGGGGAGAATCTAAAAATGCAATGAAATACAAGGTGTTCCTTTTGAAATAACAAAGTTGTTGCTTCTTTTCGTTAGCAGCGGCAACGCCCCAGGGCTGAAAATATTGTAGGACGATGTCCCCCTCGAAAACGTAGTTGACGTGTTTCAGATTCTTTTCATAATCCGGTTTTGGCGACCTACAGAGCCTCTGTTTCGTTTTCAAAGGTCCACTCTGTATAATGTAATATCTTCTCAATATTGATTCGTCCTTATCTTATCCTTAGTTACAGGGGTGTCCTGATACCCTGTGTCACCCTATACACTGAATCGGATTGTCCATATGAGTGAGTTTCAATCAAACTTCAATATGGTTACCAATGATTTATCATTGGCAACTACGACCCGATTGGTACTCCCAGGTAATGAGCTTGTATTCAGCTAGGTGTGTAATACATATAATAAGCGGGAGCCAATATACACAGCTATGGAGTAGTTGTACGTGGTATGATGATTAGGTTTCTCAATCTATCTTGCGTCAGATTCATGCTGTCAGTAGCAATACCCACCAGAAATGTCTCGTTAAGGATGAATATCGATTATCTAAAATGAAGGAATGAGTACTTACCCACAAACATCTTGCTATTCATTAGATTCCTCAGCGCTTTACTCTATGATCAAACGAAGCACTACAGTCAATCTTCTGAGGAAATTATTGTATACATATTGTACACATATAGACCGCTAAATAACTTTTTCTACTCACATAACTAGAATGGCATTTATCGTACAGATATGTACTACGCTAAATGATCGATTGATTACGAATTGTCGATCTGTGATTTATTCAGAATATTAAACACATTATCATGGCAACACGATTTCTTAAACACATTTACCATGGCAACACAGTTCATTAAACACAGCTTCAGTAGTTTGAGACATGTCTGGCCTGTCAGTTGTATTAACTGTCAACTGTTATTTTCAAATTTTGTATCAGAATCATTCAAACAATATTCATTTGAATCAGGATTCTTCATTGAAAATATATGCGAAAAGTATAGACGGAAGTGAAATCGAAGAGAATGTTCTGGTACTTGCATATCTCCAAGAAGTGTAAAAATGAAGCATCCATCTTTGAGAACAATTCATTTATTCTGCGCTTAGCATGACAATAAATGTGAAACAAAGGTTATTAGTAAGCAATGGACTGAACACATCTACAACCAATATCACTTATACGTGTCTCGCTGGTTGCATGCAGTTGCATGTATTATGTTCTCAAGTCCCATTCCTTTCGAATTATTTTGTAAGTTAGCAAGAATAGCAGGTATGTTAATGTAATTTTCGGAGTTCGTAGAAAAATCATAGTATGAAACGCGTTTATAAACTCTTCTATAGACACTCGTTTATTAAACACTCGCTCCGCTCTGCTCCGCTCGTGCTTAAAATACTCGTTACTAAAAGGACGTTTATAACACTTGTTACATAATATACTATTTTAGCATGACAAGATATTATTGAGGTCGCTAAAAAGTTCTGCGGCCATGGTATACACACTTATTCTTTGTGCAATCGTAAAAATTATAAAACTTGTTAATTAAAAAATAAAAATATCTATTATTACTATAAAAGCAACAGCAGTTCAATTTAATCAACAAATAGAAGTCCAGCGTTGGTATATGGAAATGACATGTTTGTATACAGGGCTTATCAAAATTCAGTCGACAACGTGTGGTAGGTGAGTGAATTGATATTATTTTTACTTCTTAATTTCTTCGATTTCATATATTTTTAGAAATGTTTGGTCAATTTCTAGGTGGTAAGATCATCAATATTGCCACGGTAACTCTCAAACGGCTAGAAATTTACAGCGAGGAAAAGCTGACGTCACGATTTTGTGAGTAGGAGAGACCATACCACAGTTGCCATATGTTGAAATACGATTGTGAACTTCAGAAATATTAGTTATACAATGATTCATAAATTCTCGAATTTGTTTTGGTAATATTCCTAATTTTCAATGAGAAATTAATTGTCTCAAAATGTTCGACCATTTGTTGTGGCATGTAATACATTTGTGTAAATCATTATTGTTGGATTAATCCACACTAGGATGATTTTGATTCTGAATAGATATTTTTCCAAATCAGCTGACACTGAAATAATGGAGAGATATTTGAAATAATATATCATTGACAACCAAGTCACCGAAAACCACTCTTCGACATTTCTCTGGCATCTTGAAAGATGCATACATATTTTTCTAACGGAATCAAAATATAGCACTCGAAATTGCCATTGAAGCAGATTGAATTTTTCACTCAGGCAATATTTTAAACGAAACTTCTGGAACAATCTTTTACCAACTTCGACACGCTGTTTATGAGACCTTCTACTAGAAGTATAGGACTAGTCTTACATATTACACGTCCAATCGAGCGACACTTCTTGTGCCCGAGACACACGGAGAGCATATTAACGACAGACTACAGCCATAGTGGGCTTTGAGTTATCCCTCGATTGCTTTTTAAGTATTCTTCAATCGATACGCTCCCCCGTTCATCTGTTCATCTGTTGTCCGCTGTTTCTCACAGTCCAGGGAATTCACAAAACTGGATCACGAACTTGTTTAAAGTTTTTCTAAGAAGCATAGGCCTGACAGTGGCGGAAGTAAGGTATATTCAAAACACCAAACATAAACAGAGGCTAGAAGGTTCACATTCACAGCTAGTTTCAAGTCTTTACGAGGGTTACTTGAAATGCCATGCTCATATTGCAGTGAGAGGCGTCGCTACGGGGTTCAATGAAAATGTAATCTGAATAATACATAATTTTTTCAATATTATGAATGTTAGCATAGAAGATCCGTTCACGTGATATTTTGTATCAAGAATAATTAACATTCATAATAAAGTTATTATACTTCCATCATTTACAACTTATGAAGAAGGACAAGAACAATATGTGATTCTAGTAAAGACCTAATTGCCGTTATTATTACGAAGGTGCCTGTCTCGATATTTCTCAGGAGAGCGACTCAAAGAAAACGGTATTGTTTATTTTGGCTTTATCATTGGCATTCATCATGTTTCATTTCATTCCAATACAGATTTTCACAATGAGGTAGATTAGTCGATGTAGAATGAAGTGGAGCATACTATAAATATTCAATCAAGAAAAAGTCAAAATGCTTATTATTATTTTATAATTTCACGTGTTTTGTTTTAATGGAATATTAAATAATTCAGGCCCTTTCCTGAAAGCAATTACAGTACCCACTAACAAAATAAAAAGGTGTTTTTCAAGAAAAAGTAACATGACAGATTTTTTTACCAAAGAACAAGTTAGACCCTTTCGTAATAACAGAGACAAAATGGAGCATTTATAAACAAAATATATTCCTAATATTATTCAGATTTTGAACTAAAAAGAAACTTGAATGTTCTCAAAAATTCTGCAAGGAATTCGATTTGATAGTTGGCTTATCAACTTTTTTACTGTCAATATCACGGTTAGCCAATTTTATAGTATTTTATACAGGGATAACAGATATTCCAATGGTAAATGTTCACATGGATGTGCAAACGAAATAATTTTGAATAAATCCCATGCCCTTGTTTATTGTAACAGCCTTCAACACAACACAAACCTATTCTCATCAGTCTAAATAATGACAATGAACTAAATGAAGAAGTGAGGTCCGTTATTGGATTCCAACTGGTATACAAGTACACTGCGTTACCCAGAAGCCTAACGTGAAGACTATCGGTATACGCGAGAGAGCCGAGCAGTAGAAATGGCAAACTATCGATGGTACTATCGATAGTATCGATAGTATTTTGAAAATATGCGCTATCGATAGTGGAGCAATGGACCAATGTACTTGAAGAATCCTGTTTATGGCAATGAAATGCTATATGAAAAAAAGATTCTCAGTGACAACCTGACAAGAGACAAGGCGACACAATTGTCAATGTTAATATTGTCAAATTTCTTCATCTATGAACTCTGAGCTGCATCTGAACCTTGATGTTGATATCTGCGCCTTACATTTAATGACTTTCAATCAAATCAAAGATAAAGTGGGTATTTTCATTTTTATTTCTAACTTTTTCTGATCGAGTTGTCTGTCTGATGTTACCGTCAATTTCCTTGTCACTTGTCAGTGGTCAATGTTCTTGGAGTCCTTGGCTGGCAGGGGTGTTGAATCCATTTCCAACAGTCAATTTCGGTGGTCAATTTACTGAAATTATATGTTCCACGTCAAATGGATCGATAGTTATCGATAGTATCGATATTTTGCCACACCTGCATTCTCTTCAAATAGAATCACAAACCCGCCGACGCTGCGCGGTGCTTGATATCCTGCGATTGATTTTTGATATACTTCAATGAAATAGCACTTGTTTATTCCTATTATATTAGAAATTCTTAAGTCATCTCAAATTCCAGTGATATTTTTGACGTAATAACAATGACCTTATAGACCGATTTTGAATATGGTTTCTGGACGATGATACGGTGAAGATCGAAGAACTTTAACGCAGTAAAAGGTTGAGCGTCCTACTTCGCATTTGACTTGTCAATGTTTGACTTACAGTTATGCCAACATATAGGAAACTCAAATCGGATCGTCTATGTGATCTTTAATAGAAGCATGTTTGGAATCTTGGAAAGTACTCAATCGAAATGTGTCCTGATGAGCTCATCCCTTACGAACCTGTTCAATTTTTATCTGTTAAATTACGCCCGATTCTCGGGTAAATACAGCTAAGTAAATAATACCATTTGAACCTTAAACTACTGTAATAATTTCTCATGCAGTAGAGGACGAAGCTAAATGCCGGGCTATTAGCCTTGTTTAACAAACTGAGTTGTGTTAATGGCAGAGCAATATTTCAGATCAGATACGAATTTAATCGGTTCTACATTTATTTATTTTTGAGTCTCAGGAATACTTGGGAATAAATGGACAGGGAAGTGAATGAATTATAGTTATCGTTTTCAGTTTCATTACTATACAAGGATAATCTGGAAGTGAGGTTTTTTTCAACAGGATAAATATCTCACAAAATAAGTTGTTTATCAAAAAATTGCTAATATATAATATTTTAAATGACGAAGGTACAGGTATTTGATGGTTTGAGAAATACTTCAACTATGAAACGTTTTGTTAACATTGAAAAGAAACAACGCAAAAAAGCTGTTATTAGTCTAGCTTCAGATACCCTACTGTGCATTATTTCATCAGAAACACTAATCATATTTTGAATGCCATATTTTTTTCAATGGTGTCATTCGATAGTACACCTTGACCCTTCTAGTGTTTGAATTTGGAGTATTTTTTCGAATACCACCTTGTACATGATACAAAATATGTATACCGGATGACCCAGATTTTCTCAAACTGCCGATATCTCAATTATGCTGATTGGAAAAAAATAGTTATCTATCATACAAGGGAAAAAAGTAGTAGATTATAGCTCCAGGTTGTGTTGTCTTCCGACACATAGCGGACGAATCAATATTGAGAAGATATTACATTATTTTGAAATCTGAAATTTATCGACGTGGAATTTTAAGTTTTTAACAGTAGGGACACCTGCGTTGTAGGCATCTTTATCATTCTTTTGAAGTAATCAAATATCTGATGTCACTTCTGTCAGTCTAATTCTGTGATTTGATTTCAAAAAATTACGAATTCAGCAGTTGTTTACTAATATACGTAACCGCGAAGTTGAATGGAAGATAAAAGGACTTGCAGTTCTTTCTCGGAGACGGTATTAATGATTCATTTTTCGGAACTATAGCACAACAAGAGCCATCAACTTTGTATGTGTATGTGATATATATCCGGCAAGAAAGTACTCACTTTTTTCTCACGGGAAAAAGTAATTCATGAAAAGTGACATTTTATAACCTGCCAACAGAGATGAAATGCCAAACTTTCTTCCCGTCACAGAAAAAATTCAATTTTGTTAACCCAAATGACTTCGAAGCCACCCTGGAAAACCACCTAAACTTCATTTTTTCAAGTTACACCCTATACATTTTTTTATATGCATAACTTCGACGATGTATCACACTTGATAATTTAACTGGGACACCCGGTATAGTATATATTGAATGATATAGGTGTATGATGTATTGCCGTTATTGATTCCAACAAAATATTTCAAGATAGTAAACTGTATCATCAAGCAAGTTTTATAATTTGCCATGAATTACATTTTCTTCAGACTTAATATTATGGAGGTGTGGAGCAAATTGAAATACACCATATACTATGATTTGTTCCACTTACAAAAATTAGAATTCGTCTTTCATGTGGTGTTATTATCATCCTTTTCTTCGTCTGACCATTCATTCAATAGAAAATGGTGATATCATCACAAACCTCGTATTTCCCAATGTGGTGTATAATAAAAGTCGAAGGGTTCTATAATATAATACATTATTTGGGTGTGAGTTGTCCTATTTCGGGAAAGTTCCGAACAAAAGTTTCTGGGCCATCAATATAGGCTCGATTTATGAAGGCCATCAACATTTCAAGAAACACTCTTTGATAAACGATTGTGTTTCGCCGTACTTGAATGCTAGAAATAAATTTTTCTGTTTTTGGTATCCCCATGCGTCCTCCTGCAACTCTTTCACAACGCAGTTTCGCCAAACTGAACTCAGAATTATAACTTTTGAAGGGAAAGTCAAATTTTTATAACTACAATTTTCAACACATGAAATATAACACACGTAAATTGGCCTCGAATTTTCCTTTTTTAGAGAAGCAAGGAATCGAACAATTCAGATGCGGTTTTCGCGACATCAAATGCCGTGTGTTATCAATTTCGAACATTATAACTGAGTTTTCATCAGGGTGGACACAAAACTTAATTTTAAATGCAAATCTTCATAGCATGATGATGTTCTCAAGTCTTGAGCTTATAACCCAAAGAGAAGATTATCGATATTTCAATATTGAAAAACAAAAAAAATTCGAATACATAGTGGATAATCAATATTTGTGATTAATCTCTGCAATATTCGAGCGTTTTTGTCACAAATACCGCAACAAAGGGAGAAGGCAAACATTTTTTTACTAGCTATCAGTAGCTATATCTACTATATTTTTTCTCTTCGTCAGATCCAATAGTGACAGAGTCACAATACCAGGTGACACAGACTCATGGTATACTCCCTTTACTACTTTGTTTTTCTTGCAATATTGCTGAAATTTAAAACATCGAATATACCTTCTCACTAGAGGGCACTTTCTCACATTTTAGGATTGTTTTTTCATCTACTGGTTTCCCTGGAATAATATAATATAATATAATATAATAATAATGGAATAAAGTGAGGAATAAACATCTCTCATTATGCATAAAATTATGTGAATAACGAAATCCCATTGAAAAATGTTGGGTCATCTGGAACCTGCTAAGCTGCGCCTATGAAACAATCCAGCTATCCTTATTCCCTACCCTTATTCTCGTAGATGCTTTTGATAGCAGTTTCAGTAGAGGGCAACGAAGCAAAAAATCCCATCAGGTTACATGGTGGGTGTTTTCCTCTCCAGTATGATCGAACGTGGATTTTCATTTAGATTAACATAAAAACTTTCTGACCCTTCAGTATTAATCGATTCAGAAATGTTCATTGGTCTCTGTCGAAAAGACATCATCCAATATATTCCAATCAGTGTTGCAACTGCGTAATTTTCTATTGAATTACATTGGAACACCGTAGAAAGGTCGGCGACCATTCACTTTTCTATCGATACTTCCACGGGAAATGTTCTTCGGAAATCTCTGCTATCATCCCTTCACTAGCAATCCCAATCAGACGAACTAGACAAGCCCAGTCAGCACATCCTTTCGTTGTCAACCTCGAAAGATGTCGAACAGCACTTTATCAAGACTCCTCCATCCATAGAACTGCTAGGCTCTGGAATTCATTGCCTGTGGAAGTATTCCCAACAACATATAATCTCCAAAAGTTCAAAAAAAAATCCAATACCTACCTCCTGTCCCTATCCTCCCTAGGAACGCACAATGTTCTTTGAACGTTATAGGGATTCCCTTTCGTGCGCTCCAAGCGATAAAAAAAAGGTAGGCGTTGTAAGTCTTGTAAGTCATTGACAGGGTCATAAGAAATGAACAAAAAAAACACAAAGTCAGTCGACTAAAGTTTATAAAACGTGAAATATCAACAAAGTGTCACCAGTTTCGGCATCACGGCCATCATCAGACAACGCACCTGCAAAAATCACAATATCGCTGCTGTTCAATTAGAATACTCAGTGTAGTTTCAAAAAAAAATTCAACTTTTCAAATCATGTTTGAGCTTATCAGAGTCAGTTTTTCCTGGCTCTTCTGCAAATTCGAAAAATGCTTACATGTAATTGGACCTGACAACCCGACGACGAAAATTCTCCGTGTCGCATTGCCATGATTGTGAGATTGTGAATCATTTGAATATTTTTTGACATTTGGTACATTTTGGAATGTTATTATTCTCATTCTCATCAGGATTCATCATTATCATGTAATTTCTACAGGTACTCATGCATTGTCTGATGATGTCCATAGTGCCGAAACCGGTAAAACGTTGTTGATGTTTTACGCTTTATAAAGTGTGGTCGACTGACTTTGTGTATCGTTTGGTTTCATATGAAATTACTGGGACCACTTTGAAACATGGATGATATTCATGATTTATACACAAGGTGATGAGATAATAAGTGGAGTATGTAATTGAAAACAAGAAAACAAAACAAATTGAAAGAACATTCACCGAAAAAAAAAAATTGTTTGGGAGACATTTGACTTCAAAGTTCACCTAAAACTTCTGCAAACCATAGAACAGAGAATAAGTTCTGAACCCAATCGTTTGCATTCGATGATGTTAGAAGCATTGGGAGTATAGTTTGTGTATGAAGTAGCAGTGAGACGGAACAGTAGGTAGAAGGATCTGCAATATAATGATAATGATGATGATAATGATATGTATTTATTAGGTGAGTATAGGAGAACCACAGCAAGACAAGTCTATGTGGCTGTTATCTAACTTGAATATTGCACTAAACAAAAGAATGTCAAATATTATTGAGATACTGAAATGCAAAATGAAAGAGATTGATAATCATCACTCTCAGCTCAAATCCAGTAGACAAAGTCATCAGAAAAATCCTGCTAACGAAAAGAAACTAAACTTAAAGTTATTTCCCATCTCATACAAGCCAAGCAAAAATTACCATCGAATGTGTGATTCCTGGAATTTATCACGAAATATTATAAGTAGTCTAGCTAATCTTCATTAACTTTTCAAGTCTATACTGAGCGTGGCTTGGTTGTTAAAATAATTACCTATTCAGACATTCCCAAATATTATGTAGGGGTATTTTGGATAAAAGTTTTGTATTAGTCTGTAACTGTCTCCCGACACTGCCTACTTTGTGTTTATTTTATTCCACTACGGTAATCCAATTCATTAAGGAGGTCGTTATTTAACGTTTTGAGAGTCATTCTATATAATGGGATAAAATTATCCGCACTCTTTCCCTATTCCATTCGAATACATTTCAATATTAAATCAATATCAAATTGGTTTAATTTTCGACGGAAAGGGCGAATGGTTGGAAAAGTTTCTACATTCAACTCAGTTTATTCTCCTCCTCGAACAGGAGTTGTAAGGTCTTGAAACGTACTTGCGAGGATAGAAAGAGCACTCTACTTTGTAAAACTTTTGAGATCAGAAATAGTATCGGACGATTAAGATTCTTATTACTATGAGGACAAAGATGATGTTCAATACTTTCCATTGAATTGGATAAAATCCTTGAGACCACTAGAATGTATGCGCTATTTTCAAGAAAATGATAAAGGATCGAATGGTTCTGATTTTTTATTCTGTTTTTTTTTTATTTCTCCAGGTTAATTCATACTTCCTGTTTTATGACTGAGGAAGAATTGAAACAGTAATATAGCTAATTGCTGCTTATTATGATTTCACATTAGATTGGCCACTTTCACATCGTGTCTTGGTTTGACCTAATGGCTATATTTTGACTGAATACTCTTGGTCAGTATAGTATAGTTTATGTAGAGTCAGTTGAACAAATCATCGAACGAATGTTGTAATTCGGAAAATCTTAGAGATAAATCAATGAATAAATCAACAAAATGCTCGCAAAAGAAGCCTCTTTCAGATAGGGTGCAAGCACTTTCTATGCCATCACTCAATGAACACACAGGGTGAGTCAAAAATTAAGAATAAATCATGGTTCGAGTTATTCCACCACCATCAAGGAGGCTTCGAAAAAATTTTCAACTCTCTATTTTTTTTTAAGACAAATGCATTACCTACCAACGAATAAAAAAAATAAAAATCGGCCCACTATTTTTTGTTTTTTTTTAAAGATAGGTCAAATATCAAGTGCGTCACTGTTTTTGGAACTGAGTGTATAAGGTGTTTGGTCTGAATTTGGTCAGATTACCTTGGTAGGCATACCAGATATCCATACGGGATGAACGTGTCCATTATGGAGAACCAATCGGAACAAAGGATTTTTGACTCACAATAGCGGATAGTGAAAACGATATTAATTATGATAAATTCCTTATAGAGATGAATTGTTGAATTTATTCGATATGATATGAGTACATATAATGCATAAAACAACAAATCTGCGAAAATGAAATTATGGTAGTATTTTGTTTGATGCTGAATAAATATAGATAATTATTTGAACCATTACAACATCACGATAATATTCCAATTTGCTCACTGATCGAGAATAAAATGACAAATTGCATCTTGCAATTCATAACCATATTCATAACGATTATGTTTTCAGCTCGCGAATCCTAATCAGCATGTTATATTCACTCAGACGCAATAATACACTGATCAAAACTTGCAGTGGCACATCTCAGTCAATAAGTTGATTTCAAATACCTTTGAAATATATAACCATAGTATGTAGATGATTCAATCAATAATGGGACTAGTTAACCTCCCCCAAAAAGAATATTTTCAATGACATGTTCAAGGACGTGCGATAGCCGAATGAATCTACTGCTATGTCGCCATTCACATGCTCTGTGTAATGATCGAGAAAACAATTTGATTTGAGTATGACAACTCATGACCTCTTGATGTTGATGGTCTTCAACAGAATGAAGTCATTTCATGTCCTTACATTCATTAAGGAAGACTAAAAAGATGCATTTTATCTTGAATATTATATGTATCATCATATTTGTTGGTATATTATATGTTTCTCCTCATGTTTTGATTGAAAATTCAAGAATTCAACTGTATGATTCTCGACCCCAATCAACCCTCCCCTTCCCCCAAAACTAATTGCTGGATATATGCTTGAACTTCATGCTCGAGATTCTGTAACCAAAACTCTTTTGCATTGAAATGTTTTATCAATCCTTCAATAGTTAGATATTTCAGGGAAATCAGTAAATCAAATTGTATTGATGTACTCCGAATGAGTTCGAAATGTCTTTGTGTTTTTTGTATCAAGAGATCTAAATTCAATTGGCATTGAATGAGTCGCGCTGATGAAATTTGTGAAGGCATTGTTGTGTTTTAATGAGAATGTGTTTTCAATCAATAATAATTAATTGTTCATACATGAAAGGGAGAAAACCATTGATTCTTCATGAGAAGAAGCGTTGGCGAATGCTTGGTTAGTGATAACTGGCACCTCGCATAGTTATTCAGAAGTTAACTAATATTCGATATGCATTGGCCTAACTACTAAAATTTATAATTTTTCATGATCAGGTCACAGTATCCTGATATTATAATGAATGCGAATTATAAAAGTGAATTCCTTTACTTACCTCAAAGTTTATCTTATTATTCCATTCATTTCAAAGTATTACGTTTTTGATCTTCACCTCTATACACTGTGCGCAAGATAAGGAGAGCCAGTATGGGCATCTCGGACACTATACGAGAGATACAGATTTGGTAAAATGGAAGAAAAAAAAGTGCTGCGAATGAAGGCACAACTGAATGACTCTCAGAAATCTCTGATATGACGAGATGTCGAGTAATTTCCAAAAAACAGAATTTTTGATTTTATTTTTTTCCGGAGTCAATAATCAAGTTATGACAAAACTGCAAAATCATCTTTTTGGCAACTTTTGATACTTGTCAATTTGGGATCATCGATTTTCTGATTCAAAGTTTTGTCTTGGAGTAACCATCATCAACTTAATTTTTTCAAATATACGGCCCTGATATCTTCATATCAGATTCAAATAGCCCTTCCCATTCTGATATTGACGATAGGCTACATATTGTGATTTTTGATACGTTTCGTGCTTATTTTTGGAATACGGACCTGAATTTCTCATAATTCTATGGAAGAGTCATTTGAATTTGGAGGACGCCCTGGACCATTTGACACTGGTGGTAATTCAGGAAACTGTGGTTCAGGACTGTTGGCTTCAGCAGGATGGTGTACCTGCTTTCATCTCAAGAGGTGCTATAGATATCATCTCTCACGAAGATTCACGAGAAGAGCGATTAATACTTACTCTGAAGCGCCCTGGCCAGCTAGTTCACCCGATGTGACCCCGTCAGACTTCTTACTCTGGGGATATATAACAGCTAATTTCATGACCGAGCCTTCTAAACAGAAAAAGAACTTCTGGTTTTTGAAGGATTTCAGAGTATAATTAGGTATACATTCTGAATAATGTTTCAAATTCAACAGTGAGGAGATGTTAAACAAGCTTAGAGAGCAATGGTGAAGATTTGTACTAGCTGCATGAAATGAAGAAATTTTGTATATCGTGTAAAATTCATTATAAAATCGCAAAGCGCTTTCGGCTAAAAAGCACTGATGATGGCTTCTTAGCCGAAAGCGCTTTGCGATTTTATTATGAATTTCACACGAAATACAAAATCTCTTCATTTCATTAAAAACCAATGGCAATCTTTTCGAACATCTCTTGTGAATCCATCAGTTACTGTTATTTTTTTTTATTACTAATTACTCACGTATTTTAAAATACCTATTGATGTTGATGCAGCATTCTTAGATGTTCAATCTGATGGATGAAGCTTCTTCAACAGAATTATAAAAAATTCAGGTCCGTATTCCAAAAATCACTTGATGATAGCCGAATTAAGCTCGAAACGCATAAAAACCACGATATTATTATGAAGCATATCGTCGCAATCAGAATGGAAAGGTCTTTTCGAATCTGATATAAAAATATTTGGAGCGTATTTGAATACATTGAGTTGATGATAGTTGCTCAAAAACGAAACCTTGGATCATAAAATCGATGATGCGGAATTGAATGATATCAAAACAATTTTTTTCTGTGACGGGAAAAAAGTTTTGCATTTCATCCCTGTTGGCAGGTTATAAAATGTCACTTTTCATAAATTACTTTTTTCCCGTGGAAAAAAAGTGAGTACTTTTTTCCCGGATATATATCACATACAGTGTGACCCATTTAAGATGGAAGCACCCTTATAAAACTTACATTTTTCAACCGATTGGAATGATTTTTTTTTTGTTAGGTAGATATTCAAAAAGTCTATTAGGACACCAAATATCATGAATAAATCTCCATTTCCAGGGCCAACTAATCTGATTTTTCAAGGTCAAAAATCTAAAAAAATTACTAGCGATTTTTTTAGAAAAAATCTGACTACACCACTGGATTTGTGACATTTTCAAATGGGTAACATGTAAATTACGTTGAAATGCGTCAATCAATAAAAAAGTTATAAAGGAATGAAATTTGAAAAATATGCCGTTTAATCAACCCATCAATTTTTATTACTGAACAGATTTCGATGAAACTGTGATCAGTAATATTTCAAGACATCCTGAATCCAGTGGAGTATACAGAATTTTCATAAAATTCCTGAACATGAATTGGTGGGTTGATTAAACGGCATATTTTTCAAATTTCATTCCTTTATAACTTTTTTATTGATTGACGCATTTCAACGTAATTTACATGTTACCCATTTGAAAATGTCACAAATCCAGTGGTGTAGTCAGATTTTTTCTAAAAAAATCGCTAGTAATTTTTTTAGATTTTTGACCTTGAAAAATCAGATTAGTTGGCCCTGGTAATGGAGATTTATTCATGATATTTGGTGTCCTAATAGACTTTTTGAATATCTACCTAACAAAAAAAAAATCATTCCAATCGGTTGAAAAATGTAAGTTTTATAAGGGTGCTTCCATCTCAAATGGGTCACACTGTATATATATATATATATACACTGTTGATGGCTTTTGTTGTGCTATAGTTCCGAAAAATGAGTCCACAATACCGTCTCCGAGAAAGAACTTCAAGTCCTTTTATCTTCCATCCGACTTCGCGGTTACGTATATTAACTAAACAACCACTGAATACGCAATTTTTTGAAATCAAATCACAGAATTAGACTGACAGAAGTGACATCAGATATTTGATTATTTCAAATGAATGATAAAGATGCCTACAACGCGATGTCCCTACTGTTAAAACTTAAAGTTTCATGTCGATAATTTTCAGATTTCAAAATGATGTAATATCTTCTCAATATTGATTCGTCCTTTCTTCTGTCACAGAAAAAAATAGTGTATTATACACGGGAAAAATATTAGAATTTAGCTCACGGTTTGTTGTCTCTCCGGAGCTAAAATCTACTACTTTTTTCCCTTGTATAATAAATAACTATTTTTCGGTTTTGTTATGACTTTATTATTAACGCCAAAAAAAATTGAATTGAAATTTTTTTTATTGAAATAACTCAAAAACAAAAAGTGATATGATTGTTGGAAGTCATTTTGTTTGTCATTAACTCGCGCAACTTCCCTACTACTTAACCAAATCTGTCGTTTCTCTCGTATTTTCCGAGATGCCCATGGTGGTCTCCTTATCTTGGGCACAGTCTATAAACGAAAAACTTTCGATATGTCTCGGACCATAATTCTTATTTCCATCAACCCAAGTGTCACTCTTGAATAACATTTTTCTTCCGATGTTTTCAGATATATCAGTGGAGTGGACATAAAGGAAAAGGAAGAAAGGTAAGATTGGCCATATAAAAGGAATGAAATAAGTTTTCGTTGGGGGTACGATGCCGATAAACTTTTGATGTGTGATGGACGGGAAAGGGATAATATCTTTTCCATGCAGTTTCGTTTTCAAGCAGAGAGATTTACCAGGAAAGTAATAACGGTAGGATCAGTGGCGTGCTGAGATAAGGAGATCTCTCAATGAAAATCTATGATGACTTATTATTGTAGAAAAAAATAGGAACAGCATGAAAGAAAGGCATGGCCCAAATTGAATCTTCTGAATATTACCGTTTCACATTGTTTGAAAAAAATGAAAGTTGGAGATATTATTTCAAAAATATTATACGAGGGCGTATAGGTACACTCGTCTTCGGAGAAAATGTCGCACATGAACGGTGTCAGCTCTCTGAATCATCGCTGCAGTAAGAGCATTCACACTATCTACAAACGACATGTTCTATGAAGGCTAGTATACACTAAACAGAGCGGAACTGACTATTATTCAATGTACTGGGGTGTATATTTTTTTATATGTCTTGGTTTCGCATATGGAATTAATTATACTCATTCCATATTATCTCGAATGAGATCGTCTGGAAAATCATGTTAGATTCAACATAAATCCATACATCATATTGAGAAATATACGAGATTATGGAAATATCGGAATTTCGTCTAGAAATCTTCAAGATTCATGATTGTTTTCAATCCTACACTGTATCGGAATGCAACATATATACTTCTTTTTTGTGAATACGTTAGTCGTTATACAGGAAATTCGAAACACTTGATAGGTAGATTTATACTTACTTACTCAATATTATCATAATTGAAGAATCTATCTTCATTGTTATCAATTGCGTATACTCCTGCCATCATGAGTAACGACCAAGGAAATTACAAACCAGGAATGAACGAAAGATACGCTATTACTAGAGTCACATATGATAATGATCGAAATGATCATCTGATTGTTGATGTAGACGTTCCCAGAACATCCACCGCAAAGGACCAATACAAGGCCATCATCGTATTCTCAACTGCTGATTAGTGAGCATAGGGCAATCATTGGCCCATCACCAATACCCGGCATCGTCACTTTCTCCTGGTAGTTCAATGTTTTTTGGGAGCATACTTTATAATAGAATTAGATTGAATATTTTATTTGAACACATAACGTACATCGTACATTTTCTGTAGCACGTGAAAGTCATCTAGATAGGTAAAAGAGAAAACGAATACAAAGAAAATAGGTAGCATTCAATTCGAAACAGTTCAAATGGCCAAAAAAAATTACTATATAGAATATTCAATGAATAAAACGATATGAATATAATAAATTGAATCATATTTCATAGTGAATAGGAACATATCATTTCCTACAAACCAAATCTGAACTCAGCCATGACAAGTGCCGAGAAGTTCTTCAAGATCATGAAAATACGCTTAAATTTTTTTATTGCTTTATTTTTCTCCCTCAAATTTAATAAAACACATCATATCTCCTGAGTTAATACGAGCCGCTACTGCATCAGTGAATTATTCGTGCATCGCCAGAACACGAATAATGCCGATTTTCCTAAAAATCCATCTATGCTATCTCGGTAGCATCTCGTTGCATCATTCGAATGCAGAACTAAATGGATGCAATGCTGCATGTCGCTGAACGGGACGCAGCAAGAATATCGTGAGGATGAGCCCTGTATAATACGTGACAAAGTAAATTCGAAACTGAAATTGGCAATTTCCCATAGGGTTTAAGTAACAGTGAAGACTTGAATGTAAAAGCCATATTGATTAGATACATTTTTCGATAGATATTTTGCGTAGCTGACTAGAAGAATGATGAATGGTGTGTTCTGATCGAGCTTTTGTTACTAACTCCATACGCCACTTTAGGAGCAGCACTGCTAATATGAACGCGACAGTGAATCATGCAAGTCTATCCTCAGAGTGATTTTTTAATACTTTACAATATTCAATTCGTAAATCAAATATTTCTGTACTAACTTTTCTGCACACCCTGTTCATTATGATCATAATGAGTAATCTATTCGACCTTCGATATTCATGATTCAATCACTACTAAGTGCAAATTGTAATGGCTGCATTAAAAAAATTTTAATATAGTAAACTACTGCTACTTGTGTAAAATTATGTCCAAAATCAAATAAGTGACCTATTATGTCTCAACAACTCTATCGCCTACTCACCGAATAACTTTTGTCCAGGTTAAATTATAACTCTCCAGGCTGCAGATGTGAGAACTCAAACAGCCATTTTGATAGGTACAATATGGTGGACGCATTTTGTGCTTCCACCAGAATGTAGATGTCCAAATCGTGGATATTTCGTTTTCTTCAAAATATGTTTTCAAACGATAACATTTTTGAAATTTTCATAATTATTATCTTTGATGGACCAACTAGGAATACAAATTTCATGGTTGCTGAAAGTTTTTTCCTATTTCTAAACTGAGTCATCGAACAATAAAAGTTGAAATTGAATAAAAAATAATAACAGCTCGTAGTGAGTATTTCAGAAATCATTACATTTTCCATTTTGTTCAACAAAATTAGACAATGGATAACAATGCTATGACTTGAGGCGTTATTTGTTAGTCGGGGTCTGTATATGTTTCGAAATTTTGTAACGACCTTCTGTTGAAAGGGATACGATGAAATTCAATCTACATGCTGCTAGCTGTTTTTATTTTCTTCCATTAATTGTGTGTTGAATCCGAGCTTATGAATATGTCTGCAAACCTCATGAAATTCGTAACTCAAACCCATCTCACAATTATTATTTTCTGTCGAGATCATGTTACGTAAAAAATTTCATCTCCATTTGCCCTGGCAGAGAGATAATAACTGTGGCCTGTTCTCATTTATATTTTTAAATGCTCATTCCGTTTTTCTAATAATCATGATTGCATTTTCTACATCTCCACCAATCCCGAGTTTCCATCTTTTCGGTGAGCATCACTCATTAGGAAAAAACACGACTTCAACCAAAGGTTTCATCCAAATTTGGGTAAATTTGATACTATATACTATCCCAGGAAACTAAGAACTCACGGCGCAGGCAGGTCGATGCTGTCAATGAAGACCTAGCTGATATCACAGCCTGGAGAACTAACAACCCATCATATCTATGCTCGGTATTTCCATCAGCAACAGTCTTTCATGGGATAATCATGTCAGATCCATCGCAAAAGCTGCTTCACAAAAACTCGGATTCTTGTTCCGTGCGAAGAGCTACTTTACACCTCAACAGCTCCTCATGATCTACAAAGCGCAGATACGGCCTGTTCTAGGATACTGTTCCCACATGGGGTTCAGCACCAAAACATACGCTGATGCTCTTAGATTCCATCCAGAGAAGAGTCATTCGCCTGGTGGGTGACGCCACACTCACTCACTCTTTGACATCATTGGAACACCGTAGAAAGGTCGGCGACCTTTCACTTTATTATCGATACTTCCACGGGAAATGGTCTTCGGAAATCTCTGCTATCATCCCTCCACTAGCAATATTAGTCAGACGAACTAGACAAGCCCAGTCAGCACATCCTTTCGTTGTCAACCTCGAAAGATGTCGAACAGCACTTTATCAAAACTCCTTCATCCATAGAACGGCTAGGCTCTGGAATTTATTGCCCGAGGAAGTATTCCCAACAACATATAATCTCCAGAAGTTCAAAAAAAATTCCAATACCTACCTCCTGTCCCTATCCTTCCTAGGAACGCACAATGTTCTTTGAACATTATAGGGATTTCCTTTCGTGCAATAATAATAATAATAATTTTATTCATCCTTTATGATCACAGAGTACATGATATAGATATAAGTCATCAGAAGAAAGTGCTAAACTGTATATACTATTATACTCTAACGATAGTATCGTCACGAATATATCTCACATTCACCAATAGTATCAACTATGTGTTTGGTTTAAAAATTCAGATAAGTCATGACAACATGAATGCTTTGGATCATCTGTTTTGACAGATCAGGAAATCAGTATTACTAAAAACATCATTGTAAATACCTCGCCAATATCACAATATATGTATTGCAGTCAATACAGAATTTCTGAATACCCAAAATCGTCGCGCTAGCAAAATTGCGTTTTAGTTTTCTGTAAACATGGCAGCACCAATGAATTAGTCAGAATGGTGAAGGAACTTCACTTATTCTTCTAATCAAAGATTATTATTATTCGAGACTATGAAAGAATCGAGAATGCAGAAATATTGTTTGTTTTATGAATTCTTCGTAGAAATGAGAATCCCATATAGGAAAAGTTTCCCATCCAAGGTTCATGAGTATACAGGGTATCTCACGACGTTCTTAAACTATCTTTATATCGAGAATAAGTCGGAAGAAATCGATGAAAATGTGCTTGCTCATATTTCAGAAAACGCTCCCTTCATTTGAAATATTTTCGAGAATGCAGTGTTGCCGCTTCTACTAGAAAATAGTAGCAACATTGATATTTCAAATGTTTTCCATCGCATTTTTAGATTCTTCACTTGGGGTCTATCGGGAATGATTACAGAGATGTAGGGTGTTCAAAATCTAGCTCAACTTTAGGATTTTTTTGTGTCGAAACTATTTGTTATCGGTTGAAACGGCTCACATGCCCCTATCTCAAATTTAGATTCACAATTCACTGATATTTAATCGAAACAGATACAGGGTGGTTCAAGATTCAGAATTCTAATCACTCGATGAAATGAGCTCTTCAGGGAGGAAACGAAGATGCAATAGAATACAGGGTATTCTATTTGAAATAACAAAGTTGTTGCTACTTTTTGATAGAAGCGGCAACACTGCATTGCTGAAAATATTTCAAACAAAGAAAGCATATTCTAAAATATGAGCATGCATATTTTCATGGATTTCTCCCGACTGATTCTCGATGTAGAGATAGTGTATAAGCTCGTTGTGACATACCCTGTATTCCGTTCTACCTTGCTACTCGGTAGGTAACTGAAAAATATATATCACTTGCTCTGAAGCGGTATCATGCGATAAATAACTCTTGTATAATGCACTAAATTCTGATCGCAAGACACTGCAGACAGAAGTGAAATTCAAATTCAGTTCGACTCGACAGTCCCGGCAGTAAATTTCCAAATATGATGCAGAAAATTGGCCAGATGGCACTTATCCTTATCATTCCCGCATTTTCTATCTGTCTTTCCATTTCTACTTTATCGGGTTAGCAGTGGAAATAGAAAAATTTTCACCTCTGTTCCCACAAAGCACGAAACTAATACTCGTTCAAGGGCTTTTCTATTATTTTTATCACTCCTTTTTATGAGCCCTCTTGATTATATGAGAAAATAGATTGACAGGTATAAAAACCTATATATACTCATTTTATTCACTGCCATGGTTCCATTCCAATAAAATTCTCTTCTGATAGGATGTCGACATTGTAGTAGGTACTTTGGAAGGTTTTACAAAATGGCAACAACAAAAAATTGAATCCATGTCATGCAGTCTAGAATTGAAAAAAAGATCCTACAATCGCAGGAAAAAATATTTGGAAGGAGCATGTTATTTTGTCAGCTGCATTTTCACAACAAATATATATTTTTCAACCCCCTTCAAGGGTGAAGCAGCACTGGATTTTTCAAAAGGATCTGATGGTACCAATTTGTGGAACCTATCCGAAAATTGATTGTACTTTTTTGCGAATTCTGATTCAACAGATGAAATTCAATTTGAAGGATGTTTGACTGAAAAATAGCAGATATTTGAATTTGAACGAAGATTAATTGAATGATTCATTCAACTAATCGCTGGAGTAAAAACACCTTCTACTTTTTCAATCAATATTTTTCCATCTAACTTATAACATGGTTGTCTGGGAAATGCAGTTTCATCTCAAAAACAGATATCACAAAGGAGGATACGATCAATATCTTGAAAAAAACGTATTTTTTCTACGGCAATAGCACAAAATTGCTCTTGTTTTACTGTGTTCGATACATCAATGAGGTACTTAATTTGTATGTCATCAACTTTATTTCCGTATCTGATATCACAATGAATCCATTGTGATTTCAAAAAAATCTCATCGCTCATGGTATGAACTATGAATAATAATAATAAATGGCCTTTATTTCACTTGGCGGAGTTTAGCGAAGCTATTCTTCCACTGAACCAAGGTTTGTTTAGAAAGTTGGTATACAATTTAGATATAGGAATTTATATATAGATACATAAACAAGATGATAATAACTCTAAATTAAGTGTATATAAGTAATATGAGTACTAGTGTGTTATTTCATCATGTATTTCGCTGATGCTCATCCAGAAGTGACTGTTTGAGTTTTATCTTCAAGGTTAGTAAAGACAAATCTTTCAGATCTTGACTAATAGAATTATATGAGGTCACGGCCTGATAAGTAAAGGACCGCTCAAAGAAGGTGGTTCTATGTAAGGGCATTGTTAACTCTTCGATGTTACGGAGATTTATTGTGTGAACCTTACGTCGATGTAGAAATGTTTTCAGGAGGTAGGAAGGCGTTTGCTTTGAGATTAATTTGTGAATGAATATTGCAAAGTGTAGCTCTCTTCTATTATGCATTTTTAGCCATTCAACTTGGTTAATGACAGGAAATCAGATGGCTAGAAGCCGAAGCAGCATTTGCCTATGGTTCATGCTGCAAACTTCATTCTCGTAGGAAATCACTATCATTCTGTGCTCGTTAAACAGTAGACTATATTTCTGCAGAAAATGTGAAAAGGTATTACAGAGAGACATCTTGATATTAGAATTGGAATTCCAGAATTGTCTCATTATGAGAAATTCAAACCGTATTCACAAGGCTCCATCTTGCAACAGATCATTTTTCTCTTTGTGAGTAAAAGTGTTTGTGGTATGGTAGTCTCTAAGCAAATGAAGAAAAAAAGTATTATCAATTCGCCTCCATGTTGCTTCATAAGTGGTTGGGGATGATGAAATTTTATCTGCTTCCTGAAATAAAACATTCAATCAACTTCTTGATGCGTTGATGGGCTTGATATGTTCTCAATGTGAGTTCCGATATTTTATATTAGTCGAATCGAACAACCATCAATCAAATTATATACCAATCACTAAAATATAATAGTTAAATCAATCCATTCAATTATATTTATGTTTTATTCAAAAAAGAAATGTATATTTGAAATCTAATTCAGTGAAACGATAACTGAATTTGACGTCAAAAATTTCACTGCAACGAGACTAATTTGATAGGTTTATGATATATATCATTGAAAATAGGGTTGAATTTTCATTATCGATAGTACATGCAGTTATACAAGGTAGCACAGATTGAACACAATTGATCATGATAGACGAGAAAACAACGGAAAGAAATAGACTCTCAAGAGATAGCTTTGTTAGATATTGCGGCGTAATAAAGTTCTGGTCAAGAACTGATTTTCTCATCTTCAGAATCACTTTACAGATTTCGATCGAATCCCGCAAACAACTAATTGACATTTACCATTTTAATAAATGAGTGATGCGAATTCAAAAACTATTTATAGTTTTTCTATGTTTCTGCACACTATTTGATCATACTGTTTTTGTATCAGCTTTTTCGGTTTGAAATATTTTTTGGATAATTATTCTTTCAATTGAACTTTCATCAGATTACTTGTCTTCGTACCCAAAAAATTCCAACTATTTTGTATTTAGAGAACTGGTAAACTGTTATTGAAGCTTTATATTATTTTAGGACTCAAATATGGAACTATATGACTGCTATTCTGACGATCTTGTTTATTCGGAGCTGGTGTGCACATCAGGTATATAGAAGTTCTTGATGTGTACATATACTGAGCATATCGATTTGATATGTAATGAATATTCCCGAAACGTCAGATATTTTCTAATTCTTCTAATTACCCAACCAACATTTTAAGAGAATTATACCAAGCAGAGAGGAGAAATTACTCGAAGAAGTCGAAATTTACTAATTTCCGACAAAATATTTTACCTTTATGCCCTGAGTAACTTGAAAGTTATGGATTAGGTTGTAAAATGCCTGGTTAGGACCTCAACATTTTCTATAAAAACCATCAACTTTATAGACAAATTGCATAGTTGGAAACTACTCATTACAGACTTCAAACATAACTTCATGGTCCTAGTGAGCATTTAGTTATCAATTAGGTAATATTTAACATCAAAATTACCAGTAAAATGTCTTCCAGGCCCTCGAACTATCAGGATATTTATTGGAGTTGAAATTTACCAAATTCTAACTTCATAAACGATCATAAAGTCAGGGAATAATCAGATGGAGAAAATAAGTCGGATTTATACTCTGTTTTGCCTATTTTTGACCAATTGAGTCGAAGGAGTTTCTTAGACTTTTTTTAACCTAATCAGTACCAACTTCATATCCGATGAAGGCAAGATTACCACTATTAAATCCTTATAGAACGAAGTGTCCTTGAGAGAGCCGAGAATACCAAAATTAGTCCTAAAATCATGTTCTCAAAGTTGATGACTATGGTGCTTTGAGGTCGGCAAATGTTTTGAAATGATCATTTTTCTGAAAATATTAAAAACTGGAGACAAGCGCAATGTATGAGTTTTGAATGTTTTATTCTTTATCACCAGTGAGTGGTTCAGGTAGCTTACCGCTTGAACGCTTCTAAAGCAAATCATGATATCTTTCTATACATTACGATGATGTTTGATCATCTAAACCATCGATTTGTTTTGACATTCGAAGTTTTACTTCCACTTATTGCATTGGTCAGATCTGAATGCATATTTCAAATAACTTTTATAAAAAAAAAACAGGTATCAATTATTACACTTCGGTTGAGAACGTACAAAAATGGCAAATGTACTAAAAGTTTACTAGAACGGCAACACTGTTCGAGAGATGACAACACGGCGATGGACTTTTCTGATTCGCTGAAAAATGAAGCCTGTCATCCAGCGACCAATTAGAAAACATACCGTGGTGCAGAATAAGAAATTGAAAGCGAACAACGAACATTTGACAAATTATATGATTATAGGGAACATCTGATAATATTAATCCATCAGGTTGACTGCTACTCAAATAATATACTCGTTGATATAGTCTAAAATCCCAATATGGGGAAATTGGGCTCCATAGTCAGAATATACAGAATTTTCGACTATGAACGAAGCCTATTCGCCCTGAAAGTTGAAGATTCTGGAAAATTCGACTTTCAAGTCCAATATGAAACCGACGCCATATTTGTTGGCTCGAACCTTTTTCGCCATTGACGGAAAAAGAAGAAATCTCTACATAGCGACCACATCCTAATGAATCGTAATACAGAAAATGTTAAATTTCGCATATATGATCATATTCTACCAGTTGATTCATTTTTAGATGGAATTGTTGAAAAATAATTCGAAAACACAAAGAATATCATCCAGTATTTTTCTACAAATCTAATAATTTCGTGGGCCCACTAATTTTACATGTGTAAAATCAACATTATCACAATAAATTTTGCATCGCAGGTTGAATAACGATTCACAACAACCTCAATTAAGCTAAACAACATGCATAGTATCTACACCTTCCACTACTATCGAGTTTTCTTTTGAACGCCATGTTCATAAACTCCTAAGTCTCCACACGTAAATGAGTAGGTATAGTCGATCGTGAAACACGGTACATATTTGTTTTCCGAACCCAACCAAATGACAGTAAACCAGGTAGAAATCTTTAGTAAACCCACCCATAAGTAGGTAATGAATAACGTCAGAATAACTAAAATCAGACCACTATCGGACTAGAATTAGGGCAATTTCACCTGATTGTTTCCTCGACCTATTGGTCAGGATACCCTAATATCCCTATTCTCGTCTTCTGAATTACTTCCAGTTTTTTCCCCATATTGGTAAATTTGAAGTAAATATGACGTAATATTCACTTAGGCCAAATAAGTCGTTGACCTATTCTAAGGTCGAAATGACGTATATTATACCTAAAATGTTTGTTGGGTAACCAAAAATGTCATCACGAAGATTGAAAAACAAAGGAAAAAAACCAAGTACGCCTCTTGAAATTAATTCAAATGATTGAACTCCGATGAACATATCACGATATTTCTTCGTGTTGGGGATGCAGTCAAAATTTTGGCCCTGAATGAGAACTCTTCCTTACAAAGCCGGACTTTCGGAAATGTTCATTTCCTTTATCAAGACATCAATAAAAAAAGGTATAAATAAAACATTTGTGAAAAAAACTGGTGACGAAATACTTACTAGCACGAGATTGGTAAGAAATGTTTGAACAATACATAACAGGTACATCATTACATTATTTATATACTTCGCAGGTGGGACATTCATTATTTTCAAAATGCAGTTCCACTAACTACTTAGGCTAACACCGGTATAACTCTCATTTTACAACAACACCTGTAAATCAGAATACAGAAAGCAAGCGGCAGGTAAATTTAAATGTTAATTGGCTAGTGAGCAGTAAGATGAAATATTGACTACCCAATCAACATTTTAAATGTACCCGCCGATTGCTTACTGTATACGACAATGGCCGTAGATCCAAATCGGATATCTTCGTATGTCTTGAGACAAGAATCTTTGAAAACAAACTTAACCGCTGTCCATTCTGATCTCCAGTTGTTGTTGTAAAATAAAAGTTACCGTTTTTTGCCCATGTAGACAGTGATACTGCTTTTCGAAAATAATGAATGTCTCACCTGCAGAGTAAATAATCTAATGATCTACCTGTTATGTATTGTTCAAACTTGTTTGACAAAACTCTTGCTATAAAGGGAGAAAGGCAATAATACATTCCAGTCGTTCCGTTTTACAGTTAGCCAAAATTGATTAATGTATGATCGTATATGGATGTGGATAATTCTGCCTCCTAGATAATGAGTAAGTGTTATAAATTTAGATGAAAGCAAAACAAGAGAACTTCATTAAAAAAATACTGAAAGGGACTACAAACATTCTACCAGTGGGTTTTGATGAAACATATATAGTCCATAGACTAAGAACCTTCTTTCGCTATAATTTTTCCTTCAGCCCAGATTAAAATTCTCATTTCAGTATCTCAAAGGAAGTTTTCTAGTATTCATTTTCATCCGAAACTTAAATAGCACGCGCCTTAAGCTCCAAATCTTACATTAAATTACATCCTTCTGAATATTTATTCCTCTCATTTTGTTCAGATTATTCATACCGGGTTGAAATGTTTTACTTTTCAGTTAAAATCATCAACGAAAACAGATAAACAATAATGAACATTCATTTTACTTGATTCTTTGGGATTTTTTCTCCTCGTTTGTATAAAATGAAAAAATTCGTATTATTTCAATATATTTGTAGTTGGACAAATCAGATGATTTGCCCCACAATGTCACTGCGTTTAACACATTTTTCTATCAGGGAGTCTAAAAAAAAATCCAGTAGCTTGTCAGTGACAATTTGTTTGAAAAAATGTTTGAAGGAAAGAAATATAGATATATTGAAAAAATATCGAATTTATACTTATCTTTGGACGTTTCGGGACCGAATCTGGTCCAGTTCTCAACATATAAATGCAAAATATTTTTCTTCGGAAGTTTTGCTGCTTATAGTTTGACACTTTTCAGTGTCATACTGATGTTGGCATATGAATGATTGATTTTAGTCTACAAATGAATTACAAGATGTTTTCATTAATTGATCTTGAATCTACCATTTTCATGTTCAGTTTTCAGTAGTGAATACCATCTATATCAACTGAACAGGAAGCAATGCTATTGTCTCCGTTAGGAAGAATGTAAGCAGATTCCTTGATTTTACTTTTTTGGTTGTTATTTTCCTTTCCTATGATTTTGATATTATTCCACTCTGCCATATGTTGTCCATCTTCAGTAAGGATATGTTCAGTTAGCTTCGATTTATCGATATGTCTTTTCTTGATATTGTACATGTGTTCTTTAGTCCTCACTGAGAGAGGTCTTTTCGTTTCACCTGTATAATACTTTCCACAAACACAAGGTATACTATGAATACAATTTTTTGATGATTGTTCTTCATTTTTTGGCTTTGTTTGAGTTGGAATAGATCTCATTGTATTTTCAGTTTTGAACACAGTTTTCACTTGGAAAGGAAGATAACAACCAAAAAATAAAAATCAAGGAATACGCTTGCATTCTTCTAAACAGAGAAAATAGCATTGCTTCCTATTCAGTTGATATAGATAATAAATGGTATTCACTACTGAAAACCGAACATGAAAATGGTAGATTCAAGATCTATTAACGAAAACATCCTGTAACTCATTTGTAGACTGAAATCACTCATTCATATGCCAACATCAGTATGACACTGGAAAGTGTCAAACTATAAGCAGCAAAACTTCCGAAGAAAAATATTTTGCATTTATATGTTGAGAACGGGAACAGATTCGGTCCCGAAACGTCCAAAGATAAGTGAAAATTCGATATTTTTCCAATATATCTATATTTCTTTCCTTCAAACAGTTTTTCAAACAAATTGTCACTGACAACCTACAAGCTACTGGATTTTTCTTAATCTCCCTGATAGAAAAATTTGTTAAACGCAGTGACATTTTGGGGCAAATCATCTGATTTGTCCCACTACAAATATACTGAAATAATACGAATATTTTTATTTTATAGGAACGAGGAGAGAAAATCCCAAAGAATCAAGTAAAATGAATATACCACCTCCTCGAATAACTTACAAACAGTATTTAATAACATGCTCTCATTTATATGAATACCTATATCGGAAACGTGACTATAGTGGAATATTTCATCACGATTGGCCATTCCAAAACAATTTCATCAGTTGCAGTGTTTGGAAATCCTCTTCCAATAATTAATAGCACAAGAGAAAGAATTTTAGGAATCACAAATAAGAGTTATGGACAGAGTTGTCTGGTCATGTCACATTGGTATTTGACGTTTGAGGGGGTCAAGCACTCTTGTAATGACGTTCAAAGCGGTCATACAAGTGGTCCACTCAATCATCCAGTTTCCACGTACAATTTGCCACGAACAAACGATGAGAGCCTGTCACTACCAGTCATCATAACATCGAAAGTTTATATTCGTAGTGCAGCGTTTGAATAGAATCAGTTGAAGCTGTTTTTTCTTTTCCAAAAAAATCTGGAATATCGGGTGATGTATTTCAATGTTCGAAATGATAATCACACTCGAGTGGTAGCTCATCGTACCCTACCTTGTCGGTCGATTATTTCAAAAAATTTTCTGGTGAAATCTGTTATTTCATGGAAAGTCTATATTTCAATGTTCGAAATGATAATCACACTCGAGTGGTAGCTCATCGTACCCTACCTTGTCGGTCGATTATTTCAAAAATTTGTCTGGTAAAATCTGTTATTTCATGAAAAGTCTGACCATTATATGAAACTCATACTCAATTCAAGAAGTTCTGTCATGTACTAAGTGGAAGAAAGTGGTAACCTTCCACATTCAATGGTATATTACACTTTCCCAACATAAATATATCGACCATTGAGATTCTTGATATATCTGGATTTCAAAAAAGTTCCACATCTCCTTTTCGAATTTTTGAAGAAAATTCACAAGGAATGATGTCATTTAAAAAAAAATTACTGTAAAAGGATTCCTGATTGACGATGAATAAAAATGTTCGTTCAAAAACTATTTTAAGTGCTTCGTTTATTCGCTATTTCATTCATTTGCTTGAGAAAAATAAAAGTCCACTTGTGATATGTCATTGAAAAGGACATTTTAATCTATAACGCATAGCATCAAAACATCTGCAAGGTCCCATTAAAACTCTTGACCACGGTCTATTTTCGGTGGAACCAGCAGTCCAATTCATTTGTATTTTCAAGAAAAATGTGGGTAATGAGGAACTATACCTTCAATTCAGAGTCAGAAGTATAATATACAAAACCACTGAATGACGCTCTACAGGGGGTCAAAGTACAGGGGGTCAAAGTTTAAATATTCTTTTTTATTAATTGAAATATCTTGCTCACTTTCGAATATATCAATTCGAAATTGGGTGTGGTGATTACTTACCAGAAGATCATGATTCGAAGCATTTTGAAGATTTCCAAAATCTACAGGATGATAAGTTTTTGGGGTAAAGGCTCCTTTATCCCCTTCAAACTTTTTCATAGTACTTCTCTGACATCTTCCAGTCACCAAATAGGTGGTATGTTTCAATTTGAAGGCTTTTTCTGCTTCACGATTATTTTCTATATACGAATTGTTGTGGACATAATCAAACATGTTAATTTTGCGCGATTATACCGATGATTTTGCCTGTTCCGCTCGAATTTTGTGCTTGGACAAAATTTGTTGAGAATGCTATGGAATGTACTTAAATTGCAGTGTTTTCAGTACTAGGCATGTTTCCAATCTGGATCAGAAGCGGGGGGATACACAGGGTAGAAGGTTAGGATACTATTAACCTTGCTTTTAACGCGGAGCCACTGGTTAAGCCACATCCAGTTGTTCCTAGTATCTTTTTCAATATTATTGAAGAAATTGAAAAATAATTCAGCATTCAACCTGGCGAGAGAAATGTACCATCCACGAAGGGCATTAGGTAAATAATGAATAATCAAGCCACATGTAGATTTTGATAATTTACCTCCATACATCTGGTAAATGTAGCTTTAGCAGTCCACAATACACATATTTCGTAACTATTCGTCATTATCATGTGATAATTTCTTTTGCGTTTTCCATTTTCATTGACGGATGTTGTGCAAGAATGAAATTTGATACAAAAGTAGATTTAACATGTTTCGGAACGGATATGCGCATTCTCTTCGGAAACGATTCATCTTTCGGAAAAAATTGGGCTGCGAAAGAGCATCCAAATTGAACGATCCACCTATTTGGTGATTGAAAAATTTCGGAGGCGCACTATAAAAAAGTTTGAGGGGGATAAAGGATCGTCTACTCCAAAAATATATCAACCTGTAGATTTTGAATATCTTCAAGAAGATTCAAATAATAATCTTCTGGAAAGTATCCACGACACCCAATTTCAAATTATTATCTTCAAAAGAGAGCGAGATATTTCGATTAATAGAAGAACATAATTAAAATTTTGACCCCTTGTAGCTCTGTTGATGATCGAGATCGGACTAATGTTCATGAATACTTTTTTGATTAAAATAATCAGATCTATCATCCACCCCAGTTTGTACTTTGAAACCTGAATCACCCTGTATATCGAAACGAACATATATTTTTTCTTGTCTTATCGGGCTATAACTTCATGTTCTACGACATAATCTGAAAATCTTGAGTAGGACTGAGACATACAGACTATCATCAGTATGGTTATCCATCCTTCAATGAGTGCTGACTATGTATAAGTTTTCTTAAAAAATGTATCGACAAATATCATCTATGAAAGGAAATACCATTGGTAGTTAGATGCTGATCACCATAAAAAAGCCTGTCATATTTACTGAAGTTCTCTATCTGCTTGCACCCAAACTCTATACCATTCCATAATAGGATTATTAGAAAGTTCCCCCATATTTACTCCAATGTCAGAGACATCCTACTTTACGGGTTCGCAGTCCTTTTCAGAGACAACAAACAACATGTAAGCTTCTCGCTAGATTCTGGAATATAAACCCAATATCGAAAATTCGAAATGCCGCGACAATATTTCAGCTGATTCACCCCCCTTATTTTCCTTTCATCCCACGGGAATTGTGAGTGAATTAAGCAATCAGGAAGGGCCGTCGAATGGAAATGTGATGAAATATATCAAGCGCGACCGAGAAGTCGAAAAACATGTTGCATTTTTGAACAATGGATGAAATGAAACGGTGAACTTTGAGTTACAGTTGGCTCGATTAGAATTTTTGCCAGGAATTGGTCTCCTGTCACCTTTCATCATTCGCATTTTCACAGGTCCTGTGAGGTATCAGAAAAATAGTGCGGTGAGGTTGTGTTAGGGATATGTTAGGTTAAATACTGTCTGTAGGAATCGAGAAGGTGGTACATTCATTCTTCCAGTTTTTTTTGGGATTTTCTCTCCTCGTCTCTATAAAATAAAAATATGAATACTATTTCAATATACGTGTAGTGAGGACAAATCAGATGATTTCCCCCAAAATGTCGCTGCGTCTAAAGAATTCTCCTATCAGAGAGCCTAAAAGAAAAATTCACTAGCCTGGCAATGACAATTTGTATTGAAAAAGGTTTGGAGAAGAGGAATGGTAAATTGGTAATCAAATGAGTTACAGGATGTTTTCACTAATTAATCTTCAATTTACTATTTTTATTTTCAGATTTCAGTAGTGAATACCATCTATACCAACTGAACAGGAAGCAATACTATTGTCTCCGAATGCAAGATTCCTTAATTTCTCTCTTCTCTTTGTTATCTTCTTTTTCATTGATTTTAATATCATTTCACTCTGCCATATGTTGTCCATCTTCAGTAAGGATATGTTCAGCTAGTTTCGATTTGCCGATGTATCTTTTCTTTATATTGTATTTATGTTCCTTTGTCCTTACTGGAAGAAGTCTCTTGGTTTCACCTGTATAAAACTTTCCACAAACACAAGGTATACTGTAGATACAATTTTTTGACGACTGTTCATCATTTTTCGGTTTTGTTTGAGTAAGAATGGATATCATTGTATTTTCAGTTTCGAACACAGTTTTCACTTGAAATTTATCACCAACACGTTTTATTTTTTCAGGTATGCCGGGAATGTATGGTATTATATTTTTCGTTATTGATTTTGTTGTGGTGGACCTTGTTTGTTTTCAATTTGATGAATCGTCTTATCGACAAAATTGCCTGGATTGGAGTTGAGTTCAAGAATATTTTCAATGTGGTGGACTTCGTTATTGAAAAATTGGTAAGTTAGATGATATTGATTTGGCTCTATCATGGAGTGATTTGATTATTCCTTTCTTAATACTTTTCTGATGATTTGATTGAAAGTTCAGGTATCTGTTAGTATGTGTCTTCTTACGATATTCACATGTTACAAAGATGTTATTTGATTTCTCAAGAAGAACATCTAGAAATGGTAACTAATTGTTAGATTCAATTTCCGAAGTATGGTAAGTTCGGCATTGGATTATGTGAACAATGGTGGCGTACAATGACATTCACCATAAATATCGCTGAATTTATTCGCACCAGAAGTAGGTCCATATTAAAACTAACAAAGCCACAACGTTTTATTGAAATTGATGGAAAGACAATTGATTAATGAATTAAAAACGATTTTTCATGGAAATATTAATAAGCTGTATCTCGAAAACGAAGCAAGTTAGGACATACATAACTTTATTTTCTAAAATACACAAGGAATCACCCCTTGAAGTTTTTCGAGGTTATCAAGATACACCCTGTATATCATCTGTGAAGCTATTGATAGGGAAAGTGGTTGCTCTCAACAGATCATAGATATGAAATGAATTGACATCTTTCTGTGTCATTTTGGGAAACCCTGTCCATATATGGAATTTGATAAGCAGTGGTTTCGTATTCTTTCTTATTATCCGGCCGAGTATCCGGCCTCGTTCGAAAACTTAATATTCTTGGAAATCTTGCAATCCAAACCACAAAGTTAGCTGTTTGCTTAGATCCCAGTCCATTGTTTCTCGAGTTCAAGACGACTGCCGCAGTATCTGGCCGCATTGAAAAAAAGAAAGCATATTTACACGAGTGAACAAACTTTCCGGTTTACTTTCCAAACTTCAACATTTACTTTTCATTCTCCAGAGGATGTCGTGAAAATGGAAAGCGATATATAGCTCGCTTGTCTGAACACATCCAAGGACAAAGAAACAGGCAGATATTATTATGAAATAACGTCACAAAAAATAGTTCGGGTTTTCCCCGAATATACATAGATATGTTTGTCGAAGAAATATCAGAATTTTAGTTAGCTCCGGATTTTTTGGAATCGAATTTGCTCTCGTTTTCAACATGAAAATTGAACATAATTATTGCAATATTGATGGAATTTTCATTTTCGCCTCTTGACACATCTGAGTGACAGAAATTAATGTTAGTCACAGGGTGATTCTCAACAGATCTTGTATTTACCGTTTTTATACTTAGATACAATATATGACTTCAGTTAACGCTTAGACGTCTTTCAAATTATGCGACTAGAGGCATTTATATGATCTCTGCGTTCACCAAAAGGATACCGATCCTGTTTCTTTCAGGCATTAGAAGTACGCCAGGATATAATATATCATGTCTCATTTCCTAAGGGGAAATCGTTTAATGAATTCCGCAAGCCCTTTGAAGTCACCCAAAGTTTGTATACTGTTTAGGGTTGTACTGAAATGAAGTTTCCTTCTGGGGTGCAAATTACCCTTCGTGTCCATTACTAACGGCATATAATACCAGCTTCCAGTAACAGCGATATATTACTGCTTTGAAAATTTTTGACCAGAGTTGTATGTCGCATAATACTTCACATTTGGATAAATGTTATACAGGGTGACATAGAAAAAAGTACATTGCATAGTGCCACACAATACAGGATACTGGAATAAGAAAAAAAGTTCCTATGAACATGTGTCCGCAAGAAAAGATACGGGGTGTTGAATTTTATTTTTTTTTGGGTTTTCTTTGAATATCTTTAGCCAAAGACACAAGAAATGGATGGAATGTGGTATACAGGGGTTTTTATCATGCTAAATTCAAATATGCTCTTAGTTGTGCGTAGTTTTGTGATGACTAATAGAGGGCGCTACATACAGGGTTCCATCCCTATTGAATCGGTCGTAACTTTTTTGCTATACACTGTATGTCATTTTCGACAGAAAAAATTTGTTATTTCCTCTTTCATACTTAGAAAAGGTATACCTTGTCCAAGTCGCTAGAAGCAATGGTTCTAGTACAAATGCATCTAAAAGCCGACAATGCACGCAAATTATTCAAAAAGCGCCGAATTAACTTTTGCAAAAACAATGATAAATACTTCAACAATCACATTCTGATGGTATGATGGAAAATATGATCAATTAGAACAAAACATCAAGTTTTTAGAAGATGTTCAAATTGTTGCCCTTTTACTTCAATAAATTTTTCCATTAAAATTGAACCAAAGGCCTTGCGGACACATTTTCATAGGAACTTTTTTCCTTATTTTAGTGTCCTCTATTGTGAGGCACTATGCAATGTACTCTTTTCCATGTCACCCTGTATAACAGGCATAATCGTGAGGTAATGTAAACATTGTGATCCACTTGAGGTTACGGCAACTTCATAAAATCTTCAGTTTCAGGAGGGGGGCTAGAACCGTTGGTTATTATTAAATTGGTTATGTGGTAGAGTTGTGACTGTAAGGTCTTTCTGCACCCCTTCTGATTTATATCACTTCCACTGTAGGTTATGGCTCACCTAGGTTGGTTATCTACAGTATCAATCACCGACATATAGCTTATACAGGGTGTCCCATGAGTCATGAATCAAAAGAAGTTGGGTGTTATCCAATTGTTGTTGGTTCGACAGTTTTCATTTCTATGAAAAAATACAATAGAACTATGTTATACAAATTACTTATTATCAATTAAGAGATATGTCGATTTTCTTGTGTTTTGTTGAATGAAATATTTAATCAAGTTGATTTTTTCGTGCCGCTGGCAGAATTAAAGACAATTCCACAGAGATAACCAACTATAAGAAAAAATTTCCCATCCAATACAGATTCTGAAATGGTATAAGATACGGGGTTATTCACAATAGCCTTTTTGTAATTAATTTTTTTTCCAAATGGGTCGTGTTTTCTAGAAAAAATTATTAATTTTGACAATTGGATGACCACGTATACGGTTAGTTTGATTGCAAATGATCCCACCTACCACCCCACTTCTTTTGATTCATGACTCATAGGACAACCTGTATACTATCTACACATAATAATATAGACCGCTAAATATACTTCTGCTTTTCATTTCATAGGCCTCTTCCTATGATATCTTTTTGTCTGTTAATGTAAAAATTGCGTGTAAAATTCCACTTCCGGAGTTAAAAACGCAAGTTCAACTTTTACTCGAGTTTTTTATTATTGTTTTCATAGACCACATCATTTCTTCAGAAAATGTTCGGTAAAATAGGCCTCAGCCATCGTGGCTATCCAGAAGAAATTCTGGTATTCTAGATTTTTGACAAATTTATGACTAACAAAATGCTGTTTGAAATTTGATAAATTCCGAATACTTCCGAAGATTTTTGGAACGGAACTGAATATTTATTTTTATTTTTTTGCCACTAGTTGAAGAGATATAATGAAATAAACTGCACATTCTCCTTGCAAAATTTTCTTTTCTACAAGATGATGTTATCAGATTTCCAAATCGACGTTTGGTCTTGAGCTGCTATCATCAACTTTGTTTTTTCGAATGAAGTCCCCAATTTTTCTTTATGGATTTCAATAGCTTATGATCTTCCTGAATCAACGGTGTATCACACCCTTTTATAAGAATTCTTGTGTTAGAGAGGGATTGAGAATAGATTTTTTTAGGATGGAAAACAAACACCTTTTTCGAATAAGTGCAACACACCGTAGATTATAGGACATTTATGATGAAAAATCCAGGGCCCTTCTTGAAAAAAAATTGACTGCTCAATAACGAAACGTCGGTTTGAAAATCTGATGACACCATCTTGTAGAACAGAAAAGTAGCAAGAATAAGTATTTTGTTCTGCAACATCTACCCAAATACAGTCAGAAAACAATGAAAATGAAATCGCAAATATTCAGCATTTTGTTAGGCATGGAACTACGCAACTTTACCTCCATTCAACCATCTCTGTAGCTCTTACAGTTTCCGAGTTATTTATGCATTTACACAAATTTCATTCTTCCGGTATATCTCAACACTCACTCCTACTCATGTTTCCTAACACAAATGGGCTTATATCACAAAAAAAAATTATTTTATAATTCGATAGAACTCACCCAAACTAGCTCACCACCGCAAACCGTTTCTTGCTGTGAGCTCCCTACGTTTAATAAAAAATTATTGAAATCCCCGAATTTTCGGACCTCGGAGATCACAGTTGAAAGAATCAATATATCAGTTGCCTTAGTCACCGTCGGGTTTTTGGTATTTTCTTTCAACTATGGCGAGATGAGGTTTCTACGTCATAAAAGGGTCCGTTTTCAGGAGGTGCTATTATTTATGTTCAAAAATAAAACATTACAGTTGATTTTTTGATCGAATTATGTCGTCAATCATTATTTATGTATAAACGGATCATTATAAACATAGTTTGAGTTAAAAGTTCTACTAAGGTGTACACGCCCATTGACATAATTAAGTTGATGTCATGAATGACATGGTAGATCCTTCTGCACCTTGAGCAGTCGAGCAATTTGGATGAGATTTTAATGTTTTTCGGTGGTTACAACCGATTTCAAAAATGTGTCTTAGTTTGCGGATCAACATTCTAGTAGTTTTTTATAATTGAACGAAATCTTCAATATTTATTACCATTCGAACAGACTATCGTCACTGAAACAAGTTCGAATAATAACCTCTTCTCGCTCCGAGCCTTTTGTTTCTAATTTGATTCGATTTTGTTCCCCCCATTCTCGAGCGAATCCAATTATAGTATCAACAGTAGGCTTACCGTCACATTAACATTAATTTGCATCTAAAGCAGGTGCGTTCAATCGAAAATGCCCAGAAACATTATCAGTAGTAAAGTAGTATGACAGAAGAAGATGAATGGAAGCATTGGTAATCCAAGAGGCGATGGAAGATTGATGGCCAAGAATAATTCCATTTATCCTGATGAACATTTATTGGTACCGACTATTCCAAGCGGAAACGATTGATTATCATCATTAATTCGTGAGATGGAAGAAACGCCATCTTAGCAAGGATGAGGTGACTAGTGAGTACAGAGTACCATACCATGCCCAGAGTGTCATGTAAACCTCTGTTCAAGGAGCAAAGATTACCTACTCTTCATTATTTATTCTAGAAACTGTGTGCCTAGTAAATAAGAGCAGATCTTACGATATTGTTGCTGGTTTCACTCGCCAAAATGACAAGCTAACACTGCCCATTCCATCATCAAATTTGATAAAAAAATCGCTGGACTATAATGCAGCTAAAATATATAATCATCTTCCGAAATGTTTCAAAGATATCCAATCACATGACAAGTCCAGAATTCTGTAAAGCAAGTACTCATTGAACAGGTATTTTATAGTGTTCAAGACTACTTTGATTGAATGTTGATCGATAGACATATTCTTATTAGTATTTGATGATGTGTCTGTTCGTCGATAGTACATATGTTTGTGTTTTTATATTTATTCATCATCACTTTGTCAACAAGATACTCATCTTTCGACAATCAAGTATATTTTGATTTGATTTCGCGGAACCAATCGACGAATTGCATTTTAGTTGTGTAAAGACCGTAACGCACTTCTCCCAGAAATTAGCGAACCTCCGAAAGGTATAGCCAAAAGTTTGAGATCCATTTTCGTCAAAACTACTTTTCCGATTCAGACGTTATTTGTTTTTGATGACAGGTTATCTTCTTTTGAACATTGGTGTGTGAACTGTTTTCACATAAAAACCTCTTTTTTATACATACCGGGTGCAACAATTATATTGTGTTATTTTCATGAAATTTGTAGTACCCTGTAGAGTGTAATAGTTGCCAAATCAAGTTAAAATTCAAATTACACTCTACCCTTATCTTTTTTCAACATTCCCTTTTTGGATTTTCTTCATTATCTTTCCTATTACTGAAGAAACAAAAATTTGAAGCATCACATGATTTTATTGAGTTCATTTAGCATTATGAGCACGTAAGTAGGAGGCATTGGTTTGAGGAGAAATTCTTTTGACTGATCGCACGGATTTTGTGGTCATAAATGGAAGATGAAAGCCTCACAGCTGATAGGTACATATTGGAGATTTCAGAACGATATAAATTGTGAAAGAATTTTTCATGTAAGATAATGCAAGGCCTTAAGTTGTCCGAGTTGTGGGAAATTTTCTAGAGGAAGTCGGTATCGCTACCATGGCATGACCAGCTCATAGGCCAGATTTAAATACCATTGAGAATCTCTGGGACATTCTTGGGACAAGATGAAAAGAGGAACGTAACTTAAATACTTTGGAAGACTCATGGCAGGGACTGACTCAAATTTGGGAAGACGTGGACCAAAATGACATAAGTTCTCTTATTTTAAGTATAGGCCGTCTTTGCCAAGAATTTTTGCCTGAGGCGGAAATACTGGGTACTGACCCTTTCATTTAACTTATTGTGACTTCGCATTCTGTTTCGTTTTTTGTAATTTGTTAAATTAGAATATTAATGTTCCATAAAATCATGTTACGCTTTGAAATGGTGTTTCTCGATTAGTAGGAAAGATAATGGAATGAATAAAAAAAATGTGAGTGGGACAAACTACCATGCGCCCTGAGTAGGCAAAATAATCCGAGTAAGACGGCCTTCTGCATTACCCAGCTAGAATGTGTGCCTTATCACGGCATGCTGGAATTTTCGGGAGAGCACCGTATGTCGTGTGTCACCTAGGGAGCCAATAATCAGGATGACCAGTTTCATAAAATGATCTGGATATAGCCTGCGAGTTAGAAGAGATGATTTCGATATTTGATCCGTTTCCTCTCCTCCTTCAGAACGATGTTTGGTTCGGCTGGCACCGAAAACTCAATCACGAACATCGCTTTGGTTCGAGGAGGACTACATTAGGCTTTTTAGCCTGAATTTGCCTAAGGGTGGAGAATGAGAAGTTTCAATGAATTCGGCACCTCTCATTCTCCACAACGGACTCACTATCCCCCGGAGCATAGGGCAGCACTGAGGTCTCGTCTATTCCGTACGAGTGCTTAAATGGTAGTAAAACACTCACAATGCCGCATTGTGTCTATGGATATACAGGCTGATTCACGGTGGATGGCACATTAGACGTTTCTGGTGAACCACACAACGGATCATTTTGAAATTCAATGGAGGGCATATTCGGACATTCTCTAGCCAACTAAAATATTTTTGACAATGCGGTGTTGCCGCTTCTATTAGAAAGCAGTAGCAACTTTTCAAATGGAACACTCTGTATTTTATTGCATTTTTAGATTCTCCCTGGAGAGCTGATTCCATCGATGTATCACACTTGGGGTCTAGCGGAAATGATTACAGAGATATAGGGTGTGAAAAATCGACATTTTTCAACTTTAGGATTTTTTTGTGACGAAACTATTCATCATTGGTCAAAACGGCTTACATGTCGCTATCTCAACTTTTGATTAACTATCTACTGATATTTAATTGGGTCATATACCGGGTGATCAAGATTTTGAATTCTGCACCACCCTGTATTTGTTTCAATTAAATGTTAGTAGATAATTGATCAAAAGTTGAGATAGGGACATGTGAGCCGTTTTGACCAATAATGAATAGTTTCGACAAAAAAAATCCTAAAGTTGAAAAATGTCGATTTTTCACACCCTATATCTCTGTAATCATTTCCGCTAGACCCCAAGTGTGATACATCGATGAAATCTGCTCTTCAGGGAGAATCTGAAAATGCAATAAAATACAGTGTTTCGTTTGAAAAATCAAAGTTGCTACTGCTTTCTAATAGAAGCGGCAACACCGCATTGTCGAAAATATTTTAGTTGGCTAGAGAATGTCCGAATATGCCCTCCATTAAATTTTCAAAATGATCCGTTGTCTGGTTCACCAGAAACGTCTAATGTGCCATCCACCGTGAATCAGCCTGTAGACCGAGACTGCATACACCGTGCAAGAATACAGCAGGTGCATAATTGTCTCGGATGCCCTGCGGCAGACCCTGCAATTTGTGTCAGGGACCAGATACCCATGTCACGGCTACGGTAGATAGGGGTGGGAAAAATTATCGATATATCGATAATTATCGATAATATTTTGGAGAAAAATTATCGATATTATCGATATTATCGATATTATCGATAATTATCGATATTATCGATATCTTCGATATTATCGATATTATCGATATTATCGATATTATCGATATTATCGATATTATCGATATTATCGATAATTATCGATATCATCGATAATTATCGATATTATCGATATCTTCGATATAATCGATATTATCGATATTATCGATATTATCGATAATTATCGATATTATCGATATTATCGATAATTATCGATATTATCGATATCTTCGATATTATCGATATTATCGATATTATCGATATTATCGATATTATCGATATTTTCGATATTTTCGATATTATCGAAATAATCAATAATGTCAATGATATCAAAATTATCGAAATTACCGATATAACCAATGATATAAAAATTATCAAAATGAATGAGCATCAGAAACATAGGTATTTTTGTTTCTTATATGGAACACCCTGTATAAAACGGATACTTGTTGGTAAGAATTGAAGTAAGAATGAAGAATATAATAAGACATGCCACCCTGTACATCAGCCCTGTTCAAACAACATAGGACTCCAGCACAGCAACTTGCATGAAGCTATCTGACATCTGGCAACGTGGCAACCCTTATTAGTTGTGGTGGCAAACTTATTGGTTAGTTATGTGTTGAACGAGTAACAAGTATCAAGTAAGGTGGGTTATCTAATTATATGGAATATTTTTATTTCATCATTCGATTGCTCATTCCTTGAAAAATGACATAATGACAAAATGGCTTTGTTTATTATACCTACTTAGAAACCAGAAAGTGAATATAAAAAATTAGTTTTATAAAAATACCCTTGTCACGACTAGGGGTGGGAAAAATTATCGATATATCGATAATTATCGATAATAATTTGTAGAAAAATTATCGATAATATCGATAATATCGATAATATCGATAATATCGATAATATCGATAATATCGATAATATCGATAATATCGATAATATCGATAATATCGATAATATCGATAATATTGATAATATCGATAATATCGATAATATCGATAATATCGATAATATCGATAATATCGATAATATCGATAATATCGATAATTTCGATTATATCGATAATATCGATAATATCGATAATATCGATAATATCGATAATATCGATAATATCGATAATATTGATAATATCGATAATATCGATAATATCGATAATATCGATAATATCGATAATATCGATAATATCGATAATATCGATAATATCGATAATATCGATAATTATCGATAATATCGATAATATCGATAATATCGATAATATCGATAATATCGATAATATCGATAATATCGATAAATCGATAATATCGATAGATTATGATTATCGATAATCGATATTTCAAAATCATTATCGCCCACCCCTAACGGTAGACGAGAGTGTTACAAACCCCATCCTGGCATACCATGATGAACTCCTCTGTTTCCGATTTAAGCCAGCCTGACTTGAGAAAAGCAAAAGTCAGTTCTTTAGATAAGTCCCGTTCTTCAATGGTTTTGAAGTAGAACGAATGCTTGGGATTATCTATATCATTATTATCATTATTAATATTATTATCACTGTTATCATTATTATTATTATCATTATTACAAGTGAGTTTCTACACTGGAAAATAATTTCGGCATATTATTCGAATCGCCGGGTTGTGTGATCCGAGTATTTTATCTCAAAATCTTTCCATTTCCAAACCAATAAAAACGACCGAATGTGTTGAAACCCTACGTTGTTAAGAGCACGAAACCATAATATTTTCCTCATCGCAATCTTTTTCTCATTTGCTTAAACTTCCTGACGCGTGCACAGGTGGTCTTCCCGTTCTAACAAAAATTACGATCCCCCACTAAATTAAATTGCATGAGATACAGTTGGTAGGGAAGATAAATGGAAATGATAAATAAACAAGACGAAGGCGAATCACAAATCTGGTTGTATAAACAAAGGCCTCTTTCCGGAGAGCTATTATCGCGACTTCTTGATCTCTGAGGGAACTTTTTCCGCAGAGAAAAATCCAGAGATTTTAATTCCGAGAAGGAAATAGTTATCGTGAAGGAATGGTTAGGTAATTCCTACACAACTAGATATCTTACACTATGATATAACAGTGATGGCTTATTGTTTCTATGACCTGAGAACAGCCATTAGCCTGGTGGGTGATGCCACACTTACCAATACTTTGACATCATTGAAACACCGTGGTCGGCGACCTTTCAGTTTTATATAGATACTTCAACTGGAGAAGTATTCCAGGAATCTCTACTATAATTTTTCTTGTATTTCTCTGAAGGTATTTGCTGATTTTGTTTCAAATCTGAAATAATTTTTAGGTAATAGTTCTGAATTTTGCTAACTTTGACTTTTGTCGAAATCTTTCTGCTTTAACTTATTTTCCAACTCTCTATTTTTCTCTTATTTGTTCCTTGAATTCCTCACTCTCTTCCACTCGTAAAACTTGGATTTTTGAATATTCCTGCTCTAAAAATTCGATTCTCAAGTCTTTGTCTTTCAAAATATGTTCAAAATGAATTTCATTACCTGAAAGTTCTTCGTTTCTTGTAGAGTCCCTGTATGTATTTGACACTTTTGCTGTAATAAGAGTACGGACACTATGACAAGCAGTGACAGAAGGCATAACCCTAAAAAATTTGAAATGACATGAACAATTTGGCGGGCACTGACAGTTCATGAACGTACATGACATTAAATTATTTGAAAATTCAGGTTTTCAAAAATTAAAATGTCTAATTGTGTAGTGGAGAATTGCAAAAATGGAAGCGAGTCCTTTCATTTATTCCATTTCCCCCATTCTAACCAACAACAATTACAGAAATGGAAAGAAAATATGAAGCGGCCACTATGGAAATTGAATTCAGGTAGCAAGATTTGCGAAGTAAGTACTCAATATTTGAATTTTTCGATTGAATATGATGCATATTCGAAGGAATGATATCATTTATAATTTCAATTTTAACATTATAGATGCACTTCAAATGTGAAGATTTCATAGTGGAACATTCCATCAAATTGAAAGAAAATGCGGAGCCTGTATTCCATCATCAGAAGAATTATCGAAGACATTCCTTATCGAATTAAGGACAATTTTTACGAGGAAAAATTCAAGTAGAATACCAAGATGAAATTAAATGTATTTTGGATCACAAACAAGAAATTATCGAAGATTTAGAGAGAATATATGCCGAAATTCAAAATTTATTAATAGTTAATGATGAAAGATACAGAAAAAAAATCGAAGAAAAGGACGAACAGGGACTCTAGTTTCTTGTTGGTTCTAAATTGGAATAAGGTTCTTTTCGATACTCGCTCAAGTTTATTAATTGTGGGTTCGGCTGTTTCTCTCAATATGATCCTATTCTTCAACATCAAATCTTCCGTTCCGGAGTGTATCTGATAAAAATGCGTTGAAAAATGTTTTATATCCTACCAAGAAATTTGAAAACCTCGCAAATTTTGTGGCCTGAACCTATATTCCATGCCGGCCACATCATATTTCTGCTTCCATTTTTGTACAATTACGTTATCCAATGGAAATTCGAATAGAGTGAATTGATTTAACGTGTTCTCACAGTTGGAAACTGCAAAAACTTGTAACTTTCTCCTGATTCTCTCAATTCGTCAAACTTTTCAAATTTATGTCAGGTACAGTCGTATTCAGAAAAAAAGCGTAAAAGTATATCTGAGGGAGAAATTAACGTCATCCTATTTGCCTAAAACGGCTATCAGGAATGAATGTTTACCAAATGTTGACAGTAGATTAATCATAGGTTCTTAAAAACACAAAGCATTGGCCGAGCCAATTTTACACAACGAGAACTAGGATGCCGAAATCTTCTATGTTTAATACTTTTATTGAATACGACTGTACATTTAGGAAGTCTAACTATCATAAGCGGCATGGCTCGCCTTCTCCTTCTCCTTCTCATTAGATAACGATATCGCACGTGGTAATCGTGTTATGTACTATGTAGGGAGTTAACGTGAACTGGAACTGGATGTCAACCTAACTTCGTTGGCGTTGGAAGGAACATCCACGTTCCGTTCTCCGTTGTTAGGTTCTTGGGAGAATCTTTATGAAAGAACTTCCACCCATTCTACTTAGGCCATTACACGGATAAGGAATTTTTCTCTAGAGCTCCTGCGTTTCTTCGCGCTTGATTCGATTTTCTCGTCAATTGCATTGTCCAATACAAATGTTGTGGGTCTGATGAGGGTATTCGTTCCATGCCTATAGCCAATTATGTCCCAAGTTTCTGTCAATGCGACTGAAGAGTAGCGGCGTAGCCAGGAGGACCGCAAGAGGCTGAAGCCCACCTCAAATATACAAACGATCGAAAAAAATCTAGTAACATAATAACAAGATTTACTGTTACTTCTTGTGGATATTTGAGTGTTCATATTTTTGTATATTGAAATGAATCATAACTACATTGCGCTTCTTGACAGACAATAGTTTACAGAATTCCAAAATTTAATACGAAATAATCTTGATGTCATTAGGTGATGAAACAATTCCAATAATAAACATTCAAATCTCATACAAGGTTGATTTTACTGTTACTGTGTTCGAATTCATGAGTTTTCCATAGGTAGAGTTTCTAGAGTTTTCATTGATACAGGGTGTTTTAGATTGTCGTCAAGGAAATTCAATTGGATAAAGAATCCGCTGAAATAACAATAAAAATTAGTGTGTATGATTTTGCGCTTCGTTCACGAAATACAGAGGGCCTTGAAAGTTTGAAAAGATAGGTTTACATCGCCAGCTCAGGATATCTTTTTTTGTTTAGCTCGGCAAATTTTGTTCTGATACTCAAATGTATCTTTCGGCGTTTTCATATTAACTCTCATCATTTCAGTGACGCCTCAGAGGGATACAAGATTCATATTCATGATGAAATAATTCATAAAACTCTCAAATTGCAGTCAAGATCAAGACATCCGATGACTTATTAGCTATATAAAAAAAGTTTCATTTTCAGATCTTGAAAATTAGGTCCATTCGTCCTCATATTGAATTTCGACATTATTGAAATATATTGCAGGGTGATATTTGAGAAAAGCAATTAATTTTTCTAACAACATTACCATGTAACTCGGAAACGAGTCAACATAAATTATTCTATCGCTTATGAAATTTTACTAATTTGAATTTGAAACATCCTTTATATATTATTAAATTTATTGATGTATATTATATTAATTTTGATAGCTTCATCAATTACGATAGACTTCATAAAACATTTTCAATCTCCATTTGTCGGGACCCATATCCATATAAAATCCTAAATAATCTATGAAAAATTCACTGAGTGAATTACCGGAAGAATGGATACTAGACATTATATCTACATGCTTGTCGGAGGAAAATTTACTCAGTATTGATTTTTTACATTTTGTGATCGTGTGTACAAAAATGAAGCTATGCAGGTAGGTCAGATTATCCTTCTGAGCTATAAATTTGGGTACAGAATAGAGAATAGAATAACTCTATTCACCTACACAGAAGTTATTCACATATACTGAGGAAACTCGGCCAAGTAAATCTTTTTCACCTATTCGCGATGAAAAATAACAGGTCGCCCCACCTGACGGCAACAATTTTAACACTTCTGAGCGGTTTGTTTCGATGATGTGACCAATAAGCACAAACAGAAAACCAATAAAACCAATAAAAACAACAAGCAACAAACAAACAGGCCGCTTCGACCAAACCTAACCTGACCTAACCTGACCAATGAGCACAAACAGAAAACAAATCTGAACCAATAAAAAGAACAAGCAACAAACAAACAGGCCGCTTCGACATCAGCTTTCAAGAACTCCGATAGGTGGATTGAAGTCAAGCAATGCAAGTGCACTTCTGAACACCTAATGATCGAAGCAATTATAGTTTTCGAAGCGATTCGTGAAAATTTGGTGTTTGTGTGACAATAATCAAGTATTGTTACTGACATTATCAAGTTAGTTATCATAACCGCGACTACTCTGGATTGAATGATATAAACAAAGTTCCGTTCCGAATTTATAACAATCACGATGTTGTGGAACCATTTAGAAGTAGATTACTTATTGTGCATAAAAATAAAAACATGTTTCTACATACTTTTTTCCATGGAACCGCAGTTTTTGAGATACAGGGTCTCAAAATTAAAAAAAAACAAGGATTGCCATCCATTTTCGAAAATTCGCCTAGATATTAACATCAATTTATTCACATAATATCTCAACGATTATGGTAACTCTGGAATTTTTATAAACCTATTGCAGATTCTCAAATAACCCATATACATATAGTCGAGTTTTTGTGAAATCGTTGATTCCAATGCGTTCTACATAATATACTGTTCGAGAATATCTCCACAATTGGAAATACACTGTATAGGGATAATAAAATTAGAGCACTCCCATACTGTACACTTAATCAGTTTATTATGAAGTCGATAATGATCGACAAATCGATATAATGTTTGAAGCTCTAGTAAATATTTTGTATTACACGATAAAGTGATTCATTAAAATTAATTGGTATTCAGATTGATTTCATAACATAGCAATATGCAGGATATATTTCCAGGAAACGAGTGATTTGAAATACTCGACAGAGAATATATTCAATCATGCAACCGTATGGGTAGGACCACGTTCTCAAGCCGCAGGGATGGATCAAAATGTTCCTAACAGTAATCAACGGATATAAACCAGACCGAGAATTCTGAAAATATCAAATCAGCGTCTATGCATGCGTATAAGTTAGAGTTTTCGACTTTTCAAATACTATAGGATGATCAAAGAGGGGGAATGATGATTCCTCTAGATTTTTTCGAATTTTCTCTCGTTTGTATGGATGAAAACATGAGTATATCATTTCAATATGTGTAGTTACGTTAAATCAGATGATTCGACCAAAAATGTCGAAATGTCACCATAAGAAAACTGAAAGGAAAATTCGATCGATATTCAGTAACACCTTGTTTTAAAATATGTTTGAAGATGAAGGGTATATACAGGTTGGCAATGAAATTAATGCAAATATTCGAAATCCTCAAAAAGCTCGACGTATACTATCGAATGGCACCAATAAAAAATTTAGGGATCAAAATTAAATTTCAGGTGAGACCCCTTTTTCTACCCAAAGTTCGTAGCAATAATGCTGAAGTCAACTTTGTTTGAATTTCCGTACGCAAATTGTTTCAAAGTGGTCTACTTGATTTTTGTACGGTTTTTCTTCATCATTCCAGATTTTTTGAGATCTTCTCTCCTCTTTTCTATTGAATTCAAATATGAGTATTGTTTCAATATACGTGAAGTGAGAAAAAAACCAGATGCTTTGCCCAAAAATGTCACTGCGTTTAAAACATGTTTCTATCAGAGATCCTTGAAGAAAAATGCATTCGCTTGTTAGTGACACTTTGTATTGAAAGAAGGTTTGGAGAAGATAACTATAGTTATGTAGAAAAAATATCAGATCTCCACTCATATAGCTTTGGAGGTTTCTGGAACGAATCTGCTCCCGATTTCAACATGAATTCATGATTAATTAATAAAACCAGTTGTCACTGAGAAGTAGTGTCAAAACTAATGCCTGTCAAAGCGAGAATGATATTATCTATTTTCATGTTGAAAATGGGAGCAGATTCGTTCCCGAAACGTCAAAAGCTAAGTAAAAATCTGATATCTTGTCTACGTATTCCTATATATTTCTCTTCTCCAAACCTTTTTTCAATACAAACTGTCACTGACAAGCCGATGCATTATTCTATCAGTGTCTCTGATAGAACGATTATTTTACCTATGATAAAATTTTCAAAATATCAGTCTCAATTTTTATACTGACAAAGAAATATTGATGTGGGGTTTATTAAATTCAATTGAAATGTTGGAATGATGGGAGCCATTGATTCTTTTAGACAGTTGTTAGACTTGGAAATAACAGGAACCTGGAGTATGAGAGATATTCAGCTGTAATAAAAAAACTCAATTGAATATATACAAGTTGATAATAATAAAATAACGGAGTCAACAAACAGAAGCCAGCCGCACAATTGTAGTTTCAGCCAGAATACCTCGCGAGTATTCAGTGATAGAAGGCGTCACAGGATCACAAACAGGATGAAAGGAATATTGAGCGGAAGAAGAAAATAGTGGACCAAGCCCTCATAAAAAGTTAACTGTTGACAAGTGTTTCGGGCTTTTGGCACTCATCAGTAAGGTGAAAGGAGTGCGAAAGATAGGCAACACTTGGTGGAAGAAGAAACAATAAAATAAGTGAGTCAACAGACAATTGTTATGTATCATTACCCCCGATATTCCTTTCAGCTGGTTTCTAATCTTGGACTCATAATTATGTCACGCAGCTATATAGCTGCCTCCTTGGTGACGTCGTTAGTTGTTTTCCTAAAAACTTGGGGTCTTCTGAGTAGGTATGGAAATATCGAAAATGAGTCGATTTCAATTCTATAAAAAAAAACTACTTACTGAATATCTCTCGACTATTGATACATTTTTCATAATTTATCTAAACTTACCTCAAGCGAGTTGCTTTCAAGTAACAGCTAGCCCTCCGAAGCTTTCGAAAGTATGCTACAAATTATTTCGAAATTATCAATAGCCTTAGGATATTATGAATGACAAGCGTTTCGTAGCAGATATTACGTATATTACTCAAACCTCAAATCGGTATCTATTAGAACACCTGGATCTCTGGCCAAATCAACTCTTCCAAGTAACATCCGAAGTACAATCATTGCAACCTCAATCAGAACAGATTAAACACTACAGATTGCTGTTTAAACGAGTGCTAAAATGGCGAATTCAATTAAACTCACGGTGATGATAAATCCCGAGAACGAATATAACACCGAGTTCAGCAGAAATCTCCTCTTCAAGGTTGAGATATTTTCCTTGTGGCGATGTAATGAGAAAATGAGAAACTTCGAGAGTGGAAAGAAGTTGGATTAGCAGGCGGAATTAGTTCGGTGAAGTTTTTTCCATTCGATTTGTCGGATTTGTAAGGTGTCCGTACTTGAGAGACTCGGGTTTACCTTAATTTTCACTACGTGTGTTCGATTTTCACTTATAATCTCCCTAGCAACAGAATTATTACCGACGATTTTTGTAAGGTCACGAAAGTAGAAGAGGGAAATTTTCAATCAACAAAAACATGAGTGAAACCGAGAAAAAAAATTATGGGGAATTAGTTCTGATGCTGGGTAGAAGATCCAGTAAGAAAATTTCCTGAATTGGATATTTTATTATGATGAGAAGATGTACTCTACGTCCTATTCTGCGTAGATGTGAAATAAAATTTGACACTTGCATCTAATACCTACGTCACTAAAATGTGATGAACATTGAATAACAAATTTGTGATCTGGAATCAACTGTCTTCATATGCGATGACTTCATATAATTTTAAATTTGAAAAAAAACTTTTCAGATGAGTTTTGTTATATTCATGACGCACTATATTTTATTTTTGACTTATTATTACTAAATTTCCAGGGACAAGAAGAATATTAATTCGTTTTCAACCATGAAATCTTATATTGAATATCTACATGGCTTCATAATAAGGCGCTTCATTTTTGACACAAAAATCATCACTTATTAATTCTCTTCTGATTTTGCAAATTAACTTTTCTCTGTGTTCCAAAATGCTGACGTAGTATCATAACTCCGCCAGGGCCCCATGAGAAAACATTATATGATTTTTTACATTTCGGAAGCGAGAAACTAGTTGTGGAATTTGTTTTTCTGCGACTAGGTGCTTTAGACAGTTTTAAGAAACAAAGCTTGTGATTACTTCTGGCCGGAGGAGTGAACAACACTAAAACATCTGTATCCTTGGATACTATCACCAGTATCACCTCTAGCAGATTTATTCAGAAGGGTAACATTTCCGTCATCTCAGCGCTCAACATAGAACAGCCAAGTAGGTATCGCAAATAAAACAATGTATTTGAGGATTCACACTCTCCATCTTACTGGTGTTTTACCACTAACTGGCCGTGGGCCCATCATGTTCTCACGGCGTCGAGTGGAAGTAGCCTCAGCTGACTCCAGGTACCTCTGGTTGAAAACTTGAGGTCCTGTAAACAAGGTAGAGGAACGTGTTAAAGTACTCGAACGATCACTCATTCAACAGGACGAGAGGATTCGTGTCATCATGATTAGCGCAATCAGGCGAAAGCCTCTTGCGACGGCGACCCATCAGACGTAACAAGAAGAATCTTGTTGACATGGGTACAGGGAATGATGAAGATAGCCCCATCAGGTCGTGGGGTGGACTCCAGGGGTTAGAGGTTTCCAAAAACACCACCGGACTACGGTAGAGGAGATAAAGAAGAATCCCACTATAGGTCAAGTGAAAGAAAATCTTGCCTGCCTTGGCGGGTGAGCAGAGCCAGTAGTCTGTTTTATCAGACGGCCTCACAATTGGTATAATAAAATGGTGGCAGGAGAACATGCCGTTACATAACAGGGATGGCTCTAGCGCGCTGATTTGGCGTATCCAAATCTTCCATCTCTCCCGTGGGTATGCTGTCGGTATAAGTTGAGAGACAGGTGACCGGCAGTCACTAAGGGACTCTTGTGAAAGGGGCGTAGGACTTGGTCTCACGCATTGCTACCCTGGCAACATTATTGATTGACTAACTGATAACAGCTGACCGAACAATTATAAATATACGTCATTAATCTCAGTAGTACCACAGCTAGTACGTTCGTGGTGTTAACTGTTTAGGTACTGTGAAAAAAATGTCTCAAGTTCTAGCCACAGATGGAGGGTAGGCTTTCTTTATGATAATCAATTGAGAAATAATAAACAAATGAGGAGCATTCATCAGAGCCTACTTTAAATATGCTACTGGTCTTGGAGCAACCTATTCAACACCGTTTTACACAGTCAAAATCGGCTGGTCCTTGTCTTGGCCGCCGATATAATTTATTCTTCATTAATATAACAATTGAGTGAAAATCAATGCACAATTGAAGATAATCTTCTTGATCCTGGGTACACCTCCATATCCAATCACGAGAAACACGTCGATTAGCGCGTGAAAATCCACCTCTTGGGCCGATCACAGATGAAACGCCTAATTTGTTTATAATAATAAATAAAAATCAATAAACAAATGAAGTTCGTCTGAAGTCATGATAAGTGAAAGAACAACTGATGGAAATAAGAATGGGTTTCAACGCATCAAAAGTGGCCTCTCATATCCCTCGAAATACCTTTCGAATTTGTTCATAATGATTGATTATTAATAAATAAACAAATTGGCTGCGCATGAGACAATGTAGACTTTGATGAATATGCATTTACGAAGAGAATTTTCTTTGTCTCATCAAAATCGAACCTTCTTTAACGAATTCCAAGGTTCGGCCCTATTTTCGTCGAACTAATCTGTCAAAATTCTGTTTATTAAACAAAATTGTTGTATTTTCCAGAGCACTCTCAGCGAACACGATTTTTGACCAATTTTGATAACCATGTAAATTTCGATGATATCGAATAAACTATCGTCTTTCACGAGCATTATACTCTCGCCTTATTTCTGGTTGCCGGTTTGAGCACTTTTTTTTGTTTATCATATACTATATGAGTGTTTCCAAAACTTCTTTAATAACCGAATATCAGATTACACGGCCTGCTTCATTCATCTTTTCAACGAGTATTCGTATTCAAAAATCGAATATTACCTACTCAGTTTAATGGAAACTGATCCAGGCTACCATATCATAGCATCCCCGCTAGTAATTTTGATAAATAATAATGACAACGCAACAATGGGAGTTCTACCTCCACCTAGGGAGCAGTTTTGAGGGAAATGGTGATAACACGTATCCATTTATGATGTGTAGATGTAGGGATCAATGCTATGAATTGCTGCATACAGGGAGGATAATGTCAGCCAAATCAGAGATATTTCCTATGTTGAGTTTTATGATTATTATGCCTGAGTTCACGGCCAATTATAGAGAACAATATGAATGGGATGATTGGATATGGTTTTCAATAATTCCAATAACAGCTGAAAAGTAAATATCAATATTTTTCTGGGGAGATATAAGATAGTTGACGATAGGCAATTTCATTTCCCAATCACATTCATAGTTTCACGTAGAATCCGAACACGATAACCTAGTGACAGCACATGATGCAACAAAGTCAATGCATATACGCGACCACGTGCTGTCCCAAAATTATCGTAGTAGGATACTAACTATTCGCGTCATCAAACAATATCAAACATAGCACTTCTACTTGATGTTATGAATTGAATGTACAATCAGGTAGTTTTTCATCTTTTGGATCGAACAGTAGGAAATTCCTTTTTCATTCGTGGAACATGGTATGCGTATACCTATATATAGAAGGGATAAAGGGATAATGAGAGGATGAGATAAGGTGGAACAATATTGTATAAACGTTTTTGAAAACCCATATGATATGAAGTAATATTGTATGATGTATGTTACACATACCAATATAATATTTACCATTCAACATTACATTACTATAATAATATTGATGCTAGGACTAAAGAAACATGTCTACTATACGTATCTTCAATATCAAGCTCATCGCTCATCTCTGGATAACATCACAATGTAAAAATGTATTATAACATCATTTATGATAAACTCTAGCGCCATTTATTAATGTTATAATGTTACATTCTCGGAGGTATGGTCATCAGTTGCGTTTTATTTGTTTCATTCTGGTAACGGTGGTGGACCATAATGACGATAACAAATAAATCGAGAAACTTCAGAGACGATTGACATTATTGACATTATAGATGATAGAGGTAATATTTTTATATTGGGGGTCCGAATCATTTCAAAATCATAATACTAGAGTTGAAAATCAAGAGAACAAATCAACGCATATTTATCGGAGCAGTGATTGTGGTGATTGGAGAAAGTTCTCTGAGATCTGGGAATGAAGCTATAAAATCAGTCTAACTTGAAACAAACCGCGAAATTCTGTGCAAATTAACGCACAGGAGAGTGCAACTTTTCAATCATTTTGCTCAGGATAGTGATTGGCACAGGTACCGTTTGATGGAATGAAATGTTTTACATTCCTTTGGAACAGATAACATTTCATTATTAGATGACGGTCGAATGAAATGAATGGGATTGACATGACTTGACAACAGTAAACACAAAACTTACTGTCGAGAAAATTATTGTGCATGGTAAAATCCGAGTAAAATCGATCATTCAGAAATTAACCATTGAATTGAAATATTTCATTCACATCTCTTCTCGAAATCATGAGATATAGACGTTACTCTCAATTATTTTCTTCCAAAGAAATTCCAATACCGACAGGAATTAATAAAATAATTGAAATAAAACAAGTAATCCCCCTATAACAGTAAAACAGTTGCATCATGTATAGCTAAAACCTATATCCGACTTATCCGAGAAAAATTTTGATGTAAGCAGTCGTCGAACAAAGGAATTCGTTTCTATTCAGCTCTCAGAATTGACTATTCATTTTATTTAATCAGTAAACTTGAATACGTACATTGAACAGTTACTCGAAATTAAAAAAAAAGTTGCTCCAGGTGAGGCTCGAACTCACAACCCCGGCATTGCTCACGACTACTGCCTTATAAGTACCGTGCGCTAACCAATTGCGCCACTGGAGCGTTGGAAGTTTTGGACCGACGGGTCGTTCATTCTCTACGGTCCACATATCGAGAGATTGCGTTACGTTACGAGGGCTCATTAAAACGAATTGACGGCGTTTGAACTTTAACTCTGAGATAATGATGTGATAAATGATAATAGTGTCGCGTATACATACATACATTCATGATGATAAGGCAATTTTTGAAGTATCATAGGTATTCTGTCTATACTGGGTGTTTCTTTTTTTCAAGGTAAAGTGCTATGTTAGTAGTTCTGTTAACTTGGTTGAGTGTGGATTCATGCAGCATCAATTTACAATTAATTATCAATTAACAATTATCAAGTGAAAAGTAACTGCAATGTTACCATCTATGCAAACAAAATAAACAATACATATATAACAATTATCAATTGAAAACTATCGAGTAAGGAGTAGCCAAAATGTTACCATATACCTATATATACAAACCAAATTATCAATAAATATCACGCCTCTTCTCATCGAATGATATATTATGATTATTTTCTCTTAAATTTCATAATTATGACGAGAGTGATTTTTCGGTATATGCATCTGATGCAGATGTCATCATTTTGACACAAAAATTAATAACTTTGATATGATCGAGACATAGTCAACGATATCATAGAGGTGGATGGAGGTCACAAAGATGCTTCATGAAATGTGATAATATACAGGGCATTTCATTTAAAAAAAAATGATCCCGACCCTCTAGTTTTTTTTCAGCGTGTCCTGTATATATGCGACAATGATTTATTGTCATGGATCTTGTTGTCTCATTCACATTCCTTTTTGAATCAAGTTTCTAGCTATCATAGAAGTCGAGCAATCAAGCTGCGACGCACTAATACGATTACATCAACCAATTTGAATCACTCTATAAAGCATCAAATCGGAAGTCAGAACTTTAATAATCCACTCTAATGTAGACACACGATACCATGGACCGATAAACAAATACAAAACTATACACAATGGAATTTGTAAAAAGGAGAATCGTAGATTCGTAGATTCCATTACTGAAGACGAAGGTTTTCGATTGAAAATCGCTAATATCCTTCTGTCATGAATGATGAACATGAACAATCATGTGGGGATTTGTATAGCGCATGCGTAACAAACTGAATAGAATATCAATTAGTAGTTAGTAGGTTTATATTAAACACAGCAAGGTAAATAAGAGAATACGAGAAATTGATGATAAATAGACAACCTATTCATTTCTAATAGGAGTCTTCTTCTAATAGGTGTGTTCTTAGCAAAGTCAGCCTGTTTACGGTATATGGATTCATACTCGTTTCGAATAGAAAAATCTTATTGAAACCAATCTATGCAAGTGAATTCGCAGGAATAAATTGATATCGTGCTAGTCTAGTAAGAAAACATAGCAAAATGACCCTATGTGTATTTGTTCGCTCATAGTTTCAAAGTAAATAATTATTCATTCGAAATAGGATATAGAATCCATTGAAGGCAATACATATGGTTTCAGCATGCAAGCATTTGATTTGGTCGATTTGTTTAAGTGTATCATCAATTAATAGCTTGGTGTCGTTAGGCATTATTATCATAATGCATTCAGTTATTTCAGTAAATCATCTTGTTAATTCTACATCAACTTTGTTGAGAAACCGTCTGTAGATACCGCTTTGATATTAATGTGGTTAATGTAGTAGAAGTTTTACATGAATGTTGTTGAATTCATCACAATGTTTTCTGTCAGCACTGAAGGAATCTGTTGAAAGTGACGACTCATTTCCAACAGTGTATGGTTGAAATTGATCCAGGATGTGATTTATCGGGCACAATTAAACGCTCTATCCAGTCGTTTCGATACTTATCTGACAAAGAGCAAAGCGCCCACTTTATCATAAATGATCATGGAAGGTGAGTTATGTCATCGAAATTTCGGGAACGATTTATCGAAAGCCATTATTGTGCTAGGGACGATCGTGGTGAGAGCCTAATGGTCTGTGATATCTCCAAAAGTATCAATTTCAGATTAGTTGGCTCTATCAGCGTGTATTCATATAGATAGATATATTGGCCAGCTTTTTTTCATCGAAAAATTCACATTATACTTATAAAAACTTCCAGGGTCACCTTGTCTCATATGCTGATGACACCGCCTTAGTTTTTTCTAAAGATACTTGGTCAGAGGTTTTTACAGTACCTGAAAAAGGAATGGAAAAGGAAAAATAAAATTATGGCTTGATCTCAACCTCCTAAGTTTGAATATTAGCAAAACAACATGTATGATTATCTCACTACATAATAATGATCAACCAGAAAATGAAACCCTTAGAATATAGAAATTTTAATGTAATCAAGATCCATGTATGTACATGCCCCAGGATTGAGAAAAACGACAAAATGAAATATTTAGGGGTTGTCTTAGACAAACACATTCGATGGGACAGAGATTATACACTACCCATTTACATTTAATTGAAACAAATTAAAAATTAAGATTGTTTGACCACCTTGTATCAATTTTAACTGAACACCAATTGATAGTGAGTGAAAAGTTGAGATAGGGACATGTGAACCATTTTGACGAATTATGAACAGTTTCGATAGAAAAAAATTCTGAACTTGGAAAATCTCGATTTTGCACACCCTATATGTCAGTAAATTTCACTGCTAGACCCTAAGTATGATGGGTCGTTGAAATCAGATCTTCAGGGAGAATTCAAAAATGAAATAAAATATAGGGTGTTCCGATGAAAAAACATAGCTTGGATGTGCTGTGACCTTACGGAACACCCTGTGTATTTCAAAGGAATTTTGAAATGTGTAGCTCGATTGTTACATCAATTTTGATACATGATTTTTTTTGTATCTCTCAATTCAACAGAGAAATCGAACTCTGGAGTCTTAGTTGGCCACCCTGTACAATAGCAACCAATAGGGTGTATACAAATAGTTCAAAATAGTATCTCGAATATAATATTTAAAAAGAATAAGCTATTCTCTACTGGAATACTCTACAAAGAATCTAGTCTACTCCATGTAAGAAGCCTTCATAGCTACTCATGCCTGATCTGGATGTTTTTCCATATAAATGAATATGACACACCAAACCAAAATAATATATGCATGTCTGTGAATTTGCCATTGTTCCAGAAGAGTCTTTATCAAAGATTTCACACTTCCATGGTCCAAAACTTTATAACTATCTGCCACTAGAATTGAAAAGAATTGAAAAACTAAACAAATTCAAATATTCCATAAAAAGAGAAGAATTGATAATCTCTCTAGAAAGTATCACAAAAACAGATATCCAACCTAACGGTTTTCAGCTTCAATCAAGCGTCAACCATATTTGACTCACAACTCCCTCTTGAGGACTACTGCAAAACACAACACAAGCACTCAAGTGATTAGGTGTAGCAGGCTACTCAACTGGGTTAGAAAGTTACATATTTCATTTGATATCACTATGATTATATTCACTATGTTGTACATTGCCATCAAAAAATTGAATTGAATTGAAATGAATCTGAACTTTCTCTTACTCTTGATCATCTCAAAATTCTATTTAATAAAAATATGTTATCAAAAAATTGTGGAGACGACTCTGTGTTTTGATCCTTGGTAACTTTGAGATACGATGGACTTCTATCACCGATTATTTCTCAGAGCGTTCATTTTCATTGTTCACTAACTTTAACACTGTAACAATCATATTTTCAGTTCCATTTAGTTATCTTCTTTATAATATATTCCAATTTTTGTTGAGCCAACTAGAAAATTATTTAGGTTCGGTTTTGGATTTTCAATGTTTTCGTAACGTCTATTTTGGTAAATGAATGAATGTATAATAGTTATTTATGTATCAAGGGCGTAAAGTAGGCGTTTATGGCCTGTGGCGTGAATAATGGCCCGATGGCAAAAGTGATACTGTGAAAAAGTGTTGGTGACGAATCAATTCTTATGTATATACTTACCTGCATAAATCATGTATTGTCGGTGAAGTGGGTACCTACTTTTTTCATCTGAAGAAACTTGCTAGGAATTGTTAATGTTAACAACTATAGGGCAGAGAGAAATCGTTGAAGATGAAAAGGAATTATGAACATCAAAGAGAGACATTTGTAGGTGGAAGCAATTTTCTTTGATTCATAATGCTGAATATTCCGATTTCATTATGTTGGATGATTGAATATTCTCGATCTAGATGCTGATTGTGACTCGTTTTAATTTTGCTGAATATTATTTCATCTCTATTACCATTCATATCTCATTCAGTATTCAGAGAGATATACTTGGAAGATATTGTACATAATAATATAATGATATACTATTCAAAGATTGCAGTATATGAGTATTTTCAAGATATAGATTTCATGTAGTACCTACTTGTTATACCATAACTTATTTTGGAACCTTATCACTTCCTGTACCTCTATAGTAGGTATATAGGTATTTATAATATGTCGATGGATGATCTTTCAAACTGAATCATTTCACTTATGATTGAGAGACTTGCGAACTAAGGAATGTGAATCGTATTGAGTACCTTCTATACATGTTGAATATACAAAATTTTGGAATGAAATTGGTCAATAAATTGGAAAATACATGGGTGATGCTGCTTAGAATGGGACATACTGTATAATATATGATTACATATATTCGAAATATATTGGGAACATCATGCATACGAAACACACAATTTCACATAAGAAAAATTGTTACTGGGCCCATGTCTACTTGGGTATATATATAGTAGACAATTTTCATGTCTGGTAACTGTCAAAGGTACATTCAATATGAACTAATGTTGCTGCAGTTACCTGCAACTTCTCGAAATTATCCCCACAATTGTATTCCAAAAGGGCCTGTGTATACGTTTCTGTAAAAAATACTTGCATGTACCTTCTCTTACTATTATTTCAATTTTATTGTACCACGAACATGAATTGATGCACTATGAAATTGTTTAGAAGTAATTTCTAGAAATACTTATTAATGTGGATGTGGTTCAATGTATTGATCGATTAGCTAAAACTTCGCCATCAATAACATCCATGGTGGCTGGAAAACTAATTTTAGTGCGACAACAGCCTGGCGAAATTCGAAACACTTGCCGTTCTTGAATTTCATTAGTGAGTTCTTGATTGACATTCGATGTTCACAACAGAAGTGATGAAAAATATATTGAATAATCTATCACTATTATAATATGGTTTACGTAGAAACTGAAGTTATGTCAATCTTCTTCAATTCGGAAGTGCTGGCAGAGAGGGTGTTACAAATATTGGTGATAATGGTGATTGGTGAATCCCACTTTCGAAATTGGACACTCGTGGATCGTTGTTTCCTGGATAGACATCAATATCAGGTGGGGAATTCCAAGGTGGCGATGTCCTACAAAAACGGAGTTCTTGATATATTATGTTCTATATTTTTCATGATAGTATACAGTCATCAGAAGAGTGACAGGTCTGCAACAGAGTTATGAAGGTTCGCATTGATTTTCTCTTGTTTGAACCTAATATGGCAACCTCAGGCAGTGTTTTGGATCTGATCCTCAGACATGCGAACAGTATAGTCGAGAAATGCTCTCAGCACACTCATATTCGTTGAAATCATCTAAGTATGTGATAAGGTAGAATATGTTTTCATCGACGGATATTTCCAGTCGATATTGTGTCACTAGTTTTTATTCATGATACTAATTCATGATTATATGAGAGAATGTGAGCGGGATAGCATGCAATATGTTCGGAAAAAGTAGTAGATTTGAGCACCAGGTTGTGTTGTCTCCCGACGCGTAGCGGAGGGAGACAAAAAACTGTGTGCTGAAATCTAATATTTTTCCCGTGTATAATACACTATTTTTTTCTGTGACAGGAAGAGAGACGCTTCAATATTGAAAAGATATTACATATAATCAGTAAATTAACAATGTGAAATTTGTACTTCTTACACCTCCATTGTAGGCATCTTTGTTGCTATGTCATTCTATTGTCATATTCTGTCAATTTAATTCTGTGTTTTGATTTTTGATTTGAAAATCATTGCGAACTCATAGTGAGTCAGTAGTTATTTTGAATAATATTGAATGTCTGAATTCGAGTTTTCTCTTACTCCACCGGAGTTAGTTGAAGCAGCGAAAGAAGCGTGCCAGCTAAATCGGATCGCCGCCTGTTCTATGCATATCGCAATGGAAAATGTATCATTCAGGTTGTAGGTGAAAATCAGTTTAATAAGGTACCTGAAACAGTAGCTAGTTTTCTAAAACTTGAAAATGCTACCTCATATACAGGTCATTCATTTCGAAGATCGTCTGCTACACTTTTAGTTGAATCTGGGCGAGATTTGCTGACACTGAAGAAACATGGTGGTTGGAAGTCATGAAGGATATGTTGATGAATCGGTATCACACAGAACAGAAAAAGCTACGGCAGTTGTGTCCATGACAGAAAGAAATATAATTTCAACACGAGAAAATTCTACTGTTTTTCCGAATACGAATAGGAACGTGTCATTTCATTCATGAAATATTCTGAATTAAATATCTTCCATACTTATGAGTATCCGGGAAAAAGGTACTCACTTTTTTCCCACGGGAAAAAAGTAATTTCTGAAAAGTGACATTTTATAACCTGTCAACAGAGATGAAATGTCAAACTTTTTTCCCGTCACAGAAAAGAGGGATTTTTTTATATTTCTTTCTCATGAAATCATGGACCATTCTCACAAAATCATCAAAACGCCGAATAGTTCATATTTGGCGTCTTCTAAAACATATCGATGAATACTCACCTAATTGGACCTGAAAACAATTGATGTATTTATATTTAGAAAGCAATTTGAGACAAATCGATCGTTCATCAGTTATTCATCTACATATACCTGCACCATCACGTTACTAGTTATGATAATTGACCCAATGCGGTAAATTATTGTCATGCCATCAATTTCTCGGAAAAGAGCAGGATCAATAGCTCTCCAATATTCATGAAAAGTTCAACCAGCTATACGTACATTCACGATCCATGAAAAAGAGCATTGTGGTCAGTTGTAGATAATAATTATTTTCAGTAATTGGCTTCACTTCTCGGTGATTGAGTTTCAAGGTTTCAAACAATAGGATCAATGATTGTAACTATTCTGTTAGTTATTAGCTTATTGTCAGTTATAGTAGTTGATCAGTTATTGTTAGTTAGTTCGATGAGTATGTTGAATTGTTGAGTTCGATTAATTCGAAACTTTTTCTAGATGGAGGCTTGTTATCAGCTTCACTTATTTGTTAGTTAGATTTCGGATTTGGGGAGCAGACACATTTTCATCAAATGAGTTCATAATTACTTAGTCATATATTTTTATTCAGTATGACCCTCAAAACTTTCAAATCATCCCAATAATTGGTGATTCTTGGGGCTGTAAACTATGACATAGAAGCTGAAGATGGAGCGATAAGTTTTGACTAACGGCCTTCGACCAGGAAACCCAGAAAAAAGCATAACCCCACTAACATTTTGAATGTGTCCATTTGTTGGTGTGATGAAATTGTTGAAAGTTAGGCTCAAGGTCTTATGCACTGTTGCCAGATAAAATCCTTAACTTTTTCGCAAAAACTGATAGAATCCGTTAGAGAACCATTCAAGATAGAAATTTCAGTTTACTTAAATTCATTTTGATGGCAAATTGGTAGTGTCATCAGTTTTCTTGGTGAAACCCAGAATATGGTCCTTTATGAGGGGCATGACCACTACTCGAGAGTACCTATTACCGTTCGTAATTATACAGAGTACCTTATTCTGTAGTATTTGTAACTCACTCATATGAGAAAGTGAAAAACTACAGAACATCGGACAGGCGTATATTAACGTAGGACGGATAATCTGCTTGTATATCAGAAGCTTGTTGTCTAAAGTCAGCGAAGGATTCCTCGCCAGCAGCGGATACAAGCTCCTGATCGAGTTTTGACGATAATTCAAAAACTTCATCACTATTATAAGGTATCAGAACATTAAACAATATAAATATGAATTAATCGATAAAACGATCATGATTATGTATTACTCATTTTTCTCCTATAATGTTTCGATGAAACATTCGAGTAAGCCGCTTTTTTCTTCGTCATCCTGTCCTCTTTTCTCGACATGGATTCGATGGTGGGCGAACCTTCGTTCAAACTTTCCTTGGAAGACAACCTGATACTTTTTCTAGACTTGACAGTCTGATGGTTTGTTGGCAAATCGGAAGATGACACGTCTTGTAGCACTGACATATCAGATATATCATGTAGAATGGTATGAAGGCTGGTCTCAGTGAAAGAATTCATTTCTTCACAAAGTTTGCTTCCATTTCTTGTTATTGTTTCAACTCTAGTGAGCCTTTCGATCTCTTCTTGATTGTTCAGAGCAGTAGTTTTATCTTCAACTCCATTATTGTCCTGAGATTTCACATTGTTGATTCTATCATTCGCATTCGAGGTTCTCTTCGAAGAAATCAACTCAGTATTCCCATCGTTTTTATTCGACAGCACTCCATCTAAATTCGACCTTATTTTGCTTTTCGTTTCAGAATCGTTGCTATCAATCGTACTGTTGCTTTTCCGACCTTTGTTTGGGTGATTGGGTATTTACAATATGCCGTGTTGTGACCAGACAAGGTTATTCCACTATGATTAGATACAGCATAAAGATTATATTTAAAAGAGATTTCATTATTTGCTGCATAATTACCCATATCCAAATCTCCTAGAGGAAAATCAATGGTGATGTTTATTTTTCCATGAAAATTCTCCGATGGCGAGAAACGTTTCAAATAAATCACTAGTATATTGGGGAATTTATTTATCAACAAAGACTTCGTGGAATTCCTTCTTTCCTTACATTCTGAACATGTTGGTGACTCGTCACCGTTCAAGATGTCCTCTCTGGTGAGAAGATCTAAGCATTGTGAAAGTCGTTTGCCCGTTGTGTTTGAAATCTGTAATGATAGATCCCAGAAAGGTTCAAAACCATGCCTCTTGGCCTTTTTCATGATCAGTAAGTTTCTCATTTATTTCTGTGAAGATTAGTTCAGACCGATCTGTTATTCTATTCACATCTTCATGATTGCAGCATTTGACTTTGCCTATATAGATATAGAACTATCCCTAGGTATTTCACACTGGCTATGCCCTCCACTTCAGTGACCTCGACACGCAAAAACGGAATAATGTGTTGTTGATGAATTTTCACGAAAAGTTGATTATTTGAGTTTTCGCATTGTTTATTCCGATCTTTGCGTTGTCAAAGTTCGGTAATCCGCTCTAGTCTTTTTTTGCCGGTAAGTGTATATTTGATTATGTCTTTTTTGGGAAATAAGTTTCATCATCCATAAATCAATCGTATATGTCACATGCCATTCCAAACTTGAGCATTTCTGATCTGGAAGATATACGTTTACTTAGTAATCATACGATTCAATTGCTCTGGCAGCGATATAACATATAGTTCATTAATCACTGTCTAAACATCCATATCTCGATTTGAGGTTTCCACTTTCTGCCTAGATTGTCTCCGCTCTTGTCTAGTCGACAAGACGTAGACAAATAACTTTGGGAATTGAATGGTTCTATTAGTTAAAACGTGAGAAGGTTTGAGCGATTATCCTATAAATGTCCACTGAACTGCGCTAAAGAAGATTCATCAGTTTGTCTCCACATTATATGAGAAATTATCCACTTCAAAAGGTCAGGATCAGCATTTATACAGGGCTTTTCTTCTATCCCTAACCCCTTTTATTCATTGAACGAGTCGACTGAAAAAAAATGTAACTTGGGAAAATGAAATCAAATATCATATTCAGTAGTGAAATTGACAGATAAAAATTTCAAGATGGCGACTGGGCGTCATCTGGAAAAAAAATAAATGGGAAGAAGGATCTTGATACCTCCTTTTGAAGCTCTAGACGAATACTTCCCAACCCTAGAATATGAATACATATCTTCACCTACTACATTCAATAGTTACCTGAATACAAACACATCAATATGGATATTGTATTTCAACAAGATGGAGCACCACCATACACCAGTCCAGATAAGTAAGAAACCATTTTGATAATACTTTCCCTGGTCGTTGGTGGCCGTCGAGGTCCTTCAGAATGGCCAGCCTGCTCGCCAGATTTGACACCTTCAGTTTTTTTATGGTGCTATTTGAAGCAAAAGGTGTACGACACTGCACCTGATCCAATATTGGATATACGACAGAGAATGATGAATATTTGTAGAAATATCGACGTAACTGTGTTCGAAAGTGTTTGACGTGAAATATTGGATAGGCTGTACTTATGCCAAGAAGTTCAAGGCAACCATTTTGAGCATCTTCTGAACCGAATTGAGCTCATTTCATCAAATTATGGAGTTGAATGTCGATGTATTCAGGCAATCATCAAATACTCGGCCATTTTGTAGCTTGTGAAGATATTGAATTTATATTCTGGAGTTCTGAAATATTCGTCAGGAGCTCCGAAAGGATGTATTACAAGACCCCTCCTTTCCTTTCCATTTGATTTTTTTCCCAGATGGCCCCAGTCGCCATCATGAGATTTTCATCTGTTAATTTCAATGCAAAATATAAGTTGCGTTCTATTTGTTCCATTCTGGTAACGGTGGTGGCAAGAGAATGACGTTTGCAAATAAAACGATAATCTTCATGACCTAGCATGAGAGAATAGATGATAGAGTTCAAATTTTTATATTGTTGCTCTGAATAATTTCAAAATCATATTACTATAGAGTTGAATATCAAAAAAATAAATCAACACATATCAGGACCAAATCTTGTGCTGATGATGGAAATAAGATATGTGCTGATTGGAGACAGTTCTCCGAAAGAGAATTCATTTTATCTGGGAATGAAGATTTGAAACCTGTCTTACTTGAAGGAACTATAAACTTGTGAAGCTCAAGATGAAAATGTCTTTTAATCGTCTCCCACTTTCAAAAAGTTTCGTTTTTCATCAATCTAATTTCATTTTTTGACAACTGTCAACAGTCAATCCACATCATTCCTTGTAGTGAGACGGAACGAAAAGTAGCAACTGGAATCGGAAAAGTTGCAAATAAAACCACACATTGAAGTGATTCCGGTGGCGAAATCGGATAAATAAAACGCACCTATTGTATTGAAACATCGACGTTTGTATTGACCCATTCTTGAAATAAAAGAGGAGGGCCATTAAAGAAAAGCACTGTATTACTATAGTGCGCGAATAGTATCGCAATTGACTGTCCTACTTTTTGTAGGTATAAAACGAAAGGAAAAATACTCAAATAATATATTGATCATGGGTAAGTGCATACATGAGACTGAGTGAGAGGTGACCAAGAAATTAATTATAGAAAGTGCATACGTGAGACTGAGTTAGAGGTGACCAGAAATTAATTATAGATTCGCATATACAGCTCTTAGCATTCTGTTCCCAGTCCGGTAAGGGAGGGAATGACGTATTTCACACCAGGAATCCGAAGGAATTCCACTACATATTTCACCGTGGAATTCGGTTTTATTCAGGTGACTATTCTCGCGGTCTCTACTCTCCCCAAGATGTCTCACGAGATTGAGAGCTCCGCAGTCATTTACCAATGGCCGGTTTATAGTCAAGCCAAAGTGATGCTATTTGAAATATCGAATTGGTTTCACCATGATAGTTTGTCAACCACTAGCGACCAACACAATGTGGGTTTTGGTCGCACCAGTGTGCTAGATATATTGGTGGCGCAAGACTATTTTTGGGTCCCGATCAAATCGGCTGGTATGATATCCTGATCAAAAGCTCTTATGGGACAACTCAATCGTATGACTAGTTTTCGAGCAACAGCGATTCGAATGTTGGATTGTGTGCCTTTAAGGGTGGTAGAACAGACATAGTTTTCTAAGTGAATTTGTGCCCTATGAGCTTCAAAAAACGATTTGTTGATAGAATTTCAACCTTAATAATAAGTTTGTTTGAAGAAAAATTCGATCAACTGGCAGACACGTGAGCATTACTTCCATTTCATGAAACTCAATTAATAATTTCACTATATTGTACACTGAGAAAAACTGGTTAATTAAAACGTCTAGTTGGTATTTTTTTAGTACCGATAATTAAAAATATTTGGAATTTTATTAACAATGACAACGTATCCTTATTTCCTACAAATGACTTTTCTATTTTTCGCCAATTATTTGTCATCAATAAAAATAGTATTTGTACAGTGTTGTCTATTCAGTCAATTAAAATTTCATATTGGGGTTAAAAAACCTCATTCTGGGGTTACTTACAACAGCTGACTATTTGCCACAACTGATGACACATTTATCGTAAAAGGTTTATTATTATTCATAGCAGAAATTGTTTAGCCATAACTAATAATTTTAGTTGTACTGCGTCGTTCGGGACCGCCTCGCGTCTCTTCGGGACCCACCGGCAAAAATTGCATCTAGCATCTGTTTGTCTTTCTGTTCTGTTTCATCATTTAAACTTGTATCTTAATAGTGGATAGACGGTCGTCGAGCTTAGACAAAATAAATAAAATAATTGTCTAGTGTAGCCGGGAGCGTCGTGTTCTTGCTGGTTCACTGCTCTGTGTGTTTTCAAATCACTGTTTTGTGTTTTTTTGCACTTCGCGCTGAGCCATTTGGCATTTGGTTGGCAAAATAATAATTCTCAGTTTACCATCGTTATCTGTACGTCACTAGTTATCAGGTTTAGGTACCTATTCACAATTCAGTACAGTTTACGACGGGCGACGGTGAGAAACGTCCAACCGACGTCACGTGTACACGGTGTATATTTATAATTCCCTCTCTTTTTGGTGAGCTGTGGCCTGTGGCACTTACAGTGTGTGGTGTATTCCTGTTCACGATTCCATTGGAAAGTGGAAGGAAAATGGCATACAAACTGTTATTATTAGAATGGGGCCTTGATTTTAATTGATATAAAACTATTAAGTTGCCAGAATAACTAAATTATATTCCAAACGTTACTAACTCACTTTTAATAGTAACTAGATTCTATCTCAGTCACAATTAAATATTGCAACAACACACTCACTATTAACGTCAGAAGAAATGAGTAATTGCCCCAATTGGGATAATTTGTTGTGATAACAAACATATATTGAAACAGTACTAACAATCTAATTGTCATAACTATGTATCTTGATTGTGGCAAATAAAACTTGGTATTTTTCCTTAAAAAGGCTTATTAGTTACCACAACAACGTCGTAGATGACTCAACTAAACTTTTCATTAGAGGCAAATAGGCGTTTCCAGAAAAATAGAATTAGTTATGGCAACAACTAATGCTTGCTGTCCCCTATCGTACTAAAAATTTTTTCTGTAGTCACTAATTTTTTAGTAAAGGCTACAATTTTTTTCCCTCGGTGTAATTATCAGTTTATTGAACAAAATACATGAAGCTCTTTGTATGATTAATGCTATAATTCAGAATTTAATGATCGAGTTGAGAGATAATGGATATTGGGCTCATGTCTTGCGTAACCTAAGAACCATAAAACACTTTCCACGTGTGCACATGAACCAAGAGTTCTTGCACCTGCAGGTACAGAAATAACCGATAATTAGCTCGATGTCATTGTTGCGGTTATAGAAAATCCTCAGTTGATATTTCGTTGCTTCACGAAATCGGGAAAATACTCGTACTCTCAGGAAACTAGCTCCATCAATCTACTGGTACTGGTACTGGTGGGGGACGTTTCGACGTCAGCAACTAGTCCCCAATGGGACCTTTTTGCAAACCCCAAGTGTTTTCAATGACTGATGTGGTTCGCTCCAGAGAGCTGGCTAACATCCTTTTCAGGCACCGCCCATCAGCTCTCTTTCAGAGTTTTTCAGCTGTGTTTTGTAGGCTAGTAACTCACTACCATATGCGCAGTGGCAGGCCTGCTAACTATCCTCGTTAACCCCTGAGACCGAGGTCTACTAAGCAGCTGGCCCGCATTCACGCTCAGCTGGTAGTTTTCCACACCCACCTTAGGACAAGACAAGATCCACATTTGAGTTGGTATACCTCTGATTTTCCGAATTTAGAAGGTTTGTCTTTATTATTCTTGATAAACCGTCCCAACGTATTATATAAGGTATATATCGGTCAGACAGGTCGTACGTTTAATCAGCGCATTCATGAACATAAGATGAATTTTATGAAAAAGAAAACAAATTCAACATACGCCAACCATATATTATGATAATTTCAAAATTCTGCACGTAGAAAATAAAGGACTGAAACTCAATCATTTTGAATCATTAGAAATCAACTAACTCAAAAATTTTGACCATTTACTTAATGATCAATTAGACCTCAATAGTTTAGCACTATTGAATTTTTTTCTTAGGAAGTAATAATATGTATTTGATATCAACTCTTTCAAGTTAATCGGGTATACCGTAGTTTAATGTATATATTGTGCCTAATTTCCGAAAATGGAGGTTTATCGTACCTGTCCACAGGTAACTCATCCTTCAGATTGGGAAAGTGAGATATATAAAAGTTAAGCAAGCCAACGTTAATTTAGTTCATTGTACCAGTACATCACCTGACGAAGCTACTGTGTTAGCGAAACATGTCGAGTGTGTGAGAATTTTGTGGAAATCTTATCGTTTGTAAAGTTTTTACATTTGTCATGGATTTCCATCAAGTAACGGCCGAGGCAATTGAAAAAAAAATCAAGACAAGATCTTGAAATTTTCGAGAAGTTGGCGACCCCTACGCAGAATATTTCTTATTCTCATCTAGTGGCGGTAATAGTCTCAGAAGGTATAACTTCTAAATTTGACTAGCATGTGTGCCACTTCAGCTACTTGCGATGGCAATCTATTGGAATGAGGATAGCACGTGACATGGAAAGATAAATAAACGGTAGAACGCTCGTTGAAGATGATGATCTTGATAAATCATCTGATGAGCATATAACCTGGCAATGTTTCGCAAAGGAAAGACACGACCTTCACAAGAGTATACTCAGAAAAAGCGAACGTTTCCGAAAAGCATTCGACAAAATGGTTTATGGGAATTGCGACACCGATGCAGATTTTCCGTACTTGAAAAATGTTTCTGCCATTTGTATTGATGGCACGTATAAAGTTTATTTTGGACAATATAGAAACATGATTCAAAAATGGCTTCTCAGGAGATAATTTCTTCGCTCACTTTCTTCAAATCACAGAACTATTTCAAAAAATATACAGGGCGCAGCAAAATTCTAATATCGAAATCGACCTATTTGATCGTCCACCCCAGCCACGGGGCTGCACTGGTACACACAAAGGGATCTTTTGAAAGTAAGAATCAGCCATGTATCGATGACAAGTTTTTCGATGTAGTCAGCTCTCCGGCAATCATCTGTACCTACTATTCAATACTCAATTTTCAGTTTTGACCGTATTTTTATCTTTTCTCATCATACTCTTCATGGGTATATCTTATATTTCCCATCCATTAATTTCCTACTCTATTCCTCTTCTTGGGATAGCACTGTTCTCCCACCAATTCCAGAGAAATGAAATGAAACAATAACGAAGTATCGAATTGTTTATGTGTATAGCATCCCTAACCTCACTCTCAGACCGACTGACCTAAATATTTTCAGATCATGTTTCTGCTAATTCAATTTATATCAGAGCCATTATAGATAACGCGTATTATGTTCCTACTTCAAGGGATGCAAAATTTGTGTAGGGTAATCACCAATGAAATGAAGCCATGTCGATATCTATAGCAGCAAAATAATTATGGATATTCGATTTTGTTGGTTAAGGGTGTCAATGCCGTTACATGTGGCATAATCCCTTAGAGAAATCGACAATGTTCACAAACAACGCTCGATGATCATTTCTGAACAATTTATTGGGTTCGATAGAGATAGGAAGTTGAAATTATAATGAAGATGGATGAATATCTAATCTGTAGATGATTAACACCTGTCATTCACCAAGTAGTATCCATTGAAATACCAATTTCATTCTGTGAGAAATGGAATTAGATATATTATAGGAAACCTTATATAGTTGAAGCAGGATTCAATCATGCGTTCGAGTATTTGATATGTCGTTGAGTGATTTGAATTTGGATAGTCACCTCAGATAGTGAATATTTGAACATCAGATTTAACAATGCATTTTCTTTCTTATTTCATCGAATGGTCTTCTTTATTCAACAATTGAATCAAATATAATAATTTTTGTAACAAGTGTGTAAAGTGGTACTTTTTCATATACGATTGAATATTATATTCCACTCGATTATGACGATTATTTTGGAATTTATTCACAAAAAACAGAAATAAGATTCAAACTTTGACACTCTGTATCTCATAAACGAATAACATGCAGCCATAATATGTTTATATCAACTTTTCTTCTTATTTCGAAGTATGTTGCTGACTTCCTGATTTGTTTGACCTCGTATAGCTCTCGGTTGGGAATTTGAAAGATCCAATTTCGAACATCTTGGAGATATGCATTTCACACTATCTTTACCTAATAGAGAACGGAAAAACATATCATTTTGATAATTTGTATAATACAGTGTTGCCGCTTCTACCAGAAAGAAGTAGAAACTTGGTATCATTTCAAATGGAATACGCTGTATATCATTGCATTTTTAGATTCTTTCTGAAGCGCTGATTTCATCAAAATATAGGGTGCTGAAAATCGAGAATTTTCAACTTAAGGATTTTCTTGTGTCACCAACATTGTCAGCCCTTTCGACCTATAATGACTAGTTTCGACACAATAAGTTGAAAATTTCCGATTTGATCATCCTATATCTCTGTAATCCTTCCCGCTATACCATGAGTCTAATATATTGATGAAATCAGCTCTTCAGGGAGATACTAAAAATGCAATGTAATACAGGGTATTCTTCTTAATGAAAATATTCCAGGCGAATATATATTATGCCCGAATAATGATGCGTACCATTTTTCAGAATGATCTATCATTCCGTTTTCCAGGTATAAATCGCGTTATCTCATGAAGAGGTATACCTACCCTGTATAGTTTCCACTTAAGAAATTCACTGTTATTCAAAGAAAATAGCCACATCCAACCCCAATGTTATTTTTGTGACAAATGTTCCTTAAGCTGAATGAAACGGCCATATATGTATGCAACTTCCATCTGTGGTATCCGAAATGGGACAAGAACTACAAGAACTACTAAAACCGCAAGTGAGATATAATCTACCCGACGAAATATAATGTTTCCGGAGAAGTTATAGCCTCTTAGGTTTGAATGCTTTCAGAATCCCCATACATATCAGAGCGATAACTTTACAGCTGATTATAATACAACTCATTCCAGATGTCTGGATGACACATGAAAAGCGATTCCATTATTTTACTAATATTGAGCATTCAAGGTTCTGATATGATAATGCGTCACGTGAGATCAATTGCTAAAAGTGCATCCCAAAAACATGGGTTTCTGTTTCGGGTCAGGAGCTATTTCACTTCCAGTCAGCTGCTTATAATCTTCTAGACAATTTTCTAACAGGAAGTTCTTGAGACTTTTCTTGAAACAATTAATATCTTGTACATCTTTCACAAATTTTGGTAGTTTGTTGTACAGTTGTATACCAGCATAGGATGAAGATTTTTCATAAAATGATGTTCTATGATTTGGAATGCGTAACAGATCTCCATGTCTTGTATAATGATTATGATCGTTAGAATTCCTAGAAAAGTTATTTAATTTTAGTTTTAGACGTATCAAACATTTATAAATGTATATGCAAGGCAGTGACAAAATTTTATGTTCTTTGAAATATGGTTTACAAGATATCATCCTATGAAGTCCAAAAATTATTCGCAATGTCCTTTTTTGTAGAATAAATTATTAATTACATGTCGACGGATTTCCCCAGACTATTATGTTGTATGTCAAGTGAGGATATATCAGAGCATAATACATATTCAGAAGTTGATGTTGATTAAATGTGCCTTTCAGTTGAAACATTGCATAATAACCACTATTCACCTTTCTACTGATATGATTAATACAACTTTGAAAAGTTTGTGAACTATCCAGAAACGTTCCAAGAAATCTTGTTCTTTTGGACAATGTCATATTCAAATTTTTTGTAGACACCATTATTGAATTCTCGATATTATTCGTGATGTTAAATCTCATTACTACAGTTTTGGTTGTGTTTAATATCAAGTAGTTTATTCGACACCATTCACTGAATTTATTATGAAGAATATTCAAGTTATTATATAGTTCCTCGGTAGAACTCGCATAGCAGGCAAGTGATACATCATCCGCATATAAAACAATACACTCAGTATTCATATAAGTGGGTAAATCGTTGATGAACAACAGAAAAATCAGCGGACCCAATACAGATCCCTGAGGAACTCCTAGATTTACTTCTGCCTCATTCGAGTGACATTCATTGATTTTAACCATAATTCTTCTGTTTTTTGAATATGACATCAACCAATCCAACACATTTCCTCTGAAACCTAATGAATAAAGTTTCGTTTCTGTTCCCATATTTGGAGTGCAGCACCCAAACATACCCTTTAACTGTTGGATTCTGTCCAAAAAAGGGCTCGCTCACAAACTCACTAACTTCTCTGGAACACCGTAGAAAAGTTTGCGATCTGGCTCTATTTTATAGATATTTTCATGGACGATGCTCTTCTGAAATATCAACAATTGTTCCTCCCTTGGCAGTCCCCGCGAGATTAACCTGTCAAGTTGAGGCTTCGCACCCCTTCGTGGTCACTTCGGGGACCTGCAGAACATTTCTTTCCAAAGACTCGTTCATCCAACGAACAACGAGGCTCTGGAACACATTGTCCGAGGCATATAACCTCCAGAAATTCAAGAAGAACCCCAATTCCTACCTTTATTCCCTTGGTTCTCACGATGTTCTCTGAAGCATATCCCTTTTCGTGGAAACCAGATCATACAAAAAAAAATCAGTACATAGAGAGGAATCACAAAATCAAAGTGATTCATATGGAATTAGTAGAGTTTCAATGATATCGATGCTTTCAATTAGTTTCGGTAGGCAGTATTCTTATGGCCTTGATGATGGGTAATTGCTTTATTGTATCCAACAGTTCTCGATCTTTATTGAATGAAACTTCGTCGCTTTCCCATCGCAGGTTTGCATCAGCCAGTTATTACACTTCGATGACGTCCCTTGTGGCAGCTTCGAGACTCTTTCAATGAGCTCAAAACGGCACTACCACGGTCTATTAAGCACCGTAGAAACGAGCCATTCTCATGCCAAGTTTCTCTGATCTAAACATTGGCGTATCCTGAACGGAATGGTCTATTCGTCATTTTGATACACCACGAGTCGCTTCTCAATTGGTCTGCCAGTTTCAGAGGGGAAAATTAATAAATCAATTGAGAATACTAAATGATTCACAATAATTGATCTATATACCTACCAGATACATGGAAAATAAATTGATCAAGTGGAAAAATACCAATACGTACCAGAGTTGAATAATCCATATGGAATAGGGGAAATATTCAATAGGATGAAGTCAAGACAAAACATTATTAGAAGCATAATGAATAAATAAATGGATGAATAAATATGAAAATTATCAATCCTTCCAGACATTAATGTGTATAGGACAAGTCAGGGTGATACTAAAAAGTATATGTATAAGTGGATAGATTGTATAGAACAGTGGTCATACAGGTTACAAACGTATATATGAAAACAAAAACAGGTTAGTTTCTGAAATCTCTATCTGACATGAACTCATCTATGCTGTAGTAGCATTTGGATACTAATAGTGATTCGATGTGTTGTTTGAATGAATGTCCATCCAGGCATTGTATGCTTTCGGGGAGATGGTTGTAGCACATGATTCTAAAATAACTATAGGACTTGTTTAAAATTTAGCTGTCTAATGTGATGGAATACACAAGAAATTTCTCTTTCTGGTCGAATATGAATGGTACTGAGAATTAGTTTTGAAGTTACCTACTTTTTCCCTGAAGTATATAGCAGGCATTTGAAAATGTATATACATGGGAACGTTAGGATTCCGTAATGAACGAAATAGGATCTACATGACTCTCTTGGAGGCAAGTTGAACATAGTGCCTATAATTCTTTTTTGAGCAATAAATATTCTGTCACTATCAGCAGAATTTCCCAAGAGTACCACATCATATGACATATGGTTATACCATACAATAGTAAACTGTTAACAATGACTCTACTGGCATAGATGACTTTCTCCGTGAGATTGCGAATCTAGATTTGTTGAGATTTTTGCTCACTGTGTCGATTTGGTGAGTCCATCTCAAATGCTGATCAACATGGATACCCAAAAATTTCGTTCAAGTTTTAGATACAGACTATAAGGAAATTATGGTAAAATGAATTGATGAGATTGAGCAAAAAATGAGAAAATATTATGGAACGACGGAATCAGACAGAAACCTGAGGAAATAAGTATATATTGAAATAAATCGAATAATTAGAATTCCACACAATATGTTCGTATTTTTCGAAGATATCATGCAGACTGCTGTTTCGCTTCACCATCAGAGCACAGATAGACAAATCCAGAGACATAACGCTACCTAAAATTATGTAGCGATTCAACGAATAATAAGAATGAATGAAGAAACATCGTCCTCTACTTCATTCATATATTATGAAACCTAGTTCACAAAAATGAAAACGATTGGCATCATTGAAAGTAAGAGAAATCACACTAGACTCACACGCATTATAAAAGTTATTTATGTACCAAGGGCGTAAAATAGGCTTTCATGGACCTTGTGAGTGACAGTCCGAGCTATTAACACGCTTAGGTCCATAGCAGGAAGTTACGCCCGGAATACATACAACATTTTGTGCACCACCGGTATATTTGATTTTTTATTGTGAGTATGTCTTCACCTATAAAGAACGATGGAAATGAGGAATATTTCGACGTCAACAACATGATCCTGATACATTTTTACCCGTAGTTAAGTAACACCCTGTAGTGTGTAGTGTACACATGATTATCTATAAAGTAAGATTGAGAATCTTATCAAATCAATACAGATATACAATTCGGTGTAGTCAAATTTATATGAACGTTTTTGAATGCTCTGGGAGTATTTTTTTCTAATTAAATATTATTCAATTATCAAATGAGTGAACGCACGATTGAATTCTGTCTCAACTATATGAGGTGTCCTATATCTAATTTCATCTCTCGCAGAATGAAATTGATATTCTACCGACTACTACTTCTCTATCGAACCCAATAAATTGTTCAGAAATGATCATCGAGCGTTGCCGATGAACAACAAGAACATTGTCGATGTCGATTTCTCTGAGGGATTATGCCACAGCTATCAGCATTGACACCATTAACCAACAAAAGCGAATATCTATAATTATTTTGCTGCTCTAGATATCGATATGGCTTCATTTCATTGGTGATTACCCCACAAGTTTCGCATCCCTTAAAGTAGGAACCTAATACACGTCATCTATAATGGCTCTGATATAAATTGAATCAGCAAAATTATATTTGTATGATCTGAAAATATTTAGGTCAGTCGGTCTGAGAGTGAGGTTAGGGATGTTATAGATATAGACAAATCGATACGTCGTCATTGTTCCATTTATGTCTATTCTCTCTAGAATTGGTGGCAAAACATAGACAAAAAGGAGGAAATGCATGGATGGGAAATATAAGATATACCCATAAAGAGTGCCTTATAAGGAAATTCACGGTCAACACTCGAAGTTCAGGTGAGAGGTGAGTACAATAATTGTAGCTCATTTGGAATATTAGTCCTGGGAATCTAAGCAGCAATTATTCTACTTCTTGTTAGAACTGCTACCAAGTAACTCCAGAATTTATTAAAATCGTACAGTGCAGTTACTGAAATAGGATTATGTTTTCACTATCAAAAAGGCAATTATGATGAAACTCCATGAATGTGTTTCACTACGTTGTCCACTATATCAATGCTAGGAATTCTCATCAACAATCAACAAAGCTGATTAAAAAAACTCTAATTTAGCAAGAATATACTTCATCTTCAAGCTGCATAGAAAGTGACTTTTCTATGACCCTTAACAGGCAGGAAAGGTGTACTTTCTGTGCCTAGGCAGGAAAAGTTTGTTGCTATGCAACGTTCCAAGGAATTTGAATGGAATTGGTAATCAAGATTGACACTGGCATTGGGTGAACAAAAAATAATGCAGTCCTCAATAAAAAAATCTGGAAAACCAGGAGGTAAAGTGCTACTTCATCGCCTGGTTTTGCGGGAGTAAAGTAGTACTTTACATCCCGGCGTATAGGGGACCCATTGCAGCCATGATGTATTTCTATCGTTATTGAGAAGTGAAGAGGCATTCACAATAAAAGATCAAATATACCAGTCGTGCATGAAATGTTGTATGTCTCAGGCGCAACTTGTTTTTATGGATCTAGGCGTGTTACTCACACGCTGCGGTCCATAAGACAATTATCGTCCCCATTGTATCCTCATCTGCATTTTCACTCTGTTAATGTTCATCGATTAGGTCAATGTTATATGTTTCTCATGCTTTGTCAATAAGATGTGGGTGTAATCTCTGACAAAAAAGTGTATATTGAATTGAATCAAGGTATGATGAACCTTATTTTTGGCGATTGTCCTGTATAATACTGAAGATTCCATGCAAATACTTTTGTTCACGAAGCTACGTCTACTGTATCATATCACAACACCAAGACATATTCTCTCAACTGTGCCAAGACTTTCGTACATCACCAGAGAATTACAACTTTCCATCTCGCCTCTTATTTTCCGATGACTCAGCCAAGTAAAACGTGACTGGAGACACGAACAGTGATCAACAAAATGCAACCACACCCCAATTGCATCTCAGGGACGACATTTGCAGTTCTCAGCTCTTTCGATGCCATATACCGGTCCTTGCAGGAATGTATCGTCACTTCACTATATTGGAAACCAATTTCCATACAATACAGTTTACGTGTAGTGAACTCGGAGAAACTAATATTTGTTGCCTGCTGCCACATGGTATCGGTATTCTAGCTTGCTTTGCATTGTGTGCCTGTCTGGATATAATATCTGATATTTCTGGGATATGAACTGTATTCATGGAAGACGACTTATGATATAGTTATCTGATCAATTCTGCCAAGATTGATTTCAATTGCATCTTCTTATATGAAAATCAATATTCAAATATAGAAACATAAAATCGTATATGTGTGTGATAAGCAAAGGTATATCTTTGAATAGATTATAAGTGCTATAAAAAGCGATTATCGATATACAGATGACCATATAAACTATGTTGTGAAACGACTCAGACATTTAATTGAAAAATTCTATGAATTGAGAAATATCCTGGAGTACAAAAATTTGATCACCATATATCATTCTCTAGCAGAATCTGTAATGAGATATTGTATTGCTGCCTGGGGTGGCACTTTCAACAATTCCCTGAAAATACTCCAAACAACTCACAATACAATCTTGAAAATATTGTTTGAAAAACCTAAATTATTCTCTACGGAATGTCTGTATAAGGAAACGCAATTACTAAAATCGAGAGACCTCTATGTCCAACAATGTTTGATATGGGTGTTCATAAATAAATCCATACTTCAATCGATACAAAAAGAAAAACAAACAGGATTCGTTACAAATTCATCCATAAACCTACCAGCATTCAAACAGAGTCACACCCAGAGATGTATTTTCTATCATGGTCCAAAATTATACAATCTCTTGCCAGCCAGCATAAGAAATATTTCCAATCTCAATAAATTCAAAAAATCAATCAAGACATTCATCATAAATACCGAACTTCTGGATTTATTCAGCTGAATATCATTTCTATATTCAACAAACTCTCCACTTCTCCTTCTCTCCTCTTTTAACCACTCTCCAAATTCATTATTCATCACTTCATTTGTTCGTAAATATGTATGCATATATAGGTGGACGCATGTAGGTATATGTTTGTATGTATTTATTATCAAGTATAGATATGTACGATGTACATGGAAGGTATTTTTGTTTTTTTTTAGTACAATACTATATAATCTTTTAAACTGCCATGAGATGATTATTATGTCATTTTTGAATACCCTGAAAGGTGGATGGAAAGCGCAACACAAGTATTATAGATACTTAGGTGCATCCATCCTCACAGGAAAGGTTGTAATAAACTGAATGTATATTAACTGTATTCGAACTAAAGAGAGAATAAACTTGAAAACTTGAAACAGTGTAGCAGAACTGAATTTTTCACGCCGGTGGACTTTGCCCTCGAGCTACAAATTGCACCTTGGAAAAAATCTTGCATTTCTGTCCCTTGATGTGTACATTTATGCACTTCAGGGATTTGAAGGATTCATTTATTTCCTATTTCCGCGAAGAATAAGAAGGAGAGTGGTACTTCAAATCCCTAGGGATTGGAATGGTTTTTTGAATCGTATACTTCCCCAAGGGGTCTTCGAAGGATATTGGAAGTAGTTTTTTGGTTCTTCTGTCATATCTAGACATATATAGCCTGCCTCGAGAGGTTTATTGCATTATTGGTACTCGAAATTTATTTCAATAACTCCATAAAATCAATATCTATTTATGTGAATCAGGAATCTCAGCATATTTTATATTTTTTCGACTACTTACTTCAACTATTATGTGAATTTTCCCAAATTTTCCACCCCTTCAGGTTGTCTACTCCCGCTTAGAGAGAACATGAGCAGGGTTTAGGATCGAAGGTACCTATATGTATCTAATTTCCGTTCCATTATCACAATACCAACTACCTCCTATTTTTCTCAGAACAGAAGCAACGACATAAAGGTGTATGATTCATTTCGATTCGAAAAAACCAGACGTGCCTTTCATAATCCGTCATAATATCCCGAACAGCACAGAATATTTCACGAATCTTCAGAATGTTTCTCATAGAATATTGCCATATCGGCAACAACTACCTATTCCATGAACATTCAATACGGTGTATTCTCAGGATATTCTGAGATTATACAGAATCTTAACAGATAATGATTTGGATGTTATGCTCCTATCAATATTTATAATGTTTCCTCTATTATTCTCTAGCCTACTATATGTATGATGAAGCACATGTTGACATCTTTCTATTCATATCAATCTTCAATAGGGTTCAATAAGGTTCATATAGCGCAGTGGACAAGGTGTAGGAAAAGAAGATAAGATAACAACCAGAAGAGAAAAATCAAGGAATCTGCTTGCATTGTTTCCTGTTCAGTTGGTATGGATAGAACATGGTATTCACTACTGAAATCTGAAAATGAAAATGGTAAATTCAAGATTAATTAATGAAACCATCCTGTAACTCATTTGATTTCTAACGTCACCAATTGTCACTGAGAACTGGAAAGTGTCAGGACAAATACGAATTTGCAATACAGAAAATCCATTTTTATGTTGAAAACGGAAACAGATCCGTTCTCGAAACGTCCAAAAATAAGTAAAAATTTTATATTTTTTCTATATACCTTTATTTCTCTTCGCCAGACTTTCTTCAATTCGAATTCTCACTGGCAAGCTAGTGAATTTTTCTTTTAGGCTCTCTGATAGGAAATTATTTAAACGCAGTGACATTTTGGGTCAAATTATCTGATATTTCCTATCTACACGAATATTATTTCATAGAGAGAATCCCAAAAAGTCTGGAATAAAGAAGAGAAAAGGTTCGAAACCCTAAAGGAGGAAGATCTTTTTTTAAATTCATTCTTTTTCCTATAATATGGTCCATTTGCAGCGATTAAATTTGGTCAAAACACTTTGTAATGGTTTTGATGTATCCGTGAAAATGCTATCAAAAAAACCAGGGAGAATGTATTTTTGTGACATCCCACAGATATCTTTATAAACGCCGCCTGCAGCAGTCATTGGCTGTTCTATGGAAGTTTCATTCATGATATGTGAGGAAGAAATGTTGACAAAATAAATATGGACTTGGCAACAGTTCTCGAATGAGGATCCAATGACTTATTGTTAGATTTCAATGCAAACAGAAGACAAGCATGCCTTTTCTCTAGAAAAGCCGATCTCACTGTGTCCAACATGAGCTTGTCAGGAGTAACCATACCTTTGAAGACATCAATTTCGATGCTTGGTATTACTATCAGCAATAACCTTCCTTGGGAAAATCACGTGAGATCAATTGCTAAAAGTGCATCCCAAAAACTTGGTTTTCTGTTTCGGGCCAGGAGCTATTTCACTTCCAGTCAGCTGCTTATGATCTATAAGGCACAGATCCGACCTTTCCTGGACAACTGTTCCCATATTTGGAGTACAGCACCTAAACATAACCTGAAACTGTTGGATTCTGTCTAAAAACGGGCAATTCATCTCGTGGGTGATGCCTCGCTCACAAACTCATTCACTTCTCTGGAACACCGTAGAAAAAATGCGATCTGGCTCTATTTTATAAATATTTTCATGGACGCTGCTCATCTGATTATGAACAATTGTTCCTCCCTTGGCAGTCCCCGCGAGATTAACCCGTCGAATTTAGGCTTCGCACCCATTCGTGGTCACTTTGGAGACCTGCAGAACATCTCTTTCCAAAGACTTGATTAGACGAAGACGTATCTAAAGTCTACGAGGAGGTTTGTAACATATCACATTCTGAATTATTTTCCAGTTTAAACAGATGAAATTAATGAAATTCCCTTCCATTACCGACCCTTGCGATCGCACTAAAACGATATTGCACGCAAAGTCTCGTATAATTTACACGCAGACAACCCCTAAAACACGCCTCACCGTGTGATTAACCCTGCCTGGAAATGCACATGGTGAATCTGCCTGGACCAGTCATAACCGTGGCCATTTCCTTTTTAATTTCGGTAGAATGAGTTGAGAAGGGCCGTGAAAACGACTGAATAGCTTTCCTCGAGATGCATGCCCGTTGACCAAGGATACGACAGCGTTTTAGCGCCAGAGTAGTCAATTAATTTTTCCATCAAAATTTCGGGTTTTTTCGAAATTGATCATGACATTTTTTTGATTTTCTCTCGAAACTTTCGGGAAATTAATCTTCTCCTGATCTTGTTATCTGCACTAAAACACTGGAATATTCCATTGCAACCCAAACCAAGGAAGAAATATCAATTTGCTGATTTTGGAGCATTTGATAAAGACTGATCGTGCCTTTATTATAGACGCTGAAGTTAGATACAAAAATAATAGTCAATGATACATTGTGGATAAATGGTCAGCCATGCTAAATGTTGCCAACAGCCAATTTCAGTTGAAAAAAGGCTGAATTATGGTTAAAAATAGAAGCGCGTCGCAGCGAACAATTTTTTAGCAACTTTTTGGCAAATCTAGCAATTTTTTCAGCAAAAACAAGAGATCTGACCATGGACAACGAATCTGACATTGACTACTATAGCTAAATAGAGTGACGACAATAGTGGTACACTTTTTGGTTGGTCAGACTTCTAATATGTAGGTGCATCAGTGCATCCAACAGTCTTGTTTTCTCCATTAAGTGCTACGCATTCTATTCCAATTTTTCTTAGATTATTCAGATTATGGAATGAAAATATCAAGTATCTGAAACTAACATCAGGTGAGCACTTCGAAGGCGCCAATTCATTACTGAATGGGAGATACCCTTCCGATTTTTAGTTATTCAGTGACTCGACCAAGAATGACATCCTGGAAACGGCAGCCATTTGGAGGTCTATTCGCGGGAATCAATGTTACCAGGTGGCGCTCGGTTTTCATCGTTCCATGTCAAAACTGGGGAAACACAAACTCAATCCTCACTCAATCTCATCAGTGCCATTAGCTTGTTTACTGTGTACTGATAAGAGTGATAAGTTTTTAAATTTCTCGACATCAATAACTGTCAATATTCGATCGAAAACGCTAATAATGCCTGTTGTAGATGTTCTTTTGGCAGATATTTTGCTCTATTCAGACGGAAAAAACCAACCAGTAGTGGAAGGAGGAGCAGTTCTCCATGCTAATCATGTGATTTTGTGGGAGGCAGAAGATTTCAACAAAAGGCACATTTTTGCACTTTGTCTACAAACTTCGGCGATGAAATCTTTCCCACATGAAGTAAAATTGAAGTTGGTTTCCAGAGGAACTCCTGTAGAACAATGGATTCGTATTTGTGTCTGCAAAGCAGGACAATCTAGGTATTGTAAACATGTTATAGCTGTTCTGTTATATGTCAATTGATTTGCTCGTCATGATTGGTTTGAATTGTTTGAACAATAATCTCCAATTCTTCACCCGATCACTATTCACTAAACTAATAAAAATGTGATAATGTGAAAAAATTAACCAACTCAACCATCATCACTACCAACAGTGCCAACACTTTATGTCATTGACAAGTTTGACTACAGCAGGCTGAATGCAATGTAGTCTATGCACTCTATCCAGAGACAACAGTTTGTTTTCCCTCAGTTTGAAGTACGTATTATGTAACCTAGATGTCGCTCACCTCATGAACCGTCACTCTTTTTAAACAACTCACTTTAGACTTTAGTATAGTATTGACATTGACGCATGACGTGATGTGTTGTCAAAATGGCAAAAAGAATGAAACACCAAATTCATGAAAATGCAGAATGGTCTGAAATTGACTCAAACAATCTAAGGGAATATTATAAATATGAAAATATTTTTATAGAAAGTCGGAATGGAAAATAGCTAGAAAAAATGGCTAATTGGCTAGATGCAATTTTTAGTAGCAAGATTAATTCAAAAATGACTAAGACTAGTCATGAACTGGCTGAGTTGGTAGCACTGGGCCAATGCGGGTACTGACAGGCTGGTGACTTCCATCCCCACCACTTCGTAGAACGCTGCAAGCGCCACCACAAATCTTCTCCTTTCATTTTTTTATTGACGAACCCTGTAGAAGCTTCATCAGCATCGGCTCGGTGATATTCTTTAAATGTGAATTATATAGGGACGGAAAATGCATTTTCTTCATGACTATTGAAACTAAATTCAATAAATTTGGTACAGGGTGATTCACCATAAATGTCCCCCCCTCTAGCTCAGTTATTTTTGAACCGATTTTAAAATTTGAAATATCATCTCGAATGATTTTCGATAAAGTTTTTTTCCGCTAGATCAGAAAATACAGGGTGCTCGGAACAAACGATCTACAGGGTACTATTTGATTTTTTTAAATGGAACACCCTATTTTTCATTGTATTTTTAGATTCTCCCTGAAGAGCTGATTTGATCAATGCATCACACTTGGGGTCTAGCGGGACTGATAACAGAGATATAGGGTCGTGTTCAAAATCGAGATTTCTAACTTTAGGATTTTTTTGTGACGAAACTATTCATTATCGGTCACGCGGTTTTCATGTCCGTATCTTAACTTTTGATTTACTATCTACTGACATTTAATAATTGGAACAGATACAGGGTGACCAGAATTCTAAATCTTGAACCACCCTGTGAATGTTCCAATTGAATTTCACTAGATAGTAAATCGAAAGTTGAGATGGAAACATAGTAGCCGTTTCGACCAATAATGAATAGTTTCGGCACAAAAAAATCTTAAATTTGAAAAATCTCGATTTTGAACACCCTATATCTCTGTAATCATTCCCGCTAAACCCCAAGTGTGATACATTGATAAAATCAGCTCTTCAGGAAGAATCTATAAATGCAATGAAATACAGGGTGTTCCATTTAAAAAAATCAATTAGTACTCTGTATATCGTTTGTTCCGAGCACCCTGTATTTTCTGATGCAACGGGAAAAAAATTTCTGAAAAAACATTTTAGATTATCTTTCAGATTTTCAAAACGGTTCAAAAATAAGTGAGGGGGGGACATTTATGGTGAATCACCCTGTACGTAGCAGTAATTCCATTTGATGTGACGAACCGTCTTCCCATTAGGAAAAGCAGTGTTACCGTTTCAGAATTTCAATTTGCACTAGAAGTCATTCCGAAATTGTACTAAATTCAAGCATATTGTACGAAATTGAGAATATTACATTTCAAACTCCACGATTAACACATTTGATGAATAACTCCACATTCATTTGAAAAAATTTTAAATAATAATATATAGCACATTAAAACACCTGTGAAAAACGTAGATCATGAAATAATTATAAATAATAGCAGGAAATGAGAGATGAAAAGAAGCAGATTACAGATTGAAATCAAATACTATCCTACCGCTCATTGTTTCTACGTTGTATTGGAAATTAACTTTTTATCAATGCGGGCTTCATTTGGATTCCAATTATAACATATCTTCTCCAAATGTCTGGCTCCACCATCCCCACCAAGCCCACCATATCTATGCTCGGTATTTCCATCAGCAACACTCTTTCATGGGATAATCATGTCAGATCCATCGCAAAAGCTGCTTCACAAAAACTCGGATTCTTGTTCCGTGCGAAGAGCTACTTCACACCTCAACAGCTTCTTATGATCTACAAAGCGCATATACGGCCTGTTCTAGAATACTGTTCCCAAATATGGGGTTCAGCACCAAAACATACGCTGATGCTCTCAGATTCCATCCAGAGAAGAGCCATTCGCCTGGTGGGTGACGCCACACTCACTCACTCTTCGACATCATTGGAACACCGTAGAAAGGTTGGCGACCTTTCACTTTTCTATCGATACTTCCACGGGAAATGTTCTTCGGAAATCTCTGCTATCATCCCTTCACTAGCAATACCAATCAGACGAACTAGACAAGCCCAGTCAGCACATCCTTTCGTTGTCAACCTCGAAAGATGTAGAACAGCACTTTATCAAGACTCCTTCATCCATAGAACGGCTAGGCTCATTGCCTGTGGAAGTATTCCCAACAACATATAATCTCCAAAAGTTCAAAAAAAATTCCAATACCTACCTCCTGTCCCTATCCTTCCTAGGAACGCACGATGTTCTTTGAGCATTATAGGGATTCCCTTTCGTGCGCTCCAAGCGATAAAAAAAAATAATGGTTTTATATGTAACATAGATAAAGAAATTGCGGATCTAAATCATATAATTTTTAGCTGCAGAAAATTTCCTAGAAATGATCTCTTTGAAGATCTTGTGAAGGTCGGGGCTCAGCTACCGACAACAGTAAACGTATTGCTTACTACAGGGGACAAAAACATTTTTGACATATTGGTCAAATTCATAACAAAAAACAATATTGAAATATAAACGAAAAATTTAAATTGTGTGTGGCTGAAGGACTAATGTCCATGGCCATTAAGGTAGGAGAAAAAAAAAAGGTTTTATATGCAATAATAGCTTTTTTGTACTAGATTAGTGTTAATTGTATTGACGTACTAAATGTGTACAAAATGTACTAGAAAAATATAATAGTACTAAAAACGACAACTCTGGGGAAGAGTGATATCACGCGTACAGGGGTGTGCATAAAAGTGGGAATGCACTGTTTACTCGTATTTCCTTCTCTTGAGAATCTGTCGGTTCAAGTCATATCCCCCAGTCAAGAATTTAGCTGGCCATTACCTTTTTCATTTCAGCGGAATAACTTTTAAACGACCGTGAATAGCGGAATATGTGTTTCTCGAGGGTCCATAAACACGAATGTGGTGGGCTGCCCTCATAACATTTCATTAAACGAAATTAAAACTTGTTAATGGGAACAGATGGAAAGTTGAGCTGCATGAAAATGTAACTGCATATACAGGGTGATTCAAAAGTAAGCGGCATCCTTTCAGGAGCGTTTTCCTTGCATGAAAATAAGGCAAAAAGTTCTCATCAATAAGGGCCCGGAAATGCTTCCTAAGGAAGCTACGCCCTTTGAATAGGACACCTCAAAGACGATTTTTTCTCGATAACTTCAAAATCATTCACAATAAATTTTCGAAATATGTTGTACCTACGGCATAAACATTTAATGGTACAGAAGACTGAATTCGAAATTTCAAAATTTTCTTCAGTGGCGTCACATGCGGGAAAGGGTAAGTGTAAAAACATATCCCTTCTTCTTTTGATATTCAAGTTATTGTGATTTACGCAAATCAGAAAGTTTTCAAAGTCGATTTTCTCCTAAATGGTATGTTCTATCAAAATGAACTATAAGAGCACTTTTTATACGTGAATACGTGAATTTTATAATTTCCAAACAAAATCACAATAACTTTAATATCAAAAGAAGAAGGGATGTTTTTACACTTACTCTTCCCCGCATATGATGCCACTGAAGAAAATTTTGAAATTTCGAATTCAGAGTCTTATGTACCATCGAATGTTTATGCCGTACACCATATTTCGAAAATTAATTGTGTAGGATTTCGAAGTTATAGAGAAAAAATCGTCTTTGAGGTGTCATATTCAAAGGGGTGTAGCTCCCTTAGGAAGCATTTCCGGACCCTTATTAATAGGAACTATTTGCCTTATTTTCATGCAAGGAAAACGCTCCTGAAAGGATGCCGCTTACTTTTGAATCACCCTGTATTGCGGTAGGTATATCAAACTTTTCATTTGATATATAATTAGTTTTCATAAATTAGTGTTGTATATCCGTAGCCAACAACTCATCACATATAATGATAATAATAATACATTTATTATCCACAAAATATATAAATAGTACAGGGTACGGAATATATCAGAATTCAAGTGGATAAATGGCTATAACTGGTTCCGTTGTGGACTAATCCACCCCTGTTCTTCCATATATCTATTCATATTAAAAATCAAAAACTACACCTTCTTTATTTGTAATTCCATCATTTGAATTAGGAATAGTTATTGAAAACGAATATTCTTAGATGAATAAATTATCAACATGAAAAAATGGATATTATATATATATACAGGGTGATTCACATAACAACCGACATAGGTCAGGGGCATGTAGGGGGTCCCAAAATATGGCAATTTAAGGCAACGTCTATACCAAGTTGCTTCCCTAAGGAGTTATATAGGCATAACACTAACAGCATGTCAACTTGCTCGTTAAAAGAAAACTTCCCGTTCATTTTAAAAACACTCAGACAACAATTACCTAATTGAACAACTCACTTGCCTCATTGTCAAGTTTGACGTTTATTTTCATAGCCAACTTTTGAATTTTCGATGATTTTAAATAACACACCTAGAGCGCGCGTTTTCAGTTATTTGAGTTTTTGATGAAAATGATGAGGATTTTCGAAAAATTACTGGAGTAAGAAAAGTTTTAGAATCAAATTGCCCACAAAACGAAGCAAAGATTTTTGAAATCCATCAAGTGTTAACAAAATTATGTTGAATATTAATGGTGCGCCACCCGGTATACCCCCTTTACAAATTTCAATTGAACTCTAGTTACTGTCAAGTAACGCTTCAAATACATCCACAAAGTGTACCAAATTTGGTTGCTTTAAGTTCAAGAGTAACGGAGATATTGATTTTTTTCAAAATTCATCACTTCACTCTCAAAGCCTATATCTCCTTAGGGAAGCAACTTGGTATAGAGGTAAGTTGCGTTGAATTGCCATATTTTGGGACCCCCTACATGCCCCTGCTCTATGTCGGTTCTTATGTAAACATTGGGAACTCGCATGCTCTATGTCTAAATCTTTCTTGGTTCACTCAACAGAAAACAACTACTTTCCTGGCTATATGCCACGACGAACATTCAATCATATCTATTGAACACACACGATAAGAATTTAATAACAAAATCTTCTGAATTTATTGAGAACTTGCATTCTTCTTCAAAAACAAAAATGTATTTGCACATTATATCATTCTGAATATTCAAGAGTAAGCGAATACTTTTCTGGCTATATTTGCCACGTCGAACATTTAATTATATCTGTTGAACATCCAAAAGGAGAGCATGAAAAATAATAATCCTCTGAAATTGAGAATTTACATTCTCTCCCAAATCGGATAAATAATTTGATGTATTATGATATAAAAATATAACTTACCAATAAGTTAACGTTTTTTGAACTCAATTTTACAAAAAGGATGATTGAACAGAATATATCATAGTCGACTGACCACATTCATTTATATTTGTTCACGAAGGAAGACTGCTCGGGCTTAATCTGTTCTTCTCTTTTGACGAATGACAATGTGAAAATTGACTAGAATGATGAATCACTTTTCTGAATTCACATGTCTATCTGGTTCATTTTCAACAGTATCTTCATAAGTTACACCCCAATGAGATCATTTATGTTGATTCAACTTTGAGTGAATGAAAAATACCATATTCTAGTTTATTTTCCAAACGATGGTAATTTGGTTATGACAATAACGTTATATGAATACGGTTTCATAACACATATTCAACTTCATTCTAACGATTGGTTGTTGAATTTATTGAGATTGCGTTTTTTTTCGAGTTTTGAGATACGTTTTTGAATGAATAAACTTCAGTTCCTGCAACATTTTTCAACGGTTGGTTACTCAAGGCGAATAACCATTTTTCAACCAATCTATTGGAAATATATAGACAGCGATGGAATGTATAATTGAAATATCGAGTAAAATATGCATACAGGCTTCGAATTAATTGCAACCCGTCAGTTATCATTTTTGGAGGAAGTATTTCTGACAGTCCAGCCAACTTGATATGTTCAGTCTCCAATCCCAATATTAAAATTTGAAATAAAACTATACCCTACTTTCGACAGATCATTTTTAAGTCATTTATTCCAATACGAATTCATTCGTTCATAGTTTTTGTGACCCTGTATACATGAACATATACATATACAATCTCTATGGTGTGAAATTGAGTTGAAAGTACAGGGTGGTCGTGGATAGTATTCAAATATTCTACACGAGAAATTATTGAAGTAAAAGTGGCTATTCTGAAAAACAATGGGCGATTTCTGGGATCAAATTGACGCTTCCTGAAATTCATCTAAAAAACCTGTGGTTTCGGAATCAAATAACCGCAAGATCACGTGACATGCTGATTAATTCCATTCCCAGTATTGAAACCATGTTTTTTCTTCAAATGGTGGCCTTAATATTTCTAGGAATAACAGTAAAGTACTCTGCTGAATCAACTCTCCTGATCAACGTTTTCTTATTCGGATATCGTTGTGAAAGAATGTGACAACATCAAATTTAATAGTACATATGTTCGTGGATTATCTTTCAAGAATGAGAATTGGTTCAATAATTGATTTCCTCAACACACCAATAACTAGTGTCGTATCAAATAACGGATATTTTTGGTATGAGCAAAGGAATATTCGCAGAAATATTCGAGGAGAGTAGAGTGCTGAGATATCAGGATAGACCTCGGGATAGACTATCCCACTACAATATCAATATTTCATAAGACGGTTTTCCGTTTGCCCAGCTGCGAGCCCCACATAAAATGGGGGATTTTACTTTGAACGACAATGGGTTGTGACAGGTTGATGTGTGGTAAGCTTTCAGTATTTTACTGAAGTATATTCAAGTGGCATCTCCGGAGACCTTTCATTGCAATCATTTTATATTCCCGCACGAAAAAAGAGAAATCATTCCACACTGTTCTTTGTTCTAAATATTTTATCTTGTTATTGGTGTCATTGTGAACTTTAATGAAATAGTCTTTGGAGAAACCTGATATTGACATCACTATCTTGAATTGTATTTATTTTCCCGTCTGAAATGTCGATCCATTACAAAGTTTCTTTTGTTCAATGAGGAAGAACAGAACCTTCAAGTTTCATACAATAATACCACGTGGCCAGTTATAAGTGAAAGGGCGGTATATCAATCGCGAGAATTATAAACCTGATATTGACATCACTATCTTGATATGTATTTATTTTCCCTCCTAAAATGTCCATTACGGCGTTTCTTTCGTTCAATAAGGATGAACAAAACCTTCAAGTTTCATACAATAATACCACGTGGCCAGTTATAAGTGAAAGGCTATCTATCGCGAGAATTATAAACCTGATGTTGACATCACTATTTTGAATTGTAGTTCCCTCCTGAAATGTTCATTACGGCGTCTCTTTTGTTCAATGAGGAAGAACAGAACCTTCAAGTTTCATACAATAATACCATGTGGCTAGTAATAAGTGAAAGGCTATCAATCGCGAGAGTCAGAGTTTTCTTCCTGTATGAACATTGAGAAGATGGTAAACATTATATCTCACACAAAAGCAGGTTTCGTATTGATTACTATCATTTTTACTTAAGCCTTATATTATATTATATTGTTGCAGATGGCACGACTTACAGGACACGATTGGACTTCACTGTATGGATCAATATTCATATTTTCTCTGCTTCAGTCTTCAGTACTTACTTCTCATATCAAGGTATGTTCCAATTTTTTATATTTCCATTTGGAGAATAACAGTATGAGCAGATCATTTGAGGAAACTAAAAAAAAATGAATTCACTTTACCCAAATATTCACATACACACATTTACCTACATAGAGCTCGATTTATTAGATGTAATAATAAATCTATCAAATGTATCGTTCATCTGACGAAGATTCCATAAAGCTATCATTCCATTCATTTATCCTTATTATGTACACATAGGCATTTGAACTATATTCCCTTTAACATGTGAACTTTGAGGTTAGTTTTAGTTTCCTCCATTCAACAAGAAAGAAAATTCATCAATTCAAACGATTCACTCAAATTCAGAGAAGTTTTGTTGAATGATGGAGATATTTCGTTATTTTGGTTCACCATCAATCTCCTATACTACTCTGAAAAGCGGTTGTCTATACATTTCCGCGTTCAACATTTTCGATAACAAGATATCCCTGAATTTCCATGATAAAGTTAACTCTGAAATCTTGGCAGATGCGGAAAATGTGAAAGGCAAGCGTAAAATTCCAAATGCATTGATACGGCGTGAAAACGCTTTTTTCTCCATGATGCATACATCAGTCTCGTCTCATCGACATATTCCGTTATTGCCGCCAATAGGAAAGGTAGGTATGCAATAAAGAAAAATAGAATATTATATATCACTGACACGGGCGATGGAAATGTGAATGCGGAATAAAATTTTATCGAATTCCTGGGTCGCATCAGGTCGCATACTCCACTTTTCAAATCCGATTTGGTATATAAATGGACAGCGCGTAAAACGTTCAGAGGAAGTACACTGATATAAATTTTTTTTCACCACTAGCTATATAAAACCTAACATTATTTACTCCTTTTCGAGACGTAATAGTATATTATTCAACGAACACATTATCTGAGTGGTTAATAGTCATTATGAGCGAGTAGAATACTATACTTTATCTACAACTATTCAAATACCAAAGCAACTCTGAGAGGTCAGAAATATATCTTTCGAAATATTATATTGCAAAATCGTTAGATCTGCTTTGAAATAGCCATTAGTCTCATCGAAAACTAATTGACAGAAATTTGAATCAACGACCAGCTTACAACTTATTTCAATAATTTTGATTGTTAAAATATGATGAACAATGTTGGATCTAACTCTTATTAACAGGAAAAAAGTCGTGCAATCACATATCAGTCAATCTTACCAGGAATTATTTGCCATTTCACTTTTCAGTTCCGCTGTAGCATTCCCCCACCACGATGATTAATTGTAGTACCCTGTAGTCTCTAGACGCTAGTTATCAACAATGAAGTTCCATGGTTCTGATTGGTCTGTACTAATCTATTCAAATAGCTCGCACGTAAGTGTGAGGGTGACTTCATAAAAACTTTTAGCATGTAAGATTTAACATTTAAACATTTAAGACTCAAGAGTCTTGAGTGGGGACAGTTATATAAAAAAAATTAAGATTCTAGGGCGATACATGTTTTCTGTCATTACTGACATCTGAGGCTTGTTCGTTTGTATTTCTGAACTTGCTAAAGTTGATTTTTTCCCATAGTTGTCTCTGTTCATGGCATGATGCAAAGAAAGTCATAGAAAAAAATCAAGTTCAGCAGGTAGAGCAAGGACAAACGAATAGGCCTCTAGTTTCTGATACAGAACCAGATTTTCAAAGTTTAGTAAGTTAGAAACTGATTGGAAATCAAAATTTCATGTTCTGATAACTCTCAATCAAATGATTTCATAATTCAAACATTTTTAAATGCCAGACAGGAATTCAGATTCGATACACTTCAGGTGAAATGAAAGGACATTTCTCGCTTATATTTAAGAGTGTAAGTCAATTTTTCCAGCCAGGAAGACTACATAATATAGGACAATATTCTTATCTTAACAGAAAATGCAGAGTAAGCTCGTGTGGGAAGCCATAAATATGAACAGAACACCGTCACCGATGGAAATTACTTTGAATAAAAATGGAAGCACTCCTTCTTACATATTCAGCACTTTCTCTGGATACATAACAATTTCGCCAAAATTGAATTCATGTTTCATGAATATGTGCTGATTTGTGGCTTTTCCTCTACGATTTTCTGGAATACCATCAGAATTGAACAGTTAATGATAATTTTGAGCTATACAGCTTGGGTGGAGTCATATGAAATGGCAAATATAAATTACGAACGTTTTGTGGAATACGCAGTTTCAGGTTAGTAAAAGGAATTTATTTCTCATATAGTTGAATATACAGAGTGTCCCTGAATTGACCTATCAAAAATCTACCACACATTCCTCAAATCAAATAACGAGACGACATACACCGTGCAACCATATAATCAATAAACGACTCGGACTTGTCTGTGAAGTGTTGGAATTAGAAACAACAATTACAAGATTAATTCCCCATTTTTATGTTGAAAATGGAAGAAAATTCTGCCCCGAAACCGTTAAAACTAAAATCGAGGCAAGTAAAACCTCGAACAATTTGAGAAATTCATATTATTTTCCATTCATAGAATAGCCATCAGCTGGGTGATGGTTCAGTATATAGATGAAGAATCTACAAACAGTCATATTTCTTCCCCCTCAAGGTATAACGTGGGTTTATAGAGTTTCAGATTATGGAAAAAAAAGGGCACGTAGCTCTGTATATTCATTCCAATCCCAAAATAGGCAAGAAGGTAAAGATTTTGAGCAAAATATTGCGAAAGAGAGTTGTTGATCCTTATTTCTAATATAAAAAAATCCTGAGCACTAGACATCAAGTTAAACGCCTATGGAATGATATATTCATCAAGACATCAGTTTTCTTTCCCCATAAATATATTTTTTTATGTTCTCGTTCCCACGAAAAGAGATATCCTGTAAGGTTCAGAGAACATCGTGAGAATCAAGGGAAATATGGTAGGAATTGGTGTTCTTCTTGAATTTCTGGAGGTTATATGCCTCGGGGAACACCTCCCTTGGCAATGTGTTCCAGAGCCTTGCTGTTCGTTGGATGAACGAATCTTTAGAAAGTTTCAAAGTTCAGTGAAATCTCATGACCCGTTTCAGTGTTACGGAGCAAAAATAATTTGAAATGTGTACCTTCAGAGTCGTCTAGCATTCAATAGTTATTCGTTTTACTAGGCTACCATGTGAAATATATAATTTTGTTTCCAAATGATATCGAACCAGTTCTGTGTAATTTTTTTATTGAAAACTACATCACTCTGTGTTCACCCTATGTCAGCTTCAATTTCAATTACAAATTCCATTCAAATTACTTGGAACGTTGCATCGCAACAACTTTTTTCTGCCTAGACAGGGAAAGTAATCTCACAAGAAAACCCTTGAAGAGCTTGCTACAACAATGCATGAGAATTTTCAAAGTATAAATCTCTGTATAATTACTGAAACTGTAAATTCACCAAATTGTGGGGAATTCAGAATTCATCAATCAGATCATGAATTCACTTAATATGTTCATCCCATTCCTACACATTTCCCTAATACCTTGCCATCAATCACATATTTCAATTATGACTTGCAACTCTGAACTTCCATAAAACCCTACGACTAGAATTGATCACGACGTTAGAGTGAATTTTTCCAAATTATTTATCAAACTTCGTGAACTATACAAACGTGACCTCATATCGTAATACATTATCATCATTGAATGGAACCATTTTAATTTTTTCTCCTATGTAAATATCTGAGTTTCAAATAAATGTATACATTGCTTTCATTTGAATCAAAATAGAGCATGCAAACATCATGATATGTATGAGTGCCATCGTTCTGACAACGTAGAATTTTGTTATTCAACTCAAGAATCTTCGTAGAAGAATTCTTTGATTCGCAGAATTAAATTGAAATCGTTTCAGCGCACCGTTTCAGTTCCTGTGTGGCAATTGAATTGGTGATCGAATTCGTGATAGTTCCTTTTAACGTGTCCTGGTTCTGAAAAGTTTAGCGATATTCCAAATATCTCCACCTGAATAGACATATTTCAGGAAAAATTATCAGAAATACTCATTAGTTTCTAGGGTGAGATGTAGAATGCGTACATTCATATGTATATTGTACATTTATATGTATATTATTTGAATCCAAGAGTACAGAGTCAGCCCTATGTGAATTTCAGTCGAGAATTGTTAATGCTCTTGACAAGAAAAAATGTGTTATGGGTCTTTTTATAGATTTCTCGCGTGCTTTTGATTGTGTGGACCATGAACTGTTACTATCTAAGCTTTATAGATCAGGTGTAAGAGGGGTACCACATGATTTGGTAAGATCTTATCTTATAGGTAGAAGGCAAAAAGTTAGAATTGGTCAATGCATGAGCGATGATTGTGATATTATGCAGGGAGTTCCCCAGGGTTCGAATTTAGGACCTTTTTTTTTTCTTGTTATTTGCTAATGATCTAATTTCATTCATTAGTGAAACAAACTCGGCATTCGTTACAAGTTATGCTGACGATACAAATATTTTGATTGTTGAAGACAACATGGATGCACTCCAAAAAACTGCTGAGGATATATATGATAAAATAATATTGTGGGCTGAAAAGAACAATTTGAAACTCAACAAATCTAAAACTAACACCATATTGTTTAGCAGACGTGGTCAAAGGGAATCGAATGTAATACTATATGAAAATAGTGAAAAATCAATTAGTCCTGTAGAAACTGTAAATATGCTAGGAATTATTCTAGATAAAAAATTAACATGGAATCAACATATTGATACATTATGTAATAAACTGAAGAAAAGCTGTTATTCTATTAGATTCATGTCGAATCACTGCAGTTCTAGTATACTCTTAACATTGTACCATGCTAACTTCCATTCACACCTTCGATACGGTATCCTCAACTGGGGTATGAGTGCTTCTGTCCAAAGGATATTTCTCCTCCAGAAATATGCTGTTAGAATAATAGCTAAGCTAGGTTACCGAGATTCATGCAGATATGCTTTTGAACAGCTAAAAATTCTTACAGTTGCCAGCACTTATATACTAGAGGCTAGTGCATACGTTTACAAAAATAAATCCAATTTTCAGTCCTCTCGTCCAAAACATAACCACAATACTCGTTCTAAAGATCTAATATTACCAAACGCTCATAGAACATCTTTGTTTGAAAAAAGCGTAGAGTACAGTGGGTGTAAATTATACAATATGCTTCCAATGCATCTTAAGAATTCCCCAAATATTAATGTATTTAAAAATCAGCTGAAAAAAATGCTACTTCAAAGGACTTGTTACACCATTCAAGAGTTCACTAATCAACTAACCTGAGATCTTCAGCTTTAGCAATTGTGTGTTGTTTATATTATATTGACTTTTTAGTTTGTTTGTGTTATTTGTGTTGTATATATTACTTGACTGACTTTTAGAATATGTTACATGGTAATTATTTACATTTATACGTTATTTATATTTACTTTTAGACTTTTGACATTTTCTTTGTTTATTATGCATTGATTTTTTTTTTCAACTGTACTTTTCAACCAAAGAAATAAATATTATTATTATTATTATTATTATTATTATTATTATGAAAAAATTCCTGAGAAAATAATCAGAAACCTGCAAGAATTCTTCAATACCGATCACCACCTAGATGCAATATAAGAAGTGACTCTGGAATAATTAAGTGGGCGAGAAGACCTCTCGAAATGTCAAATTCGCATCCAGAAATTCGAAGATGCTATAATATACAGGGCGTGTTTCATTTCGAACATGCTAAACCGAAGCCATTTTCAGTAAATCCAGAAGGGACCAAAAACTGAAAAAAAATGCGACAATTCTTATCAAGCTGATCATGAAATAACAATCCATACTTACGGAGTACTGGAAATAAGTTGGAGGAAGGTTACGTAATTAGGTCTATCAGAAATTACTAATTTATAAAGGCATATAAAATAATCACTTATGATATGAGAGCAGAAATAATTATTTTAATTATATTGCTTCGTTCGTAGGAAGTCCTATGTTGCTAGATAGTTATTACTGATAGGGTATTTTGAATCGACTTCATTAAGAAGGGATACAATTTGTCAACTACTGTTATTATGGAATTACAACTCCATCCTGAATTTGATTATTGGCGATGCTGGAAACATACGAATTTTAATTGAATGATCAAATGGATATTGTGATTTTATACACGAATACAAAATAATAATCAATACACCGCAAGGATATTCATGAATTCCTGAATATGCACTTCAGCAACTGATTCGCCATGTTATTCAGTAGACCACTGATGAAGAGATGATTATCTGACAGTATCCTTAGGTCATTTCATGAACTCTCACAAATCACACAAAACTCAATTAATTTTTTGATCGACCGTCTTCGAATTTCTCATCATTCAGGATCTATTTTTCAGTGAAGCAAAAATAGTTGTTTATTATACAAGGGAGAAAAGTTTTTGATTTTCGCTCGAGGTGGTGATGTTTTCTCCCTCGTAGCGGAGGAAGACAAAAATCCAAGAAAACCAAGAACTGAAATCTGATATGTTTGTATGTATAATACTTACTATCTGATTCTTGACTGGAAAACCTGTGATGACAACCTCTTCTACACGCTTCGATCGCTAGAAAACTTCTCAATCGGTTTCCTGTTTCGAAATTTTCTTGCTCGTCAAAACAAGATTTTGTTTTATTACTTGATGAGATAATTTTTGTTTGAAGACCACCCTGTATATAGGAATAGGTTGATCATGCATCATTTCAAGATTTTTGACCAGATTGACAGGAACACAAAGCCAATAGAAACCAGAGCATCAAATTATGCATTATCTTAATAAAACATTCATATTTCCGTAATGCGTGTGACAATCCCAAACATTTTTTTACACTATCGGGAAAATATATATATGAAGCAATATATTTTTGACAACCCAAAAAAAATTTAAAAAATTTCTTTCAAACGGGAGGCGTTTGAAGTTTTTGGAAAAATGCACAGCTTTGATTATCATCCTGTAGAATCTCATCCAGAGAAGATGAAATAATCATATCCATAGGTTCGATAGTCAATGAAACGAGCTTTCAGGAAATGAGAAATAATTGAAAATCGGTCGAAGAAATCGAAAGTTATGATAATTTGAATTTGATCGAAAAAATGCGATTTTACGTTCCATGTGTTGAGAAGTTCATATACCGGAAAAGAGTACTCACTTTTATCTCGAAAAAAAAGAATTTTATGGAAAGTGAAATTTTGTAACCTGTCAACAGCGATAACATGTCAAACTTTTTTTCTCGAAAAAAAATGCTTTTTTTCATGTATAGCTATTTGCATCTACATAATAATATAGGCTTATCATATTTTCTTCATTATCGTCTGCCTCAACTTTATTTTGAACTGCTCGCCTAATGATGATGAAAAAGTTATCGTTTGTAGCCGTTTGTAATTCAGATGTTCTCCGTTTCATCAAATTAGTATTCGAAAAAGAAAAATAATTAATATCAGAGCCTCCCATATTACTTACTCAGGTACCTACCTTAATTAGGGAGAGTTCGCTGTCGGTTGTTCGCAGAATCATGAAAATAAGGGATGATCATACAAAGTGTTTTAATTAATGAACACTGGTAAGCAGAAAATGTTCGTGAAATTCAAAGTATGCGGAAAAAAGAGGGATTATTGTTTCTCATTCGGAATGGTGGAAAACGAAGTGTGGTATAAGATAATCCACTAGCGACATTATTTCTAGATTTATCATCTTGAGTTTGGATGTTAAATTGTCAGAAACAGCTCCCGGAATATCGATTCATAGTGCCAGTTCAATATTCGAAATCACGTATATAACTTCCAGTTGTATATTATGTAGATGATCTCATAATTCACTGTTTGTTGCGTTCAAATACCCAGTACTGCTCCTAAGGTGATGTATTCATGGAGTTTCCAATAATCTTCATTCGACATTTCTGTCGGTGTCATATCGTTTTCTTATATGATTAGGAGCATTCTCTACATTCTCTTATTTCCTTGACAGACTATTTATTTTACTGTGCACGTATCACACTGGCCGCATTCACAAGATAAAAATGTAATGCGACTTGGGAGGCGAAGATTGAGGGATGTCAAGGGTTGAATCGGGAGGCGTAAGTTAACATACCAAAATAGTACAAAAAGTTGTATTTCGTGCAAAATAAATTTTTCGGTAATTTCCTGATGCTTTTTCTTTGAGAAAGTAGCATTTGTTCGGTCTAGTCCGGGAAGTATCACATCGTTGTTGTCACTGTAACTATGAAAATGTTGGTAGATAAGGTTTTTGATACATGCAGATGATATAATTACCATAGCAGCGAAATATCGGCTGACAGCTATTTGACATGAAATCAGTTGACATTTGGAATTTTGAGAGTTTGCTTGCAATTATCGCAATAAACTATCGAGAGCAGCAGCGATAGTGAGTTTGAAAATGTCCATACGAAATTTAAAATGAAGCAGTTAGTAGGTATAGGTATTCTGTTCAAATTTCAGTATTTGATACAATTAAGAATTGACAAAGAAGACATTGTATTCCACAAAGAAATATAATATGTAAATGTGTCTCATTGAATTGTTATTCTATATACACAATGATTGCCGAAAAAATTGTGGACGCAACACGCCCAAAAACAATTTTTCTGGACTCGCAGACTTCCAGGACTCGTTTATACGGCTCGGCCTAGAATTTTGTCTATCCACCCAAAAAAACTATATTTTCCGAACTATTCACGTAAATTCCCATTTGTTTAATTTCTGTGAGTAAGTAATCAGCTTGTAGCTATTAAACAAGACCCCAGGAAAAATTAAAAAACTCGACACTCGAAATGTCTGAAAACCATAATTTGTATTCTGGGTATCCATATGAATGATTTAAAACAAAAATGAACCAAGCTGCTATGTATATCACTTGTGTCAGATTTATAGACATTTTTGGAAATACACTCATCATGGTCAAACGCTACGCACAACATGAATGGAAACACAAATTTTAGTAATGAAATAACAAAATCCATGTAGATTTTGAATATCAAACGGGCTATTATACCACAGTCGACCAATTTTTTTAAATATAAAAAATGCTGCCCCGCGAAGATGCTACACTTCTCAGAGTTACAATACTCACCAGGCGGCTCTAGGTTCATATAATCTATCGGTTTCACATTGCTTTAGCCGGGCCACTACGAAACATAGTTTTGGTTACCATCTCTACTATTCTGTCTAAAAGGATTTTTTGCGACATCTCACAATTTCATTCATTTTTCTTCTGCTACTTTTCGTGTCTGTTCTTTTGATCTTATATGCTGTGATCTACTTACTATGTTTTCCCTTCTGTTTTTCTCTCGTATGTACATATATTACCTTTACTAACTGATCGTCCTTTATTCAAATTAGGTATCTTTCATCTGTTATCCTTCCTCTTGGTTCAACTTCTAGTTGTTTCAAAAGAGGAGTGTTTCTTACTTCATCACTTCTTGTGATTCCATCAATCAGTGCAATGATTTTCTATTTGATTCCATATTTGGGACTATATTAGGGCATGTCCGTCACCCCAAAAGTTGTCTTAGGAACTACTCAATTGATAATTCATTACCAACTGAATGATGTTGAAACTGTCCTGAAAAATTTGTGGTTTCATTTCCCAGTCAGAAAAATTCACCATATGGGAATATAATTGAGAATATTCATTGGCAAATCTATATAACACAGCTAGTTGGTAATGAATTATCATTGAGTCATTTTCCACAACTACAGGACAGTAATTTCTTACGAGTACTTCTTATATCGTGAACTTAATATACGGGGTGTCCATAAATGATCGAAACATCGTAGTAGCCGTTGAAACATTTTTTTATTTGCCGTCTTTTACTTATGGTGTTCGAAATACAACACGTTCTGTCGCATGGATGTCACTCAGTGAATTGTATGAGCAGTAAGTGGCAAATTGAAAAACTATCGCAACAGTCACTACGATGCCACGATCAATTATGATGATGAAATACTAACTTGACTCTCATTTATACACAATTAATCAGTGATGAGGTTTTCCCCATATAAAAATTATTCTATTGAAACCGCCAATGATTATGATTCTTCTCAATCAGTATATCAACTCGTTCAATCCACGAATTCCTCGTCAGTATGATTCCAAAGACCAATTCAATGGTCCAGCAATTAAGCGGATTTGGTCTGTCCGAAAGTTATACAAACTGATTTAAGTTCGGTCCAAATCGAATGCATGTATTTCGCTAATGTGCTTTTGTTATTGTATGTATTTTTCGTCCGGGAGAAGCTTGGAACGGTACCAAAATCAATAAAGCGCAGTTTGCAACAATGTGGAACTCGCTGCCAAAGGAAATCTTCATACAGAGGGATCTACTGTTCAGTCAGTATTCATTCTATCTTAACAACAGTTTTGCGAAGATTGTGGATGATTGATAGATTCCCAAGAATGCGAAATAACATGGAAATAGGTATACAGGTGAGAATGATACTGGGAGTTCAAAGTCAGTCCCCTCGGAAATATTTGAATAGAATTTTGATCACGTGAATGCCGGACTAGTTTGATCGAATTCCTTTAGGAGAGTAGGAACGGTCTAACTTTTCTTCAGTAGATTTCCGAAGAAATCAAGTTACAACGTCGAATGCTACATACATTGTTTCTATATCAGATAGGTATTTTCTTCGGAGAAAATTGTGAAAATCCATTAAATATGGGCATGATTAAAATCGATTGAAGGCGGGTACGGTGATATTACGAGAAGAGTGGGCCTGTTGGAAATTTATTGAAAATTTCAATAATTTGATTCCCAAAATGGTTGGCATGGGAGAATTATGACAATTCGTGAGAAGTTGGCATGGTGAGAATCCAAGGAAGGTGGGACAAGTGCAAATTCTTGAGAAGTGGGCATGTTGAAAATTCAAATGCGGATCGATATACCGGGGATATTGCAGGATGATTGCCATGGTGTTAAAAATTGTTTTCATCCTTGAATAGTGTAAGTATACCATTCGATCAATTTCTATTTGTAGTCGCCCTGATGATGGAGATATACATTTCCGAAAGCTCGTACGAACTATACTGAGTTCACCTTCAGTTTGCTGTAATCCCCACTAGCAAGTTACTTTCATATCTAACGTGTCAGCATATGAAAATATATAAAAAATGAATAGTTAATTAATACCAATAGATTCATGTCATCGAATAAATTGATCAATGTGACAGTCTGACATGAATTCATCAATGCTATAGTAGCCTTTAGAGGATAATATGGACTTCACTTTGCTTTTGAACATGTTGTTATTGTCCTTTCTGATCGTTTCTGGCAATTTTGTCCCCTGGTAGGTTGGAGATCGTTCGAATTTTGATGTCTTATATTAGGAATATACAGAAGATTGCCATTTCTGGTAGAAAAACTGTGGTATTGTGAATTTGTTTTCAATTTGACTTAATAATCCTTGACGAACCGCAGATGTATAGGCATGGAAATCTTAAGAAATCTCGATCATGTACGTCCTCATATAGGGAGACAGGATCCCTTTACAATCAACCTGACCCTTAACCTGTGCTTTGAACAATAATTTTATTCAAAGTTTTCCATACTATTTTTTCATTCCCACGTGAGTGAAAAAAATCATAATTAACTTGTACCTTTGGTTTGTAAGGATCAAGACTGATGATGGACACATTACTGTCCGAAACGGAAGCAGGTCATTTGTTCTCGGAAAATATCCTTCCAAACATTTTGTCTTCACACTATCATCTCGCAAAAAATTGTCTTAGATCATTTCCTCTCAGATAATTCGCCCTCAGATTATCTGCCCTCTTGCAATATCCTCTCATTTGATTTCACGTTATCATCTCGGAAAATTTGATCTCAGATCTGCTTAGAGCACCTATACATTAAAAACATGTTCCTCTAAATAATCTTTCGATTATTAAACGTGGAGATGATTTTGTGTTTTCTAACCCTCTCATCACTACTCTCCACTCAGAGAATAGTATGGACTTCTACATAAGAATAAGTCAAGTTTTTCTTCTTATTTGTTGTACATATCTTGAATCACCTTGTATAGGCAGTCTTAAGAAAACCATACATGTATACGGGTGTTTCATTGGGAAAGGTAAATAATTCAACTGTGGATAGGGGTCACTGGGGTGATTTCAAAAAACCCATGGTTGATGGGTCTTCGACTTCTTATAACCGAGATACAAGATGTTTCATCAATTTTGTCCACATCTTCATTGTCTCATAACTTTCCAATCAACCTGTATATATTTTTAAAAATTGGTACACTTGCTCAATCTATTCTGTGGAATTGATTGAGGCAACAACGAAAGATAAAATCCAGGTCCGGCTTCACTTAAAATTCACAAATTCATTCTGTCAGAAAACAACACTCTATACATTCGAATTTCTCATTTTTTGTGCCATATCTGAAAAGAACATAAAAATTTCTATTCAGCGATGTGCTTTTTATTCGTGCACAGACAATTTTAACTATTCATATTATGAGCTCAAAATATTATTTTTGCTCATTTTGGGGTACAAAATTGGAATCAGATGAGATTTATTAATTTTATTACTCCCTATTCAGTATACGTGAGTATTACATTTAGAAGGAGTATTTCATATCGTTCTTCGTTCCAGACTTAGTTGCAGGTCCGTCATCAAAACTATACAGGGCTTTTCACGATAAGCGTTAATTAGATGTTTCTGGCAAACCAGGCAACGGATGAATCTGAAATTTTGATGGTATGTATAATTAACATAATCTACACTACTGAAATATTTGAAACGATCCGGCGTTGCCGCTTCTACTCGAAAATAGCAGCAACTTCGATTTTTCAAATGGGACACCCTGTATTTCATTGCATTCTTGGATTCTTGCTGAACAGCAGGATTTATCGATTCAAAACATTCAAGGTCTAGCGGGACTGATAACTGAGATATAGGATGTGGAAAATCGAGATGTTTCAACTTTAGAAATGTTTTGTGATGAAACTATTTAGTATTGCATGGTCAAAACGGATTCAATGTCCCTATCTCAACTTTCCATTCGATATTCAACTGAAACAGATACAGGGTGGTGCAGAAATCGATAAAAAAAAAGATACAAAGTTGAGATAGGGACATAAAAGCCGTTTTGATCAAAAAATCAATATTTTCGCAAAATCATTCCAAAGTTGAAACATCTCGATTTTTCTCACTCTAAATATCTCAGTTATTAGTCCCACTAGACCCCGAACTTTGTGAATCGATTAAATCAGCTCTTCAGGAAGCATCCAGGGTGTCCCATTTGGAAAATCAAAGTTACTGCTACTTTCGAGTAGAAGCGGCAACGCCGGATCGTTTCAAATATTTCAGTAGTATAGATTATGTTAATAATTACACATACCATCGAAATTTCAGATTTATCCGTTGCCTGGTTTGCCAGAAACATCTAATTAACGCTTATCGTGAAAAGCCCTGTATAGTTTTGATGACGGACCTGCAACTAAGTCTGGAACGAAGAACGATATGAAATACTCCTTCTAAATGTAATACTCATGTATACTGAATAGGGAGTAATAAAATTAATAAATCTCATCTGATTCCAATTTTGTACCCCAAAATGAGCAAAAATAATATTTTGAGCTCATAATATGAATAGTTAAAATCGTCTGTGCACGAATAAAAAGCACATCGCTGAATAGAAATTTTTATGTTCTTTTCAGATATGGCAAAAAAAATGAGAAATTCGAATGTATAGAGTGTTGTTTTCTGACAGAATGAATTTGTGAATTTTAAGTGAAGCCGGACCTGGATTTTATCTTTCGTTGTTGCCTCAATCAATTCCACAGAATAGATTGAGCAAGTGTACCAATTTTCAAAAATATATACAGGTTGGTTGGAAAGTTATGAGACAATGAAGATATGGACAAAATTGATGAAACATCCTGTATCTCGGTTATAAGAAGTCGAAGACCCATCAACCATGGGTTTTTTGAAATCACCCCAGTGACCCCTATCCACAGTTGAATTATTTACCTTTCCCAATGAAACACCCTGTATAGAATGTTAGCACTACGTGAAGGCAAAAAAGAGCAAATTCAGCAGTGCAGGTTTTCAAGTCCCCTTTTTTATTTTAGTTTCTCTCTCTATTCTGAATGAAATCCCTATAAACACCGAGATTAACTTAACTAACAGCCCGTAACGTACGAAAGCCCGAATAAAACTTCAAGAAAACGCGGTTTCAGTAAAGTTTTATCTGTATTGCAATCATAAAAACAGGGTACATTCTGAAACGTAGGAACACGTTTTTCTACACTGGAATATTGAGACCGAAACTTTTATGTGACGTACCATATGGGATTTTAGGACCTCTCACTCGACGAAGACAGTATTAGAGTATATGAAAGCATTATTAATGTACAGGGTGGCCAACTAAGACTCCAGAGCTCGATACCTCTGTCGTCTTGAGAGATACAAAAAAAAGTTTTGCATTCAAATTAAAGTGATAACCGAGCTTCACATTTCAAAATTTCTTTGAAATACACAGGGTGTTCCGTAAGGTCACAGCACATCAAATCTATGTTTTTCTTATTGGAACACCCTATATTTTATTTCATTTTTGAATTCTCCCTGAAGATCTGATTTCGACGACTCATCATACTTAGGGTCTAGCAGTGAAAATTACTGACATATAGGGTGTGCAAAATCGAGATTTTCCAAGTTCAGGTTTTTTTTCTGGCGAAACTGTTCATTATTCGTCAAAACGGTTTACATGTCCCTATCTCAACTTTTCACTCACTATCAATTGGTGTTCAATTGACATTCAATTGAAACAAATTATAAATTTAGATTTTTTGACCACCTTGTATCAATTTCAATTGAACACCAATTGATAGTGAGTGAAAAGTTAAGATAGGGACATGTAAACCGTTTTGACGAGTAATGAACAGTTTCGACAGAAAAAAATCCTGAACTTGGAAAATCTCGATTTTGCACACCCTATATGTCAGGAACTTTCACTGCTAGACCCTAAGTATGATGGATCGTTGGAATCAGATCTTCAGGGAGAATTCAAAAGTGAAATAAAATATAGGGTGTGCCGCAAAAAAAAACATAGCTTTGATGTGCTGTGACCTTACGGAACACCCTGTGTATTTCAAAAAAATTTTGAAATGTGGAGCTCGGTTATTACTTCAATTTCGATCCATGAATTCTTTTTGTATCTCTCAAGACAACAGAGAAATCGAACTCTGGAGTCTTAGTTGGCCACCCTGTACAGAGTATCATTCGAAAATGAGATTTCCATCTGCAGTCCTCCTCCCCGTTATATAATCAGCAAGCTAGTTTATTCACAAAGATTATGTGAGAAGTCCAGTCCAGCCTGAGCTATCTGATATTTTCTTATAGTATTAGTTATATACGGGGTGAGTCATAACTATTGGGACATAGGCTAAGATCGGATTGTTTGGACCAAAATATGGCGATTGGACCAAACATGCCTCAATAAAATATTGATGTGAAGAGAGATACAGGGCGTTGAAGTTGATTTCTATAGTTTTTTGTCGGTTTTTTGCTAATAATTTCACTGTATATGAAATATATTTGAAAAGGTTTCGTGATTTGGTTGCTTTCTGCCTAAATATTGGAAATATTACGATTTATACCTTCTGGTTGCATCCCGCATTTATTTATTCATGAAATGATTGTGACGAGGCATTTCAATCGAAAAAAAATTGACTATAAACTCGCACCAAAATTCATTCTCCGACAAGAAATGCCATAACCAGCAGCATTATCTGACAGTTCAAAAGCACACTCTTCATGAATGGAATAATATTTGTAATTAACTTCTGAGACTCTGAACTGTACAATAACGTTTTTCTCGAAAACGGATGAAAATATCGTGTTCAAACAAGTGTACCAATATAACGTAGAAATGATGTTCAGGTCATATTTTTCAATCAAAATCACTCGAAAGTTTCGTAAAAAAAAAGTAACCAGGCAATTTTATCATCAGGGATCATTCACGTGGCGCCCCCTGTATCAAAATGTAGAATAGTACATAAAATAATATTCCCTGTATGGAATTATGCCCCTGTGCCAATTTTGATGACAAATGATGAATATACAGTGAAATTATTGTCAAAAAACGAAAATAAAAAGTCAACTTCAACACCCTGTATCTTTTTCCACAGCAATATTCTATAGAGGCATATTTAGTCCTATCGCCATATTTTGGTCCAAACAATTCGCCCTTAGCCTATGTCCCAATAGTTATGACTCACCCTATACCGTATAGTGTCAGATCTCTATGAAACAGAAAAAGGATATCTCTAAAACCAGCTCATCTAGCTATGTTGTCCTGATAATCAATGTGGAAATAGTAGATTGTTTTATGAGGATCAAAAGTGACACTTTGTTCGACAAGTGAATTTTGCATTTGCGGGCGGAGTGTTTAGCGAAGCCGAGCGAAAGTAAAATTTGCGAGTCAAACAAAGTCACTTTTGATCCGAATGAAACATGATATTTTTTCTGTAACCGAAACAATTAACTCAAATAAATATGTGAAGTAACCATCACCAATGCCGTGCCATATGTATGCAACGTAACAAAAAATCCGTGTGGTGGGAATATTCTTCCTGCATCAACAGTAGGTTTACAGAATAGTTTTGAGCAAAGACAAAAGTCAAAAATTCATAGCACAAAAGACAAAAGTCGCTCGAAATTGTAGAACTACTCAGATGCCGACACTGGCACAGGCTTTATTGTGTGTTCGGCAAAATGAACAATAGTAGACTGTTTTATTAGGATCAAAAGTGACACTTTGTTTGACAAGCGGATTTTGCATTTGCGAGGCGGAGCGTTTAGCGAAGCCGAGCGAAAGCAAAATTTGCGAGTCGAACAAAGTCACTTTTGATCCGAATGAAACATGCTATTTTTTCTGCAACCGAAACAATTAACTCAAATAAACATGTGAAGTAACCACCAATGCCGTGCCATATGTATGCAATGCAACAAATATTGACAAATAATCCATGTGGTAAGAATATTCTAACTGCATTAACAGCAGGTTAGGTTTTCAAGGATATTCGAATTGTAGTTTCGATATAAATACAACCACAGAGTGATATAATTGTGTATGGACCAGGTGCTCTAATGGTAAATACCGCGCCATAGTGCCAGCTATAGGAACAAGACGTGGAAAATGTTAGGTTAGTGAGTATATCAACAATGATAATAGTGATTATTTATTCCTCTCCATGCTACACTGTGTTTAACTTGATAATCAAATGAAGCTAAACAATATCGTTGTTTGAGACAAAAAACTATTGCTTGCCGTGATTATTCAAAAACAAGTTATCTATCCCGAGAATAACGAATGAAATACATATCGAGCAAGTATTTGAATCTTGAAGGCTTCCCTGATCAAACAAAAATACTTATCTGAGATGTTTATAATTCCAATACTTAACTATAATAAGGTGTATTTATATCTCCAGCATGGGTATTAAATGCCAAATCAGCTGAAATCGGGAACAAATCAGGTATGCGTCTCAACCCAAATAACCAACCGTCACAATGTTGTTTATTCTTGATGACGTCCAGTACATCCTTTTTAGTTCCTAGGAGCTAAAGTTCAACTTCAGCTCCTAGGAACTAAAATTCAACTTTAGCTCCTAGGAACTAAATATGTTGCCTAGCAACATACCAATTTTTGTGTCAGTAATAGAAACGTCAATTTAAGAGCTAATTTTGGTATCAAAATGAACAACTTTTGTGTCGGTTGCAGAAAAACATTGTTCTTTGCGTTTGAGAACGACTTCTCGAACCAAGTAGATTAAATTAATAATCAAATTAGATCTTAGGCTTCTTCGCCTAACTGATATTGTCAAAGACACAAAGGCTGTGCCAGTGTTGGCATCTGCGGAGTTCTACAATTTCGAGCGACTTTTGTGCTATGCTCAAAACTATTCTGTAGATTTACTTCCAAAACAGAAAAATTCCAACTTGTCTCAGGGTACTTTCCGTGACCGAAGAAGACGAACCAAAGTCGAAACAAGCCACAAACTTAACAGGTTTCCGAACCAAAGAATACTTTCGCTTCTTTGGATTCTCAGACTCTTGTTTTTGAACAAAAGGGTCAAACGCGCCACAAAATTCGTGGAGATTTGCGAAATCCCAAAAGTTCTTTTGCTTTCGTCAAATGAATCCGAAGCAGTAAACTGGAGTTCGGGTTTCACCTTAACCCAACGATATTTTAGGGTGCAATGTGTGAGCTTTCGACCTTCCGGGTCTCATCAGTTAGGCGAAGAAGCCTAAGAGCTAATTGGATTATTAACAGCAGATTAATTCAATGTTCAAAGATATTCGGATTGTAGTGTCAATATAAATACAACCACAGAGTGACATATTTGTGCATGGACTAGGAGCTCTAATGGCAAATACCTCGTCAGTGCCAGGTATAGGAACAAGACATGGAAAATGTTAGGTATGTTAGCATATCAACGTTAATAAAAGTTATCATTTATTTCTCGCCATACTCCACTGTGTTTGGCTTGATAAGCAAATGAAGGTAAACAAAATCGTTGTTTGGGACAAAAAACTATTGCTGGCCGTGATTATTCAAAAACAAGTTATCCATCCCGAGAATAACGAATGAAATACAGATCAAACAAGTATGTGAATCTTGAAGGCTTCCCTGATCAAAACAAAAATACTTCAATATAATAAGGTGTATTTATATCTCCAGCATAAGTATGAAATGCCAAATCTGCTGAAATTGAAGAAAAATTAGGTATGCGTCCCAACCCAAATAACCAAGCGTAAGAATGTTGTTTATTCTTGATCTCTAGTACATCCTTTTTAGCTCCTAGCAGCTGAAGTTCAACTTTAGCTCCTTGGAATTAAATGTCGTGTTGCCTAGCAACATACCTTTTTTGTGTCAGTATTAGAAATGTCAGTTCAGAGCTAATTTTGGTATTGAAATGGACGACTTTTGTGTCGGTCGCATTATATTTATTGGTTATGTCGATCAATTGAAACTCAAAATAAACAGCGGCTTGTTATGCTGCATGATTACGCAACAAACCAAGAAGAACTTCATTATTAGAGTATCGAACAAATTTTTGTGTTCAATTTAATGCATGTTCAATAACCTACGAATCGATTTTGACACATGTCACATGTAACAGCGGTAAATAAAAACCGACTGAATCATGAAATAAGACGATTGAAAAAGATTGTCAAAATTTAATTTAATACCCACGTATTAACATTTTCAATTCCATGATCATGAATATTGTTCGATACATGTGAAGATTAAAATTCCATTTAAATTCCTGGATCTCATAAATATGCTGACAGAATTCAGTCTGAGCGTCGAAGCTCGAAATTAAATAGAAAGTTAGCCCGTGACAAACTTATTTTATAAAATTAAGTTCAGGTTCGGGTAGAAGAAACTAGAAAGTTACTTATTGGATCTGACGACGAGGTGATATTTCAAATGTTCGCCCTGCTTCTTGACATATTTTTCAATAGCAGAATCATAATCGCCCAGTAAATCCAGATTAAGTATACCAATTTTCTTCCGTGCAAATTTTCCGAATATTCCCCGAATTTATTAATAGCGATAATTTGCCAGCCTTATATTGAATCTTTCTGCCTCATTCTTCCGAAACTTTTCCATCCCAATGAAGAGAATTAGTTCAGGAGTGAAAGCTCCTTTTTTAAATATCAACCTGGAAATTGGGGAAAACGTTCATTTCAATTCACATCACGTTCACTTGATCAATTAGTAGATCATAAAATGAAGGTTATACATAACGGAAAATCAATTACATCCATCAATGTATCCTTTGCTCTCCAGAACACTCACTATAGTCCTTGATTATTATGCTAGTGGACTATTTATTCTTTATTTTTAAGAATCATCACTCAACTACCTCTCGATTCCATATTCACTTTTTTTAAATTTTTTGGCTGATACATTCATCGTTAATGTCATGATGGTTTCTCAAATTGAAGTGGAGTAGAACCTACTAATAATACTCAAAGTCATCTTCACGACATTTTAATATGATTCAAAACAGATCGAATTACTTGGTATATGTTTCGGACATATATATGTCCATTCTCAACCTCATCAATACTACATATCCTGGAAGGAAGTGAATGGTACAAAATATTATAGATTAACAAAAATTATGCTCGAGTGGAAATGAAAAAAGTTGAGTAATGAAGTGAAACAAAGATCCAAGGGGCAGAAGTCCTGAGTAATACTTGATGAGGCTGTTGGATCACATCAAAATATCTTGGAGATGACTTCGAGTATTATAAGTGGTTAGCTTCATTTTATTTGTTCATATAGGCCACATCATTTATTCATGAAATTTTCGTATGAATATGCCTGCTTCATTATACAGGGCTTCCTCCTGAATTTTGGTATTCCTTGTTGAAATACAATGATTGGATTGCAATTAAAGGAATTTGTTTGATACTATTATTTATCACCCACTGTAGATTGAGTTTATTAATCAATGTCAATAAAAATATTGAAACTGTGAACGAAAGTCATTCTCATAATTCTTCGTTAGTTTTGAGCTTGTATCGATAATTTATTCATTAGAACCACTACAGATAACAAGAGGTTATGGGCCCAGAAGGTGATAGTGATAAATTTCGAATCGCTCTCTTCGACGGAACAAACTTCTCAAGTTGGAAGTTCCGGATGGAAACCTTGTTAGAGGAACATGATCTACTTCATTGCATCGAGGTTGATGCAACAGAAGAAGATTCTTTCCAGATTCAAGCAGATGATACTGCGGAAATGAAGCGACACAAGGAACTACTAGCACTGAAGAGGAAACAGCAAGACTCAAGGTGCAAGTCAATGATAATTCAAAGAATTGCGGATAGTCATTTGGAGTATGTGAGAGACAAAAAGAGTCCAAAGGAAATATGGTTAGCCCTGGAAAATGTGTTTGAAAGGAAAGGTGTAGCAAGCCAACTATTCCTCAGGAAAAGACTGATCTTGATGAAATATCATGAGGAGAACAGTATGGAAAAATTTTTCCTGGAATTTGACAGGACTGTCAGGGAACTCAAAAATACAGGTGCTACCATAGAAGAATTAGATATAGTTATTCATTTGCTGCTTAGTTTACCCAAGTCTTTCGATTCCCTTGTTACTGCATTGGAAACTTTAGCAGTTGAAAAACTCACTTTAGATTTCGTCAAGAAAAGACTTCTAGAGGAAGAAACGAAGCGTAAAAATGCAGACACTGAAGAAGATTCGAACAACGGCGGTGAAAATAAAGCAGCGTTCTCTGGCAAATCCCAATTCAAGTACAAATGTTACCGGTGCGGAAGAATTGGACATACGCGCTCTAATTGTAAAGCAGACTTGCATAGAAAAAAAGTGCAGAAGAAAGATTCACAAAAAGCTAGCCTCAGCATGGAAGAGAATGAATTGGCATTCATAGGAAAGTGCAAGGTAGCAAACAGTGATGATTCTGACAACATCACTTGGTATTTAGACTCAGGTGCTACAGATCACATGGTTAATAGTCAAAATTACTTCGACTCCATGAGATTTTTGAATACACCAGTAAAAATAGCAGTCGCCAAGTCAGGAGTTGCCCTCGAAGCCAAAAAATCCGGAGATATCAAAGCTTTTTCAATCATAGGAAAGAAAAGGATACTTTGTACAATAAGAGATGTACTCTTCGTACCCGGACTAGCTTATAATCTACTCTCTGTTAGAAGATTAGAAGTCGCTGGCATGAAAGTGACATTTGAAAATGGAAGTGTCATAATTGAGAAAAACGCAGAAGTAGTAGGACAGGGTGTTAGAAATGGGAAACTCTACGAAATGAACTTCGAGATCCAAAAGAATGACAACGCCTGCCTCGGAAATACCTCTGGAAATCAAGCTGATTTATGGCATGAACGACTAGGGCATGTCAGTTATGGAATTTTGAATCAGATGATGAAATCAAATTGTGTAACAGGAATAAACCTACCATCTACGAACAATTCTACGGACATATGCGAAGCCTGTATCAATGGTAAACAAACTCGGAGTCCATTTCGTGACAGAAATTTGCCAAGATCGAGTCGACCTCTAGAAATTGTATACAGCGATGTATGCGGTCCACTTACTCCAAGTACTTGGAATAATAAAAAGTACTTTGTGGTTTTCATTGATGATTTCACGCACATGACTGTCACCTACCTACTTTTCTCTAAGGATGAAGTTCATGGATTCTTTCAAGAATACGAAAGCATGGTAACCGCTCATTTTGGTTCAAAAATATCTCGGCTGGTATGTGACAACGGTGGGGAGTATGTGTCAACAGCATTCAGGAAACATTGCAGGGAGAATGGAATTCAACTGGAATATACAGTAGCATACACTCCGGAACAGAATGGCGTTAGCGAACGTATGAATCGGACTTTGATGGAAAAGGCTAGAGCAATGATCTTCGCATCTGGCTTATCAAAGGAAATGTGGGGAGAGGCTATTCTTACCGCCACATACCTGACAAATAGATTAATCTGTAGGACCACTCAGAAGAGGGAGACTCCTTACGAAATGTGGTACAATAAAAAACCTGATATGTCACACCTGAGAATTTTTGGTAGTGTAGCACATTGCCATGTACCAAATCAACTTAGGAAGAAGTTAGATTCAAAATCGGAAAGAGGAATACTAGTTGGTTATGGCGTACATGGTTATAGAATCTGGAACACTAGAAGAAGAACCATTACTTTGAAAAGAGACATTGTCTTTGATGAAAGAATGAAAGGAACGGAGGAAACTCTACACAATAAACCGTCAAAAACTCAATACTGCTCCTGGAATGAGAATATATTGGAAGAAATATCTGAAACATGCAGAACAAACAGATTAGAACAGGAGGAAAATATATCAGAAGGTGGGAAAGTTGAAGAAAATAGCGAAAACGAGAACGATGCAATAATAATGGATGACGTGGATAACAACGATACCATAGAATCGACGTCCAAAAACGTGAATCAAGATGATCTAAATCTCAGACGTAGTGCAAGACAACGCAAAGAACCAAAGTGGAAGGATGACTTTGACTTCAGTTGTTTAGCACTTAGCGCTGAAAATTTTGTTGAAGATGTGCCACAACAGATAAAGGATTTAGAGCAGAGAGAAGACAAAAAGAAATGGCAGGAAGCGATGGAAGAGGAAATAAGATCATTAGAAAATAACAAAACATGGAAATTATGTAGAGCACCAGAATAATAAGACACTTGTAGGAAGTAAATGGACATTCAAAATCAAGAGAGACGATGCTGGCAATATCAAAAAATACAAAGCACGACTCGTTGCTAAGGGATACTCTCAAAAGGAACATTTTGACTATCATGAGACGTATGCTCCAGTTGCAAAATTGGTAACCATTAGAGTGGTGATGGCCATTGCTAATCACTATGATTTTGAAATGCATCAAATGGACATAAAAACAGCATTCCTGAATGGCATACTGAAAGAGGAAATCTATATGAAACCTCCAGAGGGCTTGGAAACGAATGGTCTGGTATGTAAATTGGAAAAATCAATTTATGGACTCAAACAAGCACCGAAATGTTGGAACGATCGTCTTAACACATTTCTAGTCGGCGTTGGTTTTGTAAGATCTATTTCAGATTACTGCCTGTACACGAAATTCACTCCAAGAGCCAGAATTTATCTAGTGATCTATGTAGATGATCTACTTATTGTCTCTAACGAAATTCTTGAAATTGAATTGTTGAAAAGGAAACTATCAGAACAATTCGAAATGACAGATGAAGGAGAGGTGAAATACTACCTTGGAATGAAGGTAGCAAGAGTACGTGAAAATAAAGAGTTGAGAATTAGTCAAACTCATTACTTGAGACAAGTATTGAAACGCTTCAATATGGATGACTGTAAGCCCGTTAGCACACCCATGGAGACTAATCTAGTTCTAGAAACTGGGGAGCACAAAGATCAAGAAGAGGCCAGAGATCTTCCATACAGGGAACTTGTTGGTTGCATTATGTATCCCATGTTATGCTATCGACCAGATCTGAGTATAGCTATCAGTTTCTTCAGTAGATTTCAAAACTGTTATACAAAAACACACTGGAACCATCTCAAGAGGCTACTAAGATATATTAAAGGAACTATAGATTTCGAGCTGTGTTTTGAATCAGGAAGTCCCACAGAAGCCATAATTGGATTTGCAGACTCCGACTGGGCAGGTGATTCAAAGGATAGAAAATCTATATCTGGGTTCCTATTCAAAGTATTCGGGAATACCATTTCTTGGACAACCCGAAAACAAAATTCTGTGGCCCTATCGTCAACTGAGGCGGAGTATATATCGGTCAGCACTGCTACATGCGAATTACTATGGATCCAAAATATTCTGCAAGATTTGGATATTGTCTTTCGGAAGCCAGTAGTCATCTTCGAGGATAATCAGGGCTGTATTAAAATGACTAAAAACTCACATAACATGAAGAGAACTAAACACATCGATATAAAGTATCATTTTATTAGAGAGAATGTGGAAAATGGTTCACTATCATTGCAATATATACCGACTGACCAACAAGAAGCTGACATCCTTACTAAGGCTCTATCCAAGAAAAAATTTGTATACTTCAGAACAAAAATAGGACTTGGACCTTCCAGGATTCTTCAATTGAGGGGGGGTGTTGAAATACAATGATTGGATTGCAATTAAAGGAATTTGTTTGATACTATTATTTATCACCCACTGTAGATTGAGTTTATTAATCAATGTCAATAAAAATATTGAAACTGTGAACGAAAGTCATTCTCATAATTCTTCGTTAGTTTTGAGCTTGTATCGATAATTTATTCATTAGAACCACTACAGATAACAAGATTCCTGACTTTGACATAGACAATGATGACCTAACGCTCTAGCAACGCCATCTGGTGAGACAGAATGTTAGCCTTCAAGACAGTTCCACAGGTTACTGACGAAGGTAAGGAAAAAGAAGAGGAGATTTTTCACTAGGGTAACAAACTCAAAAATAATCAGGTGTATGTCACAGCAAAGAAGTGTCTGTCAGACAAGTCAAATGTATGTTTATTGGCTTTTGAAATGATTATTTTTGGTTTTGTCAAAAACGGAAGTCTTATTTATTAGATGTTATCAAATTACCGACCTCCTCTTCATCATTAAAAACTGGTGTATATGTTGAACCTTATGAAATAAAAAACAATGAGTGGAATGAATCTGTGAGATGCCTGGATGACCCCGAAAACGGTGTACAATATATAATGTAATTGTATGGTCCAGGAGGATTACCTCAAAGTACAACAACACAATATTTTTTATGAAATTTTTTTATCGAATTCTTTCCCTTTTTATCTTTATAATAATAGAATTGTGAAAATTCTGATATTTGATAGTGTTTTATTTTGCTGCAGCATCATTTCGGAGATCATTTCCTGTCGGTTAGTTAGTGTAAAATCTGCGAGATGAGACATTTCTACCAAAATCATTCAATCCACATGTTTTCGAATTCAAATTACGAGTCAATCTGACGGGGAATCCGGCGATAAAATATCACTGAAAGTATTCGGATAAAAATTCTGTTCCAATTACATCATCCTGGTTCAGTTCAAGTGTAGGTTATTACCGGTTCATTTCGGGGGTAAAAAATTTTCAATTGGAAAGCGGCTCTGTGCTCATTCCAGACGTTTTTGAGAAATTTCAATATTACGATTATTGAAGACTTTTCGGAAACAAAATTCGTTTTTGTGATTCAAGGAACCAAAAATTGACAGCTCATATGACCTCCAACTTCACTACTATTGCACCACCATCAGCTACGCACTTTCCAGTTACCTGCCATTCTAATAGTATATTATTCAACGCATATAATGATGGCTATATTACCCGCATGGAGATGAAAGTTGCAGTACGAGCCGAAGGTTATTGTTTTGCAAAATCACTAAATCTGATTTGAAATACTCATTAATTTCATCGAAAACTTATTGACAGAAATTTCAATCAACGAACAGCCTATAACTTATTTCAATAATTTTTATTATGAAATAATGATAAACAATGTTGGATCTAACTTTTATTTACAGGAAAAAAGTAGTGCAATCACATATCAATCAATCTTACCAGGTGTTATATGCAATTTCACTTTTCAGTTGTAAAAATGAATCATACTATATTGCAGATTATTCATTAACTTGCTTCCGCTGTAGCATTCCCCACCGCGATTATTAATTGTAGTACCCTGTCTCTAGACGCTAGTTATCAACAATGAAGTTCCATGATTCTGATTCTTCTGATTGGTCTGTACTAATCTATTCGAATAGCCCGCACATAAGTGTGAGCCAATCTGCAACTGTCAAGTGTCAAGTCCTATTTTATGGTTATGGTTACCCATGATGGTAGTCACTGTTGAGAATGAGAAACAGTGAATTCTCATTTTTCCGTGTATTTGTAGAATTAAGGTGATTGAAACTATGAGAACCATGTAAGACGAGTGTTTTGAATTTGCGTGTATTTCAGAAACAGTAGTATAGTGGTATGCTTCAGTAGAACTAGTAGAACGAATACCTACCTAGTTGAATCTGAAAAGTCGATGGAATGTCAGATTATTACGCCATCCTACTTTCATTATTACTCTTATTACTCGATTCATCATAATAATGCCTGTCATTGGATGTTAAAAATCGAGTTAGTGATGTATGAATGACTCCATAGTTGTAGATAAAAGCTTATTTTCATCCATGGAATATTTCCACCTAGCTAGACCACTACTAACTGATCATGGCTTCAGTAGTCCGATACTGCTGAATCTGAGACTGTGCAATTCACGTCTGGAAGGCACTAAGTGTCTCGGTCTTATACTCTTCTCGCGGAAGCCGGCATTTTTCCGTGATGGCATTTGTTTTAGGGTGCAATAAAAAAGCGGACAGGCCATGCACGACCTCTTAATCTTTTTCTCGTGTTCCGGTTGGAACGTGTAAAAAGTTCCGCTGGCGGTCAGATCCATGGCATGCCTTGGCAATTTATCAAACCGATGAGTATGCATGAGCTTTCAACAGCCGTCATACGTGGCTCTGCCGGACTTAGATGGAACGCCACTTTGGGAATTGCCAAGTGCTAGCCGAGATCGAGATGGATACGATACGAAATTCATTCATTTTTACATATACAGTATGACCCACTTCTAATAGAAACAACCTTGTATCTCACGTAATCTTTGGGTAAGGAACCTGAAGTTTGTTGGAACGACAGTCCGACAGATATACCAAAAATGTACTTTATGACCAAGTGGGGCAATCTTCAGTGATATACAATGCTCGCCAACAGCCATGGTACCACCCCAATTTCCGGAAAATGATATTAGGAGTGAAAATAGGTTGAAAATCGGAATCAGGACGCCCAATTCACTAACTATTCATAGTATTTCACGTAATTATTGAGATAAGGTTCTGAAATTTGCAGGAGGAAGGAAAAATCCAAAGATAAAGTCAATTACGTAAGATACGGGGGTGCTTCCGTAAAAAGAGCGACCAGAATTTAATTTTTTACAACTGAAAATTTTCCAGGAAGAATATGAATATTTAGTGAATTGGGCGTCCTGAATCCGAATTTTAAGTGATTTTTGACCTATTTTGACTTCTAATATCATTTTACGGAAATTGGGGTGGTTCCATGGCTGTTGGCGAGCAGTGTATATCACTGAAGATGACTCCACTTGGTCATAGAGTGCATTTTTCGTATTTCTCTCGCTCCAGCAAATTCCATGATCCTAACCCCACAGGGGTGTTTCTATTAGAAGTGGGTCACACAGTACAAATATTATTTGGAAAATCGGCGAGGTATTGATTGTTTTTCAACTTCTGGTTCTCACGAAAACGAAGCCTTATCAAGTTCGTGAAAGATCATGCGTAACTAGATAGAATTGCGAGTGAAGGTAGAGGGTGAGTCACGTAGGCCACACTTTAGAAATATTCCGACTTGGGACATTGTCATAATATAAGCATGGTGGTTTCGATTTTTTTAGAGAAAATTCATGCTCTATTTTTGGTGGCGTTGAATTCAATCAGGCTGTCAGTTCCCAATGCTGCCGCATTTTGTTGATTTTTTCTTGGAAGATATTCACTGACTTAATCGGAAGAAGGTTGAAAATCGAGGATTACAGTCAATTCATATAAAGAGATATGATTTAGTTGATGTGAGGGAGTATTATAGCAATGAAAATGTCTTCAAGTGTTCGATCAATGTGACTCTGAGGTTCCCAATGTAAAATTCAAGGCACAGTGACATTTTAGAAAATATCATCAAATTTGTCTTCAACATATTCATATTTATAGAGATCAAAGTGAATCGCATGCCTTTTCTCTAGAAAAGTCGATCTCACTGTGCCCAACATAAGCTTTTCAGGCGTAACCATTCCTTTGAAGACATCCATTTCGATGCTTGGTATTACTATCAGCAATAACCTTTTTTGGGAAAATCACGTGAGATCAATTGCTAAAAGTGCATTCCAAAAACTTGGATTTCTGTTTCGGGCCAGGAGCTATTCCACTTCCAGTCAGTTGCTTATGATCTATAAGGCACAGATCCGACCTGTCCTGGAATACTGTTCCCATATTTGGAGTACAGCACCCAAACATACCCTGAAACTGTTGGATTCTGTACAAAAAAGGGCAATTCGTCTCGTGGGTGATGCCTCGCTCACAAACTCACTCACTTTTCTGGAACACCGTAGAAAAGTTGGCGATCTGGCTATTTTATAGATATTTTCATGGACGATGCTCTTCTGAAATATCAGCAATTGTCCCCTCCTTGGAAGTCCCCGCGAGATCAACCCGTCGAGTTGAGGCTTTGCCCCCTTCGTGGGAGACCTGCAGAACATCTCTTTCCAAAGACCCGTTCATCCAACGAACAGCAAGGCTCTGGAACACATTGCCAAGGGAGGTGTTCCCCGAGGCCCTCCAGAAATGTAAACAGAACAACTATTTCTACCTTATTTCCCTTGGTTCTCACGATGTTCTCTGAACATTACAGGATATCCCTGTTCGTGGGAACCAGAACATAGAAAAAATCTAGAGAAATGAATCTCAACTTCAGAATCTATATATTCAACCAGAATTCTGGTGAAAAATGAGACTCAAGAATATGGATCTATAGAGAAGTTTCAGAGATTTCCTCAACTACACATATTCCTCTGATTCCAAATTCGCAATCATCCTGGAATAGGCCATCTCTATGTGGAATCACGAACGAAATTGTATCTACCAACCGACACAAAGGTTATTTTACATAATTGAACTACGAGATTGAGATTTCGGGGTGAATGTAATTTGATATTGATCGATGAAGAGCAGATGAATTAGCTATTTCCTCTAAACAGTTTTGGAGGGGTTCTAGAATGAACGTTAAGTGTCTATTAAGAAAGTGGAGCTGCTTTCCATCAGCCATATGGATTCCTTTCATCATTTGAATTAGGGTACAAGTTGGTATGTTGATAAATGACATGAATCTCAAAGCAGAAATCAGATGTTTCGATATTCGTTGCCGAAACGAAGTCATCATACTATACACTAGAGTATAACTAGTTAAAATAGTTATTTATGATATAAATGCTAAAAGTGAATTTTATTTTGTGAGAAGAGAAGTTTGGGACACGACGCCGAAGGCGGATATTGTCTCCGGAAAGATGGGGAACAAGGAAGGAAACAAGAATGAAAAAGATAGTCTCATAATGTGAGCATTGAAATAGATTTTCTCAACAAGCACATTACTAGTATTTTCAGTAATGATACGCTCAGAGCCTGAAAATATACCAAATACATACGCATCCATTTGGGCATAATTTCTCAGTTCCTGAAAGATGTGAACTTCCACAGCAGTAATTTTTATACTGTTAAATTGGGTTTTTATGACAAATTATCATAGCAACGTATGTATCTTTAGTGAGAATGTTTTTCTCGTGGGTACTCATCAGCGTATGAAATTTCTTAATGGCGTTTTAATGACAAAATGATATTTTGCCGTCCTGAAATTGTGATTTTGTGTCACTTCAATTGGGTACAAATCAACAATAATTGATAGGCTATGAATCCATTGATGCCCTAACTGCATCTATCATATAGAATGTCATAGCACTACCTGGGCCAGGGTAAGGCGTTATGAAAGGCAGAAATTCGAATTCTCTGGTACTGATACGCTTCAACAGGAAGATCAAATTACTAAGGTGGACGGACATACTGACCTTCATCAGAAATCCTCGGAGGTTCGAAAATGAGAATTAGGAAAAGGAATAGTAGATATAATGTGCACATGACGTGTGCAGCAAGGGGTCGGCAAAAAAGTCTTCAACTCGGAAGAATTTTCAAAATATCCATGAGCTCGAAAAAATATCCGAAAATAATTTGACCTCTAGTGGTATTACAAGTGAGTATTTCTGAGATAATTGATTTATATTTCGATTGTGAAATACACATTTTAATTTGGAGTACCTAGGTACTAACTTTTTTTTATCGCTTGGAGCGCACGAAAGGGAATCCCTATAATGTTCAGGGAACATCGTGCGTTCCTAGGGAGGATAGGGACAGGAGGTAGATAGGTAGGAGCCTAGCCGTTCTATGGATGAAGGAGTCTTGATAAAGTGCTGTTCGACATCTTTCGAGGTTAACAACGAAAGGATGTGCTGACTGGGCTTGTCTAGTTCGTCTGATTGGTATTGCTAGTGAAGGGATGATAGCAGAGATTTCCGAAGAACATTTCCCGTGGAAGTATCGATAGAAAAGTGAAAGGTCGCCGACCTTTCTCTGGTGTTCCAATGATGTCAAAGAGTGAGTGAGTGTGGCGTCACCCACCAGGCGAATGGCTCTTCTCTGGATGGAATCTAAGAGCATCAGCGTATGTTTTGGTGCTGAACCTCATATGTGGGAACAGTATTCTAGAACAGGCCGTATCTGCGCTTTGTAGATCATGAGAAGCTGTTGAGGTGAGGTTAGGTTAGGTTAGGTTAGGTTAGGTTAGGTTAGGTTAGGTTAGGTGAGGTGAGTAGCTTTTCGCACGGAACAAGAATCCGAATTTTTGTGAAGCAGCTTTTGCGATGGATCTGACATGATTATCCCATGAAAGAGTGTTGCTGATAGAAATACCAAGCATAGATATAATATGATAAGTTCCATATATTTGAAGGTTTTTATCGATCAACATTTAGACTCCTTTCCAGAATATAGTTTCTTATAAAACTTGTTTGATCATGGGATAGTCATCATTTTCCTAGCTGCTCACAAAAAAAGTTATCCTTCTGACTGTCTTTATTCTGTGTGATGGACCCGCGATTAGGATTCAGGACGGTGAGCTAGCTAAGACTAGCTTCTCATCCAAGCCAGATATGAGCCCTCGTGAGCTGGAGCTCGAGTAGGTCTGTAAAGACATTTAAGCGAAGTTGGTGCTCGTTACAGAAGGATGAGCAAATTATATGGGTATCATTTATTATTCAATAAAGCCATATTGGGCTCACATTCGCTCGCTCTTAAATCAGCTTCAAGGGACACTAGATGCGGTTTCGAAATCCCGTCATTAATTCCATCTCAGTTGCTTCAATCGATCGTTAATATATTCAACAATGCTATTGAAAATTAGCCAGATGAAACTATTGACAAAATTATAGCTTCACGATGGGAGGCATATCGTTAATCACATAGTCGAATCCAGCATAATATATTTCAATACTTCATAATTGGAAGGCACATGATTCGGAGTATTATTATCGTCAGTCTGATTTTGAAAAATCGCGAAATAATTCCTTGAATATGGGTACCAATTTCCAGTAATCCAGACGACCCACTCAATCACTTTCAAATATACCACCACTGGGAATAACTTATAATGACCAATGGAAAATTGAGAGCTGAAATTGAAAGCACTGAAATGGTTTCATTCTAGAAATAACAACCCTATTTATCGCTTCGGGAAATATATTTTCCGATTGGGATATTTATCGAATGCGATGAATAACTGGGTAATGATGTCGTTAAGATGCTTGTGTGTCCATCTCATTCATATTGGTCGTTTTGGTTGAGTCGTTGAGTTTTATTACTATTGGCGTCAGTAATAGTGATTGATTCTGGATATTAAGATATTTATTTTGGAGAAAATCTATACCTAGACGAAAATACAGGGAGTTATTAAATGGCATGTACCTACATATCGAAGGACATGGTTGCTTGGCTTATTCAAGGATTCAGAGTTCCTATAAATATAGAGTGTGTCCACTTTGAGAACTCACTACCCCAGTGAAATCGTTATTATCTGATCCATTTCGAAAAACTTTTTTTGAGTACTTTCTGAGATATACGTCAATAAATTGGTCGCTGGTGGTCACAATCGCAATCCAAGGATTTAATTACCCTCTTGTTGGATGGACACGTCAAATACCTATTCAACAAATAAAGGTTTTTTGAAGTCAGTTAGATAATAACGAATGTAAAAACTTCACAAACGATAAGATTTCCACAAAATTCTCAAACGCACAACTTGTTTCGCTAACACAGTAGTTTCGTCAAGTGATATGAATGAATTAAACCAACCTTGGCTTGCAACTTGAAGGATTAGTTACTTGTGGACGGATTCGATTATCCTTCATTTTCGGAAATTAGGCACAATATCTACAAACCCTTTAGCGGCGGAATTTTGTTTTCCATGAAATATGCTGTGCCAGGTCATAATCCCTAATCATCATGATCAATTTAGGCCCTTTCAACAATTTCTCGATACTTTTCAAATTATATAATTATATCGCCCTTCATTCAAGTGATTTTCTCCTGTCCTGGTCTGGTATACGGACCTTCATTATCTTGGACAGGCTCGCCTGGCACTTCATTTATAGCTTGAATCACTCTTAGTTCTGCTTCAGCTAATGATCGTTGACCTCTGAGATTATCGACTCACCCCCCCCCCTCCTTTTTCTCTTCGTCGCCTGAATCTTGCTTGGTCAAAACGTCTGCATCCAGAGGTTCTATAAATATATCTTGAACATCTAGGTCATCTTCATACACCATTTGCAGAGCTTCTTTCAAGGTGAAACCCCTCCAGGAGAAAAATCACGCAATCTTCTAATTGACTCCCATGAACAGCTGGCGTTACCATATGGTAACAGACGAAAAAAACGAACCTAAATAATTATTTGATAATAAACTTACACGAATTATCATTGACCATCCAATGAACTACAAATAATTTGTAGGTATTATGAACAAATAAAAGTGAACATAGGAGTTTAAAAATTACTTGCTATAATGGAAAGTTGCGATAATCCATGATTTGTAAGGAAAGTAGTTTTTAACAATCGCTTGATAACGCACAACAAGCCACTGTGAACGTCGAATAAGTACTAACGTTCAAATTTCTTACCTCAGGAATATGTGACGAAGCTTGATGTACATACCTGCACAAAATGTTTTATGTGTTTGACAGTTGATCGATTGCATCAATAGTTTTTCTTCTTCATTTGTGTGTTGATTAAAATTGCATAGAGACGGAAAATGTATTCAAGAAACGAAAAAGTCGATATGTTGTTAATATGCAATTTTAACAACACACAAATGAAGAAGAAAAATTATCGATGCAATCGATTAACTGTCAAACACATAAAACATTTTGTGCAGGTACACCGCCTACTAAGTGAAATAATTATGAAAAAATAGACTGATAGCCCTGTGGATCATCGTATAAGAGGAACAATTTTAGTTTTATTATTCCAAATGGGAAGATCATGTGATAGGTACATGGCGAAAATAAAAGACAGATAGTTTCTGTACGAGTAGCTGAATTCGAAAAAATATGTTCCTATCTTAGATTCCTCAATATCATGGGTTATTTTCGAGGGTTTTCATCTTAACTCAAACAAGCTATTGACAACCTGCAGACATTGATCAGAATATCAAAACATTTCGAATAATATCGGTTTACTGATGATATTTAAATTTCAAAGCCTACCTAGTGTCGATATATCATCGAATTCATGTCACAGCCAACTTATTCTATTTGAATAAAAAGCAATTCAACAGTGAATTGAGAAATAAATGCCACTTTGTGATACATGGTTGGATAGAGAATTTCAAGGCAAAGAAGATAGACTAAAGAAATGAACAGGGTGACATTAAAAAAAAAAGTTGGAGTCACTTCCGGTCAAACAAGTGGTTGAAAAAAATTGTCGTTAAGTTCGTATAGTGCGCTACCATTTATTATATTCCTCCTGTGAATTTCAAAATTGTATCTCTTCAGATAAAAAACTACAGGCTGCTACATGTCTTCTGTGTCACCCGGTATATGGCTCGCGTATGTTGAATTTGCTTCCTCTTTCACGAAATTCATCTTATGTTCATGACTGCGTTGATTAAAAGTACGACCTGTCTGGCCGATATATACCTTGGGACAAGATCCACAGTTGAGTTTGTATACCCCTGATTTTTTGTGGAGATCTTATCGTTCGTGAAGTTTCTACATTTGCCATCGAGTAACGGCCGAGACAATCAAGAAAATAGTCCTTAACGTAGACACACTCTATGTACTATTATACACTGTGTTCATAAAGTCACCCCCCCCCCCTGGTTAACTATTGAACGGATAGGATTTTTTTTTTCAATTTTTTTTTGCTTCGATGGTAGTTTCAGTGCTACATATTTTTCTAAAAAAAATATATGTATCCTCCAAAATGGCGCCTGGGCGCCATTTTGGAAGATTTTTTTAAATGGAGTGGGGGGTCGAATGATACCTCGATTGAAAGGTCTTTCGATTCTCTATACAACCTCAGGATCTCAGACGAAAATATTCATCTAAAACAAAATGGCGGATGATAACGTTTGAAATTTCACACCAGAATTCATTCGACTAGATGGCTATTGAAGTGCTCGCATGTGATCTTCAAATCTCTATTGGCGTATTAGAAGAGTTCTCTATCTATGAAGATATCAATAGGAAGCCATTTTGAAGAGAATAACATGGTAGTCAATTATTACCTTTGCTCGATTGTCTTTCCAAATTCTGCAAAATTTCAGAAATATTTATTCAACATAAAGAACAATGTTTATTCCACGTTAATGAATAAAAATCAAATCAAATGTTCGAAATGTCCACCATTCACTTCTTGACATATGAAGTAGCGATTTTGGAATTCACGTCTTACGTTTCCAAATATTTCAGGCGTAGTAATTCTACATGCATCTGTTATGCGTTGCTCCAATTCATCTATCGTTACTGGTGTTCTGTACACTTGAGATTTGAGATGACCCCATAAAAAAAATCTAAAGGGGTCAAATCAGGTGAGCGAGCTGGCCATTCAATAGGACCCATCCTACCGATCCATCTTTCACGAAAATTTTCATTAAGAAATGATGTTACTGGCCCATAGAAATGAGAAGACGCTCCATCTTGTTGAAAAAAATATTCTGCATATTATTTCCAGCGACCTCTACTATCTCTGGATGAATATCTTCTTGCAGCATCCTCAGCAGGTATCGAACTCCTTTCAGATTTTCATGATAGAGAACTCTTCTATACGCCAATAGAGATTTGAAGATCACATGCGAGCACTTTAATAGCCATCTAGTCGAAAGAATTCTGGTGTGAGATTTCAAACGTTATCATCCGCCATTTTGTTTTGGATGAATATTTTCGTCTGAGATTCTGAGGTTGTATAGAGAATCAAAAGACCTTTCAATCGAGGTATCATTCGACCCCCCACTCCATTTAAAAAAATCTTCCAAAATGGCGCCCAGGCGCCATTTTGGAGGATACATATTTTTTTTTTAGAAAAATATGTAGCACTGAAACTACCATCGAAGCAAAAAAAAAATTTAAAAAAAAAATCCTATCCGTTCAATAGTTAACCAGGGGGGGGTGACTTTATGGACACAGTGTATATTATATACTAATATGTCTCAAAACCTTATTACATACATTGTATAATTTCTTTAGTGATGTGCATATACTAAGTTATGATAGCCTTTATCTTTTTGCCTTGAGAATAGATCATTTGGATCGAATTCAAAAGTGTTGTCATTTGCTGCAATCAACCAGATGCTCCATATCAAATATCCCAATACTGTTCCCCATAAACTTAGACAACAACAATAAGACACATCCGTTTCGGATACTAAAACTCAGAACATCGTCACTCCCAACACGAATCAGTTACCAGAAATTGCAATAAAAACGGAACATTAAACTCAATGACACGTGAGCATTCCCGGAAACGGTTCGGAATACTGGAAACACTGGATATATCTGGATGTAGCGCGGCACTCGCAACCTAATGTTATGGAGTTTGCCGAAATTACTTCGAATACCGAAGCTAAATTGGGGCACCTGTAATGGCTGCTAAGAAACACTGGCTGAACCTGGCTGAATCAAGGAATGTTTATTTCATTTTTTTGACAAGCTAATCGGCCTGTTCCAGTGGAAAATTTTATTCCATTGTTTTAAGGTACCGTGAAACGGGGCCAATAGAAACAGTTTTCGAACTTTCAAGACTGTGTTGCCGAGTTGATATTCACATTATTGATAAGGTAAAAAAAAAGGAAAATGTATGTCATGGTTACTAGAAGACAGGGCATGTAACAGAGTTTTGAAAAATACCAGAGTTTTGGAAAAAAAGTTGAGATGTGATTTTTTATTCACCTTCCAGGCGGGGTGAATAGAAACAGTAATTGTTTCAGCAGGCTATTCGTTTGTTAACCATCTGGGAGTTGAATGGAAAAAAGTTCATTAAATAATTGAGTTAGTGGTCAACTCAAAATCTGAAACAATAAGGAATATATATATTTTTTTTATCGATTCTCCAGATTTCCTTATGTTATCTTGATGTGATATTTATGATATAGTTTTTTGGATTTCTCTGAGCTACTGCTGGTAGAATGGAAGATATTTGGATCCATTTGACCGTTTCTTGAAAATTCTGGGATACCATTAACGCGAGTTTATCTTTGATGTGTAAATGTGTGAATAATATAAATACAGTTCTGGTTGAGTTCGATCATATTTCGAAATCACATATAATCAAGTAGATCATTTTATTTTCGTATGTTAGTTCTCCACAATCTTCACCTACAACTTGTGCCCTCATTTCCAGAAACTGGCACAGAACATGTATCGAAATGTGCATAATATATATGTGCTTCAATGCGAGGACCAGGACATCTCGTAAACCCAATATTGCTATGGTAATTGACAAACAACATGCAAATTATCTACCAGTCAAAACATGTACATCGACCCCCTGATCCAACGTTTGCTCACTTCATATTCATTGTTATCTTGGAATATCCATTGGAACATGACTACTAGAACATAAAAACTAACTTGAATCTAAGTCTATTCTTAATCACATCGTACAAAATATATGAAGCGATTACAGAGATTCTATATACAGTGTGTTAACTCCTGAAGCAGACGAGTGAAATTTGGTTCTGGTACAATCAATAAACATTTGACAGATATTTTGATTCTCTACTCACCATTTTCATCGCCATATTGAACTACCATTGGAAAGTTCTCAATTCAAGGAATATATCATCATGAATGAACCTTATATCCAACATAACATTCCCGTAGGTACACAGCAATCAACAAAGAGTTTTTCTGTTTCTTCACATCTTCTTTATATCTTGCTGTATATTTGACAACAAAATCTGGAAGAATTGATGAACTGGGAGAGACTCTATGAAATGTTGTCAACAACTGGTTTTTGAGTATTCATTAAAAACATATTTTTGTTCTACGACACCATGTATGGCGAGGATACAGGTATTAACAGATAAAATAGTATATTATGTAACAAGTGTTAAAAACGTCATTTTAATAACGAGTAGTTTAAGCACGAGCGGAGCAGAGCGGAGCAAGTGTTTAATAAACGAGTGTCTAGAAGAGTTTATTAACACGTTACAAACTATGATTTTTCTACGAACTCCGAAAATTATATTACATACCTTCAATTCCTGCTAACCTGCAAAATAATTCGAAAGGAATGGAAATTGAGAACATAATACATGCAACTGCATGCAACCAGTGAGACACGTATAAGTGATATTGGTTGTAGATGTGTCCAGTCCATTGCTTACTAACCTTTGTTTCACGTTTATTGTCATGCTTAGCGCAGAATAAATGAATTTTTCTCAAAGATGGATGCTTCATTTTTACACTTCTTGGAGGTATGCAATTACCAGAACATTCTCTTCGATTTCACTTTCGTCTACATTTCGCATATATTTTTAATGAAGAACTCTGATACAAACGGAAATTGTTTGAATAATTCTTATACAGAATTCGAGAATAACAGTTGACAGTTGATACAATTGACAGGCCAGACATGTCCCAAATAACTGAAGCTGAACTGTGTTGCCATGGTAATGTGTTTAAGAAATCGTGTTGCCATGGTAACGTGTATAATATTTTGAATAAATCACAGATTGTCAATCCGTGATTAATCGATCATTCAGCGTGGTACATATCCGTACGCTAAATAATGTCATTTTATTAGTGATGTGAGTAGAAAAAAGTAGTTAACGTTCTCATCGTTCGTTATTTCTGTAATATATTGATTAATTTCGAACAAATGTACTCGTCACTTAAAGGCCCAATTCAATATCTGAAAAGAAATCTCCGATTTTTAAATTCCATCAACACCTACATGACGGATTCAATGAATTTATACGATATCCTCTTCCTTTCTCGCGAGCTACGAGTCTTATAAATCCTCCCATTGATTTCATCTCGATGAAGAACTTCCAGCCTCAACTTTCCAAGCTTTTCTTTTCACGCTTTTTCACCGCAGCCAAAGATGATATCATCTTTCTATTGTTACAACATATCCGCCGATAGCTCCATCACAGTTCTTGCAGACATAATAGATTGATTCGAAGGAAAGCAAGATGGATTTTCCGTATTTAACGTGTAGCCAAAGAGTAGGGAACAGGCCGATAGCGGTTCGAAAGTTTTCTGAATGGCAGAAGCGGATTTGGCTTTTGTAGGGGCGATGTCGGATCCTAAGCCTCATAGGAATCGGATTTTGAGTATGAGGATAATGGTGTATGGTGGTGGAGTTCTGGATAATTGAGTAGTCTTGAAGTCGTTCATGAGATATCCTCAATCTTTGCGAGTATGGTGTAATACCGGGGGTTTCCGAAATTCGAGCGATGAATAAAATGGAGTCTTCTATGAGACATACTGACACAATAAACCATACACTGTAGAAAATTCCTCTGAGTGAATGCATATGTGGTTGTGAGTGAATTTACTGATTGAAATATTTGAGTGAATTTTCAACTCAAACTAGATAGATAGATATTCCATCAAGTTCTCATATCAATGAGAATGTTTATAACAAATTTGATCGAATCGGTTCATGAATTACCATTTTCCACAGTCAAGTAGGGTGAAATTTCAACTCAATCGGGCGTGGACCGAAATTGACTCATTATTGCGTGGACCTTGAGTAAAATTTCACTCAATTTTTTTTTCAGTGTAAGAGAAAATTGTTTTGGAAAGGACCCCGCAAGAAAACACGGTAAATTGGCTCTCGGTCGAATTGGCTGAAATTTTACTATGTTATTGTGGAATGGCTCGTTAGAAAAATATGTGAGTTTGAAAAGTTTTGTATGTTTAGTTTCTGAGATATAAGCCGACAAAGTTCGTAAAAACGTCGTATCGGGGTAGGATTGACGAAGAAACAAACTGCTTCTTCAGTATAAATGAGACAAAATAAGCTAGAAAATATGTTGATCGGAACTCAAATACATGTCTAGTTATGATCACATAAACTATAGTAAATCAGGGTGCATACGAGGCACGGTCAAGAAATTCATTTTTCGGAAAAAGAATTCGAGCACTATTCCAAAACCAACAAGTAATATTCTGGTGGGACATTAAAGTTTTAGTCTATTGTAGGCTTCGAAAATGTATTTTGATTCTTGATAACTATCTCTGTTCGAAATATGAATTCTTTGAATTCTGTGTTATACCCCTTTTATAAAACAATTGACAGCTTGTTTTTGATCACACAAAAAGGGATTGATTTATATTGTTGATTGAATGAAAGTTGAGGTGAGTCACAAGCGAATTCAGTTGTTCAATATTGCTTTTCATTTAGATACAAGGTGTGTTAGATTTTGTTGAAGATTATTCAAACTGTTTCAATTGAATATATCGAAAACAGTTCCGTCAATTTTGATCTCATTTTACTCACACTATTTTGAATATGTTGACTATCATATGCGAAGAGTTTCTCAATTTTTTATGTTTCGTTTCTGAGATATGCATTTTTGAGTTTACAGTATTACAGGTATTATAGGGTTATTACCTCGGATATTACGATCAAAAATTGATATTCAATTGAAACATGTTAAATAATCTTCAACAAAATCTAAGACACCCTGTATCTAAATGAAAGGCAATATTGAACAACTGAATTCACTAGTGGGTTTCCTCAGCTTTCATTCAATCAACAGTATCAATCAATCCCTTTCTTTGTGATAAAAAATAAGCTGTCAATTGTTTTCAAAAAGGGGTATAACACAAAATTCTAAAAATTCATATTTCGAACAGTTATAGATAGTTATCAAGAATCAAAATACGTTTTCGAAGCCTACAATAGACATAAACTATAACATTTCACCAAAGTATAACTTGTTGGTTTTGGAATAGTGCTCGAATTTTTTTTCCGAAAAATGAATTTTTTGACCGTGCCTCGTATACACCCTGATTTACTATAATTTATGTAATTATAACGACATGATTATGAATTCCGATCAATATATTTTCTAGCTCATTTTGTTTCATTTATACTAAAAAATCAGTTTTTTTCTTTGTCAATCCTACCCCGATACGACGTTTTTACGAACTTTGTCGGCTTATATATCAGAAACTGAACATACAAAACTTTTTAAACTCACATATTTTTCTAATGAGCTATCTCACAATAATATAGTAGAATTTCAGCCAATTCGACCAAGAGCCAATTTACCGTGTTTTCGTGCGGGGTCCTTTTCCAAAAAATTAGCGCTCCCACCATACTACATCTTTCAACTATTATTGTTAGCCCGGCAACATTGCAAAAGACAATGACTCTTTCGGTGCTTGTGATCTTGTCGATAGCAAACGCTTGAGGACTATTAACCTATGATCAATGATTTACAAAAAGTTTCAGGCAAACTTTGAGGCTCAATATCTTCCACACTATTTGTTTCCAGACAAAAATGTATTCTTATATTTCGTTTTGTTATCACGTCGCCTAACATTCATTTCATGGATCGCCCCAATTTCGGAAACACCCAGTATATTCATACAATTATTATTTCTTGGAAAATTACACTACACTATTATACCTGTCCAATTTTAATTCGAATTCAAATAGTGTCGAGTTCATTTCGAAGAATATCAACTGATATATCTCGGAATTATCAATTGAATTCTGAATTTTTTCAGTTCTGTCATATAGCCAATTATCAAATAATTTTAATTTCAAAATTCATTCATTCGATTCCAAATCTCATAATTTTTATTCCCGAATCACTCTACATAAGCCCATTTGCACAAATATATGTCTCTGAACACTCTGTGCAAAGTTTGTAATATAATGAAGATTGTGAAACCTTTGGCACGAAAATTACCCTACACTTATCAAGACACTAACTGTGCAGCTCGCTGTGCAGTCAATGTCTGTCATGGTTGTGTTTACATGGTGATCCTCATACTAAATCAGTATACTGTACAGAGGGCTACATGGCCTACGAAGAAAACAATTCGAAAAAAAGGAGAACTGTTGAGGTGGAGTTGATAGTTAACTGAAAACCTAAAATTTTTGCGTTTTTCGATTTCTTATAATTCCTAGTGATTGAGTTCTATTTCTTCTCTACATGTTGAATTTCGAAATTGTTGTCAGAATTATGATTATTTTTCAATGTACCTTGAACTCGCTTTTGTCGTTAAAAACTCATTTGAAGTTCGTAAATGCGGTGATTCATCGAGAAATCAAAAAGACTGTTCGGAAATTTGATTGAGACTTTTTGAATCACAATTGGACACACATTGTATCTTCCAAGTAAAGTTTTCCAAATACATCTGATTTATTTTCTTCAAATCTCTTTGGGAAATGCGAAGTTCAGTATCATAATGGACGATATTCGATCGATGTTAGCATTAAAATATTCTCCCAGCTCCCCAATCTGTTTGGAGTTCGTGATTCCCTTCGAGACTTTTCTATTTTTCTTATTAAGTATATTCTTGGAATCTTGGAGAATCGATTGAGACAAGTTTCCAGGATGCTCAACTTCATTTTCCTCTGTCGCAAATATTTCCTGTGCCGTTCTTTGTTATCATGGAGAAAATATCCTTCGATATACACTAGAATAAAAATATATTCCTCTGATGAATCATATACTCATTATACCACTGAATCGAAGGACTGCGATCTCAATCAACAAATAAAAAATAAAAAAAGGCGCATGATCTGATATTAGATAGAGTTGATGTGATAACATCTATATAATGAAACTTAGGTGTTTGTTGAGAGAATTATATGAAGAGCCAATAAGGTGTTATAACATAACATCAACAATACAAACATCTCAATGGTTACGATAACTAGGTAAGCAGGACAGTACCCCACCTCGCAAAAGGTATAGTAGCAATAATAATGTCTTCTTATGATAAATAAATGCCAGAAAAACATTTTTAGGCATTTTGAGAATGTTTTTCATTTCCCAAACTGGTTGCTTTTAGCGCCTTTTACGAAGAGCCTCTAGATTTCATAAGGAACCGAAACGAAACATCAACGAAGTATAAGCACCTATCACGAATTATAATTACGCAATGATTGCATTGTTTAGTTCAATGGTGATTACATGGATCCAGTGATGATGATATAATTATTACTTCAAACCTTCTCCATCTTCCTCTTGGATGAGAATCGAAGAAACAAGTTCAACTTCAAACTATAGCCATAATGCTCAGAGTGGAATGAGATATTCTAATGATGAAGCAACAAATCAACGTTATTTCCAAAAGTGTTCAATGAATGAACAAAAATGCATGGTAGATGATCTATGATGACAGGAGAAAAACAACTACTCTACATCCTACGGAAATATATGCAACAATCTGTATAAACGTATACTGATTGCAAGTAGTTCTTTGTTGAATTCCGAATTGTAACTAACACCAGGATAACGCTTGACACCTACAGATCGGTTTTGGGCTTTCAGTCCTTCATCGAAGTAGGTAGTGTTGCCGTCTACACTTATACATTCTAGACTCTAGTCTCGTCTATAAGACATACAAGAACATTTTCCATACATGACTTTCATTCAAACTTCTTGATTATTTTCAAATCTATATTACAATAATTAGAAAAAAAGAGCACACAGACTTTCAATGTGTTTGAAATTAGAGTAGTATATTGAAAAACAATTCGAATTTTGAATCGAAAAGAGATGAGTTTAGGTTCAATTCTTCTATTAACAAATCGTGATTTACGCAATTGAAGGTTTTTGTTAAGTCAAATAGAGTCAATGCAGATATTCTGCCATCTTCAAATCCTTCTACTATGTTTTCAACTGCCTTAGCTATAGCTTTTATGGTGGAGGTGTTTTTCCGAAATCCAAACTGGTTTTCATGCAGCAATTCGAATTTCTCAAAGTACATGGATAACCGATTTTTCAAAATTATCTCGAATATTTTTTCTAAAAAAGGAATAAGAGAAATAGGTCTGAAATTATCTGGGAGATTTGAATCACCATTTTTGTGTATTGGGATAACTTTACTATATTTGAAAATTTCTGGAAAAACAACTGCAATAATACAGTTATTGAATAGATTTGTCTATGTAACCACTATCAAATCTATGGTATTTTTTAATATTTTTGTATTTATTCCAAATATATCTGTGGCACTAGTGTCCTTCAAAGATTTCACCGCCGCGAGTACTTCTTCTTCAACAACAGGTTCTAGAAAAAAGGAGCCCTGAGTCGTTGGTTTACTCACAAATAATTCTGAAAGATTAATGTTTGTCATAGGCAAGGCTCTCATAATTTTTTCCACTATGTGACCAAAAAAACTGTTGAAACCGTTGGCTTGCAAGGAAGTGCCAATTGTTTGAATGACACATTCATACTGATTTTTCAAATTTTTGTAGACTGAATAATCATTTTTGTCTTTGCTAACATCACAAACTGTTTTAACACACTCTAGAGTTTTACGCATGTTTTTCAATTCAGTATTAAACCAGATAACTGGGGGTTTGTTCTCTTGAACGCACTTGTTTCAATGGAAACGAAGTTTCGATACCACTTTTGAGCGTGGAAGTTATAAATTCTGCTGAGCGGGTTATCTCCGTATCGATATCACTATGTTTTTGTTCAAAATTATTCACCATTTTCCAAGATATTTCTCAAGTTTTTTATACCAGCACAGGTAATCACTCTTTTTTCCAGGGTATGTGAAGAAAAGGTGGTATTTTTTTTTATATTTATGAATTGACCTTTGTGATCCGACAAACATGGCTCAACTATTCCACAGTTATAAATGTATCTTCTAGATTCGTATAATAATATTATCGAGGCAGCTAGGCTTGCTTTCAGGGTAAATAAGTGTATATTTAAATATGATATGTGTAGATCAGAATGTTTTTCACTTTTTGACATTTGTCACAATTTCCCTGAATGTTTTACATGACAATTGCTGAAATAAATAAATTATTATTAGTATTATTATTATTATCATTATTATGTAATTTAAAGTTCTACGAGTCAGGAAGGGGGGTTGTTTAGGTTTTGCTTCATCACGAAACACAATGTCTTACAAATTGTGAAATAACAACCTTGTTCTATTACCTTTTTGTCTACGTCCCTGGCTCATAAGTGCCTTTCAAAGGGATGACATGTAAACTCGAGTTTAGAAACGGGGATAGCCGCAAGGCGGTTATTTCCACCGCGAAAGTGTACAATAGTTTGGCGTGCGGGGGAGAATAAAAGCTGAAGCGTAGAACCGCATTCGAATTGGTCTACTAGGAAACGTGATTGCTTCTTCAATGGCTCAAGTTACGCAGCAGTGGCATACCATTTCATTTTGTTAGGTCTAGGCCTTCTCGATCGATAGACAACTTCATTTATATTCGAAGTTGACACATCATGGGCGTTGTCAAAAATACTTCCATGTGGTGAGGGGGGTAGGGGGATGATTGTACTTTGAAGGCTGTGAATCAAACTTTTTTCCAAACAAAGTCGTGTCACTGATAGAAAAATTTGCTAAACGCAGTGACATTATGGGGCAAATCGAGGAAGAGAATCCCGAATAATCAAGTAACAGAGTAAATCATTAGATTAGAACCTGTTTAGGTCAACTATGATTATGCCGAACAAATCTTCATCAAAACCCCTTCGTCTATATAACTGAAGGGCTTTGGAATACTTTGCCAAAGAAAGTATTCCAATACTTACCCTCTCTCCCTACTCTTTCTAGGCACGGTCCCCTTTGGTGGAATGTAATAGTCGTGCTGTACTAAAAACGGTCAGGAATCCAATTGGTGAAAAGGACATAGATACATTCCAGACAAGGACATCTTGGCAGTCAGAAAAGTGGTTGATTTACCAGTATTATTCATTTGGAGGGATGATGCTGCTAAAAATGTTCCTGGTTCAAGGTCGAGAGATAATTACAGATTGAATGTTGGCTTTTTCAACAGGTAGAAAATTCAACAACTTCCTATTTTGATCAATTTATTGTCAATCTCATAAAAAAGTCATGATTATTTTTCAATTCCTGCAATCTCTCCAGCATACTATTCATCATCAGCCATAAATTTTGAAGCTTATTATGTGCCATTCTAAATTATCTCGATCTTTTTTTATACAGGAACGATGAATTGGAATTTTCTTTTATAAGAATTTATGTTTGACGCTATCAAATAGGGACGTGTGATATTGAAAACTTGATATCAATATAGATAAGCATCAATGTAAAAGATGTCAAGATTCAAAATTTAGCCTCTATACCAAATTTTATAGTTATTTTTGTCTAGAGCGCGAAATGCTACTTTGGTGATCGAGATCTGATTTTTTTAACGAGGCGTAGCCGAGTTAAAAAAATAGTCGAGATGATCAAAGTATTTCGCGCTCGAGTTGCAAACAAATTTTTTTTTACAAACATCCAAAAATATAGTTCTAAAGTGAAATTATACTCAGCTTGATACAAAAAATAGTGTTGAACTGGCTTAAAAGGCCTCCAACTATTCTCCCTTGGTACGCACGATGTTCCACGAACATAATAGGAATTTCCTTTCATGCACTCCAAGAGATAGAACAAATTTATTGTTGAACATTCAGAAATAAATGATTTTGTGGATATTTGCTCGATTGAGGACCTTAAAGTTGAAATATAAATACCTCATATATTTTACATTACAAAGCGCGAAGTAGGTACTTCGCGCACTGTTTTACTTCTCGCATTGTTTTATGCAAGGTATCATGGTAACGTAGGAAACTAAAAAAAAGTGTCACTTCGCAATTTGTTATCAATGCGCGAATGTAGAGAAAAATTCTCCTCCACGATTTTTTTTATGATTCAACTAGATTTGAATGACTTTGAGACGTTTCTTTGAAATTATTATAAAGACTCTGCGGAACTAGATTTTTGACCTTTGGTTAACTTTTCAACTGTTAATAAATCAACGTCACTGATCGTGAAAAAATATACAATTCAATGATTATACTCTGCCGAGAATCTCTCAAGACAACAAATTTCATAGGTACGTACATTTCTCAAATTCTGAAAATTTTGTGGGAACCAAATGCATTTTCAGATTTGTAATTATGAATGATAATCCATACCAATCAAATCAACATGCTTCAATGCATTAATTAAACGATTCATTTTCTCTCATGACCAAAAGCAGCAATTATTAAAACAAATAATCTCTTGTTCAATTCTATGAAACGAAGTGCCTGTTAATCACCACTCTCAATTTTCCATTATATTTTCGTACTACTGAAAACGTCAACGCTCAATAAGGATTTCGCGGTTTTTCCGTGAAATTGCCAGGAACGCTTCGCATAAATAGTTGGGATTATCGAATATTTTCCGCATGAATGAGGAAACTTAATATTGACGTAATATGACAAACCCTAATCATGCGGTTCACACCTCTCGAAGATGGGAAAATTGCCAACCATGTTTTCTGAATATAAATAACTTGATTGACTACCTGGCTAAAATTATATTAGCTTGTGGTTTGGGAGCTCTTGGTTATCTTCCTTTCAGCATCGTGATGGAGGAAATTCAAGATTAGAACCATTACCGACTGCTTCTCTGAGATGTTCTGCATATTTGAGTGTAACTTAACACCAATTGCTTAGTTTTTGTCACTAGGTTATTCGCATTGATTGTTGTGGTGTGCTAGGGGTTCATTGTTTGAATGGTTTGAATATCCTAATGAATGTTCACAAACGATTGGCTAGATATCCGCCATTCGTTTCTGGGTTAAAAAAACCTGATGAGCAGAGTGGGCAAGAAATAGATGATGAGTTGTTAGCAACCAAAACATTTTTAGAACCAGGGACCAATCTGAAGTTGTTTATTTTCGCGTGAGTGACAAAAGTATCGAGGTAAAACATGGTCTACCACTTTCATATAGGTACTGGTTATTTGAAGTGAATAGTTCACCTACCTGAACTTGCATAAAATAATTATTGCTTCTGCGAAGGTCAACTTAGATGGTCGGATGATGAAGGTTTCATACGATGAACTATGGGATATTCATAATGTTGTTTACATTGAGCATATATTATGTACCCAATCTATAGGCATTTCTTGGCCATTTTCTATTCCAAGTATAATATGAAATGGGTATACCTTCTCGTGATGGCAAAATCAAGTCTGTTATGTGACTGAGATACTGAGATAGTACAAACATTTCGGCATGCCACATATTATAGCCATCCAGTAATCTGGACGGACGTATTGAATGGAGTACTCAGCATTTACATCGAAATCTATAATCTGGGTCTCGTTATTCCATATTTTTCTCGACAACGACGGAGCGTCGTATGGAGTTTTATAACGGATTTAGGTATTCCTTGTACAAACTTCATTACCCTTTTATAGTTTTGTATGAAATTTTTCTCGTTGCTCAATAATCAGTGAAATATACAGAGTGATTCATGAGGAGACTTTCCTTATGATTCACCCTGTATATTTCCTAATGGTGCCACTGGAAATCCGATTGGCCAGATGTGATAACTATTTTATTTGCCCTCAAAGTCTCATCAATTCATCAGAATATTTTGGATTTTTGTTCGGTGGTTGCTCAGTAATTCAATGAAACTTCGATCTTCGAATTTAGTTTTTTGCTGTATTCACAGTTCGAAACGAAGTGTTATTGTAAATTGGTGGAAATTCCGTATATCACTGTCACTAAGCGTCGAACTTTTGATGAAAATACGTTGGAAATATTTTCAACTTCATAATTTAATTTTGTTTTCATGCGATTCTCAAACGTACTGCAAACTGAAAAAGGATCAGTACACTAGATTCCTCTTTCATCCAGCTTTCCAATGAGGGGTCGCAAGCCATAGGGCTGAATTTGAAAAAAACATGTTGGGGTAGATTTTTCTGCTACTCCTGAAGGGTGATATCCTCCATTTTGCTCGCCAAATAGGAGTAAATACATTTTAACGTTGACGTGTCTCGCGAATTCGCAGAAAATTCATTCCCAGTAGCGAATTTATTCCACTTAATGTCTCCACCCTGTATACATGACATTCAGGAGAGACCTGTTTGGTAAAAAATATGAAATAACATCATCTTCAAATTGATGCCATAAATATTGAAAGTGGTGCATGGAGCATACATATTTAGTAAAATGAAAAAGTGCCCTCTTAATGTCGGGCAAAGTTCAGAGATTCCAGTTCATTAATGATTATGGTCTGGTGATAAAAAAAATAGAGCCTTTCCCCAATTAAATTTGTCAGGCAGTGAAGTTGATAAATGATTGTTGCGTCTTTATCTCATAATCGATAGAGTAATTTTATGCACAAAATGGTTTCCACAGTCAGACTGCAGGGCCTCACGGCGAGGCCCTCGCCTCTTTTGACTAATTAGCCTGATCAATATAGCTATATATGTCTTGTTCATTCGTAAATAGTTATTTATGATATAAGTGCTGAAAGTGACATTTTATTTTGTGAGAAGGGAAGTTTGGGGTCAAAAAATATATTTCTGAAGTAGTAATATGCTTAGCTCAATATAAAAAATAGTGTTGAACTGGCTTGAAATGACTCTCCCTATTCTCCCTAGATACGTACGATGTTCCACGAACATTATAGGAACTTCCTTTCTTGCGGTCAAAGAGATAAAAAAAAAATTGTTAAACATTCAGAAATAAATGATTTCCTATGATTATGTTTGCTCGATTGAGGACCATAAAGTTGAAATACAAAAATCTTATATAGTTTACATTCAATGCGCGAAGTAGGTACTTCGCGCATCGTTTTACTTCGCGCACTGCTTCGTATATGGTGTCGTGGTGACTTTGGAAACAAAAGAAAAGTGTCATCTCGCAATTTGTTATCAATGCGCGAACTTTGTCATATGTTGACATTTGTAGGAAAAAAAAATATGTGAAACAAATTATTGCACTATTCTCTGCTTGAATGTTGTTGAGGTATACACGGAGACGAAGATTATCATAAGTAATATCACGATGCTCTGAATATTGGAGATTATTCTGGTGCTTCATTGTTCACGAAATTGTGTTGCCGAACAGCACCACGAGTCCGTCAGGACGAGTGGTATTACTGTACGGCAGCAAAATTGGGTTCACGATGAAAGACAGAATTATGAGAACATATCCAGAACAAAGTGGTATTGTGCTTGACTATTTCACGTTCACGAAGCATAAACATCATTTAATATAAATGAGTGATTCATTCTGACAAGTACAGCCATAATTATTCTATGACAAACTGACAGACTTTGCTTCGCTATTCATGGTTACATCTAGACTTTGATTTGATTTTCATGGTTATATCGTTGAAAACACGAACGCTGTCAGACCAATCAGAATTGAAAGACAGTTCATGTTTTCGTGATAAGCACACGTTGTCTCTGGCTTGTGATTGGTCAGATTATGCGATGAGTGACATAGTCGTATCTCTACTAGAGCCGTAACTAACTGTTGGCAATAATTCCAAGTTTTCAACAATGACAAAGCCTTGCTCAACTCACATTCACCAAGTTTGATGGGATGATATTATGAATAGTTGCTTGGAAACAACACATTAATATCGTTCTGGATAACCGGTAGTTGTAGGTAATTCATTCAACCTACATTATTCCAACTTACCACAATGCGAAATCATCAACATTATAAACTTCTGAATTACTCTACCCAACAGTTTGAATATCAAATAGAGGAGATGGAAGTAATTCCAACCTATAGTGAAAGCATTCATGTTTCATTAGAATAGATACATATATACTTACACATTATTGTGAAGATATACCCAGATGAATTAACAAGTTCTCCTCTTGACTTATGATTTCATAAAATGGTTATAATTACTTTCAATACCGTAGATATAGATGGTTGAATAATGCAATGGGGATGTACACAATTGTCAAATTTACGTCACAAACCTATTTCATAAAAGTATATGATGCAATCATTCGTTAATCTAAATCATCTTAAATATATTTTTTTCAATAATGCAATCCGGAAGTCATCGTCATCTTAATAATTCTGGCTTGCGCTTAGAAAGTAGGACCACATATTTTGAAGCTGTCAGATTTGTAATTAGTAATTATCATATGAGATTCAAGATGACCAATGACAATAGTATGGTGATAATAGTTCGACTTGGTCCCTAATAATCACTTATTGAATATACTTATACAGGGTGGCCCACGGTCGATGGTACCTTAGACGTATACGGAAAACGGTACATTGGATTCTCCTGAAAATTTGGTTACTCTAATAAGCGTTTGTGATCTAACGATTCAAAATATTTTTGGCGATGCAGCGTTGCCACTCTCACCAAATAGTAGCATCATCTTTGTTATTTCACATGGAACACCCTGTATTTCATTGCGTTTTTAGATTCTTCTCGAAGAGCTGATTTCATCAATGTATCATACTTGGGGTCTAGCAGGAATTATTACAGAGATATAGGGTGTTCAAATCAAGATTTTTCAATGTCAGGAATTTTTTGTGTCGAAACTATTCATTATCGATCGAAACGGCTTACATGTCCCTATCTCAACTTTTGATTCACTATTTACTGACATTCAATTGGAACAGATACAGGGTGATCATCTTGGACCATCCTGTATTTTTTCCAATTAAATGTCGGTAGATAGTTAATCAAAAGTTAATATAGGAACATGTAAGCCGTTTTGACCAATGATGAATAGTTTCGACACAAAAAAATCCTAAAGTTGAAAAATCTCGATTTTGAACACCCTATATCTCTGTAATAATTCCTGCTAGACCCCAAGTGTGATATATTGATGAAATCAGCTCTTCGAGGAAAATCTAAAAACGCAATAAAATACAGGGTGTTCCATTTGAAATATCAAACATGATGCTACTTTTTGGTAAAAGTGGCAACGCTGCTTCGCTGAAAATATTCTGAATCGTTAGATCACAAACGCTTATTAGAGTAACCAAATTTTCAGGATAATCCAATATACCGTTTTCTGTATACGTCTAAGGTACCATCGACCGTGGGCCACCCTGTATACTTGACAGATGCTTCAGTACCAATGGAGATATCCTAGTATTCTTGCACATGTCTCACAAACAAGAAGAATAGATACGTATGTCGATTTTTCTCGGATGACTACATCACACTTTTTCCAGCAGAAATAGAAGGCTTCATAAGTGTAAATTCAGTGTCTGAAGTTTCATTTCATTCCACCACGTGATCATAGAGAATCATCACGACATAGGTCGCGTCAAGTTATAAAAGGTTGGGCCTATGATGAATTCAAACTTTTCATCATCATGATACTGGTCTACCTAGTCAAGTTTCCACACGTATAACAAACCTGGTTAGTCTGGTCTGAACATCATCAGGTTGAGTAATTATATACCTAATCATTTTATAATTTTCGGAATAAAAAATGAAGGAATAACAAGAGGAGTTTTAACGTTTCCTCAATGGTGAAATAAATTATAATTTCAATATATTCAAACTTCAACTGACAAGAAAAACGACCACTAACTACAACTGACACAGTGACACATATATTTGTTTTAACATTGCGGTCAGGAATGTCTCAGTCATTAACAGATGAAATCGGTTAAGCTAGTGGTTGACCATCACAAATAGACAATATTTACATCTCAAAAACGGTTTGCGATAGTGAAAAAGTTTGGGATAGTATTTCAAGATATAATGCAATAAAATTTTAAATTTAAACTGGCCCATTAACTCAATAAGACCATGATTGCGAGATTGGGACAACTACAAGAATACCTGAACAATAATATCTGGAGTTCATACTTCAGATAGTAATATCTGTCAAGAGTTTTGACGTTGGCATCTGTATGTGGAGAACTATAAGCAGTACATAACACAGAACGAACAAAAAAATGATCAATGATGTTGAAATAATTCGAAAGGAAAAGACCAAGAATGACGAAAATGATGCTACTGAAATCTCAAAGAATTATTGTAACTCAAGCAAAAATGAAATGAAGTCGTCTCCACAACATTCATTAGTTAATAACTGAGGTAGTTTGTTTGATATTATTTGTGTTCGAGAATGGAATGAGCACTAAATGGAATTGAATGAAATAGGTATTGAAATTGTATTAGAGGTAAAAGTTCCATCATATGTTGACTGGAGACAAAACAGATGAGAGAGCTTGTGAGTCCAGGAAATTAATTTTTACTGAACCAGTTTCCTAGATACTCATATGACATCTTGAGTAGTATATCTATAGGGTGGTGGTAGGCCCTGTCGATCTAGTTCTCGAGCTCTCGCAGGCAATAGGGGTGATAAGGACAATCTTCGGCGACCACACCTTCTGGTCATTGTCGACATTGATTCATCTGGAAAAGTCTGCACAAACCACAACTAAACCCCCCTATTGCCTGCGGGAGCTCGAGAACTGGATGGACAGGGCCCACCACCGCCCTAGATAAACTATTATCATGGAGTATACCTTCTATGAAATCCACTGTTTCCGCCACTGTATCTCGAAGATGAACCTAGCATCCACCGGCTCTCACGATGCAAAAAAATACCCCAGGGAGATCCGACGATGTACTTACTGGGTTTTCTCTGAGGAATGCTTTGGTGCCACATTCATCATCATGCACTATTGCAAGCTACTTATAAATCTTGAGTACGTGTCACGGCTGGAAATCTGGCTTGATAGCGTGTTGCTCTACGTGAAATTCGTGCCTTAGCTCCATTACTCATAGTTAAATCAACTGGGATGGGGCAGGCATCAGTCTATTAGTGTGATAGAATAACTGATGTTCATGGTTCTTGGGAAATTTCTCCAGATGATTATAATCCGTGCATGTTATCTCCTTCCTCATTAATAACAATTCCATGAATTTATGAACTCTGATTTGGTCAGCATTGTAATCACGTACTTAGGATACAATACTATTTTTCTAGAAGTTATTAGTGAATAAAAACATTTTTATCTGAAATTCTGATGTCTAATAGAGAATTGTAAGACGCTCGAAATGAAATATCACTCGACTCTCCATACTATCGACGAATTCTGCCAATGGGGTGTCCAGGTGTCATTTTTGCGCTAGAACTATCATTGGTGCCAAAAAAACGAGTTCAGAATTTCACAACGGGTGAGTTACTTCATGGACACAGGGTATATCTCAACCTCGAAAACTAGAAACATTACCCTATATAGCACTGTGACAGAGTGTTAGTATAGTAGTATGTATAATACTTGCAAAGGAACTTATTCGATCCCATTCACCAAAATGGATCCATAACAACACAATATTGATGTAGGAAAAGAGCAATCAAAACTATTAGGTAATGTTGATTATCACAATTTGAGATAAAATAACTGGAATGAAATTTGAAGCAAGTTGTTCGTGAGGAATAATATGGATGAATAAAATCCATAGAAGAATTCGAGACACAATTATTGTGATATATCGTAAAATGGGGTTACTTGCGACAAATTCACTTTCATTTTCTCAATAATGTGCTAATTTTCCAGGGACCCAAAGCAACAATTCGGGTTGAATGGACCTGTACCGATTTTACACTGAAAATGCATGTTGATCTTCTCACAGTTTACTTGGGACAACAGTCAAATGAAAATAATACACCAGCACACATCTTGAGTTGACAGTTTCTGCTCAGAGATTCATTTAGAGGGAAAACAAATCTGAAAAAATATTTATTTATTCATTAAAAAAATGCGAACATTAGTAAAATGAAGAATAAGTGTGAGTACATGAAACATGTTTCAACGATTTTTATCCTAAAGACCAAAATGGAATAACAAAATGGGTGTCCCAAGTTACCCAAAATCATGACTTTTTTCAAAAAAATATTTCAAAATCTAAAAAAAATTCTGAAAGCGTTAAACATACGAAACTGACTGAAAAATGTGATTGGACTTACCTGTTCACCTTCTGACTCCCTCTTTCAAATAAAGTTTTCTAACACTTATTTTTGCCTCGCTTCTCACCACCACTCAAATATTTTCTTTATTCTTTTGAAATGTCATCAATTCATGAAGGATTCGTTAATTAAATCAACAGGTCGCTCTTCAACTGACCAAAATATTGAATTGATGTAATGTAATAATAGAACATGTGAAGTTGCGTCCCGAGTTACCCCGAAGTTACAAGTAACCCCATTTTATCTCTCAGGAACTCACAAATTATGAGTACGGAAATGGTGAATCCGAGGTACCCTAACCAAATATTCTCCAAACTCTAACTCTCTTGGGTGATATCTTCTTCTCTCTTCCTTTTCCAAGCTCAACCCCACCATCAAATGGTGTAGGGAGGACAGACCACGGCTGCTCGACAGATAAAGCATATTGGGACCATCTTTGCTACCTTCGGGCTAGATGGGACAATTATTTGTGGACATCTGTGTTGAGCACGGGGCGATTTGCTGATATCTGTCTACTATCTAGGTGGCCAAGGACTGGTCAACGAGGCTCTGGCAAACTAATCCAGGCTGTGAGAACCCGTGGCGATGGATGAATGGCAGCTCAGAGCAAACAGCCTTAGCTCTGTGCAGGGGGCACCCCAGGGCTGGACCAACCCTTTCAAACGTCACTCGTAGAAGAAGGAAAACTTATGGCCTTCTTCGTAGACGAGAACAGAGATCGGAAGAAAAATCTTCAGAAACCAGAACGAAAAGGGTAATTCATATTAAAGTGGGCTTTAATGAGCATCATGAGTCGTATATGGTGAAATTGATAACGGCATGTAGGTAAGATACATTGGGCCACTTAGCCTAAGTGTCGTCGGAGACATCAGTCAGACGAGCCTATAAACGGAGTGGATCGTTTAGTGGATGGGTATACTCTGGAGTCAGATAACTTCCACGCTATCAAATGAGGGATTAGGCCCAAATGATGTCCATAAAGGATTTCAACCACCTCGACGAGAGGAAAAAAGGATATTCCCATTTAACAGTACTGCCATTACTGCCAAAACACTCTCTAAATCCCTCGAAATTTCATTGTTGATAGTAACATAATCATTCGACTAGGTAGTAGAGCGTCTCAATTTCCGTCTGAATCATGATGAGCAATATCTTCCACACGGCGTATAACATGGCTCGACTACTCATCATGTTCACGACATTATACAAACCCTAATTTAACTCGATCCCGTCGTTTCCGTACCGTGTATCACTGCCCTGTTACATCCCATTTCCGATTAACGCCTGTCCCACTGCAATCAACCGTTGATGCAATTATCAGATGCTGAAAAATTAACGAAGTCCTCATCACAGGATATGGAATATTGATGATTTCGCAGATTGATCGAGAAAATAGGCTCGTTCTCTAGTGGCTCATGAATGCACTTGATGTCACTTATCATGCGCATGACTGGGAGAATGTTAATGATTTTAATGCAATAGAATTATCGAAGGGTCTCTTGATGGAAGTTGTATGGCCCAACTATATGGAAATACTAATGAGCTTGTTCTATCCTTCAATTATAGTATCCCCCTACAGTATTTCATCATCATTCAATGAATTGGAGTAGCTGTAAATCGATAAATCATAAAGTGAAATTAAGCAGCAGCACTAAACATGTTTCTAAACTTCAGACCCAATATTATTTCGTTCTAAACTACATTTACTGTTCATAAATAGCAATTTTCAAAACTTGCTCATGTAATAATAAGTATCAAGGGGTGTTAAATATATTGAAAAGGAATGTTCTCAGATATAATTATGAACATAAACAAAATTCTCTATTTGATGAAAATATCAATTTTTTCTCGGTCTATTCAACAGAAATAAATACTTTCCTGACTAAATGCCACGACGGACTTTGAATTACATCCATTGAACATACACGATAAGAATTCGAAAACAAAATCTTCTGAAGTAGAGAATTTCCATTCTCCTTCATATAAAGAAATGTACATTATATCATTCTGAATGTATAACAGAAATCAACTACTTTCCTTGCTATTAGCCACGTCGAACATTGAATTATATCTGTTGAATATCCAAAAAGTGAGCATGAAAAATAAAATTCCTCTGAAATTGAGAAATAATGTCAAGTCTTGACGTGGCAAATAGTCAGGAAAGTAGTTGTTTCCTGTTGAATATTCGAAAGATTTTATGTGCAAATACATATCTTTATTTGAAGGAGAATGCTAATTCTCAACTTCAGAATATTCAATTCTCAAATTTATATCGTGGGTGTTCAATAGATATAATTCAATGTTCGTCGTGGCATATAGCCAGGAAAGAAGAAAATATTGAATCAGTTGAAAATACATTATTTTTCTAAACTCAACTCTTGACATGGACTCACCTCTGTAGCATAGGCTTTTACGGAACTGTGTAATCCATATTAGAAGTCAAGTTTGTTTCAATTTTCATTCTTGTGATTCATTGTTGAATCAATAGTATTAGAAGGTGATAATTTTTTATAATACTCACTCAAATACATATACCTACATAAGATGCAAATCGAGGGAATTGTAAAGTGACTAGGAAGAGATTATAGCCCTCACAATTAAAGAGATAACCGTATACACGTGTTTCGGGCTTTCGGCCCTCATCAGTACAGTGAAAGGAAGTGAGTAGGATAGACAGCACTAAGTAGAATCTGTAGCAGATCAGTTTTTTTTTTGTTATATTTTGAATTTATAGTCTAAATCCTTTGGGTTCATCTATAATCTGAAGAAGTTGTGCCATCTCCAATTTATAGAGGATAATTCGTAGCAAAATGTCTGTCTCCTGTCCATTTAGTGGCACAACGGGATAATAGCAGATGACAAATTCGAAATCTGATTGTTCTGCCACTGGTCCAAACAGTTCTGAACTTCACGTACCTAAATTTTCTCTTGGTGCGATAAATCACTCGGAAAGACATTCTCACTGGATCAGCTTTTGTGCCTTACTTCCTAATCCTTCCCTTCCAGAATATTACGTGAGTAATTATTATTCTCAGTCACGTTTATTTGTGTGATCCGGAAACTTCCTGTCCCGACTCTATATGCATGCACAAAACTAAATGAATTATACAGAGCGTTAAAGCGTATGAGAATGACTGGTACTGGTGAATGAAGAATATATGAAAACAGTCGTTTGTTTGCAAAGAAACGAAACTCGAATCCGATTTTTTATTCAATCATTATGTACAATTTCAAGCTAAATTTTCATTAAAATTTACACGAATTTTTCTAAAATCGTAAGATTTAATGATACATTGTCAAACAAATAGAATATAAATCCATGAAACATTAAGATCGTAAAAAACATGCGAAAATGGTTGTTCTAAATATTGAAGATGGGATTTGAAGGAGATTTCATCTGAAAAACTGCTGCTTTTCCTTCGCTTTGCATTTTCCGAGAACATTTACCATAGTGATGTATATTGTTTTAAACCATCATCAGGAACTAGAGATTTCAACGAACAAACAATCCACCGAATTCTATTTTCATTTGGTTGAAAGCTATGAGACTCTGGAATAGGTAATTATATACAGGATAAGTCAATAGTGTTTTCTCCTCCGATATTGGCCAAACCGTCAGATATATAGAAAATATTCTAAAACAACAATTATAGGGTTTCATGAGAACTATCGAATCCCAATATATCGGCTGATAATGTTTTTTTTAGTAGGACACCCTATATATTATTGCGTTTTTAGGTTTTCCCTGAAGAGCTGATGCCATCAAACTTGAATGATTACAGATATATATGGAGTGATCATAATTAAAATCTTCATTATTGGTCGAAACGGCTCAAGTTGAAAAGTCACGATTTTGAACACCCTTTATCTCTGTAATAATTCATGCTAGACCTCAAGTAACATCGGAATGCAATAATATACAGGGTGTCCCATTCAAAAATGAAATCTTCAGCTGATATCTTGGAATTCGAACACACTATAGATATGAAAATAATTTCAGGTGATAGTTCTCTATATATCTGACGGTTAGGCCAATATAGAAGGAGAACACACTATTGACGAACCCTGTATATAAAAATGAATGTTTGTATGTCCTTCATAACATCGTAAACGGCTTGACCGATTTTACTTATTTTCTTTCTGTTTTGTTTGTTATTATCAGGAGGAGGTTCTTATGAGAAAAAAAATTATGAAACTCAAGATGGCGGATCCAATATGGCGTACGAGTATTGTAATTATAATCCGATTCTATTCAAAGCTGGTAGCTATGGGTTTTTAGGGTCGGAGATTATAATCCTTTTGTCAAAATTAGAAAATTCAAGATGGCAGATCCAATGTGGCGGACGAGTTTTGGGATAATTTTCCGATTCTATACAAAATTGTGAGGATTTTTGGGGACGAAGATTATGATCTTTCCGTCAACATTGGAAAATCCAATTATGATTTGATTTCATTCAAAATTAGAATCTAAGGTTTTTTGGGGTCGGAGATAAGGATTCTTTTGTCAAGATTGGAAAATTCAAAATGGAGGATCCAATGAGGCGAACGAGTTTTGTAATTATAATCCGTTTGTATTCAGAATTGGTATCTGGGGGATTTTGGGGTCGAAGATCATTATTCTGTCCTCAGAATTTGAAAATCCAAGATAACGGACAATATTGCGGACGACTTTTGTTATTATGATCCGATTCTGTCCAAAATTGGTATCTCGAATAGAGAAATCAATATCACCGTGTTGAATTTCATCAAAAGTTGATATGGGAAAGTGATTCTTGTTTCCCTGTATATTCAATGACAACGTAAAAAATACATGAGATAGATTTTACAAAAATTCACATTTTCCGATATTACTGAAAAACTGAATAATTTTGAAAAATTGTGAGAGCCGTTGGTATGATCCGCAGATTGAGCAACTTCTTTCCTATTTTACCGAATTCGTATCTTCTTCCGTTTCCGAGATCATCATGCTGTGCAACATTCTCTTGATCACACTGTATCTACCATAGATTCATATAAACTGAGCGTCTATTGAAACGTTGATAGTGAAATTTGGCATCAAGTTTGACTTCTCGTAATTTCTGAAATATTGAACGAATTTTGAATTGCCGCCCAGATTCTGAATGCCTTTTCATCGTCTTTCGAACCGTTCTTTACAGCTTCTTCTAAATTGATCATGACCCATGATACAGGGTGAAACAAAGTTTCGTGCATTTTGAAAAAAAATTCTCCGCCCCCCCCATTTTGTCAGAAGACCACAATGCTAATATCTCATTCGGGCATTTCATGAATAGCAACCATACCTCGGGACGTTTTCGAGTTTCTGCCAAAAACTACTGTGGTTTCCGAAAAAAAAATTTTTTGGAATTTTTTTTGATATACTAATTTTAAAGGAGTTCCATCAATGAATGCTTTCATGCATTTCAGGAAAGCGTTGGAGCAGATATTTATACCAGGTCACTCAAAAACAATCAATAATTATTCATTACTTCGCAGTCTATGATAAAAGTTTTCTACCTTAGTGAGATGTAAATCAACACATCTCATCAACAAGAACAACGATAGCTTGTTTCTATAACAAAGTATTGTTGAAACAATGTATGTATGCATAGAGGTTATATCAATTGCCAATTTTCATGAAAACGTCAATGTAATTCAGCTCCTAAAAAATTTAAAGATGCCTCGTTTAAATCGGGTCGAAATGGAAAGTATCATTAGGTAAGATCACTATAGTGATATAAACTATAGACTGCGAAGTAATAAATTATTGATTGTTTTTGAGCAACCTGATATACATATATGCTCCAACGCTTTCCTGAAATGCATGAAAGCATTCATTGATGGAACTCCTCTAAAATTAGTCCATTTAAAAAAAATTCAATTTTTTTTTCTTTGAAACCACAGTAGTTTTTGGCAAAAACTCGAAAATGTCCCGAGGTATGGTTGCCATTTATGAAATGCCCGAATGAAATATGAGCATCGTGGTCTTCCGACAAAATGGGGGAGCGGAGAATTTTTTTTTCAAAATGCACGAAACTTTGTTTCACCCTGTATCATGGGTCCTGATCAATTTAGAAGAAGCTGTAAAGAACGGTTCGGAAGACGATGAAGAAGGCATTCAGAATCTGGGCGGCAATTCGAAATTCGTTCAATATTTTAGAAATTACGAGAAGTCAAACTTGACGCCAAATTTCACTATTAACGTTCCAATTGACGCCCAGTTTACTTACAAAAGAATCAATGCATGTTGCATTTGATCAATTCTTTCCTCTTTTTTCACGGAAATCCTTTCGCTGGTGTTATCCTGCCAACTAACTACCCAATTACGGGTCATGACAGTCCGTATGTGTAGCAAATGTAACATTTTCCCTTTCATTTGTTCGGCAATGTGATAGCATAATGGGAGGCCATTACGGCTGTTCGAAACAAATGGCAGCGCCTGGCTGTATGCCTGCAGGCTGCAGGATAACTCGTGCTTTGACTCAATTGCGAAGGAAATCAGCAGTGGGATTTCCAGGATTCAGTGGATGTAGATGCTTCAGGGATATCAGAGATTTCTTGCTCTAGAAGTATGTTACATCGAGATCGACATAAAAGATACATGCAATCTCCATCCTTTTCACAAAAGAGAGAAACTCAAAGTAATTACCAAAATAGTTCATAAAATGAACGAAAATGGTAGATAACTAGAGAAAAACAACTCCTTTCCTGGCTATATCCCACGCAGAACATTGGAAAACATCCTCCCGAAATCTATGCAATGATTCGTTTATAAAAATGAAATCGCAAGCGTTTCCTTCTTAAACGCCGAGCTGCGCCTAAGTGGCTCAGGAACGCGTGATCACCTGCTGACCAGTTTCGACCTGTTGACTCCCATCAGCATTTATACCCCACGAGGCGGTCAACGTCCGAAAGATGAACGCGAACGCCGAACGCGTGTTGAATGAATATCATCCATCAATTCGTTATAACTGATGAAGATGATGGATATCTCTGAATTGGCATGTTTCGAGAGATTGAAGGCAAGAAAGTCATCTCCACTAATGTGATGGATCAATCAAGGAGTTTTTGCTTACGTAGAAAAGTACACATCTAGTAGAGTCATGAGATATGGAGGTGAAGAAATATTGAATTGAGTCAGGATGGTCAGCGATGTTCACGGAAATGAGATGATGATTAGAAACTGGTCTGCTGTTCTCGTGCTTGGACTCAACTAAGAAGGAAATCAGCAGTGGGATTCATAGGATTGAGTCGATGTAGAGATGCTTTCAAAATGTGAGAGATTCTTCGCTCTAGAGAAGTGTCACATCGAGATTGACATAAAAGATACCTGCAAGATGTATTCTTCGTGAATGGGAATCCATTAGCCATCAGTTCATTTCTACTGATGAAGATGATGAGTATATCTTAATAGGCATGATTCGGAAGAATGCAGGCAAGAGAGTCACCTCCACAAATTTGATGGTTTAATAAATCAATCAGGGACTTACTGCAGATAGAAAAGAATCCATCTCTAGTCTGAGTATTGGGTTATGAATGCAAAAAAGTGTTAAGTCGAGTCAAGATTGTCGATACCCATAGTTATACGACGAGAAGAAGAATCAAGTCTACTGTTCTGAAAGTATAGACTGTTCAACTGTATGCCTGCGGGATAATCTACCATTTCGTGAATGAAGAAAATCGGCAGTGAAGTTGTTGGGGATTTCTTATCCATCTAGAAATGTGAACGTCGAGATCGGCATTGTCTTTTATGTCGATATTCATTCTTTGTTGAATGGATATATGTATATTGGTCATCGGTAGGTTATTACTGATGGAGATAATGGCTGATGATCTCTTAATTGACATGTTTCGAAAAAATGGAGACAACCAATTTATATCCCCGAATGATGGTATCATATATCAATCAGGGACTTTCTGAGAACATAGGAAAGTCCACCTCTCCAATCACGAGTTGAGGAGGTGATAAAGTATTGAGTCGAGTCAAGATTGTCGATATCCTTGGTCATACGATGAGGAATTGTATAATAACACAACATACAATTCTATACCTAATAGCAACCAATGCAATCTTAGATTCAATCACTGATGGAGCATATTTCTAAAGAAATGAGGCACGGAGATCATCTCCACAGATTTGATGGTGTTAAAAGTCAATTAGCAACTTTCAGCGGACATAGAAAAGTCTAACTTCAGTTTGAGTTTCCAGTTATTGAGGTATCTATCAAAAAGAGCCAAAATTGATAAATGACTCGACATCAGTGAAGCAACTTTGTTTCCCAGTTTCGGAAGACTAAGAAATATTAATCAGTTTCAGAAAATTTGTTGGAAATATTAAGTTATCATCATCAATTGATCGATATACCCACACCAATCCTCATAAATTCTAATTGGATAAAAGGACTGAGAAATAAAATCAATCGGAAAAGTGAAATCTATCGCATGCTTATTCTCGGGTAGCAAACATTTTCCTGCTCATTTTCACAATGTTTTCTCACCCTTATTCTTCGTTTTTCCCTATTTCAACTCGCTGACAGTTTCATTCGAGTACGACTGGTGACAAGCGATCATTTATCATGTCTCTCCTCGGAATTATATGTAATTTTCTTCTTATTTTCTTTCCGCGTTCGCTTATACAAATGGGTTACAATTCTCTGTGGAACGTTCATTGGTATAGAATTGACTGAATATGGTGTCACGACATGATATATAGTAAGAATGAATGTTTGCTTGGGGACAGATACATCATTCGAAATTTTGTTCTTGAGAAAACACCACTGCGCCATGATGATACCTAAAATTAATTTATGCATTATTGAGACTGCTTGGTCCTTTCTTCATGTCCATTCCATCGTCTATTCAGCAGCGGTATCCTTGAATACGCATCTTCATCAGAATGAGATCAGCTTCTTGTATTTGTATCAAAAATTATGTAGTTTGTGTCGGCGAGATGTAAGCAAAGCAATAAAAGTTGATAGCAATGTAGAGGATTTAGCTTCACTTTGTTGAGTTACATATATTCATGCATTTTTTGTCACCCAACAAGAATCAAAGTAGCAAATTTTAAACAAATTTTCTTAATGACGAAGACCACCAGATTGGTACGTCACACCGACGTGATTTTAGACGTCATAGATACGTCACTGCAAACACATACAAGTTCCGTTTGCATCAGTTACACCTATAATCATTTGAATATAAACAAATAATTTCTCTTCGTTCCAACTCTACTTGTATATACATCAGCGGTGTCCTAAACTCGATGGCCTATTGCACGTTTCTGAAGAACGGATCATAGGATTATTGAGAAGATGCAATGTTCTATTCAATCATTCTAAAAATATTCTCAGCGCTGCGGCGTTGCCACATCTGTCGAAAAGTAGTAACAACTTTGTTATTTCGAATTCGACACCCTGTACATTAATACGTTCTCAAATTTTTCCTAGGAAGCTGATTCAATCAGTCTATCACACTTGGTCAATCTAAAATGATTATAGGGTGTCAAAAATCGAGATTTTTCAACTTTGGGAATTTTTGTGTTGAAATTATCCATTGTTGGTTTATAGACGGCTACCATGAACCTACATCACCTTTTCATTTACCATCAATAGTTATTTAATTGGAACAGATACGAGGTGATCAGAATTTAGAATTGTATATCATTCTGTATTTGTTTCAATTAAATGTCAGTACATAGTAAATCAGGAGTCGAGATGAGGACATGGTATCCGTTGTGAAGAATAATCAATAGTTTCAACACATAAAATTACTAAATTTTAAATATCCTGATTTTTCACACCTTATATATTCCTGTTATCATCATTCTCACTTCCCAGTGGGCGATAAATCGGTGGAATCTGCTCTCCAGGGAGATACAATAATATACAGGGTGTTTCATTCCGAATTACAAAACTATTGCTACTTTTCGTTAGAAGCAGCAACGCCGAGGCGCTAAAAATATTTCAGATCAAAAGAACAGAACTGATTACCCAATGGACCAAATTTTCGAAATGTTCCTTTGTCCCGCTTTCCAGAAACGTGCAATAGGTCATCGAGTTTGGGACACCCTGTATATATATTATACACACACATATATACCGAATTCTAGAAAAACATGACGTTCCTGCAACTTCATGGAACTGACGTCATATTTTACCCATCCAAGTGACGTTTACATAACATCGTAATGATGACGTGATTATCACGTCATAGAAAGTACGTCATATCGACGTCAAAATTTGGTGTGTGACGTCTCTGACGAAAAATCACCAAATGGGTAATTGCCTAGGACATAATATGATGGGTTCAATTCAGTTAGAAGATTATGGCATATTTCCCGTTTACCCGTTAATGAAGCTATGCAATATTCCACTTTCAAGAAAAAGCTGACAGTTTTTTATTCGAATTTATGCAATACATGACTCTGAGAAAACTCTTTACAACTTCTTGTCTCGTCTCCAACACATTATTATACCTGGTTCAAAAATGCGCAAGTGAATCCCAGATTCAAGATCTCTTGAGATGGTACATCGAAAACAATGGCGAAGAATCATCGAAAGAATGGGAAAGGAAAAACATTCAAACACTGTTCATCGAATGATAAAACGAACCATTCATCACTTCTTTGCCACTCCGTTAACTCTGTATATCCTTCGAGCAGCAAAGAAACATCGCGTACTCGTATCACAGACGACAGAAACAATTCTTGTTTCACTTGTTCCTGCTCTCCCCCGTCAATTAAACCCGCCTGCTAGGATGAGGGGGCCTGATAAGTGGCAGAGAACAGGGGGAAATGGAGGAAAGTGCAACAGCATTCCCGATAGGGATCACGCATAGCTCCTGGATGGCATTTTGTCCTGGCGGATAGAGGACGTTATTACAGCGGCTAATGGTTATGAAAAATTTGATTAGGGAAATCTTGTTAGCGAAATGTACTGGGAGATTTACCAGAGCAGGATAATTCTGGAGAGTTATGGAGCGAAAGCCTTTGCAGGAAAATCGTGGTAGTCGAGTATGTCGTTTGGGTCGAATACTCCATTTGGTAGTGAAGCTACTTATAGGCGACTGAATTCAAGATCGCATCGTCAAAGTTGTCGGTTGTGAACTTTTGAAATGGTTCATACGTTCGTGTGTATTCTTTGGATTTTTCGATAGTGATTTGAGCGAAGACTTCATCTTTATTACTGTTTATTTGTGTACTCTTGTGAATCGAGGGAGCAGCAGCAGATATTCGTTCAATAATGAGTGCTTCACTACTTCGAATACATATGCCTCAATTTGAGGTCGTTGAAGTTCACAGAGTGGGTATTTTAGATGTATATATTGTAGTCAAATCATCTACTTACATGTGTTTATATGAAAGAGGAAGAGTCCTCAAAGCTGGATGTATGTGCGAATAACTGATCTATCTCTGGTAGGAAAATTTTTACATTTTATGTGCTTTGCTTTTGAGTGAGGATCTCATTTTTTCAAATTCCCTCTGTAACCTCACTTCTGGGAATAGAATACAACTGAATTCAATCTCAAAATTCAGACAATATCACAATATCTACCGATTATACACTGATTGAAATTATCATTCTCTGTGAAATGCAGAAAACTTTCATGAATAACATGTGAAACCAAGCAATAATGATTCAAGATACTCTCTCTACTGAAGAATTCAATCTCTAAAAGAGCACAATGACTACTAAATTTTATTCGAAATGCATGGACTATTGAATGTAAACAAACATTCAATGTACTTCCCATTGGTTTCTTGAATATCCACAAGAGGACATATCGCTCATTTTGAATCGCCGATTAAATTTGTGTCCTCTCCTTTTGATGAGATGGGTCTCCCTTGCAATAGCACGTGATTCTAAGTGAGATAACATCTCTGGTTTCTCTGCTCTCAATAGGTTTTTGCCGTTGGTTTCTGTAGGAGGGCAGTACATAATATTGATAGAGGTTTTCTTCTCGACAGAACCAACATTGATCTCCATTATCTACGGTAAGCTTCCTAAGAATCTTTCCCACCAGTGATGCTCTGTTTGAAATCCAGTTAGTGCGCAATGTGTTTATTGCTAAGCTTCTGATTCTTCGTGGTTTTGAAGTCTCAAATTATCATCTGATCATGTCTGAGGACTCGAAGATTTCTCCAAATGTCTGATCTCTGTTCAGCTCCATTTATAATTTCTGATCATAGTAGGACTGCCGATGATTCAGAAGAATTCAGGTCCTACAAAGGGTATTCGAACTCTTTTTTTATTGTACTTCATTTTCCTCAACTCCGGAATGTCTTGGAACCCATAGAAGGTTGGCTAGCTATTTCAGTTTTTCCCAACCTTACTAAAACCATATTGGCACTGATCAATATAGAACTCATCGTTTCGGTAACTGCTAGACCATTGCCATTCTAGATGACAACCTAGTTAGGTAGTTAGTAGGCAAGAGCTATAAATATTGTCTGTTCAATGAAAAGAACCATAGGTCTCCTACTAGGTTTTCATTCAGATCGACAATGGCTGAACGATCCGATCTGACAATGGTATTCCTTCATTCACAGTTTTGACACATTTCCCTATAGCGTCAACTTCTGCCTGGGAGATCGATTAGCTAGATATATGTGAGGCCCTTTGATTCTAGTTCTATCTTCGTGTTTTTGAGCCATTCTCATACCACTTAATGGCTCAACATCTATGAATTCAATATTCCATATTTTTTTTGCAGCTCAGCCTTGTGTTGAAATGTTCCACGAAGCTGTGCGTAGACAGAGGCAAATCCTGGATTTACTGGTTGAGTAGGCAGATTAACATGTCCCTTATCACTTCTTCTTCAATCTTTCTGTACATGCTCAATCGATCTAGTGAGGAACTGATGAGGAACTAATTTCTTTAGCCTCAATCTCGGAAACTCAGAGTAGATATTTTTAATCATCCACCTACTATCTGCAATATAAAACAACAACTGGCGACACGGCGTTTCAACCAGTGTTGCCAGAACAAAAACTTGTGATCGATAACTTTCAATCTATCTCCATACATTATTTCTCTAGCAGGTGGGTCTAAACTGAATAAGAAACAGAACTCGATTTCATATGATTCAGAATCCAGAATCGAGAGTCGGAAAGGGTATCATGTTGATGAAGGCTCACATGGCAATATAATTCACTTCGGATCAAACTATGCATATCACCTCATTGGTACGTACAACTGATGATGTTATTCGGGAAATGCTTCTCGACAAGGTATCTTCTCCTAGGCACTATTTCACCATTCAAATGAAAGGAAGAATGGAATCGTCACACTATGAGAGATGTATTCAAGTAGCGTCTATTATGAGATATCATATATACAAGGCTAGGATAGTTAACAAATCTACGATGACAAATGATGGGAATAGTCGGAAATTCGGTGTGATGCTTCAATTGATCAAGCAATCTGTATAAGCAGGCTTCATAAGCAGATTATTCATTATTATTATTATGACTGTGCATACGTAGAAACCTTAAATCAATCTGACAAAACTCCATCTATAGAATGTATGTGATATCAGGAACAACCAGAAATGCATGTTGTCAAGTTCTTGAGACAGATTAAAAATATGCAGGTTTCCCTGCCGCCACTGTCATTATCTGGACATCATAATTTATCACATTGAACCAGATGACTTTTAGTAGAAACTCTAATTCAATAACTCATAACTATACCATGCAGTATCATTATCTCCACATTTGTAGTAAAGTGAACGATTTGAGAATTATTTTCGATTCAGAAATGACTCTCAATAAACATATTTCTCATATTCCTAAGAAATCGAACAGAATACTAGGTTTTATTTTGAGAACAACTCATCATTTCAATGATTATAATACCTTGCATACTCTTCGCATGTCAGACGTAAATATTCTGCTAGGCTCGCTTCAATCATTTGGAATCCCTACTATATATAATATACACGAAACAAATAAAAACTATTCAGAACAAATTCATCGCTTATATATATAAACAAAAAAGTTTTGAAAACACGCGCCACATCACTTCGTAATTCGAAAACTAAATTTGATTAGCCTTGCTGACAGGAGATCTTTCGCCGATATCAAATTCTCTTTCGAAATGATAAATGGAATCATTCATTCCTCATCTATAAATAACTTGATCCATTACAATGTTCCACAATATTCCACTGGCTATTATAACTTGTTCCATACATCCATACCAAACACAAATTACTATCTTCACTTCCCTTTACATCGATGCCTGAAAAGCTCAAAACTCCATTTCATATATAATGGAGATTGATATTATTTCCGACTCTCTGACAATCTTTGTGAACAAATTCAATAAACACTTTGTTCCAGCGTCAAATTGATGATATGTTGAAAAATTTTCTTTTTTATATTATTTTTTATGTTCTGGTTCCTTCGAGAAGGGATATCCTGTAATGTTCATAGAACATCTTGGGAACCAAGAGAAATTGGGTAGGAATTGGTGTTTTATTTCTGGAGGTAATATGCCTCGGAGAACACCTCCCTTGGCAATGTGTTCCAGAGCCTCGCTGTTCGTTGGATGAACGAGTCTTTGGAAAGAGATGGTCTGCAGGTCTCCAAAGTGACCACGAAGGGGTGCGAAGCCTCAACTCGACTGGTTAATCTGGCGGGGACTACCAAAGGAGGTACAATGTTGATATTTCAGAAGAGCATCGTCCATAAAAATATCTATAAAATAGAGCCAGATCGCCAACTTTTCTTCGGTGTTCCAGAGAAGTGAGTGAGTTTGTGAGCGATGCATCACCCACGAGACGAATTGCCCTTTTTTGGACAGAATCCAACAGTTTCAGGGTATGTTTGCCTTATAGATCATTAGCAGCTGACTGGAGGTGAAATAGCTCCTGGCCCGAAGCAGAAAACCGAGTTTTTGGGATGCACTTCTAGCAATTGATCTTACGTGATTTTCCAAAGGAAGGTTATTGCTGATAGTAATACCAAGCATCGAAATGGATGTCTTCAAAGGTATGGTACTCCTGACAAGCTTTTGTTGGGCACAGTGAGATCGGCTTTTCTAGAGAAAAGGCATACTTGTGTTTTGTTTGCATTGAAATCTACCAAGTTATTGGATCCTCATTCGAAAATTGTTGCCAAGTCCATATTTATGTTGTCAACAATTCTCCCTCGTTTATTTCTGATTTGCCTGGCTGGTATTGGAGCCTTGGAAGAGAAAGCGGTATGGAGCGAAACTGTGTACTGAACATGAAGTTGCTACCAACAAATCTATGCACTGTATAATGGGATTAAATGCTTAACCACATGACATACTTAGTATACCTATATGGGAATACTGTCTCTGGGTTCGTCCTGTTTGTATTCCTGTTTGTGGAAATAAAAAAAGGGAATAAACTTGTATCTGAGAGCAATGGAGATGAGACCCCCCAATCTCTGACCAATATGAATTTGTTAACGGTGAGTAATTATTCGAGAAGGAAATACACGCCATGCTCTGAAAACCTTTCTCTTCCACGGAGGAAGCATTGTGTAATATGCACATTTATTTACTTAAGCCTGCCATATTTCCACCACTATTATTTCCACTTTCTCAATTCACTGTTCGCGAAAGAGGAACCTAATCCCAAAAATCTAAATTATAGCTCCTATATCGTGTGCCCTCGCAGCATGTACACGTGGTAGATAAAGCGACCATTATTTGCCAACTGTAGCGGAATTCTCGAATACAACACGGCATTACGTTTGCGTACCAGCTAGTAGGAAACGTGAGTTATGGCCTTGTTATTTTTTCACGCAAAAGCGATTTCGCTGTATTTAAAACTCGAAACGGAATGGGGGTGGCTTTCACGGAATGACACAAAGGTTAGTCGCTTTGAAATGTGGACGTAATAGTAGGAGAGCCGACTGCAGATTACTACCGTCACCTGATGAAGAAATGATAATATACAGGGTGTTTCAAACAAACCTGACCCCCTTGCTAGGGTAGGAAGAACACTGTAAAATAAGTTGGGCTTGCTCAGTGAAAAAATGTCGTCACAGCATCCGTTTTCATGATACAGGGTGTTGAAAAAATGATTTTTTTACACATTTTTCACGATCATGTAGAAACTACTGGCAACATTGTCCTGAAATTTTGTATGGATGTTTCTTGAAATCTGACACATCGCGTGAATTTGGTTCTATATCTGACTCTCATAGAGGGCGCTATATATAGTTACACGGTTCATACCGAGTAGTTTAGGACATAACTTTTTTGAGGTTAGTGAAACTCGATACTATGTTCCGTTTTCGGAATATTTTGATTTGAAAATAATGGGGTAATAGGTGATGCTGGTATAAAAGGAATTTCATTGAGTTCATTTTTATGTTTATTCAGATTCAAAAACAATGAAATCATTCTTGTGCTGGTGTTATTGATGGAACAAGAATCATAAGTGGAAAATAAAGAGATATTTGACTAGAAACATGAAATATTGAATCAGTTAGAGTAAGTGTTCAAAATGTCCTACGCTTCGACTAATACGCGATTCTATATCCTTTTTTTAAAAATGAATCATTCTTCAATACAGTTGAGGATCAGCTGTCTTACAACTCTTGACGTGAATTTACCTATGTAGCATAGACCTTATGCTCAAGATACAACAAAATTGTGTGATCCATGTTCTGAGTCAAATCTGTTTCGATGTTATTCTTGTGATTCATTGTTAAATCAATAAGTTTAGCATCAGAAATGTATTTTTGTTCTTGGTTTTCAATAAATAGGTGATAATTTTTAATGATACTCATAATACTCACTCAAATACACATCAAATTCGGATTGGAAAATATAACCTCAAAAAAGTTATGTTCAAAACTACTCGGTACGAACCGTGTAACTAGCGCCCTCTATGAGAGTCAGATATAAAAACAAATGCATGCGATGTGTCAGATTACAAGAAACATCCATACAAAATTTCATCACAATGTTCCTAGTAGTTTCGACATAATATTCACATGTTTCCATACAAATCAGCGACCCTGTATATCATTTGGATGACGGTCGGAATTTGCATCCGGGTCTTGGACTATGAAAGTAATTGAAGTTCTGAAGGTACAGTTATAGCTGTGAAGGGGAGAAATGGAAATAATATCGAAACTAAGGAGTTGAGAAGTTGAGGTAATACTTTGAAAGGCAGAGAAAGAATAGAGAAACCGTGAATTTCGGCATTATTTACGGCAAGCAACGGGAATATAATGAGTATACTTGTGATAAATTGAAGAAAAGAAACCAAAAACAACAACCTAATCCTCACAATATTCAAATGTTTCGGAAATTTTTCCTGTCAATTCAACATTGGAAGAGATAGAAGCAAGGACCACATATATTCCTGAAATTTTCAGCAGGAACAACAGTATGCTGCGGATACAAATTCAAGTTATATTCCGTAATCGTTGAAAAATGAGTAGTATAGTTGCTCACAGTCGCAGAAATTTCGTGCAATAAATAATATGGCAGATTATATTCCCGCCAGCATTATTTCTGGTAAAAACAATAGGGAGCTTATATCCAGGAAAAACGCCAGTAAAAAACTTTACTTTCCAGGCACGGGCTTGGTGATATTTTTCCAAGGCATTATAAACATTTGTGCTCTCTGCTCTTTGTTATGCCCATGAGTGTTAAATTATAAAACGAGACAAAGACTGATGGCTCTATACTCGTATGAAAGCCAGACTATAATGCACGAGTCGGAGAAACAAAGGCAGGTGGCGATTTTCCAGGCATATTTTGAGGTATTATTCTCTGAGAGAGGTATTATGTGAATCACACTAGCGCATTGATCATATTTTCCATTTTCTCAGCTTATGTAGAGCCCTTATAGAATATGGAGTGAGCATAGTATCGTGAGCAGTATATAGTTATATTTCAGGAGCACCAGGAGGAAAGACAGCCTCATGAAATTGATGAAATGGTGTACGCACTTCAATCCTTTCCTGTTTTACAATTCCTTGATTTGCGCCTACTTCGATAAACATAACATGGCGTGGGTGAATCACGCTAAGTTTAGTCTGGTGCCGTACCAAAATTACAGGCGTCAATGTGACTAGTGACCGAATTGTGACCAATGAAGATAGGGAATACATTTTGCGATCTAGCCGCATCAAGGTTGGTGAAACTGATGTTCATCGTAAGTTCTAGGAATCACGCCATCTAACATTCAATATGTGAACCCCACGCCATCGTCTGAAATTCAATTGTTCATCAAAAGAACCAGTCTGACGAAACAAATGAAGAGTGGGCGCACCAGAGGTTTATTTCATCAATCTTACGAATGTAATGTGTTCCTAATAAGTTGATATTATACTATAAAAAGTGATGAGCCTGAGTTGACTTTAGCGATCAGCTCGAAATTATCAAAGTTCAGAGTTGAGGATCATTAGTTTTTGAGCCGAAACATTCAAAAGAGAAACAACATCCGAAAATTCTTTCAACTGTTGGAACAAACTTAATTTCCTATATACACTCTTCTTCCGCTCTCTATATGGAAAAAGTTTCTCAAACAAAAGAGTGGAAAGAATGTTATAGCTTGGATGTCGAGAACTCATACCCTTCCTGATTCATCCCGTCGAGATGAAGAAATGTTCGACCTTCATGAAAATAAAGGAATTTGGTCAACAGAAAATATACAATGCGTACATATTCCCTATATATCTACGATAGGGAAACATGATAATTGAGCTTGTCGCTATGGAATTGAATTTATTCAATTGAAGTATGCTCAATTTGATGTCAAACTAATGGAGTGACAGATGTATTTTAATAGCGGATTAATGTATTATATTCACATCCACGCTATAATATATAATAGTTACATTTACAGATGACAACAGATATATAGATTCAAATTGACTGACCCATAGTTACAATCGTTCTCTTGACATAACCTAACATATTCATTCTATTATGTACCATTTCCAGGAGTAGATAATTATATTATTCTGGATTACCGGAATTGAATCGATAACTAACTTCATCCAAGAAAATGATCTTGTTTTTGATGTGGAGCTGATTTACGCATCATCTATTCACCTAACCAGTTCGAAAAGTAGTAATCGGTGGTAACGGTTAGGTACAATATTTGTCCTACGAGTGATTTTGTACATATTATTCATAAAAAAGATTTTTCATAAACAGGATTTTATACATAGATCATTAGTTGGTCCCAAATATTCTCATTTTGAAATATACAAAAATTGCGCGTTTTCAGCACAAGTGCGGTAAAGTAACTTTTCCGCCCAATTTTATCGAAAAGTAAAAATCGTACGGAAAAGTATAATCGTACGATAAAGTACAACTCTAAAAAGAAAAATCTTAGGGAAATAATTATCATCACAATGATGATGATACGATGAGATAATATGAGTCGTTTGCGGTCACACAAACAGCTGAACATCACTGGTTTGTGGGCAAGACAGATACACTGAATCTGGTTTGGCCAACATAAAGCAATAAGACTTCTAATCCTGCGAGTATATTTGCGAGTTGATCGCTGGGGTGTTATTTCTGTGTCCCATACTGATTTCGCATCGCAATGTTGACAAAGGCGTTGGCTTTCGGAATTATCAAACAAAATATCGAAAACTTCAATACCTCGTGACCATTGTTGCCAGAGCTGCTACATTTCTATAGATTCAGTACAATTTATACCCTTTAGTACATTAGTAGGTACATACATTTCAATCAATTCTGGTACAATTTCAAGTTTTGGTCAGTACATTCAGCTGAGATTTTGTACATTTGAACATTTATTACACGAAGCTACGAAGAAAAACCAAAGTTTGAATTACTGACAGATCTTCTGCCTCTTATTATTTCTACAGTAGGTCTGACTGATGGCTATCATAGTCAACCAGCTGATGACATCAAACTTCAACTGTAGGTATGTACTCTTTTCTGATGTTTTTTTTTTCAAATATCTGATGTACAGTCATTTTTTGAGGATGGTGCTATTTGATATCTTTTTGGCTATTATGTTCCTGATGGTAAATTTATTTTCAAATTGTTTTTATATATAATGTAGTAATCTTTTATGAAAGACACTGTATATTATGTTCTTTATCTTTTTGGCTATGTACTTGATTGAACATTTTTTCATTTTATATTTTCCATTTTTCCATATATTTTCTTCTAAATGAATGATGTAGTATTTCTTGTCAATGCAAAATAAAATACATTGATCATCAATTCTATCATCGATTTTTTCAAAATTCCATGTCTGATACATTTCACTTGGTGTTAGTATAATTCAATAGTGATTTCAGTACCATTAGTTTTTTCTTCTGGCAACAATGCTCGTGACAGGGTGACTTTTGACTTATACCTGAGGTTGCGGAAAATTATTCAAGTTGTTGTCCTCGTCTCCATCAAAATGAGTTGAAATAATAAGAATTTTCGAATGAATAACGTTGAATGAAATGAAAAATATGTTATGGTAGCTATCTGATATCCTCTCAAGTGATGCTCATCTATCAGAAAGAGCTGTCATTGCCTTTTTGACATTCCATGAGCCATGAAATTTGTTTTACATAATAACACGATGGAGTCATTGTGATATCAGATACGGAAATAATATTGATGTATCGAACACAGAAAAAAAAAGCAATTTTGTGCTATAGCCGTAAAAAAATCTATTTTTGAAGGTGATTATCGCGATCTGTGTGCATAGTATATGATAATGAAGTCATTAAGATCAATTAAAACGGATTGATCTCAATATTCAGACAGGAACTTGCTCGAATGGGGCAAAATTAGGTGGATCGAAAGGTCGATGAATTGATGAATTTGGCAAGAACGTGAGAAAAATGAGAAATAGAAGGGTATAGAAGAATAAACTTGCTATTGCTATTTACATGACTTGCTCTCGAAATCTTGGGGCTACCTAATATTATGATTTTTTAGGTGAAAGTAGGGTCGAATCCACTTCAAATTAGTAATTCTGATTGCAGAGCTCAGTGACAAAAATTTAGGTATTCTTGTTTCAGATCAGACAGGCAAAATCTGAAAAAATAATTGCAGGAGATATCAGAAACAGGCTGAAAGAACCATAATAAGATGTCTTGAGGCCAAACAAAATGGCAGGAAAGCATTGAAAGCCGTTTTGTTGCCATGTTTCAATTCGCTGTTCTTTTAAATATCTCGATAGATGGCGACATTAGGGGTCTGTTCCTTTGTAATGCTGAACTTGCTGGAGTTGATTTTGTTTCCATAGTTGTCTCTGTTCATGGTATAATGTTAACAGAGAAAGTTATAGACAGAAATCTAGTTCAGCAAGTAGAGCAAACACAAACGAACAGGCCTTAGAGCAATTCTGACGCTCGAAATGAAAATTCCGATCAAATTGGCACTATTCTAGTGTAACTTTCAACTTTGACTCATTCGAATTACTATAGAAATCAACAAATGACTGTACAATGTTGCAGAAAATTGGCGAAAGTAATTTTCACTGAAGCTTTCAGGACTTCAGGAGACACCAAATGCATGATGTTAGCTGGTTTAAGCTGGTGCGATTTTTTCCAACATAGTGGGTATAATTAATAAAAGTCAAGATCTCAATTTTTCCTTTGCATTTCATGCAGTTGTTACTAGAAACAAATAATAACGAAATGAACTTTCCAGAATTTCAAATCCGCACCAAAGTTTTAATGAATCATCTCGTCAGTCTAAAACTTCCTTTGAACTATCGACTATCCAGGGTCTGCATGCAATATGCACAATGAAAAGAAGGCCGTTCTCTTAACTCCATTCTGAATGCTCACGATTCATCAATTCGAGAATCCTGGCAGTAATATATTTTCATTATAGAAGATATGTATGGATTATGAACTTGGTATTAAATTCCTGAACATACAAGGGGATGAACTCAAACATTCCAAATAGGGACAAAAATGTCAGTATTAAATTTCAACACATTGATATCTGGCTCCTACCATATCTTTCTATGATGTATCTATGTATAATGGAATGTATAATTTCAATGATGTTCTTGTACAGACATTTGTCGGGCTCACCGACATTATAACAACTATCTTAAAATCGGTCATTCCGAAAACCTTCTCCAAATGTGGAATCACATTCTCAGTTTCAACAATTGCCTGTTACAGTACTGTGTTTCACTTATAACAATTTTATTATTTTGAATTATAAGGTTGTCGAAGTGACAATGACAGAAAATACGGTAATCAATAAGTATGACAATCACCATAAACGCCAACAACAAACCGAATTTCAAAATAAATGTTCGATCGAAGTTATATAACAATGTCTGGTACTACCATTCCGACGCGAGACCACTATATCTATGCTCGGTATTTCCATCTGCAATATTTCATGCAAAAATCATGTCCAATCCATCGCGAGAGCTGCTCCACAAAATCTCGGATTTTTTGTTCCGTGCGAAAATTTACTTCACGCCTAAACAGCTTCTCATGATCTACTAAGCACAGATACGACCAGTTTCAGAATACTGTTCTCACATATGGGATTGAGCATCCAAGCATATGCTGATGCTCTGAGATTCGATCCAGAGAAGATTCATTCGCTTGGTGGGTGATGCCACACTCACCAATCCTTTGACCTCATCAGAAAACTGTAGAAAAGTTGACGACCTTTCAATTTTCTATAGATATTTCCAAGGGAAATGTTCCTTAGAAATTTCAATTCCATCACTAGCAATACCATCAGTCAGACAAACTCGACAGAACCATTCAGCACATCCTTTCGTTGTCATCCTTGAAAGATGTCGAGCAACACTCTACCAAAACTCGTTCGTCTATAAAATGGCAAAGCTTTGGAGTTCTTTGCCAAGAACTTATAACCTACAAAAGTTCAAAAAAATACAACACCTACCTCCTCTTCCTATCATCCCTAGGCAGCTCTGCTTTTTTGGCATTAGCGGTCTAGATAATACGTTATAAGGTTAGTCGTTAGGCTATTTTTCTATAATTTCAGAATTGAGAGTTTCAAAACCGGATAGGCAATTGCAAAATAAGTGGATTGCTCTTCTCATTTATTTCACTCGTTAGTGGCGAAACCTATGTACCTAATTTTTTTCCACCACTAGCTATAAAACCTACCACCATTTGCTCCTTATCGAGGGTTGAATTATGGTTTTTCTACCAAGGTAGTTTTCATCATTTTATTAACCACTGGTCAATAAAGACATAGCCACCTCTGTTATAATTAACGCAAATTCACTGTTGTGATGCGAGATTCGAATTGATGGCACTCGAATCTACTAGGTTGTATTTATCAATAACGTCATATTCTGTCATGGCATGGCTAATTATTGAAAATAATACTTTTATAGTGACAATAGGTCTATATTTTGGTTCCACGGTGTATAAATAACTATTATGATTGTGATCATTATGAAATATTACGACCAATTTAAAAAATATATATTATTTCCTCCATTCTCCCAGTATCTGAATTTCATTCGATAAAGTTACTGCAGAAAAGAACACGAACAGTTAGAGGTGATCAAAATCTTGGTTACTGAACAATGAGTATCAATACTTACATTCTGATTTTATTTGAGAAAAGTGCACCTTTTTGAAGCAACGCTATACTGAATTAGATCCCCCTGTTTCCAGCGCAGTCAAAGCAGAATAATTTCAGTGTTAAATGCGGAAATTATTCAGTTAGCTCAAGATGGTTATGTTGAAGTTAATAAGTTATCCCATGTCGTTATTAAAACGGATATTGAAGTAGTATAATAGGTATACTATATTGTATGGCTTTTGCCAATTTAGATTAAATCATGGAGTTTCACTGCTGCTGAAGTCTTGACACGTTTTCATTAAAATTAGGTAATAGGATTGATATTGCTTTAGTGTTGAGTAATTAGTATTTATTAGATTATGGTTTCGTTTTATTGAATTTTGTATTTTGAGTCATCGTCGGTTTTAATGAAAACCTACTAGACAAGGTGAAATATTGCCTGTTCATGGGAAGAATATATGCAAAAATCTCCCTGATTGAAATAACTTCAATGAGCCAGACAGTGGCGTATATTTCTAACAAACTTATACATTTGTTAGCGTTAGAAATATTACTGTCTCTGTCAATTTAATAAACAAAAATCTCTCATCTTGAAACATTTTGATAAGCTATCACTGTTTTTTACTTTCTCGAAATGATGGCATGCAAGCTTAGAAGAGGAAACGTGAAAACTGCTTATATGCCTTCATGACATTTTATGATTTGCAATGAATGCACATTTTCATCTCCTTCAAAATATCACAAATATAGGTACATAAGTATTTTGTTGTAGAAAACAACAAACAAAATATTAGTTGAAACACGATGTTCGACACATTAGTGATCTAGTGGAAAAAATCATAATAGGGAAATAAAAATACCTATGTGGCTCGAAATGAATTCATCACCCGATACTTTTCGAAGCCATTGCGCCGTGTTGTTTCAGATTCACGTCATTGTCAAGAAAGGAGTGTCTATGACTGAGTTATCTCAAGAAGACATTGTGAATATTGGATATGGAATTGTTCAGAAGCTTATGCAATCTCTCAGAAAATGCACTAAGGCATGACGTCGATTTGAACGTTAATATTTTCCATATCAAAAAACGCTGTATTGAAATGACAGATGAGTGCAATACAAATTGGTTGCACTAGTGCAATAAAGAACCACTTTTTCTACTAAAAATAGTTCAATAAAGGTTTGTACTTCGCATGAACGTAGAAAAATAATGATATATGTTCTTGCTCTCTCGTTCCCATTGGTGAAGAGCTGCTTGCCTCTCCTGACGAACTGCGATGGCAAGACTAATGTCCTTAACAGTGTTGCCGTTTCAGAATCCAAAGTTGTACTAGAAATGATTCTGAAATTGTACTGAATTCAAGTATATTGTACTAAATTGAGGAAATAACACTTCAAATGATGATTTAGGTACAGCACATTAGAACACCTCTGGCTCTGGAAAACGTAAGTCATGAAACAATTATAACTAATAAAAGCCGAAAATTAGAGATGAAAATGAACAGATCAGATTACAGATTGAGATCAAATAGATGACTCAAACTTCAAAGTCGAATCACTTCATCAATATAACAGCCCATTTTTTCTCCGTTGAATTGGAAATTATGGACTTTTTATCAATGAGGGCTTCATTAGGATTCAAATTATAACATATCTTCTTCAAATAATTGGTTGGTATACAATAATAGCTTGGGCTATCCGGTTTTTGTTTTTGTACTAGATTAGTGTTAATTGTATTGACGTACAAAATGTGTATCGAATGTATTAGAAAAGTAAAATAGTTACTTAAAACGGCAACTCTGGTCCTTAATGATCGAGAAGTTGAGTTGAATAAAAGGGTGAAAATACACCTTCTCCTGCCTCTCTGTGTAAACTCGCCAAATCTTCCTTATCTCTTTCAGTAAGGCCAGAAGAAGAACACGCAATAAACCCATATAATCTTCACAAGCTTTACGGCAGAGGAAGGTTACCCTCCTACGCATTACTATTCATTGACCCACGCTGTGCAACATAAATTTTGCGAAATTACTCGGGATATTGTTAAAATATACAGGATGGAGTAATGGAAAAAGGTCGGAGCCGACTGGGGATTTGCAGTTATATTGACAGTTTGTGTCCACCGTTGCCATTTTACGATCGTCTGGGACAATAATGGAGTTTTGAGGGCTTCAAATATGCATTGAATAGAGGTGAAGGTATACCGGTGAAGCGGCTATAAAGTTCAGCAATTCGTATTGTTATTTCATGAAGGAGATGCGAGGATTATTTTCGTTGAAGATCTATGTGTAAGAAGATAGAAATCATGGAGTAATTCCGAATGATAGGAAATCAGATATCAAGATGGATTTCTGAAACAAACCATTTAAAGTCTTGATCGAGTTGATATGACGGGAAATCAACAGTTTGCACATGCAGAATCAAATCACGGTAGCATTAGCGATGGTTTCTTCATAAACATAGTATATACGTAGTTGGGAACTTGGAAACTATAGGAGATACGAAGATGATCAAATTAGGGCAAAGTAGAAAAAAACTGGAATTTACGTAAATTATTTTCACTTTCTTCTGGCGTTGTTAAAGAATATCATAATTGATAGCACATTCAATATTTCCACTTTTCCTCTGCTATACGATGACATTTTCCGATCCACTATCCGACGTTTCAGTGTCAGTGTCAGTCGTTTGGAAAAATGTTCGGAGAGAAGAAATATAGATGTGTTGAGAAAGTATCGAGTTTTTACTTAAAGGCTATAGGATTTTTTTTAGGCTAGAAGAATTTGTTAAACGCAGTGACATTTTGGGGCAAGTCATTTAATTTGTCCTATCACAAATTTATTGAAATAATACTCATATTTTTATTTTATAGAAAAAGGGAAAGAAACCCAGATAATCAAGTTAAATGAATGTATCACCTCCTCGATTAATATATAATATATCCATGGTTTTATCTTTATAGAATATTCTTCTGCATAAAGACAAGCAAACTGGAGACTCTGGAAATCATCAAGAAAAATATCATTCAGGCATGTACAGGCTTTTTCAAGAAAAGCTGTACCCCGCTTGATTTATTCCCTCACCAATTCCAACTTTGAAATTTCATGTTACTATCATTATAGATTAAAGGGAGTCGTTAATCTATGCTATCATTAATTCAACACATATTCTGAAGCCCATTTCATTGCGAATCCACTGGTGCATCGATTCAGGAAATCGGGTGAGATTTGACAAGAATATTTGCATTTGGTTGGTAGGAAAAATCACTTGATCAAGATCTTTTGGGAATATTTCAGTAACCGATCGCATTGAATTTTGGCGTCATGAGACCTCATACAGGGTGATAATGAAAGAGGTGAATCATTTTTTCAACGGGAGCATCCTGTAACTCAAAAACTAAGTTTCAAAACACCCCAAATCATATTGAATGTATGTGGCTTCACGCTTGGTAGAATACAATCCATCGATTTCATTATGAGTGACTTTTTCACTAGAATCACAAGAGTACTCCTTCTTCCTCGAATTGAGATGACGACAGCATATTTTTGCGACATTCTTTTAAATATATCGGATAATTTTCATCATTGAACGACGTGATGAAGCTGATAGAAGGCAATTTGAATTGGAAAAATATTGATAGAGTGCATCTCTATGTGACATCGGAAAAGCATTTACTACCAAATGCGGAATAGACTGGATGCATTCTGTTCGATTATCGAAAATTTGCTGAATGGAATGTAAATGAGCTTGCATTTGTCTACAGATGAATCAAATAGATATTCTCGCAGTGTTGTCGAGATGAATTACGTTCAGATCGAGCAACGGTACTTTTTGTTGATCACAACCAAATTGAAGAATTTGAATGGAAGAACGAATAGTGGAGGAACTTTCAAGGGAGCTTGAACAACCCTCCATATTATTCTTATTCACTAGAAAATGTCCAATTCACAGAAAGATTTATAATCGCGCATTCAAAGAATATGGTCACCAGCAGATTATTACTGGAGTTGATATGATGATCGATTTTTTAGCTTATTCAGATAACTCTCCACCCATGCTAATGGTTTGAGGTCTCGTATAATTGACTACTGAGAATTATTTGATCATGGTGATTAAAAATGCTCTTGATACGTAAACAAGGTCCACATCGATCAATCCTAAAATATTACCCAACAGCATAAATGTGTGTCTCACTTCCTAATGGAATCACTGTATTTTACGTCACTATTGAGTTAGGATTCTGGAATTTGCAGGAGCGAGAGATATATAACAAAAATACACAGTATGATCAATTTTCTGAAAATTATATCAGCAGGCAAAATAGGTTGAAAATCGCTTCGGATTCGAAATCAGGACGCCTAATTCCCTGACTGTTTATATTTTTCCCAAGGAATTTTCAGTTCTGAAGTATTGAATTTTGTTTCAATCTCCATGATAGGTCCTACAAAACGATAAATGGATCATTCATGTATCCACTCATCGCTGTGGAGATTTCTCAGCCAACGTTTTCATAGTTGGACTCAGCTTATCAGGACAGCAAGAAGCGCTTGTGCTTAAGGTCCATCTTGATTTGTATAAATTTCACATCACAACTCGAGCAGAAGGAGCAGGATAAAATGGAAAATTCCTTGCTTCTTCAACAGGAACATACTGGAGTCTGCTTGAGTGAATCCACACTGAAAGGTCCTACAAAATAATATTTGAATCATTCACGAATCAATTCTTCGCTGTGGAGATTTCTCAGTCAAGGCTTTCACAGTTGGAATGATGCCTTGCTTCTTCAACAGGAGTATACTGGAGTCTGGCTTCAGTGAATCCACACTGAAAGGTCCTACAAAACAATATTTGAATCATTCATGGATCCATTTATCGCTGTGGAGATTTCTTAGCCAAGGCTTCCACAGTTGGACGTAGCTTATCAGGACAGCAGGAAGCGCTTCAGGTTCCTCTCGATTTGTATGAATCTCACAGCCCAACTCGAGGATAAGGAGCAGGATGAGATGGAAAATTCCTTGCTCCTTCAACAGGAACATACTGGAGTCTGCTTCAGTGATCCACACTGAAACCTGAAAGGTCCTACAGAACAATATTTGAATCATTCATGAATCGATTCATCGGTGTGGAGATTTCTTAGCCAAGGCTTTCACGTAGCTTATCAGGACAGCAAGAAGCGCTTTAGATTTCACTTGATTTGTATAAATCTCACAGCACAACTCGAGGAGAAGGAGCAGGATGAGATGGAAAATTCCTTGCTTCAACAGAACATACTGGAGTCTGCTTCAGTATATCCACACTTAAAGGTCCTACAGAACAATATTTGAATCATTCATGGACAAATTCATCGCTGTGGAGATTTCTTAGCCAAGGCTCTCACAGTTGGACGTTGCTTATCAAGACAGCAAGAAGCGCTTTAGGTTTCTCTTGATTTGAATAAATCTCACAGCACAACTCGAGGAGAAGGAGCAGGACGAGATGGAAAATTCTCTGCTTCAACAGAACATACTGAAGTCTGCTTCAGTATATCCACACTGAAAGGTCCTACAGAACAATATTTGAATCATTCATGGATAAATTCATCGCTTTGGAGATTTCTTAGCCAAGGCTCTCACAGTTGGACGTTGCTCATCAAGACAGCAAGAAGCGCTTTAGGTTTCTCTTGATTTGAATAAATCTCACAGCACAACTCGTGTAGAAGGAGCAGGATAAGATGGAAAATTCCTAGCTTCTTCAACAGGAACATACTGGAGTCTGCTTCAGTGATCCACACTGAGAGCTGAAAGGTCCTACAAAACAATATTTGAATCATTCATGAATCCATTCATCGCTCTGGAGATTTCTTAGCCAGGGCTTTCACAGTTGGACGTAGCTTATCGGGACAGCAAGAAGCGCTTTAAGTTCCTCTTGATTTGTATAAATCTTACTCGAGCAAAAGGAGCAGGATGAGATTCTCGGAGGACCAGAATTAAGTATCATTTGATATATTACGACTAATTCAGCATAAGCTTTCTGTTTCGGAGCCAGGCGGACCCAGCTAGCGAGACTTTAATTAAACTGGTAAAACGAAAGCTCTTTATCGAAAAGCCACTTAGTTTATGGGATGATGCCGCCAACCTGACATCTACCTATTAAAAGTTAACCTACAATTTCGCAGACATAAATCAAAACTTTGTTGTCTTCTTTACTTCTACAATTACTAATTAACATTGCTTCTAAGGTGTCAACTCGCTGCGGAGATGCTGAAAATATGCGGGTTCAATATTGTCGGGATCATGTGACATGTCCTAGATATTTTGTTCTTGACTTCTTGGCTACTCAGTGATGTAACAAGAGATCTTATATACAGGGTGAGTGAAAATGTGTACCAAACTTTCTGGAGGTAATGGCATTGAAGAATGAGTAGTTTGATGAATAAAACTAATGGCCCAAAATGTATACCTATGATGGAAAATAGAACCAGAACATACAAAAAAATTAGTAGTGCTGGATATAGGCAAATTTTGAATGTTCGTAAAGTTGAAACAAGTGTGTGATGAAACATTGTGTGAGCAATAAGGTGAATAAAAAATTTGTGATATGGACGATGTTCCCACATATTGACAAGTACCGCCGATGAAAAATCTTTACTGAGCAACTATACATAAATCATCTAAATTCATGGCTAACACTCTCAAAATATCGTATAAGTGTTGAATATTTCTGAAATTCTCGAAACATCAATGTTTCAAATATGAGAAAATATACAAGGTGTTTCTAAAGAACATAACCTTCGGAATAATAACAGCTTGTTTTGAAAATCTGAAAAAATGATTGAGGCAGTTTGAAACCTGTATACTTCTGATTGCTCAGAATACTGAAACGATATCCTCAAGCATATCATTCACCCTCTTTTTTTTTCATACAAAATTATGAATCTGGAGTTAATAATAACGACTCCATCCATCAAGAAATCGAAATTCGTTCTTTGAGTATCATTTCAGGATATTCTCCTTGTGAAAAACATTCTCAAATAATGTAGTAGAATGAGCTGACAAAAACAATATATTGTGCCATTATCCCGGACAAGGTGATATATATACAAAGCTACATCAGAACCGTGAAGACAGAAATTAATGAAAGAAGGGATCTTCACAGTCACACTCGGGGTTTTTCGATTATCCTTTTGAATTGTCGTATCAAGAAAGCTTTCCGACTTCCGTTGAAGCTCTGAGTTTGGACGTGAAAGATCCCTGTAATATTTTTCATTCACGTCAGAGTAGTTATCACACAATCCATACCATTATGATGGGTTGCTTGGAGAAATTGTTTCTGAAATGAATCATTTTCATGTTTTAGGAGATATCTGGGAAATCACTGGATCAGGTACTGATCATTACAGGTCATTAGCAACTGAACCCAAAACAAGATGTGACATTGAATGTTTTATAGTCTAGTTCATGAAGAAACAAACTATTCCGCATACTGAAATTCTATACAGAAAGAGGCAGGTATAAGTGAACTCTAATTATTTTCTGAAGAATCTACCGTTAGCAGATTGACTTCTCTTTCATGAGCACCCTGTATATTGATCAGGGTATACTATAGTATTTCTGACCCAGACAGCACAGAATATTCTTTGAATATTTTGACATATCTTATTTCTCTGAAAATTACAGGATATCCCTTTTCGTGGGACCCAGAACATAAAAATATATATACAGTGTCATTCATAAAGTCGGCATCATATGGGAAAAACTTTTATTAATGACTTATTTTGAAATTCGAGTTGGATGTTAGGTTTTGCTTCAAACAAGATGGAAAATGGCCTACTCAATCGGGGTCACGTGACTTTCGCTACATGTCAAAAGTGACATTTTTTCAAATTAATCGCTGAAAGTAGGCTTATTTGTTCGAATATCGAAAAAGTTTACTTGAAAAAGTTGTTTCTATTTGAATTTCACATATTATGTGACTGGGATTTTATCTTTCTATCACATTTTGTGGATTTCGATATTTTTTGAAAATTTTCGAAATTTCTTTAATCTTAAAAAAATTGTAAATTCGATAAAACTACTTCATACCAATAGCTTCATCATGCTACTTACTTTCAATTACTAATTATTATCACTAATTATCGACAAAAATATGATTTTCTTCAGAAAATGATAACCTCCGCTTCAAAATTCTGTTATGTTTGATGCAGACATAACATCAGAATTCTATTATGTTTGAGTCAGCAACGAAATTCATTCATATTCATTTTTTCAGTATTGAAAATATCAGTTCAAATGAATTTCGTTTCTAAATGCTTGACGATATAATTATCAATTTTGCATCAAACATAACAGAATTTGGAAGCGAGTATTATCATTTTCTGAACAAAATCATATTTCTGTCCATAATCAGTGATAATAAGTAATTGAAAGTAACTAGCATGAAGAAGCTACTGGTATGAACCAGTTTCGTGGAATTAACAATTCTTCAAATATTACAGAAATTTCGAAAAATTAAAAAAAAATCAAAATCTTAAAGTTGCAATAGTAAGATCAAATTGAAGAAGCATGTGTTAAATTGAAATAGAAACAACTTTTTCGATATTCGAACAAATAAGCCTACTTTCAGCGATTAATTTGAAAAAATGTCACTTTTGACATGTAGCGAAAGTCACGTGACCCCGATTGAGTAGGCCGTTTTGCATCTTTTTTGAAGCAAAACTCAACGTTCAACTCGAATTCCAAAATGAGTCATTAATACAAATTTTTCCCATATGATGCCGACTTTATGAATGACACTGTATATACTCATTTTAGAATATTTTGATGAGATGTTCTCAGAATGATCATAGAATATTTTCATCCTGCAAGGGATATTCTATGAATATGAACAAGACAATTCGATATATTCACAGAATATTCCCTCAGAATATTCAATTAACATTCAATTTGACATAATCTCAGAATATTCTCTCTGAATTTAGTTACATGAGAGTAGTTTGGCATCCCTATACCAGAGCAAGTTTTATTTTGATCTTCTCACTTCTCCAGTGAAATATCTACCAAGAATATTCTCATAATATTTGAAACAATTCATTACGAATGTTCGCAATATGACCCTAGAATATGTGTATCATATTGTGAGAGTATTCTGAAAATATTCAGATATTCTCGGAGAATATCCTAAGAACGTTCTACGAATGACATTGTGCTATCTGGGCACTTATTAGGGAAGCATTTTCGTATTGTTGAGAAGTACAAATCTAAGTAAAGCAAGTACAGTGTAGTTTTGTTACGGTCATTTCTAAATCGCTTACCATGCGAAACTACCTAGGTAAACAATACCGTTAGGTAATGGACATTCCCATTGCGGAAAATTGCACACGCAGCATCGATTTCAAATTTAAATAATACCTGAATCGATAAGGCATGGCATTATTGATTAATAATTCACTCATGATTCAATATCTCGAATTCATATATTCGTCCTATATTTCATACTGAGTATTTGATTTTCAAAATTGAGATAATGATTCACGAGTAGTTTTCAAAATTTTCGCCGACTCCCCAACTTCGATCCTGCTGCTCAGTCATATTGTACGTACTATTTTTGCATGTGTTTCTTCTGAATCATTTTGTGTTGTGTTCTATTTGGCAATTCACTATGGTTCTTCTCTGCTAACCTGCCATGTGGCAGCATTTATTCATAACTTTCGCATTCAATTAATAAATTCTATATAAAAACAGTCATGACTCTCCATTTGGTATCACGATATTATGATGATAGACATCGGCATCTAATTCAAAATACTGTTCCACTTCCGTTAACTTCTGAATACGGCTGAAGATGAACTTTTATAAGCCCGAAACATGTCCCCTTGATTTATTTACATCAGCAATGAAGTAGTGGTGATTACTTTGAGCTTTCCTTCTTCCTTTTGATACAACTTTTCAGTATCCTGTGCTTCCTTATATATAGCTTCGTATCCTAGAAAAACATTGAAGCCACTTCATTGCATATATCATGAGCACAGAACAATATTCGAAATATTTGTCGATTATCAAAAAACATCCAAAGATTTAAATATTCTCATTATCGATTGGATTCCTATCTCACTTTTCTGATAGTGAGATTTTGGGGCAAATCATCTGGTTTCTCTTTACTGTAAATAGGTATATTGACGCCTTACCTGATCTGGTGCATTTGGCACCGCAAGGAGTCAGGAAACCAAGAAACTCAACAGAAAAAGACGTGAATTAGAATAATACCAATATATTTTTTGAAATCCCAAAAATCTTGAAGAATCAATATTATTATTATATCTGCTTCAAATATCAAAAAATCAGAATCTTATGTATGGAGACAATTTATGACGTTCTGTGTAGAACGCAACTACAAATTAGATGCAGAAAATAGCACCGTAAAACTGGCATCCATTCTGAAAGACTGTACATTCAATATGCGGAAAATAGATGGTAGTGATTACAAGGAGAGTATCATCGAAACCATATGGAAAACTACTGCGAAATTAGTGCAAGAAAAATATTTTTGTGAGTATCAGAGACATATTGATCCCTTCAAAGAAATAATCTTCAAGGAGGCAAGGGCGGCTCGTGATAGTAAAAGAAAATTAGTGCAAGCTATACCCGGAAACAGGAAAGTAAGTTCTGTCGCTATGACTTCAGAAGAATATAAAAAAGTGCTTGCAATAGGATGTAAACACGCCAGAGGGACTACTGAAGAAATTGTTCCATATAGCTGCAGTAGAACTAGCTTGGAGAGGCAACGAAGCCACTTTTGCCATGCTACATTTTTTCAAGGAAGAAACTGACAACAAAGCCTGTTCAACAAACAGAATCGCATATAATCCTATATTTTCCAAAAACTGCCAAGGTGGCGGTAAAAGCTGTGCAGATACTAAATGGCTCCCTCAAAATTTAGAAAATCCTGGAATGTGTCCTGTAAGATTATACCGGAAACTACTTTCAAAAAGGGGAATTATCATCAATGACAGACTTTTCCTGACGGTGAATGGCAAGTGGAATAAATATAATAATAATTGGTATAAGAATTGCCCTGTAGGTATCAATACAATATCAAAATGGACGAAACTATCTGCAAAAAATATAGGATATTGAAAATGTGAAAATAACAAATCACTCCAATCGCGCCACTGCAGTTAGTCAGTTACTACAATCTGGCGTAAGTGAACATCAAACTATGAAAATGACTGGACATGGGAGTTTGAACTCGATGAAGCCGTATCTACATCTCAATGCCGAATATCATCAGATTATAGTGAATACATTCAGGAATGCTCCAAGTACATCAAGTAATAACACCAACAATAACAATACCTTTTATCCAACTATTAAAGGATCTACTATTCAAAATTTTTATAATTGTACCATTTATATTTATTGAGTAAAGTCTAGAATAATGTTGTATGTTCATAAAACCTTGTTCATTGTTATAGGTAACAGATTATTCATATTTATAGCAAATTGTAATGCAATCTTCATGATTATAATGAATTGTTCATGAAATCAAAGGATTGTTCATGTGTATAACAAATGCTTTCTTTGGTACGTGAAATAGTCTAGCAAAATACCACTCTGTTCTGAATATCTCCTAAAAATTCTGTCTTTCATTGTTGACTCAATTTTGTTGCCGTACAGCAATATCACTCGTCCTGTCTGACTCGTGATGTTGCTCGGCAACACACTTTCCTGAACAATAAAGCGACATAATTATCTCGAATATTCAGAACATCGTGATATTACTTAAGAATATTCGGTCGATCAATATGTTGCCCAGAGCAGGAAAGATTGAACGTCACTGGCTGCCATGGTGACTCAATTGACGTAAAATCGTTTGGATTTTCAACCATAAAGCATGTAAAAATGATTTCCTTCTTGAGATCTTTGAAAAATGAAATCATGAGAAAAATGGCAGCAAGCACAATCCGATAAAAATTCAGCCAGATTCGGGGGTGTGTTCCTTCAATATGCGACATTTAAATTTTTAAATCTACTTTTGAATTCATTCATATCAAGCAGAGCGTTGGGTACGAGCTTTGCATTTTAGTTGGCTTCGTTACTGGCATTTATTGTCTCTTTGAAACATTCGAAAGGAAAAATGCTGTTCGGGATTTTCCTGCATAGGGATATGAATTTTTTAGGTTCGTACGAAAATAGAGATGATGAAGGAACAATTGAAGAGAATTCATGATGATTAGTCGGATGTTCTACTTGGTTTGTGATCCATTTATTTCAAATTCAAATTCCATAAATAAGTTAAAATATGGGTTCAGTCTGCAGGGTAATTGAGTATAGATACTACACCTTTTGTATTTCACAATTTCTGGAAGCGAGAATTGTATTTCAGAATAGTCACTTGAAAGCATTAATTGTAGTTCAGAATAGTCAATTGAATTCCAGAAAGATGCGATTGTATATCAGTATAATCACTGTATTTCAGAAAGCGGCAATTGTATTTCAATCCAATTGACTATTCTGCAATTCAATTGACACTTTCTGAAATCCAATCGACTATTCTGAAAAACAATTGATGCTTCCTGAAATACAAATGACTATTCTGAAATTCAATCGACGGTTTCTGAAATTCAACTGGAGAAGGCGTAGTACCTACTGTTCAAATGTTAAGTAACTGAAGTATAGGTTTGATTCTATAACCACATGAAATTATCGAAGCTGAACTATATGATGACCACAGGGAAAAGAGGGGAAATGTCACAAAAAGTAAGTTTCGAGAAAAATACATCTCATTGTTTAAAACCTCCTTACTGTTTGCAAGTTGGAGGAAACAAAAATCAAACCACCTGGACTGATTTGATGGAGTATAATGAGCAATAAAGTTGAACAACTATATATAAATAAAAATCATATTTAATGGAATAATCATCGAAAACAAAAAAATAGTCCAAAGATTCAAGATAAAATGGGTAATGTCCAAATAAATTGTCAAAAAACTGGATTGTTCACTCGCAATTATCTGTTCTGGTACATTTCTCCACTATTGTATGACTACCTATACCTAACGGCAAAGCTTTGGAATTCTTTTCCAAGAATTTATAATCTCCAAAAGTTGAAAAAATCCCAATACGTACCTCCTCTCCCTATCTTCCCTAGGTACCCACGATTTTCACAAAAATTATAGGGATCATCTTTCGTACGCTCCAAGAGATGATAGAGAGGTAGCCGTATCTCTTTTTTTTTCTCATCTTTTGATGCCTGAGAGTTCACTTTGACTTCTTGACAGTGTGAAAACAACCTGTTAAAATCACAATGCATATTAGCTAAATATGCTGCGTTATCGCTATGGACTTCTCTTTATACTGAAATATAGTGGTTTGGCTATCAGATGGCGGTGTCAAGTCAATGTTCACTATATTGTGGTCTTCATATTATATAAGATTTTTATAGGTTCACCTTGAATGAATTTGCCTCAATTTACACCCATTAGGCCTCATCATAGTTGTACTCGGTCTGCTCACAACAACTCAACACTCCGTATCATCGAAAACAATGCTATTGTCATACATCGTAATTAGCACTAGGTACTGATTAATTATGTTGGAGTCTTTGGAAACAAGAATACCAGGACAATGTTATCTGAATATCAATACAGCTTCATGCAATTCCATGCCATTTCTCATTCATTACGTTCCTATTGTCACACAATATGGAATGGGAAAGACTCGGTGCATGGATTCAGAGTGGGATAAAGTTGATATACATAGCTACTTGTATTTATTGCCGTTTCCGAGGTTCTTGCGAATTAGGAGAAAGTGAGTTATAAATGGTTCAAGTATTTGAGGATTTATTCCTAATGGTCTATAGTCAGAGTAGGTGTAAAATATTTCAGGTATGATTTATAGGCTCATTTTCCTCCGCAAATTGATTTCATTAATATATATGCAGTGAGGGCGAATAAGGGTAAACGAAATAGCTTGATACATTGAGAGTTCGAGAAAAATGGGTATCCACTGCTCAATAAATGCTATCATTGAATTCTGACAAATATATATTGGAATTGTCATTGATTCTCTACTATGATTATTTCATCGAATAATCCATATATGCCTTCGTCAATTCCAGAATATTCAATAATCCATTAATCAAATTCATGATGAAGGATCTAGATCTGGGTTGCGTTCTATTTGTTCCATTTTGGTAATGGTGGTGGGAACAGAATGACGTTTTCAAATGAAACGACAAAAACGAGAAGCTTCATGATCCCACATGAGAGAATTGACATAATATAAATCATAGGGGTTAAGTGATTTCAATGTCATAAAACTAGATTTGAAAATAAAGAAAATGGATAAAATAAATCGACGCATATTTGGAACAGTGATTGTAGTGCTTCAAGAAAGTTCTCTGAGACCAAGAGGATTCATTTCACCAACATTATTCCTGCTTCATATCAATGATCTGTTGGGAGTAACAACTTGCCCCATCTACAGCTTTGCAGATGATAGTACCCTCCATACTGCGTTCTCTTCTAGAATTCCCATTTCTTCCCAGGAAACTAAGAACTCACGGCGCAGGCAGGTCAATGCTGTCAATGAAGATCTTGCTGAAATCAGAGCCTGGGGAACAAACAACCTAGTTGAATTCAACGCCACCAAAACTCAAGCCTGCATTTTCTCTAGAAAGGCGGAACTCAGTATGCCCGATATTGTAATGTCTGGCTCCACCATCCCCACCAAGCCCACCATATCTATGCTCGGTATTTCCATCAGCAACACTCTTTCATGGGATAATCATGTCAGATCCATCGCAACAGCTGCTTCACAAAAACTCGGATTCTTGTTCCGTGCGAAAAGCTACTTTACACCTCAACAGCTTCTCATGATCTACAAAGCGCAGATACGGCCTGTTCTAGAATACTGTTCCCACATATGGGGTTCAGCACCAAAACATACGCTGATGCTCTTAGATTCCATCCAGAGAAGAGCCATTCGCCTGGTGGGTGACGCCACACTCACTCACTCTTTGACATCATTGGAACACCGTAGAAAGGTCGGCGACCTTTCACTTTTCTATCGATACTTCCACGGGAAATGTTCTTCGGAAATCTCTGCTATCATTCCTTCACTAGCAATACCAATCAGACGAACTAGACAAGCCCAGTCAGCACATCCTTTCGTTGTCAACCTCGAAAGATTTCGAACAGCACTTTATCAAGACTCCTTCATCCATAGAACGACTAGGCTCTGGAATTCATTGCCTGTGGAAGTATTCCCAACAACATATAATCTCCAAAAGTTCAAAAAAAATTCCAATACCTACCTCCTGTCCCTATCCTCCCTAGGAACGCACGATGTTCTTTGAACATTATAGGGATTCCCTTTCGTGCGTTCCAAGCGATAAAAAAAAATCTAGGAATGAAGATATTGAACCGGTCTTACTTGTAAGAATCATATACTCGTCACGATAAAAATGTCTTCTGAATGTATTCTTTTTTGTGAGACCGAAAATCACTCCATCATAGATGTAGCTTCAGATCGATTTCTTATGGAAAATATTACATCATTCTCTAGAATATTTCTGATAGGGTACTTTGATGTTGATTTCTAGGTAAAATCAATGTAATCTTTGATAAAGAGAGAAGTTCTTATTTGAAAAACTGTAATCTAACGTCATGTTGGCTCATTTTCAGTACCTAACAAAGTTTTCTGCAGCATGAAGTTTCCGGGAAAGAGTAAAGTCGCAAACTTTCTATGAAGTTGGAGGTGATATCAAAGAAGCATAATCAGCTGCATGAAAACAATAATTGAGTTTCAGAAAGAAGTTTCAGAATTCTTAATTTTATATTTTTGTTCTTCTTCGGGTAATCGATTATGAAATGCTTGAAAAGGAATATTTGATTGATAATAGATATCAACTCATTTCTAGTATTTGATTCGAGCATTTGATGTCCCACTATTTTCTACTAAAATAATGAGTGAAACAATGCACTAACATAACCTCTTAATTACTCAAAAGGTATATCTAAATAGTATATCACCGCTTTCCAAGGCAAAATATTGAAATATTACGTATTAACAAATCCATTTGATGATGAAGAAATATTAGTCTCTGTCGGTTAATATTGATTCCTATGGACAACTAAAATTGCGTTGCGTTATCAGAAAACTATCTCATCTTCGGAAATGTCGCGAGTTGAAAAGTTTTCATGTGAAAAAATTGCGAAAAACATCAATAATGTATATTGTGATTTGGGTATTCATTGAATTTTCTTGCCGATTTACATTTAAGCATTATTTTTGGGTCGAAGTGAACTACACTTTTTCCAGTTGTATTTCAGTAAAACGCGATTGAATTTCAGAATACTCAGCTACTTGTATTTCAGAAAGCATCGATTGTATGTAAGAATAGTCAATTCAATTTCAGAAAGCGTTAATTGTAGTTCAGGATAGTCAATTGAATTTTAGGAAGTGTTATTTGAATTTCAGAAAATATCATTTGAAATTCCAACAACGCTTCCTGAAATTCAATTTGCTATTCTGGAATACAATTGACTCTTTCTGAAATCGAATTGACTAATCTGAATACAAATGACGCTTTCTGAAATACAAGTGAGTATTGTATGGAATACAATTGATGCTTTCTGAAATACAAGTGACCATTCAGAAATACGATTGACGCTTTCTGAAATTGATTGGAATCCTGAAATACAACTGAAGAAGTTGGAGAGATTTATATTTCGTGTTCTGTTGCCATCAGGGAATTAAACTCAAAAAACTGCCTGAAAAATGTTCTCGTTCTACGGAATAATTTTTTCCAAGGCGATTTTTTTTCGTTTAATTTCCAGGCATAGAAATTCTCATTGGAATTTCGAGTTCTCTTCGTCAAAAAATGCCCTAAGTAAACACATATCAAGAATAATTCAACTCCGAACAGATTTGAATGTTAGAACGAAAATGTGCTTGGAGATGCATACAATTCCAGAACAAACACTCACTCCAATTTATTGATTCACCATTTCATATGTATAGGATCTGATTTATTCATACACTATATGAATATGTAATTGGATCAAATTCCACCTTGGAAAGTGAATAACTTTCCTGGACTATGATATTTTGAGATATATGATCATGAATAAAAAATCAGGAGATTCATGATTATTTGAATTGTTCAATTTTGGGCTACCCTGTAGATATTTGAACCCTGTACCTACCAGAAAGGACTTGAATAACTGTTATGTTATCAATTCAATGTATTTGGGTAAATCAACCATTCTTGAAATTTTACATGACAAACAATTCAATCTCGAACATTGAAAAGTAGATTAGATAAAATCTACTGTCTACTTCATCTTTGTGGAACCAGAGGTGAAGATGAAGTGCAAGTTAATCAACACTTCACTGTACTAAGAAAGTGGAAGTACAGCTAGCTGCCCTCTTAATTAAGTTCTCTCCACGGATAGCGACAAAAAAGGAATCAAGCCCTGCATATTCTACTCTAGAATTATAAGACTTCATTTTACTTTTTCGAAAGAGAATATTATACCCTCTAAAACAGATTTTCATTGAATAGAATAGGAAGTAAGGAACTGCTTATTCACTTTCACATTGTTACGTAGGTAGTTTGTCAATTGCGAAACAAAAAAATCATGAGAGAATAGAAACAAATAGACAGTGACAAAGTGATCAAGTAAAGGAATGACATTAGAGAAATATCAAATGAATGTAATGTGAGGATCATTGAAACTATCAAAACAAAATGGATAACGTCACATCTGAAATGAGGATATTATGTAGAAGCAAGAAGGTTCTACTCAATCTGGTTTTTGGTCATGGATTGTCTGCTTGTCATATGAAATAATTGTTTATGTACCTAGGTATATAGTATTTCCTGAATCAATTGGAATAGTTCCAGCAAAAACATACGCCAAACAGAACAACTGCCTGTTGTGGGCATTCTAGAGGTTTTCCAACTGACTTTGAGTGACTATACTCATCACCCATATTCATTCAATATAGGCAGGTAGAGTGTTGGAATAGGATCTTTTTGTAGAATCTGTAGTAGCACTTTCACTCTCTTCACTTTCAAGTTCCATTGAAAATATTCTACCTCAAGTGTTGGTATCTTCATTTCGAAATATCAATTCATTCATTATTGAAAGATGATGATAATAACTATGTTGCTACCCGATTTTATACGAAGTCATACATCGTTACATGCCTCCAACTATAAAGATAACCCCTCTAATATGGCGTATGATTCCATCATTTCTTCCAAGATGACTGAAAAATGTAAACCTACCTAAGAAGTTAAGAAATCTCGTATTACGAATTTTGAGTCGAGAAAACGAAAATGTCTTCGAGGTAAGGAATCGCGATTCCTTTTGAATCCACTCACTCTCGAAGTAATGATATTGGGAAATATTTGTGAGATATCTCAGCGGCGCATCCAATGGAGGGGACACCAGGGGCAATTGCCCTTTCCCCCTCCCCAAAGAAATTGAGTTCGACAGAATAGTCTCGCCACTGAGCTCTTGTATAGGCAGCTCACCCCGCGTGTAGATATTTCTTCTCCGATATCTAAGTGCCAGTATTCTGATCAACGCTCCATCTGAAGATTTCATTATAACCTAATATAAGTCCCATAATAGATATATCGGAAATAACTTCCCCCTTGAGCCTCTTATTAAAAAAACAACATTTGATTCAAACACAGGATATGATGTTGTGAACGACAATGGACTGATAGATATTTTTTGTTGTATAAAACCGAGTTTAAAACAGCCAAACCTGATGCTGCTTTTGATCCACAGATTGATCTAATAAAACTAACAGGTCGAAGCCAGCGTAAGCGGAAAGGAAATTCATAGAAGAATGATGGGCTAATAAAGAGGAGATCATTATACATATACCATCATTATTGGAGAGTAGATTTTCCCATGAAACGTTGGAATGTTATGATCTGCGAAGATTTCACCAACACCAACAGGTACCCTGATATGTGAATAAGATCCAGAAATTTGGGAAAAAAAAATAGTATGAAGAGGTACCAAGAAGATTTCGATGGTTTATAACGAAATCATTAGACAAGTCATGGTTTCCATCAGAGTGATGACATGGCTGGGATGTAGGATTGGAGAATTGTAAAATGTAGCAATATTCCAAACTTCTCCATCACTTCCGGTTTCACCGGAAACGACCCTAACTTTCAAGTTTCGATTAAGATTCCAAGTATTTTATTCCATGATTGGTTACGGAATATTATAACGAGTTTAACGATACCAGGTTTGATATGGTTATTTCAAACGATCACGAAGATATCGTTCAAAATTTCCATAATAATATGCTCCATGAGCGTGACGCAGTGAAAGAAATTTGGATATTGCGCCGTCATACCCATTGAACATAGGAAAACTTCGAACGCAAATATTTTCGTAATCATTTGAAATAACCCTATAAAACCCTGAATCGTTGACTCAATAATATTCCATAATTGATTATAGAATAAAATGAAAATGAAAAGTTGGAGTTGTCTCTGGTGAAATCGGAAGTAATGGGAGAGTACGTTATATCTGATAAGTTTGAATATCATACCTTCAGAACCCTGGAGACCATAGCTTGTCTAAAGAATACTTTGATACTCGGTATTCTGTTCATTCCATAATAGGTATGTTAGCCCTAGCTGTACTCTTCCATTTCCACATGATAAACTATATCCCTTGATGTACATTAATGACCATCACCAATAATTGGAAAAGAATTCGACAATTATTTTGTGAAAATAGTCATGACTTGAAATCCCCCCCGAAAATGCTTGCTGTATCCGCCACTGAGATATCTATGTTCAATTTCCTCAATTTCCTATCTCAAATCCAGTCTACATTTTGTGTTGTTCAAGTGACATGTCGAATCAATTTCCATTTTCATAAAAAATGTGAAATCTCGATAATCAACTATTGTCATGCGCATTTCCCTTGAAAATAATATATTCTTCAACGAATACAAGAGCATTTCCAGAAATTCCATAATTGAGAACCTCAAGATTAACTTTTCGCAATGGCTGCCATGAATTTGTATGAAAAATCGTCTGTTTCAGAACCCTCAAAAACAGAACGATCGAAAATAATTTCGGCACTCTACTTCATCCCATCCTACATTCCCATTCAATCCAGTAACGTTCAACTTTTTGCAAGATTATGCTCCGGTGCACATGTAACTTTTTCATTTCCATTCAAATCGCTTCTCTTTATGAACTGTAAAGTGAAATGGCAGCACTTCATCGTGCGAACAATATTATCTCTGAAAGGTTTTCTTCATTAAAGTGAAAGATACGTGATAGTTCTGACCTCACGAGATATTTCAAGTCCAATTTCATGCCCGGAAGCATTCGTTTTAATGCTGAAATTTTCAGTACGGATCATCAAATTTATTCGTTCAGTCAGGAAAAATGTAAGCGTTTGTGTAATATTAAACTGGAAGTTTTCAAATCGAACAGTCTTCATTTTATTAAGAAGGATACGATATTTTAATATCAGAATTCAATCGTGGATTGTAAAACAATGATGCAACTTATGATAGTCAAGTGAGTAAGTATATGAAAGTAGTTGAAGCTGAGCGTTATTGATCAACATGTAATTTTCGTGTTTCTTTCTCTATCGTGTGAGATATTTTCTCTCCAGAATAAAATCGCGATCGCGTAAACTTCACATTTTGTAACTGAACGCTTCAAATCTTTGATAATTTTTTTTTATCTTGTTCAACATAAATAGTTGAAAGTATAACTTACCATGACTGATAATATTTCCATTGTATCAGAAGAGAACTTCGTTCTAAAGTATCATGCATAGTTGATAAAAAACATTCAAATCCATAATTGATGATGAATAATGTGATTGATATAAAACTCTCATTTCAAATAAATGACAGAATATTCCATCAAAGGACTATAGAATCAACTCCTCTGAAGAATTGCTGGATATTTCAAGTTTCAAATTTCTCAGTCGAACATACTGTTGGGTTCGTTCCCCCAGCATATCCCAAGGGATTAAAGATGATTTATTCATTCAATAACATTTATTGTGTTCCCATACCATAGACAGACAGTAATTATATTATTCATGAGAATGTTGCTCCCGAGACTAGCAAAAAACAAACGACGACGGGTCCGAAAATGAAATATTGATGGATGAAGAAAATCGATACTTTCCGATATAACCTTGGATTTACATAAACACATGCAAGCTTTGGGTTTATTCAACAGTCAATCATCTCCAGTCACACCATAAGATGGATCAGTCAATTAAAATTATAGATGGATCCATTTTGAAATGGGACATTCTTATACAGTATCCTTATTTGATAAAAAATACTATCTGTATATTAATAGAAGAAGTGAATCATTCCCATCTCTAAATCTTTGAGATTTTGTCTACTTCTCTGTGGATAGAAATATTGATATAATTGAATCACACGTTTTACACCTACAATTTTCCTATATTTAGTAACATCCTGAAGAATATTTGAAGAGGAATATAGGTGTATCGAGATAATATAATCTTTCACTTATCTTTGGATGTTACGAGACCTAAATTGCTCTAGATTTCAACAAAGAAATGGAAAATAGTTATCGATGAATCGTTCTTATTCCGTCTTGGGACACTTCTTCTTCTTCAATCTGTGAGTTGATTTCGAATTCACCTTTTTGATGCAAAGATTTAAGAAAAATTATTATCTCCATACAGATGATTGCAAGTAGAAATGAAAAATCAAAGAAGCATCAGTCGCATTTCTTGAGGAATTTACTTTGGAAAAAATTCTCTGTGATGCTTTTTCTCATCATAAAGAATGTCATAGAATTTTTTCTAGAACTCGCCTAGGTACCCTAGATTTTGATTTCTTATTTTCATTTCGTTAGAAATAGTACAGAGAAAGGCAAGATTCACGAGTATAACACCAAATACTTCATTATTTTTTGCCTGAACTGTATAGAATACGGCCCTCTCGAGCTATAGGCCAGATATTTTCTACATTCTTGGAGAAAATTCGTCTTGACAACAGGTATTTCCCGGATAGATGCAGGAGAAACTCCTTTATTTTGCAGAAATATTATGAAACTGAATCATCTAATTCAATTTCTATAGAGATCATAGAGAGACAATGCAGTCCATTAATCTAGTTTGTTTCAATGATTCTGCTCCAGATAATAAAACCTGAGAGACGAAAATGAAAATCTATCAGATACAATTTAGATAACGAGTTTTGTTTAGGAATATTTGGAAATTTTTGTTGCACGATTTGTCTAACATTATTTCACTCGTCAATACCCAAATAAATAATAGCTCCTATTGTTCACAGGATGATTGAAGATTTATAGGTATAGGTAATTCTTGTTTTGTTAGTTCAATATTGACGAGGTTTCATCGTGCCCAAGCCAATTTTATCAGTATTCAACCGAATATTAAGCTAGGATTAGACATAACTATTGGTTTAAATAACCAACTTTGAAGAAGGAAATCAAAATTTCCTTCAGCTCAGCGATAACGTTGATTTTGTTTTGCAAAAGGTCTAAAAAAGTGATTTCAACCAGAGGAAATCAAGACAACTGATTACATCAAGAATATTATATCCCTAGAAAATGTGATTTGCACCAAACGAAGGTGTAACATCCTATATATGTACATATATATTATGACATATTATTATTATGTTGAGGATAAATAGTAAAACATCATGTTATGTCATTGAATACTTCAATAACTGTCTTCGATTCCATATATTTTTATACCTCAAAGATACAAGAGCAGGTTTAGAAGTCAATAGGAATAACAGGGGAAATCAAGCAATCTAATTTTTGTCGCACGATCAGATATCATTGACGACTTCCAACGCTGTCTCTATAGTCAGTCGATCACCGTAAGCATCTTTTTGTTTATCTCTCACCCCGAACAAAGAGAGCGCCACAAAATACGCTACACATCTTTTTATATCAGAAAGAAACTCTGCCTTCAACGAAGGTTGCCAATGTTGCCATAGATGCTTTATGGTCAAAGGTCCCTTGTGTGTTGTCATTCGCCTGAGCTCCGTCCTTTTTGGCATTTCTTTTCCGCCAGACTTCAAAATGTTTCTTGTGAAAGTCTTGCCTTCCGGAGTTTATTTGATAAGTGGAAAGTGAGGGCAATATACGAAAAACGCTTTCATGACGAGAGTAATTTGGTAGACGGCTGAGTTTCCACTATGCTGTTTCGTATACATGCATTTGAAGTAGACCATCTGATTTTAAAATTTACATTTTTTTTTGTTTTATACCTTTTGTGATAGATTGAATTCGATTTGAGCGGAGCTTGAGTACTTTGTACCTGTTACACCACTACCTCATCAGATCAATTTTAATTGTTTTGATGTGGTTCTTGGTCTACTCATGAATTTTCTATAAGGCTTCATAGAATAGGTTTCAGGTACCCCATGAGTTATACAGGGTGTTATTCTAGTCTCTTGCCAAACTTCAAGGGGTAATTAGTTGGTCGATTCTTAGACAGAAAGTTCATATAAACATAGGCCCAGAAATGCTCCGTTTTCAAAGTTTCAATAAAAGATAGTTTTTTTTCTGTGACGGGAAAAATGTTTGGCATTTCATCTCTGTTGGCAGGTTATAAAATGTCACTTTTCATAAATTACTTTTTTCCCGGAGATATCACTCCTCCTGCGATAGAAGCTGATAGAAATACTCGTGCATTTTGAAATTGCCAAAACTACTGCGTGCAAGTTCGTTTTTCATTTTGACAATTTAATTCATGTATTCGATTTGAATTCTTCGAATGAAAAAATAACACCCGACCATTTTTTTTATTGGTCGGAGTAAACTTGACATTCATATTTCGATTTTTGTTTGCCTATAGGCAAACCAATTTGAAGGCTTTCGACCTTGAACAAGGAAAATTTCCACTTGCGGCGCTTTTTTGCTTTTTGCCACGAATTACCCTTCCTTCCAAATAACAAATCTGTACACGCGCCTAATGTATTGAATTGAAAAAAATTGATAGAATTTAAATTTTGTTCGTTATGCTAATTAACTTTCGTAATATTTTTGAACCACACTTCTAGTGTGAGAATTTATCAAAATAATTTCAATTTCATTTTGTTGCAAATGATTTCGATTAGAAAGAAAACTTCCCTTCTGAAATGTTTACTGGCAGCGCCCATGCTGAAGGTGTATGGCCCAGTCTTTAGCCCAACCTTGAACCTTAGGCCATCTCAGGTATCATCTGATGCCATCAAAATATCATTGATTGGTCCTGATTATGTGATATGTGATTATGATCACTTTTTGGACATCACAAAACCGAAATGATATATCTGATAATATTCGAAATATTTTCAACAAACTAGCATTCCAAATTCTAGAAGATGTCTAGACGTCATCATTGTGAGTATAGCGAGGAAGGATAGAAGAAGATCGTTTCATGAATGTTTCTTTGCGTCATTCGAAAGAATTAATGTAATTGATTGGGAAATCGTTCAGGTAAACGGAGCATGACAGAGGTCCCGATATTATACCTTGCGGAGCACCCACTATCAGTTACATTCTGTTAAATGTGTGATCCTCAACTTCAATGACCTATTAATGAAGTGAGGTTCTGAATGAAAATTAGATTACTTTCATGAATGGAATGCCTATTAAATAATTCCCTTCATTGAGCAGTACTATAACTGAGATATTTGATCTAAAAAAAAGTCAAATCGGTGAAATTTGCAGCCAACAATAATTACAGACGTGACTGTGGAGTATTCCGTGCAGCAGGAAATAATTATTCAACCAGGAATAATGAACGATGATTAAAACTGCAATCGTTATTTACTTTAATAAGAGCTCACGGTAAATATGAAAATTGGATGTTTCAGTGCAAACTGAGCGTGAAATACGATTATTTTCGGGATTAAATATGTGAATATGACACGCACCTTTACGACCGGAAGGAACATTGAAGCCTAATTTGTCTCAAAAATGTATTGAAAATGAAATTGCGGTGGTATTTTCAGGCAATTCAGTTGAACTAGAACCATTATTTGTGCAAGAAGTTGAAATGTGAAGCCAATTATTATTTGATATGATGTTGGAATAATAGGCGATGTTTTTCAACATACCAACATGTGCATTGATCATCATGTTTCATCATAAAATGTCCTGAAGACAATGAAAGCAGCTGAGAAAAATAGACGTTGGAGTGAATTTTGGTTACTTACAGAATAAAAGGGTGCTCTGGAAAACCAATATTACAATGCAATGGCTTCGAAGGTTGGTTTATCAAATCATCATTCATCAATAATTGAAACAGTTTTATCGAACTCCATTGTAATGTTCCCAAATTGGAATTTTGTATTCTGGTCAAATGTCCTTCGTTGAATTCATTGGCAAATTTGGGAAAAATAAAAGTATTGAAATAATTGACGATCATTTTATGAATGCTGCCAGTAAATGTTTGACCTCCATCGAAAACATCGAAATGAAAAAATATACTAGCGATTACAGAATATCACAACCTGACTTGTATTGGCTAAATGTGCAGACCAATCAGAATGATCAAAGTTGCACCTGCGAGATGCAAGACGCCAGTCAAAACATAGTGGTCGTAGGGAAACATTTGAAGATTCTCATCGAAATCAGGATGCTGAAACATCTAACAGCTGGAAAGATCAACAAGAATTTTTTTTTATCGCTTGGAGCGCACGAAAGGGAATCCCTTTAATGTTCAAAGAACATCGTGAGTTCCTAGGGAGGATAGGGACAGGAGGTAGGTATTAGAATTTTTTTTGATCGAAATGAAACCAAGCTCTGATATTCTTGAAAGTGTATGGCTTAATACATATACAATAAAATCCTGGAGATATACAGGGTGATTCAAAAGTAAGCGGCATCCTTTCAGAGGCGTATTCCTTGCATGAAAATAAGGCAAAAAGTTCCTATTGATAAGGATCCGAAAATGCTTCCTAAGGGAGCTACGGCCCTTTGAATAGGACACCTCAAAGACGGTTTTTTCTCCATAACTTTAAAATCCTTCACAACAAATTTTTAAAAATTGGTGTACGGCATAAACATTCGATGGTAAATAGGACTCCGTATTCGAAATAATTTCCAAACGAAATCACAGTAACCTGAATATCCGGAGAAGAAGGGATATTTTTACACTTACCCTCTCCCGCATGTGACGCCCCTGAATGAAATTCTGAAATTTCGAATACGGAGTCCTATTTACCATCGAATGTTTATGCCGTACACCAATTTTTAAAAATTTGTTGTGAAGGATTTTAAAGTTATAGAGAAAAAACCGTCTTTGAGGTGTCCTATTCAAAGGGCCGTAGCTCCCTTAGGAAGCATTTTCGGATCCTTATCAATAGGAACTTTTTGCCTTATTTTCAAGCAAGGAATACGCCTCTGAAAGGATGCCGCTTACTTTTGAATCACCCTGTATATTGGTATGCAGAGGTGTTTGCCGGTGAAGATTTTCGGTGAAGATAGTTGATGAAGATCTTATTGCGATAGATCAACCATATTCGTAAAATTATGATTTCCATTACAAAATGGCGCTGTCATTAGGAGCAACTAATCATTCATCATCACAATTAGCTACTTCAACTCGGGGATGAACACAGGAACCACTACCTATAAGATATATCTTGCAACAGTTCATTACAAAAATTAGATCAGTTCAAATGTATTGGTATCAGTGCTTGTCCAATTTATTTTTTCTGATAACTATAAACCTGGAAAGCCATAGAAATAGATGATACTTTGTTGTTACCTATTGTGGCACTGATTAAAAAAAATTTTAATTATAGCCATTACCCTATCATCTTATACTCGCAAAATTTGACTTGAACGTCAATTTCGTCTAGGGAAACGGAATAACCTTGGGATTTATTTAAATGAAACTCATGAAGTTGAGTCATCGCGGGATATTCATTTCATTTATGGAGTAATATAAGATGACAAGGACTAATGTTTATCGTTTGTTTCGAAGGATTTTCAGGTGCTGGTGTATTACAAGATAGAATAATGGAATATGCCTTGACATATTGATTTTAATTCCGAAGCAAATTGACGCGAACTTTCTTTGTTTCTACCTTCTACAATAACCTTCAAATATTACTAATGACCAGATTTATTCAATATTTTGGTAAAAAGTCCATTGATTGAAGCTATTATCTGGAATTGGTCAGATCCATTGCCACTATGTGTTTTGCGGTTATCACTCTTTCATCATATGATTTCACGAATTTCATGTAATGGTTCAGTTTGGGAACTGTGAATAGCATTACTCTCTTCCATTCAATTGAAATTAACGCCAACTAAATTGTCACAGGCAGTATTCTGTCACAAAACACTTCTGGTTCATATATTTGGAATTAGGTAAGAGCGATCGCATATAGAACGATCAATCAAATCAGTATGTTGAATCACTGATTATCTTCTTCGTACAATTTTAAACCAATCAGGACGTTCAATTGAGTTGAGTTAGATTATGTGATTTCGAATATTATCACAAACTGTATAGGCGGGGGTTGCCTTAGTTTTTATCTAGATCTATTAAAGAATGAACTTCAAAAGTGAGAATAATATAAATAATACTCGGAAGGTTTTCAAACAAAACATATACTTACACACATTTATTATTGGCAATGAATAACAATGAAATCAAAATCATAGATTCTAGTCCTTATCTATGTCAAAACATAACTCACCCTATATATACATTATATAAAGCTTATACGGCTGGGAGTCTTGAGGAAGGGCAACTTCTGTTCTGTGCCGAACTCCGACGGTTCGGGCACAGTCGTAAATGATCGAGTCAACGAATGATCTATGAATGATCAATTATATCGAATGAATAAATGGTGATTGAATGATCGAACGATACCTGCTCTGGCTTCCTCACACCTTGGTGTATTTCGGGAGAAAAACAACTATTTTCCTGGCTAATACCTCGCAGAACATTGAATTACATCCTCTCGAAATTTATGCATCTACTTGTGTAAATGAATACTGATACAAGTGATTCTTTCCTGACTGCCTATTGATTTCGATTTAGCCAGGCCACGCTAGACACCTACAGACCGGTTTCGAGGTCTTTGACTCTCATCAGTGCAGGGCAGTCTCCAGCGAACAGTCCTAAGACCGCCGACTAAGCGTAGCCTAGCCAAACAAATGAACATTGTGTTGTGTTCGTAGTTGGAATTATGCCAGTCGGGCAACCAGCCACTCCCGTATGGAAATTTCAGTTTTGGGAGTGTTTATCTCCTTCTTTTCTACTCAGATGGCGTTCCTTTTATATTGTCTATGAAAGACGCCTTTGGGGGAATATAATGCCGACTTGATTTTTGTTTGTTCGTAGTTCCTTTCATTTATTTTCTATCCATATTTTTGAAAACGTGATAGTGGGGAAGTCAGGTGGATATTCTTGGGTTATTTGAAGTCAATGCCACGCCTGTGTTTCATGTTCAACTAGTAATCGAAAGATCCTGGCTTGATAATTTTGGAAATAATAAACAGAGACGTGACCGTTCAATGACATCGAACCAATATGATTTTCAGAAGAATTTTGGAAATCGACTTGAAATATCTCCTCATTTGTGACTATATGCGTGGATATGCAATAATTCAAACTACATTGCAGAACGGTCTCTGACTTTTGGCCCTCACCAGTGCAGAACTGAATGAAGAACGCATTCGAGCATTAACTTCCGAAGATATTCGCTTGCCTAAAGAAAGTGTGGCGCTTTGTATTTCTCGATTATTTTATTCGCCTGTCAAAATGTGACGTTTTTGTTGTTTCAACCAAAGCAATCCTTTATTCTAGCAAATCATACGGTATTATACTGATAACACCGCATGGTCCTCAATAATTTACATGCACCTGTCGAAACAAAACTATAGATGTTGAGTTTAAACTCTACTGCGATGATTCTCTCATTCTCATGGTATGTGTGATGATCAAATCAATAATAATTAAATGAATAAATATTGAATACTAATGAAAAACTATCTCTTCCATATTTTTTCGAAATAACAAAGTTCTTAGGAAATTGAAGAAATTAACGATAATATTCTAAGGACTCGTGGTATGATAATTTTATATCTATATCTCTTGCAATGGAAAGCATTTATATCAGTTGCTGATACTTCCACTGAATTAGTCATCGCTCTACGAAATTAGAGGAATTTCGCCCTGTTCGTAAAGTGATCCCTGACAGTTTATATTCCGGTTGGTGAACTGTAGTAACATCACTTTCACCCACTCAATTTAATTAATTCACAAACTAAATTGTCGTCCGCCAGCCTTTTGTATCCTCCTTTACAATTTGATGTCATCCTCAATATTTCAGAGTTGGCGCAGAACACAAAATAGCAGGCCCCGGAGTTTGAATTTATGACTGGGTGGGTCACGTAGCGACCGTAATTCATGCATAAAATTAAATTTTAATCAACACTAGTCAATTTCAGCGGGTTGGCTAAAAGGGTTGATTTCAATGTTAGGTTATTTGATGTCCACAGGATGGACTACATGAAGCGATGTTCATCCACTACTATCTTTTGAACATAACAATATACAGGGTGTCCGCTAAAAGGAGATCAATCCATTAACCATATATTCTTTGAACAAAAACAATATGAGTTTCTAAATACCATTTTTCATTTAAGCCCTTCATATTCGATATACAGAGAGTGTCAAAGATGGAAATTGAAAACTGTTTTTTTCTAATTACTCGCTTATTCAATAAGATATCAATCTCAAAATTGGTACATTACTTTAGCACGAAGAGTTACATCGTGTGAGGAAAACAAAACAGAAAATAACTGTCAAATTCACACACTTACCCCCATATTTTTTTTTGTACATGCGCTAATGACTTCCTATCTATTCTTCTTCAAGTGTTCAATCATTTTTGAGTATTTCTTGTTACTTGTAAAATTTCGATAAAACTATTCGTTTTTAAGATAATTCGAAAAGTACTGGTTATTGTTTGATGCCTATGCGGCTTACGGTAGTCTCATAATGTTCACGTACTCCTATTTATTTCGTCGAAATTGGAAGAGGGCGTATTTTTTTACGTACGAAAAGGTAAATATGGAAATACCGGGTGCTCAGAGTGAATGTGTTAAAATTATTTTTACAAAAAAAATAAAAAAAAGTGAGGACACGTGTCGAATAAATTTTTTTTGACAATCGAACGGCGTGAAATGAAAAAATTTTTTTTGGAATTTCTGGTGAATAATGATTTTAGGAGGATGGCGGAGGGGTCGATTGACGAGCCCACCCTTTTAAAGGATTATTAAATTTTTTTCGGCAAATTTTTTTTTAAAAATTTAAAATAGGTTTGAGCGGTTTTGGGTGGTGCGGAATTTTTAAAAATATTTTCGAGCCTCTTTCCCATCGTATGGTATGTCGGGCGCCGACGAACGGAAAATAAAATCGGAAAAAATTAAAAAAAAATATTTTCGGAAATTGTTGGTGAAATTATGATATTCATGATTTTAATAGCTACTTGATGAGAGAAATAGCAGATCAGGATTGTCTATGGATGTATGAAAGAGTTTGTGCATGAGCCACATATTTTTCAAAGACTAAGATTTTCTTTAATTAAAAGGGATCGCATGTGTATTCAAAAATTTTATATCGAGCAATTCATTTGGACGTGTTGGATTTTTAAAAATTTTTTTTCGTAAAAACTATTTTAATATATTCGCTCTGAGCACCCGGTATTTCCATATTTACCTCTTCGTACGTGAAAAGTTATGCCCTCTTCCAATTTCGATGAAGTAAATAGGAGTATGTGAACATTATTAGATTACCGTAAGCCGCATAGGAATCAAACAATAACCAGTACTTCTCGAATTATCTTGAAAACAAATGATTTTATCGAAATTTTACAAGCCACAAAAAATACTCAAAAATGATTGAACACTTGAAGAAAAATAGATAGGAAGTCATTAGCGCACGTACAAAAAAAATATAGCTGTAAGTGTGTACTTGACCCCCAGTATTTTGAATATTTGACAGTTATTTTCTGTTTTGTTTTCCTCAAACGATGTAACTTTTTCTGCCGAAGTAATGTACCAATTTTGAGATTGATATCTTATTGAATACGCGAGTAACTAGAAAAAAACTGTTTTTAATTCCCATCTTTGACACTCTGTATATAGAATATGAAGGGCTTAAATGAAAAATGGTATTTAGAAACTCATATTGTTTTTGTTCTAGAAATATATGGTTAATGGATTGACCTCCTTTTAGCGGACACCCTGTTATGTATATGTGTCGGCGTCAAACAGTGAAATCCGCCATTCATTAGAAATGATCACAATGGAAGTAGGTAGATTACTTTGACTCATGGAAAAAAGTAAACTTTCCAAATACAACATCGTAACTCTAAATGTCGAACAGCGTTTGCCTAATAGATTCTGGTATTCCTTGTAATGACGGAAGGAAGGTTTATCGAGGCCGAGTCAGGTTAGGTTTTCAAGAAACAGTAGTTTCTTTTGTGCCCTCCCGTAAGTTTCCGAAAAATACACTTTCCTAAAGCACGTTTATTCAGGCTATATTTGGTTAGATTTTGTTTAGGGAAAGTAGTCTCCTTTTTTATGATTATACAGAAATGATATTTTTTTACAGCTATAACACAAAATTGCTCTTGTTTTACTGTGTTCGATACATCAATAAGGTACTTTGTATGTCATCAATTTCATTTTTGTATCTGATATCACAATGATTCATTTGTGTAATTATTTCAAAAAAATCTCATCGCTCATGGAATGTCAAATTTCAAGACATCTCTGTCTAATATAATATGAGCATTAATTGAGAGGGAATCAGATGGCTACAAGATGAAGAAATTCAAAATGCTGCTGTTATCTGTTACAGTCGTAGAAAAATTATAGTGTATAACTCGCACGGAATGCTAATTCCCTACTCGAATGGTTGCAGCATTGGCGTAGGGCTCATGCTGCAAACTTCATTCTCGTGGGAAATCACTATCATTTCGTGCTAGTCAAACAATATAATATTTTCTTCCTGAACCGTCCGGCAAACAGAGTAAAACGGCTAAAAATTGTTACGCAGTTACGCCGGCAATACGAGAATTGACTAGGCATTTCAGGATATGTCCCATTTCAGTGTTAGACGCCAACATATACTATCTTTGACCTAAGAGATTGGTTTTCCGTTGATCGTATTAACGATTATGTTTAATGTTCAAGAAATTGTTCGTTAATGACCCCAATCGATAATCAATTTGTCTATTAATGCATGTTTGTAGTATAGGCAACCAAACATACACCACGTCCATTCACTGTTTATACTATAACTTACAGAATCTGCATTTGAATCGTAAATATGGATATTTTCTATGTTGATTATTTCGACAAATGTCAAATGTCATTGATATCAGTGACAAGTTGACCAGGTGATTATTAGTAGTAATGATGAATGATCAATTCGCGAACCCCAAGTTTTCCTCATTGTAGAAGATGTGAGAAAAGAATTTCAATTTCAAAACCGCATTGAAAACATAAAACCTGTTCCAGATACCCTCTACCTAGGAGTATGTAGATTTCTAACTATTAATGAAGCTAAATTGAAAGAGACATATCCTGTATGTATCACCATTATCGGGTTTTATAGTTCATTCCCAAATATACCCACCACCAGTTAATGAATACTGTAATAGAATACATTGGCGAAAATGGATTTATAGTCCCATAAAATTCGACCAACAGATACCATTATTTTAAATGATTCATTCAAAACCTTGATAAACTGATTTTGTAACTCATTATTAACATACAATGCATTTCGCATATTACTAGGTTCAAAAGAGATGAATCAGATTCAACAATGTTGCTTCCAGGATTCTTATAATCCTCTCCATTGGATTCTCGATCGAAGAAGATTACAGGATGAACATTGTTCTAAAAGAACACACAGTACATAAAATTCCACAAACACGCATAGCATAACTCAAGCGATGTAAGCCCTCTGAAATCACGTTCTTCTCTTTCTCGGAAATGCTGATAATATTACCAGACTCATTCTCAACGTGTTCTTCGTTGAATTATATCTGAAAATATATTATGAGAAAATACTACCTTTGATGCTTTGATCTCGCATACTGGTGGTATGCATGATTGAAATTCTTTTCCTGGATATTTTCAACAGAGGTGGATGGAAGATACGCATTCACTTGACAATAATTATTGTTTGTCTGATGACACTTGATATGAAATAGCGATGGCTCATTTTCAGTCTTAATAGTTGGCGATACCAAAGCATGAAAAATCGTTTCAAGCCAAAATCCCCCAACTTTTGCTTCTAAGAAAACAAATTCAACAGTGGTGAACTATTGAGGTCTAGTTGATCATTAAGTGAAATGTCAGAAATTTTGAGTTTGTTGATTTCTAACGATTCAAAATGATTGAGTTTCATTCCTTTATTTTCTATGTGTAGAATTTCGAAATTATCATCAAAACTATGGTTCTCTTCTCTAATATATGGATGGTGAATTGAGTCATGTTTATGTAGAAATGAAGCTAATTTTTCAGTTGATGATCCGAAATAGTTTAATGTTCTATAATTCTGATTAGTATTCTTGATGATAGGATCATTTTTCAATACGGTCCTGATTATGTTCTCACAAAATCTAAAATCTTTTCTAATTCTGAAACAACCATGTATTAAACAAAGATCGAACGTATTCTGGCTTTTATCAATGTTTTTTCGGATTTACAAAGAATACATAATACTATCATTCGGAATAAGATGGAATCAAGGAAGAGGGGGAACAGGAACATAACTATCGAATGAACTATCATGAATGAGTGAATCTGTGACAAGCAGAACGGCAACTATTTCCGAACAACTCCCGAACTAAACTAGTATCAATGGATTACCAACGATATATATATCATTGCACCAAAGCCGGTGGTAAATTCAAGTTGTTACCAAAAGTTGGTCAATGTTAAATACATGACTTGTAAGTACCCTGAAGTGGAAGCATCGGTTTATATTAGTCTGCACATTTGATGTTTGAGTCGAAATTAAGCCGATCACTAATCGTCAAAATACAAGTTCTCAGATATTTGTTACCAATATAAGTTTCCGATTATAGTTAATGTTTATTTTCTCAGATGTATTTGGTCTCGGAAAAATTAACATATATACCAATACCTGTGAATGCCAATTTGCTAAAACTTGGTCAGTTACGAAATCATTCTTAGACGAGTTCATAGGAGTAATGAAAAGGTTACTTCCATGTCATTGCAGTGACGTAACGATGAGGCTTATAAAGATCAGGTCAATGTAAATATGGATTTGCCAATAACGTAATATTTTACACAGGAATAATGAATAATATACGTTAAAATGTTTTTGGGTCCGTTATATCTCGCCGATACTCACTACATTATTTCAGATACTAATACATGTAGCTGATCTTTTTGTGACGTAGATCCGTTTACACGATGGTGTAGCTGGAAGGACGATATAATAGAGAGTACACCTAAGCGGTACTCTTTGGGTGGCAAGTGAATTACTGTAGATTCGCAAAGAGAATCCTCAGTTGAGGACTAACTTCTTTTCCATTTCACCCATGGAGCAATAAGCTTTTTTTATCCAATCAAATCAAGAGATGACTGGTTCGAAATCTCACTCTTGAATAAATCAGTCAGTCACAACTCCAAGCAATAGAATTGGATTTCAGCCCCTCATGAATTTGAGAATGAATCTGTTCAAATGACACCCACACACTGAACAATCACTCATTCCGATTATTCCCTAGAGGTCTTGTCCTGTCAGAACTCATTTTGCTGAATTGAAAAAGTGAACAACATCAGAAATGTAGGGCTCACCAGAAACCTATTTGATAGGATAAGTACAAGAATATTTTTCCTTGTAGCATACTCATATATGTAGATGAAGATATTGAAGAATCAATAATGAAAAGTGAGGAATCTCAAAATATTATACTATGTTATAGTGCTGAAATAATTTCAGTGATCACCTTATATGCGTATAGAGACTATTGAGTAACCACTTTAAAAATCTGATCATATACAGCGATATCAACTGAAGTGAGAATAATTAATATCGATCGAATTCGTAGAGTTAGTTCACCAGAAATCTACGAGGTGAATACAACTAAAGTATGTGTGACACGGTCTAGTTTTTTACTCATAAAATGGATTATTGAACACAACCAAGCATTTAGAATAATCTGAATAATTTCCTGTGGGGAAATTCAATGCTGTGTGACACCGACATAAGATCACAGATAGTATATCAAATACTCAAAATATATCACTCAATGTACGATGAAACAATCAAGATCCTACTTTCAAAATGCATTAATTTTTTCAAAGGTTGAGAATTTACAGCATCACTCGTTCGAACAAATTATTGAAATAGTAAAACTCTTTGTTCACCAAAAGAAATTCATTTCTTGAGATATTGAAAAATGTATACCCAGTATATATCTATCTCATTTTGACGTTGTCAATCAAGCTGATATGGTTGAGATCCAAGATGATTGATGATAAATAAAAAAGGTCATACATCACGGAAAAAAAGGATTTGTTGCATCAACAAATTATTATTGCTTGAATTATTTTCGTTGGACTAAGCAATTTTTTGTTGAATCAACCAGATACATGATCATTCCATGGAAGCAGCTTGTTCAAATCAAGAATGTAATCTAATTGAATCAACAGTATAATAACAATTCCATCAAAAAAATATATGGTTTTATCAAAAACAAATTATGTTGATCCAAAATGATGTCGATGTTAATTCAACTATGAACATTTTGTTGATTCGATCAAATAATGATTATTTTGATGGAAATATATCTTTGAAACAACAAAAAAGTTGTCTTATTCCGATGTGCAATGAACTCGTTTCGAACGGATCATTTGCTTGAATAGAGCAACGAAATATGTAATATCAATGAAATATCTTCTTCATTTTAGATCAAGTTAAATTTTCGCCTGTAGATGGCGATCACTTCGCCAAGTCTATGCCTGCCTCTTATTCATAATATACGTTTAGCCTGATTCTTCATGTTTGAATTATCAGCTGGATAAATCGATCTTGATGATTAGCAATCCGAAACAGTATTGCATTAGCTGAAGAAAAGTGAAGACTGGAGATCTATGCTGAAAGTCAACTAGTTTCCTATAGTTTAGTTTATTCTATTGATGTGGAATCTCAGAAAACTCCCGAAATAATACTGAATTCGGTTCAACAAAACAATTTGTCGAATGGAAATACAGTTTCTCTTGAATCAACGGAATATTCCATCAAATCAACAAAATATTTCATCGAATCAACCAAATAATTCATTGAATCAACCAAATATTTCTTCAAATCATCCAGATATTTCATTGAATGAACTAAATATTTGATTGAATCAAACAAAATGATTGCTTGATCCAATTCAATATCTCTTCATAAACAATTCATGAATGTGATTGATTGAATAAGATCCAGAGTTCATTCAAGACATATTTACTTGATTCAATCTTCATATAAGCTCTGAAACAAGATAAAGATTCACTCATTTCAAGATTATATTTTGTCGTGCATATATGACACTTTTATTTGCTTCATTCAATTAAATTTTACTTGATTCAACAATTCCTTTTTTTCCGTGCACCTCCAGTCCGCAGTGGAATAACTTCAGTATAATCACTTAATTTACGATGAGACCATCAAGCTCCTACTTCCAAAATGCTTTTATTTCTTAAAAGGTTGAGCATTTACAGCATCACTCGTTGGAACAAATCTCGAATTGTTTGTTCTGCGAAGCAGTTCGCAGCTCCTAATTGTGAAACTCTCCATGCATATCCAAGCCACAATCAACGCCGTAAGTGCAACTGAAAGGGCCTTCCTTTCAGAAATTCGGTTTTGTTAGCTGTTGCTCTCAGCGAAGACGCAGAGGCCTCTTTCGTTGCCTACGGGAATTATCATTTCCACAATTCCGGTTTGTCATCCGCAGACTTTCAAGTGCTGAATTAACTTGGCATCGATTTGCGGTTGGCGAGTTTTTACACAGAACGTTGATGTGAGTGTTACAATCAACAGTAGTGCCACAATTGATTGAATTTTCGCGACAAAGACAAACTTATACGTATACGATATCGTAACAAATAAAAAAAGAAACCGTACGAGATGAACGTAGGTAGATGATTATATGAATAAATAAAAACAAATCAGACTTGAATGACCAAAGTTGGATGAAATATTTTGCCGGTGAGTGTATTTTGTGTATCTTACGTACCTATACCCTGATAAAAAATTATATCAATATCCTAACGATGCCACTGGGATTCATAAAAGCTTGATGATAGTACCGCCATACCGCCTTCTCTTCCAGGGCTTCAATACCAGTCAGGCAAATCAGAAACGAACGAGGAAGAAATGTTGACAACATAAATATGGACTTGACAACAATTCTCGAATGGGGATCCAATAACTTGGTAGATTTCAATGCAAACAAAACACAAGCATGCCTCTTCTCTAGGAAAGCCGATCTTACTGTGCCCAACATGAGGTTGTCAGGAGTGACCATACCTTTGAAGACATCCATTTCGATGCTTGGTATTACCATCAGCAATAACCTTTCTTGGGAAAATCACGTGAGATCAATTGCTAAAAGCGCATCCCAAAAACTTGGTTTTCTGTTTTGGGCCAGGAGCTATTTCACTTCCAGTCAGCTGCTTATGATCTATAAGGCACAGATCTGACCTGTCCTGGAATACCGTTCCCATATTTGGAGTGCAGCACCCAAACATACCTTGAAACTATTGGATGCTGTCCAAAAAAGGGCAATTCGTCTCGTGGGTGATGCCTTGCTCACAAACTCACTCACTTCTCTGAATCACCGTAGAAAAGTTGGCGATCATCTCTCTATTTTATAGATATTTCCATGGACGATGCTCTTCTGAAATATCAACAATTGTTCCTCCCTTGGCAGACCCCGCGAGATTAACCGGTCGAGTTGAGGCTTCGCACCCCTTCGTGGTCACTTTGGAGACCTGCAGAATATCTCTCTCTCTGGAACACATTGCCAAGGGAGGTATTCTCCCAGGCATATAAATTCAAGAAGAACACCAATTTTCACCTTATTTCCCTTGGTTTTCACGATGTTCTCTGAACATCACTGGATATCCCTTTTCGTGGGAACCAGAACATAAAAAAAATTCATCATATACAATGTGTCCAAGATATGTGAGGTCAGTATGAAAACCACCGGAGATAAAAATTTGGTTGAATGAAAGATCTTTGCGCACTTAAAGTGTCAAAATGCGACTGTCAAAAATATTTGACACGATTTCCTGTTTTTGAGTTATTCTCAAAAAGCTGAATTCCTGAAATTTCATTTTTCTGGTGTTGATAATGAATATACGACAAAACAGTAGAAACATTTTCGATATTATTATGTGACATCCAAAGACGTTCTTGATCTGAATTAGGATTATGAAGAAATATATGATACCATATCAATTAATCATTCACTAAAATATAAAATGAACTATACATCATCGATGATTAACTGATGCAGTTGCTATATTATGTAAGTATACCAGTGGATATTGAAGAGAATAAAATTATCTCAAGAAGTTATTCTGCACTTCTTTAATCATATAAATGAATTAAAACAAATAGAAAATGTCGAACAGCTGAATTCGGATTCAATCTCAAGCAACTTTAATCTTTAATCATGACACTATCATCCACTTAAGGTCTCCAAGTGCTCCCTCGGTTGCATTAAACATACACCAAAACTTCTCAGGCAAATAGGAAACTTCAACTCTAGACAGTAAATACAAGGAAGTTATAGGTACTAGAACACCGCATCGGCTTCAGTGGTATATTAATATGGAATCCAATCAATATTAATTTCTAGGAAGGGAAGTTTCCAGATCACTTTCATCTGGCTGTTTATTTACGTGCTGAAGGAAGTCAAAGTTCAAGAAATTCTCAGAAGAAATATAGTTTTTCGAAGCGGATTACATGTTGTTCAGACTATTTCGTGTATCAATCAAATCATTTATTTTCCATAACTGACAACATACATTGTATAAGAATATTCAAAGATACTAAGAAACTATGGAACTTACGAACTGAAAAAAGAAAAAAACTAGAAAACTTACATACTAATGAGTGTATATGACAAATAGGAATATTCCGTACACAAAAACTCGTTCACAGTATAAAAAACTTTGCCAACTAAAAATATTTTGATTCGTTTTTTGAATTCTATTTCCTATTCACAGTTTTTTATTGATTCAGGTAATTTGTTGAATAATCTTGGGCCAATAAAGTTTGGCGATGAACTGGTAATATTCAATCTGGCAAAGGGTATCCGCAAGTTATTTTTTTGTCTCGTATTGAAATTGTGCGTATCATAATTTTTCGGTGTAACTTCTCTATTCCTATGGACAAATAAACATATCTCAAAAATGAATAATCCAGTCACAGTTAATATGTTCAGTTTTTTGAAAAGATCTCTGCAAGAGTGTTGTCTTGGTTTTCCTGTTGAGCACCTTACAATTCGTTTTTGTGCAATGAATATGTTCTTAGAATGTATGGAATTGCCCCAGAAGTTAATTCCATATCTCAAACGAGATTCCACCTTTGCATAGTAAAAGTTAATTAATTGTTCATGAGTCAAAATAGTCTTCAAATTGTATATCAAGTAATAGAATGAGTTAAGTTCAGATGTTAATGATTCACAATGTGTTTTGAAATTTAAATTCTTGTCTAGTTCAATACCCAGAAATTTCACAGTATCGCTGGTTACAAGTTGTTGACTAGATAGTTCGATAATGAAATCGTCACTGCTGTCACGTTGAGCTGTCTGAAATCTGACGATAGATGTTTTATCTGGATTGAATGATAATTTATTCGACGAAAACCATCTCATCAAAGACTCTAATATGAATTCACATTCATTTTATAGGATATCATTGGATTTGTTCGAAATAATCAATGATATATCATCAGCATATAATGTGAAATGAATCCTAGGAAATATTGTACAAGTAGATTTTCTAGCGATAGGTATTATAGAGACAAACCATAATGATTACCTTATGCAAGGGTTACTTTGCTATGTAAAGTGACATTTTCAGAAGTTTTTTATATACAGAGTGGGCCTTCGAAAACGAAACAGAGGCTCTGTAGGTCGCCAAAACCGGATTATCAAAAAAAACTGAAACAGGTCAACTACATTTTCGAGGGGGACATCTTTCTAAAATATTTTCAGCCCTGCGGCGTTGCCGCTTCTAAAGAAAAGAAGCAACAACTTTGTTATTTCAAATGGAACACCTTGTATTTTATTGCATTTTTAGATTCTCCCCGAAGAGATGATTTCATCAATGCATCACACTCAGGGTCTAGCTGTAATGGTTTCAGGGATATAAAGTGTTCAAAATCGAGATTTTTCAACTTTGACATTTTTTTGTGTCGAAACTATTCATTATTGGTCGAAACGGCTCTCATGTCCCTATATCAACTTGTGATTTACTATCTACTGACATTTAATTGGAACAGATACAGGGTGATCAGAATTCTGAATCTTGAACCACCCTGTATTTGTTTCAAATAAATATCAGTAGATAGTAAATCACAAGTTGAGATCGGGACATGAGAGCCGTTTCGACCAATAATGAATAGTTTCGACACAAAAAAATGTTAAAGTTGAAAAATCTCGATTTTGAACACTTTATATCCCTGAAACCATTACAGCTAGACCCTAAGTGTGATGCATTGATGAAATCAGCTCTTCGGGGAGAATCTAAAAATGCAATAAAATACAAGGCGTTCCATTTGAAATAACAAAGTTGTTGCTTCTTTTCTTTAGAAGCGGCAACGCCGCAGGGCTGAAAATATTTTAGAAAGATGTCCCCCTCGAAAATGTAGATGACCTGTTTCAGTTTTTTTTGATAATCCGGTTTTGGCGACCTACAGAGCCTCTGTTTCGTTTTCGAAGGCCCACTCTGTATATTCTATTTGTTTCCTTTTCCTCCTGGAGCGCACGAAAGGAAATTCCTATAATGTTCGTGGAATACCGTGCGTACCTATAAGGAGGATATGGAAAAAAAGTAGGTGTTGTTTTTTTAGTTCATTTTTTCGAGATCATAAGTTCTTGAAAATACTTCCATTGGCAAAGAATTCCAAAGCTTCGCCGTTTAATAGATGAACGAGTTTTGGTAGAGTGTTATTCGACATGTTTCAAGGTTAACGACGAAGGGATGTGCTGACTGGGTCTGTCAAGTTCGTCTGACTGGAATCGTTAGTGATGGAATTGTAGCAGAGATTTCTGAGGAACATTTCTCATTGAAGTATCTATAGAAAAGCGAACGGTCGCCGACTTCTCTACGGTGTTCTGATAGGTCAAATAGTTAGTGAGTGTGGCATCACCCACCAGGCGAATGGATTTTTTGTGAATGAAATCTAGGAGCATCAGCGCATGTTTGGGTGCTGAACCTCATACATTCGTACCGAATTCTTTTATATTGCATCTAGGTGTCAAAGTTAACATTGCGCGTTAAGTTACATTCAGTGTGAACAACGCAAGTCTTATCAAGTCTTACAATAACTCTGTTTGTATAGGCCAAATCATTTCTTCGAATATGTTCGATAAAAAGTACACCACTGACGTTTTTCGGTAAATTTATATATTTTTTACTATAAGCAACTCGAAATACAACTTGTTGGTCTCTTGCATTTTCTTCATATTCAGTTTCGTTCTCGTGAAAAAAAATCAAAGCCACTGTATTGCATATCATGAACACCTGCATCGGAGAGATGAGTTCTTCATTATTTCCGCCAAAAATTCAATTGACACTTGATATGCTGAAATTTTTGAAAATTTGACAAATGAAAGTACCAAATTTCAACCAAATCAGTTCCAGAATATTCATGATATGTTATAATAACCGTTTTTTTTTTTCTTTAATTTCAACGCCCTGTATCTCAGAAACGAAGCAACTCCGTATATATGTTCATAGCAACTTTTCTTCTTAAAATGACCTAACAAATCACCTCCTGCAGTAAGGAACCATAGCTAGGAAACACCCTGTATAAACAACACACTTTTGGGACAGTTGTTGGTTGGACACATCGATGATGCACTCATATAGCTCAATTAAAGCTTCCCAACTTTCGAACTTCCCAACTCACAATCAAGTACTGACCCCGTTTTCAGGATGCACAACGGGCGTAGTTTGTTTGTTCTGCGGAAAATCGGTTCCGGCGGAAATAGGGTAATCGTGAGCGTCCATTTTATTTCCGAAAACTTTGCCGCCGATCGAAGGAGTTCTCGAGTGTGAGTTTCCGTGGAACTACCAATTCTGAAGTTGCGCCCCAAAAACTATTCCATGAAAATATTTCTACAGTGTGACCCAATTCTAATGGAATCACCCTTGTATCTTACGTAATCGTTGGGTAGGTATCCTGAAAATCGCTGGAGCGAGAGATATACCAAGAATGCACTCTTTGTCCGAGTGGGGTCATATTCAGTGATATACACTGCTCGCCAACAGCCATAGAACCACCCTAATTTCCGGAAAATGATATTAGGAGTCAAAATCCACAAGGTGGACAAAACTTTTACTGTACAATTCATTAGTGCTCCCTCATTTCACATACTGTTCTACAATTCTATTTCTACTGAAACAAAATGAATTAGCTCGTTTACAGAAACTACAAAATAGAGCCATGCGCATAATTTTAAATTGCAAAAGACGTACACCAATAAGAGATATGTTGAAGGAACTAGAATGGTTACCAATTAATTCCTTTCTCCTCTACCAAACTTTAATCCTAATTTTCAAAATAAGAAATAAAATTTCCCCAACATATCTGCAAGAAAAAGTTAGGTGCAATAACCAAATCCACGGATACAATACAAGATTCAGAACTGACTTCCATATTCACCAAGTAACATTAACACATACCCAAAATTCAGTTTTTTTTTTTTCAAGGGACTTGATAGCTATAATAATCTGCCAGAAGAGATCAAATGTTTGACATCATTAACATCCTTCAAGGCACAGTTAAAATCATATTTTCTTCATCAATGGAATACCTAGCGGCCACTTCCTCATTTTGTTTGTTTCGATTTGGTATGAAGTATGATAGGTTTACAAATGTTTTAGAATGTGTAGTGTTTTTTGTGTATTCATCAAATATGTATTAGAATGTGTAAGGACGTCAAGATGTATAGTGTGCAAATGAGTATAGTAGTTTATGTATTGTATATAGGTATGTAAATATGTTCACACATATAACATTCTCATTGTAATTATTGCAATGAGGTGAAAAGTAAATTAGCCAAATGGACTAAATAAAGGATTTATATATAGGTCGAAAATCACTTCAGATTCGGAATCAGGACGCCCAATTCATTTACTTTTTATATTTTTCCTGGAAATTTTTCATTTCTGAAAAATTAAATATCGTCGCACTTTTCACACTTCACACTTATATCACACGTATCTTACGTAATTGACTTCATCTTTGGACTTTCCCTTCCTCCTGCAAATTTCAGAACTCTGCCTCAATAATTACGTGAGATACGGGAGTGCTTCCATGAGAAATGAGACAATATTCGATTTTTCTGAACTGAAAATTTTCTAGGATAACTATGGTAGTTAGTGAAGTGGGCGTCCTGATTCCAAATCTGAAGTGATTTTCAATCTTTTTTGTCCCCTAATATCATTTTCCGGAAATTAGGGTGGTTCCATGGCTGTTGGGGAGCAGTGTATATTACTGACCCCCACTTGATCATAGAGTGCATTTTTGGTATATCTCTCGCTCCAGCAAATTAAATGATCCTTAACCAACGATTACGTAAGATACAGGGGGTTTCCGTTATAGAAGTGGGTCACACTGTATATTTGGAATCTTCACATTTGCTACAACAGTATTTCCCTACGAACGTGAGGAAAAGTAACTTTTCCGCATTATTTTCACTTTTCCGTACGATTTCGAATCAAATACCAGGAGAGTCGCTATAAACTGACATCAGTAGTGGCAGTCAACAAATAAGCATTTCAGACCAATCTAACTTCCTCCATTCACTTCACTAGGAATTCCCAGTAACAAACTGATCAAGGCATTTCTGAAGTGAGTCAAACACTAACCAATCAAATTCAAATAAGAAACGACGTTCTTCAAGATGTTGCGGTATCTGCTATATTACAGCAAACACAAATTGCCCTTTCAATTTCAATATTTACAAAGACAAAAATCGTGCGAAAATTTATATTGTACAATTCTCAAAACGATCCTTTTCCGCACTCTCTTAGGAAAAAAATTTGAAAAACAATGTCAACCCCACAATCTCATCTTATTGCTGAAGTCCAGTAGTTCCACAGATCTATCGATTAATATTCCTCAAAATGTGTCGACGCTTGAATGACTCAAGGATATGGAAGGAAGCATGGATATTTCGTTTCCCTTCCATCTATATTGGTTGTTATCCATAAATACATCAATGCCTGGTAATGCATTAGAGCTATGATGATATTGGTATTCAACAATGAGATATCTAATAAACTGTAATAATAGTCTGGGGCTGAGGATATAATGAACACATAATCAACTTCACGATGTTTGATTTGAATACAATCCCTCAACAGGGTATTGCAGGTGGATAGACTATATACAAAGTTTGGCATGTCCTGAGGATATTTATATCTCGAGTACAACATTATGTTCCAAGTTGTGTTACCATTCATAAGCTATCGTAATTATGTTCATAGAGACTATTATCGTATATATACTAAAAGAACTTCAGATGCAAAAATGAAATATTTTTCCACATGGATGAATTGATTCAAATTAAATCGAGTGCATTTTTCACTTTGTTTTCCAGATCGATTCAATACAGTCAATAAATTTTAGCGGAAAACAAATCGTTCCTGTCTCCCGATGTGTTATTTGATGGGAAAAAACAATTGCGAAACGTCCTCTTGCACACTGTTCGGACTGTTTCAAATTGTAGCTATTCCGCGTTCTTGTCAAGGGACAGCCAGAAAAAAGAGGAGTTTTGGAGTGTTGCTTCGCCTCACATTCATTCCACATTACATGAAATTCTTTATATACGCCAGGAAAATTTATTCATTTTATTAAAATGTTACTTCCAGTGGGATTACTCCATATACAGTGTGTCTCACTCCAAACAGACCCCCTATATATCACAGCTATTAATTGTACGATTATTGCCAAATTTGAAATGGTATGAATAACTTTTATTGTAATAAAAAGAGGTCGATGTAACATGAAATTATGTGGCATTTTCACGGAAAAAATAACCTCAGAGTATTGTTGTATCTTGTATATAGTTGTATGAAATTTCTATAGAGGGTCAAGAGAAAACAAGCACTTTTGCATTTTTGTGAAGGTGAATAATTATTTACTCGGAAACTGAGTTGTTTTTTCTTGGAAAAAATAACTTTTCACCTACCGGAGCCATGGAAGGTTCTAACATTTGCAATTAATTCGAATTGATTATTTTTTCCAGGCAAAAACTAACAGAATAGAGCCAAACTTGGTAATTTGGAATGATACTATGGAGTTAGTTCTCCTACAAAAAATGCCTAATATGATTTTTATATTCAATAAGAAAATTCATGTTTGTCTCCTGAAAAACTAATCATATTGAAGGTTATATTAGTTCAATAGCTGGAATATAGAGGGGGGGCTGTTTGAAGTGATACACGATGTAAATACAGTCTGGTGTATTTACCTACTATCTTGTTCCAATAATTTGTTAATTCCGCAGTCCTCATCACAACTCGGTTAGCCCAACCCTGATTTCATATTGGGTTAAAGTACATAGATGTGAATATAAAAACAATATTGGTCCAATATGAGAAAATGTTGAAGAAACAATGTTATTTCAATGATCTTGGTGAAATCCACCTCCTCGATTTACTTACAGTCAGTTGTTTTCACAATATTGTAGATACATTCATAGTATGTCAAATCCGGACAACATCAATAGCATGTAAGGAGTATCTAACTAAGCTAATTTGCATTAAAAGAATGAAGCACCTGTATTGCTCTTACTTCACATCTAGGGGCGAGCCGTTCACCTAGTCGGTGATGCCAAACTAACATTTTTTGACATCATCAAAACACTGTAGGGAACTCGGCGACTACTCACTCGTATAGATACTTCCCTGGAAAATGTTCTTCAGAAATCTCTGCTATCATTCCATCACTATAACAATATCAGTCAGACGAACTCGACAAACCCAGACAGCACTTCATTTTATGGTCAAACTTGATATATGTCAAACAACTCTTGATGAGGCTTCAGAATTCTTAGCCAAAGGGAGTATTTCCACAAACAATTATAACCTCCATAAGTTAGGAAAAAATCCAATGCCTCCCTTTTAATCATTGATGGTTTGATGACGAAATAAAGGGGAGAAGAACAAGAATTTGTGCTTATATTTGGTAACGACTATTTGGAATACATCAACTTCCATCCAATATTATTGTAAGAAAAAAAAAACAACTTATGTTGAACATTTCACTTTGGTAAAATCTCATTCGAACACATCTAATCTGAAATAATTTCGGAAAATGGAAAGAGAAATAAGTAACAATAATAAATAAAGCAAGAATAATGTACCTCATAAAAACAAACGCGAAGAGGATTCGATGAGATAAACCTTTGAAGAAATGAAATATTTATGAAATAGCATTAGCATATCTCTAAATATTGTAATCATATTCAGTCAATAATACAGGCAGACTTCCCTCGGGTCTAATTCCGTTTGGCAAGTAACCTTAAATATGTTGGAAATGCTTCTACAACTTGAAATATAATAAAAAGTTCTGGAAAAGAACACAAAAATAATTCCCCAGGAAAATAACACAGCCCTTTAAAGCTGATAAGCTGATATAATTAATACCTATTCAATATTGACCATGGGTGAATCGAGGACGAGCAATATTAATTTTCTTGAACTTTATATGAAATATCGAAGAAAATTTCACACCAAACATTTGACGCCTGTATTTCGTATGTTACCATAGCAACTAAACAAATTTCTTGGAAATTTTTTCATCCTCATTGGGGGACATTACACTGGAAATTTTTTGATTTTTGTAGGTTGAATGACATTTACATTCAACATCAGATTATTTCGAGTTCATTATGTGTCGAAAAATTAAAATCATTTATCAACAGTTTACCATGACGTTAGTTCTTACATTTCATCACAAACCACCATCGTTTTCAACTCAATCATCTAAGTGTTGTTGAAATTCCATAGCTTTAAATTGATCGAAAATGATTGGTGTGAGATTTTTTCGCCGAATACCACCTTAGCATCAATTAATATCCTGAAATTTTTTCGAGAACACGAATATTTTGAAAATTCTGCCGAAGACGAAGGAGAATTTTCTAAATATATTCGTGTTCGAAATAATTGAAGCTCTCGTGATATTATGAGTGAAAATTCCACACCAGTGATTCTTACACAGTTAAATTGTGTTTGACAAATTACCATACCAACGTATGTATTTTTCCCTCGGGTACCCACCAGCGTATGAAATCGGAAAGTTCTTTATGACGTTTTAATGACGTCCTAAAATAGTGATTCAATACCACTTCAATTGGGTAGAAATCAACAATTAATAGGCTAAGAATCCATTGATGCCCTAACTGCATCTATTATAATATAAAATGTCATACCACTAACTGGGCCAGTGTAAGGCGTTATGGAAAGATTAAATTCGAAATCTCTGGTACTGATACGCTTCACTAGGAAGATCAAATTACTAAGGTGGACGGACATACTGACCTTCATCAGAAATCCACGGAGGTTCGAAAAGGAGAATTAGGAGAAGGAATAGTAGATATTATGACGTATGCAGCAGGGGTCGGCAAAAAAGGCTCACTGGGGCCTACTTGCTAGGCGATCGCCTCCCCTTTCTCTTCTACCGAATACCACACGAGGTCAAACTACCCCCCGGGAATTTTTTCTCGCTCATGATTATTTCGAAAAATTATCCCTCGTCTTCGACTTGGAATAATTTTCAGAATATTCGTGAGCTCAAAAAAATGTACGGAAATAATCATCATCATCTTTATTATTCCCAAGTGAGTACATACAACCTTCTTCTCTTTTGCCAACTAAGTTTGCAGCAGATTGTGAGTATATATTCATGTTATTGTATCCATCCAAATTCAACTATATCCTCTAAATATTCCTCGGTATATCCTGAGATCATTCATATGCCTTCCTTTACGGATATACCCTTTTCCAAGACGAATTCTGGACCAAGAGAGGGATATTCAAATGCAATTTCATTCTCTCGCACTATCCATTGATATATTCATCCTGGGTCGAGAAAAGGATTTCGTGGTCAACTTGGTTCGATGGAAAAAACTAATTATGAACGGCCTGGTAGATTCTTTGATAGGGTCGTCTGCTAGGGTATTAAACGGTGGAATATGGGGGTGGAATTTTCCCTTGCCAATTGATTCGTGATTTATTTGTACTCCATAGAAATTCGAAGAGAATGTTCCAGAAACGATTGGATAGGAAATATTTCTTGGAGGCTCAGCAGGTAGATGTAGATTTATGCACTTCGCTTTCTCATCATTTATTTTTATGCAAGGAGTTTGATGTCTCCATGCACTACCTTTTCAACTTCAAACTCTTCTTCATGATCATAGCCTGATTAAAATATTTGTGGTCTGACGTCCACTGCTCACTTTATTGAAATAAGAATAATCCATTCCCATTTGAGCAAGCAACTAGAATTTTGTGAATTCTCAACCATATTTTGGGAGAATAAGAAGACGGAATTGTATGTCTGACTTCTGACAGAATCGCGCCTGTGCAAGTCACACTTTCACTTGTATTTGTCGTTGAGAGTGTTGGTCATTTTGAAGCGATTAGTTGATAAAAGATAAAGATGATTATGGTTGCATGAATGATGAACAAAAATACCAAATTTCAACTAATTAGTGAAATTGCTAATGATTGTGAAACTACATATAAATGAAAAAGCGGCGTGCATAAATCTTCCTTTGAGAGCATGCCTTTTCTCTAGAAAAGCCGATCTCACTGTGCCCAACATAAGCTTGTCAGGAGTAACCATACCTTTGGAGACGTCCATTTCGATGCTTGGTATTACTATCAGCAATAACCTTTCTTGGGATAATCACTTGAGGTCAATTGCTAAAAATGCACCCCAAAAACTTGGTTTCCTGTTCCGGGCCAGGAGCTATTTCACTTTCAGTCAGCTGCTTATGATCCTGGAATATTGTTTCCATATTTGGAGTGCAGCACCAAAACTTACCCAGAAACTGTTGGATTTTGTCCAGAAAAAGGCAATTCGTCGATACTTTCATTGTTTCATGCCGTAGTGAAAATCAACATTTTAAGAGCTCTTCTGAATTGTCTTTCATCATTTTTATGAAGAACAGGCGGCAAGTGATTATATGATCTCAAATTCTCTAATATTGAATGATTTTCTTGTTAATTGACTCATTTTACTGGGACTGCTTGCATCAATGCTTAGCCGTTGGATAGGTTTGAGCCAGCAGATCATCTCGTGTGACCTTTTTGTTCCAGATCCGCTGTTACCATTAAAGGTCTCTCATAGTTTCTGCAAACGAACATGGCCGCTCAAAAAGCAATAGATGAATTTATTATCAGTTATCGATATTTCCAGTTCGAAACATCATATTTACGTACCTACGTTATTTATAGAAACAGGCGGGATGCAAATTTTCGAGTTTTCACTTGCATTCAATTTGTTGATTCAGAACCATTATTGGAAAGATTTTGCGATAATGCCACCACTGCACTTGTAACTATGATGCAGATGATATTATGTTGTAAGTAAGTTGTCGCTGAGTTATCGATTGATTGATTGCCTTTATTACCCCAAGAAACATTTCTGTTTATGATAGGGATACATGAATACATATAAAAAAATAATAATAAAGGGTCAACTAATGTGGAAACCAATTAATATTGTTTCTTAAGATTAAAGTTATATTTCATTCCTAAGAAATCGAATCATGCCACATATTTTTCATTCAAATTGTCCTGAGCAAGTATTTTTTAAGATTGAGTTTTAACCTTCTTGAGGCAAAAGTAAATACATTCCAAGTATTTTATGGCAATGATATTTAGAATTTTGAATAAAATGCCTATGATCGGATTTATTTTATTTCTCAAATGGTCTATATTATGTTTAATCCATAATCATTTTTCGTCCATATAGAGACCTAAAAATTTTGTAACGTCTGTATATTTAATTAATCTATTGTTTGAAGTTATAGCATCATTCGAAATATCAACTAATCTTTTGGAAATATACATATATGAAGATTTGTTATAATTAAGAGTCAACTTATGAATTTGCATCCAAGATGATATGTTTTCCAAATCACTTGTAATATCCCGTTCGATATCATTTAATTCTTTCGATATTTGAATCAATGTTGTATCATCCGCAAATAATTTTAGAGACACTTCGTCAAATAGGGCATATTGCATAAATTCAACGTGACCTTATTTTGATCGCAGTGAAAGGGCAATCCACAATTATTTGACTCCGCCTATTTTACAACTTCATGGCATGAAGAAAATGTCATCAATTGAAAGTGATTTAATTTGGTTCGGGCTGTCGACAGTTCTGTTCACATATCAGTAATGGTGTACCCAACTCTTGTTCTGATGCTCTGAGTTGAATCAAAGAGCTACGAAAATGCTATTCCTGACGTCCATCCACCATTAATTAGTTTGGCCAACCGCATCACACCTCACTCACTTCCCTTTCCGGTTTTGAGCCACTTTCAACCCATCTCCCTCGCTTTTTGTCGTTCACTTCAACTCCGGAGAGTATCCCAAGCATTGATGGGCTGGAGATTGACTTGGAAAAAACCTCATTAGGACCCCCTGCCAAGCGCGGTATGGTCGGGAAATATTTTTTGTTTATTTGAATGCCCACTCTTCAACAGTAATCACAATCCAATGGATTTCTTTGTCGATGTTTGGTAGCCTTTCATCAAATTTTATTCACAAAATGTATAGGATTTAAAAAATGTCAATTCCACTAGCTTAGCGCGTAGCAGAGAGCATTAAACACACATGATGGTGGAAAATGAATCTTTTCCACACAGGGTGTATCTGAATAACACCAAAACAATTCAAGGTGTGATATTTCAGGAACTAAAGTTCATATGAACATGTGTCCTAACTTGCTTCGTTTTCGAGATACAGGGTATTAATATTCCCATGAAAGATCGTTTTTTCATTCATTACTCAATTGTCTATTCATCAATTTCAATAAAGCGATGTGGTTTCGTTAATAGTAATATCGAGCTTCTTCTGGTGCAATCAGATTCGGGATTATATTTTCAGGGTCGTCAAAGTGGGTATATTTTTCGATATTTATGGTGAATGTCATTGTACGCCACCAATTTTCTGAGTCTCATATTTTAATTAGTTTGAACTACTCAATTTTGTTCTCTGTGTGATTTTTGTATCTAGCTTAGTTTTTGAGAGAACAATAAAAATTCGATTTGACCCCAAATTCAATGTAGTTGTTTTCAAGGCTTCCATTGAGATTACTCAATAACCCCAATCACAATCATTTTGAAATTTTGGGGCTTTCTTAATCTCCGTATTGAATTCTGACACCAGGAAAGCTCATACAAGGGGGTGAGGAATAAAAACAATTAATACTTCCAAATTCAACATCCTGAATCTCAAAAACGGAGTAAGTTAGGACACATGTTTATATTAACTCTATTTGCTAAACTATCACAAGGAACCAACCTTGAATTTCTTCGGTGTCATCAAGATACACCCTGTATACACTGTTTTTATTTTTCCTGATACTTTTTATGCTCTACAAAACAGCGTTGAAAGATTCTCGGTACGACGTTCCGTTTTGAAAATACCATCATCAACCGCACCCCATGATAGTCATCCTCATCCCTCATCTTGGACACACAGTATATGATTTCATCCAGGAACGCATAAAAATAAATATGATTTGAAGCATATCATTCTTGAAATTTTGCTGCAGGCGGACTACCGCTCAAAGACACTAGTCATCATGAATTCATATATTGTGTAATTGCATTTGAGTTTCGATTTTGAGTTCGTTTGCAGTGAATGAGATTGAAGTTCAAAAAAGAAATTGTCATTTGTTTCATGATAGTGATTGCACGGATCAAGTAATGATACCAAGGATACCAATTGATTTTATTTCATACTGCATCATAGAACATACCTTTACGTACCTGATTTCAATCCGGAAAATAGACTTTTACAGGATAGGCGCACGTGATATTTCATTACGTGCTACTATCCCGTAATGAAATTTTACCGGATTGTAAATATTGAAAACTCAGTTATGCGTCGAAAGCATGAATACATTTATCAAAGATTCAACAGCTAAACAATACACAGAAATTACTTATTGCTAATATTTATTAACAGTTATATTTTCGTTCCCATGAATATGGATACCAGGAGCTCCATTGGATGAATTATTTATTAGGGAGTTGCTACTTGCTGATACATTCCCATTTTTTTGTTGTAGCACTTCAACAAAGTTTTCTCCATGTTGAATCATTTAGAACAAAAATTATGTTTCTAAGGAAACTACCTGCCAGCTATCTTAGGAGTGAATGCAAAATTCTGAAATTACTGGACGCAGATAAATAGATTAATAATTTATTTTTCACTGTTCATTTTTGTTTTTTAGCAGTATGAAATGAAATGTTATACGTCACACGTCCGGTAAACTTTCACAGTACTCGTTTCGAAATTCGAAACATCTCACTCGTACTGTAAAAGTGTACTTACCGGACTAGTAACGTAAATATCTATTACTTCCCACAAGAGGTGATATTTTGTTTGTTTCCTTACATGAAAGTTAATTGACAACTTCGTTCTCTTAAATGAGGAATCAAACGCCTTCTCATGTCAGTCAGTTGATACAAATGTCATTTTTTAATAGTTTTGAGATAAAAATTATTATACTATCTTTCGTATAGGAGTTTTTTTCGATCAACAAAGCAAGAAAAGATCAATCCGGAGCATCATCATCAAAAACCTAAATGCAAAATGGACGGTGAAGACCTCTCGGAATGTAGAACAGAATTTAATTAACCAACTAACTGAATCTGACTGGGATACACGAGTGCCGTTTTCAGCGTAACTCGAGAGATGAGAGATCGCCCAGATTCCTTTCACTCTATTTGCAAAAGGAAATTCAAACCATAAATCCTGGAAGCGTGATGTGAAAAAGTACAATTCTCCAGGTCAGATGAGGCCATCTCCACTCAGCTGCCGCACATAAAATGATTCTAAATCATTTTAAGTGTGATGTAGAGAGTGCACAAGTATAATTTGGATGTGAAATGTTTACCGGTGCATTTGATAAATTCGGGTTCAGCGCTGGGCCAAATCAATTCTTGGAACGATAAATTACTATACTATTTGCTGAAACGGAAAAAATTAGTAGCAGCCACTTACTGAATGAGATATATGTACCATCAAGAAGCGAGCTAGGAGCCAAATTGTCGAATTGCCTATAAACTACTCACAGAGCTGGAAATATAAGAGCTTTGAATCAACAGCTAGCAGGTCGTGTAATACCTCATTGTGTGTCTTATATTCGGAAACCCATAAGCTGAATCAGAACTAATGACTTCAGAATACAATCATATTTATCTTTCATTTTTAATAAGTTTCATTCCATTTTTTTCCATAGGAAAATTCTAGTCGAATATGTCTCATCCTTTTGTAGAATTAACGAATGGGTAGCCCTATTACGTTCTCCATTTTGCTCTAACTCATGATTCGTATGTCTCTTGAGAATCTGTTGTTCCCAGTTGATGGACAAATCCCCAGACATCTGGTGAAAAGAAGATGAAACAAGTGAATTAACAGTACCTATAGTGGTTGAGGATTTCCCACTCGTATTCTGAAAAGAACAAATTGGATATTTGTGTTCTGGCAATTCGATGAAGGGTCAATAAGCAGTCTATCGAATTATTGAAATTTTACAAACATACTGAGAATGGATTGACAGTTTCGATTCCTGTACTATTTGATTTGTTACAAATTCAGCCTGAGTTCTACGTGGTTTGTGATGAATGAGGAGTCGATGTGTTATTATAATTGTTTATCCTTACTTCCTCCTTTTTATACAGGGTAGCATCAATGTTTTAATGAAAAATCGTAACCGTCCGGAAAGTACCCTCTTCCCGGACGCTCCTTCTTTGAAAAGAGAGAGAGAGGTATGGTTTTGAAGAATGCAACTGACCATTATCATAGCAGAGAAAAAACGACTAACAGCTATTTGACATGAAATTATTTGACATTTAGATTTTTGAACATTTGCATGGTTTTTGGTCGCAATTATTGCGATAAGCTATGGAAACGAGAAGCCATAGTGAGTTCGAAAATGTGCCTTAAGAAATTTGCTATGCAGCAGGCTGCTACAACACAATTGCCTGAAAAATCAAAAGTCAAGGTGCAAACATGTATATGATTTGCTCACGAAATGGATGGATATGGAAGAATGCAAAACTATTACAGATGATGTAATTTTGGCTCATTTGGCGCAAAAATCTGAAACTGTCTGTCTCTACCATGTGAAGTTATTCTATGTTGAGATAAAGGTTCGAATGTTCCATTTTATCCAAGAAAAATTCGAACATAGTCACTCTTCCCATTGATTTGGTATTCTACACGGTTGCCGAAGGAAAAATAGTGTACTTAACACGTCCACAAATATTTTTTTCCGGACTTACAAAAAAGTCTTTTTGTCAATTTGGATGCAACTCGGTTCTCTTATTGATAGTAACATGAAGACCCGCATATGATGTCTATGAAGGATGTCAACGACCACGACAAAAAACATAGAGCACTTCTTGGTGTAATTATTTAAAAAATAATAATTCCAGGCCTTATTAATATTTATAGTGATTACCATTGTACGCCACTAGTTTTAATATTTCCAAGAGATTGAACAATTGAAAATACAACTTTCTCGTTTCCTGTGTTACTTTTGTGTCTCGCTTATTTTTCCGGAAACAATGAAAATTCGATTAGACTTCAAGTTTTGGTGAGTACCTTTCTGAAATATTGAGACTTTGTCAGTTACCAGATTTTGCCACTATCAAAGCTCATACAGAGGGATCATTAGTAAAATAATTGAAACTACCATTGACACTAATGTTTATATAAAATTACTGTTTCCTGAAGTATGATAAGGTATCATCACTTCATTTTTATAGCACTCATGCATCTATACTCTGATGCCAAAGCAAAATTTCTTGTTTCCGCAACGTTATTTCCATTGGTGGCAAATGTTTTCAATCATTGAATTAAATAACGACTACAACAATCATACAGGGTAGATGTATTAGAATTGGATTCGTATAGATACTACTCCAGTGCCAATGAATAAAATGAAGGTTCGTCTCCAATCCACTGACAGCAAAATCTGATCACGCTCGATGAGTTTTTGAGGAATCAATGAGAATTTGATTTCACTCCAAATTTCAATGTAGGTGGTCTCAAAACATAGAGATCATTCAATAACCTCAATAATTAGTAGCTTTGTGATTTACCATCAAGCAGACTGGATTTTTACGTCATGAAGGTTCATACAGGAGGATCATAAGAAATACTATCAATAATTTCAACTTCAACATCCTGTATCTCAAAAACGATTCAATTCAGGACACATCATGTTTATATGAACTTGTCTCCCAACATATTATAGGAATCACCTCCTGAATATTTCTGCACCTGATGCTCAGGCAGACCTTTCTGATTTCGTAAAGGTTTTTCCATTGTTATAATTTTTCAAGGCGTGTCGTTCAGCACTTTTTTGGGTGAACAAAAACATTGGATACCACGTCATCGTCGCCTAACGCTTTCCATGAACTAAAGGGTTAGTGTGCGACAAAGATCCACTACGCGCATTCATTGGGAAGTACAACTGTTTCAGAAATATCAACACAGAAATATCAGCAGTTCACTGAATAATTCCATCACTGACTTTACTAACCGATAATGAGCTCTCGCCCCACTTCTCCTACTGGTCTACTGCGCATCCAACTCTCAGAGGCCAAGCTAGAATGGTCAAGCTCCACATAGGTCACAAAGAACAAGCACGTGTTTTTATACAGACTGTTATATTCTTCTTTATGCATTCAATGAAAATTTTCTAATAAATAATAATTTAGTCATATTACTTAAAAATACACTCCTTTACAAATCAGAAATAATTCAATAATTATAATCTGATAGCTGGACGATACATTTCACGATGTTTCATACTTCAGTCATACTGGCATTCCCCAAAGACTGGCCCCGCACTTTTTTTCAATCAGTATATTCAATTTGTTCGTCTATAGAAAGCCATGCTATACTTCCTTGCACAACACTCTCACCATTTTGTATATACCTGTATCATTTACTATATGTATCTTTTACTTTGCAATTCATATTTTGTGTTTTGTTTTCTCGTATGTCATATTCAAAAATGCATTTTTTTTATTGAAATTTGCATTTTATTATATTTCTGTAATTCATATATCATTGTATTGAATTCGTATTACTGTTTATATACGAGGTGTTTTTCGAATAAGTACATATATGTAGCACATTTATATGATGCAATCTAACGAATATTCCCATTTCAGATTTTTCTTAACGATTGAGCTGAAGTCAAAATATTTTTGATTAGTTCATTTCTGGTTTGTGGTTCATTTGAATACACTAGACTTTCCATGGGTCCCCAATAATAGAATGGTCAGGTGACCTCCTTGGCCAAAGAACTGGACCATCTCTTGCAATCTACTGGTGAGCAAAGTTGGTGATCAATTGCTCATAACACCTCAACTATTGAGACAAAAGTGTATAGGGTACTTTCGACTTGGAATTGTACAAGGAATATACCCTCGAGCTATGGCCATCGAGTCACGGGACACCCTGTAGGTATTGCCATATTAGATAGAGATGAAACAGGTCTTCAAAAAGTGCAAAATTCTTGTTTAAAATTCGGCTACAATTTGAGAAAATATGATCATTTCAGTTCACAGTTTGCTGAATCAAATTGGTTAAATTTGAATGAACGGTTCATTCTCCATATATGCTCTTTGATTTATAAAGAAATGTTCACGACAGATCAACCAGGAATAATAATTTATACGTTATACCAAATGATGGAACAGCTCAGTTCAAGAGATCATTTACATATATTGACATAAAAATATTCAATGAGTTACCAAGTTTTATGGAAGATGCTCCAAATATGAATTCCTTTGAGATACATGTCAAATCCCCAAGTTGAAGTGCACACTCATATGTGAAGTTGCTATGTTACATAAGCCTGTGAAACTGTGAAAATATCAGCTGATAGCTAAGTTAAATATCTGTTCTATTTTGCCACTATATTTTGTACTTTTCTCTTGATATTTTCAAGCTTAATTTCTAATTTTTTGTTTTGTTCAACATTTACGATGTCAATTATTGGAATTTGTTCATAGTATCAATGGTTGAGATGAAATAAAGACTCCTCATCATTATTATTATTATTTAATACTATACTATGGAACGGCAAAGCATATTTGAAATTCTTTGCCGCTGGAAGTATTCCAGAGAACCTATAACCTCCAAATGTTCAAAAACAATTACAACACCCACCTCCTCTCCCTATCCTCCCAAGGTACGCAGGATGTTCTTCGAACATCATAGGGATTTCCTCTCGTTCGCTCCAAGAGATGAAAAAAAACGACTGCATTCATCATATATAGACCTTGCTTGGGTGCCAATGAAATGGTGTCGCCCCCCATCCACTAACACCTCAATCTAATTACCCTCGATGAATTTTCGCACTAAAAGCTCCGGTGAAGCGCTTCGACGATCACGGTCGGATTTTTCTACCTTTGATGTTCCGGGTTCGACACGATCCGGAGGAGGGTGCGGAGGAGACTAGGGAAATTGGTTGAATGGAGCGCTGGTCCTTTGCCAATTACGATTGAATTCTCTTCGTTCTGATGCTCTTTGGTGACAGGTTCTGGATGAATGGGCGCTTATTGAGATGAATTCATAAAAATCGGCTCCTGACGCGTAATATGATCATGAATATCATGCATATTTCTTTTATTTCTTGGGAATTCCTATAATGTTCGAAGAATATCGTGTGCACCTAGGGAGGGTAGGTGTTGAATTTTTTTTTACTTTCGGAGGTTATGAGTTCATGGAAATACTTCCATTGGTAAATAATTTCAAAGCTTTGCCGTTCCATAGACGAACGATTTCTTGTAAAGTGCTGTTCGACATATTCAAAGGTATTTGAAGGTGAATATTCTTTGTCATCCCTCAAATTCTGCTAGGCTCCAGAATACATGGAATCTCATAATCCTAATGCATTAAACAATGCATTTTCAGTAGTGCAAATGGAGATCAGATGATTTTATCCAAGATGTCACGGCGTTTATAATTTCCCAATCAGAAAACAAAGAGAAAAAAACCATTTGATATAGTCAGTGACAAATTATGAAGTAAATTCTTGAAGAAAAAGTATATTATAATGAAGTACTGAAATAGATACTCGCGAAAAAATGAATTTTGTGACCTTTCACCTCTTAGATAACTCACAACGCAGACACGAGATTTCATGAGACTTTTTAGACATATTTAAGAATGTCCAAATGAGGGTGTAGTTTCCAGCTTATCTCTCCTTCCGAGGTGATACCCTTATTATTTGACTGGAGTAATACTACTGTGTCAAATGATCATTTGCATTATGATGTAAGATGATTTTTCTGAAATGAACGTTTATTTTTTGCAGAGGTCCAGGCATCATAGGGACTCCTTAACAACAGGTTCTCTAGAAACAACACATATCACGTTACTAGAAACAAGTGAGTATACTCTACATAATATTACTCGTTTATTCTTATTCTGGAAATATAATTTATCAGTTCAATTAAACACATGAATGTTTTTTAATAATGAAATTTATTGATAGGGAAGGATATATAGGTATCGAAGAAGATAACATTTGAATCATTCATAAAGAAAGGTACTTTTCGTTGATGCCACATACCTATTTGTCAAACTGCAAACACGTTGACACAAAAGAAGAATTCGTTGTTTCCATCAACTGTTTTTCTAATGTGATATAATCGTTATAAACAGGAATTCTGTGCCTTGTTTCCTTGTTTGGTAGTTTTGAATATTTAGAATATCGTTTTATCATTCAGTAGGTATTGCATACGTTGTATTATCACATCTGAAAGTAGCCCAATATTCATTGTCTGAAGTTTTCGAGAAAATCTAAACTATAAAATGAACGTGGATAAATCGTTTGAATATTCTAAATCACAACAAACAATCTATTTCAAAACTGCAATAGTCCTTTATAACTGATTAACTTTCTAGGTTTTTGTCATTGACAGTATTTTCCGATTGTGCCATCAGTTTCTCCTGATGAAATTGAAACACTGAAATAAACGTCTAATTTTCTTTGAAAAGTTCGAAAATCTACTAATTATACTTTTCACATAATAATAGACCCTCGTAAATGGGTCTCTCTCTACGTGATATTGCTTGAAAGTATTAACGTTTTGATTCAACGTTTAATAGTCGTTGTGGTCGAAGTAATGAAGTACAGGGAGATTCACCATAAATACGCCCCTGTGGCTCCGCTATTTTTGATCCGATTTCAATGCTCGAAAAGTGATTTGGAATTATTTTTCATATTGTTTTTCCGGTATATCAGAAAATAGAGGGTGCTCGGAACGATCCAGAGGAAACCAGTTGATTTTTTAAATGGGACAACCTATATTTCATTCCACGATCAGTTAGAGATTTCGAAAATAATTCCAATAATACAGGGTGTGAGGGATAGATGTATCTGAAAACTTTTTCCCTGAGTATCACCATACGTCCTAATAATGATGTTTGACACATATACGAGGTGTCCCAGGTGGGCTAGAGACCGAAATAGGCTGATTGAAATCAACTTATCTTTATACGAAAATGCACCGTTTAGCCGTGAGAACAGTTTCATTTCCAAATTTTCTTCGATATTTCGAAATTTTTGAAAGTTGAAGTTACTGCTCTGAAATTCGTAGGGCCATCCACTTACAGAGCTCTACAAAGTGATATTATCACTTTCATGAATGATGTTCATTTTATTAATTCCCACTTCCTCAGAATATTCCTTATATGGCTGCAGGCGTGTTTATTTTCAGTGACATACTATCACGAGGGAAATTTGATATGAAAATAAAGTGAAAATATTCTGAGCTGTATGAAAATCATATAAGACTAGGCTGTCTCCATTCGAGGACATCGGGAGCGAAAGGGTTCAAAGGGTATGTGTTTACTGTGCCGTTTCTCTTTCAGATCCTTGTTTAGTTCAGTACTGCATGAAAGGCAGAGAATGTGTAGTGGAAGACGAACAAGCGAGATGCGTCTGCCAGAGACAGTGTCCTCTGCAGAAGAGGGCAGTGTGTGGCTCGGATGGAAAAATCTATCCGAACCATTGCGAGCTTCACCGAGCAGCTTGCCTCCAGAATACTGCTCTCACGTTCATGAGAGGAACGTATTGCATCAAACTGGGTAAGGAAGTTATTATGTTCTGAAATTAGCAACATCCAGTTTGGGGTCCCTCAAGGCTCTACCCTTGGGCCACTTCTATTTATCATCTATGTCAATGATATTTTTCATTATATGAGTCCGACTGAATGTATTTGCTATGCAGATAACTGTACTATTTATGTATCTGATAAAAAAGTTGTCGATCCGGACAATACTTCCAAAGTTTTCCAATCAAAAGCTGAAACATGGTTCATTCACAACTGTCTGAAACTCGATAACAATAAAACTCAAAATATTGTATTCTCTACTGATAACGCTTTTGCCAAAGGTTCTGGAGTTAGACTACTTGGTATTGTCATGGATGATAAATTGAAATGGTCAGCTCATATTGAGCATTTGAGTAAAACATTGAGCTCCAATATTTACCTATTGAGAAAGTTGAGTAGTTTTGCTAACATAACAGTATTGAAAACTGCATAATTTGAATTGTTTCATTCCCATATGAACTATGGTATAACTATCTGAGGAAACGCAGTTGACTCTACGAGAATATTCAGACTCCGAAGAAGAGTCTTGAGAATAATTGCGAAAGCGAATTATAGAGATAGTCGCATGTCGTCCAATATCCGTAAATTATTAAATACTGCATTTACCGTGTATCTACATCCCTGATTGTTTGTTGTACATCCATAAGAATATAGAAAATTATCAATGAAATGAGAATTTTAATACTTACACTAAAAGAAATTGAAAGTTGATTCGGCCTATTAGACATCGGTTGAATACTTTTTTTACACAATTTTTACCTATATACTTCGCTCTGTCTTTCTGTCTAACTTTCCACAAATGAATTTGATTATGTAACGTGGATGAATAAATCTTATCTTATCTCTTATCTCTATACAAGAGCCCCTTACCAATTGAAAATTTGTTACTCCTGAAGTGAACCGGAACACTCGAACTGAACCAGGATGTTGTAATTGGAACATAATTTACATCAGAGTATTTTTAGTGACCTTTTATTGACGAATTTGGCCCGTAATTTGAATTTTTGATTGTAGTATTTTGATTACGAAAAAACTTGTAGATTATATTATTTCGGTAGGTATAATGTCCAATCTCGCACATTTTATACTAAATAACCTACAGGAAATGATGCTGAAGCAAATTGAAATACTAGTAGGTGAAAATTCTGATGATGGGGCTGAAGAGCAGAGTGCTATAAAAAGAAAAATTATTCGAATGAAAAATATCATAGATGATACTGTGTTGTTATCATGCTTTGAATTTTAAGGTAGCCCTCCTGGTTCTAAAATATTCTATACTGTATTCCGTTCTCGGGATCATGTATGTAGGTATTTCCCAGAGATATATTCTACTCATTGTTTTGTATTTGATAAGACACCAGTTATGAATGATAAAGAGAAGGTCGTTAATTTAATTGTTGTTTTCTACTATCATTTAATGGATAATTAACAGAACCTGAAATAATCATTTCAAAAGACAAACATACAAGTGACAGACACATTGTTGCTTCGACATATACCTGACTATTTTTTATTTTCTTCCTTCGTTTCTACAAAATGAAAATATGAGTATCATTTCAATATATGTCTAGCAGGACAAATCAGATGATTTTCCCCAAAATGTCAAGGCGTTTAACAAATGTTTCTATCAGGATGCCTAAAAGAAGAATCTAAAAGCTTGTCAGTGACACTTTGTTTGGAGAAAAGTTTGAAGAGATGAAATATAGATATATTGGAAAATTATCGAATTTTACTTATCTTATCTTTCCAGAACGAAAATATTTTACTTCGAATATTCTGTACTTATAACTTATGTTGGCATATGGATGAGTGATGATGTTAGTATACAAATGAGTTAGAGGATCTTTTCATCAATAGATCTCGAATCTACCATTTTCATGTTCACTTTTCAATAGTGAAATTATCGGTATATCATTCCGTGTTTGATTAGAGATTGTCAATAAGATTTCAGGAACCTATATACGCATCAAACTGCTTCAATACACCACCGACTATGATTCCAGTGATATCCTTGTTTGCAGGAAAGGGCTGGTCTCCGATAGGGAACAGTCAACAAGAGGTAAAACATGAGTTTCGATCGCCATCAAGCACTCCAGCATCAAAACAAGATGTCACTACGATGGTCCCCGTCGAGATTACAAATGTCACGGCTAGTACGACCGATGCGGCATCTGAAGAGGTGAGTTTACATCACCGACTTGTTAATCTATCTAGACTGCTAGTAGTCATATCGCAACAGCCCGAAAATGTAGGGTCAGTTACTAGAGTCTCGAGATCATACCCGTGTGTTCACCGAACACGCCCGATCGTTCCCTAAGCGGTGGGGAAACGTAAACGGGCAGCAGTAACTAGGTACGTTATGAATATTGGCGCGTGCCTGTGCCTGAATTATTTTGGAGTCAAATTTGTCAATTTAATGTACTTCGAAACGGAACACTAGTAGTTGTGCCTTCTTGTTTTACATATTATATTATAGGTAGACATCAAATCAATAAACATAGTGCTCTCGCCATCGGTATTTGCTGAACTTTGCTATGGGAAAAATGTTGAATAACTATATTGGGATGAAGAATGATCTATACAGGGTGTATCTAAATAACACCGAAATAATTCAAGGGATGATTCCTTGTGATATAATATGATGAATAAAGGTCATATAAACATGTGTCCTAAACTTGCTTCGTTTTCGAGGTACAGGGTTACGTCCTGATTTCGAATCCGAAGTGATTTTCAACCTATATCTTGCCTCCTAATATCATTTTCCGGAAATGTTGGTGGGTCCATGACCAGAGCAGTGTTTTTCACTGAAGATTACCTCACTTTGGTCATAGTTGGTATATATATCTATCTCTCCTTAAAATTGAACAGTTACGTTAGATATACGGGTTGATATTCCATTATAGAAGTGCTATGCACACTGTTTATATATTTTCAAATACATCCAGTGGGATTGAATTTTATTTTATGTTGAATATTAGAGTGTGTTTTTTTATATAATTCTGAAATCTGATCCACCCTGTATTTATTTCAATTAAATGGCATCAGTAGATGGTAAATAGAATGTTAGGATAGGGACACATGTAAGCCATTTTGACAAATCAATATAGGTATTGTATAGTTTCGATACAAAAAAAATCTCGATTTTTCACATTCTACGTATAGGTATACCTTGAGCTTGATCAACGAAATCATAGCTCAATTAGAAGAATTGAAAAATGTAATAAAATATAAGGTGTTCCATTTTGAATAACAAAGCTGCTACTACTATACTACTAAGTTCTACAAAACTACTAATAATAATTTCTAATGAAGCAGATGAACATTATCGAAAATAATTTGAATAAAACGAGCGTCCTCGCCAACAAAACATAAGCATATAATATGTACATATAGTTTCATGATTTTCGATTAGTGGTTCGCTATTTACATGTAGGACTCGTCGTGACATAGCGAATTATTGCAAATCAAATCATCGCTTTCATTATCTGATAGTTCGCAGTAGATCATTTGATGCCTATCAAATGTTTCTTATTCATTCGAAAAAAAAAAAGTTGAAATGTGATCAAGAAAACTGTTGGTGGCCCACCCCGTACTACAAAAACAAAGACAGCATGAGAGAAGCTGCCTGCCCACTCATTGTATCATGACTGCCTGCTTACGTCTCGGTCTCCCCACCGCTTAGGTAACGATCGAGCGTGTTCGGTGAACACACGGGTATGATCTCGAGACTCTTGTGGGTCAGTTGCTCGCCTGAAAACGCTTCTGCTCAACACGCAAGAACCCCCAATCTGTCGTTCATGACTTTGATGTGGTATCGAAATCAACCTAGTAGTCTCAAGTGTTTTATTCATGTCAGTAGTCGGCTTAATATAGTGATTTATTATACAAGGGAAAACAGTTGTAGATTTCAGCTTCCGGTTGTGCTGTCACCCAACTCGTAGCGAAGGAAGAAAAAAAACCGTGAGCTAAAATCTAATATTTTTCCCCTGTATAATACACTTTTCTTCTCTGTGACAGAAAAAAAGGACGAATCAATATTGAGAATATATTACAGTATATTGAAATCAGAAAACTATCAACGTGAAATGACACCTGCGTTGCTGGCATCTTATGAAGTAATCAAATATATGTCGGTCTAATTGTGTGATTCCACTTCCAAAAATTGCAAATTTATTGGTTAGTACAGAATTTGCATTCTTCTTCATATATGAAGATATGTACATAATATCATTCAGAGTAATAATATAATTATTCATATGATTCTTTCAACAAAATAATAATTCGAGGTTCAGAATATACGCGCAGATCTTGTTCATCAATATTCTAAGTTTAACAAAAATCTGTCTTTGTTGTTATTATGCTGATTCACAATAATTATAATAAAATACATACTCAATTTTTCGTACTTGCCGCCAAAAGACCTGATGAGCAAAAGAAAAAAATCAAATCCATATTATAATCGAATTCAAAATGGAGGTATGTAGGTACTAATTACGGAGGTGCTAATATTATCTATGTTTTGTATTTATCAACACATTTTAATTAATGTATTTTCAACTACTTCTTAGTTTGACTTTCTATAAAACCGTGTTCTTTAGTTTCTTGAACCACCATTTATTATGTTTAGGATGACTATGAGTTTCGTTGTTCATGTTGTGTCCGGTGGATGATCCAATTTCGGTATCTCTCGTAAACCCGTCGGAAAATACTCCAGGGATTTCTCCCGGAAATCCACTTGACACATAATTCGTCCCATTCGGATAATCCACACCTCCAATTTATGGTTGTGCACGAATCTCATACAAAAACCTCCGCGTTTACGTCCTTCGCGACTCTCATTCCCCTAACTAGCGACACCGTACTAATGGACTACGAACTAGCCAGCAGGGATTAGGCCTCGTACATACCGGAATAAATAGATGATGATATTAAAACTAGAGTTCCTGGAAAATGTACTTGACACTGCTGTTTTGACGTTTTTTGTAATTAGGCAATCCAACGACCTGTCAAATAATTTCAAAATGGCGTCTGGTTGGCAAACAAACCAGAGACACGTTTGTTTACTTGAAGACTTTTGTGGCTTTTGGAAGCCTTTTAGAGTATCATTTCATTCAGTTTTGGTTATAGTTTATTGTGAATAATGGGGTTCCAGGACACTCTGGTATCCCGGGGAACGAGGAGGCAGACAGACTAGCCAAGATCGGTTCAGGAACGACACCCATTGGACCAGAACCGATATTGGGAATACCCAATAGTACGGCTATGTCCTTCATGAAGGAAATGCTACAGAGGCAGTTCCTTGAAACATGGTGGGACACACCAGGAATGAGACAATCAAAGCTCCATATAAAGGAACCTTCAAAAAGGCTCACGAGAGAGATCCTGTCACTTAATAGAAGGGATCTCAAGATGGTAGTTGGGCTCTCAACTGGGCACAACCACCTCAACAGGCACCTAGAACTCATAGGGATCAAAGATGATCCCATCTGCAGATGGTGCTTGGAGGATGATGAAACATCATCACACATACTCACTGAATGCCCCGCGCTGGTGCATCAGAGGAAAGCTGCCTTTGGGAGCATTGTACTGCACCCAAAGGATGTGAAAGTGACTCAGCTAAGGAAGCTGCTGAATTTCGTCAAAGAAATCGGCATGCCCAGCTGATTCACAGGACAAGTGGGCGCACAATGGGCCCGACTGAGGAGGCCTGAGTGCAGGGGTCTACGCACCCGCCCACCTGTGCAGAGAAGAAGAAGAAGAAGAAGAATAATGAAAACTAAGTAAGATTTTGAAGAAAAAAATGCCAGTAACGTGTATTGTGGCGGATTGTGGAAGCTGTGCAGATCGGGACCATTTGCTGTTTTTCCTTATTCCTACTGTGATACTGTGAAAAACTCTGTGCATTACTCACAGATGAAGGATCTATCAATGGCAGTTCAGACGCGTCGTAACTTCATTTTGATAATTCCACTTCTGAATGCACGCTCACAGTTGAAAATATAACAAAATGTAATCCTCTAACAATAAAGCTCATCACATCATACAGGAGAAAGATAATCCTGGCTTCATCAGAGCTTCCGATTTTATCAATCGACTGATATACCACCACTTCACGCTATATTATGCCAAACAATATGAAAAAATAGCTCTGCTTCATTCCTTGGCTTATAGTAGCAATTAAATTCCGATTCTAGATACTAAAATATAACACCTAAACTAACTGATTCAGTGAGTGGATGAGAATGATATTCAATTGTCTAGAAACTTCGCAAACAAGAGCAAGAAACACCACCACAAAACAGGATTAATTCAATATTCCTGAGGAGAATGCCTCATTCTTTCTCAGAATAAGTTTTGACTGTGCAGTATTCATGTGTTATGTTGAATTTTTTTGTCAATAATTGAAAGGAACTATGTACGATTGTTTTGAACAAAAATATTTCTGAAATTGAACATTTATATTTCCTTTCACAATCACCAAACGATTCTTTGGAACCTCAACTTTAACATCCAGTCATTATCGATTTGAAAAATTGAGTATTGTTAGCTATAATAGTCATTTATGCAACAAGTGCAATAAACAATTTTAGCACGAGTTGCATACAACATTTTTTCTACGTTCATGCAAAAAGCAAAAAATGATTTATTGAAGTGCGGCACTAGGTGTAGGAAAATTAAAAACGCAACTTGAATACTTTATTATTAATATCGAATTGCATTGAAACAGGAACTAATACTTTACGAACAATTTAACTCAAACTTTATTTTTACCCTCAAAGTTGAAAGTGAATGAACAATTGGTGCAATTTTCAATATGAATATTTCGTAGTGAAGTACTTTTTAAATCCACTTCTTGATTTGTTACTGCTGTAAACGTACTAGTACTTGGTAACTGTACATCGTTATTTCCTTCAGGCTGAAATATTTGTTTTGCAACATTGAGTTTGTTTGCATGTGATTCCTCTACGTATCCCTTCGCTACTGTCGACGATGTCCATCCGCCGTGTCGTTTGAGCTCTAGCATATCTATAGTAGAATGACAGATGACTGCAATAAAAACTTTATTGCACTAAGTGCAATAAAGAACTTCTTTTTCCACTAAATATAGTTCAATAAAGTTCTGCTTTTTGCATGAATGTAGAAAAATGTATTTTTCAAGTTTTCTCAAAACTGCATAAATGTCACTTGATCCCTTCTGATAATAACCGATTCGAATAAATCATGGGGTGAATACCAGCGAATTCACATAGTTTTCGGCCGTTACTTAGAACTCTATAGTAAATTAAATAACTTCACAAACGATAATATTTTCACAGAATTCTTAAATCACACGACATGTTCCGCTAACACAGTAGCTGATATATCACTTTTCATAGGTATCCATTTTTAAATGTATAGACTGATGATAAACTCCATATTTCGGTCCGAAACATGTTTTCTCATGTGAAGAGGATCTTCTGATTTTTTATATCTCAAGATGTTTTTGAGTAGTTATAGTTGAACACCACATATTTCAGTCACAATCACAAAAATCTTCATTATCTGACAGGAAGGATTTCGGTGTAATCACCCAAACAATGGATGGCAATAACTTCCCAGAATTCAAAATTTGATGGGTGTATAATCAATTCATTATTCATAGATACAAAGTATATACTTTCGTCTGATGGCTAATACTCACTCAGTCTTCGGTTGATACTGAGATTTCAATCTTCGTGAGTAATAGCCGTCATTATGCGCACGATGAATAATTCACAATTTCCATTCTGATTTTTCGTACGCTATCCTCTTCACTCTTATCTTGACATCTACACTCGTTTCTAAATAACGGCACTCCAGTTCAAATCACACGTATTATACACGAAGACGTGACTCTCACTAATCCCTTGGCAAACAACCCTTATGCCATCAGTGACGCAGAAATGGAGGGGTTTAGAGGTTAACCCTCCGAGTACAAGACGCCAACTAGTTGAAGTTAATCAAACATCAAATTCCATTGGCAGGAACTAGTATAGTGTTTCTCCATTGAGTGTATAATGTATATTTATATTTACCCCTGTTTAACACATGCGAGTAAGTAGGAAACATATACAGGGTGTTTCATAATTGAATGCTGATCCTTAAGGGCGATAATCCTTGGATGATATCAAAGGGAAAAGTTTATATCAACATATGTCCTAAACCTCTTAGTTATTGAGCTACAGGGTGATGAAATTTCAAGAAAAAATGAGTTTTTCATCATAATTTTTTATCACTCTCAGATATTGTTATGATATTCTGTATACACCTTTTCATTATTAAGGAGCATTTTTTCACGTGGAAGATATTTAATTTAAAAATTATCACAAGTGGCGTCCGTACGGGGTTTGAACTGACAATTTTTGAAGAAAAAAATAGTACGCCACTGATTTTTTCGAGAACCAGATTATTTTTTCAATTCTTATTCATTTTGGAGCAAATTTGGTTCCTAGACTTACTTTCATAAAACGTACCGTTTTCGCGTAAAAAAATAAAAGCCAAAGAATTTTGTTCCTTCAGTTCTTGGATATTGTTTTTGGTAATTCAGTAGACACCCACTATAAGTGGAAACACATTTTGTTTTGGGACGAAAATCAAACTTTTACTTTTACCAGTGATGTCCTCGTAGACCTGATATCGAATGTTCAGTTTAAAAAAACGCTGTACGCTTCTGATTTCATCACCATGTAGCTCAAAAACTAAGAGGTTCAGGACATATGTTGATATGAACTTCTCTTCTTGAAATCATCCAAGGATCATCGCCCTTTAGGATCAGCATTCAATTATGAAACACCCTGTACATTGAGTGCAGAAACACTTCACCAGTTCCTGAATCACTAGTGCATGAAATGTTGCATGATATCTGGAATGTGCTCCAGAAATAATTCTGATTATCTGCTCCTATAGCACAATTTTTTTTGCAGGAAACTGATGACTTCATTTTTTCAACAACTTCAGAAGAACCTGAGTATATGGAAAATGAAATAGACGATATGGAGGAACCAGAATCTAACGATATTTATTCTGATAAAGATGACTGCTCCATGCAAGAATACGAGATTTTGAAGGTAAAACTAGAACGTGTACATATATCATGAACATGATATTGTCGAGAAGTACAAATGCCTATGAATTACCATCACTCAAACTCTAGTTCATTTCGCGAACTTTTATCATAAATTATCTTTTCCAAATAAAAACATCCAGTTCAGTGTGGTTTCGATCAGGTCAGCGGAGTTCATAGACGTCAGTTCCTTTAGAGTTTGCAAAAACCGCTTACCGTGCGATAATACCTAGGTAAGCAATATCGAAAGGTAACGGCCGTTCCCATTGCGGAAAATTGGAAATCTAGCATCGATTTCAAATATAAATAGATCCCAAATCGATGAGGCATCATGGTCATTATTAGTTCAATTGTTATTCGATTCATCACTATCAATTATCATATTAAAATCAGTATATAACATTCATTCATCGATTGCTGACGTCCAAAGTGGCACTATGTCACTTTGGGGGTGTGTCATCTTCTCAACTTTGGTGCTGCTGCCAAGTACCAAGAACCATCATATTGTTCTTGTTGTTCGCTCGTTTTATGTTTGTTGTCTGCTGTTCCGCCCTTCTGGCACATTTTTATGTTTTCGTGATTGAATAAATTGTTTGTTGTACTTTTGAAAAACAATTCTCTTTATTTTCGGAATGAAGGTGATACATCGAAGTAAAAGTGATGTTTGAGTTGCGACACGTGGTGAAGGTCCATCTGAGTTGCGACAATATCCTGATTCATTAAATTGTAGAACTCTCGGTTGAACTTACCAAAAACGTTGATTGTGAATTATTGCAATTTCAACAATTCCGTGTGATGGTACCTGGTTTGATACTCAAAATGCTTCTATCAACGGCACCCGAATTATGATAAACATCTCGATAACTGTTATCTCTATTTTTCTAGGTAATATAAACACAAAGCACCAAGTATAGAATTTTCTAGTGTGATACTATACATATTTTCATATTTTTCAAAGAAAAGTAGAGGCAATATATCAGAGAATCGAACAAACGAGACATAAAAAAGCATGATACGAATCAAATCAGATTGGTTTCAATATCGTTACGCCAGTCATATGTCATCGGTTTTTGTTTCGTGGCCGCTATAGTAAATATTCCTTTTTATTGCGGTATTCCACAGTGTGAACATTTCCGATATTTCGTTGATCTGTTTCACTCTGATTTCAGTTCATATAAATGGAAAAGTACAGAGCATTTCACATTGTGCATGATGTAGAGGATTGTTTTTGCACATCGAATAAATATTTGGAAATCCACTGGAAACTAGTGCCCAATCAAATTTAATTCTAATTCCTACATCAGGATTTTTTTGAATTAATGTTCTGTGACTTGATTATATTATCGATCATCAAAAGTATCGTGATATCTGGTTTTCAATTTGTGGACTACATACAAAACGAAAGGACTGAAAATGATTGTTCCCTTCAGTCATTCAGGCCCGTATCTATAGTCGCTTCCTCAAGAACTCAAGTCTTCCTCATCTAAGGATTCCTTGAGGACTCCTCAGCACTTGAAGTCAAATTTGTTTTATAGTTCCTCCTTGAGTAGTCCTTCTGAAAGGAGCCCCTACACTTGGCAACAGTGTATAATGATAGTGTTCTGTGACAAAACTTGTTGTTTCAGTTTCATTTTGAAAATGTACCTATGTATTTCATTTTCATGAACATATAAAATATGGTGATACCTATCATTTGAAATCCTATTTCTCAGCTTCTACTGAAAATCGATATACTCGAATCAGTTTCTCTGTACAAATTTCGAGACTTGAATATTCGTTTGATTACTACATTCACTTTCATCATTTCATTCATGAATCCTGGAAAGCGTTCCAGATCAAACACTATCAAAACCATATATCGAAGACTGGAACCTTTGGCACGATAATACACTACACTGTTTTACCACTAACCAAACCGATTTTTTAACGCCTCGACACGTGTTTCGCTTACTATGTTAGCATCTTCAGGAGAAGATTAAAACTCATTAAAACTCAGTTTTCATCTTCTCCTGAAGATGCTAACATAGTTAGCGAAACACGTGTCGAGGCGTTAAAAAACCGGTTTGGTTAGTGGTAAAACAGTGTAGTGTACCTCTTTCCCTACCTTGGAATTGACATTTCCTTGAGGTTTCTTTCGAGCTCATATTACGACTATAAAGTGGAAACTTGTCCTTAAGGATGCCTTAAGGGACGAGGTCAGCATAAGGAGCGACTATAAATATGGGCCTCAGTATCGTGTAAATCCCTTCAAAGTGGAATATTCATCAGTTTTGATCACATGAATAACCATTGCAAAACGTGTACCTATCTAATAAAACCTTGCATCCAAGACTTTTTTCAAATAACAATTCTGGTGTATATAGAGGCAAAATTTACATGGAACATTATTTAATCGTGTCAGTTGTAATGTGATCCGTGTATATTTTATCGATTTCATCCGATCCAGAGCTCGAAGACAGTCTACTTCTATAGGAAGTATATAGTGCCTAATCGAATTCCACACTCCATTTTCCAGCTGTCAATTATCCCTTCGTATATATTCGATTAGGAAGGACAAAGGCTAGGAGAAAAGAAGACCAATAATCCAACTGAAGATTCAAGCGACTTTGTTCCCCAAATACATGAATGAATCACTAGGGGATATCCTGAACAATTCCATCTATCCTATCAAGTCAAAAGGGCAAAAAACGTATCAAAGTTACATGATTCCATCAATGTTTGTTAGATATGACTGCTTTTCATCACTCTGTTCTGAATATCTTCTTATAATTCTGTCTTTCATTGTTAACTCAATTGTGTTGCCGTCAAGCAATTCCACTCGTTCTGAAGCGACAGAATTATCTCGAATATTCAGAACCTCATGATATCACTTATTGAAAGCCCTTTTGAATCCGTTTTACAAAGATTCTTGTGAACCTCTTGTGGCTACTACGACAGTGTGAACTCGTTGTATTGTATCAGTTGCATTGGTGCTGTAAATGTATTCTTTGATTGGGAAATGAGTGCTATAAGAGAAGTCACACTGTCTGAGATATTCATCATGTGAATATTTTGGTCCGCGAGGATTGAACAGATAGACGTTCCTCCATCGCTTCAATCTCTTCAATCCCGAGATGTGATGAATCAATCAAGCTATGAAATCAGTATTTCGGTTTCAATGGGGATGAAAAGATTTGCAGCACTCATACTTCCAAATTGAAGGGCCAACAAAGAATAGAGAGCTGCGCTTCGACACTTGCGAATGAATAACCCTGTGAAAAATGTTGACAAAAGACGAAAATTGTCCAGCTATGCTGCCGCAGCATGCATCCACGAAATTTATCACCACATTCGTTTCCCCATCTCGCCTGAACCACAATAAACTTGTCCTGTATCGGTCTTTTTGTTTCCAGGATAATTTATTATTGTACAACCACGCCAGACTGATGTCACAGGATAATCATAGCAAGGATTACTTGGTTTCCATTATGTTTTCCCACTATGACAGGAATAATAATGGGAACTTGGAGGCGACTGAATTGAATGAGGTGAGTGAAACAGTTAGTTGAGATGTGTTGTGAAAGCCGGTGCCCAATTTCGACAAGTTATGGCAGTTGGAAACTAAACTACTTTACTGAGCCAGAAATGTCATGGTAAATTTATCCTTGTTTTGGAGTTCGATTTCCAAAAATATGTTTGAAAATGATTCCCAACAGTGGCGGATATACCAGCAGGCCTATAACTATTTTAATTCGCGTGCCAACATCGACGTTCATTGAAGGAATTCTTACTTATTTATTCTTCAGATTTCAATTCAAGAGAGACTGGATACGCTAAGCAATGGATGTTCTTTATCCAACATGATTCAGTATGATGATACAGATCACGATGGAAAATTGAGCATCAACGAATTCTACGTAGCATTCAGCAAATTATATAGTAAGTATAATAACCTTTACAATCAACTACAGATTGGAGAATACAACCACATGAATCACGGAAAAGAAGGATTTATTATTTATGCTTGAGTTATTTTTGTTGGACTGAGCAATTTTTTGTTAAATCAGCCAGTTTCATGATTATTCCATGGAAGCAGCTTGTTCAAATCAAGAATGTAGTCTAATTGAATCAACAGTATAATATCAATTCCATTAACAAAATATATGGTTTCTTCAAAAACAATTTATGTCGATTGAAAATAATGTCGATTTTGATTCAACAATAAACATTTCGTTGATTTGATCAAACAATGATCATTTTGATGAGAATATATCTTTGAAACAACATACAAGTTGTCTTATTCCGATGTATCAATGAACTCGTTTTGAACGGATCATTTGCTTGAATAGAGCAACGAAATATGTAATATCAATGAAATATTTTGTTCATTCCACATCAACTTAAATTTTCGCCTCTAGATGGCGATCATTTCGCCTCGTCATTGCCAGCCTCGAGTTCATTTATTATATACGTGAAACCTGATTCTTCGTGTTTGATATATCAGCTGGATAAATCGAACTTAGGATGATTAGCAATCCGAAATCGTTTTCCATCAGCTAAAGAGGAGTGAAGACTAAAGATCTATGGGAGGATCTATGCTAGGAGTCGACTAGTTTCCTAGTTTTGTTTATTCTATTGATGTGAAATTCCAAAAAATTCCTGAATATTGAATTTGGTTCAACAAAACAATTTGTCGTATGGATATATAGTTTCTCTTGAATCAACAAAATATTTCATTGGATTAACCAAATATTTCATTGAATCAACCAAATATTTCATTGAATCAACCCAATATTTCATTGAGTCAATCAAATATTTCGTTGAACCAACTAAATATTTGATTGAATCAATATCTTGTTATTTTGAATCGAACAAAATGTTTGTTTGAGCCAATTCAATATCTCTTCATGAACAATTCATGGATGTGCTTGATTGAAGAAGATCCAGAGTTCATGCAAGACAAATTTACTTGATTCAAACTTCAAATTCGCTCTGAAACAAGATATAGATTTACTCATTTCAAGATTATATTTTGTCGTGCATATATGACACTTATATTTGCTCCATTCAATTATATTTTGCTTGATTCAACAATTCCTTTTTTTTCGTGAAGGTAATAGATACAGTATATGGATTATTTGAATATATTTCCTCTTATAAAAATATTGATGAGGAAGCTGTTAGAGAGTGAGCTGAGTTTTCCTGCGTCAACTAAGATGAACCTATGGCTGTTATTTATATGTATGTGGCTAAACTTTTCAAGAGTTGATTTTTTTAGTTATTCCAAGTCGAAAAGTTCGTGGTGGTGTAAACATGTGGCCGAAAACACACCATTTTCAAGATACAAGGAGTCAAAGATTTGAAAAAAAAGCGCCATTCCGTGAATATCGCAAAAATCTATGATCAAATTTGTTGGAATATTGTAGTGGTATTTGGTACTAATTATGCCATCACTAGATTCACGTACCAGATTGTTTCATATTGTGCTACATACCTACAAAGTGATTCGATAAGCCCATTAAGTTTTTCAAAGTGATTATCGTTGCATAATATACAGGGAGTCCAAATATAGGAGAAATCCTTCGGATTCGGATAGGACCTGGACAAATGATTTTAACCATAGACCCTCCTCCTTACGGCAACGTAGGCCCCTGAAGGACGCCGCTGGAAATTAGACTTTCTTGAATAACGTTCAAAGTCATTGATATAATTCAATGAAAATTCATTTTCTTCTTACAGATTTTCTTTTTATAAATTTGATGATGATGAAGGATCGATCCTTCACTTTTCTATCGATACTTCCACGGGAAATGTTCTTCGGAAATCTCTGCTATCATCCCTTCACTAGCAATACCAATCAGACGAACTAGACAAGCCCAGTCAGCACATCCTTTCGTTGTCAACCTCGAAAGATGTCGAACAGCACTTTATCAAGACTCCTTCATCCATAGAACGGCTAGGCTCTGGAATTCATTGCCTGTGGAAGTATTCCCAACAACATATAATCTCCAAAAGTTAAAAAAAAATTCCAATACCTACCTCCTGTCCCTATCCTCCCTAGGAACGCACGATGTTCTTTGAACATTATAGGGATTCCCTCTCGTGCGCTCCAAGCGATAAAAAAAAAATATGTCCATGACCGTTGGTCATCATCAAATTGTTTATGTGGTGGATTTGTGGCTGTAAGTTCTTCCACCCCTCCAAAAGGGTATTTATTAACTTCTTGAAGTAAGGCCGTGAACTGTTCAAGTAATTTAAACCTCACTTCACCTATAGTTTCAAGGAAAACTGATTGAGGTTTCTCGCGTGATATTAATAATAGCAAAAACGACGCTTTTTCTTAACTATTTCATTTGGACACTTTTCCTTATTCTTATGACTTGAAGTAAGACCTATCGAAGTTTTGCAGTTGAAAAAAACATGTATAAAATGGTTAGGACAGCTAATAAGTCTATATATATGTACAGTGTCATTCATAAAGTCGGCATATCATATGGGATTAACTTTCAATAACAATTTATTTCGAAATTCGACTTGGGTATTAAATTTCGGTTCAAAAAATATGAAAAATTGACTACTCGGCACGTGACTTTCGCTACATGTCAAGATTTAGAAACTTTTTTCTCAAATTATTCGCTGAAAATAGGCTTATTTGTTCGAATTTCAATAAAGTTCACAGAGAAATATTGCTTACATTCCAATTTTACATATGTGTCTCGAGTTTGAACGTTCTAGTGCCACTTTTAATTTTTGATATTTTTTCAATTAACACCGACAAAACTATTTCATTCTAGTAGCTTCATATCATGCTAACAACTTTAATTCACTATAACTATAGAAGAAAATAATCCCCGTTTCAAATTTCTGTTATGTTTGATGCATTTGAATTGGTTTTTCCAGTACTAAAATGATGCCAAAGTTATCTATCATCAAAGTGCTCACGCCTCTGAGCAAAGTTTAGGACAGTTTTTTTGAAGCTACAATTCGAAGAAATAAAGAAATATCAAGAACTGAAAGTCATAATAAATCGTTCAAATTTGAGACAAATGTATATGATAAGTTCTGTGGGAATCATGATCTTCCGTACTTCTTGCGATATCCTGCATAGTGGTATTATTGAAGAATCCTCAGATATTTTAGTGGGACCAATGACCTCCTTAATAAATCTCATGTTCTCCACTGGCCAATCTCCAAATGTACTCAAACTATCAAAAGTTATTCCTATCTTCAAAAGAAAAGGAGATATATCTCTGCACCAGACAATTATAGACCAATCAGTATAGTTTCAATATTTTCCAAATTAATTGAGAAATTACTGAAGGCCAGACTGTTGAAATATTTTGAAGCTAAGTTTTACTTGAATGGAAATCAATTTGGTTTCCGTCCGAAGAGAAGCACGATACAGGCAATGCAGAAATTAGTGAGCAACATAGTCGAGGGCCTGGAAAGTGGTTATCACACATTTGTCACTTTGTGTGATCTCACCAAGGCATTCGACTGTGTCTCTCATGATATTTTGATCGAGAAACTCAACAACTATGAAGTCAGGGGGGCACCTCTTTCATTAATAAAATGATACCTAGAAAATAATACCAGCTCTGAAACTATCCCTATCAAGCATGGGGTACCCCAAGGCTCAGTTTTGGGTCCACTCCTGTTTTTAGTCTTTATAAATGATCTCTGTGATTTTGTCTCACCCCAAAATAATTGCATTCGCTTTGCGGACGACACCAACTTGATAAATCGCCATAACTCCTACAATTCTCTGATAATTGATCAAGACAATCTCATGAGGACAGCTTAAACATGGTTTTCAACGAATAAACTTTCTTTGAATAAACAGAAAACAATTACTGCAAATGCAAATTTCCTGGGAATTGTACTTGATACTAAACTTTCATGGCGCAACCACATCGATTTTATTCAGAGGAAATTTCAGGTTATCGTCAATTTCTCGTAAAGAAGCATTGAACCACCTGACTGGGGCTTTTATATTATGATCACTCGCCTTTCTCTTCGGAAAACATGTAGGTATATATAGGAATAGGTACACACCCTATTGCCTATTGGAACTTTTCGATTGGATGCAGTGTTCACTGATGTTTTCCAGATAGTTTTGAATTTTACAAATTGACATCAAATAATATTCATTCATGATTGACATGAACTCTACTGTATTTTGTTTTCCTGTACTATATCTCTTTGAATAACATAAGAAAAAATTGAAACGATCACCATGATAGACATCCTTATCTTGGATACAGTGTATATAGTATTGTAGTATAACATCATCTGATTAGTCATTTGGGAATAGGTACACACCCTATTCCCTATTGGAACTTTTCGATTGGATGCAGTGTTCACTGATGTTTTCCAGATAGTTTTGATTTTCACAAATTGACATCGAATAATGTTCATTCATGATTGACAAGAACTCTACTGAATTACTTCGGGCCTCATGTTTGTAAATTCAGGAAGCAATATCAATTATCAATACATGCCACCGATGAATAATTTCAGAAGTGTGTTCGTGTAAAGGCCAATTACGAAGTTGACTATGTTGCGATATTGTTTTATAATTTGTAACCGGAAGTTGACAGGTTTCCACCATATGTTCGAGTGTATGACGATTAGAGGTTTGGTGGTTGAATTTACTGCCGAAATGTATAGTTGACTGAATTCATTCCACATTGAACGTCATTGATTGGCATCAAAGGAAAGATGAACTTCTAATCTATTTTGAAAAAAAAACTGACTACATTTCAAAGAAATCTAGAAATGTTAATCGCTATAACGTTCATGCAATTGAACATGAGTTTTAGGTCAGTCATATAACAAACAGTATAATGCAATGTAATATCATGTAATATAGTGATAGGAGAGTCATATCACTTATATAATAGTATTATAATAGTTAAAATATGTACAGTGACATTCAGGAAGTAGGCATGACTTCAGCGTAAGTTTTTCTACATGTCAAGATTTTTTTCTCAAATTATTAACCTATAGGATTATTTGTTCAAATTCGAAAACCTTTCATAGGGAAGTTGTCTATTCCCAATTCACACGTTTATTTCGAAATTCATTCATACCTTTGGTTTCTGATATATTTCCAATTCCTACGAAGTTTCTGTAATATTTAATAAAATTTGAAGTCCGACGAAAATGTCCTAAGCTTTTGAATACGTGAAGTAGTTTGATGATATTTCAATCAATGACTTTAGCCATCATCTTAATCCAGAAGAACCCGATTTGAAAAAATGTTGCTGCTTATAATTGGTTGACGATACATCAACATTCCATCAAACATAACAGAAATTTGAAGTAGGATTATTATTTTATTGAGTAAATCATATTTTTGTCGATGAAGATCAATTGGATTGATAGCATGATAAAGCTATACTGGTATGTAACAGTTTTGTCGAAGTTACAATTTTTCTAATACTACAAAAATTTCGTAGAAATTGAACAAATATCAAATAAACTTCCATGTATAAAATCGGAATATAAGAAACTATTCTCAGTAAAAGTTCTTGAAATTCTAACAATTGAGACCATTTGCAGCGATTAATTAAAAAAAAACTTCTGACATGTAGCGTGAGTTTCTTGACCCTAGTCGAATGGTTCATTTTAAATATTTCTTCAAGCAAAACTGATCGCTCAAATCCAATTTAAAAATATTATGATTAAAAGTATTTTCCATATGATACCAACTATCTGAAAGATACTGTTTATCACGTAAAAAAGGAATCAAGCAAAATTCTATTGAATGAAGCAAATAAAAGAATTGAGTGAATATGTCTTTCATGAGCTCTGTATCTTATTCAATCAAGCACATCCATGAATTGTTCATGAAGAGATATTGAATTGGCTCAAACAATTATTTTGTTTGATTCAAAATAACAAGATATCGATTCAATAAAATATTTAGTTGATTCAATGAAATATTTGGTTGATTCAAATAAATATTTGGTTGATTCAATGAATTATTTGGTTGATTCAATGAAATATTTGGTTAATTCAATAAAATATTTTGTTAATTCAATGAAAAATATTGTTTATTCAATGAAATATTTCGTTAATTCAAGAGAAAATGTATTTCCATTCGACAAATTGTTTTGTTAGCATAGATCTCCAGTCTTTACTTTCCTTTAGCTGATGTCAAACTATTTCGGATTGCTAATCATCCTAAGTTCGATTTATCCAGCTGATATTTCAAACAGAAAGAATCAGGCTTCACGTATATAATGAATTCGAGGCAGGCATAGACGAGGCGAAATGATCGCCATCTAGAGGCGAAAATTCAACTTGATTTCATCAAATTAACAAAATATTCATAGTTGAATCAACATCGACATTATTTTGGATCGACATAATTTGTTTTCGAGAAAACAATATATTTTGTTGATGGAATCGATATTATACTGTTAATTCAATTATATTACATTCTTGATTTGAACAAGCTGCTTCCATGAAATAATCATGTTTCTGGTTGATTCAACAAAAAATTGCTCAGTCCAACAAAACTAATTCGAGCATATGAATAATTTGTTGATGCAACAAATCCTTTTTTTTTTTTTCGTGTTACACTCATGAAATAAATAGAATTATATAACAATGAAACAGTGACTATTTTTGACTAAAAAATGAATTATCCGAGATCTTATCTTGCTATTTCGTGACTTGTTTTAAAAAGTCATGAGCCTGGATCAAATCGACATTTGAATCGTCCCGAGAATGATCTCAGACCCTATTTCAGGTGTGTACGTCGTCTCCTTGGACAAAGCCCTCGAAACTAATCACCTGTCTGCCAGAGTCGGCGATAACGTCGAGATAAAATGTGACGTCACTGGATCGCCGGTGCCGCCCATCGTCTGGCGGAGAAATCAAGTGGACTTAGCATCGCTCAACGAGGAGGACGTCAGGGTTTTCGGAGACGGTAGCTTGTATCTGACGCGGATCCAGTTGCAGCATGCTGGCAATTATACTTGCCATGCGCAAAGGAACAAGGATATAGTGCAGACTCATGTGCTCACTGTCCATAGTGAGTATTTTTGTTGATAAGCACCCTCTCGGACAAATTGTGAATACCCCTGAAGCCATCTGAAGCTGTGATCTCTATTTTTCTCGGAACAATTTTTGGTCGCAATTCTATTTTCTTTCGGATGATTGGAAGTTTTTCCATTCCTTCGATTCGATTCTTGTTTTCTTACCACGCTCCGTTCATTCAATTGTGACCCAGTCAGAAACAATTAAGTATGCCTTTCACATCTGAAATTATTTGGAAAGTGCATAAAACTCTGGATACAGGAGATTCAAGAATGATCCATCTCAAACGTATCTGGAGGTTGTGAATCCTAGAATGTCATCAATATGTTGCGAAACTTCTGGAACACGTACGCATTTTTTATTATAGCTGTATGACACCTGTTGAATTTGATGACAAATATGATAATAAAAATGATAACGAAAATATCTTCTATGTGCCATACAGCATAAATATTTATAATATCAAAATATTCAGAACCAGTCCTATATTTTTACAAGAATGTTTGCAAATCTGCGCAAAATCAACACCTTTTTCACTTCATGACACATACAAAATATTTTTGTCATCATTTTCGTTAACATATTCGTCATCAAATTCAACAGGTGTCATACAACCTTTAGGAGTTTTCCTTTTCACGTGCATACTCCAATTGAATTTTGAGAAAGAGTTTCAAGCTATATCCTCTGAGGAATCTTTTTGATTTTCATGTGATCACAATTCTCGAAACGATTTGATTTTTTGTATAATATAAAATCTAATGATACTTCAGAACCGGATATATTATTAATTTTATTTGACCATTTTATGTAAATGTAAACTCTACCCTCTATCACTAAAGTGCAAAAATACATGATAATATGTAAAAAATTAAACATCAAATATCTGAATAGGATAACAAGAACAAAACAACAAAATAAGTACAATTCCCCTTTATTGTTTCAATATGTGGGCTGTACTTTCTCAGATGTAGTATACAAAGATTCATTGAGAGTCAGATTATTGGTCATTTAACATATCAATCATATTTTGATATTATTTGCAAATGAGGTCAGTGTCACTTTCATTCTCAAAGGAAATATTGAGATGATGTAAATGAAATATAACAGAATTGGTCTCAGATCCATTCTTCCATTTCATTTTCAGAATGATGTTCGAACCAATCGTGAATTTTTCTTCTGGTACCTATTTTGAATATATATACCCAGTGGTATATAATGATTCACAGTGTCAAAGGCCTAATAACATAGTTCCAATTAAAAAATGCCATAATTTTAATGTTCATCTGTTTTTCCACCGTAATTACATCACCATCATGAATATCACAAAATATCATGAATAAACAATAAACTCATCCCAGTCTCCAAGGCAATTTCAGAGAGCCAGTGACTGTTATGTGTGTGAAAAACTCATTCAGTTGTCACTAACAACGTGAATGTAGGTATTAAAAATGGCATCACCTAATCTACACTGAATGATGGAGTGTAATCCTCTTTTCTGAATGCATTGTTGAATACCTACTATACTCAAATCATACCAATGCATCAACCATAAAGCCAACCATCCATGCTTTCGAGCATTTTCAGCCAGAATAAGGCCAATGAATTTATCGATATTAGGTATTATGTTCTTTCGGAGAGTTTGAGAGTATAATAATTCATTGAACATGGCATTTTCCCATTCTAATGAAATTCTGAAAATTTTGAGTCAACATAAACAATCGCTATAGGGGCTAGCACCGAAGATCTACTGGAGATCTACTTGCCTACGTCACCCATTTATGGCAAGCTTCATTAGAAAAACACGGGGAATCTCTAGCTGTCGCGTTGGACATATCGAAAGCATTTGACCTTGTTTGGCACGAAGGACTCCTCCACAAACTACCATCATACGGCTTACCACCTCAGCTGTGCCATCTCTTATCGAGTTTTCTTTCAGGCAGATCGCTTCATGTGGTGGTGGACGGTGTATCGTCTAATACCATTGGCATCAATTCCGGCGTTCCACAAGGCTCAATGTTGGCACCAACATTATTCCTTCTTCATATCAATGATCTGTTGGGAGTAACAACTTGCCCCATCCACAGCTTCGCAGATGATAGTACCCTCCATACTGCGTTCTCTCCCAAAATTCCCATTCCTTCCCAGGAATGAAGACCTTGCTGAAATCACAGCCTGGGGAACCAACAACCTAGTTGCATTCAACGCCACCAAAACTCAAGCCTGTATTTTCTCTAGAATGGCGGAACTCAGTATGCCCGACATTGTAATGTCTGGCACCACCATCCCCACCAAGCCCACCATATCTATGCTCGGTATTTCCATCAGCGACACTCTTTCATGGGATGATCATGTCAGATCCATCGCAAAAGCTGCTTCACAAAAACTCGGACTCTTGTTCCGTACTTTACACCTCAACAGCTTCTCATGATCTACAAAGCGCAGATACGGCCTGTTCTAGAATACTCTTCCCACATATGGGGTTCAGCACCAAAACATACGCTGATGCTCTTAGATTCCATCCAGAGAAGAGCCATCCGCCTGGTGGGTGACGCCACACTCACTCACTCTTTGACATCATTGGAACACCGTAGAAAGGTCGGCGACCTTTCACTTTTCTCTCGATACTTCCACGGGAAATGTTCTTCGGGAATCTCTGCTATCATCCCTTCACTAGCAATACCAGTCAGACGAACTAGACAAGCCCAGTCAGCACCTCCTTTCGTTGTCAACCTCGAAAGATGTCGAGCAGCACTTTATCAAAACTCCTTCATCCATAGAACGGCTAGGCTCTGGAATTCATTGTCTGAGGAAGTATTCCCAACATCATATAATCTTCAGAAGTTCACAAAAAATCCAATACCTACCACCTATCCCTATCCTCCCTAGGAACATTATAGGGATTCCCTTTCGTGCGCTCCAAGCGATAAAAAAAAAAGTAAACACGAACGTCCTTATGCATGGAATCTAGGTAGAAACGTATTATTTCGAAGAAAATCGTATGTTATTACTATATTAACGAACAGCGAAACCCAAACCATGCGGTAGATTGAGGGTACCTGCTGAGTGTGTACAATAAATCCAAAGAGTAGCCTATTTGTTTCTGTAAACATGTTTCGAAACCTCCCAACCGTTACAGAAACTGAAGAACATCTCTGTGTAGACTGATGATGGGAATACAATGAAGGTAAAGTAATTTCCATTGCAATAAGTGCTTCCGTTCCTCATAATGCTCTAGGCAATTCATTCGTGGAAGTTTCATCTACTTCCAAGGTTTCCCGTTATTAAGAGCTAGTGACGTTGACTCCACCTATTAATATCCCGAACTTCCCTTTTACCTTTCTGCATATTACATGAATGTGGTAATAAATTCCGTGAATCAAGTTCTCATTCGATTATGAAACTCGAGGCGTAAAGTAACAATAACACTGATAACAAGTGAATTAGGAAGCGAGAGTAGTCTCCATCATCGGAATATTGCATGGAAATTGTTTTAATTGACCTATTCATGCTGTTGTCAACCTAACAAATCCCACGGTACAGAATACTATTTCCGCCTCCCCTACTCATTTTCCTCAATGACGAAGCATCTCGAAAACAATTATATAGCTCGGCTTAGAAAAATGTTTAGTGTATACTTTGGTAGATACAATTTGTTCCTTAATTTCATGTAGGAGATGATTCCATGACTTATTGCCTCCTTTAATATGTAATAGTATATTTCATTACGAGTCTGAAAATAGGGATTTTTCCGTGCGCTGCGCCTCACACGGGAAGTCATGCAAGAGCGGAAAAAATATTTATGGATGGGTAATGAACGATATTTCTCATTACGATTCGATGAAAATGAAAATATAATAATGAAATATTACATAAAAAAGACACAAGTGAAACTTGGAACATTTTTTTTCTACAAGCGTGCGTGATTCACCCTATACCCGCACACAATTTAGTTTGGTGTCATTTTCCCACAGTAGTGGGGGTAAAGTTTATCCACACTATTGCTGGAAAAACATTTACATAATATTGCCGCAAGATATGAGTGGTGGATGACAGACACAATGTGAGAATTTTAGGTTTTTTGTTGCAGTATTCAGTGAGTTTGTACAAAATCATCCATCAAAATGCATTATTTATTGTGAAAATGGAGAAATATTGAAAAATAATAGTTGATTGTTATATAAATTCCCCTATAGCCTTCAATTGATGTGACGTGGGAAACAATTGTTGTCATGTCAATCAAAACACAAATTAGTTAGTGCTATTCTCAGAGTGACAGACAGAGCGTTACTGTCATTTTCGATTCAGTGGAATTGCAATGAAAAACAATGAAGGACTACACGGGATTTATTGAATATTAAAAAAGTGAGAACACCAAATAAAGAAAAAGTATTTTTGGCTCATTTCCTAGAAATGTCTGAAATCTAGAGGCCAAACACCATGAGCATACTGGCTTTCGCAATAAGCTTACCTACATAATGATTCAAACGGTACACACAATAGATATATCACTAATTATTAGAAGACAGAGAATATATCACTATTGTTAGATGTTCCTATTTGCAGAAATAATTGATTGAACAAATCAATCAATTTCCTTCGGCGCTTGTAGAAAAAATATTGTTCCTAACTCATGCGGAAAGTGTCTTTCCCGCACTAGACTGCTTGCCCGAACTCCGCTTCGCGTCGTTCGGGTCAACGCACTTGTTAGGAAAATTACTATATTTTCACAGTTGTAGAAATGGAACAACTTGGAACTACTAGACCTGGATCTTACTGGTAATAAATTCGCGGTCGCTTGTGCCGCTTGCTCTAGGTCCTAGTCTAGGATATTATCGGGAATCTCGGTATTTTCTTCAGAGTTCATTTTGTCGGCATAAATTTGATTCAGAGAAAATGAACAATGCTGACAATACAGTGTTTGACATGTTTTATGCGTTTCCTTGGTTATTTTTGAAGTTTTTCCGTGCGCTCTTTCCGTGCGATAGCCCGAAAAAGCCTATCTTACAATATTACTAATATAGATGAAAACAAGTTGATTTCAAAGAGGTGTAATTGAAACGAGATTATGTGACAGCTCAAATAATTATTTTCTGCAGCTGTTCCGGAAGTTCACGTGACTCCAAGAATTCAATCGAAGAGGCCAGGGGAAGACGCATCTATGTTATGCCATGTTGCTGGGGAACCATTTCCCAAAGTAAGATGAATATTCATTCTCCTTCATATAGAACTTGTACACTATCAAAATGTTCCTTTGTATCTAGGTAGAATGGTTGAAGAACGACGAACCGTTGAAAATGGACATTCCGAGAAAATATCAGATAATTGGGAATGGGACTGCTTTGAAAATGAGGAATATCGACTTTGCAGATACTGGAGCATACATGTGCCAAGCGACAAGCATAGGTAAAAATAGGTACAAGGTGGCCTTTTCAGATGGTGATGATGATGATACAGTACAAGCAGGAATATAGCAATATTTTTTTCTCAAGAAGCTTTCATTTTGATATTCTAACTGACCTGCTGGTATCAATAAGGTGCTATCAATTCAATGATGAATATCTCAAGCAGATATTTGTTGCGACCTCGTTCTGCGGAATTGTTCTTTAATTTCCTAGGCTATGACAAAAGATTTTGGTGTATTGCGTGATGCCTACAAAACATGGATCATTTCGTAGCAATATTCATCGGATTACATTTTTGAAATTCGTCGAATTTTGCGGATTCTTGATTGAGAGTCGAGACTAGATAGTTTGCCCCTACCGAATCGTTTTGTGACAATTGAAACAGTGAAACTGACAAACTTTCAACTTTGCATGTATCTTCAATTGTGGATCCTCTGTTTCATTCATTCTTCCAATCCTACCACTTGCTATGCATAAACTTTTTGGAAAGTATAAATACCATGTGAACATGAACCGATATATCAGGGTTTAAAAAGTATCATAATATGAATTCAATCTTCCTCAATGAATCCATATTGAAAACTTCATTTTTACATTGATACATTGTTTAATATTCAACAGATGTTTTTGCCTTTTCACAATCAGGTGGTATATGATTCTGCTCAAAGTGGGACAAACCTCAATATATTGAGTAATTTCGTGAAATATAAATTGTTATCGAAGTCACAATTTCAGCATTACCAATTTATTTTATTCATTACGTTTTCCGCCAAATTTGTTTCATTTTCCCCCAATATTTAATGAACTTGGAAAAGCGAAGAACTAGGCACATTAATTTTTCATTATTTATCTGCTCTAGAAATTAATAAGCACTCACTAAAAGCGAACTCATTCTTGATTACCAGCGATAAGCTGATGAAAATCCATTTTAGTTCGTGAACCGTAAATGAAAAGAAAATATCAGTGGTGGTTTGTGGTTTTTGCTTTTTTGCTCCGTAATTCAATTTAAAATGCTTCAGTTCAATATAATGTGTATTCATTTTCTGATCTTTTATATGAATCTTCGAAGAAATCAATTCGATTCAATGAACAAGTTTATATTGAAACTACACTGCCAAACCAGCCTTGCTTTTTAGGATACTCCATAGTAGGAATTCAGTTTCGTGTGATCCAGAAAATGAAAAAATATGAGTAATTTGACGCAGTGTAACTGCGATAGTATTTATATTAATAGGACCAACTTACATGCTACTTTTCATGTGCTGCGTACTTAAGTACGCACGCATCTGGAATAAAATACAAAACTTAATTTTCCAGGCCATGCAAGGAGTCGAAGAGGCGGCAATTTAATTAAGATAGTGAATTATTTCACCATCTAATCCCAGTATGCTTTGCATTTCAGGTGGCCTTACGAGGGATATCAGCTCTCTCGTAGTGCAGGAACAACCAACGCCAAGTAAGTAGAACAGTGAATATGGAACTTTGAGGGTTTTCGATCTGGTGTCGACATCTACTTATACCGGGTGACACAGGAGTACATGTAGCAGCCTGTAGTTTTTTTATTTTAAGAGATAAAATTTTGAATTCACAGGGGGTATGTAATAAATGGTAGCGCACTTTACGAACTTAACGACAATTTTTTTCAACCACCTGTTTGATCGGAAGTGACCCCAATTTTTTTTTTAAATGTCACCCTGTACATTCCTTCAGTCTATCTTTTTCGGCTTGAAATTCTCTTTCCGAACCATATATCACAAAGTAGCATTTATTTCTTAATTCGCAGTTGAATTGCTTTTTATTCAAAAATAGTTGGCTGTGACATGAATTCGATGATATATCGACACTTGGTAGTCTTTGAAATTTAAAGATCATTAGTAGACCGATATTATTCAAAATGTTTTGATATTCTGATCAATGTCTGCAGGTTGTCAATAGCTTGTTTGAGTCAAGATGAAAACCTCCGAAAATAACTCATGATATTGAGGAATCTAAGATAGGAACATATTTCTTCGAAATCAGTTACTATCTGTCTTTTATTTTCGCCATGTACCTATCACATGATCTCTCCATTTGGAATGATAAAACTAAAATTGTTCCTCTTATACGATGATCCACAGTTGGACATAGTTCCGATTCTTTCCAGTTTCTCGAATTAAATTGTTCAATTTCATTGAGAAAGTGCATCATCTACGAACTATGAACTGAAATAAATATTTTCGATATGTTCATCAATATGGAAACTTCTATTCTGGGTCGAATATCTCGAATACTGACCATTTGAGCTCAGTAGAAGGTCTTGGGTTTTCCAACAAAATTGAACTGGGCATTCGAAATTTCGAAAAAAAAAAGCAAAATTTCTTCTGTGATTGGTCACTAAATGAAGAGTTGAGATATTTTGAAGTCATCGTGCTGAATATTCTCTGATTTCAGTTCGATCGATCTGACCTTCAGGGTTCTTCGAACTCTGTCCATCGAGGAGCAAATGCACTCGGTGAATACCTGTCTTTGATTACAGAAAACCGTACCTGCGAAAAGATTAGAAAGCGTAAAAAAAATGAGACTTCACTTATATCTAAACATAGTTTTCATCCAGAAACGGGCCAAATCAAGTCACACTGATCATTGATCGACCTCATCAACAACGACCAGCTATGCAAATCACCTCGCCGAGTAAACATTGTTTTAATTGCAGGCTCCCCTAACGAGGAGAGGCGCTTCTTCGCTTTCCACGATTGGGGAGTGTCCATTTACGAGCCATCCACGTGCCGCCTCTACCACCGCATCCAGTCCACCGACATCATTCCTGGCACGCAGGTAGGCAAATGAGGAAGGGGGATGTTTTTCGGGAGGGAAATTGGAGGACCCCTGCGGATTTGCGGAAATCCAATAACATAGCCTAGTCGCTTCTCCATATGCGGACCAAGAATCAACAGGAAATAAAAAGACTCTTGAAGTCGTATTCACAAATTTAATCATGAAACTCAGCTATGAACCTTCTTCATTGAGGTTGAGACATGTTTTGACCATCCAAATGGTCATCGATAGTCTAGGACTCCGAAGTTTACGAAGAAAGAAGCATGTATCAACCTCTCAATTGCAGTATTGTTAATCTATTGTTTATTTATTTATTTCCAGTTTGGGATACAAACAGGTGAAACCCATACAAGCATCCACTAATAGTAACAATAATTATAGGTATTTCGGTGATCTAAGAGGTACAGGAATGAACTTAATTGTATTCATTATAATATTATGAGTAACAGGGTGGTGTAGAATTCTGACTGAAACTGAGAATTCTACACCACCCTGTATTTGTTTCAATCAAATACGAGTTTGACACAAAAAATTCCCAAAAATGAAAAATCATGATTTTCCACACCCTATATCTCGGAAATCATTCCCGCTAGACCCCAAGTGTGCTAGGTCGTTGAATTCAGCTCTTCAAGGAGAATATGAAAATGCAATGAAATACAGGGTGTTCCATTTGAAAAAATTGATGTTCGATTTTGTGAGCCTTTCTTGCGCCCCTCGTATAAAATATAGTCATTCCTGAAATTAGCACTCATAATGCGATATGATGTGGAATTATAATATTTTGAAAATTCCTATTGGTTCAGAAGATATTTAACTGTCCCACTGGTCTAGGGACACCCTGTATAATTCTCAATAAAAAAATTTTAGTGGATAGTTTTTCACTTAGATAATCAATATGGTTGTGCCATTTTAGTTAACTGTCGAGGGTGATCCCAAGGAGTTTAACATTGTCGTGGAGCACATCTCCATTCATAGAAAAGACAGTTTTCCCTGGATTGTTGACCAGTCCATTCGATGTAAGCCACTAGTCTACTTTGTTTTGTGTGGTGACATAATTTTGTTGTAATGTGGCAGTACTGTTGCTTGAGTGGAAGAAAGAAATTCGTCCGCAGAAAGAATGCAATCGGATGGCTGAAGGTGATAGAATATGTCATTGACATATATTATGAATAGGAGGGGTCCAAGAACGGAGCCTTGAGGCACTCCTATCGTTGCTAGTTCTATTTCGGAAACTGTTCCATTGAAAAACACATATTGTCGTCTGTCCCTTATATAAGACTAAAAAAAATTGTAGGTGGGGCCCCTGATACCATTCAAGCTTTTGTAGAAGTACTGAGGGTTGACACAGTCCTTCGCCTTGCCTCACTACTGTGATTTACTGTTGAAAAATGGCAGTGATGTGCCAATAATAATTCACTAGGTGGCATTGCTTACAAAGTGATGGTCAATGCATTTATGTTAACTGACTCGAGTAGTAAATTATAGTAATATTGTAATCAATGAAAAATACTGTCATTATACGATGCATTTTTCTTCTCAGGAATATGTTTGTGGAGACAAAGGTGTGAAATGCGAATGGGGAAGAGCCATCAACATCGCTAACCGATACGTTTACGCCAGTCAACCCAACAGAGATAGAATCCTGATCATCTCCAAAATACAAATGGTAGTGGTAGACGTGGTCAGTACCGATAAGTACCCTGTGGAGCTCCACCATGTGCCGCATCTGGACCAAGTTTGGGTGCTCAATTGGCGATCGACAAATACCACTGGAATCAAAACCATACAGGTATATGAACAGTCTCTACCATGGACGTATAAACAAAGATGGACAGGGCTATTTACATTTTCATGTGAAGTCATACAATCCCCCAAATCGCTAACTTGATGTTGCCAGTTATTCTTGCTGAGTGAAACTGTACTACTATACTATACAATTGCATTTCCAGATTCACCATGCTAGTGAATTCAAAAATGTCATCGTATAGCAGAGAAAGGCTGGCAATGTGTATCTTCTTTCAGTTCTGATATTCTTCATCAAATATCGCCAGAAAAAATAAAATGGAATTACCAAAATCTCTGCTTTTTCGTATACCTCCGGAAATACTATTAATTTGAAAATTATTTTCTCAACGGAATATTTTTAGTCACATAAATGCGCAGCTCCGCCCGAGTTCAACCATCTTCGTATCTCCCATAGTTTCCGAGATCCTAATAGTCTAAGACCCAAAGTAAGGTCGACCATCACTCATCTGCTTTGTTTTTGAATATGTACCTATAGTGTTGCCATTAAAAATATGTTCTTTACTATGATGAATAAAAATTCGAAGAGATATATTTTTTTCAAATTCAATTATTGTCAATATGAAAATAAAAATCTGGACACGAAAATCGCAAAATCAAGTTTGATTATCATGACTACCGATGAAGAAAAGTAACAATATTGCTTTTTGTGAACATCGACAAAGTGTGCTAGCATATTTTCAAAATTGCTTTTCTTAAGTTTTTTCAATAAATATTGCAGAATTGTGTGAAAAAAATATAGAAGTAGCTGCTGCAAACATAGTGGTATATATATTGCCAGAAAAATCCCGGAAAATTTCTTAGCCTAGAGAGTACCTCTGTATACCCTGTATTTCCGCTCTTGTCTGTGTAAAATCGCGTATAGGTCGTGCAAAAACTTTTTTTTCGATATGTACTGAATATTTCACATTATTATTGTGACTTTTGCTTCCCCACCCTCGAGATTATTTCTGCGGACGCCCCTGACTATAAGTAGAAAGCATTCGCCCAATCTTACATTCTCTGACTTCATCGTGCACAGCTAGTGTACTGCGTCCCCCTCTATCGCATGAAATAGTACCCGCAATGCTCCTTGGCAATTCATGAACGGATTTTGCAAGGCAACTACTACTGTATTCGTTATAAAATTGCCTTCATTTTGATATATTTCACGAGTGGTGAGCATATCGGTGCAATTATTATTATCAACTTGCCTGTTTGTACACGGCAACCATGTAATAGGGACTAGAAAAATATAGGGAACTTAGCTGTTCCATATTCTATATATTGTATGCTTTCCATTGGAATGTCACCAGTGACATCTCTCAATATCTAGGTTAGCATTAAAACACTTCAAATTTGTTCAATAGATGTCGCAGTATACGGGGAATGGGCGTGGCATGGTAAAAAAAGAACAGATCCCTATAAACACGAACTCCGCTAAATGGACAGTCATGATCAGGTCGGCAGCTCACTTGATATTTAGTTGTCATTGATGGGAATAAAGAATAGAGGATACCCTGTCTGTCTTTGTTATACCTCCATGGTACCTACTTATTGATATCGCATTGATCTTTGTGGAAAAAGCACTGCAAATATGATTTTTGTTCAAGGTTATAAGAGATGCTGGCCAGAAGAGGAAACATCATACAGTGCATCCCGAGCCCATAGATGGACAATTTGATCTAGTTACTGGTTTGTTCATTCCATCACCATCACAGGTATTCACAATTTGCAGAAAATAATTATGTATCTCCACATTATCCAAATCCAGGTTTTATATCAGCTTATATCGATCATTCCTCTATAATCAAACCAAGGAGAAACCTACAACGGAATCTTCGTAAATTCCTACGAGTCAAAATACATTTCAGTAAAATCTAGATAATGATTATCAAAATAGATATAGGTACTTCGCAGAGTTCTGAAATATTGAATCGTACACTTTATCATTTGGTTTCGATAAGCCTGGGATTTCGAACGTAACTAAATTGATGAACTCCTGATGATTTCAAATCTTAATAAGTAAATAGAGTATTTCTGAAATTTGGATGATGAACAATGGAAAGTTTTTTAGACAAATATGACACGATTCACTGAAAAAAATTGTTTTCAAATGTGCTTTCCCACCATATTACATCTTTCAACTAACTTTGAACGCCAGGGAAGAGTTAATTATATTTTTTATGCTTCTGACTCCGTCGAAAGCAAAAGTTTGGTTTCTGCTATACAAGGTATGTTATGGCGAGCCTACACTATCTTTATATAGAGAATCAGTCGGAAGAAATCCATGAAAATGTGCATGCTCATACGCTCTCATCATTACAAATATTTTTGACAATGCAGTGTTGCCGCTTCTACTAGAAGGTAGTAGCATCATTGATATTCCAAATGGGACACCCTGTATGTCATCACATTTTCAGATTCTTCCTGAAGAGCTGATTTCATCAATGTATCACACTTGGGGTCTATCGAAAATGATTACAGAGATATAGGGTGTTCAAAATTGAGATTTTTCAACTTTAGGATTTTTTCATTCATTATCGGTCAAATCAGCTCACATGTCCCTATCCCAACTTCCAATCGGGTGGTTCATGATTCAGAATTCAGATCACACTGTATCTGTTCCGATTAAATATCAGTAAATAGTAAATCAAAAGTTCAGATTGGGACATGTGAGCCGTTTCGGCCGATAATGAATAGTTTCGAAATGAACAAATCCTAAAGTTGAAAAATCTCGATTTTGAACACCCCATAAATCTGTAACCATTGCCGATAAATCCCAAGTTTGATGTATCGATGAAATCAGCTCTTCAGGAAGAATCTAAAAATGCAATGAAATACAGGCTATTTGAGATAACAATGTTGTTGCTACTTTTTGATAGAAGCGGCAATACTGCATTGCTGAAATTATGAAGAGAGCATATTCTGAAATATAAGCATGCATAATTGCATATTTTCATGGATTTCTCCCGACTGTTTCTCGATATAGAAATAGTGTGAGCTCTTCGTGATATACCCTGTAGACCTATGTTCTATGATTTTCGAAAGTTTCAGGTTCTGAGGTTCCATTTCTCCCAAACATTTTTTTCAACAAAAATGTATTCATCAATTTTCTTTCGTTTCCTTGTCTTTCATCATCTATTTCTGTATGAATTCTATCACCAATGGAATATGGAAGATCATGAAATGTTTCCTTCAATGCCTGGAGCAGTTTCGTGGAATTACCCCATATACATGCTGGCTTCAAAATAATCCATCGAGATTAACAATGAACTTTTCAGCACACACACACATCATTCTCTTCCTAATTACCTCCAGATTAATCTTATCTACTGTCACCGAAACTTCCGCGAAACAACTCCTGCGATATGACGCATCTAATGCGGAAATTAAAGTTTCCAAACTTCCTGCACCGCTTACACAAACTTTGCGGGATACGAAAAGCATGCCGAGAGCCCTAATACCGGAATTCTTGAGTCTCCCAACGAATTTGAAGTCAGGTCTCGATTGCTAATCCTCGGGTTTTTTGCAGGAACTATCGCACTATAGCTTCAAATATGGCTACGTGACTCACACTAATCAGCGAGGATTGTACAAATTGGACTTGGTGAATCTTAGGTACACCAGATCGGTGGATCTCACTCCCTACAACTGTGTACCAGCTCAAATAAGATTTTCTGCTTTATGTAAGTCAACCCACAAGATCTGGTAGTTCAGTAACATGCTTTATCTCCTTCAAAAATACAGATCCCAGAGAACTATAGATGTTTAATGATCTTTTCCGTCGACCTCGTATTAACGACTATGTTTAATGTATATGAAATCGTTCATTAATGACCCCTATTAATGGACGATTTGTCTATTAATGCACGATTGTTTTATAGGCAACCAAACATACACCGCGGGCATTCATTGTTTATGCTATAACTAGCGGAATCTGCATTTAAATCGAAAATATGGATTTCATCGAAGATTTTCCGTTAACGGGTTCGCCTTCCCAAGTTTCTGACACGATTTTAATCCTTGTTTTCTAACAGAAGGAATTTATTTCCTATGTTGATCATTCCGACAGATGTCAAATGACACTAATGTCAGTAACAAGGCTATACTGGGTGATTCTTAGCAGTTTCCGGATGGATGATGAATTCGCGAACCAAGTTTTCTTCATTGCAGGAGAAATGAGAAATATAGAAAAATTTTGTAACCAACTTGTATATTAAAAGGCGATCAATGATCTCGAACATTAACGTGCGTTCACATCTCTGAAAACGAAGAGTTAAGGAGAGTTATAGGAATTTCCTTTCGTGCGCTCCAAGACTTGAGAAAATATGGATAACTAATTAATTTCATCTGTTGATAGATGGCATGGTGATAATGCAATGTCTGGAACCTGTCACTGGTAGGCCCACCGGAGAGCTAATTTTGGATTACTTGACAGACAGTGTAATTGCAACCAAGCCAAACCTCCCTGGAGTGCCCTATATATCTCCGGATTCAAGAAAACTTGTTACTTTAGATAGGACGACCAGTGGTGCCACATTGATAGTACAGGAAATAACACGTGAGTATAATAATAACATTGATAATTATAATTCGTATAGTAATAGATAACTAAAACTGACAGTTGTCGGATAGATTTGACAGCTGACAGCTAGTAGCTTTTTATCTCTCGGACTTCGGACTCTCCTGCTAGGGTTTTCCCAATGTCAAGATTGGGATGAAGTTCGAATATTTTCAAATTGAAGACGAAAGCGGAAACATTCAAAATTAAATTACCCCTCATTTTCAGTAGCAATCCACCACACAGAGCCAATAGAAGCATCGACAAAAATAAATCTGACCCATATCGAACTGTCTCGATTTCATGATTCATTTTTGCAAACAAAACACAAGCATGCCTTTTCTCTAGAGAAGCCGATTTCACAACATGAGCTTGTCAGGAGTAACCATACCTTTGAGGCAATACTATCAGCAATAACCTTTCTTGGGAAAATCACGTGAGATCAATTGCTGAAAGTGCATCCCAAAAACTTGGTTTTCTGTTTCGGGCCAGGAGCTATTTCACTTCCAGTGAGCTGCTTATGATCTTTGTGACACAGATCCGACCTGTCCTGGAATACTGTTCCCATATTTGGAATGCAGCACCCAAACATACCCTGAAACTGTTGGATTCTGTCCAAAAAAGGGCAATAAATATCATGGGTGATGCCTTGCTCACAAACTCACTCACTTCTCTGGAACACCGTAGAAAAGTTGGCAATCTGGCTCTATTTTATAGATATTTTCATGGACGATGCTCTTCTGAAATATAAACAATTGTTCCTCCCTTGGCAGTCCCCGCGAGATTAACCCGTCGAGTTGAGGATTCGCACCCCTTCCTGGTCACTTTGGATACCTGCAAAACATCTCTTTCCAAAGACTCGTTCATCCAACGAACAGCGAGGCTCTGGAAGACATTGCCAAGGGAGGTGTTCCCAGAGGCATATAACCTCTAGAAATTTGAGAAGAACACCAATTCCTACCTTATTTCCCTTGGTTCTTACGATGTTCTCTGAACATTACAGGATATCCCTTTTCGTGGGAACCAGAACATAAAAAAAATGTCATGATATGTACAAAAAATCGTTCCAATGTTTTGATCAAGAATTCAGCATTTATTGATCCATTCAGCGATATGTTATGGACCCTATTATTTTATGATACTAATTTGTCCTTGCAGCAAATGGTTTGACCTTCACTTTCGACGTCAAAACGAGCTTGAACATCTCAGATGTAACATTTTACCCAAGCCAGTCGACCCACAGTTACGACATATATGCCACTGCTCAAGACAAAGAAGGCATTCTATATCTGAATTTGCTCACAGGTGACTTATTCAGAGTGATACATCAGGAACAAGTTGAAAATTGTTATTTTGTTTATTTTAGGGAAGGTCGAGGTGATAACTGGAGTTGGTAGAGCAGTTCCAATGCAGCTAACCAAATGGGGTAATCCCAATCGACCAATAAGTGGTTCAGGTAAGATTATTCAATTATGAACAGGGTGGATTTGTATAGAAGAAAGAAAAGGAGGCTATTCTTAATTCTGACAGTTCTTTCTCTTTTGTTCTCTTTGTTTTCATTGAAATATTGATGGTGATTTTAGTTTTTCAATCTAGCATCAGAGAGAGTTTATCCAATTTTTATTCTGTTGAACACAGTCGACGACTAAATACATGGTGTTTCAGAGTTGTATCACCACAACAAATACAGGGTGTTTCAGAGTTATATCACCATAACTCTGAAACACCCTGTATACATCAGTTATTTGCAGACATCTCCCATCTAATTCCTCTAAAATTTTTATTGGGATGCTACTGTTGAAAATGACAATCGCCCTCATTTTTTCTTCGACTTTCTGTTCATCATCTGTTTAAATGTATCGCTTATTTTTTGAATAATTGAACAAGATGACGTAATGTGCCTTACAACTATGGAATCTAAACGACTTTCCCAAATGCAATAATCGCTATTCGATCTAACAATCAGATAGGATTATGAAGACATAAAAATATTCCTAAAGAGGAAAATGAATATTGAGGTATGTAATCAAAAATCTCCCTTTATGTGAATTCACACTGTGTTCTTTGCTATTAACCCTGTATAACCTAACCTATCTCTACGTTCCTTTATAATATTTCCATTCCACCTAGAATCACAATTTTTTTTGAAAAGTCGCTAAGAACTGTCAAATGAGTGATATTTCGAATGGGAATCAAATTCAGATCCAGAGAGGATAAATGGTGTGTTCTTTAGGTAGAAACAGACCAGGTTAACTTTGTGCTAGAGATGGAGAGCTATGGATAGTCACGATAGTTATTGATATGCTATTATCAGAACACGTGACACGTGTGCATTTGAGGCGGCACTATACGTTGAATCACGTGGTGTCCCAGAGATGCTCAAAGTCGACCTCTAGTAAGTAGTGGAAAAAATACTACATACCTTGAAGGTGTCAGATTGAGCTAGTTTTTTGGAATTTCAAGAAAAGTAGTCGAAATTTCGACATAAATATGAACATTTTTCCTACTTCCCTTGATTCGAGATTTTTTGACAAATGATAAAATTTGAATACTATATAAAATGTTTTCAGCAATAAAATAGATTAGAAATCCCTAACTACCCTATATCTTTTAAACCAGCAATATTTTTATGAGGTATGTTGGGCTGAATCTTCATATTTGGGTGTTTACTATCTGTAGTTCAGGAATTTCCAAATCTTTATTTAATGAATGAAACTATCAAAATGCTATAATTGGAATATAAATTTCATCAAGAGCGAATAACACAAAAATCGTTGGAGTTAGACAATTTGATAAAGAGTACATTTTCCATGTGAAATTGAACGAACTTTCAGATTTTCCACTCATTTTGATCATCAATGAATTGACATAGAATATCTGATGTAAATTATTGAAGTAACAGAGTGCCACTAGCGCCATCTATGAGCAATCACAAAATAAGTTGCATATTCATATTCCTCATATCAGAAAACCTAGAAATGTAAGATTCCATGTCCATTCTGTTGAAACTAACAAAGTTATTGTGAAATTTTGAAATAAAATTTCCCCCTAGAACACCCTGTATCTCCTAAACCAGCAACATTCTCATCACGCATATTGGGCTTAATATCATCATTTTTGTGTTTACTATCTGTACTTCAGAGATTTCCCATTCTTAATGAATCACCTTGTATAGACGTATGTTGATTGAAAGCATATTTATCAGTTATTGGGAAGCAAAGTAGCTATTTATCACTTCGAATACCTGGTGATTGGTCGGTTTTAGGGAATTGAAGAAATTTCATTGGTCTCAGAATAGGCGTGAGTTAATCGATTGAAATAAACGAAAAACCCTGGTACTTCTACGTTTCCGTATACCTACTCCTATCTTGGAATTTTGAATTGAAATATTTTCCAGGTCTTTTTGGACAATACATGGTGACTCCAGCAAATGAAGCTCTATTCGTCATAAATGGTCGTTCGCGTACAGTGAATTGTGAAATAGGAGCTGTTTCACATCCAAACCAAATTGTCTGGACTATTTTGAAATTCCATTAGCTCATTGTATGAGTATTAGCGTTTTTATAAAGAATCTGTCAACCATGCACTGGCATCAGTCCATATACATTATTCAAGTGATTCATTCATATCATTTTCAAAAATAACATACTCGTAACATTAAGAGAACTTGTCACTGATATTCTGACATTCTATAGTTATGAAAAAAGATTTCAAATGATATTCTACTCTCCGGAACTTCATATCAAATAATTAGAATCTTCCCGAACATCGTTTATTCACTGCGATTTGATTTTTTCATCATATTCAGAAAAAATCTAACGAAAAAATTTGCAGTAAAAAGTCAGTTGCTACAACGAATATCTCAGATATTTTTATGCAGTTTCAATCTCTCGAGAGTGTTTTTCAGGAATAGTTGGACGAAATTCGAATTCAATCAATTCGATCTTTTGTATTGGCTGTATAAAAAGATCTAGGACACTGGGTTATAGAAAATATTTTCAGTTCTCTTCGCAGGTAGGTACAAGTATGAGATCCATTTTATAGATGTGAAGAGACAGTTAAATCGGATGTTCATCGAGAAACCCTTCTGCAATTTCATTCGATACAGGTTGAGTTTATAGATTCATTGAAAACAGAATAATTCAGATTCGTTGTTGAAATAAAATATGTATATGGATGAATCCATTGATTCAAGAAACTGATGGTAAGAACAAAAATGATTTCATGATTCTTATAGGAAAATACCATCAGAAGAATATTTTAAGAAAAGACTGTACTAGGTAGTACAAATTGGACCCTTCTGAAGAAAAAAAACTATTTTCAAACTGATTAGATAGCTAAAAACTGTTGTCTGTGCATAAGATAAACTTGTATGGCAAATTCAATGATGAAAACCGCATATCGATTTCTTTCATCGTTTCAGAATTACAAGTTTCCGAAAATCTTCATTTATCAAAAGTGACTGAAACATTTTTTCTACGCTTTTTTATCATGGAAACATCTTCGGAGCATCGAGCTTTCGTGAAGATTGATCCTTATCAGGCATTCCCAGCAAACAATCATATAAACTGCTCAACACATGGAACGTAAAATCGCATTTTTTCGATCAAATTTGAATTATCATAAATTTCGATTTCCTCAACCGATTTTCAATTATTTCCCAGTTTCTGAAAGCTCGTTCCATTGACTATCGAAAATATGGATATGACAATTTCATCTTTTCCGGATCAGATTCTACAGGATGATAATCAAAGCTGTGCATTTTTCCAAAAACTTCAAACGCCTCTTGTTTGAAAGAAAAATCTATTTCTATTTGTTTTTTGTTTTCTATTGCCCATCACATTATTCGCTGCGTTTTCAGAAGCACTCTGTAAATCCAGTCCAGAATTAGAACTGACTTTCTTCAAAAAAACTATATTTTCAAACTAGATATTCGTAGACTGATTTTAGTGCCTGAGGATCAGTTTCCATGACGTAGACATTGTCTTGAAATAGTATTCATGAAAATAAATTCTTTTTCTTGCAAAAAAATTGTGTTGGTCACCTTCCAAAAACTGCGATAATGAATATCAATATATACGGTTTCTATTATTGATTAGGTCATGAAAGACCCTTAGACAGATTTCATCAATGTCTGGTTCAAAATTAGGACTTTCCCCTTCAGTGTCCAATTTAGACCACCCTGTACACGTATATCACAATAAGATAAGAAATCACTGTCCAAAGATGTCATAGGTTGATGAGAATATATTTTATAAAAAGTAAATATTAGTAGCATTCCAAATAATTTGAATTGATTCACACACAAATATATGCCCAGGAAGATAACTCTTTCCTGATAATGGATATTTTGGAATATTGTAGACAAATAACAATACCAATAAATAGTTATAAATGAATACGCTGTATATTATCCAATTGAATTTTATGTTTTGGAGTATGTTTAATGACATTGGTTTTGTGATGAATTAGGTAGTGTAGTTTTTTAATGAAACTATGTTTTATACAAAGAAATACTCAATTTATTTCTCTACTAAAATTGTTCATCTTTGAAATAGGTTCATGGAATAGTTTTGATTGTTGTGCATTGTATTAAATCGAATGGTATTTTATTCCCAGGTATATCGAAATCGTATGTAAAGGCTATTTATGCAGTTCAGAGTTTTTCGATAGTTCAGACGTCATTCATTACTCACTTTTTTTATTATTGATGTTTAGTGTTTGATGTTAAACACCTGAGATCCAATCGTGAAAGACAACAACAGCAACGTTGAAAAATATATAATTATTATTCGAAGAAAACATGTTTTCTTTGCTCGTCTAAGTTCCACTACATATTGGGCGATGTTATGTCTTCAGAAAAACCCAATTTGCTATAAGACTGGCAAAAAATTATTACGTATTCATACTTTTTTCGTCATGTGTTAATGTTTCAAATTTTTCTTAATATTTTAATTTCGATACTCTTGTAAAATACCTATCTAATGTGTTATTTAAGGTTATTTTTGCTAGCTTTACATATCTTCAGAATATCTCATAGCTCGCCTTCATAAAAAGCTTTCCCTTGTTAATTATCGTATCACCAAAGAGGCTTTTTTATTGTATTATAATGATATTATTAGGTACAATGGTACAATATTGTTTATACAAGAAATACAAAATAAATCATTTCAATAAGTTTCATGTGTTTCCATTCCAACCATGCAGAGGATTCCAAGTACCTACGAGGCAGAGGTATTTTTAAAAACACTAGGAAATATAATTTCTTGAAAGTGAAGACACGCCTTCTTTTATGACTACTAGGTAAACATGTTTTGAAATTAATTCCTGGACTGAAAATTGCATTTTACTGGTCTAACAGCCAATAGTAATACCGTACGAAAAAAGTACGTACGACGAAATCATTTATGAAAATAATGATGATTGATGTCAGCTTTCAGAGAATATACAAGGTGATATGATCAGTGGCAAGTAACTACCACGAAATAAACGGCTTGGGGAAAAATGTGAATTATGAGAAGAGTTCAAAGGTTCAAATATATTAGATAACTTTATGATTCATAATCAGACTGTTCAGTTTTTATTTTTCTAGAAAACGGTGCGTCCAATGAAAATTTCACAAGTATACCATCTCATATACTCAAAGGGAAGATTTAATAATCAGATGAAACTGCATTTGAATTTTTTTCAATTTATGGTACCTACTTACATCAAACATTATACGATTGAAGTACACTAGCTCTGTAAATATGGTGTAACGTATAATATGGGTTTGCACAATGAAGTTCAGTACAGAGAACAATACCAATGTATAAGTATATCTATATTCTTCTTAAACTTGACAATCTAAAATAGAGATAGTCTTAACATGATGCTGTCTACAATAACATGGAATAAGTAACTTACCTAACACCAGGTCCAATTGCGTTATGCAGATAGAATCGAATGAATCTGTATATCAATCACACCCCTAGGCTGCTAAATAAATCTAATAGAAGAGAATATGATTTTTGAAAACAATTTCATGCAATTGTAAATAACGTCTACCTCAATAACAATCTAGAAATCTGAACAGGATGTCACTCTATTTTATTGATAGACCGTATATCCTAGTATTCTGTTACAATGGCACAACCCTAAAATAATTCGAGGTACATAATATTTCAATATCTATCACGAGTTAAGAGTTTAAATAATGGCGGTAGCGCAACCACCAAAATATTGAATACAGCAATTTTATTACAATAAATGTTTCCACCAAAAAGAGCGTTCCCAATCTCTTTGATTGAATTTTTAAAATATTTCAGTACTCCCTGATCCCATGAGTCATATGTATTCGAGATATACAGGGTGTCCCGTGACTCGATGCCTATAGCTGAAGGGCATATTCCTTGAACAATTTCAAGTCGAAATACACCATTGTCTAAAACTCGATAGTTTTGGAGTTATGAACAATTGAATAACAATTTTGATCACCGATGGATTACAAGACGTGGTCAAGTTCATTGCACACTAAGATCACCTAACGCCCCTTGACTATCATCTTTGGGAACACATAAAATGTCTAGTGTATTCAAATAAATCTCAAACCAGAGTTGAACTGATTCAACATATGATGACTGCAGCTGCATCCATATAAGACGATCCAGATATTCTTCAGAGAGCCAGAATGTGTTGTGAAGCAGAGGGAAGACATTCTGAACAGGAACTTCGATTATAAAAAAATTCTCAATTAACTGATTCTCGATATAGAGATAGTGTAAGCTCGTCGTGACACACCCTGTATTAGATTACTTTATGATTCGAAATCAGAAGACAGTTCAGTTCTTAGTTTCCTCGAAAACGGTGATTCTAATGAAAATTTTATAAGTATACCATCTCATATTATCAGAGGGAAGATGTAATGAAAAACTGTTCTGTTAGATTTCGATAGATTGTAATAATCAGATAAAACTGCATTTGAATTTTTTTCAATTTATGGTACCTACTCACATGAAACATTATACTATTGGAGTACACTAGCTCGGTGAAAATGTAATATCTACCTAACCCTAAAATAATTCGAGGTACATATTTCAATACCTATCTGCGAGTTGAAGGAATTGAAATAATGGCGGTAGCGCGTTCATTCACCAAAATATTGAATACACCAATTATTACATTGAATGTTTCCACCAAAAAGAGCGTCCCCATTCTCTAATTGAATTTTCAAAATATCTCAGTACTCCCTGTATTCGGAATATACAAGGTGTCCCATGACTCAATGCCCATAGCTGAAGGGCATATTCCTTGCACAATTTTAAGCCGAAATTGCCTCATACACTTTTGACTAAAACTCGATAGTTTAGGAATTATGAACAATTGAATAACAATTTTGATCACCGCAGGATTACAAGAAGAATTCCAGTTCATTGCCCACCAAGGGCACCTAACATACGCTTCTTCCTAATCTGAATGTACTTCTAATCAAAACTTCCAAATGCAGTTAAACAATATACAAATCAATTCATTCATGATGACAGAAGTGTCAAATTGACTTTCGTTCAAATGCCGTCAATTGTCCATGGCATACTATGTTTGTAAGTAATGCATAATAATCTGGATCTAGAGAGACCGCTTGGAGCATTATTTCAAGAATGATGCATTGAAAAAATGCGTTCGTTGCTAAAATTATATATATATATATATCATGGGAGCAAATGTTCATTAAACTTCACACGCGGGATGAAATGGAAACATTTCCTCCCTTGATATATTAATAGCTATCATTCAACATTCTCTCTACTTCATTCTACATTAAATTTAATATCAATCATTACTCCTCTGCTATAGATCTTGACCTGCTTGGACAAAAGCATATAGGACACTTTCGACTTGAAATTGTTCAAGGAATATGCCCTAAAACCATGGTCATCGAGTCGCGAAACACCCTGTATAGAAGACGTGTCTTGAGTTGAAAACAAAGAAGTCATGCGCGAATGGCCAGGACCTATAACAAATCAAAACTTCTAAGGAAGTATGTTCATATTTCCTGATTTAGTTCTAATTCATCAAACAATCCAAGAAAAACTTCGCACTTCTGTGAATGAGATAGTCTTCGTGAATAGGAAAATTCGATGTTGAAATAGCTTCCTCATTCAAAAACTTATATAATACTCAGTTTGTTAACTATATGGATATTGTCCCGAAGTATATGATGTATATTGGTCAGACAGATAGAACCTTGAACCAACGCATTCACGAACATCACGTCTATACAAAAAGAAAACATAAAAGATTATACCTTTATTCATATACATATATAAATAAATGAAATTATGTTACTGATTTTATCTCAATCCACAATAGCATTTTATCATCATCGATAATATAAATTGCTATTTCTCAATTTTGAAACTTCCTACTCCTTAGCTGAATCCTTAATAGATTCATCAGTTCTCCTAGATGGAGTTTTGCTTTTCGAAGAATCATTGTGACTCTTCTTACTACCTATCTTACTCCCATTCTCATTTGACGTTGTATAATCCGTATAATCTTCAGTAACTCTTTCACCACTTTTCAAGCTCCGGGGGCAATTATCGTCACCACAGAACTCCGGTTCATCCTCGAATTCGATTTCATAGTCATCTCCGTCGCTCGCGTTGCTATCTCCGTCACTAGAGCTGTCAGTATAGCTTTCAAAAGAAATCGGTGCGGTACTAGAAGAAGTACTGTTGGATGGTAAGTGAGAATGACATTTAGAGCATCTCCTGGATTGATCAGTGTCAACAGAAACTTTGACACTTGATACGGTGCTAGGAGCACACGGATAGTAACTGACGTTGACTACTTCTGAGAATAAAGTAGGAGATCTGTTCTTCTTCAGGTCTTCACAAATACATTTCTCCATTGAACTCTCCTTTTCATCGATGAGAAACATGTTTCTATCTTCTGGGTCTATTATGTCAGTGCATACGGTGATTTCTTTGGGATTGCGAAAATGCTTGTAACACCAGTTTAGGATGCACATCAAGATCAGTATTTTCGTGGCAATAGTGAGAGAAAATATCTGAAAAATAATTAAGTCTTAAATAATATTCTTGCTATGGAAGTTATAAGACAAAGGAAGTCACCAATCCTATATGAAGTTTTGTTCATAATCAACCAATAATATGAATTACTAACCGCAATGATAATAGCAGTTGTTTGTATCTTATTCTTATTCACACAGTTCCATCCTCCTGATTCGATATTGCACATGTGATAGAGTAATAAAGATGGTTCGTAGACATCATCAGTGAGAGTTGTTTTCCAATCAGCTTGACATTGACATTGGCCATTGCTATCTGTGTCTCCATGATGACAAATGCCATTGTTCTGCAAATATGCAATAACTTGTAGTCATAGGTTGGGTTAGGTCCTGATTTTCTTATTTCATTCGAGAAAATTATGAAAGACCATTCTTTTTACTTTTCTAAACTTTCTTCTTAGAGAATTGCCAAAATGTCTACCTGAGTCGTTTGTGGCTTATTATCATATATTCATATCAATTTACGGTTACGGTTCATTTTGAGAAGAATAGTTCATTATGGAAATATTCCCTCAACCTCATCACTTTCGATCTGTAGAGTGTGGAAATTCAATCTTCTTCTCATTCATTGAAGAAACTGTCACATTGTAAAAAACTGTTATATTTATGAGTACTTCAAAATAATACCGCAACGTAATCGATCAAATGTCATCATTTTAAATACAAAATAAGGCACTAGCCTACTAGTGAAAAAAGATTTCGTTATGCCGAAGAAGTTTTATTGGACGGGAAAAAATCAGTTGCAGAATGAATGTGAATTTCCGAAATGCTTATTTTCTTGGAAAAAACAAAAGGCGTACAATATTTTTTTTAAATCTCCATTATATATCTCATACGGACGCCACTGGTAGGAAAATTGAGAAATCTTATGCATTAAAAAATGCCAATTGCTGCTCAGTAAGAACCTCTCGAATTTCATGAGAAGATCTAGAACAGTATCGAAGTTATGATAAGAAGTGGATTTTTTTCTTAAAATATTAACACCTTATATAGCTCAAAAGTTCAGAGTTTTGGGGCGTATGTTCATATGAACTATTTTTCTCAAAATAAGGAACCATATCCTTCATTTTCATCCATCAATTAAATAACACCCTCTATAGATAATTGGGAAACAGAATGAGATAGATAGATTATAAAGTTATAATATAATAATCTTCCTTTTTCTTCGAAATACTTATATTTCAGGTGAATCTTCATCAGAGTATTCCGATGCTTCCTAAGGATCCCGATTAATGTTGCTCCATTGTTATCATTTGTCTTATAATTGATTTCTCACCATTATCACAGAATCATCATCACTTGTATCCACTTGATTACTTTCCAACAGTTTCAGGTCATATTTGGAAACCATTTCGTTCAAATTGATACATTCATTATTGATCCACGAATATGCCTGGAATAATCCACAAAATCAAGTACCTACTTGATATAATGACATAAAAAATACCACTGTAGGAGACAGGTGTGGTTCAGTTGCACATATTTGAGCAAATTCGCAGAATTTTGTATTTGGGTTAAAGAAACTTCTACCACCAGAGTATTTGATAACGCAGTCCACAGGGCTGCAATTAAGTAGATAACCCAAATCTGCAGATTTACACTGATTCTGGTCTAGAAATAAAGGATAATTCAAAGTTTCTTTTAGAATCACTACAATTTCAGATAACATAAATACTTACCTTCATTCGTAGAATTAGTTTTGAATTCTATTTCCTTAGTCAGGCTCTTTACGTATTTATGAGTTTTATATTTCACGGCAATAGTACAGACACCTTGCCTATTGAAAAAATACTGAAAAAGTTCGAATCAATTTCAAGCTACTGTACTTTGTTCAATAGTTTTACCAAGTTGGGATATATCAGAGTTACATTTCTCTGGTATGATTTGTATAATATGCCCATGTTACCTCCAATGAGGTACATTGAATCACAATCGTTTTCACTGTCAATGGTTCGCTCACAACATTGTATCATACTAACTGAAATTTGAACATCTTCGTCACAGATATTTTCCAGGGTCAGATCTGAAATGGATGATTTGATTCATCAATTCATGGGAAAATTTTTTCAAGATACGACGAACTTACAAAATATGATGGCAATATCACCCTCATTTATGGCTGCTATTCCTGCATCCTTAAAAAATACAGCAATTTCAATATGCATCATAGTTTCATAAGTGACTTACCTTTATAGTTAGATCTGAAGAGCATTGATTCACAAAGTACAAAAATAATGCTAGATAAATGAGCATGAATTGCTTGGTTTTGACATGACCATGCAAAAATGACAAGATTGTCATCGATTGGTTATGTTGATATATCGCGCGAGGTTTCGATGCGATGATGCAATGTATACCAGTCCGTATCTAGATAACACATTACACGCCCTTGGTCTCTATACCATTATTTTTTGTAAACTTATTGTTTCGTTACATATCGACATGACCCTATAGATTGCAATTTTCAATATATTTGGCCAAATGACTCATATTCAAGAATTCCCATTTTTGGAGTATTTCTGTTTAAAATTCCATCGTAAATCCTGGCCTCAAGGTGCCTCAAGTAACATATTCTGGACACCCAATCGAAGAGTTTCTGAAAATCTTCCAAACAAACTCTTGAATCACATCAGAATGAGCTTCTATGATGAAAGTCGAAAGCGTCCTAATCATTTTAAACAGATACGAGTATATACACTCACATGCAAAAAAAAACGCAACAAGTAAATATTTGGTAAAATTTGAAGTCCCATAGTTTTTTTATTTTTACTTCAATTTCCAAAATTTTTTCAGTAAACTGTAGATAAAATCATTAATTTCAACTGGCACATTCAGTATTTTGTTAAATGCTGGCTCATTAGTCATTATACAGGGTTAACTAGAAGTATGTTGATATACCCTAATTTTAAAACATCCTGTGGAATAATTTCGTGGTCAAATTCTTTCAAAATACCAGTTTTTGTTAAGAACCGATCCTTTCCAACATTTTGTTTTTTGGTTCAAGTCTTTAGTTGATTTGAAGAGGGAAATGAACTCCAAACAACAGAGTTTACCTAATTTTAAGAAATGTTATTTTTTGACGACATGGATTTTCTCATTGTGCCATAATGTCAGTATGACAGCTCAGTTCATGAGTGTTACAATGAAATGGCAGCAATATATTGTTTAGTTATAATAATAAACAATCAATACAAAATTTATTTATGCAAACTCATTCAATTCAAATTAAAAATCAAACTTCAAAACAAACCAGTTCAACTGTAACTTAAATAACCTGATGAGGAAACGTACTTTTTACAACAAAATCAGCTTAATATTTTGTATTATCACCTCTGGCTCTCACAACTGCCTGCATACGTTGGTTCATACTGTCAATTAGGTTTCGAATAGCATCTTGTGGAATATTTTGCCATTCCTCCTGAATGGCTAAACGAAGTTCATTTATGGTAGCCGGAGCTACTTCACGATCTCTGACTCGCCTACCAAGCATGTCCCACACATGCTCTATGGGGTTGAGATCAGGCGAACATGCTGGCCAGTTCAGTTTGTTAATACCTACTTCCGCGAGGTATTGTGTGACACAAATTGCTGTATGTGGCCGCGCATTATCCTGCATCAGGATAAAGTCATGGCCGATAAATCCACTAAAAGGTACAACGTAATTGCTTAATATCTCTTCAATATATCGGTGAGCCGTTAAAGATCCATCGATGACCACCAACTCAGTGCAGGCCTCCCTGGATATTCCTGCCCAAACCATTACTGAACCTCCTCCATAACTCAGATGGGGACTGAACGTGCATTCTGCAAATCTTTCTCCGTTCCTTCTCCATACTCTTTTCCGTCCATCTGGAGAATGTAAGCAGAATCTGGATTCGTCAGTGAAAAGAACATTGTTCCATTGCCCCAAGTTCCAATGTAAATGTTCAGTAGCAAATTCCAGTCTAGCTACTCGGTGACGCGGAAGTAATTTGGGTCCCGTTGCTGGTCTGCAAGCTTTCAAACCAAACTCCTTCAATCTTCGGCGAACTGTCCACACACTAACATTTGTACCTCGAACCTCTTGAAGTTGATTTCTAGACTGCACTGATGTTAAATGACGATCCCGCAGAGTATTTACATGAAGTAATCTGTCATCAATAGCAGTCGTTTTTCGTTTTCTGCCACTACCTGCCCTACGCTTATTTCTGCCAGTTTGTCTAAAACGTTCGATTACTCTTTTGATGGTTGAGCGATGAACATGAAGTATCATTGCAACATATTCATAATTACGTCCATCTTCAACAAGAGCGACAGCTTTTGCGCAATTTTCCGCACTTAAAACCATGGTTCGAGTTCCTTAAGGTCTCTCACTGTCAAACAACGAGCAAAGCCAACTCTTCAAAAAATTACATTTTTCAAAGTAAACGTTGATGATAAGTTCATGTCCTTCTTAAAAATCAACTAGTGCACCTAAAGACTTGAACCAAAAAATAAAATGTCGAAAAGGATCGGTTCTTAACAAAAATTGGCATTTTGAAAGAATTTGACCACGAAATTATTCCACAGGATGTTTTAAAATTAGAGTATATCAACATACTTCTAGTTAACCCTGTATAATGACTAATGAGCCAGCATTTAACAAAATACTGAATGTGCCAGTTGAAATTAATGATTTTATCCACAGTTTGCTGAAAAAATTTTGGAAATTGAAGTAAAAATAAAAAAACTATGAGACTTCAAATTTCACCAAATATTTACTTGTTGCGTTTTTTTTGCATGTGAGTGTATTAAATGGAATTACGAAATCAATTTGATGGAGATAGATGAATAGAATCGATAGGTACACATAAACAGAAGGAATCATCGATATTATCAGTCAAATTAAAATAGCCATCATCTTTGTAGGATATTTTTTTCGTTCAGATAGATGCGATTGAATCGTTCTTAATTAATTAATAGTAGATTGTTTCATTAGGATCAGAAGTGATACTTTGTTGCAAAATTTGCGAGTCAAACAAAGTCACTTTTGATCCGAATGAAACATGCTAACAATGTGATACACTTGACAGATTATTGTAATAATATGATTAACTAGCTAAACGCTCCGCCTCGCAAATGCAAAATTCGCTTGTCAATCAAAGTGTCACTTTCGATCCTAATAAAACAATCTACTATCATTTAACTTGCGATGTATGTATGTAAGTATGTTTGTTCGGGTAGAATCTTTGATCTCAATTCTGAGGTAGATATCTTTAGAGATTTACTTGTGTAAATAAACTAGTACTAATTTTAATATGTGAAATCTGCTGAGTTTCAATTTTCAAAATATCAATTTAATTGAATAACGATCACCGCCACAAGTTTTTATGATCATATAAATTGTGTAGGTATAATAAGGTAAGAAGTTGAAAGTTAAAATTCATAAGGAGAATTTTATATTCTTCTCTTTAGAGCGTTTAAATGAATGCTGTTTTTGTAAGTTTTCATTTCAATTTCAATTTATTGCTTCATAAATTCGAAACTGCTCATGAGATTTCACTCAAATTAGGTATGTTGGCATAGCTGCATTAGGCAATTGAACCTATATCATGATTATGATGAATATCATTCCATGGGCGTAGAACTGAATTTTTTTCAGTAAATAAACATCTGAAACTGCTGCGCCAATGAAAAGAAAGGGGTTCGAATAAGAAATTGGGGTTGTGTAACTTGTTTACTACAAAAAAGTGATTCCTGTTAAAATCTGATTATTCTCATGGTTTCCACAAAATTTGAATTTCAGTAATTCAAAGCATCAGTCAACACTAAACCGATCAACAGATATTTCATAAAAAAATTTCGAAATTTTTATCATTTCCTCGTATGCAGATATTGATACAGGGTGAAATTACGAAATCAATATGAAGATAGATGAATACAATCGATACACATAAACAGAAGGAATCATCAATATTAGTAGTGGAATTAAAATATTCATCATCTGTGGATATTTTTTTCGTATAGATAGATGCAATTCAATTGACTATTATAATCAGGAAATAATAATCAATAAAAATATAATCTTTATTGCAACTACATTTTAATGATATAACAAATAGCTTCTCACTTTATAACAAACTTATCATTATCTCAATAATATAATATCAGAATATTACAATATCAGCATTCCAGAATCACCTACATGCACCACTTTCATGTTAATGTATAAATATTTTACGAAACTAAATTATTATGTAATGCATGAACAATCTTTATGGTGTCGCCAGGTTTGCCCCTCTTGACAACATGTGGAATAGTTTTCGGAACCATACTGAAATCAATAGTTATTTATTATACAAGGGAAAAAAGTTGTAGATTTTAGCTCCAGGTTGTGTTGTCTCCCGACGCGTAGCGGAGGGAGACAAAAAACCGTGAGCTAAAATCTAATATTTTTCCCGTGTATAATACACTATTTTTTTCTGTGACAGAAGGAAGGACGAATCAATATTGAGAAGATATTACATTATTTCGAAATCTGAAAATTATCGACGTGAAATTTCAAGTTTTTAACAGTAGGGACACCTGCGTTTTATAGGCATCTTCATCATTCTTTTGAAGTAATCAAATATCTGATGTCACTACTGTCAGTTCAATTCTGTGATTTGATTTAAAAAAATTGCGATTTCAGTAGTTGTTTAGTAATATACGAAACTGCGAAGTCGAATGGAAGATAAAAGGACTTGCAGTTCTTTCTCGGAGACGGTATTATTGACTAATTTTTCGGAACTATAGCACAACAAAAGCCATTAACAGAGTATATATATGTGATATATATCCGGGAAAGAAGTACTCACTTTTTTCCCACGGGAAAAAAGTAATTTATGAAAAATGACATTTTATAACCTGCCAACAGAGATGAAATGCCAAACTTTTTTCCCGTCACAGAAAAAAAATATTTTTTTCTACAAACGCTTAACAAAGTAAGCTTTGACGCTTTCAAATTCCAGCACAAAGTTGACGTTTTCCCAGAAATGTCATTCTTTGACAGCGCTCGTGAGCGGAAATATTGAAAAAACGCTCGCACATCTCTGTAACCTATACTTATCTATTCTTGAAAACCCCCAATTCTTTCATGATGGAAAATAGTGACAGTGAATCATCAAACACACCTCCTTCCTGATGATATAGCAGAAAGCGCAAGAGTTTGAATCTCTTACCGGAGAAATCAAGGAAGAAATATGAATTACAATATGATCCATTCATAAATTGGTGCCTCTCCGAGATGGTGAATATGTATTCAGAAAACGTTTTACTGGCTTATTTTGGTGAAAAATCAAAGACTTTGAAGTCATCAACTCATTGGTCTATATATTCGATGGTACGGTATACATGCTTGAATGTTTAAGATAATATCGGAATCAATAAGTATCTGAAACTTATCGCATTTCTCCAAGAAACAATCTATTGGATATAAAGCGAGAAAAATCCAAAACATTCACCGCTGAAGATATATACCAACAAATTTCTACAAGAAGCTTCCGATGAAGCATATCTGTCGAAAACGATGAATTATATTTTATATTTAAACTCTTTGTTGTCATCAGAAAGACAGTGTATCTTTATTTTATTGCATCGTAATGTTCAATTTGATTGCAGAGCTTATCGTACTATGGCTCAGAGGTCTGAAGCTCAGGTTGCCACGCTGTTGGTCCAGTTTCAATTCTTGGAAGGCCCGACATTTTTTTTCTGGCTTGTCAGTTATTTCAATTCTTCTTTTTTTGTTTCCTTTGGACATATAGGATAATATGGATAAGAACTTTCTCAACTATTTCAATCGCTCATACATTCAGGGTAGTTATTTTCAAAAGCTGCGTTAGTAGAAAAAAATCTTGTGTGTATTTCGAGCACAAAGTGTTATTGCCGCTCTCCAAAGATTACCGCGCTCCGCTCCGCATCGCGCGGTAACTTACTTTCTCGAGCGGCAATCTATCACTTTGCGCTCTAAATACACAAATAGCTATTCCAAGTGAAACAATTATTATTCAAAATACTCTCCGAGAGCATGAAATTGAATAATTATCTGTATAGGTGCAAATATCTGAAATTTTTTATAGATGCAAATATAAAGAACTGTACTCTTTGTTCAATATTATTTAAGTGTTTGGGATCACACGTTAAAAGGTAAGGCCCCCGTCATTCCTTGCTCGCACAAGACTTTCGAAGACTTTTGAGGGTTGATCGTAAGGGGGCAACCGAATGACGGATAGAACGAACAAACAAAAAACAAATTCCTATACAGAATTTGGATTTTTTAGCTCTAGAAATACTCACGTGATACAATCAATTACTGGACAAACAGACAGACACATGGTACACCCAGTGCAATCTTCATTCACACTAGGAATGTGTGTTTCTGGGTCAAAATGTATGGCTTGATATCCAGAATCATTACAAGCCATGTAGCATTTCCCACAATTTATGCACATGTCCTAGAATGGTAAATGCTACGTTCACTTCACATTTTAATGACAAACTTATAAAGGGTGTCCCTAATTTACATAGAAAGATTTTAACCGAAAATATGGTAGGAAAAGTTATCACAACCCGTAGCGCACCTCTGGATAAAATTCTCGGAATGTCTTTCTGGTCAAATAATTAACCATCGAAAGATGAAGCCATATAGCGAATTTGAATGCATTATATTCAATTTTTCTTGAGATATTGCGGAAAAACTATTTCAATTTCTTAACTTCAACGCCCTGTATCTCGAGAACTGAACACTTGAAGACCTTATGTCCCTATCTCATTGATTATGAAATCACGAGGACTTTCACTTGTCTTGTTGGTCGAATTTCGCAACACCCTGTATGTCACTTTTCATGTGCGATTTGAGAATGTTGAGAATTTTCGGAAATTCTGATCAGGGGCGTGGGAAATAGGTGGGGCAAGGAGCATTCCTTTCCCCACCATTTTTTATTATGCAATATTCGGCAGTTTGACCAGGAAATATGAAAATATAATTTTTACATGAAAATGACACACTCGTTTAGTTTCGGTAGCTCTCATCATTTTCGAGATCGATTTTAAAAGTCTGCTGCGTAACAAAAATATTGCTTTATCCTTATAATAGGGTTCCGAATTTTCCCAAAAATTTGTTTTCGATAGAAAATACCCTTTTCTCAACATCTACTTGTGATGTTTGACTCAAAATATGAAAGGAACAATGAAAAAAATAGTTTGAAAAATATTATAGTAGATACCCTGTGAAGAAAGTAATATGTAATTTCGGGACACCCTGTGTATATTGTATCTGATCTGATATTCTACAATTATATGAAAAGTGAGGAGTGATATAAGGAGAAAATTCAATCATAATGACGACATTTTTTCCAATTGGGAATTAAAAATGATGAATTTTGAAATTCAGATGAAATTTCATGAAGAACCATGATATGAAAGATTATATATAAGTGAATTTTGAAACTAAATTGATAATTTTGTGAGGTTCAGTTCATATACTCAATTTCAAATTCAATCGACTAATTTCAATTACAAATAAAACTTTCGAAATTGACACGCTATTTAGAATAAAATTAGAAATGGTGTGGACAACAAAACAACATTCGTATTTTTTTATATCAATTCCATCAGTTCCATTATACTGCTCACAATACTCACATCATCTATAAGGGCAACCACTTGTTTAGTATTATCCAATTCCTTGTATGCACCAATTTTGGGTAGAGCTCTTCCTATTATATCCTCCACAGAGGGTACATAACTCATTTTATTCAGAGTAATGCCACTGTCACTATCATGATGAAGTATTTGTCCGTTCTTCACTTCGGATTCTCTGAAAAGTTTGCTCAGTATTTCTTCCCTCTTTGTCTGATATGGCCCAAAGTGGGGTAACTTCTGAAAGATTCGAAACCGTTTCTCATAAAAATTACTAGATATGTCATATATTGTGATTCAAGTCAAAAATGTATGAGATCTTTGGTGATCTCACCATCTATAATCTTCATCAACTTTGTGATGATACCTGCCGAAGAGTTATACAATAGCAATAATTCATCCTCACAAAGGCTTTTTAAACTCAGAGATTTTCTACATTGTCGATGTAGCTTCATTATTTTCTTTCGGTGGTTGCCTTCCAGAAGATAATGAGATATTTTCCTTCAAAAAAAGGTACTTTCAATATTTGTACCTTTTCAGTGGTCGTAGGGCTCTATAAGAAAACCCCTTCTTGTTATTCAGTATTGAATAGTAAATAATTCAATTGAATAATAAATAGCAAGCTTCGAGATAGTGGTTTTTTAGTTGTTATTAGCTACATGAGATTCATTATGAACCTACAACTCCATTATTAAGTAGATATCCTCCTTCGTAGAAAATAATTAAAGATGCCTAATTCCGATACACTTTCACCTGTACCGGGTACAGGGTATCCCACATAACATGGGCCACCCCCTTATCTGGTAAACTATTATATATACAGAAAAAAGTTCAGAATGAAAGTTGTATTACTTCTTATGAAATTTATTTTTTAGATACTTTCATTTATACAGGATGGTCCATATGTCTGTGACATATCACAAATACGTTTTTTCAAATGGAACACCCTATATTTTATCATATTTTTAGATAGTCCTTCAGAAGACGAGTTCAATGATATATAATAACATGGGTCTGAGATCACCCGTTTCGGATTTATACACGATCTTCTTCAATAAATTGTCTAATTTCAAAGCCCTATAGAAACGTTGTGAATGAAGTTTTCGATTCGCAACTTTTGCTATAAATTAAAAAAGTCTGTATATTATCATGTTCTGTGGTAAAAATTTAGGAATTTTGAATTTGCCAAAAGTGATGACGTATTTTGAAAACCAATAATTATCTCGAGATTTTCAAATGGAACACCCTATATTTTATTTCATATTTGCATAGAACTCAGAAAGACGAGTTCAATGATCTATAATAACATGGGTCTGAGATCACCCGTTTCGGACTTATACACGATCTTCGGTCAAAACTACATTTCCTCTAGTTCTCTTATTCGGTTTGAGAATACCTTTTGTTCGGATATCGTTCTCTATTCTCTGAAATATTTTTTTGTTTGGTACGACACTTTGTGGAAAACGGTCACGATATTCTCTCAAAGCCAGCACAGTATTTCTGTTTTTTAATAAATAGCACTCATAAAGATCAAATCTCTCTTCTTTAGAATGAATATGCATTTTGAAAGAGTTTCTCTGCACCAATTCAACAATAAATAATCGGGTTTGACAGTTATTGATATGACATAAACAAAAATCCCATCTATGAGTGCACAGCCTACTCAGCTCACGTTGGCATGTCATTCCACTTTGAGTTTTGGTTTTCTCTTCGATAATTTACTTATGTCCAGTGTTTATTCATTGAGAATTCAATGAAAAATGTTGAACAGTATGAAAGATATACGATTTTTATGAGGATAGAGGAAATGACATTTATTGCAATGAATGCATCCGAATCGATAAGGCAGACAATCAGAAAAAATGTTCAAATACATTTTATTAATTGAATATTCCCGCATTGCTCTCGTATTGAGTCAAATGTTGGTGAAATTTAATTGTGATAACCTGTGCTCAATCATTTCCAGAAGGTTTTTCAGTGAAATAATAGTATAACATTACATAAAAATTTCGATAATATTCCTTGTTTTCAAAAGTCTTTATTACGAATTGTTTCACAGAAATTACAAATTTTTTATCTAATATGAAAATAACAGTCAGAATTTTGCCATTGAAATTTGATTATTTTTTCAAGAAGATCGTGTATGAGTCCGAAACGGGTGATCTCAGACCCATATTTTAATATATCATCGAACTCGTCATTCTGAGCTACATCCAAAGATGGAATGAAATAGGGTGGTGTTCCATTCGAAAATTTGTAAAAAATTATCGTTTTTCGAAATACATCATCACTTTTGGCCAATGCGAAATTCATGAACTTTTACCATGGATCAAGAAAACATACAAAATTTGTTAATTCATAGCGGGAACTGCGAATCGAAAACTTCATTCGCAACGTTTCTATAGGGCTTCGAAATTTGGCAATTCATTGAAGAAGATCGTGTATAAGTCCGAAACGGGTGATATCAGACACATGTTATGATATACCATTGAACTCGTCTTCCTGAGCTCTATGCAAATTTGGAATGGAATATAGGGTGTTCCATTTGAGAATCTCGAGATATTTATTGGTTTTCAAAATACGTCATCACTTTTGGCAAATTCAAAATTCCTAAATTTTCACCATAGAACAGACTAATATACAAACTTTGTTAATTCAAAGCGGAAACTGCGAATCGAAAACTTCATTCGCAACGTTTCTATAGGGCTTTGAAATTAGACAATTTATTGAAGAAGATCGTGTATAAATCCGAAACAGGTGATCTCAGACCCATGTTATTATATATCATTGAACTCGTCTTCTGAAGGACTATCTAAAAATATGATAAAATATAGGGTGTTCCATTTGAAAAAACGTATTTGTGATATGTCACAGACATATGAACCATCCTGTATAAATGAAAGTATCTAAAAAATAAATTTCATAAGAAGTAATACAACTTTCATTCTGAACTTTTTTCTGTATATATAATAGTTTACCAGATAAGGAGGTGGCCCATGTTATGTGGGATACCCCCGATCATAAGGGAAACTTCATTCTTGTCTCAATATATTGGATAGAGCAAAAACAGTATTTTGACGAGTCCACGATAGTCCACTGATGATAGTACTTGTTATTCTATCGTAGGATCTACACAGATTCTCATGTTTACCAAAGACAATTTAATTCATGTATGAAAAATCCCACAAGCCACGTGATTTTGTCATTATGACAGCGAAAAAAGTTTGCCCCAACTTTTCCAGCGACAATATCTGAACCTCTTGAAAGCATGACAACCAGACATAACAAATGTTTGATGAATGAAATTATCTCACCGAATTACACTCTAGCTTTTTTTAGTCGAAGTAAGCTTGGCATTTATAATTCGGGTTTTGTTGTCATTAGGTAATTCAACTCAAAAAACTGCCAAGGCAACAAAATTCTTATCGATACATGTCAAGTTTCGACAATAAAAACTCTCGTGTGATAATAATTGAACAATATATCTAGCTGTGATTAATTACCTTGAAAAATATCAGATCCAATATTAACTCAGCAGTAGATCGGCACATGAAAAAGTATACATCAACTAAGTACCTTACGAGAATAACGTGAATTAACTATGATACATTGTTTTTACCTTCCCATTTTCATCGTAGAGTGACATGACGGTTTTTCCTTTTTGGTGTTTATAAGTAGGTGGGCTTTGTCCTTGCCAACCAGTCAGCTTTCCATCGAGGTACAACATAGCCTTGAGACCAGTACAATAGTCGTCTATGACAGTGAAATCTTGATTTTGAACAGCACTACAAACTTGCACGGCAGATGCTCCACTCTGTAAATACTGGAACGCTGTGTAAGCAGAATCTATTCCACCAACGCCTAAAAATATAGGAAAATATTTTAAAACAGCAAACGTTGTTTTGATGTATACATTATTTCTATAATATATTTTTTCAATTCAATATTCACCAATACACTATTTTTATTTTATTTTCTACTCCTTTTCAGTTTCGCTATCTATAACAGCGTACTTATTTAGTTTTACTATTTATTCCAACTGCTTTTTAGTTCACTTGAATTTCTCAATTTTGACGAGAGAATCATAATATCCAACTCCTAAAACCCCAGATGAATATTTTGAATAGAGTCGGAATATATAATTACAAAACTGGTCGTCAATATTAGAAATACCATCTTGAATTCCCTAATTTTGACGATGAAATCATAAATTTTGATCCCAAAAACGCCCACTCACAAAAGTTAAATAGAATCTGTGTATAATTACAAAACTCGTTCGGTGTATATCGCTTCCACCGTCTTGAATTCCCAAATCCCGCCCTTTCCGAATTTTGACAAAAGAATCATAAACTCCGACCCAGAAAACACCCAGATAACAATTTTGAAGAGAGTCGGATCATAATTACAATACTCGACCGCCATATTGGGTCCGCCATCTTGAATTCTCTAATTTTGACGAAAGAATCATAATCTCCGACCCCGAGAACCACCAGATACCGAATTTGAATAAAATCGGATCCTAATTACAAAATCCGCCATTTTGGCTCCGCCATCTTGAATTTCTCAATTTTGACGAAGGAATCATAATCTGCGATCACGAACACCCCTATAGGTAACAATTTTGAAAAGAATCGGATCATAATTACAAAACTCGTTCTCCATATTGGTTCCGTCATCTTGAATTTCCAAATTACGCCCGAATTTTCAAATTCTGACGAGAGAATCCTAATCTTCGACCCCGGAAACCCCAAATATTTCCTCTTTATAGTATTAGTATAGATAACACGGCCTCACTAATTCCCTGGAATTTTCAGTCTTTAGATTTTAGATTTCCCAACATTTGTCAGTGGGACATCAAATCACTTTGAGATTCCTAGGGATTGCGGTAGTCTGCAGATTTGTGACATTTTGTCTCTCTGTAGGGTATAAGTAGGGGTCTGAGGTCGACTTATTATTGACAAGGTATAGTTTATGCAAAGTCATTTGGAAAAAGACATCACCGCAAGCCGTCGGTCGCTTTGAAAGTTCAAAGAGTGCGGCAGCGCGGCCCGATATTCGTTTGATGATCTGTTCAACTGACTGCATAAACTTTACCTAGTATGGTTGTTTAAACAATCTTCTTCTACATCTATGCACCTTTGATACAACTAACTCACCAAGGATCGTAAGATTCGGAATATGTTTGGCAATGGAGGTGACGGCTCTGAGACCAACTGGTCTGGTGGCATTTCCACTTACTCCCCCATAGGTAGTTCTCTTGTCGGGACCTACTGCTGGCCAAGCACTAGCATCAGGATTCAAATGCATCAATCCTGATATGGTATTTATTGCCGAAACTCCCCAAGCGCCACCTGAAAGAATTCTTCGTTCAGTGTTTGTTGTTATAGGTGTTCTGTGAAAAATCAACAATTTTTGACAGAAACAGAAAAACAGATGCAGGGTGGAGGATATTTTTCGTCAGTTAACTCAAATTGAGTTGAAATATATAACAATTTCAATAACCAAGAACTAAATAGAATGTTTCAATTCAATCAGAGTGTGAAGCCTAATGTGAGGGCTAATCCACGCAAGACACAGAGATATAATTTGAATACCTATAGTCTTAAGATACGTCAATATGTTAAGAACACATCACTGTTCAAAGTTTGTTTCAATGTGTGGATTATGATTCTGAATATCATAGAATTCATAAAAAACCCGAAATTATTGATTCCTGTTACAAACTTTGCATGTAGCGGGAATACTGTCTTGGCGTAGCTTAAGGTGGCTTTAAATATAGCCACATTAGTGTAGCTATATCAGAGTAATTTTTCAAAGATGTCTTGATCGAGTAAGGTTATTCACGTTTCTGTTTTATTTTCATGGTAGTGACCAGCATTGTCCCCCAATATTTAATTATGAATATTTAGGATTCATATGTAGTTACCGATCAGATTTATTAAATTGTCAAGGATGTTCAAATTGTAGTTTCAATAAAAATACAACCACAGGGCACAGAGTGACCTATTTGTGTATTCCATTGAATCGATATATCGATAAATTCATTTCGACAAGTCAACCCTGATAGCAAATACCGCGCCAGTGCCAGGTATAGGAAAAAGAAGTGGAAAATGTACGGTTATTGAGCATATCAACAATAATTATAGCGATTATTCATTTCTCCATGTTTCACTGTGTTTGGCTCTGTAATTGATATCGTTGTGTGAGACAAAAAGGTATTGCTGGCCGTGATCATTCAAAAATAAGTTATCCAATTAATCAGATTCCATGGGTATGAAATACCAAATCTGCCGAAATCGGAAAGAAATCAGGTATGCGTCCCAACCCAAATAACCAACCGTAAAATAGTAGATTGTTTCATTAGGATCAATAGTGACACTTTGTTTGACAAGCGACAAGGTTTTCTAGGATGTTTCAATTGTAGTTTCAATATAAATATAACCACAGAACGACATATTTGTGTATGGACCAGGTGCTCTTATGGCAAATACCGCGCCAGTGCCAGCTACAGGAACAAGACGTGGAAAATGTTAGGTTAGTGAGCATATCAACAATGATGATAGTAATTATTCATTCCCCTCCATACTACAACCACTGAACTAGTGATTACAACTGAACTGTTTGACTTTATATTCAAATGAAGCTAAACAATATCGTTGTTTGAGACAAAGAAACTATTGCTTGCCGTGATTATTCAAAAACCAGTTATCCATCCCGAGAATAACGAATGAAATACAGATCAAGCAAGTATTTGAATCTTGAAAGCTTCCCTGATCAAAACAAAAATACTCAACTGAGATGTTTATAATTCCAATACTAAACTATAATAAGGTGTATATTCATATCTCCAGCATGGGTATGAAATGCCAAATCTGCTGAAATCGGAAACAAATCAGGTATGAGTCTCAACACAAATAAGCAACCGTCAGAATAATGTTGTTTATTCTTGATGACGTTCAGTACATCCTTTTTAGTTCCTAGGAGCAAAATTTCAACTTTAGCTCCTAGGAACTAAAATTCAACTTTAGCTCCTAGGAACTAAAATTCAACTTAAGCTCCTAGGAACTAAATATGTTGCCTAGCAACATATCTGTTTTTGTGTCAGTAATGAAAACGTCAATTTGAGAGCTAATTTTGGTATCAAAATGGACGACTTTTGTGTCGGTTGCAGAAAAACAAATGTACCATTGATTATCTAACAAATGACATATGTTCCAACTAACCTTCTGCTGCTGCTCTTGCCAACTCCGTGATATCAGTGGCATTAGGGGTGAGTTTGATGAAAAATGGTATTTTAACGGTGTTCCTGACCCATTCCGAAATACCCTTCACTAGTTCTGGTTTCTACAATAATCACCAAAATGATGTTCATTCCTGTACTAAACGATCCTTATATGATTTTTACCTGACCACAAGCTAAACCCATACCAGATTCACCCATCCCATGAGGACAGCTCAAATTCAACTCCAACATATCAGCTCCAGCTTCTTCAGTCTTCGAACATATTTCTCTCCAGTCTTCTTCCACATAACCACACATAACACTAGCTATCATAACCTTAAACACATATATTTCTGTATATCATATAAGGCGACAGTAACTGTTCTTTTTTTTTTGGAAGATCAAATGAGGATTAGGTAGGTAGTATTTTCCAATAAATTATTGCTAAACTGTCCAGATATGGAAGCAGTTAATTTTTGGAACGGAAGGCAAACTTACTTTGGTTGGGAAATCTTTCTTTAGCTCTCTTATTGCCTGGAGCCAATAATCAAGACACTTTTCTGAAATCACTTCGATGTTTAAAAAGGATCCTTGTTGTGGTCCATAATTATCACCAGATGTAGTTCCTCGTACTATCCTGGGAGATATGTTCGTCACTTGATCCTGTGAATCAAAGTTGAACAGGAATATATAGAAGCACAGTGAGGCTTGTCAATGTTCATTATCAGTAGGTCATCTGGGAAGCTCGAAACGGGTGAAATAAGTGTGGGTGGCCAGGGTGGAGTTGATGTTTACAAAGCAGTAGGGAGCTCAGAAAATGAGTAATAGCTATTTATATATCAAGAGAGCAAAGGTATCCATTTCCGCCCGCGTGTGAAGTTTTCTAGTATTTTTTTATCATTATATATTCACGATCTTGAAAACTGGCTCGCAATCATCCCGGTAAGTAAAATCAGTACCGCTCCGACACCTTTACCTTTGTATAATTTGGTGCATTTCATTTCATTGCTCTGCTAGTATCATAGCTTTCATCTTCTATCACATTCTCGTGGCCACACATCGTTTTTCTCACGTAATATTAGATGAGTCAGCCTGTAATAGCTACGTACCTTATCTAAGCAAAACGTTTTTGTAACCACGAATGCCCATCCTTGTTCGAACGCCCTTCTTATCATGGGAGCAGATGTTACTGGAGGTGCAGATGCCAACCCGAATGGATTTTCGAATTTCACTCCGCACACTTTCACAGAAATATCCACTTCATCAATTTCTGTATAGAACAGCGGCAATTGTGGTTTCGAATCCATTGGCAAACCCTGAAATTGAAATAATAGTTGTACACCAAGGTAGTGAAGAATAACATTATTACCGAGAGACCAAGATTATATCCAGAGGCTTCAGCCGAGGACTATAAGGTCCCGTGGTAATAATATTGTTTACTACCAAGGTGAATATTACATTTTTTTCTCCACTAGCAATATATTTGCTATGCCTTCTTTTCACATGATGAATTTCTTGACTTCTTTCTTTACGAGACACCACTGTGATATATTTTTTTCATTTTAAATTGTGATCGTTTTATATTTTCTGTACATGACAACCTTAAATGTATTCTAAACATAACTGGGGCTAATGAATTATTATTATTATTATTATTATTATTATTATTATTTCAATCATTATAGTTCTGTGAAACTGAAATGTGAACCTGTGTCACTATGATAGCACTTCTTTTCAATTCGTATTAAAACACCATGACAGCATATATCAAGTCATTATTGTTAAATACCTACCATATGCGAGAGCCATTCCTGTGAATTTGATTTGCAGATTTTTCTTGGGGTTTGGATTCGGTTTCATAAATAATTCAAAGGATTAAGTCGAAAAACGTTTTGCCCATGGCCATGGGCTTTGTCAATTTATTAAATTTTTTTGGTTCTGTAAAATAATGGTTTACATTGTAGAGTGATAGTGATGAGACCTGAGTCAAAAGAAAAGAGAGATACGCACCTCAACCAATTCATAATTCCGGCGATTGTGGTATTCTTGTGAATATTTTTATTATTTCCATTCAAACATACTGTTCCTGAATAAAAATAATAAAAATATTCACAAGAATACCACAATCGTCGGAATTATGAATTGGTTGAGGTACGTATCTCTCTTTTCTTTTGATTCAGGTCTAAAAAAATGTATAAATTGACAAAGCCCATGGCCATGGGCGAATCGTTTTTCGACTTAATCCTTTGAATTATTTATGAAACCGAATCCAAACCCCAAGAAAAAGCTGCAAATCAAAAACATAACAGGATTCAAGAAAATCCCTCAACAAAAAAAAATCTGTGAATATCGCATCAAAACAGTGAAACAGAGGTGGCTAATTGTCTATATCTTTATTAACTAGTGGTTCATAAAATGACGAAAACTAACTTATTAGTAAAAACACACTTAACGCCTTCAAAAGGAGTAAATAATGTTAGGTTCTATAGCTGGGATGCCAGATATCGGAAACACCCAAATCAACAGAATGTAAAATGGCAGATCCGTAATCCATCAGAATATACAATTTCAAACCAATAATCTAACAGAAGAATTTTTTTAGAAATCGTATTCATCTTTACTGTGAATGCAAAGAACCGCAATTTGTCCAACCGTATTTTGTATACTGTACATGAGCATACTAGAAAAAAACAGAGATTATAATCATCATTCGATGGAAATATGCGTGATATTCCTGTAGAATATTCATGCCCTCAAATTAAACAGGGTGTCTAAAAATGTTTTTTCAATTCGGAACTGTTGAAAGTGATTTTTCCCGAGTTTCACAAATGAAATACCCCATATATTTTCAGACCATTTGGTGTGAAATCAAAACACGAACATCTTTCATTGCCTGTGGAAGTATTCCCAACAACATATAATCTTCAGAAGTTCAAAAACAATTCCAATACCTACCTCCTGTCCCTATCCTCCCTAGGAACGCACGATGTTCTGTGAACATTATAGGGATTCCCTTTCGTGCGCTCCAAGCGATAAAAAAAATCTTTCATCCCAATATCCATATACATAGATATTCGTAACCATTTTCGAATTATTGAACTGAACTGAAAATTAAAGGTAGGCCATTTTCATCGATACACATTCTCATATGTTAATAAAACATCAAAAGTCAAATTAATAATTTAGTAGACTTGTTTTTTCATTGAATGAATTGATTCCAGAATCGAAGCAAATAGAAATAGTTCATGTGCTAGTTATTCACAAAGTGAAAAAGAACAAAATTCCCATTGTGCATAATTGTTAATAACTATCCTGGTTTTTTTTTATGCTCTATGAATTCATGGGATATTTTGAAAATGGATTTTTTTCCCTTTTTATTTTGTAAATTACTAGCATATGAACTGTTTCTGATGTTTGCTTCAATTCCGGTTTGAATTCTTTCAATAAAAAAACTAGTTTACTGATTTATGGATTGGACTTTTGATGTTTTAATAACAGATAGGAATGTGTATCGATGAAAATGGCCAACCTGGAATTTTCAAGGTTCAATAATTCATTTGAGAACCACCCTGCATCATTTGAGGGCATGGAAATTCCACAGAAATATCACGCATCGTTCCATCAAATGATACTATGATTATTATCTCTTAAACTTCATAATTGTGATTACAGTGATTTTTCCGGTATGGATCTGCAGATGACATTATTTTGACAAAAAAAATATTATAGAAGTGGATTGAGGTCACAGGAATGCTTCAAAAAATGTGCTAATAGATAGGGCTTTCCATTTAAGAAACGTGATCCTGATCCTCTAGATTTTTTCCGATGCCCCCTTTATATGCAGTAATAATTTCTAGTTACTGACCATGTTGTCTCAGACATTCGTTTTTGAGTCAAGTTTCTAGCTATCATAGAACTCGAGCAAACGAGCTCCGACGCACTAATGCCCCACCCTGTATATATCGGCTTAATCTTTCCATTTTGATCTCTTTGATCACCTTTCGCTCGGCTATGGCGAGTTAGTTACGGGAAACTCACTTCCAAAGCACAATGCATGTACCAAGCTGCCACTTTTCCATCATTAACTGATTCCACTGTGGTCTCAGCAACCCCAGCTATATCGCCCCCACACCAAACAGATGGATGCGAACTCTGCATAGAATTTGGATCGACTCTTGGCAAGTTTTGGTCGGTGAGATGTAAGGGTTTCAGCGCATCAATCACTAAAAACAGACAAAGCGATACCATATTCAGATTCCATCTTGGTTATTTCTTGACTTACTATCTTGTTCTTCTAAACCGGATCCGAAAGCGGAAATGAGAAAATTTGCTTTGATTGTGGATAGCTGCTCGGTGTCTTGTATCCATTTTCCGTCCTCAGTTTCTTCTGTCCTGCTGAAAGTGACTGATACTATTTTTCCTTGCTTCACGTTCACAGAGTGTGGTGAGAGGAAACCAATCAGTTCACACTTTTCCTCGATAGCAACTGAGACCTGCGGAAACAGAAATAATTCAGAAATATTTCAAGAAATTACACTGTGATGCTGAACTATATCTATACCTGAGTTAATCATTAATGAAAGAGAAGTAGTGAAATCGAGATTTAAATCTGTCAGTCTGAAGATTCTTCCCCCTCTACTCATTTCTGAACCACCTGATATATTACGAAGAAATTCCAAGGACTCAAATAGGAGATGCAAACCTACTTTCTTATGGAAAAATTACAGCTCGAAATTTTGAAATAGTGGCTGAGCGTCATCTTCAATTCTCCATAGAGTCTCCTGATAAATACGCTAATAATATCAATTATTTATATTTACAAAATTATGAAACATAGTTTTTCGTGGGATTAACTGCAGGTGTAGTAGCACCTTTTAGATATCATTTTCAGAAGAAAACATCAGGAAACGTGAGAAAATGCAAGCATCAGGCTTAAGAAAACGTGAGAAAATGTTGAAAATAAAATAAATAAAACTTAAGAGAACGTATGACAACGTGAAACAAGAAAAACAAGAAAGAAAAAAAGAAATTGGTATAGGTAATAAACGTTGGAAAATATATAGAATAAGCGTGAGAAGCGTGAAACAATCTGATAATACGTGAATTAAATGTAAAACACGTGAAAGACGTTGATATCACGTTCAAGAACGTATGAAAGAGAAGAAAGGCCATATACAGCGTGAAAAAACTTGACTGCGTTGATAACACAAGAAAAAGCATGCGAAACAGTGTACTAGTCTACGATAGGCAAATCGGAAGGAAGAACAGTCATCGCTCTGGGACGTTACCCCCGACATAACAAGGCCTGACGGCTCGTAGTGAACAGCTCGTGACGTCAGCTAACAGAGGCCACACGTCGGCACACATTCCATCGCGGGTAAAAAATCCAACAACAGGAAATTAAAAACACTCACTGGCTAATTTTTTCAGTAATAGAAATTCTTCAAGATAAATATAGGTAATTATAACGAACGGCAAGATAACCTTCATTGTCGCGTGTCTGTGAAAATAGGTTGAAAATAGAATAAAATTCAAGAAACCGCTATAAAACGTGAAAGAACGTAAGAAAACTCAAGAATACATAATAAGAAATGAGGAAACGTAAGAATACGTAAGAAAACGAATGAAAACGTGTAAAAACATAAGAATAAGTGAGAAAACGTGGGACCACGTGGGAAAATGCGAGCAGGCTTAAGAAAACGTGAGAAAATGTTTCAAAAAACTCATAAAATGTAAGAGAACATAGAACAACGTGAAACACGTGAAAACACAAGAAAAACCGTGAGAAAATCATGAAAAACGTTATAAATCCATGACAAATATGAAAAGTTTGTGAATCTATTGAATACCTTACGTGGAAATATATAGAATAAGCGTGAGAAACTTAAAACAATCTGATGAAACGTAAATAAGGTGTAAAACACATGAAAAACGTTGATATCACGTTCTGGAACGTATGAAAGAAAAAAAAGGCCATATGCAGCATGAAAAAACTTGACTGCATTGATGAAACAATAAAAAAGCATGCAATAGATTCACTACTCACCTCTTCTGGGACCGCCCGTATATTCGTGAAGCCCCTTCGGAAGACCACGAACACCTTCCTTGCCCCACACCTCAAAGCGGAAGTGGCACAATCGAACGCTGTGTCTCCAGCCCCCAAAACGATGACATTTCCATGGAGCTTGGGCAACTTGGCTGCGTTCTGTTTGCAAGGGCAGCTGCCATTATCATTTGCATCCTTGCTAGCTCTCGAGACTCTCGGCAAGAAGCTCTTGGAGGAATAGAACCCCATGTCCTCCGTGAGGTTTTTGAACAAGGGGTTGATTTTCGGGTGTGGCAAGCCGATGCCTACGAATATAGCCTTGGAATCTTTGAGGAGGTGTTCTACGGTGAGATCTTGAGTTGACAAGGACCTGCCAGGTATTATTTTGACTCCCAGGTCTTTGACTAAGCTGATTTCGAAATTCACTGTGGAGATTGGGAGGCGGTATTGTGGGATTTCTGTTGCACTGAAATATTATGCAAAATTTGGAATTCATATTATAGACATAACGGACTTACAACTCTAATATTGCACATATTTTATAGATTCAATCAGATTCATCTTATTCAAATTAACCTTGTTTATGAAACCTTATCTATTATTGACAAAATGGCTTATTGCACTCAGGGGTCTATAGATATCACTGATATAATAATTATGATATTGTCTGATCCGAGTGATATGTACTAATCAGTTCGTTAAAGTCAACTTATTCAATGATTCATGAAATAATTTTTTTTTCTGTCGATTTATACAGACTTTGAAACTGTCTTCATTATCTTCAGATTGAATATGAATACTTATATATCGAAGACTGGAACCTTTGGCGCGATAATACACTACACTGTTTTACCACTAACCAAACCGATTTTTTAACGCCTCGACACGTGTTTCGTTAACTATGCATCTTCAGGAGAAGATTAAAACTAAATAGCCTATTCTAGTGTGCTGCTTATATACTAGGTATATGTTCACCCAACAGTGAAAAGTGTAGTATTTTTCAGTTGGGTGAACATATACCTAGTATATAAGCAGCACACTAGAATAGGATATTTAGTTTCAATCTTCTCCTGAAGATACTAACATAGTTAGCGAAACACGTGTCGAGGCTTTAAAAAATCGGTTTGGTTAGTGGTGAAATAGTGTAGTGTATGAATACTTATACTAAACAATTTTTTTTAATTCACCTATACTAAACAATTTTTGTTAAATCACCTTAATCCGCCTAGAACATCATTCTTTTCGTAAATAGTTATATTTTCGTATCCCAACCTTCCCAAAAAGGTTGCACAGGACAATGAAGCCGGTCCTGCACCAATCAGGACAATTTTGGAATCTGGATTCTTTGGTTTTGGAGTTTTTGGATCTCTCATTTGTTTGACGCCCATTTTACTGAAAATCTAAAAAGGATATCTTCCATAACGAACTTTTTAGTCAAAGGTGGCAAAATAGACCGGCACAGATTTTCGTACGTGATTCCACTCAGTATGCCTTTTGGAGGGTATCATTATGTATATGTCGGCGTCATTCTCTGGAATGCCTAGACATTTCACGTATTGCCGGCAAACAGCGTAACTCTAAATTTCGTACACCGTTCGCCTAATAGTTTCAGGCATTCGGAACGTTCATTTAGGTCGAGTCAGCTTAGGTTGTTCAGAAGCAGTAGTCTCTTCTGTTCTCTCAAGTAATTTCGTGAAAAATATACTTTTTAGGAAGGAGGTTTAGGCGGAAAAATAGTCTCCCTTCTTATGCATATGACGGATTTCACTAATTGACGCCGACATATACATTATGATATCCACCAAAAGGGATACACTGGGTGAAATCATGTCCGAAACTCGCTGTCACTACCTGCGCGTCTAAAATATGCTGTCAATCACCATCAGTGATTCCTCAACAATTTTTAAAACATCATCACTTATATGCTATGAAATATGATAAAGGTTTCAATCACGCATGGAAAATGTGATGCTATTATATGCATCGATCAACTCCTAAAAAAGTCAGGCATCAACAGATGGGCAACAACTATTTTTTTATAATATTATTTATTACACAGTGGAAACATTTTGGCAGGATGTTCTCAAAAATACAAATTCATAGTCAATGGGCGTGTACACCTTAGTAGAACTTTTAACTCAAACCATGTTTATAATGATCCTTTTATACATAAATAATGATTGATGACATAATTCGATCGAAAAATTAACTGTCATGTTTTATTTTTGGACATAAATAATAGTACCTTTTGAAAACGGGCCCTCTTATGACGTAGAAACCTCATCTCGCCTTAGTTAAAAGAAAATTCCAAACGTCCGACGGAGACTGAGGCAACGATATATTAATTCTTTCAACTGTGATCTCGCGTTAATTCACTCTTTCAGAAATCATGTATCATTCATCTCTGTCTGGAATAGTCCTGTTTCAGTATCAGGGTTTTGACGTCACATCATCGCCTCGTTTTCAGAGGTCCAAAAAATCGGGGATTTCAATAATTTTTTACAAAACGTAGGGAGCTCACAGCAAGAAACGGTTTGCGGTGGTGAGCTAGTTTGGGTGAATTCTATCGAATTAAGAAATATTTTTTTTTGTGATATAAGCCCATTAATTTGTTCAATATTCATCATCTCAGGATCTATGCTATCTATATATCTATCTATCTATCTATCTATCTATCTATCTATCTATCTATCTATCTATCTATCTATCTATCTATCTATCTATCTATCTATGCAGTGATTCGTATAAACAGAATCTGCAAGTGCATTTCTTGCCAAAATGCCAAATAGTGTTCAAATTGTTGATATTTAACGCTTCACCCAATAATCAAATCAATTTAATGTTCGTGGCTTTAGCTAGTGAAACAGTTGTTTTTGCCCCATTAAGGCCATTTTCGTTAAATTATTCAAACATAGTGTGGAGTTTTCAACAAGTTGATTTTACCTCTGTTGCAAATTGTTGCAACCCTCCTATATTGATTGGACCTTCTTCGGATGCTTGCAAATTGCAACCCCCCACACACAAATCACTCGTAGGGCACACCATACCACAGGTAATTCCCAGGGGGTTGTCTGAAAAAATTGCTTTAGCTGCTCCATAGTAATTCTGTGAAATGATAATAGATACAGATTTTTGGAAAACTGGAAATTGCCAAATGTCGCTTGAAGGTTATGTTTGTTAGCGTAAGTCGATTTCTCTATCAAAGGACAGAGATTATTGAACTTCATATTATTCTTCAATAACTGTGCTTGGACAGGAACATAATATTATATAAGACTAAATTAAGCTTTTCCAACAAGATTATCTGTTGTTTCCTCATAAATTCCGGAGTTATGCACACTTCAAAATGACAATAAACCTATCATGATTATGTCTCAGATTATATACTGTTATTTTCGCAACGAATGCATAAATGTAATTACTAAGTCAATAGAATTTTCACTGCTATCTTTTTGGTGGATCAAAGATTCAAAGATTTGTCTGTTATTATCTTGGAAGTCGCGTTTTCATTGAAGTGTTGCATGACAACCCGAATGAAATGATATGATATATAGTGTGCCCCACTTACCATGCTCACCATGGGTATCTTTTTAACGGTGAGAGATACGAGGTCGGTTGAATGACACCAAATGTGGAGTTTGTCAAGGCCAACTATAATGTGAAAAAATATTTTGATAAAATCTATTCGTTTTTGTTTTATACGCAAAAAACAGATTTTGATCATTTTCATGTCTCCTCCGTAACTTCTTTATTTATGAAAATATTCAAATAGGAATTTCACATTCTCATGGCAGTTTTTCAAAGTGATTTCGAAAAAAATATAAAATTTATACCAACTCTTCTAGAATTTGAGATAGCAGCACCAACTTTAGTTCTTCATATGTAGCTCATAGCTCACTATGACTTAGTTACAAATAACTTCTTTTTCTCTTACAGATGATATGTCGCAGTTATAGTTTTGTGTTGATAACAACGGAGTTATCGTCATTTATACAAAACAAAAAATTATTTGGAAGCCGCCATCTTGAATTTATCAATTTTAACAAAAATATCATGATCTCCGACCTCAAAACCCCCACTTACCAATTTTGAATGGAATCGGACCAAATCTTGTCCGCCATCTTGGAGCAGCCATTTTTTTTTTATTTCAACAAAAATTCCATAATGAATTGTCAGCGAAATTATGAACACCTGCCAAATTTCAAGTTAATCGGAGTTATGGAATTTTTGTTGAAATTAAAAAAAATGGCTGCTCCAAGATGGCGGACAAGACTTGGTCCGATTCCATTCAAAATTGGTAAGTGGGGGTTTTTGAGGTCGGAGATCATGATATTTTTGTTAAAATTCATAAATTCGAGATGGCGGCTTCCGAATAATTTTTTGTTTTGTATAAATGACGATGACTCCGTTGTTATCAACACAAAACTATAACTGCGACGTATCATCTGTAAGAGAAAAAAAAGTTATTTGTAACTAAGTCATAGTGAGCTATGAGCTACATATGAAAAACTAAAGTTGGTGCTGCTATCTCAAATTCTAGAAGAGTTGGTATGAATTTCATATTTTTTTCGAAATCACTTTGAAAAACTGCCATGAGAATGTGAAATTCCTATTTGAATATTTTCATAAATAAGGAAGTTACGGAGAAGACATGAAAATGATCAAAATCTGTTTTTTGCGTATAACACAAAAACGAATAGATTTTATCAAAATATTTTTTCACATTATAGTTGGCCTTGACAAACTACACATTTGGTGTCATTTAACCGACTTCGTATCTCTCACCGTTAAAAAGATACCCATGGTGAGCATGGTAAGTGGGACACACTGTATTAATACCTAAAATAATGTCTTTTGGGCTGCCTTTCAATTTAAGTTCCATATGTACCGGGTGTACCACTAAGAAAGGACGCCGGCTGTGTCTCGGAAACTATTTACCGCGCAGGTTTCGAAAAAAAATATGAATGATGAAAGTGGCCAAGAGAAATCTCTGGAAATTATTTTCAAGTTTCCAGGACAGCCCCTAGAGGGCGTAATTGCATTGTCCAGTTTAATAAACGGGTTTTTGTGTAAATTTGATATATCAAGAAATATCAAAAACACTTTCTTCATGTTCTCGAGTTGATTTACAATCATTTCGATGAGAATAATTGCGCTTGCTCTTTGAATAAAAGAGGGAGGGAAGGATGAATAGTACTTTGAAAAAACTCCCATTACTACAGTTTGGTGTAACGGAATTCAACGATCTTGGCCTCATTATGAAGGGTTTTTTGGTTCTTCCAGATGAATCACGAATCAAGTCGAATTGAAATGCTGTGGTGGCCGCTAGATGGCATCGTTTGAAAAATCAGACAATTTTGCATTTTTTTCGAAAATTTCAAATTGAACCATATATTCATTCTACTCTAATATGAAAGTAGAGCAAACGAGAAGAAAAATTGTGAAAACCGCAAATTGATACCTCTTGAGGAACCGGTGAAATACTCGAAATAATATTATGAAAATATTGACCACATGAATTCAACTTCAATAATCGTAATCAGAAATATCCTGTACCTATGAAATTATGATCTCAATAATTCATTTATTGTCGTTTCACAAACTGCTGTTATATCTCACAATAGTGAATAGGAGACTCTTAGTTATGACATAGCTAATTGAAATGTAATTAGTGAGTATAAGCTCAGGAATGAGAAAAGACAAGTTGGCTTTGAATGAAAGAAACGTCAAAATATAATTGAAGTTCGATTGGAAGTTTGACTGTTCATTATGGATTGCTTTTTTGTCAAAATGCTGATAACGAATGAGGAGGCATTTGACATGCTAACAGTTTAAATTTTAATATTATTCCGAGTATATTTCTCCGGTTCTTCAAAAGGTATCAACTCGCGGTTTTCAGCATTTTTCTTCTCGTTTACTTTACTTTCATATCATAGCAGGAAAAATGTATGGTTCTATTTGAAGAAGATCTGAAAAAACCCTCCATAATGAGACCCTTACAACAAACTGTAGTAATGAGAGTTTTTCAGAGTACTATTCATCCTTCCCTCCCTCTCTCATTTAAAGAGCAAGCGCAATTTTTTTGGATTGAAATGATTGTAAATCAACTCGAGAACATGGAGAAAGTGTTCCTGAGTTGTCTTGATATATCAAATTTTCATAAAAGCCCGTTTTTAAAATTGGCCAATGCAGTTATGCCCTCTAGCGGCTGTCCTGGAAACTTGAAAATGATTTCCAGAGATTTTTCTTGGCCACTTTAATCATGAATATTTTTGGTGGTACACCCGGTACTTATAAGTATTCCAAAACTGGAGAAATGGATATTTACCCTGTTTGCTATACTAGTTATGAAAGATTTTATATCCAGTTGGGTAGGGCAAGATTTCTGGCATGGTGCGTCCGCACATTTCAAGCATCTAGCTGATTCTCTCAGGGCTCCTCTTTCACTCAGGGTGGTGGGTTTGATATCAGAAAAATTATTTTCCAATGGTGCACATCCCTGTTCAAAGTAAATACAAGTAATTATACAGCTTGATGAAGGATAATAGATAGATGGATATTTCATTTGACTATAATATTCATAGCAGGTCATTTCTGTCTCGAAGAAAATTTTGAAATAATACAACATCACCGTTACACAAGAATAAATACACTCAGGTAAATACAAAGGATTGGAAACACAGTTGTATACAGTGTGTCCCACTTTAAACAGCCCCCCTCTATATATCAGCTATTATAGTAGTACGATTCGTACCAAATTTGGACCGGTATATGAACAACCATTAATTGAATCGGTTTTGCAGACACCAACATCCTTCTGGCTAGTGCAGTGCAGTGCTTTTTTTATTGAAATAAAAAGGGCCGAATTCTATGAAATCATATTAGATATTTTTTGCAAAAAAAGTTACCTCATATTCTTGTTCCTCATGCTTTTGAACCTCCATGTGCAGAAAATCACCCCAATCAGAATCAACAAGATCGGTTTAATTATTTTCAAATCAACTGCAAATTTTGGAACGATCAATGGCCCTGGTAGGTAGAAAATTATTATTTGAAAGAAAAACAGGATATACTTTATGTTGAACCCGTTTCCAAGTACAAAATTATCACGTTCGCGAAAATGCTGCTCAGATGTACCTGTTTTTTTTAAGCATTCTGGGGTTTGAAACCATTATGAGGTCAAAAAATGCACCCCTTTTAATTTCAATAAAAACGCACTCCACTGTCTAAAATGATGTTTGCCTTTGAAAAACTGGTTTGTGTTTGTTTTTTTTTTAATGACTCGACCGTTACTTGATGGAAATCCATGGCAAATAAAAAAACTACACAAAGATAAGCTTTTCACAAAATTCTCAAACACACGACATATATGTTTCGCTATAGCACAGTAGCTTCGTCAGGTGATATACTGGTATATATATATCCTACTTTCCCAACCTGAAGGATTAGTTACCTGTGGACAGGTTTTTGTATGTATATTTAGTGAGCACGTAAATTTTTGAACAAATTTGTCGAAAGTCTGAAATGGTCAGTTGCGGATTTTTCGGTCGACTCATATTTTTTATGTCGTCATCACTGTTCGTGTTATGACGGCATCATCATTTTTCAAAATATATTCTGATGAAACGCATTTTTCTGGTGGCTGGATGTCATATTTTCCCCGATATTACATAAAAATATGTTAAAGAAATAATAGAGACTGCATTCATCATCAAGTAATTCATAGTGAAACGTCATCAAACGCGAATGTGAAAAAAACAAATGACGTGTCTGAGCTTCTTTCTCTAATGGCCATATCAAGCTTAACGAATTCAACACAACTTTTTCACGTGCTCACTGTATAATTGGTAGGTAGGAAAAAGAGTCTCAAAAATAATGAAGCATGGTCATTCTCCGTCTTTTTGCTATATTCCGAAAATTCCGATTTTCAATTTCTCTACACCTATAGATCTATATTCAGTTATCAATGAGATCCTAATGGTGGAATGAGAAAAACGATCTGTTTACAATATGACATTATATTTGCGTAGACTCACCTGACATTTTTTATCAATATTTCTCTTCCAGTGTGCTTTATTCTTCTTCGTTGTGCTGGATGGTACAAAGTTAGAATAATCCCTGACACGTGGATTCAAGGCCAAAATATTCTGATGGAAATAATATACTTCAATTAGTTTTGATCTATCATGAAATCTGATGAACGTTTCAAATAACAGAAAATTTCAACAAACCTTCATCCAGAATTAAATAATTTATGTTACAGAAAATTGCGGAAATTCCTGATACAATCACGCATGTTTTTTTCTTCATTTTTTCATGCAATTATGTAGTTATAAGAGTATTTCATTGAGGTTACAATATTATATTTGACGAAGAAATATTGTTAATGGATGTGTTTCTCGAACTTCCATCATTTCTTCATGATGCGAGGTCTCATTTTATACACACCGTATACCGTATATGATATACAGTATGATGCAAATGTATGGAATAAATTCATTATTTCAGAAATGGGCGACATTTGAAGAAATTCCAAAAACACGTGAGTTTTAATTTTTGAAACCTCATCTCATGACATTCATATGAGAGATGTTACGTCACCGGTGTTGGAGTAATGACGTAATAGACGGTTTTTTTAAATACAAACAGGGGTCATGTGACACCTCGTTTGAAAGGTCTACTGATCGTCTATCCAATAGTCAAAATTTTGCAAAAGAAGATTGAAATTAAAATGGATGATCATTTGGTTAACTGAATCTTGCAGAGATCTTCTACTGAGAATTGAACATCGAAAGGTCGTCTAGTTGAAAAAATACATCGATAACAATGTTCTGAACTCTACTTTTTGGATTTTTTTCGGAAGTCGTCTTGTTTTGAAATGAATTTATTCCATACATTTGCATCATACTGTATATGATATATATATATATATAAAAGTTATATTTTCATATCATAATACATCATATTATTCTATTCGATTTGAGAGATTTCAGAGGATTTTGATCTCTCATGCTCTCTTTTTGGATATTCAACAGATGGTAATTCAAGTAGTTGTTTTCTGTTGAATATTCAGAATTATATTATATGCATATGTAATCTTTATATGAAGGAGAATGCAAATTCTTTACTTCAGAAGATTTTGTTTTCAAATTCTCATCGTGTGTGTTCAATAGATGTAATTCAATATTCGTCGTGGCATATAGCCAGGAAAGTAGTTGTTTTCTGTTGAATAAACCGTGAGAGAATTGATATTTTCATAACATGGAGAATGCGAATTCTCAATGTATTTCTTTATATATATATCCATTTTTTTGTGTTCATAAATATATCTGAGAATGTTCCTTTTCTATAACATCAAGTTCTGCTATGTCATTGGAATAAAGAATATATCTATATAATTTTCGTAATTTTTGTGTAATTCGGCAATATTCTCTTGACTGAAATAGGAAAATCAGCAGTTATAAACTGTTATACTTATATCAATGATAGCATATCATCTTTCGTAACAAAGCATTTTTGATAATGAACAATGCAGCTGACTATGCTAAGCAAATAATAACAAAATATCTAGGAGCAATCAAATAATTTGGGACGCTTTCGAAAATATTCTCAAACATGTAATCAGTTATTAATATTAAACATCCATCATTCTTCAAATCACATGAATAATATACAGGGTGATCCAGTTGTGAGTAAAAATGAGACATTGGTCCCTATCATCATGGTCACACACTGTAGTAGGAGTTAAATAATTTCTCCGGTAGAGCCTATATGTACTCCCATAATATCTTGAATAAATACAAATAATACGGGGTGGATATAATTTTCGTACTGGACTAAAAAATTGCGGACTGGCTATCTCCAGTAAACAAAACATGTTTTTCTACTACTGCTATGAAAAGTAGCTTACTCGGTTTCAAAACCATGTATTGCCCATATACTGTGAGATATATTTTTTCTCACGGCACTTTGCCAACACCACATACATTTCCATGGAGAATCAACAAAAATCGAACAAAACTTGGCTGCTGTTCAGCTTTGAATAGTTGTCAAAACTGTCAGAAGAAGTTTTTTAAGTTCTTTTGGGTACTTCTCATTAGTGCTTTTGATAGAAATCGCATTTTCCATCATATATTGTTCCAACAATTCATAATAAATAATATGATGTATATACCGAGATGTGACGATTTTGATAAATACACCGCCAGAGATAGAGATAATGGAAAAAGCTGCGAAAGTTGGATTTGTTTCCGGAAATTCCAAGAAAAAAGTATGAATTGGCTTATTGGTACGAAAAATTTATGGAATCTGAAAAAATACAGAAATAAAATCTTTTTCGGAAAGTATACTTTTTTGAAATACTTTGAGGAACTAGGAAAGGCGTTTACTCTTTGGTCACAATATTCAATGTGGCATATAGTGACACATTATAAAATGAATACCAATAAGTAACATTACTCGGATTCTTTGAATAAGTGCAGTTGTAGAAAAAGTATAGTGTGCAACATGTGGGGAAAAGCACTTTTCTCACTCGTGCGTTTGCATCACTCGCCCTTCAGGCTCGTGCCACAAACTATCGCACTCGTGAGGAAAGTTGAACTTTTCCCACTTGTTGCACAATATACTATTTTATGGCATATCTGGATCCAGAGCTCATCAAATTAAAATTTCTCCAAGTCGGATCAACTCATTTCTCAAAAAATCAACTTATCATGAAAATATACGATTGAAAGTTTTTGAAATATTTCTGTTCATCCTACGAAATAACCACAATGCTCAAAGTGGAATTAAATAAATACAAAAAGCTCAAGTCATTTCCATACAATGTTCATAAAATAAACAACAATGGTAGATTTCGGAAAAAAACTACTTTCCTGGCTAATGCCGCCCAGAACATTGAATCCCACGAAATCTATTCATCGACTCGTATAAACGAATACTGATACAAGTGATTCTTTCCTGAATGCTTATTGATTTCGATTTAGTCAGGCCACACTAGACACCTACAGACCGGTTTCGAGCTCTTTAACTTTCATCAGTGCAGGGCAGTCTCCAGCCAGTAGTCCGAAGACCGCCGACTATGCGTATATAGCCTAGCCTAACGAAAATCAAGTCGGCATTATATTCCCTCCGAGGCGTCCTCTTACTACGAAATAGCTACAATGCTCATAGTGGAATGAAAATAAATACAAAAAGCTCAAAGTCATTTCCACACAATGTTCATTCAACATTTCATTCCACTTTGTGAGCATTGTGACTATTTCGATCTGCCGATCTATCATGTAAGTACTGGGCCAGGTTGCAGCCGAAGATTTGATGTTTGCTGGTCCCCTGTAGAAATAGTTTTCACTCACCTCAATATCTGGCAAGTCCACACTGATTTTTGCCATATCCAAAGACCGCAGCAAGATTCACAATGTCAACTAGGCAAAGGATTTATCTACCGTGCAGTACCTATATGTATGAAAGAACTAATAATAGAATATCAAATCTCACGTAGTCACGCACTCTATCGCTTTCGAAATGAAAGTGATAAATAATATGTTATCGTCATAACTTTATACGCAATATTCAATATAATGTTAGATGACTGATAATGCACTGAACATAAATTTATATACAGATTAAAGAGTGGATATACTACTGGATACAGGAACTCCATAGAGAGTAAACCAATATTTCCTTTTATTTTTTAATGAAATAGGATGTTTAAATGATTTTTTCTCCGATTGGCAGCAAATATTAATTTTGCTGACACACATCAATCAGCAAAGTATGACTTTTCCTGCCTAGACAGCAAAGTGGTTACTTCGCTGATTGATATGTGTCAGCAAAATTAATAATCCATGAATCGTTTATAATTTCCTTCATATTTCATCCGAGACTTCTCCGGCAACAAATTCAACTCTATATTTTATGCCACCTCCCTTATTTCTGGAAGAGTAAGTACTTCCAGATCGCTATCACTGTCCATTATATAATAATTTATACATATCATTATTGTTTTGCACAACTGTCAGAAATTTCATGAATTCAAACTATAATTATTATGGACATTATTTTAATTGAACACTACAGGAAAAATAAAGAGATTGTGGGAATTGTAATAATTTGCAAATACAATATCCTCCTATATCATTATGAACAATCGGAGAAAAAATTATATGTTCAACTCGGCAGCACAGTAGATTGACTGCCTTAGCTGAATTCCTAGCCTACTACTAATACTATACAAATAACTATTCTCTCTTTTATATCTCAAATGTATGAACTAAAAGAACAGTCAATCATCAGATATGAAAAAAATTTAATGAGCACAATTATGTAAAATGGAACTATCTAGAAGTAGGTATGTATACCTCTACTTCAGAGTTATGAGTCATGTGCTTTGAAAATGAAACTGAAAACGATTGGCAATATTGCAATGAACTTTAGAGCTATTTTTGTTGAAATGAAAATTCGATGAAATGACACCCTGTTGTACTTATACATCGAACAGCTGAAGAAGAGTTAAATTCTTTTTAAATACTAAAGAGAAGCCAATGCGTTAAATTGAATAAATATTTATCAAACTACGTACAGGTGACCTCCGGTGTACCACAGGGATCACACTTGGGGCCACTTATGTTTACTCTCTTCATAAACGATATTGGCAACTGTTTTCAGTACTCAAATTTTTCCCAGTATGCTGATATGACATGAAAATTTACAAAACAATCAGTAATATAAACGACTGCAGTGACCTTCAATCTGATATTCACAGATTTCAAAACTTCTGCTCTGACCATAAATTACATCTAAACACCAGAAAGTGTTGAATTGACTCGGCCGTTACCTCTACTTGATGGAAATCCATGACAAATGTAATAACTTCACAAACGATAAGATTTCCACAAAATTCTCAAACACACGACATGTTTCGCTAACACAGTAGCTTCGTCAGGTGATATACTGGTACAATGACCAGTACTGTGTTAGAATACGTTGTTGACATAACCTTTTTTATCCCCATATAAGCACTCGTATTTACAGTATGATGCAAATGTATGGAATAAATTCATTATTTCAGAAATGGGCGACATTTGAAAAAATTCCAGAAACACGTGAGTTTTAATTTCTGAAGCCTCATCTCATGATATGCATATGAGAGATGTTACGTCACCGGTGTTGGAGTAAAGACGATTTTTTCAAATACAAATAGGGGTCATGTGACACCTTGATTGAAAGGTCTACCGATCGTCTATTCAACAGTCAAAATGTTGCATAAGAAGATTGAAATTAAAATGGATTGTCATGTGATTAATTGAATCTTGCAGAGGTCTGCTACTGAGAATTGAACATCGAAGGGTCGTCTAGTTAAAAAAATACGTCGAAAAAAAGTTCTAAACTCTAGCTTTTGGTTTTTTTTTTTCGAAAGTCGTCTTGTTTTGGAATGAATTTATTCCATACATTTGCATCATACTGTATATGTGCAAAACATGCACCAATTTTTGATGTGTTAATCACATTATTAAATGTCGTGGAGATGACTTTGTGTATCAAGTATTTAATACTTGACTCCACTTTGAGATACCATAGACTTCTACCAAAGATTAAATCATTTTTGCTCAAGGACTTGATAATTATGTTGAACCGATCATTGAATCGACTTCATGGCAGGGACTAGGGACATCCTTTATAAGGATTCTGTGATGATAGCACTCGTTGTTTACATTGAGTTCATTGTAGTCCCCACGCGAATTTCGAGTATGCCACCATCAATACATTCGTATCTCTTACAGGATGACATAATATTATAGAAGGAATAAATAAATTTGAACGATTCCGATTCAGCTATGGCGGTCATCGGTCAATGACATTTCTATATCCTTACCTAAATAGATCCTTCAGTATCGACAGCAATAACCGATCGCTGATCCTTATTCCTTATAAACATACAGTATGTATCAGCCAAATGGAATAAATTCGAGAATGAATCAAAACGCTTCGTACACGTCGATTGATATTTTTGAAAGCGCATCCTTCCGTTACCACCGATACAACAATACAGGGTGTGTCATGTAACAGCGGCCAATAACTCACGAGGCGTTCGGCCACTGCGAGATGGAATTTGTTTTGGAGTGTTTCTTTCCTTCTACCCTATAGGTGACGCTCGTGTCCAGACAACAAAATTCTCTGAAATTTCTACTTCATGAAAAAAGTTGCTTTTGTGTAATTATATGTGATAATAATACAGATTGTACCATAATTGGCGTAGAATACATAGAATCTGGATTCCACGAACGAAAAATAGAGAAAAAAGTTCTCCTTGAGAGCACAAAAACCCGGCAAAAAAATTGAACATAATCGATCGCCCTGTAACTTTTATAATTCTTTCCGATTTTGGTGAAATTGATAGATTCGAGATTCGGAATATTATCCTGAATTTCAGTTTCGAAGAAAAGCTGATCATTTTGTTTTAGATAGTATAATTCTTTTTCAACACAATGATTCTTGACCCGGAAAATAATATAACAGTTATTATAGTTAATAATACTGTTACATTCAATTCAAGTTTGAAATTTATCTTACTAATTTATTCGAATGAAAACTGGTAACTCAATCAGTTGAAATTGAACTGACAAGGAACATATGTGATGAATCAAATAATGTAATATTTATAATATACACCTAGGTATCCCTCAAATGTGATTTTTAATAATAATTCAGAGCTATAAGTTGATACGAAAAAAACTGTATTTGAAAAGTCCGCATTTAAGTTGAGATTATCGTTTCAAATGACCCTGTAAACCTGTAGTATATTCCATGTGTACTTCAGATATCATCATTATTATTATTATTAGTCATAGATAAATACTTGTTTCTGGAATTGATAGGAACGAAATGTGACGCAACTAATTAGTCATTCGGGACCAGGTGGTGAATCGTATCAGTCCTATGTTAGATGTCTTCGCGTACGGTCTACTCAAAAGTGCTCGTATCAGTTTCAAGCAAGAATCTAGTCACTCGAAATAATGGTTTTTCACAATTAGTTTTAAATGGTTTTAATCAGACGTTTCTGGCAAACCAAGTAACAGATGGATCTAAAAATTTGATGGTATGTATAAATTGACATTATCTACACGTCTGAAATATTTTAAACGAAGCGGCGTTGCCACTTCTACTAGAATGTAGCAGCGACTATAACTTTTCAAATGGAACATCATTGCATTTTCAGATTTTTCCCTGAAGAGCTGATGTCATAAATGCATCACACTTGTGGGGTCTAGCGGGAATGATTACAGTGATATAGGGTGTTCAAAATCGAGATTCTTCGACTTTAGGATTTTTTTGTCGAAACTTATTATTGGTCAAAACAGTTTCCATATCCTATCTCTACTTTTGATTTACTATCTACCGACATTTAATTGGAACAAAAATATATAACGTTTATGTACCAATCAAATGTAAGTAAATAATAAATCAACAGTTAAGATAGGGACATGTAAACCGTTTCGACAAATAATGAATAGTCTCGGCACAAAAAAATCCCTAAGTTGAAAAATGTCGATTTTGACATCTATCATCTTTCGTGCTAGACCCCAAGTGTGATACATCCATGAAATCAGCTCTTTAGGAAGAATCTAGAAATACAATGAAGAACAGGGTGTTCCATTTGAAAAAATCAAACTTGCTGCTACTTTCTAGTTGAAGCGGCAACGCCACATCTTTTAAAATATTTTAATGTGTAGATCATGTCAAGTTATTCTGACCATCAAATTTTCAGATTCATCTGTTGCTTGGTTTGCCAGAACCGTCTAATTGACGCTCATCGTGAATAACCCTGTATTGTTTAACGAGCACGGAATGAGAAATTAGCATTCTGTGCGAGTTATACACTACTTTTTTTACGGCTATCATGCACAGATATAAGGGAGATGAGATTTTGTGAAATCAATAGCAATTTTGTGTTATAAAGCCGTTGAAAAAGAACTGTTTTAAATCTACAACTGTGTTTATTAAAAAGAGTGATAATTCTGTGTCTTTCTAATACATATCGTTCGGTATAGTGATTATATCGCGTTATTCTGTGCTGTGTCGGTGTTTTGTGAAGTGTTTTGAGAATTCATAATATGTGGACTATATGCAGATTTCATACTGGTGAGTTTCTTAATCTTTATACTAACACGTGATAGGCACTTTGCGAGAAAATAAATCGATTTCTTACTCCAAGCGGTCCAAGGAACAAAAATGAATTTAGCAATCCATAATGAGAGTTTGTGCAGTATTAATTCATTTTTTCTTTTTTCGACCGATTATACCTCGGATTATACATTCCTGAGGAATCTTCCAGTATAATTTCATGCTCCTTCCCCCCAATGAGGAAACCGAGGAGGAAACATTCTCTGGAAATTTGTTCAGTTACTATGGTAACGATACGACATACAGACTTTTTTAATTAGTCGAAAATATGATTCGTGAAATTTTTAATGATAATTCAGAGATATAAGTTAAGACAAAAATAACTAGATTTCATCAGAAACTATAAAGTTGACGAAAAGTTCGCAATATTTAAGTTGAGATGATCGTCTCAAATGACCCTGTATAGTATTTTCCACCTCTTCAACTCCAGATATCATTATTATTGGTCATAGATGATTACTTGTTCGGGAATTGATAGGATAGAAAGGTGACGCAACTAATTTGTCATTCGGGACGAAGTGATAAATCGTGTCAGTCTTGTGTCTTGTGTTAGATGTCATCGTGTACGGTCGGTCTACTTGAAGTGCTCGTATCAGTTTCAAGCAAGAATCTAGTGCATATAGCGAAATAGTATACAGGGTTTTACACGATGAGCGTTGATTAGATGTTTCTGGGAAACCAAGCAACTGATGAATCTGAATCTTATAGTATGTATGAATTGACATAATCCACACTACTAAAATAATGCTGCGTTGCCGCTTCTACTAGAAAGTAGCAACAACTATGATTTTTCAAATGTTTCATTGTATTTCTACATTCTACCTGGAGTGCTGATTTCATCAATGTATCACACTAAACTTGTGGTCTAGCGGGAACGATTACAGAGATAAAGGGTGTTCTAAATCAAAATTGTTCAACTTTAGGATTTTTTGTGTCGAAACTATACATTATTAGTGAAAACGGCTTCAAATGTCCGTATTTTAACTTTTGATTCATTATCTACTGTCATTTAATTAGAACAAATACATGGTGGTTCATAATTCAGAATTGTAAGCACACAGCTATGGAAAATAATGAAATTGGTGACATACAAAGTACCTCATTAAAACAATAAGGGCATTTAAGCAATTTTGTGGTATAGCCGTAGAAAAATAACTGTTTTAATCCTACCAACTGTGTAAAAGAATGATAATTTTCTATCGAATACATCGTACGGTATAGTGATTACATATTCTGTATTGTGTCGGTGTTTTGAGAATTCATATGTGGACTACATGCAGATTCCATACTGGTGAGTTTTTCAATCTTTTTTAACACGTGTTAGGCACTTTGCGAGGAAATAAATCTATTTCTATACCTACTCCAAGGAACAAAAAATTAATCTAGCAATCATGTAAACAGTTCTAGGAAATCAGAGAGAGAAAGAAAAAACTCAGCTAGGGACATACAACTGAGATCTGCTTTTAGTGGTAGATAAAAATAAAAATGTAAGTTTTAAGTACTTCAAATAGGGGAAATGGATCCGTTCATAAAAAACTACGAAAATAGACACATACTTGGAGAACTTGTAGAAAACATAACGGAATTCAATCATAAACTCTCCAACAACTATACCAAAATATTACATTTAAACATAAGGAGTTTAGTCAAAAACTATGATGAATTACAAATTTTTTTGAACAAGTTCTCACAAAAATTTGATGTTATCATACTAACCGAAACTTTTAGGTTGTACGATAGTAATGCTTTTGTTATAAATGGTTACGATAATATATACAGCGAAGGAAAACTGAACAAAAATGATGGTATTCTCATTTACATCCGATCACATTTCAAATACACTCATAGGATAACTAATATTGCTGAAAGCACAATCATTGAATTGAACCTAGAACAAGATGATTCAAAATTGTCCATTTCCGCTATTTACAGGTCGCCCAGCACAAGTCTGGATTTATTCAACAACGATCTATACAGTTATCTAGACAAAAATAAAAAAAACAGTTCACATATTTTGATTGGTGACATAAATGTGGACTTGCTGGGTGATACAAACGATGTCGAGGAATACAAAAATATCCTGAGTTCATTCAATTACATTCCATACATAAATAGAGTCACACGACCAACAAGCAAAACATGTTTAGATCATATCTTTTTGAGAGACAATCAATCAAAGAGAGAATTTAAATCATTTGTATTCAACTATGATATCACTGATCATCTTCCAATTGCAATTTACATTGAAAAATACAAAAATTCAAATAGTTTACAAGAAGCAAGTATTTACAAAAAATATATAGAATATGAAAAGCTAAAATCTAATTTGGAAAATGAAAATTGGAGAGACATCTATGGATCTAACGATACAAATGAAATGATGGACGTGTTCATACAGAAAGTAAAACAGTATATTGATAAAAATACAAAAATAGTGAAAATACGGAAAAATAAAAATAAAATGAGGAAAAAATGGATCACCCCGGGGCTACAGAAATCTATTGATGAAAAAAATGAAATTTTTCAAAAGTTACAAATAAACCCTCACAATGAAACACTCAAAGAAAAATATAGAAGTTATAAAAATCAAATTAGAAAATTGATAACTATCTCAAAAAAAAACTATGCGAACCAACTGATAGAAAAAAATCCTAATGATTCCAGTGCTATATGGAACACTGTCAACAAAATATGTTCGAAGGAAAAAGCTAAAACAAACATAGACTCAATAGAATCCAATGACCAAAAATTTTTTACAGATAAAACTGACATCGCAAACAAATTCAATGAATATTACACAGACTTGGGACAGGACTATGCAAACAAAATAGAATCTCCAAAAGACTATAGAGAGGACATTAGCAACTTGGAAAGCAGTATGTTTCTGAATCCCACAAATGTAAAAGAAGTTCTTAAAGTCATTGGAGATCTGAAACCGAAGAAGGCACCCGGATGGGATAATATCACTGCGGAAACTTTAAAAAACATTAGTGCTCAAATAGCTGAACCTCTCAGTTTCATAATTAATAAGTGTTTCGAAGTAGGAAGCTTCCCAACTTGCCTAAAAATCGGCATTATAAAACCGTTACATAAAGGTGGAAACAAAAATAAAATTGAAAACTATCGACCCATTTCAATACTGTCGATATTTTCAAAAATATTTGAAAAACTTTTGAAAACCAGAATCACCAAATTTATGGATAAATTTAATATACTTTCAGATGAACAGTATGGCTTCAGAGAAGGAAAATCTACAGACGATGCAATTTATGCCTTAACGTCCGAAATATATAATGCTTTGGATAGAAATATTCCATCCATTTGCATTTTTGTTGACCTTTCTAAAGCGTTCGACACTGTTTGCCACGAACGTTTATTGAAAAAATTGTATTGTTACGGATTAAGAGGGAATACATTCGAGCTACTTAAAGACTACCTAGGCGATCGAAAGCAATTTGTCAACATCGACGGAACTCTGAGTGATCCAAAAACAGTGACCTATGGCGTACCACAAGGAACTGTTCTTGGACCTCTACTTTTCACGATATATGTGAACAATGTTATGAAATCGACAACAAAAGGTAAAATAATTTGTTTTGCCGATGATATGGCTATTCTCTACCAATCATCATCCTGGAAACAATTAAAAAGTGAATCAGAAGAAGATTTCCGGAATATTGGCGAATGGTTCAAGTTCAACAAATTAACACTCAACAGCCAGAAAACTTGCTACTTACCGTTCACCTCCTACGCCAACAACCTACCGAATCTAGGGCCACTAAATATTGATAATAATATACAGATTCTGGAGAAGGACTCAATCAAATATCTGGGAATCATTATAGATAGACACTTCAGATGGGATCTACAAATGAAATATTTAACCAATAAACTGAGGGGTCTGTTGACTAAATTTAGGATCCTTTCAGATTATCTAGATAATACACATCTCAAAATTATTTATTTTGCACTTGTCCAGTCCCAACTCTGTTATGGTATACTAGGGTGGGGTGCCGTGGCCGACTGCCACCTACAAAAATTAGGCGTTGTACAAAAATGGATACTGAGAATAATATTTAGAAAGAAAATCACTTATTCTAGTAACTTACTCTTCAGTGAAACAAAAATATTGGACATTCGGCAGCTTTTTTGTCAAAGAATAATATTGAATATTCATAAAAATAAAATAAAATTAACCTCTCCCACACACAAATATGAAACAAGAACAAAAAAAACACAATACAGCACTACATTTAGTAATAAAACAATTGGACAACGCTCGGTAGAATACTTAGCCGCCAGGCTTTGGAATACACTACCAAATGAATTAAAGAGTGTTAGGAGTTATAATGGACTCAAACACAAATTGAAAAAGTGGATTAATGCAACTGGAAGAAAAATGTTCAGTGATCTAGTAGACTTAAAGTACATGAGGTGAATATTCATTACAAAATATCGGATATTCCGACCTGAATATTAAATTTACTTGTCTCGATTATAGTGATGAATTTTGTTATATTTATATTATATATTATATTGATAAATTGAACAATGTATCCATAACTCACGAACTGTCCTTACCTATGTTTGATTTTGTCCATACCCACCTGATTTTGTCAATTACAACCAGATTTTGTCTATACTATTCAAACTTTGTCCATACTTTCCAAATTTTGTATATACCTTCCTGATTTTGTCAATACTTACTCAAATTTATAATTATCTCTACCATTTAACAAACTGTTACTGTAAGTCATATATATATATATATTTATATTTTTTTAATCTTATTTGTTTATCCTTTATTGAACTCACATTCCACTTTCTTATATATGTTTCTGCTATTTACACATCACGTCAAATCACGAACAAGCATATTTTTGCTTCTGTGATATTTTGTTTATTTACGAATTTTATTTATACCACTACTGCTTTGTACCTACACTTTTGTATGTGAATAAACATTTTTATTATTATTATTTTTTTTTTATAGTGAAAATTTGTCTTCTCACAAGAGCGATTAAGTACATATTATACAGTGTTTCTGTGAAGTACTGAATTCATTCATTTCAAGCCAAATTATCAATTCCTGAAGAATCTTCTGAGTTAGGATGATTCTTGTTTTCAATTTTCCACATTTATGAGTGGAAAATTGGATAAACAGCTAGGGTTATTCACTTTTGAGTAAAGACGTCAGCGACAATTCTTTCAAAAGGAACACCCCATATAATAAAATTTTTCAAACTTCTATGGTGTCTTACTTCTAATGGGAGCCCCCCTGTATCTTTTGTTATTGTGGAGTTAGGATTTTGAGATTTGCAGGAGCAAGGCATACCGGGTGACACAGACTCATGGTATACCCTCCTTTCCTCCTTTGTTTTTTTAGCAATATTCCTGAAATTTGAAACATCAAATATGCTCACTAGAGGGCATTTTCCTCATTCCAGAAATTTTTTATTTCATCTTCCGGATTTCCTGGAAAAACCATCAACTTTCGATTATCGAATGATGATGGAACACCATCTATTTCATCTATTTCATAGGTTAGGGATTATTATAAATCCGGTATTGTTGAATTCGTTATAATAATCCCTAACCGATCATGGAATAAAATACATGGTGTTTCATTTGAACATCGGAGGTTGATATAATTTCCAGGATGAACCGGAAGATCAGAAAAAAATTCCAAAATGTGAGAAAGTGCCCTCTAGTGAGCATATTCGTTGTTCCAAATTTCAGGAATATAGCTAGAAAAACAAAGGAGAAAAGGGGGGTATACCATGAGTCAGTGTGACCCGGTATACCGAAAGCAAGATAGGTTGAAAATCACTTCGGATTCGGAATCAGAGCGTCCAATTCACTAAATATTACACAACATATAGTTTTAATACAGTGCGTCATATTTTTCCAGAAAAATTTATAGTTCTGAAAAATTAAATTTTGTCACTCTTTTCATGGAAGCACCCCTTACGTAATCATTGGGGTGGCGCCTTAAATGACCCTGTATAACAGAAATATATTCCATGTTCATGCCATCTCCCGGTATACTTCAAATATCATCATAATTATCATTATTAGTCATAGATAAATAATAGTTCGGGAATTGATAGGATAGAACGGTGACGAAACAAATTAGTCATTCGGGACGAGGTTGTGATTCCTGTCACTCCTGTCAGTCTTGTGTTAGATGTCATCGCGTACGGTCTACTTAAAGTGCTCGTACCAGTTTCAAACTAAAATCTAGTGCATATCGCATATACAGGGTTTTTCACAATTAGCGTAAATCAGACGTTTCTGGGAAACCAAGCTACAGATGAATCTGAAAATTTGTTGGTATGTATAAATTGACATGATCTACACGACTATAATATTTTTTAACGATGCAGCGTTGTCACTTCTACTAGAAATTAGCAACAACTATGACTTCTCAAATGGAATTCACTGTATTCTATTGCATTTTTAGATTCTCCCTGAAGAGCTGATTTCATCGATGTACCACACATGCGGACTAGCAGGAATGATTACAGAAATAATATGCCGTGTTCAAAATGGAGATTTTACAATTTTATGATTCTTTTGTATCGAAAACATTCATTATCGGTCGAAACGGCTTTCATGTCCCTATCTCAACTTCTGATATACTATGTATACTGTCATTTAATTAGAGCAATAACTTGGTGACTAATGATTCAGAATTCTGATCACCCTGTATTTGTCCCAAATAAATGTCAGTAGATAGTTAATCAAAAGTTGAGGTAATGAAAGCCGTTTTGACCGATAATGAATTGAATAGTTTCGACACAAAAAAAATCCTAGTTGAAAAATCTCAATTTTTAACACCTTATATCTTTGTAATCGTCCCCGCAAGACCCCGAGGGTGATACATTGATTAAATCAGCTCTTCAGGGAAAATATGAAAATGCATGAATTTCATTTGAAAAATCAAAGTTGCTGCTACTTGCTAGTAGAAGCGTCAACGCAACGCAAATATTTTAGATGTGTAGAACATGTCAATTTATAATAACCATCAAATTTTCAGATCATCTGCTGCTTGGTTTGCCAGAACCGTCTAATTTCCGTCATCTTGAAAAACCCTGTATTGTTTAACGAGCACGGAAATTAGAATTCCGTGCGAGTTATATACTAAACTTTTTCCACGGTTGTAACAGATAACAGGGATTTTTTTTATTCATTCGGCTCGTACCCATCTGATTTTATCTCAAGATATACTCATCTATTTGACAGAGCTCTGTCATTGCTTGAAATCTGACATTTCATGGAAGATGAGATTCTGTGAAATAATAACATAATGAAGTCATTGTGATATCAGATACGTAAATGGAATTGACATACAAGGTATCATTGATTTATCGGAACACAGTAAAAAAGGGTAACTTTGTGTTATAGCCATGCAGAGAAGAAGAACTGTTGTAAATCTACGGCAACTGTGGTTCTTTCGAATACATACATACATACATCGTTCGGTATACGATTACATCGCGTTATTCTGTGTTGGTTCGGTGTTTTGTGAAGTGTTTTGAGAATTCATATGTGCAGATTTCATACTAGTGAGTTTTTCAATATTCCCTAACACGTGATAGGCACTTTGTGAGAAAATAAATCGATTTTGTGATAACTACTGAAACACGGCGATTGATTTTAGTTAATATCTATTGGTCCACACTCTTACAGGTAATATCGACAACAACTGTGTCACTTCTGCTATCTGATTCACCTTCTTCAACGGTGCTCGTATCAGTTTCACGCAAGAATCTAGTGCATATCGCGAAATAGTATACAGGGTTTTTCACGATGAGCGTTAATGGTAACTCAATCAGTTGAAAATCTCTAAAACGATGTCGTTTGAAATTGAACCGGCAAGGTACATATGCGTGATGTATCAAATGTAAACATACCGGGTGACAATAAGTTATAAAGTACCACATCGAGTACCACTCGGTAAAACACCCCAAGAAACCTAGCAGAACCACTTCAATATTCCAGATTTGCCATAGTGCGTTAATTTGTTACTAAATCAGTACTAATTCATTACCATATTCGCGAATTTCATAACCTTCATTTAACAGCAAAAACCAACGGCTCTGCTAGCGCTTCATGTCAACCTAGAAGAGCCATATCTAAAACTAATTATTGTTTTTGTAAACTTCAAATATACCATAATTTATTACTATTTCCCGAGGGGCGAACCGCAGACGAAAATTTGTACACCAGACTTCACATTTTCCTAAGACTTCACTGACTTACTACTGACACTAGAGTTAAATGGTATGAAAATCATGTTCAATGTCTCAAATCATGGAATTAGTGTTCAACGTGGCTATTAACAAAAAAAAATACATTATTTCTTGAAAGCAAACATTTTGAATGTAAACTTTTTAATAATTACCAATCATAATAATCATCTTCGTCCATATTTTCCATATCCAGAATGGTGCACCTTAATACAGGGTGTCCCATAATTAGCCTGCCAAACATGAGACGAGAAATGTCTCCTAAAGGAGCTACGGCCCCCGAAAAGGGGGCTCCTGAAGATGATATTTCTTGAGTATTTCCGAAACCCCATGTGATAAAAAGATGCAATTCGGTACAAGAACTGTACTTGCCATGCCCAATGCAGTGAAAATGAAATCATCCCAGAATTTCACTCAGAAGTGTATAATACAGGGTGGGACTACATCAAATATTGCTCAAAATTTGTTGTATGAATATTTTTCGACAATTTAATCTTGGATTATGAAAATGCATATCATTTTTCAAAAAAAAGTACTACTGTTCAGCTTCGATCAGATGTATCATTTTCGAGTGAAATCGATTTGAAAATATTGATACACTCACACCTTATGGATAACGTTGCCAATTTCAAAATCATATAGTGGCTATAAAAAAATAAACTCCTTTCTTTTTACCAAATAATCTCATGAAAGCGTGAAAAATAGGAATATGATGTGAAAAAAACTACTTCAATTTTTGTGCACTTTACCGCCGGCTGTTCTCAAGACCCTCATATCCACACATCCATTTGTGGAATACCCATATTTGAACTCTCAGCTGATTCTATCGTTATGATTATGTTTATTTGCAGATGTGAGTAGCAAAGTGTTGATACTTGTCACTGAATCGGAGATAACCGAGGAGATAACCATCCAGTCACGACGAATCGAACGAAGAATCCGCATAGAAAAATGGCCAGAGCATATTGTTTGGCCTTCAGGGTCCTTAATATAACCCTCATAATTGAACATGTGGAAGATGCCTACTGGAAAACTGGAAAAACCTAGCAATCTAGTTACGGACGTTTAAAATATTATTCAGATATGTCTCAGATTTCACACCTATGTATTTCCTCTAATGATATCCTCTGATTCAAATGTACTTCGATTTAAATGTGATGTTTAGTTGCAGATCCAAGAAGCAGTGTTTGATACTTGCAACCCAATCGGAGAAAACTATTCAGTAAATACGGACCGAACAGAAGATTATGCAAGAACTAACCAGAGTATACTTCACAGAATTCAGATCATCATTATATTCGTACGGAAGGCGATATATTGATTACCTTTCCAGATTCTCAAGCAGACAGATAGACAGATATTCAGCTTTATGTCTCTATGGAAACACGACAGGTACCCTTACGAGGGGAGAGTATCAACTCGGCGTTCATAAACCCTCTCTGCAAAGGAGGTAGACGCATGGTGGGTTAGGTATATACAGTGTTCTTCATTGCAGAGAAAATTGTAGTTTATCTGCCTGCCTCGTCTTCATTGAGATAGTTGATGAATTACAAAAATATATCGCGTTCCAGTTACGAATTTTACTTTTAGGTCTCATGATTCAAATTTGAAATTGATACTTAGTTTCAGATCCGAGCAGCATATTGTTTGGCCTTCAAGGTCCTCAATATAACCCACGTAATTGAAAATGTGAAGGATACCTACTGGAAGAACCACTATTCGGAAAGAAAGCGGATATGTAGCAATCCAGTTACAAACGTTGAAAATATTATTCAGGAATGTCTCAGATTCAACAGCCATGTACTTCATCTAATGATATTTATTTTCTGATTTGAATGTATTTTGATTATATGTAGCAATCCAATTACGGACGATGAAAATATCATTCAGGTATGTCTCAGATTCAACATCCAGGTACTTAATCTGATGATATTAATTTTCTGATTCGAATGTACTTCGATTAATATGTGATGTTTAGTTGCAGATCCAAGAAGCAGTGTTTGATACTTGCCATTCAATTGGAGAGAACCATTCAGTAAATACGGACCGAACAGAAGATATGCAAAGAGAACTAACCAGAGTATACTTTACAGAATTCAGATCATTATATTCGTAGGGAAGGCGATATATTGATTACCTTTCCAGATTCTCAAGCAGACAGATAGACAGATATTCAGCTTTATGTCTCTATGGAAACACGACAGGTACCCTTACGAGGGGAGAGTATCAACTCGGCGTTCATAAACCCTCTCTGCAAAGGAGGTAGACGCATGGTGGGTTAGGTATATACAGTGTTCTTCATTGCAGAGAAAATTGTAGTTTATCTGCCTGCCTCGTCTTCATTGAGATAGTTGATGAATTACAAAAATATATCGCGTTCCAGTTACGAATTTTACTTTTAGGTCTCATGATTCAAATTTGAAATTGATACTTAGTTTCAGATCCGAGCAGCATATTGTTTGGCCTTCAAGGTCCTCAATATAACCCACGTAATTGAAAATGTGAAGGATACCTACCGGAAGAACCACTATTCGGAAAGAAAGCGGATATGTAGCAATCCAGTTACAAACGTTGAAAATATTATTCAGGAATGTCTCAGATTCAACACCCATGTACTTCATCTAATGATATTTATTTCCTGATTTGAATGTATTTTGATTAATATGTAGCAATCCAGTTACGGACGATGAAAATATCATTCAGGTATGTCTCAGATTCAACATCCATGTACTTCATCTGATGATATCAATTTTCTGATTCAAATGTACTTCGATTAATATGTGATGTTTAGTTGCAGATCCGAAAAGCAGTGTTTGATACTTGCCACTCGATCTCTATGATATTTCTAATATTCATTCAGCTCAATAAACGCACTGAGTATTTTTTCAATTTCCATCAATAAGATTTTGATCTGGCTCTGATTCTTCAGATCACCCTATGATAAATCATAATATTCCATTTGGTTCAAGGTATTGTATCTGCCTCTGGTTTTGTATAAGTCGCTCTGTATATGTTTTTTCTGATATTCATTCGTCTCGAGCACACTGTGTATTTTTTGTGGGTATGTGCAGCAATCTTTCATAAAAATAGCAAAATATTTCGAACCAAATTGTGGGTCACTGAAGTTTTTTAGGAAAATATCACGAAAACTGCATTGGCTCCAGATCTCACTTCTAGTGGTATTAAAATAACCACTGCTCAAAACTGCACTTTTGAATTTAGTTTTTATCATTATTACTCTACCACAAATTGAAAATATATAGGATGCAAGAGTGAAAATAACGTGCCCATAAGCTCAAGTTATACTGTATACCTACTTCTTCACTCCATACATTTTTCTACGAGTTGGATTTCCGAAAATATATTTAGCACACATGACATGAGTACAGTAGTTCAGATACCCACATCGAGGTTTTCACCCTCAGTTTTCACCATTTCTCAATTATAAGGCTCAGCTCATAGCGCATAGTTAAACTACTGCTCAGCTTGAAATCAGAATTCATTCAGTCAATTCAGTATCAACCATGGTATACAGACTAACAACAGTCTCTTTTGGTGAAATATATTAAGCCTTTAGTAAAAATTATATGTTCCCTACCTCGCAAAGATTATGTTGGAGTAGTAAACTCTGAAAGTAGAGGATTGTTCAACTATATCTTGGTATAGTTGAATCAGGAATTCCATATGGAAATTACGTATGATACGCCAATGACCTCAATATAACCTAAAAAAGAACAAATGTCAAAAATCTAGACCTTGGGATTTGTTTGGGGATTTGTCAAGATTTGTCCTACGCGGAACTTGGGGCAAAACGAATTCATGTCAGTGGACAAATGATCTCTGACAAGGTGACATGTGACATTTTGTCATGTTAGAAAATTGAATTACACAAAAAATGGGAATGAAATTGAAAATTGAAAAATACTAAAAAAATTAATGGAAAGAAATGTGAAATGAAAACAGGAAAAATATATTGATTGTTAACCCGAATGTAGGTAAAGAACAAAACATTAATAAAACAAGAAATGAGAATTTCCATCACTACAGCAGGAAATGTGTACATTATACTACTACTAATCTATGAAAGGTTATACTGGAAATCAAAAACGATGATGTATAGATTATCACAATGTACTTGATTTCTCCACTAATACATTTTATATTAGATTTTTTCGAAAATATCTAAAATTTATAAGGGATACAATTGATAAAAGAGGAGAGATGTTTAATCTGAAATAGTGAAATGGTAAAAATCACCCCTAGAAACAAATGGCTGCAAAGGTATAGGATGTTCTTCATCTTCGGAATAGTTATTCTATCATGTCAAGTATACCTAGCAGGAAGGTTCATCTCTCAAAATTGGGCCAGTAGATCTCAAGCTAACAATTGGCTTCCTGTTAGTTCTGATGAAATAGAAAAATATGAGGAATCAAATTCAGCAAGAAGACACATCAAGCTAGATAGTGATGATGAAAACAGTGTAGATGTTCAGAAGATGAAGAGCAAGAACCAAAAAGTCAACTATACTCATTCATTGAGATATGAAGAAATACATTTTGACCTACCATGTCAAATTACCACAAAAGAAGCTATTTCTGCAATAAATCGGGCTAAGACTCAATACTGCAAACAACTCATATCAAACATTACGTGCCTTTCTCTTGAAAATAGACTTTACCCTGAAGAACTTGTGGGGGGATGTCCTTCAGAAGGATATTCCACAGGTAAAGAATTAGGATGCTTCAAAGATGAAAAAAAGTTCAGGTTACTCAGTGGATATTTTGGTATTAATAAGAATGGAAATTCTCCAAAATATTGTATGAAATTGTGCCTACAATCAGGTTTTCCTTATGCTGGTGTACAATATGGGTAATAATATGAAGGTACCTATATATTTGAGGATTTGTAATTTTGGAATCTGCAATTTTAGTTATGAATGTTTTTGTGGAACAGATGAACCACCTCTAAGTTCCAAGATCCCTGATTCATCCTGTAATTTAAAATGCCCTGAAAATCAACATGAAACTTGTGGTGGATATTACACAATGAATATTTACCAAACTGGAATTAAAAGTAACTATCCTAGTTGAAACAGAGACATAAAAAATATGAAATATCATAATTCACTGAATAAAATTGTATGCATGAACTAGTTGGAACTTTCATCAATTGATTTGTAATAGATATTCTTTCAGAATTCACAGCTCAAATTGCCAATGTTGAGGATTCTCAAGGAGGAAGAAATCCAGTGAAAATTGTGTTTCTTTTAACACTTACTGGAAGAGCTGTTAGACAAGTTAGAAGGCTACTGAAAATTCTGTATCATAGGAACCACTATTATTATATTCACATTGATATTGTAAGTATGATTAATCAATTTCTAATACTATCAATGTAGAGACTATCTTGATCATAAATTATGTGTATTCAAATTCATAATGAATTTTGATTCACTTTATCTCTTTATTTGAAAGTTATTTCTATTATCAATTTAGATCACCTAGCATTTTACAATTTTCACATATCTTCAAAATTGAGAAGAGCTAATATATGTACAGAGTTTGCAATTCTGAACAGAAGTGTGATTCATAAATCAATTTGATTGAACTATGAGATGAGAATCAAAGAAATATACAATCAATTTCTAATACTATCAATGTAGAAACTATCTTGATCATAAACTATGTGTATTAAAATTCATAATGAATTTTGATTTACTTCTCTTTATTTGAAAGTTATTTCTATTATCAACTTAGATCACTTAGCATTTTACAATTTTCACAAATCTTCAAAATTGAGAAGAGCTAATTTATGTACAAACTTTGCAATTCTGAACAGAAGTGTGATTCATAAATCAATTTAATTGAACTATGAGATAGGAATCAAAGAAATATACTAGATGACCAATAAACCATGGATCATCCTCTGGTGAAACAAGTTAATAACTTATCAGAAAACCATAACTCAACCTCATGGTTTTCAAGATATTGAAACTTTTATTAAAAAATAATTGGAGACCTATCTCAAATTATCTTTCATGTTCCATGCAGAAATAGTATTTGTAAAGATCATGTAATGATAGCTACTAATACAATAGCACAAGGTAACTTATGGTAGAAGCTCTGGTAGAAGCTAAAGGTGAGTGTCATAAACCATGTGCTAGTGTATTATTAGACCAATAGCTTTAATAAGCATATTTTCTAAAATGTTTGAAAAAATTCTCAAGAAACGCATTGTAGAATTCATCAACAAAAAATATAGCTTTGACTCTAATAGATTTGGTTTTCAAGAAAACAGTAGAACACAAGCAGCAGTATTACATGTGATATAATCAATCCAGAGAGGACTTGATTCAGGAAATTATGTGGTAGCTGTTTTCATTGATCTCAAAAAGGCTTTTGACACAGTTGATCATGCAACACTTTTAGAAAACTTAGAAACAATGGGCCTCAGGGGCACTGTGAGAAATATTTTGAATTCATATCTTGAAAATAGGACAATCAATACAAAATCAACCAACTCTGTGTCAAATAAACTATTAATCAATAAGGGTGTCCCACAAGGCTCTGTTTTACTATAATTACTTTATGTTCAAAATATCAGTGAAATTGGTCCAATGAGTAAATATACCATGTATGCAGATGATACAGTACAGGGTGATTGACTATGGATTTCTCGACTTCAACACCTGATATCTCGAAAACGAAAAAAGATATTTGAAATTTGGAAAAAGTTACTTGAATGAGATGTCATTTCCTTCTGGAAAATGTGTTCTCTGCTTGATTTTATTATTTCATATACAGGGTATGTGAAGAAAAAAATTTTTTTCAAATGGAACCCCCTATATATTATCGCATATTTGGAAAGAGCTATCTTTCCTGATTTTGAAAATATATACTTTTCATATATTCTATCGAGTGCTTGACGAAATATCAGCAAAATTAAATATCAATATTTGGTCCAAGTTAGCTATGGTTGAAATAGAATGAGATGATGAATAAGTGAATTGACATTTGGTCAACATTTCAGTGACATAAGTGGGCAAAATTTCGACAATTTTTTCACGATGCCATATCCACTAGAACAAAGAAGAGATATTTTGGAGTGCTATTTTTCAGTTAATAAAAATCTTGCTGAAACACTTCATAAGTTTATGAGGAGTTATCCAGGCAGGAGATTACCAAGTGAGAATTATGTAAAGTATTTGGCTGCTAAATTTGACAGAACTTCCAGTTTGTCGAATATCAAGAGAATATTGAGAAGGCAAGACAACGAAGACGAGGAACTTCTTGTAATCCAGTATTTTGTTGAGGATCCTTCACGGTCAATAAGAAATGCAGTGAGAGAGTTTGGTTTCAGCTATTATTTTGTTCAACATACCTTAAAGAAATATAAATATAGGGATTTCAGAATTAGACCATGCCACAAACTCAATTATGATGATAATGAGAAGCGGATTGAATTTTGTCTTGTCATATCTGAAAGATTAAATATAAGTAAGTATAAGTGTAAGTGTTTCAGCAAGATTTTTATTAACTGAAAAATAGCACTCCAAAATATCTCTTCTTTGTTCCAGTGGATATGGCATCGTGAAAAAATCGTCGAAATTTTGCGCACTTATGTCACTGGAATGTTGGCCAAATGTCAATTCACTTATTCATCATCTCATCCTATTTCAACCATAGCTAACTTGGACCAAATATTAATATTTAATTTTGCTGATATTTCGTCAAGCCCTCGATAGAATATATGAAAAGTATATATCTTCGAAATCAGGAGAGATAGCTCTTTCGAAATATGCGATAATATACAGGGGGTTCCATTTGAAAAAAAACTTTGTTTTCACGAACCCTGTATATAACATGATAAAATCAAGCAGAGAACACATTTTTTAGAAGGAAATGACATCTCATTCAAGTACCTTTTTCCAAATTTCAAATATGTTTTTTCGTTTTCGAGATATCAGCTGTTGAAGTCGAGAAATCCATAGTCAATCACCCTGTACTTTTATATGGAGACAAGAATCCTTCAAATTTAGAAAATATAATAAATGAAGACTTGAAAATATTTGAAAAATGGTTCCACTCTAACCTTTTATCGATAAATACTAACAAAACAGAATATATGATTTTTCACTAAAAAAATAAACAAAAAATTTACCTCAACCTCAAAATAAAAAATTAACTCTCAAAACAAACTGACCAGATAAAATATCTTGGTATTTGGTTTGATGACAGGTTGAAGTGGGACAAACATATTGATGTTCTGACAAAAAAAATATCTCCAATTATTGGTGCATTGAGAAGATGTCTCAAACTTGACATTAAAATTGCAAACATGATTATCTACTCTCATATACTGAGTCGTATCAATTATTTAATAAATGTTTGGGGGCCTTGTTATGAAATTGGGGACTATTGTGGTGTCTGTGGCAACCATTTCGAGAAGGAATGATATTTTGAATTTTTGAGTTACTGAGTGACTATATCGGTTTACTGAACAAACTGCGCCGCCCGCCAAGACTGCCGAGAGCACCGCAGAGGGAGCTGCTCAACTCGTTTACTACTTTCAAGGTTATGTAGGTTTGACAGGAAAACAATTGAAATGACTGTTTCTTTGATTTGACCGTATGACGGCACTGCTGTATCGGCCACAGAAACCTGTAGGTGATTTTTCCTTGTTTGAACAGACCAGCTACTACAGCTCACTAGATTTTTTCTCCATTTTCAGCGTACAATGCCTAATACAATGAAAGTTGGTGAGATTACACTTGTTTTTAAGAAGAAAGAGCCTCAAAAAATTGACAGACCTATCACTGTACCTTCTAGATTTTCTAAAATCTTTGAATACTGTTATTTGGAGCGACTTGGCAGTTTTCTAAATAAATATAACATGATCTCTGATTGCCAGCATGGTTTCAGAAATCACTTCTCTACCAATACGGCAGTAACAGCCTTTCATGATATCATCTCTAATTTCGTGGAGCATAGCGAGTGCCCTGTCCCCCTACAAAGGATATATCCTTTTTATTTCAGAGACAAGACTACCTTTTCCGAGAACTTCTGCCACTGGAAAAACTACCAAACGTCCGTCTAACTCGAAAGAGGTTCGCGACCATTTGGGGTGGTGCTTCGCTGCTCGAAATGCTCAGATCATGCATGTGGGAGCTGCTCAACAAGGAAGACTGGAAATGGGATTTCGTCATCAACCTCAGTGAATCCGATTTCCCTGTCAAGCCTGTCTCTGAGCTGACCCGGTTCTTGACGGCGAATAGAAATCGAAATTTCGTCAAGTCCCATGGAAGGGAAGTGCAGAGGTTCATCCAGAAACAAGGTCTCGACAAGGTAGGTCAAAAAGACTCACACTTTTTCATTTTTGTTATATAGGCTGACTCACAAAAAACGCCCCAAAAGTTATAGTGCCGCTATTAACTATCCCAAAATGCAAAAAAGCAAATGAAATGATTCATCGGATAGTACTAGGTATGGCATTGTTTATTTATTAAAAGTTGACTTTTGTGCAAAATTAGTTGAAAAAAATGTATGCTGTGTGGAAGGTTGAGGCCGTTCCTCATAAAAATAGTTATTTATTTACCAAGGACGAGACACTGTCTATTATAGTGGAATCTGCAATCAGGTGAGACAATAGACAGTTTTTCGCCGAGATGCATATTACATTTTTCCGTCGACCTCAAACACGTATATTCACATCATGGTCCTATTCATATGTGAACGGATATGGCGAATAATTAATTTGACAACAGCAAACCAGGGTTGCCAGTTCGTTATTTTTTCATCAGTAAATAGGTACCTTGTCAAAAATTCAGTAGATTTCAATAGACATTTTCAAGGTCTATTTTATGCTGTCTTTATTGGGGGATTACCCAAAAGGCTATCGACCTGAGTCTTCCAGCCTATTCACAAACTTATACACTTTGATTTGCAAATATACATGATGAATCTTATAGAATATAGAGAGATAAAGAAAACAATTTATACAGATAATCACAAAATATTAGTCTTCCTGTTGCAGCTGTATTGATCCTTGGTAGATGGTGAATTCTGAATATTTATGTTTTCGTCGGAAGTTTACTGGGGTGGAAATGATTTGTGGTGTAATGATCTGGATTTTGTCGGTGGAAACGCTGAAGTATTGGTTCCACTTTTGTTGAATTATAAAGTAAGGTATTGGAAGGGTTGTGTATGGGGTTGTCTGGATGACGAATTTTCGTAAGAATTCTTAAGCAACTTCTTTCTGCTACTTCCAGATTTATTGATGTTGTTTCCTACAGGTGCTGAATAAAATGAACCCATTTTCAATGAGGGGTCGGCATATGGTCTTGTAAATCAAGGTAGCTGTCCTGGTGCTGATACCTTTATTTTGACATGATCCACGAGAATGTTTAGCTCTGGCGATTTCTTTCTTCTTTGTTGATTGAAGGTGTTTTTCGAAGTTCAATTTGTTATCAAGGATAACCCCTAGGTAACGGGCTTCTGGTATAGGGTTTATGGTTTCAAAGGATAATGACATAAACAAAAACAAACATTCTCAAACAGAAATAATCATATTCCCAATTCTCAATTCAAAAATATTCAAAAATATCACAAAATATAGTTGCATAGGTACTTTTAGTATATAAAATAAGAAACAATAACAAAGGAATATAAATAATTGAATTTGATCTGAATCAGATGAAGTCCTTTTTCGATTTATACATATCATTAGTACCTATATTATGTTCATTCACTACTTATTTTGTAAAATTAATTTAAACAGCATGCCATAGAGCGTAAAATGTGATTGGGGGAATACTTGGGGCCGGAGTGGGATCATTTGAGTCTATATAGAATCATAAATAAACAAATCTGGAAAATGAAATGAAAAATGAATAAAACACAATACATGCAAATTATAAAAAAAATGAAAATTACCTAATTATGCCTATGCCACGGGAGGATCAGTTTTCACCCAGTTCAATTGTAATGTGTATATTTCTGTATTGTATCATTCTAATTCTAATTTTTACCTATATACTCTACCTTGTCTTGACTTTCCACCAATGAATTTGATTTTGTAACGTGGATGAATAAATCTAATCTTAACTTATCTATTTAAACTATTATCTTAGTTTTGGCCAAGGAATCTACTAAGTATGAGACACCCTGTCTATTCACTTATTTATTTAAGACAATGATGGAAGTAAGATATGGTGTAATTGCTGATGAGCTTTTGTTTCATAAATTTTACTCAACGTCTCGAGAACAGCGAGAGCAATAGTTCCGTCGATCTTCTGATAGATGGCGACATTGCACAATTATGACATCTGTCAGTTTTGAAATTGTCGCAGATTTTTCGAATTCCGAGTTGAATAATCCTACTGTTACATATGTTCCGCGTGCCTGAAATGCCATTTTATTTCCACCCGTCACAGCAGCAATAGCAGCGTCACCATCCAGCGGGAAAATGTAGAATCAACGTCTCGCTCGTTGTGATGTAGAGAAATCATAGTAGGCGGTCGAGTGATTTTTCTGAAATTTTCAATAGGTCATAATGGCCGAATACGCGCACCATATCTTACTTCCATCATTTTCAAGACGTTCGTGGAATGCGAGACGAGGATGTGGAGAATCGGGGACCGAGTTTTGCCGGCAGGTATCCAGCTGGACGGAGGCAGCGATTGGGTGGCACTTTCAAGGCCATTCGTGGAATACGTAGCACCGCCCGATCCTGACCATTTGGTTGCCGGTTTATTGAAGATATTCAGGTAATGGGTTTGACTCACTTTTTTTTAAATATCTTCAATTCATTGAATTACTGATGCCCCAGATAAATATTATAATTTTCTCTACAGGATATCCTCAAAGGTCTTCTCTTTGTTCCCTCAAATACCCTGTGTCACGACATCTTTGCACCAAATTAACGATTATTTCCGTGTACAAACGAAATGTTGCTGCTGCACTTTGGCAACACTCACCATGAATCATGTAAAGGCATGTAAACAAGTTCATTATTTTCGTAATTGAAAAATACATTCCAATGACTAGCGCTAGACGTACAAAATTCTACTGTGGACGGCAGTAGGGGGACAGGAATAACCGAACAGATTCAATGTAATAAGTAATTACCCTTTTGATATTGTTGTATGTATGTAAATTCATATTGTGTGTCAGCTTTGGTCAGTTGTTTGCATCAGAATATTCTAGATTTCACTTTTGAATTGTCAAATATTTGTGCAGTTTTTTTATCATCCGGTAGTTTATTGAATTTTGTGATCACCTAATGTGTAAATTATTCATGGCCAAGTGTAGAAACTTGAGCTTCTGTTGGAGCATCAGTAATTTGTTGAAACTATTATTGGAACAAGATCGCCAAAGAATTTTCCTTGACTATTTGCACAAGCAGACATGGCAGAGGTCAATGATGCTTAGAGAACCCTTCAAACAGAGTGTGTGACAATTTTTGTTAACTTGTTAGTTTAAAAATGCTGGTTGTCTCGACAAATAGCTATATTTATTTGCCAAAGGGCGTTAGTTGGAGTGTGAAGTGCATAATACAACGACCTAAAATCATTGAACTCAATGTAAACAACTGGAAGGGATCCTCTGTGAACGACGAGTGAGGCAAAAATATTGTTTAGGCAACTCGCAGTGGTTACGGATACCCATCTCTTTCTATCTTATGTTGGCTAATGGAATGCGCTCGCATTATTTGAAATATTTTCTTGTTTTCTTGCTTTTATTTAAGAGAATATGTGATTAAATATAATTATTCTTTTAGGAAAAAGGATAATTTTGCAATCAATTATTATTTGAAAATAATTATTGATTTTTTTATTGACTCAAAAGTGGAATTCCATTTTTATTCTTACAGAATTAGGAAGGCAAATGAATACAAAATTGAAATTATATATTTTCATTCAAATGTCTCAATATATTGTACAGGGTGAGCGAAGTTCAATGTCTCAGCAGTATCAGAAGAAATAGAAAAACGATAGAAAAATTTGAAAAGAGGTTCTTGAATGGTATCGAGTACCTAAGGTCTATTTTAAGCCTAATTTTTAAGAGTACCTAAACATTTCACTACTAGAAGGTGAATTAAAGGTGAATAAAAAGTGAATAAAAGTACAATGTTAGGATGATTTTTTTAATTAAAGATGATTATCTGCGTCGCCCAGAATGTACACCTCCATTTTTTCCTTTCTGGAGAAAGAGAAGCTGCAAAGGCAAATCTGAAAAGAGAATATTATTTATTTATTTATTTATTTATTTATTTATTTCTCAAACAAGTTACAAGAACTTAATTACATGAGAAAAATAGTATTTATCTACAGCTAATAATCGAAGCTAATAACATACTTACAGGTAATAATTAATACTCAAAAAACCGGTTGAAAGTAAATTGACATAGTATATATATCAAATTAAGGTAGGTCCAGATAGATATTGATGGAGTCCAACAAAAAATTTCTTCGGAGTGAGATCAAAACTGAGATCTGATAATTGCAACGTATTGTTAGTTTGTTTCACCATGGTAGTAACAGGTGAACAATAATTACGTGTGGGAGGGAGAGGTATTTCGAAAAATTGTTGGAGTCTGGTTGCACGAGAGGGGATTCTTACCGTTAGAAGTAATTTTAGTTTAGGACAGTTATACATTTTTTTATACAATTTATAGCACATGGTCACAAGTGATAATTGTCTTCTAGTTTCCAAGCTCTTTATATTGAACTCATTTCGAAGCCTGAGGGATCGTATAGTTACGTAGTCTGGGTATTCATTATATTTTTTAAGATAAAGGTAACGTAATAAGCGATTCTGCACTTTTTCTAATGTCTGAGTTTGTACTATTGATGTTGGGTGCCAAATTACAGAACAATACTCTAGCTTAGGTCTAACCAGTGAATTATATAAAAACCGAACTGTTTTCCAGTTTCGAAAATGTTTGCTATTCCTAAGTACAAACCCCAGACTTTTTAGTGCTTGTGCGCAAACCCGGTCAATGTGTGATTTGAATGACAATGTAGTATCATACTCGATACCTAAGTCTTTTATTTTCTCTACTCTCACTAATCTGTCGTCTTCGATGGTGTATTGGTGTTTTAGTTTATGATGTAGCTCTTGAGTTTAAAAATTTGAACTTGTACTTTTCACCTTCAAAATGTCATTTTAGTACCTCATCAAGATTGTCATTCACCTTTTTACTATTTGTTTCAGTGTTTTCACTTTTCATCGCAATAGAATAGGCCTTCTTCTCGAATGAAACAGTTTGTGGGTTTCATTATCAATTAACTTTGAAACTTACATGGGAGCTGGAAGTTGTAAGCAAATCAATGTCCATATGAGAAACATTGTCCTTAGAATCCAAGTTATGAACATCTACAGACACATCCTGAAAATAAATTACTATAGTTTTTCTAAGAATCTGAACAATTTTCAACTTACCCATGAAGGACAATTTCTGTTTTGTCTTGCTTCTTCTGCATCCAATGGGAACACAACATAAACAACCATTGTTTATTAATTCGAAATCACAAATCTGTTCAACAATAATCAATTCACACCTATAAATTCATGCCTTTTGAAGAAACAAAACACGCCAAATTTTGCGATATTTCACATAATAAAAACTGTCTTCACTTTTTTGCCTTTTTAGATGAAAAAAAAAAAAGATCCCAAGTCATTGTCTAAAGAAAAATTGATGCACCAATCCGCCTTTAGACAACACGAGTGTGAAAGAGAGGTTACCGTAACACAAGCTATCTTTGTTGCAGCTGCCCCTGACACACTCTGTGCTATTCGAGAAACCGGCAATCTTCCTTCCAGGTGTTAATATTGAATTCATTGTTGAAATATATTGCTGTCATTTTAACTCTCGACGGTTATCCGAGGGTACGACCTTTTTCACTAAAAAAAAAAGGTTCTTTGACCGTTTGAATGAGACTGTGACTAAAAAATAATAGGTAAAAATCAGTTCACTAGCCCATTGTCGATATTCAGACACACCTTGCTGCCGGCCGAATCGTTTTTCCACACGGCGCTGAGAAACTCGCAGTTCTGCGCCACCTACGTGGACAACAACTTGCACGTGACCAACTGGAAGCGGAAACTGGGCTGCAAGTGCCAGTACAAGCACGTGGTGGACTGGTGCGGCTGCAGCCCCAACGACTTCAAGGTCGAAGACTGGCCGCGTATACAGAACACGCAGGCCAGACAGCTTTATTTTGCCAGGAAGTTCGAGCCAGTGGTGAACCAGGCGGTGATATTGCGGCTGGAGTTGTGGCTGTACGGGTTGGAGCAGCCTCCTAGGGCAGTCGAGAATTTGCGAAGGTAAAGGACACCGCACAAATCAGATGCAATTTTGATTTCTGTCTATTTACCTGAAATTTTGGGGGAATGTAGTTCAAAGTGTGCTGAACTAAAGTCTCCATGGGGTCTAACGATTTCTATTAGTAGTTTTCATACTACACTCTCGTGAATCCTCTGATGCTACGTATAGAAAAAACTTGACTAATGGATCTACAAAGGAGGTACACACGCACTTGTGAGATATCGAGTTCGGAAGAGCATATATTTAATATTCTATGATCGAATGTTTGTATTTATGTCTGATAATGAGCATTTTCCGATATTCCCGAACAGTACTGGCCAGTATATTTTATCGTTCCGATTTTTACTGACATTTACTGGCCACGTTTTCGCGAGTCATTGTAAGGAATCCTGCCAGGGGCTAAAAGTTTACTGTTGGCCACTTGTGCAGAAATGGTGATTTAGTGCCAGTATTCATGATATGTTGGGTTAAGCGTTTGAATGGTTAGGCCCGCTTTCACCAATGGATTTAATCTCCATTTTGGAGTTAACTGAAGAATTTAATCACCATGAAGAATTCGAATCGTTTCACCATACCAGAATCACCGATTAACTCGATTAATCCAGATTATTTCTTAACTGGCAATTTTTCACCAGTTACGGAAATAATCGCTCGTTATCTGTCATGTATAATGAAAAGCAAGGTTATGCATTTTATGGATGGCATGATTATGGTATGGTTATTATGGTTTTGAGATTATGAGATTTCTTTCAATATAGTTATTAGATAATGGCAGCTCTATATCGGTCATATGATGATCTTGCTTCCGAAGAATACGAAGATAATCAATTCTTCGGTGCGAGGTCCTCGTTGGATACGAGAGAGAGAGAGAGAGAGATTACTTATTCAGTTCGCTTGTATTAATTTTTAATAAAGTTGAATCAAGCTTCAACCATGTCCATGAAATGAGTTTTTTCAGCAAGACTGAAATTGGTCTCTTTCTTTTTTCTCTCTCGTTCTTCTCAATCGAAATCTTTTTTACTGATTTGTTTTGTTCATATAGTGAAAAAACTCAACTTGAGAGTTTTCATAATATTATGTCGACAGAGCACACACAGACCGACAAATTTCTAGTCATTCATGGCCATTCTACACTGTTGCCTTGTTAATTCTGAGCTTTAATTACGGTTAGCTAAACGTGCCCTTGGAAAGATGAAAAAGAGTAGAAGAAACGGCTACGACGATATTCGAGATTAAATCCTTGGTTTAACTCAAACGTAGCTTACCTGAACTGAGATTATATCACCGCTGGTGAAACTAGGCCTTAGGGTTAAGTATGAGTCGATAAAAAATTATATATTTTTATCAAATACTTGAGGAAAATGTATGAATTAGAACTGGAAGATCTCACAATGGCAGTAGACGCTGAAACACCCACTAATCTACAAGATGGTTCGTTATTCCCACTTTTGATATAAAAAATAATAATAATATTTAAGGAGCTTTATTGGATACCCAGAAGGCCACCGACCGAGGTCCTTCAGCATGTGTTACACAGTGATTATACATGAGTGTAAATTCATCATTATTGTATGTACAAGATATTATTAAATTTACTAGTGTAAAAAAGAGAGAAAAAAAAAGAAAAGTCTATTGTGAGGCAAGAATCTTGAAGAATCAATATCGGATAATATGTCTTCTAAGACAATATCCATAATTTCAACGTGAGTAAAGAAGATAATAATAATTATGATGAAAATGAAAACCAACAAAACAAAATATCGAAAAATCATAGGTTATGGTTATATTTTGCTGTCAGTGCCAGAATCGTTCCGAAATAAGATGAAAATTTGAAGCTACTGCTACTGTTTAGTGTTCCAAAATTGCTCACTATGGCCAGTAATGTCAGCAATATCGGAACATAACCAATGTAGATGCTAGTTTCTTGACATATGCAATTGCGCGTTAGATCAAAATCCTATCCTATTCCATTCCATGTAAAAATGTAAAAAAAAGATTCAACAATGGATAGTCTTGAATAATATAAAATATAATATACACTATAATATAATTAACAAATGGCATATTCTGTATGCTAAGGCATTGAAAACACAAGTTTCATACCACTTGAGTGATCTCACTATTTATCATTCACCTTATTGTACTGTTCATCATGTCTTTGTAATTCACTATGAAAGTCAACTTTTTCTTCGTTTCTCTAAAAGACTAGGCTTGAAAGCCAAATCTCGTTTTTGAACATCCTTAAGAATTTTTTTTAATAATTTAGACTAAGAACTTGAACTGAAATTCATTGTATTTTATATGTAAAATTGTTAAAACATTAGCTGTTAGGTGAACAAACTATTGGTATACACACAAACTGAAAAAAATTATAGTGTACCACCATGGAAATGTAAAATGAACAGTTTTTAACTTGGTAATATACAGGGTTGTACAAAAGTATGGAACCAGGTGAATATCTCGGTAACCGTTTGTTTGATTTTTTTTTAATATACGTACAGGTGACTTCAAATATGGTGGATTTGAAAGTGTTATCGTCGATGTTGCCACTTTTTCAGTTATTCCGGAATTACTAATAACTTCCTTATTCCTGAAAAGCTGATTTCATCGATTCATCACACTTGGGGTCTAGCAAGAATGATTACTGAGATATAGGGTGTTCAAAATCGAGATTTTTCAACTTTAAGATTTTTTTGTGTTGAATCTATTCATTATTGGTCAAAACGGCTTACATGTCCCTACGTCAACTTTTGATTCACTATCTACCGACATTTAATTGAAACAAATACAGGGTGGCTCAAGATTCAGAAATCTGATCACCCTGAATCTGTTCCCATTAAATACCAATAGATAGAGTAGATCAAAAGTTGAGATAGGGACATGAAAGCCGTTTTGACCGATAATGAATAGTTTCGACTCAAAAAAATCCTAAAGTTGAAAAATCTCGATTTTGAACAGTAATCATCCTTGCTAGACCCCAAGTGTGATGAATCAATGAAATCAGCTTCTCAGGGAGAATCTGAAAATTCAATTAAATACAGGGTGTTCCATTTAAAATAAGGAAGTTGATAATAATTCCGGAATAACTGAAAAAGTGGCAACATCGACGATAACATTTTCAAATCCACCACGTTTTGAAATCACCCTGTATATACAGGGTGTCCCTAGACCAGTGGGACAGTTGAATATCTTCTGAACCAATAGGAATTTTCAAAATATTATAATTTCACATCATATCGCATTATGAGTGCTAACTTCAGGAATGACTATATTTTATACGAGGGGCGCAAGAAAGGCTGACAAAATCGAACACCAATTTTTTCAAATGGAACACCCTGTATTTCATTGCATTTTCATATTCTCCTTGAATAGCTGAATTCAACGACCTAGCACACTTGGGGTCTAGCGGGAATGATTTCCGAGTTATAGGCTGTGAAAAATCGAAATTTTTCATTTTTGGGAATTTTTTGTGTCAAAACTATTCATTATTGGTCAAAACGGCTTACATGTCCATGTGTTAACTTTTGATTTACTATTTACTCGTATTTAATTGAAACAAATACAGGGTGGTGTAGAATTCTCAATTTCAGTCAGTCGTTGAATTCAGCTCTTCAAAGAGAATATGAAAATGCTTCATTCCCGCTAGACCCCAAGTGTGCTAGGTCGTTGAATTTAGCTCTTCAAGGAGAATATGATAAAGCAATGAAATACAGTGTGTTCCATTTGAAAAAATTGATGTTAGATTTTATGAGCGTTTCTTGCGCCCCTTGTAGAAAATATAGTCATTCCTGAAGTTAGCACTCATAATGCGATATGATGTGAAATTATAATATTTTGAAAATTCCTATTGGTTCAGGAGATATTCAACTGTCCCACTGGTCTAAGGACACCCTGTATATTAAAAAAATCAAACAAACGGTTGCCGAGATATTCACCTGGTTCCATACTTTTGCCCAACCCTGTATAAAATTCGCAGTTACTGGCAGAGCGTCTACCATCACCACGACCCAAGGACAACCTCCGACGACGCTTTTCTCACCCTCGGCGAGAGTATAAAACGCCGAGTAAACAACTCCTTCCTCCGAACAAACTCGTCCTGCCTACTGAAATTGGGCGACCTACTGGAAGTCCACTCATACCATTCCAACGACACCTACGAATCCACCCTGTTCGCATTCAAGTCTTCGGAGGGGCACAAAATCGAGGTGGCATTGAGGCCTGTGTCGCACTTGAGCGTCACGAGGAATTCCCCTTTGATGGGCCATCTGGAGCTGTTGCAGGTAGGTATATCTAGAGTATGATGGAAGTAAGATATGGTGTAATTACTGATGCGCTTTTGTTTCAGAAATTTTACTCGACCTCTCGAGAACAGCGAGAGCAATGGTTCCGTCGATCTTCTAATAGATGGTGTCATTGCACAATTATGACATCTGTCAGTTTTAAAATAGTCGCAAATTTGTCTGTTCTGCGTACCTAAAATGCCATTTGCCATTTTATTTACACTCGTCACAGCAGCAATAGCAGCATCACCATCTAGCACCATCACGTCTCGCTCGTTGTGACGTAGAGAAATTATAGTAGGCGGTCGAGTGATTTTTCTGAAATTTTCAATACGTAATGATGGCCGAATAGGCGCACCATATCTTATTTCCATCATTATCTAGAGTATGGACACTCTGACAAGAACTGACAGGCAGATAAAACCGCAAATAAATAGATGAAAAAAGCAAGAGCTGACAGTACACGATCGTACATGACATCAAATTCAAAGGTTTGTCAAACCATTGTCGATCTAAATGGGAAAGCTAGTTTGCTGGTAAGTAGGTTAAGAGGCATGGTGGAATTATAGTACGACACATCTTCGTACACATCACTGCGAGTAAAACAATTGCTCAGAGAGTTATCAGTTCGCCCGAGTCCTCGTGATTATTTTGGTGCGAGTATAGACTCGCAATGACGTTATGCGCAGGAAAGATGAATTCAATGTACCTGAGTAGCCCACCATATTATATTTCCACCATGGTAAGAGGTATAATATTGTATGTTCATTGAGAAAAAAAATGGGAAAATTGCCGTATTATGACAGTTTGTGCCGTCGAGACTTCTACGTCTTGAAATTTTTCATGTCGAGTTTGTAAATAACAATCTCTCATCTCATGAATTCGAGTAGGAACTGCGGAAACCTCGGCTGAAACTCGTCAGTGTTGTGATGAAAAAAACGTTACCGTTTGCACTTTTTTGACATGCAAGCCAAGCAGAAAGGGAGGGGCTGCTTGTTTCCTTCAATATTTTTGATGTTGATTTATAATTCATGAAATTCCGTTATTCCGGACATATTTAATAATGCTCAGTCACTTCAAATGCGTCATTCATGAAATATCAATGCATTATTCGAGAATATGCGATCCATGAGGAATATTTCACCTTGATATGAATTGAATATTTACACCATTGGGGAAACAGTGTGTGAGTGTATAGATATTCTCACATCACCTCTTAGATTGCAGAATGGAACACGACAGTTTATATGCGACATTATGCACAGCACAATCAAACCCAGACATTCTCAAAATCATACAGTGAAATAACTATAAGCTAAAAGAAGCACTAGATAGAACAAATATTGAATGGGCATTCAAAATAATTACTACTCGAAGCTATTTAAACTCATTAGAAATACAACTAACCGCTTATGAAAATTAAAAGTGTACTTGAACGTCTTCAGAAAACATGACGAGGTTGAATGGTGTAAGCGCTCTCATTGCAGCAGTGATTTAGAGAGCTCACACCGTCCATGTGGGACATGTTTTCTAAAGGCGAGTGTACTCTCAAGGTTATCAGAAGGTTTAAGGTATGGAGAAGGAAAATATCTTTTCTGCATGAAAAAAAAATGAGCCTACTTTTAACCTTACTCGGCCTAGGTGGACCTTTTCCGTACAAAGTATGTAAACAATCCAACACACGATATTTCTTCTCTCCTCATAGATACAAATTTTGAGTAGATTGATATCTCAGTGTTCTCTCCGTCTGACTTCCACGGCAGTGGTTTGTGTTCAACTCCTTTTTTTTTCACTTAAGTGATTTTTCTGGAAAAATGTTCATTTAGGCCGTGAGGTCAACTACTTTTGAAACGATATTTTCCTTCCTCATAACCTTCTGATAACAGATTTTCCGAAGCACGGCACTAAATGAATTACTGGCAAGAGACGTTTGTCACAAATGAGCTACTGACAGATTCCTGTACAGTAGCGCCAATGACAGGCAGACAAATGTTTGGTTATTATATTATACCTCTGGCCTACTAACTAGCGTGTTTCTATTTAGATTGATGAATGGTATTCGCTATAAGCAAAAAACATATTTTTGTCCATGTCTGGAAACACATATGATCGGCTTCAAGATCGTATCTGGTTATGTCTCACTGTCAAAAGTGTCAAGTACATTGAGGCAAATCTATAGTAATATTCTTTTTACCAACTTTGACTGAGATTTACCAAGATTCTCAGTGCAGCTCAATATCTCAGTTGTATTACATGTCTCATTTATCTTAGTCTGATGTGAGTTGGCTTAAGAACTCATCGAGACTTTTTCTTTCCCCTCACCACAACTGAGCTTGCTATTCATCTGGTGTTGTAGTGAGAAAAAGGTGAGACTGGATTAATTCTAGTAATTCTGTGGAACTGTGCTGAAAATTGTGAGGAATTATTTCTATTTTTACAAGTTTTTAGCTATGAAGTTTCAGTCCACTGGTTTCCAAAATTATTATACTCACTACAATAATACTTCTATGCTCTTCATCAATTTCCTCAGCCATTTTACATTTTGGTTAAATTATGTTGAGTTATGCCTTCTTTCCTTACCCTTCCTGACAGATAAAAACGTATTCTTTTTATTCAATCGACAACTCTGATCCGTCTCACTTCCTTCTAACTCAAATGATCTCAGTAGTGAGAATGCATATAATATGTACTATATCTATATATGGCTCATTGCCTATACGATATCTCAACAAAAATGGGACCAAAATGAGAGGTACTTTTTGAATCTATAAGGACGGAAAGTGAAGGATGGAAACAGCCATATTGGTTTGACAAGTTTCGTATTATTTGTTCCCTACGTCGGCATCAACGCCTACTGGTCGATTTCGTTACCTATAGAGACAGAAGTTGGTCCCGCTTTGAAGACAGCTACTTTGCTTCATATATATTTTTTTATTTCACATAATCAGATCCACAAAACAGAGAGCTTGTACAGGATCCCATAATCCATTACATACTGTTTTTAAAAGTAATACATTGACTTAATGAGACATTGAATGATTGCTCTAGAATTTAGTACATGACAAGAAATAGATAAGCACATAAAAAAAATATGTCACGAAATAATACACATAAAATACATCCCTATTACAACACAAATTTTCAGTCTATATTCAGAATGAAATCAAACAACTGCTTTCTGAACGATTTCATACTATCATTATTTCTTGGTTCAGTTGGTAGTTTATTATAATGATTAACAGCTTTGCAAGTTATTGAGAGTTTTGGTAGATTTGAATCTATTTGGCCGTAAATTGTCTGCCGTTCTTGTTTGGTAATTGTGAAACGGGTTATTAAAAATAAGTTTGATCGTTCATGTAGTTAGTATTTATTTTATGAATAGTTTTCGATGATTCAAATTTGATAGCTTTTGCCAAATTTAGTTACCCGGTTTCCTTATATTATTTATTTATTTTATAAATTGAACAAATAGCTTCCAGACAGAATAGGCTCTTGTATAAGGAAGTACATAATTATATACCTATAGGTAAACATAGCATCATTCAAAATATATCAACAACTGTAAATTGGCAAACAAAGAATAATATTTGTAAAAAAAATGGCATGATTAATTTTATCAAGTCCGCTGAGAAATAATCAGTTTTTTTACTTCATTTTTGAATATACCTATATTTCTGCAATTTTTTATATTATCAGGTAGTTTATTGAATTCAGTTAAGGCTGAATGAGTGAATCTTTTTTGTCCGATTAGGGAGCTAGCGGCGTCAAGATGGAACAAGTTATATTGTCTAGTTTCATGATTATGAATTTCAGAATTCCGTATCAAAATGATATTCGACTTCATTTTTTTATTTATGATATTATATGATATTTTGAGAGTTTCAATTCTATATATTTCATCTAAAGAATACGTATTTGTTATTTCATACAATTGATTGGTTGGTGTATCAAATGGGAGACGATACAATACTTTTAACGATTTTCTATATAATGTTGATATTTTATTGAAATTATTTTTTGAACAAGATCCCCAAACATTTATTAAATAGTTGATACGACTCAGTATATGAGAGTAGAGAATCATGTTTGCAATTTTAATATCAAGTTTGGGACATCTTCTCAATGCACCAATAATTGGAGATATTTTTTTTGTCAGAACATCAATATGTTTGTCCCACTTTTATTGCCTCAGTCTGTGCTATCTGCAAAGATTTTCTGTCACTGGCATTTAAAGCCTTTCCCCACTCACTTGAGAGATATGACATATGAGAATAAATGAAAGAGTAGTATAGTTGTTTTTGTATTCTATTATTGAGTAGTTCTGAGACGAATTTAAAGCATCGACTAAACACTGGAAAGGTGTTTCTTGAAATTTAACACACTCAACTTCTTTAATAATTGAACTGTTTATCGTGATATCAGTTCGTTTGAAGTTACCAAAATTAATACATCGACATTTTTTTTCATTCAAGCATAAATAGTTTTGAGCACACCAAGATTCCAAAAGTATTTATGTCTCTTCCAATTTGGTGTTCTATGTCATCTTGTTGCCCAGAGTAAAACACAACTGCATCTTCCGCATAGAGGGTAATCTTCCCATTAAGATCAGAATAAGCAAGGTCGTTTATGTATATCAAAAACAAAAAACATATATGAGTAGTAGATATATGACGCGACCTATAAGCAAAAAACATATTCTTGTCCTTGCCTCGCTTAAAATTCGTTTCTGGTTATGTCTCACTGTCAAAAGTGTCAAGTACATTGAGGCAATCTATAGGTCAGCAGCGACTACGATCAGAAGGAGCAGATGTCGAGAAACTTTCTGAGGTTGTTGTCGCCGTACTCCGAGCCGGTGCTCGTCTACGATTTCTTCTCGACGGGCGGTTCGAAGGTGTACAACATGACGTGCCTTTGGGTGGGCCCGGATGGGCGGTTGCATGACGCGGTGGAGTTCTCGATTGAGGAGAGCTCGTTGGTCGGGCATGTCAAGCCCAGTTTGAAGCATCCCATATTGCCGGGTAAGTAATGAATTTGTTTTCTTTCAGCGGATTCGAAAGAAGAATCAATATTAGTAGGGCTGTGTATGGCTTGGCCGGGCACATACGTTCAGTATGAAGTCTGACCATATCAGTCTGCCCAACCAGCTGTTTGGGAATATCGGTCACGTTTCAAACCTGCCCACAGAGTTACCACGTTAACTTCTGGATGGTAGTCAGCCATTGACCATTCTGGTATCAACACTGTGATCAGACGGATGACTTGACACAGCCTAGTACTACTAGTAGTACATATACATGGTGTCCCAAATTCGAGAGGTATTAGTGGAATCTCGGTAACCATAACGGATACAAAGTCAGTTGAACTAGGACAAAGTTGCGCAATTTGATGCTGATCAAAAAGCCGCTGATCAAAAAGCCGCCACAAAAGTTCTGAAATCCCGGATACGGTAATTTTGCACTTATCATGCAATGGTTTTTTTTCAATTTTTTTTGGTACCTACGTATTTTTGTCTGAAAAACACGAATTTGATAATGAAAATGTGAACAAACCATTATTTATTCAGATACTTCACTATAAAGTTACAAATGTCACCTTCTTTTCCACTTGTCTGCTGGATCGCATTTAGAACAATATGCCCTTCTTTTTCCATCATTGGACCATTTATATATAACACAATTGTACGACACATTTTTTTTTATTATATGAGTGAACTAGAAATATGATTTTCTTGTGATTTATCCATGTTTAGTGAAAAAAAGGTAAAATATAATTTGTAATAATGGTCATATCTACAGTCCTTATGATATGAAATGGGATACTAAACTAGTATTGAATTTTTTATATTCAACAATTTGACAGACCTCATGAAGTTTTTCCTACCATTAATTCAAACGTGTTCTCCTTGCAAATGGGCCTGCTTCCGTTTTGGAGTACCAACAAAACTAGTTCAGTATCAAAAACCGTTTCCTCCACAGAGCTCCGTATATAAATGTCAAGGTGATAAACAGACCAAAGTCTGATTAGAAAATAATATGGGCATTGTCGATCTAAATGGAAACCTAGTTAGGTAGTTAGTAGGCGAGAGCATAATATTGTCTGTTCTTTGAAAAAATAAATGAAGGCGTTCAGTAGTACAGAGACATCAATGTGAACCAAGTAAACTAAGTTATTCATTTGTCAGACCTAACCGTAACATTTTTCATGGTCCTGTCAAGTTTGTAAATAAAAATCTGTCATGTGGAATCCCGAAAATGAAACATTATCACGAAGGATATTATCAAGTATGAAAACCATCTACCTATACTTGAATGGAAGCAGGAAGATGTTTAGGCAATGCTGTATTAGTATGATTCATGATGCAACTTGAATTCAAGTTGGAACTGTGGAAACTTCGGAAACTCAATAGTGCTATTACACTTTTTCGACATGCAAGCCAAGCAGAAAGGTAGGGGCTGCTTTTTTCCTTCTATATTTTTGATAAGTTACTCTATAATTCGTGAAATTCCATTATTTGCAGTGAAAACATGTCTTTAGTGATGTAAACCATGTACACATCGGAATCACTATATACTTGAAAATTTCAGGTACCTACCTACAGCGAAGAGTACCTACTTACATTAATAGCTTTTCAGTTGAAAAACGGAAAACTATGAGTGATGTGGAAGTATCACATTAGAAATCATTATGTGAGTAATGTTCAGAAGGAATGTACCAGAAGGATGATGATGTTCCAGAACAGAATGGAAAATTTACCATCTGAAATAAATATATAGAAGCACTAAGGTTAGACTCAATCTGGTTATTTCATCAATGTCTCATGGATATTCTGCTCCAAACACAAAATATCATTATATTTTTTATAGATAGGTACCTCCTTGAAAGTCGAGCTGCAAAAATATCCAGTTCACAAGATTTTATGAAAAAACACACAAGAAAATGGGGCAGTGAATAAAATCAGAAACTTTTCATCCTGTAGTTCGATGAGCTGAATCCAGATAAGCAGTAAGAACAACGATTTGTTTGCTGGAAATAGCCAGGCATTTCATTCTAGGCTACAAATTATACACACCCCAATGTATATTCAATTTATCCATTTTTCAAGCAATCAATTAGATGATGAGGAACATGTGATATTCCACTCCAGCACACTCAGGACCATTTTCGTAGTGAGCCACTCAGAATTTCACTAGAGTAAAGTGATTTCAAGATTGTATAGGAATCATCCTCAGATATATGGTATTCTATTGTTCAGGGTTCTTTGTCAAGATGCTGGGATATTTAGAATTTTTTATTGGAATATAACTTGTATGTATTGTATGAATGGCAATACAATTTAATTTTTTTAATAAATTGTACATAATTATGAAGAATTATTTCAATTTTTATTCTACTATATAGTTTGTTCTCTTCTGATACCCTGTTTATTGTTGTACAGATGATGTATTGGCAGATACGTTTGAAAACACTATATATATTGTACAAATATTGTATATAGGTGAAGTATTTTTGAAGTAAAACAATGATTATTTTTTATTAAATCATCTTATTGAAGCTACGAACTTCACTAAATATGAGAAGATGTGTCTATTATTGGCACAAATTAAACCTCAGGAATATTCAATACCAATATGTATCTTTTTAATTTATATTTAAGTCAACATTTTGAATGAACTTTATTATTATTTATTATCATTCTATAATATCTGTTCAAATGCCCGTTTCCTCCTCAGATGCTTCTTCATCGTCAGGTCCTGTTCCTTAAGGCAGGAATTCCTCTTCAGCATCATATTCCAAACAACATTGCCGAGTCTGAAAATATAAAAATATTGTCCCTAGTTTCAATGTCCTGTACCATTCTGAAATGAATTTAATGACTTTTGACTATGGAACAACTTTTAGAGGAACCAAAGTCAAGTTCTTGGTGAATTTCATACCAAAACTAATAATTAGTTAGTTAGTATAGGTACAAATTTGTTAAATACCATTTTATTTATATATTTCTACCTTGAACAAACTTGGGACCGTACTCTCTTTCCAAAACCGTTTCCTATTCTTCATTGGCAAGAAACAGTTCCCTTAAAATGTTGGAAACATATAGTATCATGTTCGCTTACTTCAAAAACTCACATTCCTGAAATATAAATATCATTAAGTTCCAAATATTATGTGATTCAAGAAAAAAAGTTCACCTTGATATCCAATGAATATGGCGTGAACCCATTGACGCCTCAGGATTTGAGGCTCAAATTCACAACAGTGGGGATTGGGGAAACCATGTCTTGATAATTCAATTACACCTTCACCTCCTGGAGTGCGCAGTTTTCAGATGACATTGCAAAATAACACAATCGCACTCACAAACCAATCAACAAACTCTGATAGAAAACCAATATTAGAAGAAATGATTAGGTATAGGTATAATTGTTATTTCCAAGAAAGGAAATCAAAGTTCAACACATCCACAAAGACGAAGTTATAAGTTAATGACAACTTTCAGAAAATGATTTTATGATTACATGAATCTTCTCCATCGTCTTCCTATCAAATATCACGTCAATGATGGAAAGTACGTCTGTGGTTGAGTACATATTGGAGAAAAATAGAAGAAGAGAATATCAACCTAATATGGTCTATTTTGACAGAAACAAATGAGCTTTTTCCATTTTCAGGATGCCAGCGCCACTTGACAGGCAGACAGATTTTGATTCAAAGAACAGACAATATTGTACCTCCTCGCGTACTAGGTCGCCTACTAGGTTTTCATTTAGATCGACAATGATATGGGAAACCATACCATGAGGAAAGATCAATCTTGTCATAATCCATTTGTTACAGGAATATGGCACATCAAGTTGATCTACAAAGATTCTCTTCTTGCCTCAGCGAAATTTCTGGTACTGCCATTGGAATATCATCTCGGCAATACCATAAAAGACCATCAAGTTCCCCTAGTCAACGGGGGCTCGAAGACCCCGAAAGACTTCAAGGGGACATACAAAAAGTTCCTTCCGACAGACGCTGAGCTCGATAACCTCGAAACCTCAAGTTCAATACAAGACAGAAACCGTTTGAGGGAATGGATTGACGAGCTTTCTTCTATTTTTTATAAAGTCAGCGATATGTGTGCGGTGTCGTTGAACTCCGTTGACGTTTGCGGCACGATATTGAGTTCTTGTGTGGCGAGTAATTGGAGTTCGTATGCCCCGGACCCGAAAAGTGCCATGGGAGTCTTAAACGAGACCACAGGAACGTTCAACATTTGGTAGGCCCTTTTTGTTGTTGATATGGAACGTTGACCTCAACAGCAGTCGAAGTTTCCGATTGATATCTTTGGATCCTGAGCAGTACTTTATGACAAGCGTCTAGCTAGACCAGCGAAGTATACAGTGTGTCCCACTTACCATGCTCACCATGGGTATCTTTTTAACGGTGAGAGATACGAGGTCGGTTAAATGACACCAAATGTGGAGTTTGTCAAGGCCAACTATAATGTGAAAACAAATTTTGATAAAATCTATTCGTTTTTGTTTTATACGCAAAAAACAGATTCTAATCATTTTCATATCTCCTCCGTAACTTCTTTATTCATGAAAATATTCAAATAGGAATTTCACATTCTTATGGCAGTTTTTCAAAGTGATTTCGAAAAAAATATGAAATTTATACCAACTCTTCTAGAATTTGAGATATCAGCGCCAACTCTAGTTTTTCAAATGTAGGTCATAGCTCACTATGACTTAGTTACAAATAACTTTTTTTTCTCTTACAGATGATATGTCGCAGTAATAGTTTTGTGTTGATAACAACAGAGTTATCGTCACTTATTCAAAAACAAAAAATTATTTGGAAGCCGCCATCTTGAATTTATGAATTTTAACAAAAAAATCATGATCTCCGACCTCAAAAACCCCCACTCACCAATTTTGAATGACAATACATTATGGAATTTTTGTTGAAATTAAAAAAAATGGCTGCTCCAAGATGGCGGATTACATTGGTAAGTGGGGGTTTTTGAGGTCGGAGATCATGATTTTTTTGTTAAAATTCATAAATTCAAGATGGCGGCTTCCAAATAATTTTTTGTTTTTGTATAAATGACGATAAATCCGTTGTTATCAACACAAAACTATTACTGCGACATATGATCTGTAAGACAAAAAAAAGTTATCTGTAACTAGGTCATAGTGAGCTATGAACTACATTTGAAAAACTAAAGTTGGTGCTGATATCTCAAATTCTAGAAGAGTTGGTATAAATTTCATATTTTTTTCGAAATCACTTTGAAAAACTGCCATGAGAATGTATTTTAACTCAATCTTTGCTATAAACATTACATTGCATCTCATATAAATATAATCATTAACATTTACAATGGAATAACATGAATAATCAGACAGATTCATATCTGGTATGAGATTATTCATGCGTTATCAAATTAAATTATAGTTATTGAAATAAACAACAGAATATGAAAAAAAAAATAAAACAAAATGCTCATGAAAAGTACATTATGACATGATGAAATAAATTAGTCAATGAGAAATCATTCACTCAGGTTTGATTTTCTTTTTGCAAGAGGATATGTTTCTTGGACTTTGATTTTGAATTGCGTGATATTTGTGAAATTCCTATTTGAATATTTTCATGAATAAAGAAGTTATGGAGGAAACATGAAAATGATCAAAATCTGTTTTTTGCGTATAAAACAAAAACGAATAGATTTTATCAAAATATTTTTTCACATTATAGTTGGCCTTGACAGACTCCACATTTGGTTTCATTTAACCGACCTCGTATCTCTCACAGTTAAAAAGATACCCATGGTGAGCATGGTAAGTGGGACACATTGTATTTAAAAGAAATTAATTGAGTGAAAAAATTAAAAAAAAATCGACGCCTCGCAGGGATTGAACCCCAGTCACCACCGTGGAAATCAGATACACAGATCACTAAGATATCGCTTTACTCGTAGTAGTCGCAGATTCTCAATATAAAGAAGGTAAAGAAGGAAGAAATATCATGTGTTGTGGGTGACGTCACTTGACCTCGCTGTTTGAAAGATTCGCTGGTCCAGCTAGATGCTTGTTACTTTATGTGAATTGGAATGAGTGGTCAAAAGTTGAAATGGTACACCCGAAAGTTCAAACACATAGACAAGTTATTATCATTATATTTATTTATTTATTTATTTATCCATACACCACTCAACAGAAACCATTTACATAGTGGGAGAATCACAAAAACAAGATAATATACAGGATGGGTATAAACTACTGAAATTGACAATAATATATGATGTTATTGAATCATGACACAATTTGGTTCAGGCAGATGTTACGTATAGTTTTCACATTCATCTTGAATAAATCAAGCTGGTCACTGAAAAAAGTTGGAGAAGTAACTTGATGCCCAAAAGATAACCCTTCTGAATAAATGATTTTTGTAATACAGTTGAGCCGGATCTTCAAATTTCTGTGAGCTTACGCACAGCTTTTATAGTATAATGTTGATTGTCCACTTGCTCAATAAATATTCTTCATACTTCCCACATCTTATACAGAAGTAGTGACAGTTTCTTTCTAATTTCAGTGAACTTCATAATACCTAACATTACCATCTAATCAGTTTTAACCAATCAAATCTTGAAAACTACTTGATTTTCATTCATTATAACTAGCCAGAATACCCTTGGTTCGCTCTGACAAAGAAAGTACTTCTATTGGAGGCGAATTGAAGAAAATTATGAAAAAATATAAAAATATATCTTATCAAGATCAAGCTGAAACACATCATATTTTCAATTTCCTCCAATGTTTCAGAATCAGTGGAATATTCTAGAATTCTAGAACATTCTTTCACCGTTTTCAATATTCTTGCAGCTTTTGTTTCAATCATCAGTTTTTGAGAGTGATGAATACAAGAATTATTTTGAAAAAAAATGCGGCATTCCATATTATTTTAACAAGTATTAAGAACGATTAGAACAAGTTATTGGTTAAAGATGAGTGCTGGAAGAAATTAATATCAAAGCAGATAATTGGATTAGTTAGATACCAATTCTAGTCAAACAATGGTAAACAATAGGTATTTCATAATGGAATGATGGCCGATACAATTTGATGGAATTAATATGTCTCAAGAACTAAAATGTGAGTTCTCACATTTCAAGAAGAAAATTTGTCTCCAACGAGTGAAATTTATTGGATAAAATATAATGATTACTTATCAATATTTGTGATATTATAAAAAGTTACCTATGCTCCTTGGGGATCAAGGTAATCAATCAATAAACAATAATGTCTGATAATAGCAAACCTCATCATTAGTAATGATTTTATAATTCTACACATAAATCACTATATTTTTTTATATTATATTTAGTTGTTTATTCAATCCCTGGGTCATAAATTGTTCAAATGCAGATTTTAGATATTTGTATGTATCCTTCAAAATGATATAGCTATGAATTATTCACTTACCCTCAGTTTGGCTTAGCAACCAATAAACACAATAATTAACTGTCATATAAATGGATGTATATTCAAATTGGTCAGATTTCAATGAAATTTCGAGGCGTCTCATTTCTTTGACCACTAGTTCACTCTTGTTATGCTCAAAATCTGTGTTCCATATCAATAAATCATGGAAAGCAAAAAGGGTCTTCCTCAAGAAATTGTGATAAAATTTGGTGCTCAATTATTATTAAAATTCACAATTGACTGATTCAACATGGTGTGAGGTTCCTTGCTTATTCTCCCTTTTCAATAAAAATAATTCAGTTGCAATCAATTTTATTCATTGAATGAAATAAGTAGTTGGTTTATGAGGAATAAGCAATAGAGAGGACCCCACAAAATGAGGTATATTTCAATAAAATGACAGCAATTATCAGTGCTATTATCACTGTAATATCATTTCAATATTGATTGCCTGAATGTTCCAATTTGACCAAATAATATATTAATTAATACACATATCTATGTTCAATAAAATTGTCTTTCATTCATGGGAGCAAGACGACTTTTTGGTACTTCTGGTACAAAATCGATCATACAGTGGTTGATTGGGCATAGCCCAGTTGCGCCAATTTCAAACAGGTGCGTGCAAGAAATCGTATAACCCAATAGGCCTTTTCATTAGTTGCGTTTCATTTGTTTCATTCTGGTAGCGGTGGAGAAGAAGAAGAAGAAACAGAATGACGTTTACAAATAAAACGAGAAACGTGACCTTGCATGGGTGAATTTACATAATAAGAGGTTATACTTATATATTGGGGCTCCATTAATTTCCAAATCATGATACAAGAGTTAAGAATCAGAAAATCAATCAACGAATATTTGGAGCATTGATTGTGCTGATTGGAGAAACTTCTCTGTGACCGAGAGTATTAATTTTATCTGGGAATGAACATATGAAACCTGTCTTGCCTGAAAGAATCATAAACTTGTAAACTTCAGGATAAACATGTCTGCTAAATGTCTTCTACTTTCAAAAAGTTTTGTTTTTCGTCAATCTAATATAATTTTTTGACAACTGTCAACAATCATTCCACGTCATTCCTTGTTGTGAGACGGAATGAAAAGTAGCAACCGGAATCGGAAAAGTTGCAAATAAAACGACGACAGTGGCGGCCATTCTCACCGAAACACTTGCACCACACTCCTCAGTAACGAATAAGTAACGTTTTTTCGATTTAAATTAATATATTACAATTAATACACACCAGGAATATAGAAACCAAAATACTATATTGTTATAATTGTTTCTCAATGAGGAATGCTCATTGTGGTTGACATTTAACAGAACGTCAATAAAAACCGCCATATTCGAAATGGCCAATCAGAATTTTGTGTCTCAACAGGTTTCACCTTTGCATTACCCAATCAAATTTTGGATCTAAAATCGAGCGCATGCGTCTCAAAAATATATCTTTATGAAAAGGCATATTGCGCCCGCAACCGACCAGCCCTTAGTCACCATGTCCCGCTTGCGCCGATTGTCTTTATGGGAGACCCATCACATATATATTAATATTATAGAGCTAGAGGATTGAGAGAATGGGAAGGGGGTAAATAGGATTTTGGGAATGCCGGTTTCACTATTCAACTAAAATACTTCAAATAATCATTGACAAAGTATACAAGACATTTATTCAAAGTGTACAAGACATTTATTTATATACAAATTTTATTATAACGATAAGACGCAATTTCTCAATTGCGCTCTTTTCTACCTCGAACGAGAAAAGTTCTCTCTTCCATCTTTCTCTTCAGGCTACCAACCTGGCTGCATCGAAATATAGAGAGATCCGATAAATCTTTCCTTGTCTAACGTCTACTCTGCGGCACTGAACTATTTTCGATGTTAAAATGATGTGACATTTCTACGTCATATATGTCATTGACTAATAACCTTTCGAATTTTTTGAATGAAATACCAAATTATATCATACTTATTTTGACATCATTTGTTGATATCGTTAAATTTGACTCTCTGCTGAATTCAAAAATAGTTCAGTGGCACGAACTAGATGTTAGATAAGGACCTCAATTGGCAAGGTGACGATTCCGATACGGCACCTGGTGGGCAAATTTGAACCAGTTTAGGACGTAATTCAAGGTCATGTTTGTTATTGTGTTCTCAGTGGGTTTCATATTTTATGAATACCATTCAACAAATTACGTTAATTTTCTCTTCTTGCTTCATAAGCATCTCAAGTACAAGACATGAACTTAATATCAATTGCCTAATCAATTCTTTATTATTTTATAAATTAGTATCAACAAATCTCTGATAATACGCAAAATCAACTGTGTTTGGTTGCTGGTTGAACTAGTAGAAGGTTCCAATGGAAAAATGTAGGACCTATAATGTCCTCAAATATGAATTTCCTGCACTCAAGAAGTCTTTTCTGATAATGAAAAATCAGTTCAGTTGAATGGAAAAAATGGATAAACGTTGAGAATCCAATATGAGTTTGAAAAGTGAATGTATGCAGCTCCAACAAAAACTTCCTGCCTTTCTTCACTTCATTGGTCCAATAATGATAACAATGAGGTAAATTTGTGATTCATTGATATATTTATTACTGATGAATAACTCTTATTTGCAGTGCCTATCTGAGAGAGAACATGATTGAAATGATCAACAGTTCATACCTATTCTGTTTATGGGGAAATGTCTCCAGGACTTGGAAAAATAAGTATGGTTGTTTTTTTTTCAAATATTTTCACAAGAAAAATAAAGAAGCAAATTCAATGCCTTTGACTTTTGAACTGCAATAGATAAAGCTGGGCAAGAAAAAAGACATTATGAACATGTGCAGGTGGGTAATTTATAGTTTTATTTGTAATGCTTGACTCATAAAAACCTTGTTCATGACATCCTGCCTAGGCCTCCATAGATTCCTATTTTGTAGTATCATCTTTGTAGTCAAATAGCCAATGCGGAGTGCATGTACTTCCACTTCCAAAATGATTAAGTTAAAATACAGCTCCCAATTACATTCATATGAGCAAAAACAGTAGCATATTTTATAGATATATAATAACCCTGGTACAAGCAGGTCATTGTAGGTAGCTTACTTCATAGCTTGAATTCAATCTTTGAACATACATTGAAGTGACACAATCTATTCCTATTTGAATATTTGGATTGTGTAATAAGCTATGGTTTGTTTATAGTAGGTACTAACATTTCTTCAATTTTACAGCAGGGGAGGAGTTGCCATCCAGGGTATTTTGCAATTGAGTGCAAATAGCTACACAAATTAAAACCAAAACCCAGATTCCTTGAAGTTGAATTCAAGTTTTTAAGGAGATATCACTGATTAATTGAATACTTGAACATATCCATGACATTTCAAATTGTATCTTGGAAAAATGTATCCATAATTTTACTGCTTGTATGTTATGGAGAGTGTAGTTTATCTATGTATGTTATTATTAAACTGTATTTATTCATAAGTAAAAGTTCTACTTTTTTCTTTTTATAATGTTTTATAGTAGGTTTTCAAAATTCATATTTCAATTCCACAACTACCTCAATCAACACCTCATTTTTTTTATTCAATTTGAAAGTTTCACTTTATAATCTTTACTGATTCCTTTTAAAATAGGTACCTACCAGGTAGATACTTACTTTTGCTCATTGTTAATTTATTTCTACAAATATGAAAGTCCTGGTAGTCCTGGATTTCAAATTCATTTATAATTGTAAATTTTTATGAAGGTATCTTGTAAAATGATTCAGGGAAAAACAGTATACATGAGCACTGAGGGAAGGAGTATACTGGAAGATCCTTCTATTTGTAGGTACTTCTTTCTTGATTTCTTTGAAGTGGCATAAGTACAGTAAAACACATGTTATGTCAATGTACTTTCATTTCTGAAAATTATTATTAATTCAGTTCCAAAATATACAAAACATAATGAACTATACAAATTGATAAAGATAGATATTTTTAATTAGATGAATTTAGGATTACAAAATCAAATCACAAAATTTATGATAATATACTGTGTAAATACATTAACTGAAATCCTAGGTCATTTGATCAATGTTTTATGTGGTGGAATTCCAAATTATTCAATGATTTCATCAATATGGTAAAGAAAACTAGCTTTACAAGATATTAAAAGAATTCCAAGAAGAAAACTCAGTCTAGGATGCCACCTACCTCAACTCTAAGTATATTAGGAATATTCACATTATGAAAAGTGTGTTATATGGATACAATTTACACACATGGCACATAGGATCATGACAATTTGCTGTTATTGCAGTGGATCACCATAATATATGAGGTATGGGAGTTGCACTGTAAACAATCCTCAAAGCCTGGAAGTAGAATAGAATAGATGTTTATTTAGCTCATTAGCTATTACATAACATATAATTTACAATAAATACTATTTTAAGAACATACAATGTTATTGATTATTGAAGTACATTTGCCTTAATCTAGTTCTGAATAATTTGACATTTGGTGATGTTTTTACTATTATTGGTAAGCCATTATACACCTTCAAACCATCGATAAATAGTGTTTTCTCCATAGCACTAGTCTTGAACTTTTGTATTTGGTAATGATCCGCAGATCTCAGATTATATTCTACCAACTCAGATCTTTTAACAAGATAATCTCTTAAATATACAGGAGCTTGCTTATTTACAATCTTATATAATAACACTAAGTATGACTCGGTAATAAGTTGACGAACATTCAAGAAATTCAGAGTTTCTAACATAGAGATTATCGGAGTATATCTATTGCATTTCAGAATGACTCTCATTGCTTTGTTTTGGAGTAATTGCAGCCGATGAATATGTACATCTGAACAAGAAATAAGTATTGACATACAATAATTGAAATGTGGAAATATAATTGTATTGTACACAATTTTTCTGCACCATAAGGAAAGGTTTCTACAAACTCTATAGAAATACCCGACTTTTTTGCCAATTTTTTTACATAGATAATCAATATGTTTGGAAAAATTCAGTTGAGGGTCAAAAATGATACCAAGATATTTTATTTCATTTACATAACTAATTATAGTATTATCTATTTCAATAACAAGGTTACATTGATCAAATTTAGCCACATTACTCTTACTACCTAGGATCAAACATTTAGTTTTCATATTATTCAATTTGAGTTTATTTGCCATTAGCCATTCATTTAAAATGCACAATTCATTATTCATCACTTGAACTATTTCTTCAAAGTTTTTTCCAGATACAGAAATCAATGTGTCGTCCGCAAAGAGGTTAACGAATGACTGTTGTAAATACAGATTTATATCATTGATATATAAAATGAATAGCAATGGCCCCAGGACGCTTCCTTGCGGAACACCATACAAAGTACCAATTTCAACACTATAATCACCATTGATCTTGGTTTTTTGACATCTGTCGTTGAGATAGTTTTCCAACCACTTCAATACAACTCCTGTTATTCCGTAATTTTTACATTTATATAATAATTTTTGCCTATCTATTGTTTCAAACGCTCTCTTCAGATCTATAAATACACTAATAACGATGTTTCCATCATCTATATCCTTTTTCCACATATTGCATACTAACTGACATGCGGACTCTGTTGAATGATTGCACCTAAATCCCGATTGATTTACATACAGTATATTTTGTTTATTCAAATAGTCACTCAAGTGTTCATGTACTAAGATTTCAATGATTTTTTCAATGACTGGAAGTAAATTTATTGGTCGTAGATCTTCAGGTTTAACTGGTTTACTAATTTTTGGAACTGGTATTATGGTGCTGCATTTCAATACCGATGGCAATACTCCTGTTTGCAGGCAGGTATTAATTAAGTTCAATAAGGGATACCCAATAACTGAAAATATATTTTTTATCGACGATACTGTGAGTACTTCATCACCAGTAGCTTTGTTTTTCAAACAATTCACCACTTTATATAGTTTATTTATAGTAATGGTGGGAAACGGATCTATGTTGCCATCTATATCTATTTTTTTTTCAGAAAAACCGTCAATGCTCGGAATACTTTTAGCAATTTCCTCTATACTATCGAGGTAAAACCTATTTAGTACTTCACTAGTATCATTCGAACTAATATCTAATGAGCTAATGTCTGTGTTATTATTAGTGCAGTTAACTAATTGTTTCAAAGTAGACCACATTTTTTTACTGTCATTACAGCACTGATCAACCTTTTTTTCATAAAAATTCTTTTCCTTTCTTCTAATCATACATACAACTTCGTTCCTTTTCTGTCTGTATCTCTCAAAATCTACCGGGTCCTTTGTATATTGAAATCTCTTGTAGTATTTATCCCTTTCTTTTTGCATATTTCTGACTTCCTCATCTATCCAACCGTTGCTCTCAAAGTATTGTTTATTTTGTATAGGTGCGATTTTATCTAAGCTGGTTTTTATATTATTCACGAAGGTTTGATACAGGATTTCCGCATTAGTTGTCGTATAGTCCCAGTTTTTTTGAATTAAATCTATTTTAATATCCTCAATTTTTTCTGGAGTAATATGTCTCGAGTAGATTATTTTTGGTGATTTTCTCGAAGGAATGTTAATGACCATACCAATAATATCATGATCCGTAAATTTTGGAAAGTTACGTTCAACTTCTTGAATATTGTTATTCGTGATAATCAAGTCAATTAGTGTTTCAGAGTGATTGGTTACCCTTGTTGGTTTTTTAACAATTTGTTTACACCCTGCCAAATGAATTATGTCTATAAGTCTAGTTGCACCTGTGCCTCTAGTCAATAAATCAAAATTAAAATCCCCCATTATGATAAAATCATTGGTGCACAGTTCTTCAAGTTCAAGTAACTCCTGGAAAAAATCCAGGAAAAGTGACTGACATCCATTAGGAGATCTGTATACACCCCCAATAATCATATGTCTATGACCAACAATTACTCTCAGTAGTGTACACCAGTACTCCCATTCAACAGCAGATTGTTTCACCTCTTGGCCATTGATAGTTGTATCTACTATTAAATCCACAGTAATGTCAGGATGCCTTTGGTGTTGAATTATTTCTTGGTTTAGACTCATAAGAGCTGGTTGCTGCTGATTTCTATTGTATGGATCAATTGCACATGATTCTGATGGCTATAATATTTAGCACAAAATAGTCGAATAGGTTAACAGATTGTTTGGGGATGGTTTTCAATATGTTCACACAAGGCTGTTCACTGTTGAAAAACTTCACTCCTGGTATCACCATTTGTGGTCTGTAGGATCCTTTTGCTTGAAGAGTGGAGTTATAGAGGTATGATGGTGAATATATCAGCTTCTGATGATAGTGGATATGCTTGGGGTTTTTGATATCCCATAAAGCTGTCCCACAAAAATGCACTGGTTTGAAGAAAGCTCAGACTATTTGGTCCACGATTCAGTCAGTAGGTATCAGTTATTTTCCTCACATCATGATGAAACAGTATGATCCAACAAAAAATATTATGATTTCAGTAAAAAGTTCAACAATTAACACAAATTAACACGATGAAATATCAAGAAGAAAATGTATGCAAATCTCAAGAAATTTTGTAAACAAACTACACACTCTTTGCCGCCATCTTGTTTTGAAACAGCGCCCCCAACGGTCGATCACCTTGCCAATTGAGCTCTTTTCTATCTAGAACGAGAGAATAGTAATATTCTTTTTGCCAACTTTGACTGAGATTAACAGAGATTCTCAGTGCAGCTCAAAAGCTCAGTTGTATCACATGTTTTATTTATCTCAGTCTGATGTGAGTTGTCTTAAGAACTATTGAGACAATTTCTTCCCCCCTCACCCCAACTGAGCTTGCTATTCATCTGGTGTTGTAGTGAGAAAAAGGTGAATGTTCTCTCCTCTTCCATCTCTCTCTGCAATGCTACCAACGTGGCCGCATTGAAATATAGAGAGGTCCGATAAATCTTTCCTTGTCTAACATCTACTTTATACCGCTGAACTGGGAAAACAAAAAGCATCAAATCCAATTCAGTTTTTCTTCCTCTTCACGATTCCTTCGATGAACTCTGTTAGTTATTACATACAGTGTGTTATTTTAATATTTCGAATAAATGTAAATTTTTCCTGAAGCCGAACCTGGATGTTCGCTCCGCCCGATAAGTGAATAAATTCAACCTCCCAAGTTTAAGATCCAAACCAAACTTGAGGAAAATATACCGGGTAGTTCAATACTTATAGACCAATGAATAATTATTCGAAATCTATAAATCGCCCTGTATCTCCGTTATGAAGACTCCCTATCAAATATGGTATTTTCAGAACAACCTTGGTGACCCCTATGCACCACTGAAATATTTCCCTTTACCTGTAAAACACCCTGTATTTTTCTGTTTTTCAAAATTTTGGTCCATGAAAAGCGGGAAGGAGAAATTAGTTTTATTCTCTGATCGATTTCTTAACAGAGTTTGAATCAAACTTTTGTCTTCAGAGCAGCATCTAGTAATCTAGTTGATAATTTTAAATAGATGCTTGGTGCTCAATTTTAATGTTAACAAATCAATAGAAATAATACATCTATTAATGAGAGAAAAACCAATATAATCAAGATAATATTTAATATATCAATAATTTTAGACATAACATGAACTTCACACTATAAAAAAATAGGTACTTCTCTGTCTGTATAATTTCAATCAAGATGGAAATAATGCTATGGTTCTCTGTATGCCCAAATGATTTCTGACAACTTATTAGAAAAAAATCATAAAAAGTAACAATAAAAAAGAACAGAAGATTTGAGTTGTCAGTTCCAATATCAATAGACCTATTTGATGCTTTCAGCCCATCATTATTGGCTCAATTTCAATGAACACATTTTATAACCTATAGATTGGCCTGGCAAGTAACAATTATTCATATTGCCGTTATTGTATCCACCTATAATCATATTATATAAATGCAGAAAGAATTTAAACAACAATTTTATCTAACCATAATATACTCATCAAAAAAATTAATCAAATTAATCAAACACAATAAATCACATTTATGCACATTTTTTTCAAAGGTTATTTTGTGCTTTCAAGGTGATTCAACACACTTTTTAGATGTCATGTTTGGATAAAAAAATTTTGAACTAGCAGACACTTGTTTGATTGCAAGCTAAAGAAAATCTAGAAAAGCTATTGTATTTTGTATTGAATCAAACCTTTGACCAAAATTTCAAACCAACCGCCATTTTGTTATTAAAGCTAAGTACAAAATGAAGAAACTATTTTCTATTATTCGAAATCGAAGACAATTGGTTCAAAATTGAAGTAACAATAATACATTTCCTTTATTATCTAAATTACAAGATGACACATTTACGTTTTGGTTTTACTTGCATTACAGGACAAAGAACAGCTCTTATGGCCTCATCAAACACTGTTTTCAGTCCCTTTTGCGTTAGTGCAGAACATTCCAGGTATTTTACAGCACTTATTTCTTTTGCCATGGCCAAACCCTGAGACAAACAAAAAAGGTGTTAGTGGATTATCATAAAATCAGACCAACAATATCATTGTTACCTGTGGATATGTAATAGGAGATAGTTTCTTGTCCTTCAGTTTCTCAATGGTGGTTCTATCATCCCTCAAGTCCAATTTGGTACCCACTAATATAATAGGAGTGTTTGGACAATGATGTCTCACTTCTGGATACCACTGTAATGAGAGGTAAATTGTGAATACATTGGATATTGAAGAGCATGTGATCCAATATGGATTGAAACATCAGAAAATTGTGTATCCCTCATCAATCTCAGACGGGAAAAGAAGACAAAAATATTTAAATATCATCATAAAATACATTTATTCAACTACAAAATAGTAGGACCCCTTTACCCAGCATATTTGAAGATGAATAGTTATTTATGCAATCATTTATTAATGTGAGACCACACCAGCTTGTTAGCAAATTGAGTTCTTCACACCAAAGATTATACACACTCTTCATACAAAAAATTACAATTTATTTCATCAAGTGAACCTTTGGAGAATGCATTTGAAAACTCAAATACAAAAATAACTCTTAAGAATGTTATGGAGTGGATCATTGACTTCAAGTCAATAATTTTTCACCTCCATTCCCTTCATTTTGACCACTCTCATATTATATTATTATATCCCTTTGTTTTTTGTTTTATAGAACTTCTTATTAGACTGAAGATGACCTTTAGTTAAGCTCAAAACATGTTCCTAATTCATTAACATCACTGTATTGAAAAGTGGAGATGAAGCTTTCCTTCTTTCCCTAATAAAAATTTCAATATTTCAATCAAACTCCTGTTCGTCCTTGTATCTATATCTAAATGATGTGAGCATTGTGACAATTGTGAGCAGTATTTCACTATTATAAACTTGGTATAAAGATTTAACTATAAACCACAAACCAATGTACAACGAGAAAATGCTACATGAAAATCATGACATCACCGTAGGAAGTATTTTAGGAATTTCAGTCATTACTTACATAATTATTAATGTCCTATATTTCCATAACTTTTCAAAAATAGTAACACTATTCTATTTTTTGCACTTCGAGAAATCGAATTTGGATAAATAGCCAACATGATGTATCAGTAGAGGATTGAATATTCGGAGATTTAAACAACAGAAACACTTCTACACCATTCCACAGACAACACAGAAAAGGAAAGGATAGATTTTTCTGAAAGCTACAAGAATTCAAGCGATGCGATGACGCGATGTGTACAGTCCAGTGTTGCCAACATGGAATCATGGAAACTGTCAAAATCCCACATTTCTTGAAAAAATTACCCGCCATCTTCCGCCACATTCAAATTTATTGAATAATCTATCGAAATGAGGAATGAGAAGACAGAATTTACTATTTAGATCTTTGATGAGATGGCGGTTTATCACTCAATGCAAGAGATAAGTTCCCACTGGGTGAGACGATTCAACAATAACAATACAGTTTTGCGCATTCGCAAATATTTCATCTTGGATTCTCAGGGATTCTCATGGACATACACGATTTCCCACATATCTGCCAGAAAATGGTTTCTCCCACCAAAAAATCCCGCAAGTTCGAATTTCCCGAAATGCGGTAAATTTCCCACCAATTGGCAACACTGAGTATAGTTCGGCTACGAAACTTACGAGAGGCTACGAAGTACGAAGGCTACGAATTTTACAATGTTGCCAAAGAACAACTTCAAGAAGCGTGAATTGAAATTACCCTGGGTTGAACCACTGAATTATAGTAAACACTGGAAGACTAACGCCATTTGAAAAATTATCCAGCTGATAAGAGTACAGCAAATTTATTTCCACTATAGGAAAGTTAAAAAATATCTTGATTTAGCATTCTTTGGAAGAGATGTACCAATGCTGACTTTTGGCTGAATTCCGAATATTGGACTACAAATGACTACAATGATAAAGCTCATAACATGAAACTTTCATAGTTATTATTTTTACTGAATCAAGATATAAATTGATCATCATTAATTCTCCAAACACAAATAAATAAAAAATCTAGTATTATGAGAAACCTCACATGAAACTTGAAACATAGTCAAAATCAACCCTCAACCGATATGATGTGAAAATATCAATTAGCAAATTAGCAAGATAAATTGTCTAGTCAATTCACTGGAAATCTGGAAATAACTCATACTTCCAATAACATCCACCATGATAGGGGATTTCCCTTGGCCATGGGGATTTCCATTTCTTATCCAGTGTACTAGCTAAATATTAGTAAAATTATTTGATAATGATCATTATGTTGGGTGGTTGAAGGTCTATATTTTTATGAAAGGGTAGTTTTAGCAGTTCTTTCATTTGAATATCAAGTTCAACCTTGAAGTTTAAGAATTCTAAAACATTTTTTGACAGAAATAATGTCCCAATTTTCTAGACAGAATATTTTAGTAAATTTTCATACACACCTTGGCTCTGACATTCTCAAAGGATGCTGGATTCACCAGTGAGAAACAAATGAGGAACACATCTGTTTGTGGATAGGAGAGTGGTCGTAATCTATCATAATCTTCTTGCCCTGCAGTATCCCAAAGTCCCAGGTTGATTGGTTTCCCATCTACCATCACATTGGCAGAATAATTGTCAAATACTGTGGGTATGTATTCCCCTGGGAAGGCATTTGTGGTATAACTTATCAACAGACAAGTTTTACCTACAGCACTGTACAAAATAATTTGATGAAATATGTGTAATGTATGGTTTAATAATAGATTAATAAAAATACATATAAACAGTGATTAAGTTTCATATCTCTGGGTATTTGTGCCCCCCCCCCCACAACAATATACTTATGGCAGGAAATGTGAAAATGAAGATTTTATCTCAGTTCACAATACCAATATTTGTATGTCCTCAAAGTGAAGATTTAATAACATTTTACAGTTTGGCGAAAGGTTGGTAGGACTTGGAACATAATATGGGCACAGTATAAATGGGCAACAAATCTGGAATTACACCTACAACAAATACTTCAATACTTGTGGTCAGGTTGACTGGGATACTCATGATTATCCCTTTTATTATGTACATCAATTTCAGGTATATCTCCAGGCAGAGATAAGTTGCCCACTTATCTCTACTCTAGGTGTAGCTTTGAATTTGGTGAATATATGTAATATACCTATGATGAAAAATAAAAGAGCATTTCTGTCTTTTGGATGACTACAACAAGTTCACTGATGCCTATGTCCATTAGTATCAGATTAGATCTATGGTATCAGCCTTTATTTCTAAGTATTTTACCATCAAAATGAATTATCCAAATGATATTAGATGCTTCTATTATGATAGCTGATGTTTAATGTTCGTCATTGTGATTGTGATACTTTCTTGTGGCTAACAAGATATGCTTCTAGTACTACATGCTACAAGTAGTAGCAACTATCAAAATCTTGTGGAAGCAGAGGTTGATTAATTATATCCATCATTTCCAGATCACAGACAATTCATAGTTTGTCTATCTTTGTTAGACACATGATACCAATAATACCATAGGATAGGACGTATGTGCACAAGTGTTGCACAAGAAATATAAAAACACAGGACAGCTCCAAGTGGTGGTGATAATATGTGGGTTTGTCAGTTCTGAAAACGTTATTTTTTTGGAATACGTACCCGTCACCTACTACTACACACTTTATAGCTTGCATTTTGTTATCCTATTGATAACGAGTCTTGTATCAATCCCAAATAATAAATTAATTATATTTTTGGGTTGGGTGTGTGCAAATGTGTCAAATGCAAGGCCACTTATCCACTATAGCACAAAAAATTGGAAACATAGATATCATTAAACGAACTTCTCGAACATCACAGTCTGTACTTATTTTGATTGAATTTTAATTCGATTAGTTTATTCTTTTATATCCCTTTGAACATTGAACACGACCACACGTAAAGTCAAACACTCAACCTCAAACTCAAAGCAGTCAAATTAGTCAAAGTCCGAAATGACAAGTTGAGGTTGCTGACAGAACACTCAAAATTTTGACAGTGTTGCCAAGACTAGGAGAAGTAAAGGAGACAAAATAAATCATGGGTGGTTAGGTTGTGCTGTCAAAGTATCTCACGTTCCAACGTGTGCTCACGACCTTCACGTTCTGTGTCAAAAAATAAAAAATGTAAATAAATAAACCTCCAAAAAAGATAAGAACAACATCCTCTTTTACCTAGAAACAAGTATTTTGGAGATTAGTATTGATTCCAAATCTTCAAAATCAATTGGATACATCAAAAATGAATGTTATTGCAGCTGTTAAAGCATATGTCCTAAAAATGACCGAGGAAAGTGAACCTGGAATGAAGGTATTATTAATGGACAAAGATACTACTGGAATTATCAGTATGGTATATGGCCAATCAGAAATACAGCAGAAAGAAGTTTTCCTTTTAGAAAGAATCGATTCTCCTAATTATTCCAACTCTACTGGCCTTCGTTATCTTAAATGTCTAGTATTTTTGAGGCCCACTCAAAAAAATATAACTGCTCTATGCAATGAACTTAGGAATCCTAAATATGGAGCCTACTACATTTATTTCAGCAACATCATCGCCAAAGCTGACATTAAAATTTTGGCAGAACATGATGAACAAGAAGTGGTGAAAGAAGTACAAGAACTGTACATGGATTATTTAGCAGTTAATCCCCACTTATTCTCTATTGGTTTACCTACTTGTATGCTCTCCCTGAGCTGGAATCCTGCTGCTCTGCAGAGAACTGTGCAAGGTTTAATATCACTTCTCTTGTCACTCAAGAAGTCACCCACCATCCGTTTCCAAGCTAACTCTGCCTTGTGCAGAGATCTGGGATCGAGAGTTGATGAAGTAATGGGTAAAGAGTCCTCTTTATTTGCTTTTGGTCAAAATAGTCAGTCTTTGCTGCTCATCTTAGACCGTAGAGATGATCCTATGACCCCCTTACTTAACCAATGGACTTATCAAGCAATGGTTCATGAATTGCTTTCAATCAACAATAACAGAGTTAACTTATCCAATATACCAGGTGTGGCAAAAGAACTGTCAGAAGTAGTTCTATCTGTGGAGCAAGATACTTTTTATGCTAAAAATATTTTTATGAATTATGGTGAAATTGGTACTAACATTAAACAACTCATGGATCAGTTTCAAGCAAAAGCTAAAAGTCATCAGAAAATTGAAAGCATAGCTGATATGAAAAACTTTGTGGAAGCATACCCACAGTTCAAAAAATTATCAGGAAATGTTACTAAACATGTTACAGTTGTGGGAGAATTGAGTTCAATGGTGAATAAATATCACTTGTTAGATGTTTCAGAAGTTGAACAAGAAATTTCCTCACAGATTGATCATTCTTCACACCTCCAAAGTATAAAGAAACTTTTAGCTAACCAAGAAGTTAGAGATACTGATGCTGCCAAACTAGTCATGTTGTATGCTCTTAGATATCAAAATAACAGTAATAATGATATAAATGGGCTTATTGACACATTAAAAAAGAGGAACATCCCTGAAAGGTTACTTAGGAATATTGTCAACATTCTAGAATATGCTGGATCTCATGCTAGACAGAGTGATTTGCTGAATGTAGAAAGTGCTGTGAAAATAACAAAGCGCTTCATCAAAGGTTTGAGTGGTGTTGATAATGTCTACACACAACATAAACCATTGCTTCATGATATTCTGGAAGATATTGTGAAAGGTAGACTAAAAGATCAACTTTATCCTCTGGTTGGGAATCATACAAACAGTGGAAGGCCACAAGATATCATTATTTTCATCATAGGGGGGGCCACCTATGAGGAATCATTGACTGTTCATACTTTCAACAAAAGTTATCCAAGCTTCAATATCCTTCTTGGGGGTACTACTATTCATAATTCTACTAGTTTTTTGGATGAAGTGGAACAAGCTATGAGAAATGTATCCAGGAAGCATACTACTAGAACTATAAGGAATATACGTTTTGATTAAGAATTATAAGCTTCTTTATGTAACTATAAAATGTGATTATAATGTGTAAAGTTGAATATTTGATTTGTATGTATTATTGTATTGGATACATTGTTAATTAGTGTCTACATATTTAATATATTTGATTACCCAGTGATCTCATGATGTCACCACTCACCAGGCCACCGCTTTATTTTTACCGGAATATAATGGATACAGAATAGCTGCTCAGAGATGAGGCGTTGATTGAAAAAAATTAAATATCTGATAAAACATCAAAATAATCCACTTTATATAAAAATGCAGTATGCAAATTAACCTTCTGTACTTCCTAAATTAACCCTGTATTATTAAAGCTTAATTAATAAAATGAAAATATCTTTTCAATCGATAGATGAAATAGTTATTTATTATACAAGGGAAAAAAGTAGTAGATTTTAGCTCCAGGTTGTGTTGTCTCCCGACGCGTAGCGGAGGGAGACAAAAAACCGTGAGCTAAAATCTAATATTTTCCCGTGTATAATACACTATTTTTTTCTGTGACAGAAGGAAGGACGAATCAATATTGAGAAGATATTACATTATTTCGAAATCTGAAAATTATCGACGTGAAATTTCAAGTTTTTAACAGTAGGGACACCTGCGTTTTATAGACATCTTTATCATTCTTTTGAAGTAATCAAATATCTGATGTCACTTTCTGTCAGTTCAATTCTGTGATTTGATTTTGAAAAATTGTGAATTCAGTAGTTGTTTAGTAATATACGAAACCGCGAAGTCGAATGGAAGATTAAAGGACTTGCAGTTCTTTCTCGGAGACGGTATTATTGACTCATTTTTCGGAACTATAGCACAACAAAAGCCATTAACAGAGTATATATGTGATATATATCCGGGAAAAAAGTACTCACTTTTTTCCCACGGGAAAAAAGTAATTTATGAAAAGTGACATTTTATAACCTGCCAACAGAGATGAAATGCCAAACTTTTCTCCCGTCACAGAAAAAACTATTATTTTCTAAGGAGTGGGAAAGTTGACAGGATTGAATCACACATTGAATCACCTTGTATGTGGTGGCGATCTCTTATGATATCGTCCTTCGTAGTTATGCAACACAGAATACAGTTGAATACACTTTCTTTAGAGCAGTGCAGGGGTTCAGGGAAATTATTTTTTATTTTTGTATGGTAATTTTTAATGATATCTGTAATGTTTTTCAATAGTCTAATTTCATTTCATAAAATAAGCTGCGTTCATTATTGTACAAAAGCTGCAACAAAAAATAAACTGTACAGCAACACAATATTTCTACCAAAAACCAAATTTCCTTTGAGGTTAGAAAATAAAAAATTAGTAGACCGAGATGAAACTATTCATAATGTAAGTGAAAAAATACCTGCTATGTGGTTATTACTTCCATACTGCTTACTTATAGGTAGCCGAGTTCGAAAATCTATATCTCTGGCAGAGAAGTCATTTATATGAACCTGAATTTGTGTTACATGATGGCCCCCCTTACGCAAATGGACAGCTACATATGGGACACGCTATCAATAAGGTGAATTGAATCATTCAAATGTGCGGCTATATATCTAGCATAATATTACAGATTCTGAAAGATACAATATTACGTTACCATATCCTGCAAGGAACTAAAGTACATTATGTGCCAGGTTGGGATTGTCATGGTTTGCCCATTGAATTGAAAGCTATAACTGATTCTAATAAGCTGGACACCATAGAAATTCGAACTAAGGGTATATAGGTAGTAGTGAAAAGGATTAGAATGCCACATATTCAATATTCTAGCAAGAAACTTTGCCATGAAGACTGTGGAAGATCAGAAAAAAGTATTCAAGTCATGGGGAGTCATAGGAGACTGGGACAACTCCTATAGAACTTACACAGCAGACTATGTGAAATCCCAGCTGCATCTATTCTTCAAGCTGTATAAAAAGAATCTGATATTCAGAGATGTTAAACCCATTTATTGGTCTCCATCTTCAAGGTCAGTATTCCACTTGACTATTTGTGGAAATTATGATTTTTTCCAAGATTTTTTCTCATAGTGATCAACCTCATTATAAACATACCACATATAGAGAAATTTTCAACCAGTGTGTTCATTCTTCCTTTGTATTTTAGAACAGCCCTTGCTGAAGCTGAATTGGAATACAATGAGAAACATAAGAGTCCTAGTGCATATGTGAGACTGGAAATGAAATCATTACCAAAACTAGAATTATTGAAGGATAAGTTGTGGTGAGGTTATAGTATATCTATTGAATAGTGTGAAATAATTTTTTTATACTGCTTCAGTACTACATATGCCATAATCTGGACTACAACTCCTTGGACATTACCTTCTAACCATGCTGTATGTTACAACAAAGAATTATCATACAGTCTTTTGAGAATATCAGATGCCAAAGATTCCAATATTTACCTTGTTGCATCTGAATTAGTTGACAGTTTGTCAAGTACTTTGAACACCAAATTTGAAGTTGTTGAAGTAATACCTGGTGATGCTCTAGAGGGAGCCACTTATGTCCATCCTGTATACAGGAGTAGGCTACATAGACTTGTCAATGCATCTTATGCTACTGCCAGTAAAGGTACTGGTTTGGTTCATATAGCTGGGGCACATGGCCCTGATGATTTCCTCATTGCATTGGATAATAAATTGCCAATTGTGAGTTGTAGAAAAAAAATGGTCTGCATTATTGAATTTGATTCTATCAACTGAGCTACAGTGAGAAAACTATCAGAAGTATAATGGTTTAACTAATGCCATAAAAGATAAAGAGATTGCAGCAAAAAATAATGAAAATTTAGGGTGTCCTCGATTTTTGGCAATTTTTCTTTCACAGAGTTATTTCCAGCATTTTTTCAAGGTGCGAATTTGAAAAAATTAAACATTTCCGGAATTTTAGTTTACCAGAGATTCAACAAGATAATGTATGGCAAATGCTAGTAACTGACTGGGAGGTAGCTTCAGGATATTTCTAAAATATGATAGCATAGATTAACGACTCCCAAAAACCCCCAGATACCAATTTTTAATAGAATCGTTCCATAATTACAAAACTCGACCGCCATATATTGAATCCGCCATTTTGAATTTCCCAATTTTGGCGAAAGAATCATAATCTCCGACCCCGAAAACCCCCAGCAACCAATTTTGAATAGAATCAGTCCATGATTACAAAACTCGTCTGCCATATTGGTTCCGCCATATTTGATTTTCTTCAATTTTTTTTTCTACCTGAACCATCCCTGAACTATAAGGAAATAAACAAACAAAAATTATCCAAATCAGTAGAGCCGTTTACGATTTTATCGAGGACATACAGACAGACAGACAAACATTCATTTTTATAGAGAAGATGCAGAATAATTATTTTTATTCTGATCTGATTTTTTATCCAAGAATGGTAATAGGAGTGAATGCCACATTCTGGCAACGCTGTAACGTATAACCGGTTTCGAGCGTGCACGGCGCTATAAATAGACCACAGACTGTCTGGACCTCGGATGAATTATTCGCACCAAGGATACTGGAGACATCTGTGTATGTTCTGTTTCACTAATTTCAGTGTTGACCAAATCCCCATTCACGGTGTATATCTAGGGGAGTCGTTAATCTATGATGATAGTAATGCACACATATAAATAATAATGAACAATGGATCTAACACACTTCTTTGATTATTCATGTTTTTTTATGGATATCTAATTGAATAATGCAGAATAGGTATTGACAAGGATATAGATGTTGTGATTCTAATGAATTTCACTATTAATCCAGTAATATACTCTAGGTAGACTTGGTAAATGAGATAGGATGTTTCAAATCAGAGGCTGGGCCTGAATTAGAAGGAAAATTCGTGTTGTCTGATGGCAACAAAACTGTTTTGGACATTGTTAAAGATAATCTGATGCATGTAGGTGAAATAACTCACAGTTATCCCTATGACTGGAGAACCAAGAAACCTGTGATAATTAGGGCTAGTCAACAGTGGTTTGTTGATACTAACGCCATTAAAAATAGAGCAGTAGTAAGTATTATAATATGAGATAAATAAGACACTGGTGTGCCCTAGGATCAACCATTTGCAAAGCCCACAAATTTCACTCTGAATATTTTTAGGAATTATTAGAGAATGTAAATATAATTCCAAATGAGAGATGTGAAATTTATAAAAGAAATCTGATAAATCAAATTATGAAACGTCCATATTGGTGTATATCTCGTCAAAGAAAATGGGGAGTACCAATACCTGTTTTATACAACAAAAGTTCATCAGAAACCATCATTAATGAGTAAGTATATATAGTCTATCCAAATTAAATTGGAGCTTCTCCGGCGATCTCATAAATTGAAAATTAATATTATTGAAACAAAAATTATATGTTTGTCTAAAGATGCTTGTAGGACTAACAATATATCGTGAGATGGTAATTTCATCAGCCAATGAAGCAAATCAATTAAGCTATTGGTTTATTACTGCCCATCATTTTTTTTTTTCCCCTACCTTAATGGCCATGGACATTAGTCCTACTGCCCATCATGGCCAAGACCAAAATCAATTAATGGCAAGGCAGAATGAAACTTTATGATGCAATAATTTTTAGTGTGATGAGGACTTGTATTCCTGTTTGTAGAGTACCAATATAAACTTCTTCAAAAGGCTCTTGCTACTTCCACTTAGCACACCAGATTATATTGTCAGGCTTGAAACTGGAATATTCAAGTTTTTATATAATATCTTCAAATTCACCCTGAAACGGATCATCAAAATACGTAAAACGAACTTTCATCGCATACCAAAATTGTGTTTTCTGAGGCAAATTTCACTTAGGAATATGAACTCAAAAAAGAACTGGGCACTTCAAGTTAAGGAACATTTTGATTTTATCGACGCCTCAGCGTTCTTGATTGAAATGAAACCTCATTCTTTGAGAATCCATGAATAGTACATTATACCCTTTTATACAAGGACTGAAGTGGTATTTTAAATCCTGAGATAAAAAGTTTATAGCCCGACCAACGGGAGGGCTATAATTTGTCGAGGAATTCAAAAACTTTTCAGTTCTGAGGTGTATTTTACTATTTTATGCACTTTGGATAGGTAAAACGTAAAAAATGACAAAAAATGCCACTAAACGGTTGGTACTCTTTTTCTGATTGTTACTATATCAACGACCTCATCAGTAACTATGGTGATACAGATTTCGGAAAAAAAAGTGGTACCTCAAATCCCTAGGAGTTTTAAAAGTACTTTGAAACCCTAGGGATTTCAAGTACCACTTTTTTCCGAAAATGGAGATTTCCAAGTACCCTTCAAATCCCTGAAGTGCATAATAGTTATTTATTATACAAGGGAAAAAAGTAGTAGATTTTAGCTCCAGGTTGTGTTGTCAAAAAACCGTGAGCTAAAATCTAATATTTTTCCCGTGTATAATACACAATTTTTTTCTGTGACAGAAGGAAGGACGAATCAATATTGGGAAGATATTACATTATTTCAAACTCTGAAAATTATCGACGTGAAATTTCAAGTTTTTAACAGTAGGGACACCTGCGTTTTATAGACATCTTTATCATTCTTTTGAAGTAATCAAATATCTGATGTCACTTCTGTCAGTTCAATTCTGTGATTTGATTTTAAAAAATTGCGAATTCAGTAGTTGTTTAGTAATATACGAAACTGCGAAGTCGAATGAAAGATAAAAGGACTTGCAGTTCTTTCTCGGAGACGGTATTATTGACTTATTTTTCGGAACTATAGCACAACAAAAGCCATTAACAGAGTATATATTTGTGATATATATCCGGGAAAGAAGTACTCACTTTTTTCCCACGGGAAAAAAGTAATTTATGAAAAGTGACATTTTATAACCTGCCAACAGAGATGAAATGCCAAACTTTTTTCCCGTCACAGAAAAATAGTTATTTATGTATTAAGGGAATTATGAGGGCCTTAATTACCGATGGCAAAGTTTGCGTCCCGAGGGCCTCTGGCCCGAGGGACAGCAATTGCCAGAGGTTATTAAGGCTCTATAATTCCCGTGATACATAGATAATTTTATTTCTGACTGATTTCATTCATTAGATACCTTCCCGATTGGAAGTTAGACATGTTTTTCCGTATAGTTTCAATGTCATCAGAACGTCAGATGATGATCTTGACTACCGCGAATAGGAGATTCCTTATTGCTACGTTATTGCGTGTTTGTTGCTATGCATTTCTTATTTAATTTTAGCTAGAGGGAATTATAGCATCTATAACATCCCAAGGGAGTTATGACCCTCATTATAGATATCTTAACTATGACGATATAAGCTTATAATGTCACTGTCAGAAATAAAATTATTTAATATTCAAATTTCATTGCAAACTTCACGGACAAGATCGCGCTCTCCTGCAGGGATCCTATCACAAAAGCGGATGCTAACTATCTACATTTTCATTTGCCTATTCAGATCAATCACACAATATCGCAGTTAATAGTATGTACTGAATATTTCATCAAACTCTCCTATAAAGGAAAATTCATATTTGAATTCTGTAGATTGCAGAAATGTTCCAGTACATTTCGTTTGATTGTCCTATTTATAATAGTCTCCAATACCAAACTGTGATCATCTCCCGAATGGCCACTCGTTGATTGACTTCATCGACAATCTTACTCCACTCAAATGCAAAAATATCATTTTCAAGAAACGAGTAGCACTTGTTGATATCATCAACTTTGCCTCTTTTCTTTGTTTTCGGTGTTCTTTTGTTGTTATTAAAGTCTATATTGGTATATATAGTGTCAATTATTATAATTCACATTGTATACATATTCATGTGAAAACATATTCAAGTGATTATCTGAATTAACCGAATCCTTGCTATTGGACTGTAATGTTTCGATTTCGGCGGGTTCGAAGTTTTCCTCTTGAAGTCTGTGCACCTGGGAACATATTTTGCTGGAGGCGCTCCTATTAACTTTGGATAAACTGATACCACTATGGGTATATTGTCTATTCTTCAGGTATGAAAAGAGGTTATTCTTACAGAAACACGATGAATCATCAATGCAATTTACTGGAAACTCACGGGACCGATTTCTGGTGGACGCTTTCACCAAGGGAACTCTTGCCAGAAAATATGTGCTCTAACCAAGACACAATAGAGAAAGGACAAGTGAGTTCCTATGAATGAATCATATGTGATTGGTGAATACTAATCAACATTATTTCTCCATTTTTCATAATATGATCAATCCCAATATTTCCATGTATTTTTCTCGAATTGATTTAATTTTGTAACGCGCAAACTAGAACAAACTCGCTATTACATTACAAATTCTTTCCATCATACACTATCAATTAGGTTTTTGATGTATTCTCCGGGAATTATGAATACTCAGCTATTGTTAATGCATCCATATTTCGAATTGATTATTCTCTTATTATTTATTCTTACCCCTCAGCCCTTTTTAATCTGCGTTTGGGAGGGGCGGCTCCTAATCTTGCTTAGAGTTCATGAATTTTGTCTGTTTACATTTATATATATATATATATAAGACTGTTTAGATTTATATATTCATAATTCATCGTTATTCGTAGTTCATTTATGGTTGTGAAGTTTTATTCACGACAAAACTATTCAAGACATTTTTCACAGTATTCAGATTATTTTCAAAAGAAAATGAAAATGCCATTGTTGCCACATCTTCGTTTTTCTGAAACCCACATCAACCTTCTCATTTTGATTTTGAATTGAACATATTTTCCATATTCGGAAACGGCTCTTCACTCGGGAAAATTTTCAATATATTCGTGCTCTCGAAAAAATTTCCGGTTTTTATTGAAGCTAGAGTGGTTTTTGGTAAGAAAATTCACACCAAAGTTCCAATATCCAATAACTTGTCAGTGACACTTTGTGTGGAAAAAAGTTTGAAGAAAATAAATATAGATGTATTGAAAAAATATCGAATTTTTACTCAGCTTTAGTCGTTTCGGGAACGAATCTGCTCCCGTTCTCAACATAAAAATGGAAAATATTTTTCTTCGAAAATTCTGTTCTAGTTTGACACTTCTCAGTGTCGTACTGATGTTGGCATATGGATGAGTGATGATGTTAGTGTACAAATGAGTTACAGAATGTTTTCATTAATAGATCTTGTGAATCTGTGCAAATTTCACCTATGAAAGTCAAAACTTTGCCAGTGTAATTTCATGCTCCTCTCCCTAATGAGAAGGAAAAAATTTGCAGGAATTTGTTTACTTGTTATGGTAACTATACAAAATACAGCCTTGTAATTGGTCGAAAATGTTAGATTTGAAATTTTCAGTACGAATTCAACGGTGCCAGGTAATGTTGAATCCATATTGGAAATCCCATTTGGATCAAGCAGGAAGTTGGTGCAAGTTTCAGGAAAATAGAGAATATGGCAGCAATGACCATGACATTTTGAATTAAAAATATCATATAGCCACCCAGTGAATTTTGTTCAAAAAAATCTGATGAACAGTTCCCGATGTATTTGACAGTTCCTGGACTTTTACCCAACTCTGCTTATGTTGGTGATTTTTTCAAGGACATAATGGATATATGGATGGACAGTGGTTTGTCCTGGGGAAAAGTATTGGAAGGTACAAAGGTTGCCGACTTGTATCTGGAAGGCGTAGATCAGTTCACAGGCTGGTTTCAATCGTCTCTCTTGACCTCCGTCGGTCTCAGAGACAAAGCTCCCTACAAGACGATCTACGTGCACGGATTTGCTGTCGATAAAAACGGTGTGAAAATGTCCAAATCGACAGGCAACGTCGTTGATCCTTTGGAAATAACCAACGGGAAAAAAGGACAGAAGCCTTATGGTATAGATGTATTGAGGTGAGGATGAAATCTTGATTATGAGAACTACGATGGTTATCCGTGTGATATACAATCATGTGGATGTTTCCCTTTCTTTGAGCGGCAATATTATGACGTGAATAACTTTGTCTACCTTGATTCAACTAGATGAGTCACTGAACTGAACTTCTGTCCTTTTTTATTTTCTATATTTGCTATTCGCAATAGAAAATAAGCGTACGCCACCTATCGGAGTTCTTGAAAGCTGTCAAAGTGGCATATGTTTACTTTGATTTCATTGGTTCACATTTGATTTCTGTTTGTGCTTATTGATCATATCATCAAAACAAACCGCTCAGAAGTGTTCGAATTATTGCCGTCAGGTGGTGCGACGTGTTATTTTCTATCGCGAATAGAAAATAAGCGTACGCCACCTATCGGAGTTCTTGAAAGCTGTCAAAGCGGCCGGTTTACTTTGTTTTCATTGGTTCACATTTATTTTTTCTTTGTGCTTATTGGTCATATCATCAAAACAAACCGCTTAGAAGTGTTCAAGTTGTTGCCGTCAGGTGCGGCGACGTTATATTTTTTATCGTGAATTACAATGGTTTGAGTGAATAAAAGAATAAGGCATATATTGTGCTCTTTGTCTTTCAATTCCCCTAGTAGCGCCTAATTGTCAGATTCGATTTTAGAGGTTAGAATTTCTGTCAAATCAGTCATAGCCGTAGATGGAAAGAAGAAATGGGTTATAAACACCCACTTCAATTTATAGGGATACAATTTCCAACAGTTAAAAACATGTAAAAGAATGCTTGTACCAACATTTTAATATTACCAGATAGACACATATAGCTATACTTATAGCTAGTTCGGTCGGTATGGAGAACGCCGCAATTTACTTGATTTCCCAGTTTTGTTCTCAAGTTTTCAATTTCATTATACCTAGTTCTGCAATCAATTCCTCTTTCTCCATGATAGTTTTGTATTTCATTTTGTGTCATGATAATAATGTATTCTCTTTTTAAATAGCTTGTTTTGTAAATTGATGGAAGCAGTTTCTCTCAAACGGATCTTAAAATCCACTGTTTGAAAATGGGCCTAAAATATAGGTTCATTCTAATCTGCTGTTAAAAAAATTAATTTTAATGTAGGTACCTTACAAAATTTGCTTGTCTTCAAATTCATTTTCCAGCTAGGCCGTTTCGTATATTCCTTCCATAAGAGCGAAAAAGTTTAGGGAAACATTATGGGAGTAATAGTTGTAGGACTTATTTTTTCATTCTGATGACTTCGAATTCCATTGTAGATCTCTGATTTTAGTCAAAACTGATGACATTTTTCATCCACCTGTAGAGTCCAAATATTTCCAGGGTCATAATAATGGTTGTGTAGAGCCACTACACCTTGTGAGATTTTTTCTCCTGTACAAAGTAAATGCCATTTTTTGCGCTAGTTTTTGAGATTTCAAGATATTTATTTTAGGTTATGCCTTCCAACAGCTATTTTTTCGCGTAATTTTCTTGTTACAATGTTAGTATCTGCTGAAAAACATTTTGTTTCGTTATTTTTCTTAGATGGTGGGTAACGTGCCACGCCAATCAGGTAGCTCTAGCCAATGTGAGTCCGACTGTTTTGCAGGCTAGTGCCGAAGAAGTTCAAAAGATAAGGAGTATTCTTAGATTCGCCTTGGGAAGTTTATCAGACTATGTAGAGATAGAGGAGAACAAGAAAAATCTATTGTTGATTGACAAGTATATGTTGCATCTCCTATATCGATTTCATGAACGAGTAAGTGGATTATACAAAAACATGAATTAAGAAAGTTATATAGGATTATACAGTGTGAGCCATAATTCTGTTTTTATCAAAAGGAAGAAAGTTTTTATGGATGTATTTCCAAAAATGCATACAATCTGAGATACCTACAGATAGAGTGATTTCCCCAGTTCCATTAATAGCTGAAAATGTTGACAATTCAATGACCCCTTTAGTCAATACTTATTTATTGGAACTTCTTTGGTTTTTCGCCAGTCACTTGAAAACCTTCACGTTTAGGCTCTAAGTACCGAAAAGCGTAATTGATATCAAAAAATGATCTCTCCATTCACCTGTCTAAGGAAAATGTTTCCACATACGACCGTCCATACGCCACTTCTCCTCTTAAGTGATGGATTCATTGAATAATTTCTCATGAAAATTATGATATTTTGATCAATCAATCAATCAATCAAATATACTTTATTGTCAGAAGAAATGAAATTCTCATCGACAAAGTCATCATACTTGAAAATAAGAATTATTGTAAAACATTGAGGTGTAGTATACAAATAACAATTTCGAGATATTCACAACATAAGAAACAAATAACATAAATATAAAGAACATGAAAAATAGATAAAAAAGTGTATATAAAAAAATATAGGCATCAAAATGACAGGTACAATTAAAAGTTAAAATTTTTCCAAATAAAATTCATCTAGCAAGTAGTAAGCTCCCTCCAGCAAAATATTCCTTACAGAACCTTCAAATTTCTTGAAATTAGTCAGCATTTTGATCTCGTCTGGCAAATGATTGAAGAATTTTTTCCCATTATAAAAGAAGGAATATTTGATTTGCGTAGTAGATGGTATTCGTGCCGATATATACATAGCCTGTCTTGTGTTATAACGATTCGTTTTTTTTTTTAATAATTTCTTATAGTAAACCAGGAAAAGTAAATTAAAGGCGAGGTGATATTAGTTGAACTATAATAATTATGCTATATCATTTTGATTTTAATTGAAATGCAACTGACAAAATGCATTGAATTTAAATGAGATCATTTTGAAGTCTGTGGAGCAAAACAGAAATTTTTCACCTGAATCTTTTAAAATTTTTGAAAAACCTTCATCTGAGAATGCATAAAGATCTGGTGAAAGTACCATTAGAAACGTGTACTCCTCTATTATTTTGATGTTGTCAGTTTTTCATAACAGGAAAATGTCAAATTGAACTGAAAGAATGAGACTTTGTCTAGTCATTGTTGTTCTAAATGACAACCTAGTTAGATATAGTTAGTAGGCGGGAGCTATGGTAACCTCCTTGCGTACTAGGTCGCCTGTTTCCATCATTTAGATCGACTATGGTCTAACACCAAATATTTTGAGCATGCGACTTTTTCAAGGTTGATAATATGATTCTCATAATGATTTTACTGATTCTCAATTTAAGGCGAATGAAAGCCTCAAGAACTACAAGTTCCATCAGGTATCCACCTTAGTGATGAATCTTCTGAGCAACCCTATATCGGCTCTTTATTATACGGCGATAAAAGATCGTTTGTACTGCGAGAGCCTAGACAGTACACCTAGAAGATCTGCCCAATTCGTTCTTCTTAAAATGTTGGAAATCGTCACTCTAGCTGTTGCTCCCATGGTGCCCCATTTAGCAGAAGAAATCTACCAACACTTTCCATCGAGGGAGAGAAAGACATTTTTCACTAGTTCGCATCCACGCCCAGAATCGTTTTGGGAGGATGAAGACGTAGAAAAAAAGATGGGGGTTATTCTTGATTGCAAAAAAGTTATTAATAAACAATTGGGGGCCAGTACAAGTGATGCTGAAGTGAGGTTGGTCTTTCCAAAGAAAGTGTTCGAAAATATTGAGGTGAGTATCTAGCATACAAATGATGAATTAATCATATGGGACATTTTTTGTTCTGATACTGATTTCTAGAAAAAATACTATGATGTTTTCTGTCCAATGATATTTTTGAATATTCCATGAAAATATTTGGTACTCAAATGTTTTTTCAAGTATTACAGCGTATCTTGTGATAAAAATGATACATTCATGTTGTCTTATGTATTGTGAATATTCAAATTGATTTCATGCATTTGTTTTTTGCCTATTGTGACCTACATTTATTTTAACTGCTTGTTCAATATCATTCATCATTTCCTGGTCACATATTGGCAATAACGTGATTTGGAATGAAAAACAGTATAAAATAGGAAATTATTCATTTATAGAATTCTATGAAGATTGATGAATTAGAGAAGGAACTTGTTGACATTTTCCAAGTAGCTCGAGTATCGATTGTAGCAGACGATTTACAAGAATACAAATTAGAAATAAGTAAGAGTGCAAATTTCTCCTGTCCAAGATGTAGACGAGTTCATTCGGAAAAAGAAGATGAATTATGTAAAAGATGCAGTGATGTTGTGAATTCTTTGGGCATTAATAAAAGTGCTGTTGTAAATTAATATTGCTTTTATTTTTCAACTTAAAATTATCTCCAAATCATAATAACAGTTAGAACCTTGGCATGATTAAACATATTGACTTCATAACTATTCAATTCATGTTTAGATTTTATAAAAATGATACAAAACAATTTTCAGAAAAATAATACTCAAACTCGGATTTCAATAATGACATAGCTATTTTGATACAACCTGAAAGAAAAAATACTTGATGTAACACTAGTCAAAGAAATTAACTCACCACCAAAAATTTGTCGTACTTGTCCGATTTGGACGTTTTTTTGTTTTGAATGACAGGTAAAATTGTGTTTCTGGATAATGGAGTGAATCGAAAACAGGAATGTTGAAAAAAGATAATAGACTGTTGGCCAGCGACACAGGGTTTATCGATGTTCTAAGTCGGTATGCCATTTAAGGGACCCATTCACTTAGTCCAAGTTAAAAGGAAGGAGTGCCTCGGAGAGTCGCAACCCATACCTTACCCCGGCCCTGACCTCACCTTTCGGCTAGAAAAAAGTTAAAAATTTTGTTCAAGAAGAAGCTCGGCAATGAAGTGCAATGATCTTATCTCACGAAAATTGGGGCGGTTTGCATACGCCTAGGTCACTCCCCAAGGGCGGCATACGAACCGGAAGTGACAATTTTTCAGTGTTATAGTCGATGATCTAAGAATGTATGCCCTTTGGCGAAACAATGAATTCGGACCCATTAATCAGTTTCCCGACATTTGCATACGATTCCGGAGAGGGGAGCTCGACTTATTCGAACATCAATTGACTAGACATCTTTCAAATAATCGATGAATTAAGTTCGTATGCACATCTCTGGACCGATAAACTAGGATATTTTGTATAACTGGATGCTATTTGCATACGAATTCAATGTGAGCATACGTTGTAATAATCGGGCAAACCCGCGCGTGCCTATCGGTCCGGCGCGGCGCCCCGCACTGCAGGCCAGAGGTGCACCCTGGTGCACCGAAAGCGAACTACATAATCTGGAAGTCTATAATCTCACTTCACATGAAACCGGGTCAAAGATTAACTTCCTGGGAGTGATGGGGGTATTCGAAGACGCAAATTGCAGATCGATTATTTGAAGGATCCAGTCAAATGATGTTCGAATAAGTCGAGCTCCCCTCTCCGGAATCGTATGCAAATGTCGGGAAATTGACTAATGGGTCCCAATTCATTGTTTCGCCAAAGGGCATACATTCTTAGATCATCGACTATAACACTGAAAAATTGCCACTTCCGGTTCGTATGCCGCCCTTGGGGAGTGACCTAGGCGTATGCAAACCAGCAAGCGCCCCAATTTTCGTGAGATAAGATCAATGCACTTCATGGTCAAGCTTCTTCTTAAACAAAATTTTGAACTTTTTTCCAACCGAAAGGTGAGGTCTGGGTTGCGACTCTCGGAGGCACTTCTTCCTGTTAACTTGTGAGTGAGTGGGTTCCTTAAATGGCATACCAACTTAGAACATCGATAAACCCTGTATCGTGGGCCAACAGTCTATAAGGCTAAAGTGTACTTTCAATAATTTCAACTTCATAATTTAACTGTTACACTCCACAGGGTATAACAAATTTCATAAAAAAAAATTCCTATGCTTATACAGTTTGCACACTAATGCTCAGAAGGAAATAACCTGTCATTCAAAACAAAGTAGTTTTGATGACAATGTTTCCTAAACTTAAGGCTACTTTTTAGTGGTGTGTTAATTTCTTGGAGAAGTGTATTTGAAATGATTCACACCAATATCTCTGGGCTTCTAGAAATATATATAAATGGATAATATTCAATATTGAATTATGAGTAAGGCGAGAAAAAAAAACGAAAATTGGTAGTTGGGTATAATTCAAAAGTGGTTGATAGATCTTTGTGAAATATTGAGGACTTACTAGTTTATATCCCTACTAGTACTAGTAGGGTTTGTTGAAGAGCTACAAGCTTAGGCTCCAAGGCATAGAATTACTGACACCAAAGTTAGTCAATGAGAAAGATATGGTTACAAATGAATCACATTCGCCCTGGATGTCTTGAAGGAACCCTACTTATTAGGTTCAAAAACTAGTATGTACAACTCATTTAATTTTTTCGGAAAATGACTGAATCACCCTGAATAATTCTCGTTATATTTTTCTTGAGATTCATGGTTCCTGTGTATGTAGTCAGTTATACCTTTTTCATCATTTTAGCCTTCACTCTTCCCCTCTTGGAAAAAGATTTGATTTCACCTTCAAAACTGCTATCACTATCCCAATTTCGATATGTCTTTACTGGCTTGTTTGGTGTGTGGCCAGACAATAATGCAACTTTTCTCACTGGTTGAACAAAGTTATGTTTGGCTGAATTTTCTTTCGATCGTAGTTCTACTTCTAAAATTTCAATTTCGGAGGCAAGCTGAATCATTTTTTTCTCGCGTTCAAAGTTCTGCAACTCAATTTTTTCAGTTTCATCTTTTGTCTGTTTTATTTCCGCTTCTAAGTTGTTTTTATCATTCATGAGGGTTTTGTTGTGTTCTTCTAGATCCTCGATTTCTCGTTGTTCTGAATTAATTTTTGTTGCTCGCTCACTTTCGAGATTTTTGATTTGTTCCTTTAGGGCCCGTTTTGAGGATCTAACTTGCTCTAATTCATTTTGTTTGGTTTCCAACTGTCCATTCAGGTTATTATCAGGCCTATTCTCTAATTTTTTTATACTTGCATGTAAATCTGCCAGCTCTGTTACAGTTGAGTCAATTTTAGTACGAATATTGTTCTGAAAAAATTATATTCTTTGAATTAAATTTCAAAATGTTGTTTTTGTTTTTTCAACAATATATTTTTTGCTGTGGTTAATATGATTATTAATAAGTACACTCTACATTCCTATCAGATATACCGGAAGTTCAAAAAGCCGGTCATATCATCTGTCTAAAACGGAAGATATATAGGTTCAAATCTATCTTCAGGGACACAAAGTGTCTTAATTTGCAATTAGCATATAAGCGATCCAAATTGTTGAACAAATTCTCTGCCAATTTTAAAATCCTGCTACCTATACTTTAGAAGGAAGCTAATCAAAATAGATAAGGATAAAAATAAACGCTAATTTATCATGTTGGTTATATTACCATAGCATCAGATAGTGTACTATTCAAAAATTTTTCATTTTTCAACTGTTCTTCTTTTTCCAAAATGGCATTCTCACAAGCTGCCATTTCTTTTCTATGATTTTCTTCCATGTTGGAAAATTGTGTTTGCAATTCTGTCAGATTAGTTGTGCATTCCACACATTTTTCTGATTTCAATAAACAATTCGTTTCCAAATCAGAAATTTTTGAACATAGTTCAATGTTTTTATTTTTTATTTCTGTCAGTTTGCAATTTTCCGATGATAATTGTTTTTCTAGCTCTTCACACCTACAAATCAAAAAGCACATTTTTTAATTTGGAGGCGCGATGTTCAGTAAATACTATTTTTTATTAGATGTTAAATATTTGTAAATTACAAAAGAGTCCATAACATAGTAAAATTTTCTTTGATTTGAAAGATTTGTCTTGACTCACATATGATCAATATCTGCAATATTCTTATTCACCTCTTCTGCTGTTCTCAGTTTTTCATTTTTTATTTCTTCCAATGATTGATTCAACATCTTCAACTTGTTATCTGAGTGTGCAATATCATTATTCAGCAGTTCAATGTTTTTTTCACATGAAACCATTTCTTCAGATAGAACATCCTGATTGGATTCAGAACTCTTCTCCTCATAAAATTTAATTTTTTCATTGATCTCCTTTAGTTCATGCTTCAACTCATGATTTTCCTTGTCATGATAATTTCGTTTTTGTATGTTTTCAATATGTTGCTTTTCTAATTCCTCTAAAGAAATCAAAAGTTCTTTCTGCACATTTTCATAATATTCAACTCTTGACTCATATTTGGCATCATTTTTTGCAAATTTCTCATCAATTGTTTCAAACTTATTACCAACTGAATTCAATTCATTATATAACTCTTGACCACTGAGATATATCATTTGAGCAAAGTTGAGAAATTGATTATTGTATTCCTCCATAGTTTTCTTCATAGCATCATTAGATTCAAGATGTGCTATATTGTAATTAGTAGAATTTTTCAGAGTTTTTACGTGATTCAAGAGTTCATCAAGAGTTTGTTCTTCTTGTTTCAGGATATTTTGTAAACTGGTAACATTGTGTTTGGATTCTTCCTGTGAACATTTTCAGTTTTTTTTACTTCAATTGGTACAAAAAATAAAATCATAATACCATAACTTCCAATACTCGTTTTGTTGCCCCAAGTACATTTTCTGCTTGACTCTCATCTGGAGGAGTATTATTTACGTTTTTGGTAGATTGCCGGTTATCCTATAAACTCATTTATGTGGTTTAAGTTATATTAGTAGGGATATTGTGAATGACACATATGAATCCACCATAATATACTTCAATCCCATAAAGGAGAGGCCATGTTTTGGAGTTTCAAAACTCCATCATCAGCTTGAAATTAATCAAATGTATGTCTACATTGTTTAATTCCTTATGTATATTTGTAACAAATGATGTCTCTACACAGAACTTTGTTCATACAAATAATAAGCTGATTATGGAATTTTAAAAGTCCCTTATGAGATTTAAGTATATTACCTGGGGCAAATTTGACTGATTCAATACATTTCTGTGCTATTGTTATTACCCAACTAAATAGTGGATCCTCTCTGATGTTGTTATATATGAGTGTAGTTAGATAGCTCTTATTGTACCTATACTTTCTGACAATCTATTTTTAAATTTATCCAATCATTATTTTTCACACAAATAGGTATAATAGTAGTATAGAATTTACATTAGCATCATGAGTTGATATTTCATATAGAAACCAGATCCACAAATAATAAAACTAGACCCAGATAAATAATGTATGTGATGGTAAAATTTCCTCAGGCCATATATATAGACATATCAACTACCTATCTAAAAACTATCGAAAATATCCATATTCATCAGAGACCTCTGCTGTCTGGGTGCTGTTAATTTCTTCAACAGAATGATAGGATACAACATAATTCCATCAATAGATCAAACTGATGCTGATATAGTCTCTTCACCTCAGGTCTAGATAAACGAAGTATATATACCCATATATCATCTATTGGGGCCATTTCATTATCTGAATTATTGTATGTATGGAGATGTAAAATGCATTATACTATAAATCTCTCTGATGTTGATATACCTAAGTATCAAAATCTATTTGTAGAAGTCAACCAAAAGATTAAAAAAATATATTCTTTAAGACAAGAACATAGGTAATTCATTACTTACTTTCAAGTTAAACAAATACTTACCATGATAGACGATTAGGTAATTATTATATTTTTCTAAACTTCTCCAAATAATTTCCCTCCTTTGATAATGAACGTAGGAAAATATCAAATTTGTAATTCAATTCAATTGTTTGGGAAGTTTTTTCTTCGACGTGTTGGTTAAACTGATGTAGCAAGATACGGTTAAATATAACTGTTATAATTCAGTTGTGGTAGCACTGGTAGGTGGTAGCATCTCGCTATGCAAATGGTCATCATACTAATGATAATAAAACGAGAAGAATCAAGAAAGGTAACCTCTATATTTTGTGTGGTGCATCCTTGGTGCTAGTTATGTTATGAAATAAAAATTCAGAGACAGAACAAACTCAATATTATATTATTCAAAATGATACTACGGAGAACTTTGTGCTTATTGGATCCTTTGAGATCTTCCGTTCTACTGAATTATCCCGGAGTGGCTGTGGCATTTCCAACTGTAGAGGTAAGAATTCAATTTGAAATTCTTCAGATCAACTTTGCATTTTGAAATCTCTTTTTTGAAATGTTTTTTCTAGGCTTGTATGTTTTCAACTAATAATTCGAAACCAGATCCCATTGATCAAGTTGATAAATATGGGAAAAACATAAGCAAAGCCATGAAGTCTTATTTAGAACGTGCACATGAACATGATGAATTCATGAAGACACAGAGAGAAGAATTCCAAATTGGTAAAAGACATTTAGCTAACATGATGGGTGAAGATCCAGAAACATTCACACAAGAAGATATTGATGTGAGTTAATAAAATGTACCTATTGAGAGTAGTAAAACTAGAAAAATTCAACACATTCCAGAATGCTATTGAATATTTGTTTCCTTCTGGATTATATGATAAAAAAGCTAGGCCCCTCATGAAACCTCCAGAAGAAGTATTCCCTCAACGAAAAGCTGCAGAATTTGATGAGACTGGAAGACCTCATCATTTTCTGTTCTATACAGGAAAACCAAACTACTATCAAGTTTTGCATGTAAGTCCATATTTGTCCATTATTTGTCCACCTCAATGTCCATATATTATTTATAATAATCATGCTTACTGGAAAAATTATTTTAGAATATTGTTCAACACATCAATGATCTGTACAAATATGAAAACACTATGCTTAGAAAAGGTTTGAAGCCTGATCCTAATTCAACTCTGTAAGTGAAAGTGACCATTTCACAAACTGTTTCAAGAAAACATTTATTTTAGTGAACTTTCTGGATATCAATGGCTAGACAAAATGTCCTTAGAAAACACATTAGTAGAAACTCTAGGAGACAAAGACTATGACTGTTTTGTTACTGCTATAGAACGCTTAAGCTGTTTACCATATTCCTACAGGGTCAAAGATTTCATATTCCAGTATACTAAACCTCTCATGAATCAGGTCCAAACTTATGAAGCTCCAAAACCACAATATGATTCAGAAGGAAGAGCTTATGTTACAACATATGGTGAGATCAAAACCTTGAGTAATTTTTTAAATAAAATAGTTTGAAATGGCTAGCTATCACAAATTGTTCCAGAAATGTTGCAGATTATTTCATATATGTTCATACTTCTGTTCAAACCAGAAGTCCAAAGCTACTGAATATTTTTGAATCTCCTACAAATCATTTTCAGTTCAAATTTGAACTGATATATTGGAAAACTTATTATGTTTGGTGCTTATGAAATACCTTCTGTATTTCTATCAACATCTATCATTTTGTAGAATGTCTACGTAAAACTGCAAGGGGAGATGTAACCATTAGAATGCCTGGAACAGGTAACATTAGTATCAATGGTAAAGATATAACATATTTTGAAGATATTCAATCAAGGGAACAGGTAAGTGTGTAGTCAGCATTTTTTCACATTCAAATTGAAGTTGAGGATTGAACCAATCTACTTTGAGCAACACCTTATATGACACCAATATTGAAAGAACTTTTATTGACCACCCATTCCTGTTCTACATTAATTATGTTTATCATTTTATATTCCTTGTCATTCACTTACATTATATTATTTTGAAACTGAATAGCCCTGATCATGGATAATATTCAAATTAGGGTATGGGTGCTCTTATTTATATGGCTTGAAACTATTGTTCCAACTCATGGTTCCATTTTGTTATCATGTCTTTGAAATGAAATCATCTTCTGAAGTTGAAACATTAGAACACCTTGTATTTTCTAATCCAATCAATCAATCAATACAACAATTTTGCAAATAGAAACATCTCCAAATTTACAAATAAAAAAAATGTTCAAATGTGTTCATATTGTCACATTTTCATTATTTGGAACTCTGGAACCAATGAAGATTATTGCTGTCAGTCCAGCTGTCATTACAGTACTGGTCAGTACTGTCAGTAGATCCACTGATTCTGCTGAAAAATCTGCATTCCAAATTATAAAATCAAAAATGCAGTGCTGTAAATCAGAACACATTCTAATAATATGTAATCAGCAGCAGTTGATCAGCTGGTGAAATTCGTCAGTTGTCAGGTTGTCACTTCTGTAGTTTTTCGTTTATCTGGCCAATTATTTAAATAACAGGCATTTTCTGATATCAAATATGATAATATTAATTTATTATTGATAAGAGAAGACTTATGGTCAGTTCATATAACTTATATTTAATTTTAACTTATCTTAAGAGTTCAAGCATTCCTTTCACTAAGATGCGTTCATAGAATCTCATTTAACAAATATTTAATTTAGTCCATTCCTTATGGGAAATAGAGCTGTTAAATTAAATATAAATGAGATTCTATGAACTGATCATAAATGTTTGAAAAACAACAGAAATAAATATGACATTCCTTCCCCCTCTAAAATAATAACAGTTTACTGAAGCCACACTACTTTTTGAAAGTCAGCACTTTAGAATAGAATAAGTTTATTATGATTGACAAGAATTAATAATTGTATACAATTCATCAGGATTATATCTAGAATAACTACAATACAATAATAGTAAAAAATAATATGATTTTTACAAAAATTTTGGATGAAATAACATCAAAAAAGTTAAAAACAGTTTATGAAACATAGTCAAAGAACTCACTAAGTGAGTAAAACATATTTTCAGTGAGGAGAGCTTTTAGGCTATTCCTGAATTTGAGGGTGAGTGGTACAATCCCTGACACTTCCTGGCAAATTGTTAAAAATTTTGATACCAATGTTTGTGGAGCCGGTGTAGAATTCGCGATTGAAAATAAGCGTACGCCACCTATCGGAGATCTTTAAAGCTGTCAAAGTGGCATGGTTCACATTTGTTTTTCATTTGTGCTTATTGGTCATATGTCATATCACCGCTCAGAAGTGTTCAAGTTGCTGCCGTCAGCTTGAAAAATTATTCAGAAAATCATTTCCTCAACGAAAAAAGTAAAAAACTACACTGAGAAAAAATATATGGCCATTCTGAACCATAAGATGATATAATTCTGAATAAATAAATGAATGAAATGAATAAGAAGTGCATTGGTAAGTGCCCTCTAATCGCCTAAAAAGGTGTCCGGGAGTCCCATCCCAAAAACACACCGACTAAAAATTTTCATGGCTGGAAAGTTGCTAGGAATTTGAAGAGGATTCGAACCTACTGTATAGGATGTGAAGGAGAGCCTCATCTATGCCTTGAATGTTATAACAAAAAACATCGCTATGGTGCAGAGTGAAATCCTTTATTCTCGTTCACAACTTTTGTTATTTTTTGTATTCGTTTCAACGTTCCACCATAATGACTAGTGCTTTTTTGCTTCCGTCATCAGAGATCAACTGGTGACCTGCTCGCTTACGTCTCACATATATGACCGCAATCTATTGACAAATATGGCGAAACCTTAGCTGTGGTACTTGATATCTATCTATCTATATCTATCTATCTAAGGCATTTGATCGAGTCTGGCACCACGGACTCCTCGCCAAGCTTCCATCTTATAGCTTGCCTCCCCAGCTATGTTCTCTGTTAGCTAGTTTTCTCTCAAACAGGTATCTCCATGTAGTGGTTGACGGAGTTTCATCTGACTCTCTTATCATATAAATGCTTGTGTTCCGCAAGGATCAATTCTAGCACCAACACTATTTCTACTCCATATCAACGATTTGTTGGAAACAACTTCATGTCCAGTACACAGCTTCGCGGATGATAGTACCCTCCATACCGCCTTCTCTTCCAGGGCTCTAATGTTGACAACATAAATATGGACTTGGCAACAATTCTCGAATGGGGATCCAATAAGATTTCAATGCAAACAAAACACAAGCATGCCTTTTCTCTAGAAAAGCCGATCTCACTGTGTCCAACATAAGCTTGTCAGGAGTAACCATACCTTTGAAGACATCTATTTCGATGCTTGGTATCATTATCATCAATAACCTTCCTTGGGAAAATCACATGAGATCAATTGCTAAAAGTGCATCCCAAAAACTTGGTTTTCTGTTTCGTGCCAGGAACAATTTCACTTCCAGGCAGCTGCTTATGATATATTTAGCACAGATCCGACCTGTCCTGGAATACTGTTCCCATATTTGGAGTGCAGCACCCAAACATACCCTGAAACTGTTGGATTCTGTCCAAAAAAGGGCAATTCGTCTCGCTCACAAACTCACTCACTTCTCTGGAACACCGTAGAAAAGTTGGCGATCTGGCTCTATTTTATAGATATTTTCATTGACAACGCTCTTCTGAAATATCAACAATTGTTCTTCCCTTGACAGTCCCCGCGAGATTAACCCGTCGAGTTGAGGCTTCGCACCTCTTCGTGGTCACTTTGGAGACCTGCAGAAAATCTCTTTCTAAAGACTCGTTCAACGAACAGCGAGGCTTTGGAACACATTGCCAAGGGAGGTGTTCCCCGAGGCATAGAACCTCCAGAAATTTAACCAATTCCTACCCTATTTTCCTTGGTTCTCACGTTGTTCTCTCAACATTACAGGATATCCCTTTTCGTGGAAACCAGAACATGAAAAAAATATAGGTTCGTTGCCTTTCATTCGCTATATTTTTCATACTGTGAATTTGTACGCAAGAAACTGGCACTGCGCAGCGTTTCATACAAGCCACTCAAGCCAGCTCTATGGCTGAAACCATTCGATACGGAGAGTCTGGTTCGTAAAACACAAAAAGCTGACTCGGTCAAATTGACCGAGCCGGCGTGGGAGACAAAAAATTTTTCCGGTCATATGGACCGCGTCGGCTTGAGGGACAGCTATTTTCTAGGTCACATTGACCGAGACGGCAGTCAACGTGTTGAAACAAGACTAGATTTTTCTAGACCACAGGTCACTGCGGTAATTCCGCACCTTCGCCGGTGCTAGTTGCCATAAAATCAGGAAAACCAGCCGGACTGCAATAACTGCATCATCTTCGCTATCATTAGTATCATTCAGAGTCCACGCGGGCGTACTGGCACGACTTCTTAACGAAAATGCCCCTCCACGCGTCACAGACTTAAAGAGAACGTCTTGCCGGCCAATTTAGTAATTTGCGTTATTCGCAGTTAACTTCGAATGGACAGAGTGACCTAACGAGAATTTTTCGAAAAATATAATTCACCGGCGAGGGTTTTCCTTCTTCTGGCGCTCCCCCCGCTAGCTGTTTGTTTTTCCGTGAAGATGCGAGATTTTCCCGATGATGGAAACGATCCCACTCTTCCGGTTTTCCATTCACTTTGATGGCGCTTTGATGGAATGGAATGAATCTGTTATTGTGTCCGGATAATTAGGAGTGCTCGTTACAATGGTGCGAATTATGTGGCCGCATGTTGGAATTTTTCGTGGGAAGATCTAGTCGACTGGTTTTGATAGCGGGTAAGTAGGCACGTTTGACTATTTTTAAACCATTTTAATATTTGATTTTGAGGACAAAGTTCTTTCGAGAAATTAACTTGCGATGCTAATTTGCCGTTGTATTAGTTGCGCCTTACCCTGTGTTACATTTGTCAAGTAGGTATATATGATTTACCAACATTTTTCCAATAAAATGAGAGTTGACAGCTAATCTAAGACATTGTTCAGCAATACAAACGAACAGGCTTTATATTGCTAACACAATTATTATCAACAGGTGTCATTTACTTTATCTACCTTAGTTTTCATTTCAGATGTATTTTCCCAGTAAGGGTAAAATATTGATTATGATAAAATCAGTTGCTGTGAGGAGATATTGAGGAATAAGAAATCTTGATTATCATGGGTATTTTATTCCACATTTTATTAAAGTAGGTACAGAGATAAAATAATTGTGGAAGATGATAATTTTCAGTATGGATGAAGTACTAAACTGCTGATCAATTGAACCACAACAAGCACATTTTTGCACCAAATTGAATATGCAATATTTTCCCGAAAATTCCACTTATTCGGATGCGGTCTTTTTTTCGTTCAGAATATAAAACCATTAGGTATATGACTATCAATCGGCTAATGATAATATATGGTGACATCTTGTAATAAAGGATAATACTCTGCAAAATATTGAAAAATTCTCCATGATTCCACTATAAAGGACAATTTTTGGTGTTTTTTAAACTTATATTTTCACGAGTATTTTCATTATGTTCTAGAATATTACTTGAAATAATTGTCATTAGACTGGGTATTCGATATAAAAAATATTTCTCGAAAAATATAAAATTTTCTACTCCTGACTAGAAATATTTTCGATTGCAACACTGTTTCTAGAGATTTTTCCCTAAATTGGTTATTGTGTCCTATACCGGGTGTCAACGAATCTATTAGACAAGTAATAACTCCCAGACCATTAGGTGTATCAAAATGAGATTTGTAAATGGTATGTGAAGAGGAGAGTTTTCACATATTTCTCACTTCCCGTTCACTTCCGGTTTCACCGGAAATGGCCCCGGTTCTAAATTTATAAATCGAACACCCTGTATATTGTAACATTTTTGGATTTTTGAGACAATTCTAGATCAGAATGTGACATTTTCGAAAGTTGTTATGCCTACTTAATTTTTGGCTCACTCAATTATCAGCCCTATCATTCACGACATGACCTTCCCGGACACCCTTTATTTAATATGACAAAATAATAGCTTATAAAATAACTACAGTGATACAAGAAACAAATGTTAATAAAACGAACATCCCCAATCAGCTAGAGCTGGCCATTCAAAAATTTACTGAGTTTCCGTATATCTTCGGAAATACTCAGAATTTTAATATTTTCTCCACGGCATATTTTTAGTCAGAGAAATGCGTAATTTTGACCATAATTTGACCATCTTTCATATCACCTATAGTTTCCGATATTCTGCTATGGTTGACCTCGAATTTGAATCACCCAGTATACTACTCGCAATAATGACTATTTTACTCTCTGAATATTACTCCTCTACCGCTAACGCGCCTCTTCTATTCTTGAATAATAAAGAAGCAATCATTTCAAGTTTCTTTTTTATTGAATGTTTAGAACACATATAAACCTGCATTCACAATAAATTCTAAAACTGTCAATTAATTATGTAGGTATGTGAAAAATGTGAATGAATATAAATATTATTTATTCATACTCTTCTCTAATTGCTATAATAATATAAAACATGTTTACAGCATTTGTTTTTCACACTAACAGCTCACAGTATGTGTAGATAGTTATAATAATTTGAAATGGTCAAAGAATGAAGACATGGAACGAAAAAATCTCTGTAGCCAACTAACTTAGGAAACCATAATAATATATAATAATATAATAATTTTAATAATATAGTAATGTTCTTAAAAAAGTACCTACCTTTTTAATGATGTGATTCAATGTCATTTGATCATTTCCAGTCATCAGATACTTTTTTTGTTGAAAATCGTCCTGCGCATTAATCTAGCAATATTGTTTTGTGGGAAGCAGGAGCTTGATAGCTTGATGAGTAGAAATGTGAATTAAATTATGATGATTCAATCTTTTTGCCATAGGCCATAGTACCTTTGTGTTATATTTCATCACATTCATTGATTATAATAAACAGCATTTAAAAATAGAAATTTTGTCTATGAAGCCAAACAATCATAAAATAGTTTGTCGACTTTGTATATTATCAATATTTTCGATTCTGTATTAAATGCTAGTCAAATATTTATCCGCGAAAAACACTTAAACTGCGACACACGCTCAATGGTTTAGTTTCTCGTTCTAAAAGGCTTCAAAGTACAACATTTAATATTTGAACAAGTGACGTTGGAACGGTGCCTCTTCAGACGATCTATTATACTCGCTATATAATTGCTTCTTTCAAGATACGAGAAGAATAAAATCAGCATTCTCTTTGCCGTACTTGATTCACAAATTTCTTCCAGACATTTTCTAAAAACCACTTCGCCAATTAATATTCGAGAAACATTGGGGACTTGAGTTTCACTTATTGTTTTACTTTTGAATGGGTTCATGGTTCATCAATTTTTTAAAGAGAAAGTTATCATCAGGTAGATCCATGCCGATGTTTCAATGGCCAGTGTAAATGGTACCGTTCGTTTTTATTGAACCAAAAGAGGGTCGATTTTTTGAAAAATCATATGGCTGAAATTGAAATGAAGAAGGGAAGACACTCATGAAATAGGACACACAGTGGGTAGGTATATTATTTAAAACACCCAAATCGTCAATAAATAACGGATTGAGGCTTTTTTGTCAGACTGTGTATACAAGTAGCTTTTATTTCAAAACTTTTTTTATACCAAAGTGATTCATATAATTCTAGTTAATTTTTTTCATTAGTTTTTCATGTTGTATGCAGCTTGTATGCATTAACCATCACTCGGAAACGGAAACCATGTCAATCTATCGGAATCTGAGTCTTAATCATTATTTCCTTTTATTGTTTAGACAATGTCAAGGGTATACCGCAGCATTTTATCCGTGAAATTCAGAGTAAAACTCTTCAGTTTGATGAACTGTGTAGTTTCTTAACCACAAAGGAAAGTACAATTCAACGTTTCATACATCATAGATAAATATTATACATATTACATTCCATTAAGCTGGTGATCTTATATCGGGAGGAAATTGAAAAACTAAATTTGCACTAGTGCAGCAGGTTCTATCTTTCTCAGTCTTGCTCTCCCAAATATGACCGATAAGGGACTGATTTTATGCACTTCAGGGATTCAAAGGGTACCTTTATTCCCTATTTTCGGAATAAAAAGTGGTTTTTTGAATCCCTAGGTATTTAAAGTAAATTTCTTTGCAATAAATGCTAAATTTAGAAAAGTATATTCAGAATGTCTGTTGCAATTGTGTGAATATACACGCTCCATAATGACGATGCTTTAAGCTTTTTTGACTTTTCCAATGCTAGCAGTACCCTTGATTCTTCTGTAAATTTTTCTACGTTCCGTTCTTTGCACCAACTGATAAACTCAGATAACCCTTTTTTATATTGTTCTCCAGATTTTCTTGGTAATAATTGGCCTTCAGCTTCTTGAGCTGCCTTTTCGATTTGTTCCATCGCGATCAACGTCTTTCAATCGGTGTGGCGTGTTTGACTAATATTTATTTATTTATGTTTTACCCAGTTACTTGTCATAACACACCAAAATTTTCAGTTGTCGATGACAATCATGAGCTGGATCATATTTTAGAAATAGAGTAACTACCGTTTAGTAGCATTTAAATATTTTTCGTTATTTTTTCTTCAACGTTTTACCTATCCTGAAGTGCATAAAATAGTATGTATATACACCTCGGGGCTAAAGTGTTTTTAAATCCCTCGAGAAATTGTAGCCCGACCAACACATTATATAAACTTTTTGTCTAGGGATTTATAATATAACCACTTTATTCCCTAGGTGAATAATGTACTATTTTCCACCACTAGCTATGTAACCTACCATTCAGGATACTCCTTTTCAAGACGTAAAGTTTACTAAGGTAGTTTTCATCATTTTATGAACTACTAGTAAATAAGAACATAGCCACCTCTGTTCTAATTAGCCCAAATTCACTGATTTGGCGCGAAATTCGCAGGAATGGGACTAAAATCTTGTAGGTATTTAAGTATACAGGGTGTAAATTTGAAAACTTTCAATGCGTATATCTCGCGAAATAAAAAAGTTGGAAAAACGCCGCTTGGCACAAATGCTAAAGTGTTAGGAAGAACTAGAACCACCATATTTCAGTGAAGGGATGAGTCACCCTGTCAGCGCAACACACCCCAACATTGAAATGTCAAATGGCACTACCTCTTTTGGGATACCTCAAATGAACGGTCTCAGTCAGTAGCATTCACTTGTACAAGACTTATTTTCCACCCACTACGGGGTGAACGGAAAACATAAAGTCAAATAAAATGCAGAATGCCGATATATTCCAAGAGATGTGTTCCAAAATGTTAGAATGGCATTTGAACATCGATTATACTATTGCTTACAACAGAATGGAATGCATTTTGAACATCTGATCAAATAAAATATCCTTTTTTCTGTGACGGGAAAAAAGTTTGGCATTTCTTCTCTGTTGGCAGGTTATAAAATGTCACTTTTCATAAATTACTTTTTTCCCGTGGGAAAAAAGTGAGTACTTCTTTCCCGGATATATATCACATATATATACTCTGTTTTAATGGCTTTTGTTGTGCTATAGTTCCGAAAAATAAGTCAATAATACCGTCTCCGAGAAAGAACTGCAAGTCCTTTTATCTTCCATTCGACTTCCCGGTTTCGTATATTACTAAACAACTACTGAATTCGCAATTTTTTGAAATCAAATCACAGAATTGAACTGACAGAAGTGACATCAGATATTTGATTACTTCAAAAGAATGATAAAGATGTCTATAAAACGCAGGTGTCCCTTCTGTTAAAAACTTGAAATTTCACGTCGATAATTTTCAGATTTCGAAATAATGTAATATCTTCCCAATTCGTCCTTCCTTCTGTCACAGAAAAAAATAGTGTATTATACACGGGAAAAATATTAGATTTTAGCTCACGGTTTTTTGTCTCCCTCCGCTACGCGTCGGGAGACAACACAACCTGGAGCTAAAATCTACTACTTTTTTCCCTTGTATAATAAATAACTATTTAACACAATTCATTTTATTTTATTCGAACTTATATTTTTCGTACACCCTGTAGTGGGTGGAAAAAAAGTCTTGTACAGGTGAATACTACTGACTGAGACTGTTCAGTTGTGGCATCACAAAAGAGGTAGTGCCATTTGACATTTCAAAGTTGGGGTGTGTCGCGCCGACGGGGTGACTCATCCCTTGACCGAAATATGGTGGTTCTAGTTCCCATTTACTCTTTAGCATTTTTGCCAAACGGCGTTTTTCTAACTTTTTTCTTTCGCGAGATATTCGCATTGGAAGTTTTCAAATTTACACCCTGTATGTATTTTCATGTTATATGCTGTCATAGTCATGGCTATACTAGATTTTAGTTAGAATTGAGAAGAAGTGCTTTCATAGTGACAATTGGTCCATATTTCAGTTTCACAGAACTATAAACTACAACTTCAAGTAGAAAGAAAGTATGCTATTTGCATCCAAATACAATAAGTATTCGTTTTTCTAATTTTCTGTATATCAAAGCAGTTTTGATCTAGTGTTCTTCATGAAGTTTCAATAGATGCATCGAATCATCATCACAAATCTTCATCAAGAATGTTTTTTTGGTAAATCTATACTAATATTATAAAGAGGAGAGATTTGATTGTTTGTTTCAACCATTTTGGAAACGAAGCAATTTTTACCCATGAAAAATCCCCTCAAATTTTTTGCAATAATAATGACACACCCTGTACATCATAATAATTGATTCAAAATGCAATATGTTGAAAATGTTTACTTCAAGAAATGTGAAAAATCTGGAATAATAATGTGAGTCAAATACCTAATCACTAGATGACGGTTGTAACAATTCACGATGTTTCCATATCAAAGTGTTGACCATTTTATTCGATTTCATTCATGATGGAATAGTCCAGCTTGGGAAATTCCTTCAATTCATATATTTCACCGGTGATAATGAAATCATCCGTTACCAATTCGGTGCATAATTTAATGCATTGTTTGGCTTCAGCATTGAAACATAATAATATCTTGATTTGTTGGTTCATTCAAGGTACCATCAAATTGGGACAGATAAAATCCAGGATACAAGCAATTTGTGAGGTCACGTGGCGCGCATTTTTTGTGGGAATCGCTTTGGATCTTGATTCCGGAAGTATTTCGCATATTGTTGTGTTCGTGCTTCTATATTAGCACAGATTAAACACATTAGCTTTCAAGAATATATAATACTTAGCATAATGCTTAGCATAATTTACATGATTATCACATTCTACATGCTGTTTCAGATTGTAATCGAGAAAATTTAATATGAAATATGCGATATAGAAAACCCGCAAAAATGAAATGATGAGTTTATATAATCATAGTTTGATATATTTATTCGATTAATCAATAAAATTAATATACAACTTTCTTATTGCATGAGTTTTGTGTATCTGCTGTAGCATTTCAAGATCCTTCTGCAATCTTCTTTCATCTTTTGAAAAAATGAATATACGAACATAATAATATTACAAACTCTTGGATTTTATTCTGAAATTAAAAATAACAATCTTCTTATATCATATCTTCCAAATATATAGGCATCGATTGCTTCTTCAGTTATTTTCAACATACAATAAATAATATCATTTCAATTTTCAAACAATGAAACAATAATATACCTATTTTTGATAACAGAAATTGTCAAAAACGTCGACATACCACCACTCCTGGTGCCTATGGAAAAGATGTAGATTTATTTTCAAATTGACCATATTTTCAAAGGTTAGATATTTCGTATTGTTAGGTTGGCTGTAAAAGTGTCAAACATGAATGAAATGGCGTTGCTGTCAAAATGATTGTACTTATATCTGTTAGATCAGAAACTAATGAATTGTTGATTATTATAAATGAGAACAAGAAGAACTTTTTGGGCCCTTCACTTTTCAAACCATTTATTATTGACATCGACAAAAGACAGTACATTTGACGAATGAAACTCAATTTTACAGTATTTAATGCCAACAACCAGCACAAAATGTCTGACCCTTTCAAACAAAACACTTACTTCAAATTATTCCAGCTGCAATAATAATTATTTCCACTGTAATAATATGTTGATTGGAAGACATCCATGAATGACTGAAAGCAAAGTCATGAGTACAGATAATGGAGTCTTACCAGAAGGGTCTGTCTGTATTAGGAGCTCTGCAGTATTCACTCCATGTTAGGAGCCTAGAAAAACTAGAACTTCACTGTTCGAGACACTCTTCAGTAACGAGAATCACAAGAATTTAGAGAAAAGAAAAAATCCTGACCTAAATTTGTGAAACTACTGGATAACAAGAAAAAAACTTGAAATAAATACCAAAAAAAAAACCAACCTATATGGTAATCATGCAAAAACTATGAACTTGAGAGAAATGAACATGATTGCAGGAGAGGAGATACGCAGAGTTGAAAATACAAAGTATCTAGGCCGGCATAGTTTTAGATTAAGGATTTTTAGACGACAAAATGAACTGGAGTAAACATATCAATAACATATTGAATATAAAGTATACCGTAAAGCGGGATGAACAGTGAATAGTAACTTAGGGGCGGATAGAGATGAGTATTTGTTGAGGAAAATCACAAATTTCTCAAATTTTTTCCGAGAAACTACAAATCCCATAAGGCTTACACATTGCATATATGACAACATAAATTCAGTGAATTTTTGTGATTTGCTATTGGCAACACTGTCCGTTATTTTAATGGAACATGATCGTGTCATCTGTGCATTGCTTATTAAATTGTATGTTCTATGGCGAGAAAAAAATCAAATCATAATCTATCAAATTGGTCCAGACATACCTTAATATGCCTCATCAAGATGATTGCATTTAAAATTTTAATATATCAGGTAGTATGCTGTTTCTATCAGCCCGCTGTTTCTATTAGCCCGCTGTTTCTATCTACCCGTTTTTATGTTTAAATTTTGGGTTGGCCACGACAAAGTCAATTATTTAATAAACTTCTTTCAATTGCCTTCCAGATGGTCGACAAGCGAATAACAATAACAAATAACAATTACTGTTTCTAGTCACCCCGCTCGGAGACATTTTTCAAAACGCTGTTACATGCCCTCTCTTCTAGCAATCATGACACATATTTTCAATTTTTGTTCTTATCAATAATGTCAAACTCGGCAACACAGTCTGTAAAGTCGAAAACTGTTTCTTTTGACCCCATTTCACGGTACCGATGATCGGAATGATCAATCGATCTATCGCAAACTATATATTATATTCAAATGCGTACTTTTTATCTATCTTGAGATATTTGATTTCTTTATCGGGTGCTTGTAGACGTACACTATTCGATAAAGCAGAAAAACTGCAAAATAAAATTATAATATTATTATTAAATATCGAATTAAGAACACATAAAAACAGGTTCCTAAGCAAACTGGCATTTTACCAATCTCGGAAATATAAAAAAATTGAAAGGCCAAATTCATGTTCAAAGTTTGCAAATCTCAACAGAAGTGTAAGTAATTCACTAATTCTTGACAAGGAACCAAAGAAATATATAAGTACATATCGAGCTCTCAAGAATGAAACTCAATAAATGTATCAAAACTTCCAATTGTCTAATAGGGGCCTTGACGGAAGCTAGATTAACATCACTGCTTGAAGAACATCAGAGCATTAACGAGGGTAATATCAATGAAATGTGTAAGTAGGATTAAGAAGTTCCGAGACCAGCTATTTCATTGATGAACAATACGAATATAAGTTATCATTGCCTATATCTGGATGAAAATTGAAAATATTTCATCAACCTTGCTTTCATTGCAGTCATAGAATTATGTAAGAACAATGATCATCAAGGTTTTCTAAGAAACAACTCGAATCATGTGAAGATGTAAGACATTCATGTGTCTCGTTACTTGATACAAGCTTTTCAATGTTACAAGAATAATATCAACATTAAGCCAATAAATTATCAGATTTTTAGATGTTTCACTGGTAGGTACTTAGCATAGATAACAACAATGAGGTTGACCCAGACTGGAGAACATTGAGAAAGTGAGATATATAGAAATTAGTGTATTTCTTTTGGCAGGAGTCTAGGTATCTAAAGTTCTGTTGATCGATCAAATTATGAAACCACATTCTCGTCTATACAGCTTTTTACTACTATGCAGTTGAAAAATTTAAAAAAACCTCCCTTTGGAATTTTCTTATCGGAAAATATTGGTGACACAGACCACGATTTGTAAAACCGCTTATCAACTGAGAATATCACAAATGTAGGTACTATATAAAAAGGATTCAATTGTTTCAGCTTTCCCAGTACTGTTTTGCAATAAAAGGATGTCGACCCTTATGATAATCTTCATCTTCTTCAATATCATCTCCTCACGGCACTAAGTACATACTAAATTTTTTAAATCTACTTCCTTGAAACTCAATTGTAATATCAATTTCTAATTTTCAAAAATATTTGTGTTCCAGAAAAATGGTGTCTGCATCAGAAAACCACAAATCATTCGGGATGGACAACTTCGCGTACCAAGAGTCCGAAAAGAAACGGAAACTCGGACGATCTGTCAGCGTGAACGCGGAAACCACCCACTTTCCTATCTACAAAACCAACACCGCACACACCCTCTTGAGTTGGCGTCGAAGACGAGACGACCCGGAAAACATACTAGAAGAAGAATTGCCCTCCGATGACTTCGAGTACATGGAATGCGGACCTTCCCCTCCCGCAGATCACACCCCTAACATCTACGAGAGTTTCGAGGAATTTTCAACTAGCGCCGACTTGTCCGTGCAAATATGCCACGACACCATCAAAATGAATCTCTTGGAGCACATGAAGCTCTCTTCCGGCCGCCATCAGCTCCTAGACGACATAGAAAATAAGAAGACGCAAGCTGAAAGCCTCAAAGAAGTCTTCCATGGTGCTACCAAAACCGAAATCAACATCTCGCTGCTTTGGTCAGCTTTTATGAAACGCTTCGACCTGTTTGACGTTCTCATCAAGTTGGGTGCCCAACTACGCTACTATGAGCCCAGTCAAGGTCTGAGCGCTTTGCACCTTGCATCATTCAGCGGATGTGTGCATGGTACACAGTATCTCATAGCACATGGTTGTGACGTCAACGCTTTATTCAAGTGTTACACTCCCCTGCACTGTGCTGCCTTTGGAGACAGCCCTGATACGGCTTTGGTACTCCTCAACAATGGTGCCAGAGTTCAAGCTCTAACCAACAGTCCACATAATTGCCAAGAAAGTGTGCTACATTGTGCAGTACGGGCCAATGCTGTAGCTTGCGTGAAGCTGTTCACGCAAGAAGGGGCCAATGTTGGTCAATCCGAATCGACAGGGGTCTCGCCTGTGCACTTATCTGCAGACCTAGGGCACCCTCAGTGCCTCAAAATACTCCTCGAACCTAAAACGTTCAATGTGAATACTAGAACAAAGGAAAAAGAGCAAACTCCTCTGCATCTAGCAGCTGAGAGCGGTTATGTTGAGTGTATTGAAATTCTTCTTGAACACAGAGCTGATGCCAACTTGAGGAACCACAGAGATCAGTCTCCATTACACTTGGCAGCTAGAGCACAGGCGTACGACTGTGTCGAACTGCTATTGAGAAAAGGCAATGCCAACCCTAACCTGGGTGATTGCGACAAGAGAACTCCTTTGCATGCAGCTGTTGGCAAAGCTGCTCGTTCCTATGATATTATAGAGATTCTACTGAGTTATGGTTCTGATGTAAACTCGAAAGACCAGTATGGCTACACGCCTTTACACATAGCAGCTCTCAATGAACTCTCGCAGTGTGTCGAGGTTTTGATATTCCATGGTGCCGATGTTACTGCTAAATCTAAATTTGGGATGACTGCACTAGGTATCATTACCAGAAAGACACCAGCTTCTCTCGCTATGGTTACTCAGAAACTAGATTCTGCGATAACATTACATCATCACCCTGAATCATCGAATAAGGAAGTAGAGCTAAGATTGGATTTTCGCGGTATCTTACAGTATTGTCATCCACGTGAGATAAGTTTCCTCAACAGCTTCGTCGATGAGGGACAAAAGGAAATTTTACTGCATCCTTTATGTTCAGCTTTCCTCTACTTGAAGTGGGAAAAAATAAGGAAGTACTACATTGCTAGGATGTTATTCTGTTTCATATTTGTATTGAGCCTATCCTTGTATGTACTGACAGCTTTGGCTCATAATTGCTATAACCATGGCAAGAATATGAACGACACTCAACCTCAAAATGTTATAGAGCTTTGTGAGAAGAAATCTATGATGGGTCACATGCTGAGAAATAATCCGTTCGTCATTGAGATGCAATGGTTCGTTTTAGTAGGTATCACTTGTTGCGAGATACTAAGAAAGGTATATGGGATAGCTGGATACCCTTCGGTCAAGCAATATCTATCACACCCGGAAAATATTATTGAGTGGACAGTAATAGCGAGTGTTTTCGTAATTTCCTTCATCTATACAGGAAGAACTTATACATGGCAAAATCACGTTGGAGCGTTTGCAGTATTGTTTGGATGGACCAATTTGATGTTGATGATTGGACAGCTACCAATATTTGGTTCTTATGTCGCTATGTATACAAGGGTGCAAGGAGAGTTTGCTAAGTTGCTGTTAGCATATTCCTGTCTGCTCATTGGATTCACGATAAGTTTTTGTGTGATATTTCCTGATTCCTCAACATTCGCAAACCCTTTCATTGGCCTAATCACCGTTATGGTCATGATGACTGGAGAACTAAATTTGGACTTGTTAGTGGACGATGATCCGGAAGATCCGCCATTTTTACTTGAAGTTAGTGCTCAGGTTACCTATATTTTGTTCCTGTTGTTTGTGACGGTAATTTTGATGAATCTTCTAGTTGGTATAGCAGTTCATGACATACAAGGTTTGCAGAAAACTGCGGGACTATCAAAATTGGTTAGGCAAACAAAATTGATTTCTTATATGGAATTAGCTTTGTTTAATGGTTATTTGCCACAATATTTGTTGAACATGCTTCACTGGACTGCCTTGGTGTCACCTAAAGCATATAGAGTAGTTTTAAATGTGAAACCCTTGAATCCGAGAGAGAAAAGGTTACCCAGAGACATTTTGAAGTCAGCTCATGAGATAGCGAAGAAACGTAAGCATTACGGGCAAACTGTATCATCTTACAGTAGCAGTATGGCGTACTCCAAAAAAGTGAATAATAACAATTTAGACCAAAATAGTGAGATATTAGAATACAATGCATTACCTCTGTTGCAAAGTAAAATCGAAACGAGCATTGAACAAATTGAACAGTTGAGCAAAGAAGTTAGGGACCTTAAAAGTGCCTTTGAAGCCAATCAGAAACTAATGGAACAGCTTCTCAATGCTGTTTTGGAAAGTGGTGGAAAAAAATAATGGAAAACTGTGATTTTTCTTGTCATCTAAAAATAATATATTGTTAATTTTACATTATGTTTGCGTGGAAAATGCATTGATAAATAAAGTTGTTCTTTGTTAACATCCTCCGGGAAAGTTGGGGAGCCATATATGTAATTTCAATCCTATCATTTTAAGGGGTATTGTTGTTTATATTTTCTTACATCATAGCACCATATATTGTTATATTTTTTTACTTGTATATACGTTATATGAATCAGGATGTCAGTTTGTAACGAGGAGAGGAACAATTAAAATTTGAAATCTTTTGAAAAATAATGTGAATTGTGAATCATGAAGGTACAGAGAGTCGAAAATAATAATAGATGGAACAAAGATACATTATATCGGATGTATTCAAGATTTTTACGAGTAATCGACAAGGTTAATGAGCCTTGGAAACAAGAGAGCTTATCCCATTTTATTGAGTTTATTGATACGAAATTTAGTTTTTCTGAAAATTTATATATACAGGATGTCCCTAAAAAATCTCACCACATATTCCTCAGACCAAAACAATTCGATACATAATAGCAAATTTACCTCAGTACAAAGTTGTTTAGTTTGGGCACTAGACAGCTTTGAAGTTACAATTTTCTAATCTTCATAACTTTGAAACGGCTCATGACATTTCACTCAAATTTTGAACGTTGGCATAGTTCCATTGGGCAATGAAACGCATTACATGATATCGATAAATATTATTCCATCGGCGCAGAACCTGATTTTTTCAGTAAATAAACATCTGATACTTCTACACCAACGGATAAAAAGGATCTGAATATCAAATTTGGATAGCGTAACTTGTTCATTACGACAAAATTTGAATGTATTTATCATTTTCATGATATGGGTTTCTTTGTCCAATAAAGCTTTGCCAAATTATCAATTTTGAGTAAAATCTCATGAGCTGTTTCAAAGTTATGAAGCAACAACGATTTGAAAATTGTAACTTCACAGCCATCTAGCGCCCAAACTAAGCAACTTTGTACTGAGGAATACATGTTAAGTTTCTGTAAAGACCTTTCAGCGACACCCTGTATAATTATTGAAGATTCGATGTTAACACTAGGTTTTTGCTTCCTCTAATGTTCTGGTATATTTGCCATTTAAAGTGTGATATTAGATTTATAGGTAGAAACAATATACTCACAAAATAACTCTAGTATTGAGATATAATTACCAAGAGTTTGACACTACCAAAACGCTTCGCTCTATTCTATTTCAAATTTATTTTTTTGCATGTTATAAGCATTATATTTCAGTGATGTGTGTTGGTTCTATAATCTGCGGATTTATTTATTCAAAAAATTCACGATGCCATAACTTTGAAGTAACTAAAGGTAACCTCATTTTGTTTTGTGTAATAACTATTTTGATGAATTATTGTTTCTTGTTCATTCAGAGCACTGGAAGGCCAGCCAGTAGCTAAAAGTAACATGAATACAAGTCGAATATAATAATTTTATTTAGGTTGTTTTACGTAACTTACGACTAGGTAGCTCATTTTCTGTTCAAAAATTTCCAAAGTAGCTCAACACATTGTATAGGTTGGCCAGCACTAATTTAGAGTTTAGGCTGATGTGTGGTGTGCTCATACTGGACATACTTCATTCTGTTGTTGTAAAGATATTGACTAATGTTATAGACAAATGTATCTATGCTTTCACATAATTATGTCAACTTACAAGCATGATGAACTACAATTATTGAGAAATAAAGAGTCCCTGAAATTGTCGTGTTAATATTATAGTCATTTATTGTACAAGGGATAAAATTAATAGATTTTGGCGTGAGTTAAAATCTAATATTTTTCCCGTGTATAATATACTATATTTTTCTGTGACAGGAAAAAAGACTATTCAATATTGAGAAGATATTACATCATTATAAAATCTGAAAATTATCGATGTGACATTTGAAGTTTTCAACAGGTGTACTATGGAAACCTTTTGAAGTAATCGAATATCTATCAATTCAATTATGTGTTTTGATTGTCAAAAATTTCCATTTTTGTGGTTGTTTAGTGATTTACGTAACCGCGAAATGGGATGGGAGATAAAAGGACTTTCAGTTCTTTCTCGGACCAGATGTTATTGGTTTATTTTTCGGAACTGGTACATCAAAAGCCAACAACATTGCACCTATATATATGCGAGAAAAAAGTACTCACTTTTTTTTCGTGGGAAGGAAGTAATTTATGGAAAGTGACATTTTGTAACCATTCAACAGATATGAAATGTTATACTTTTTTCCCGTCACAGAAAAAATATGGTTTTTTATTCTTACAAGGTAGTGAGTTTTAGCAAAATGAATTATTCACCATGTTCGTGAGATTGAACTGTTTATTCTGATCTTTAATTATTCAATAACCTTGATGTTTACATGTTATCATTACCTAACTGATTTCATGATGATGCACTTCCTATTAATGGTAATGATATATCAGTTTATCGTTTGAAATTCGATCTTTCAATATTCAAAATGGCATTGAATATAATAATGTATGCTTCAATTTTTCATCCATTTTCCTGATGGTGGAGAAAAACATTTATTTACAACCATATAATATGTAATGCTTTGCGTCTCGGTTAACTAACTAATCTCACGACAAGAATGAATTACTTTACTTCCCACCTCGGTGTGTAATACTATCGCCCCCCCTTCCACCCTCCTATAACAGCAAAGCCATTATCGATACTAAAATATTTGCAGAAAATGTGCGGGGGCAGTATATCGAGGTATTAGATTATTATTTTTGAATTATTTTTGGTTTGTAAAGAAGTGTATTTCAACCTAATAAGATTGCAATATGGCTAAAATATTTTTTCATCATCATTTGTTTTAAAATTTATATTGAAAGCAAAAAATGACCTCATAAAAACATGCACGTGCTTGTATTTTGTGAACTATGTGGATACTGTGGAAAAAGTACATATACATAGTTGCGTTTTATTTGTTCCGTTCTGGTTACGGTGGTAGGAACAGAATGACGTTCCCAAATGAAACGACAAACAGATTACCTTGCAAGAGATCTAGAATTCATGTATATATTGGGGATAGATTTGGGCTCCGAATAATTTCAAAATCATAATACTAGAGTTGAAAATCAAGAAAATTAATCAACGCATATTTGGAGCAGTGTGGATAAAGTTCTCCGAGATCGAAAGAATTCATTTTATCTGGGAATTGAGGTATTAAACTGTCTTACTTGAAATAATCATAAACTTGTTAACCTCACCAAGAAAGGAAGCTGAAGGCAATTCATTTTACCTCCTGGAGGTATTTTTTTTCTCCCGTGGGAGTAAATTGACAGGTTTGTGTCCTTAAATAATAATAATAATAATAAATGCTTTTATTGTCTCAATGAAACAAAAGGCAGAGTTCAACTCGCCGATAAATCGACAGCTGCTCTTCCACTCAACCATAATACTTAGGAAGCAAACGCTTGCTTTCGATGCAGTATGAAGATAAAGAAGTTTTCACTTCAGAATTCTAAAGAATAACTCTTACTAGATTTTCAATATTTGGTTCCAGCAGACAAGTTCCAGAAAAACAATATTTTATGTTGAATGTTCCTGAACACACATAATAAAATTATTGATGGAAAAAAGACTGGAAAAATTGTGTCGTTTGGTTCTTTCAATATTATCCCATTCTCCTCCCCTGATTTCGAAAATGCTTAGGTAAAATTAGCACAAAAAAAAACTCGAAAAAAATGTTGTTTAATGAGTAGAATGAATGGGAATTTTACGCTCTTTGTTGAGCTATCGTGATCATTTCCACTTCAGAAGCATAAAGTAGTATTTCTTATATCACTCAACATTCACTTTGGATTTTATCACGAACCCAACTGACCTGTATTTGTCATGACTAACAACATGAAAAAACTGAATTTTTTAGCTGCTCTTTCCACTGTTATTTACAAATATGCAAACTAAGGTCGACATCGAGTGTAATGTAGCAGGTGGAGGTCCTTCAGGACAATCAGGCGCCCTCAGATGGGGGATCGCATGGGGCCTTAGAAGTTTTGTTGATAAAGAGATGATCGAGAAAATGAGACTTGGTAAGAATAATTTTACGCAAGAGATCTTCATTTATAGGTTTGAGTAAATTCAAGAACCAGTTGAATCGTTCTACAAACTTATTCAATGGGGAAGTTTCCTTCCGATGAATTTTCATAAAATAAGTTCGGCACTCTACAGTTTCATGCCCACGCTGTACAGAATGGCAATCGATAAAGTCCAAGTCGTTTTCATTTTCAAATTGAAGCAATTTCTAATTTTCGGGGCGGCAAACTGTGACGTATATTCTGAAAATAGCTGATGGTGAAGAATATAGCTAGCGAATAGCTAACGAATGAAAAAATAGAAGAAGAAATAAAACTGGTATTCAAAAAAACATACACAAATGCACAGGAACAGAAATGCAAAGGGTAGAGGGTAGTTGGCTTCATTCTGACAGGTTATGGTTTTGTTATTCATGCATTGAAATATCTCGAATAGAACTTGATCCTAAACGAAAATATCATTGAATCAATGAATCACTATCGGCTACATTCAATGATACTATCCTTCCTAATTTACTGTCATCGGTCAGAGCAGAATGAAGCGGAGACCCATGGCTCCTTCCTCTTGTTTTGCCTGTCAGTATTTTGAGTGGTGTGGACGGACTCGGAGTATTAGGCGCTGTTGCAAGATATAATCTGCAACTTTCCTAGAAAATAGATTCCTTTTATTAAGGAACGAATTCATTAGCAAAAAAATGCCTGACAAGTTATGAATAACATATATAGTAATCAACTTCATTCAGCCAATGAGAGATTTATGGGAATTATTCATAATAGTTGACAAAGTAGGATTGGAGAACCTATTATATCCCATTGCTGGTATAATATAGTTATTATGCATTCAAAGAACAATTTCCGGAAATCTAGACATATTGATGAACGTCGTACTGGCACAGGGAATCGTATTTTAAGTCTGTGTGAATGTGGATTTTCAGAAATAACGTTTAAGAAATGATGGAGGAGCCAAGTTCCTTTCATTTATTTTTTCTGAAGTAGAAAGAAAGGAAAAATACGTATATTTTAATTTTTTTCAAACATCACAGTGAGATGAGAACCCCAATATAGGAAACTTCCCCATTCTATTGTAATCATTTGAACAGAGTGACCCATTTGAAAACGGGCCACCCCCATACATTTTTTTTTGTGTACCGATTTCGATTGTTTTTTAAATGTGGAGAGGGAAAGGCCTTCTTGATCACATTCAGATGCTTAAAAATCCAGAATCCATAATATTAACGATGTTTTAGAAAAAAATCCGCATAGGCCACTGAAAAATCGGCATCCTCTGAAATAGATATAAATGTAGCTTCTTTATGCATGATAAATCAACTCCTACACGGAAAACGGTATTAGACGACGACGTGAGCCATTTTGACGTCGATAAAAAAGGATGCACCTTTTTTTATCGCTGATAAACTGCCTGCTCCTTTGAACTAGTAGCTATTTGCGCCTGATGTCACTCCAATTTCTGTCGTCTCAAGTTTGATTGATGGGTATGGTTCACGCGTAAATTAGCAAGATGAGCCGTTTTAGGAAAATTTCGTCTGAAGAAACCACGGAAATATGAGAAAATCAATTCCGCAAACTACCAGTTACACGGAATCATCAATAAAGGTAATTATTATTGTTGTTTATTTGTATATTGTCGTTGATTTATCTTGCCAAAAAACACGAACTTTTTTTTTAATTGGATAAATTTCCTTACTAGCTCAAACATTTTCCATCAGTTATTTCTCTCGAAGAACTGACATTAGACAAAATTGCTCGCAATTTTTTCATGTCAGTTTTTCTCGTAAAATTACGCAGAGTTTTCTAAAATAATCGCTAATATGGACTCCGGGTTTTGCAGCCGCTGAATGTGATCCAGTTGGCCTTGGTTAGCTCCAAAATACTCCTTTCCCATTTCAAAAAAAGGAGTCAAAATCGCTACATAAATAAAAGGTTCATGAGTGTGGCTTCCTTCCAGATGGGTCACTCTGTATATGTTTTTATGGAATTTAGTGTAAATATAAAGTATTGAAGTACTAGCACCGATTTTTATCATACAATTTCATTCCTTTTGTAATTTGTTATTCAAATGATATAGCCTTCTTGAAGTTCAATTGAATTGATTATGCCTAAACTGGTTTTGAATTGTGCCAAGTTAGTTCTGGACATTTAAATCATAACCATTGATGAAAATGATTCACAATCACAGAAGAAGAGAGAAAAAGAATGGCTATATACAGGGTGTCCCAAATTCGATGGGTATCATTGGGATCTCGGTAACTATAACATACAAAGTCGGTTAAATTAGAGCAATTTGATGCTTATCAGAATGCTGCCTCAAAAGTTTGGAAATTCCGAATACTTCCAAAGATATTTGACGAAATAAAATCCGATATCCCGGATGTCATTTTAATTTTTTTGTGACTTTATTTGAAGTGATATGATAAAATAAGTTGAATTTTGAGGTGGCATTTTGATCAGCATCAAATTACGCAAGTTTGCCCTTATTTAACTGACTTTGTATCTGTTATGATTACCGAACCCCTCGAATTTGGGACACCCTGTACATTTGACTCAGTGTCGGATCCAGGGAGGGCTGAAGATGGTAATTATCCCTCCTCCAAGTACCACCATATGTGTTAACTTAATTATTATATGTCTATTGGAAATATATTTATATTTTACTTTTTTATATTCAATACCCCTCCGTAACCAGTACCCTGGATTTGTCAATATTTGTCCGTACAGTATGATGGAAATGAGGAATTGATGTTATTTTGTTGTTAGCTGGTTTACTAACGAGAGATTACCGTACGAGAGAAAGGAAGAAGCCTGGTCAAGCAGGAGCTAGAAGAAAGTTTACTTGGAAAAAACGATAATTTATATGTGTTCTATGCTGTCGTGTTCTATTGAGAAACAAATAAAAACATGTTTATGAGGAGCCTGTAGTTAGGTATTGCTATTATGTCTACACCTTGTATTAATTTGATAGATTATACACATTCAAGGAACTATTAAAATATTGTTTTTATACAGTTTTATATATACAAGTTGCTCAACATGAAATAGTGTTGTAAAATGTTTGGATCGTTTGTAACATTCTAAAATAAACAGTAGGCAACAAATAAATGTACATTCTAAAATAAAACAGTAGGCAACAAATAAATGTATGGCGTATGCATTAAATAACACTTGAATACATTCGTAAATCGTGAAAAAAAACATCATTGAAATAGCGAATCACTATCGGCCTCAACAGTAGTACCGGGTGAACAACTAAGAACAGCTGTTATATCTATCATTCTTCCAACTTTGATAGTTAATATCTTCCGTTGGTGAAAAGCTTTCATGTTGCGGTATTCGTTGGTCTGTTGAGATTTAGTTTCTCTATTACATCGTGTAATGATATGCGTACCATTAGATTTATTCTATCTCAAACTTGTATCATTATTCGTTGCTGAGATATGGCCTACAGCCGTTCTAAGTTGTTCACCCGGTACATTCTTCAGGGAGGAAGGATAGTATCCCTTCTGCATAAGAAAGAAGACTACTCCTTTTGATAATTCTAACCTTAATTGGCCTAAAAGAACCTTCTTCCTAAAAAGTATTTTTTTCGGAAAAGCAGAGAAATCAGGATTAAAAAAAAGCCGACTGTCTAAGGGATTGAACCCGAATCGTCGAACGCTGATCCACGAATAGAGGTACTTGAAAATTATAGCATGAAGAAAGAACTTATTGATATTGATAATTCTACTTATTGATATTGATAATTCTAACCTTAATTGGCCTAAACGAACCTTCTTCCTAAAAAGTATTTTTTTCGGAAAAGCAGAGAAATCAGGATTAAAAAAAAGCCGACTGTCTAAGGGATTGAACCCGAATCGTCGAACGCTGATCCACGAATAGAGGTACTTGAAAATTATAGCATGAAGAAAGAAATTTTTGATAGTAAAATAATGAATTGATCTTCATCATACAGGTCATGGAAAGAAATTCTGAATAGAGAAAACTCAATCACGATTCTGAGAATATTACTTTTCCAGAAACAATTTAGTCCACACAAGCAATGGTCGTGTACACCTTATAGTAGAACTTTTAACTCAAACCATGTTCCTATAAAGATCCATCTATACATAAATGATGATTGACGACATAATTCGATCGAAAAATTAACTGGAATGTTTTATTTTTGGACATAAATAATAGTACCTTCTGAAAACGGACCCTCTTATGACGTAGAAACCTCATCTCGCCAGAGTTAATAGAAAATACCAAACGCCCGACGGAGACTGAGGCAACTGTTATATTAATTCTTTCAGCTGTTATCTCGCGCTAATTCACTCTGTCAGAAATCATGTATCATTCATCTCTGTCTGGAATAGTCTTGTTTCAGTATTAAGGTTTTGACGTCACATCATCGCCTCGTTTTCAGAGGTCCGAAAAATCGGGGATTTGAATATTTTTTTATAAAACGTAGGGAGCTCACAGCAAGAAACGGTTTGTGGTGGTGAGCTAGTTTGGGTGAGCCCATTGCCCGCACATAGAGTATTTCTTGCACCGTATCTATAGACGTTTGTCAATGCGCAGGCGCTTCTTTCGGATTGTTCTGATTGGTCTATAGTTATATATGTTTGGGAAAACGGATTCCTGCCATTGAGATGGCCGAATGTGTTATAGTTCAATCTCCATAAGTACAAAGCGGCAAATTTATAAGATATTTCAATGATCAGTAATCACTAGGATGCTATGATCATTTATAGAGACCATGTTCAATTGAAAATAATATCCAGGTTTTCTGACAGTACAGGTTTAAGTCAATAATCTTTCAAGGAACTTTGTGAATTTGTCTTTTCAATAATATATCCCAAGTTGTATATTATAAATGGCAGTGTAAAAGGTATGCCTCTTAAATTCAATAAAGGGATGGTCAATCCAAAGTTCCTGTTTGCAAAGAATGGATCTATTTTGTGGATCATGAAGCAAACAAGTTGTTGAACATATTTCTAAAATCTTTTTGTATTTTGATATTGTATTTATCACATTCCAACATGGAAAACATATATTTCAGGTACCTCAAATTTACAATAACTTCTTTCTTTGATGCAAAATTTTGTTATCACCTGAAATAAAACTACACATATTCAAAAAGTTACTAATACAATAGATTTCAACAATATAAAATATCACATTTCATTTAGAGGTGTCAAACCTAAAATAGTAATTCCATTCCTCAATACTTCTCTGGCAGTGTTAAACAGAAGAATCCTCTGAGCAGACACATCAGGGCTCATACCTTTGACTTGAAGTGTTTTGAGAGCTTTGTTTATTTGGTTACTGGAAAAAATATATTTCAGTGGGACTGAATGTACTTATGTAGTGCAATTGTTACCATAAGTGAAATAAATAATTCACTAGAATGTAAGATTCTAATTGCTCATTAGCTTTGAATAGAATTTCATGGAATCTTGCCAAATCTTTCACAAGAGCCAAAGCTTCAGGTTCATAAAGAATTTGTGGAATACATTCTCTAGCTGGTATGGCACCTGAATTTTTTTCTAAACTGTATAAACGGCAGTGAGTGTATTGAAGTCTAATACCAGTATCACCTTGTACCTAAGTAGAAAGAGAACACTCAAAACTATAAAGAAATAATTATGTAGATAACAACTGTTACCTGTAAAACAGTGTCCAGGTTGAATTCATAGTCTTTTTGCCTTCTTCTTTTCAAGTCATTGATTATAACACAAGAAACAGCCAGTATGTCTGATGTTTGCCCATCACTAATAGGGACTCTAGTAGCTTAAAAAGAAAACCAATGATCTAATATTTATTTTTCAATACTCCTCATTTTTTATTTGTATTTAAAATCAATGTGAAGTAAAAAAGCCACAGCACATCTAATTTCAATAAGACTCAAATTATTTTTTAATTTTTCAGAAAAATAATTTTTCTCCAAGCAGCTTTAAAGTGGCTTATCTCTGACATTTAACAGGCAGGAAAGGTGTACTTTCTCTGCCTAGGCAGGAAAAGTTTGTTGCTATGCAACATTCCAAGTAATTTGAATGAAATTGGAGTATTCAATAAAAAATTACATGAAATTGGTTCATAACATTTGGAGGAAGAATTATATGTTTTACACCAAAGCAAATGTAAATTGACTGCCTTGGCTGAATTCCTGGCCTTGCTACCCTGGGCTATGAACCATCAGCCATGGCAGTCAAACCTACTACTTTGCTGCCTAGTAAAACAAATAATTATCATCTGAACCAATTCCTTGCATCTTTTCTATCTCACCATGGAGATTGATATTTTACTGTTTGAAAATGATTAGAAACTTCCCAGATTTTTCTGTCCCAGTATTATAATTTTTATTGTGATATTTTCCTAGAATGCTGATACTGTTTAAACTTACTAGGTGATTCAATTTGTCTCTTGATCATCATATCTCTACATTCATCCAGTATATCTTTCAAAAATACAGCATTCCCCTTTCTAGTGCTCATACCACGAACTCTACCAAATTTGATGTGAAATATTCTGTCAGCCCAAGGCAAATCCATGTTATGTAAAATGTTCTTCAAAGAATGAAAATGGTCTGTTTGTGAATTATCAACAACATAAAACATCTTATCAAAGTTGTATTTTGCAAACCTATCAATGGCAGCTGCTATGTCCCTTGTTAGGTATAAGGTAGATCCATCACTTTTGATGACTGATACATGCTTGTCATCTATTAGAGCTACTTCTTTTCCATCTTTGTCTTTATGTATGATGTTTTTCTTCCTCAATGTTTCTATGATGTCCTGAATAACCCTTGCACCATAGTCAGATTCATAATTATACTCATCAAATGTGACTCCTAACCTACTATATGTGTCTATTAGATCATTTCTTGAATAACTCATTATTTCTTGCCAGTATTTCAGATGCTCCTCTGAACCATTTTCTAATTGAGCAAATTCAGCTTTGGCTTTTTCTAGTATACTTGGATCTTTTTCTGCTAACTGATTAGCATGAACATAAGATTGGTATAGTAACTTGAGGGGATCTCTTTGGATATCTTTGAATGTGTACTTGAGAGCAGTGATTCCTTGTCTTATCAAACCAAACTGTGTACCCCAATTTCCCAAGTAGTTCAAGCGGGTCACTTTATTTCTTGAAAATATGTTGATATTGCTTATGAAGTTACCAATAATAGTAGATCGTAAATGTCCAAAGTGAAATGGTTTGGCTATGTTTGGGGAACTATACTCTACCACAATACTTTTTGCTTTGAAATTCAGTTCAGGTGAAGCACAATTTTCCAATACATCTCTTATGAAAAAGGTTCTATCAATTTCAAATGATATTTTTCTATTAGCCTTGTCTCTAACAACTTGAACATTCCTTATTATATCATCAGGTTGAATTTTCAAAATCTCTGTTATATTTGTTACACCCAACTGGGTTTCCAAGATATTTAAAGGTAAACTGAGTTCAGTTTTATCAGGGTCATGATGATTTCCGACTTGTATCAGTGGCTGCAGTTCCAGAGGAGTGAGTTTTGTAAATTTGTGCAGGGAATCTACAACCTGTAATATAAAGGGTCAACTTATTGCAAACATTGAATTTTTTGTAATTTGCCTTTCTCCCCAAATACAATTTCAATTTTGTCGACATAATTTATCCGAGATGAGTTTGATTTATCTAATTCATTGGATGAGTATAGGAAAAACAAAACAATTTGGTAAAATGAGGAAATGAGAATTTTGGTGAAGTTATTCAGGTTATGTATTATGTTGACATTGTTGATGAAAATAAAAACAAATATTTTCTGACACTGGCAATTCAGTGACACTACTGACACTCCGAGTTTGACGTCTTCCTTTGTTGTGTATAATACTACGACGATCCCATATAAAATCAGACTAAAAACAAAAATTTTTAATTCTACCCAATCAGACCCACATAATAATTATGAGTCGCCCGAACCAGATCTACGAATTTGAACTCCTTCCAGAGGTCCACAATATTAAATGACAAATGCACAGCTTCCTAGCTGTGTAGAACTCTCAAACCTCTCAACCCGGCGTCACCCAGGTGGAGAATCTGTACATTTTTACCCAAGTAGGGTCGTATGATGTATTAGAAACACGAAAAAAAAAACATAAGTAATTTTTCCCTATTCGAATGTGAAATGAGTTTTTAGGTGAATTCACTTCATATTTATAAAAATAAACTTTTTATAATAAGTTGAATTCATGAGATATCATCAAAGACCAAGGAGAGTAGTTTATAATCCTTGATCAAAGACATATAAATGGCAACATTCTCAGGGGAAATACATGATATATTTGAGAACTGTTTTCATGCAAAACTAATCATTGAGATGTTCAAGGTATCAGCTTGAAAAGTAGCATGTAGCATATGGAAAAAAAGATATTCATTTTCTTATGGGAATTCACATGTTTCTCTCAAAATAAAATGTATATCTTTGTTGCACAGGTGGGGCTTTTCAGACCTCGAAGCTGTTCACTGGTCATCTGAGACCCCACCTTAACGACGCCGAGAAATGGTCACAACATCAAGGTCAAATTATTAATATAGAATGACTGAAAAGTGAACATTGTGAAAATCGTGAAATGTTGGTATCATTTGGACCTTCTAGTTATGGTCAGAATGAGAAATTGTTGAAGAGCGTGTAATGTTATTCAATTCAAATTATCATCCAACTATTTCATCAGCATCACGCTTTCCATCGTTAGCATCGGTAAAGCCAAAATCGGAATATCGCCCAGCAACCACAGAACTAGTGTTTTAGTTATGTGAAAGGTGGATATATATATATTTTCATCATGGTTATGTGCCTGCCATAGACCCAGCTTCAAGCGTTACGTTTACGTTACAGTGGCTGTGGCACAGTAGCCACTGCCAGTGACCGAGCGACGACTGTCAATGTCAATTTGTCAAAGGTGCCAAGCTGCCAAGTGCCAAGTTGGTTGATTATTATCTTTTTTGTTGAATGAATAAAATATTCATTTCAGGATTTCAGTCAGGCAGACAGTTCAGTCGAAATTCTGTTTTTGTAGGGGCTGTGGCAGGTGGTGTACGGTGCCTCGCGCTCCTGTGCAGTGTGTGTTTTGGGTTTTGGTGTCGAATAAGTGAGAAGTGAGTCAACAGGTGCAATATGACGGGCAGACTAGCTGGACAGACTATAAATGATAGGCTATTAGCCGCCAAACATAGTTTGGCTGGACAAGGACTAGCAAAATCGGCATGTAAAGCGACCACCGAGGAAATGATTGGCCCCAAAAAGAAACATTTAGATTGTAAGTATACCTACCTCCAGTACCTCCTACCTTTTCATGACAATCAGGTTGAGCGATAAATGATTCGAGGTTTTTGATGTGGCTTGAGTATCCTAGGTGGGTTTCTATCGGTTTTTATTAATAATTATTATCTAAACACTAGATACCATCGAAATATCGGGAACATTCAGAACGACAAATTTGTATTGTAGGTGATAACAATGGTGATAAACTGATAACTGAGGTGTTAACATACCACATTGTGGACAGGTATTAATTGTGAAGATATTGTAGACACCAAGGTAGACTTATTTATATTGTCCCTTGTATTTTCCCATCTAACATATCCTCGACCTTGACTAGGTATATCCACCTCAATATCCACCTACCTGCCTACCTTTACCTACTATGATACCTCTACTACCTAGTGTGGAATGTCGTTTACGGCCGTTCATGTCTGGCTTCTTGTCAAGATTTAAAACAAGACCAATGATTATTATTGGCTATTCCTCTAACCAAGATCCGACCATATTTATAGGTACTTATATTATTTTAAATTCATAATTAGTTAGATCCTTTCAAGGTTTCTTTAATTGAATAAAACCATGGAACAGCAACTTTGTAAAACGGAGTAAAAGTAAAATTAATCACTAACTTCTTGCTTGCTGTATACCTACTTGAGTGTACCTACCTAGGAAACCTACCTAAATGCACTTTTACCTCCTTTATTTACCTACCTAGGTACTTACTCAAATTTTGCTTTCGCTCGGCTTCGCTAAACGCTCCGCCTCGCAAATGCAAAATTCGCTTGTCAAACAAAGTGTCACTTTTGATCCTACTAAAACAATCTACTATTTTCTTTGACAGGAAAAAAGTTTGACATTTCATATCTGCTGACAGGTTATAAAATGTCACTTTTCATGAATTACTTTTTTATCACAGGGAAAAAAAGGGAGTTCTTTTGTTGTGCCGAAGTCCTTTTATCTCCCATTCCACTTCGTGGTTAGGGTTACACTGGGGTTATATGAATTACTAAACAACTATTAAGTTCGAAATTTTTCAAAATCATATCACAGAATTGACTGACAGATGTTTGATTACTTCAAAAGAACGGTTTTTTGTGGGGTCGGGAGACAACACAACCTCCAGCTAAAATCTACTATTTTTTTCCCTTGTATGATAAATAACTATTTTTCTCAAGTCTTTCATCAGTACGTTTTTTTGTTCTTTTATTGGAATTCTTATCAATATCTCAAAGTAAACACCAGCATTTTCTGCCCGATTCTGTGAGCTTTTGCCCGAGGTTGCGCCGCAATAAATCGCATATTGACCTACTTGATTCGGTTGCAAATGGTTTGCATAAATCAAGGCATGAATGCAACAAGGAAGATACGTAATACATAATTATAATTACATAAACTGCATAGACATTAAAGCTAGCATGAAAGTATACCATAGTCGGACAATTGCTGTAGACTTGTGCACTCTCGCCATCAACTTCTACTTTTACTTGAGAATAATGAGATCAACAAGGCGTACCGGCCCATGTACCGGTTCCCATCGTATCACCACGTATCACCCACCAGATGAAAAATACTCGAAAAATTAGGGAAAATTATAATCAACTCGAGAGCTCGATAATGAGCTCTATACTTGATATATTTATTCACCAACTTACCTAACGTAAATGCAACAGAAGCAAAATAAAATGAAAATGAATGAATACAATTTTTCGCTGGTTTTCTCCGAACTGCCCTCACTACTTGTCATGAGATTTCTCACCAGTTGTATAATCGAGTTCTCCCCACCAAAATCTCGCAAAAACTTGACAAACATTTTGAGCGGGTATTACTGAGTTATTAAGTTATTAAGTAGTAATTTTTTATCAAATTTATATACAATTCTCTGCAAACTTTTCATTGAGCATTTTGTTAATGATCCTCACATTTTGGTTGAAAAATATGCATTCCCTTGACTTTGAAAACCCTCAGGGCGTATACGTGTATATTTTCTCAGTATTTTCAGGCGAATCAAACATCAGATGACCAAATCGTCCGCCATATTGGTTGAGCCCGAGGTAGAGGTCTCGGGTCACGATCTGTGGTCTCGCTAGAACCATTCTGAATGTGCATCGGAAATTTCGACAAAATTCATGATCCTTGATAGCAGTAAACCAAATAGAAAACCTCCAATCTTGACCTTGAATTCGTTGTCTCGAGGGAAACAACAAAGCTGTCCCTCGTCGTCTCCCTATCCTCCCAAAGCACGCACAATGTTCTTCGAACATTACAGGGATTCCCCTCGGGATTCCCTTTCGTGCGCTCCAAAAGAAAAAAGAAAAAAGCCCGCCATCTTGAATTATTGAAGTTACACTCTAGCAGTTTGTAATTCCTGACCTTGATAAACCCTAAAAGAACATTTTCTGGTAAAACGGGTAAAACCGTTACCCACGTGAGTAGAAGAAAAGGAATCAATCTGTCTCGGACTTATATGAGAGATCACATAGGCGATATAGCCAATTAGCCATAAACTCTGCCATAAAGTATCTAGCAAGGGGGAAATCTAGTTGAATGTTTGGAATCCTGAGGGAACACCTATCAGAAAGTCAGAAACCCAAACTTACATTGAGTCGTTCACGAGTTCGTCCAGTCCAGTCATCACTGGATGTAGATTCAAGGTTACATTCCATACTTCATTGGTGTTATGTTATGGGGTGGAGCATAATCAAAATCGAGATCAAAATCTTCTGAAGTTTTTTAACCACCTAGAGGTTATAAACATCAATCACATATTATAATTATACCTAGATGACCTATACAGATCAGAAATAGAGAGGTTGCTCTGTGGGATAAATCCGAAGATAATCCCTCGGATAATCCGAGGATACATCGTAGAATCTGAATAGAAATCCAATAATTCCATTGATTAAGTAGGTATATGCATAGATCTAAACATCTAAACCATCTAAGCACACTCTTTAGATCTACCTAGAAACCGAGCTATAGTAACTAAACGAGGAAACCTCCGTTCAAACAAAGTTCAAAAACGTTAGGTTCAGGCATGATCAAAGATAGTTGGCCTTGTAGAAAATTCACCGTTATTGGTATTCATTATCAGGTATATACATATATAACTGCTAAATATGTGTTAACGAGTTATTAGTGATTTGAAAGTCACACAATTTCTGATTCCTGGTGACAGTAGCAGCAGAATTTTACCGGTATGTCCGGAATGCTGCGAACAATATTGTGTGAATCGGAGGTGTGAATAGTATCGGCAAACTTCGCAAGTTCATTGAACCTTTCATTCAAATCATTGTCGACATCGGAATTCCTTGGATTTTCTTGCAATCCCTTGTATTTTCTTGGATTTCCTTGGAATTCTTTGGGTGAAGTACGGTATAATTCTGGTGTACAAACAACTGGAATTCCTTGGAGCTTCTTATATTTTCTTGGATTTTCTTCGAATTCCCTGGATTTTCTTGGATTTTCTTGGATTTCCTTAGATTTCCTTGGAATTCCTAAGATTTCCTTGGAATTCCTTGGATTTGGAGTTCCCTGGAATTCCTTTGAGTTTCTTGGAATTTCTTGTGTGAATTGCGGTATAATTCCTTGAAATTCTCTGGAATTCCTTGGAAGTTTTTGTGAAATTCAAGTTTGTTGTACACAATTTTGACCGCAGTGTACCCCTAGGGTTTTACCTACCAAAATATGAAATGAAGGCACAGACCAAGGTGTTCCAAAGAAACATTAGGCACATGAAAAACCAAAAACACCATAATTTGGGTTTGATCGAAGTGGATTTATGAATTAGTCACTTGGTTGAGAAAACTGCCTTACAGAATTGACTAGCGCAAGACATTTCGGAACTCCCCTCTCAACAATAACCTCGACAATAACTGACCTAGGCGCACACACTGATTTTTAATATTTTGCCTAGCCTCCTGAAGAATATTTGGTATATTATTGTCGAAAGAGAGCATGATTTGTTGCAAGTTGAAGCTGCCAACTGTCATTTGTTTTCATCAAATTAATTATTTACGGAATCCGATAGATGTTAACTCGATTTTAAGTGTGAATAAGATAGTGGTGTGTTAATATAAGTGTTCGATGTCGACGACGCCGGATTGATAGCCTAGGCCCAGCCGAGGCTAGCAATTTGCTGGCTCGACTATCGAGCTCGACTATAATATACAGTTTTCGTCCTGGTATACATAAATAACTATTTTTCTATACATCTCCCAATTTACAGTTGCAACTAATTTACAGTAGCACAGTAGCAACTGAAAATCAAGATATTTTGTAGAAAAAAAAGTTTCATCTGCCTAGTTTATAGATGCGACTATGAATTTGGCAAATATTCGTACAAAATAAAAGTTGTTCTAGCAGTTCCGAGCCGTGCAACAATAAAAACAAAAAGCAAAAAAAATAAATAGCCAAAACACTTCTGTACTAGTGGCTGATGGCATTGTTTTCGTAAACAATAGATATAAATAGATTGAAAATTTCAACAAAACAAGTACAGAATTCTCATTGGGGGGGCCACGGCCTCTTTGTGGGCGCTCATGTTGCAAGATGGAAGACCACCCTAATTTTTGTTCGGATCTACGGCTACCTAGTACCTATACCTATACTCATCAATATTCGTAGTTTATGGATGAACTTTTATTGGCTAGTAAGTGAGTAGTGGATGGAAGAATGTCGGCACTCTTCCATGGCACAAAGAACATTCCTCACTCGAGAAAGGTTAACACGCTGCAGGTCAACCGGTGCCTCCGCGATTGGAATGATTTTGATTGTATTGGAAGAACTCGCTGACTAAGTACTAAGTACAGGGTCTTCACGTTTATTTTGAACCTCCTCTCAACTATTTTATTTATCATCGAATTTTTTTTCCAAAGAACAGTCTTTTATAATTTTTCCTGTAGATTTGGAATTTGTTAACAGAAAAACAATTGGAAATCTCAAAACAAAAGTTATGGACAAGATGTATAATTTTTTTAATGGAACACCCTTTATTTCATTGCATTTTTAGATTGTCCCTGAAGAGCTGATTTCATCGGTCTATCACAGTTGAGCTAGCTGAAATGATTACAGAGATATAGGGTGTGAAAAATTGAGATTTTTTCGACTTTAGGAATTTTTTGTGTCGAAACTATTTATTATTGACCAAAACGGTTTTCATGTCCCTATCTTAACTTTCGATTTATTATCTACTGACATTTATTTGAAACGAATACAGGGTGGTTCAAAATTCAGAATTCTGATAGATTCGACACAAAAAATTCCTAAAGTTGAAAAAATCTCAATTTTTCACACCCTATATCTCTGTAATCATTTCAGCTAGACCCCAACTGTGATAGATCGATGAAATCAGCTCTTCAGGGAGAATCTAAAAATGCAATAAAATACAGGGTGCTCCATTTAATAATTTATACATCTTGCCCATAACTTTTTTTTGAGATGTTCAATTGTTTTTCTGTTAACATATTCAAAATCTACAGGAAAAATTATAAAAGACTCTTTTTTGGAAAAAAAAATCGATGATAAATAAAATAGTTAAGGGGAGGTTCAAAATATACATGAAGACCCTGTGTTATTGTCGTTTTCACTCGGTATTATAATTTTTAATACGCTCAAAATTTCATGCATAAACATGTCTACTTGGTTGGCTACCCTACTACTTAATTATTAATTCTATACAGAGTCCTAATGCTTCAGTATTCCAGGCAGAGGTGCATGCTATTGAGGCATGTCTGAGAGAGAATATCGTGAGAGGATACAGAGGTAAACAAATCCTCATATGCTCAGATAGTCAGGCGGCCATTAAATCTTTAACATGCAATAAAATCAGATCAAAACTGGTCTGGGATTGCCTTCAAAGCCTGCTAACCCTGGCTAACCACAACAAGGTAACTCTTCAATGGGTGCCAGGGCATAAGGGAATTGAAGGCAATGAAGCAGCTGACGCTTCTGCCAGGCAAGGGTCTGCTTATGGGACCGGAACCTGTGTTCGGTATCCCCAAAACCTCAATACGCGGCTGGCTGGCAAGGTGGATGCAAGAAAGACATCAGGCATACTGGAACAATGTCCCAGGACAAAGACACAGTAAACTGATGGTTGGAACACTGTCCAGAACAGTGACTAACGACATTCTGAGCCTAAACAGAAGTCAGATCAGACAAGTGGCGGGACTAATAATCGGTCACTGCCCCTTGAGGAAACATAATTGGTATTGGTATTGGTAGGTTGGATGGTGACAGATGCGCTATATCAAGGATTTCTTGTTCATAGCAGCCCCTCGAGATTCAATTCCTTCAGGAATTTGAGGATTTTGAGGGGGTCTAGCTGTGGTATTTCTTCCACAGTCAGCTGGTGTGTTCCCAGTATGTTCAATCTTTTGTGATGTACAGCGTCACACTCCATCAGTATGCGATGGGGTGTTTCTAGTTCTTCTTCACAGAATCTGCATGTGCCGTCCTCCTGTAAGCCTAGCTTCCTTAGGTGTTCTTTGAGTCTGCAATGCCCCGTTAGAGTTAGAAATCCCGTTATTGCTTTGAGACTTCCTTTGCTGAGGTTTGTCAGTGTCTTAGATCTTTCTCGGTTGAAATTTCCAAGGAGATCTTTAGCCTGCCGTAGTCCTGGAAGTCTTCTCCATTGTCTGGCTCTCCAGGCTCATTCCGCCTTCTCAAGTTCTCCTTGGAAATAGGAATTTCCAAGGCCGCAGAATGGCTCTGGTCCGATCAGTAGAAGGAAACATAATATGCATCAAATGGGTATCTATTCGGACGAACCCATATGCAGACTATGCAATGAGGAGGAGGAAACTGCCACCCATGTAGTGCGAGGCACTAGCGCGTTGGAGATACAACCTTCTGGGAGCATTAGACTCTCAAGAGGCTGCAGTGTTTTGGGGTTCGAACCCTGACTGATCACGAGATCATTCTGCTATTAATCAATCAATACAGAGTCCTATATTATACCTATTACCCTCTAGCTAGTCTACCCATGACCTATGTCATAAAATAAACAAATACCTACCAAATGACAACAGTTTTAGTTTATCGATTCACTTTTCATTGCACTGAATAGGTAATGGGTTCACGTTCACAGGCGGGTATGCGAACTTTTTATAAGGTCATATTATTACCGACAACGAAGTAGGTCGCCGATTTATATAATAACTTGTCTCTATTGAGGGCAGTTGCGAATCATTTTTGATCGAATTCGATTTTCTCCAATGCCATCAAGCTCTGGTCACCAGTTTGGTTTGTATTCCACATTAGTTTTCGAGAACCAATCAGGTTCGCTCATTTTCACGGTATATTCTATGTTACAGGTAAGATGCCTGTTATAGGTTACACCGACATTTTGGGTCAACTGAAAATTATCAATATCTTCAGTGTTTCCTCGTGAATCCCACGTGTTTCAGAGTTGTGGTGAAAAATGCCTTTAGGGGAGATTTCTCTCAACAAAATATGAAAAAAAGTTTATGTAAACATGGGTCCGAAAATGTTTCGTTTCCGAGTTTGAAAAAAAAAAGAGTTTTTTATTAGTATCTTTGAAACGCTCGAGCCGATTCGAATGACATTTTTATGGTTCATTCACACAATAATCAGACATTTACTGGACCAATTAGATTTGATCCAGAAATTCCAGAGGCGTACCTATCGACGAAGTCGTTTTTTTTTTCGTAGAAAGAAAGTCAGCCAGTGTGTTTTTTTCTAGTGTTCTTTTAAAATTTTCAGATGAACCCATTCAAAATACAACTTTTCTGTCTCCTGCTATTTTTTCGTATCTTGCTTCGTTTTCGAGAAAAAAGGACTATACCTTGGCATACGGGTTGGCATATATCTCTGATGAACTCTATAAGGAAAAATGAAAATGCATAGATATTACCCAAAAATTATTATTTATGGAAACAAAAAAGACATAAAATTCAATATCCTCTCTAAACTGTATACGATCTTCAAATTTTGTGCAAAATATTTTTTCAAGATATGAAAAACCGAGTGATAAACTATTTTTTTTTCAACTTGGACACCCTATATCTCGGAAACGAAGCATTTTTGGACCAATGTTCATAAAAACTTATTCAACATTCTGGGAGACTGAACAAGCTAACATACTAGTGTGAATAGTCAATGCTAACATTGAAGTTTTCCAAAAACGAATCCAATCTCCAAATTATCCAATTCCAGTGTTTTATTACCCTTAATTTAACAGAAAAAAACAACGGCTCACCTAGGTTGACATAAAGCTGAGCATTTTTTCAAAACTTCAAATATACCATAATTTATTACTATTTTATTGCTCACTTGTAGCTATAATCAGGAATTTTTTACTCATCATTCGATGGAAAAAAATGGAAGATTATCTGACCAATAACGAAACAGCATAAAAGCTGACGTCACCATTCGACATATCGCCAAATGGCGGCCTACAAGGTACCTTCGAAATGAGCTCTGAAATTCAACAATTTTGAAGAATGCATAGGGGAGTAATTGAATGCCAATAATGGCAATAATTCATTTTCAGTACACTCGCCCTCGTCTCTCGCTGCATTTCTTATGCATTGTACAACAGCACAATGTGATTGCATGCTTGAATATCGATATTAGTATATTATCATTTAATTTTGACGCCACGGAAATGTGTATTCTGTATCATATATTGACTGATTCAAGTTGTACGATTTTTCCTGGAAATATTCATCGACTGACATTCAAACTCCAGCTCGTACTCCAGCCTACAGCTTTGATCTCTCTGAATACGAAGGTCTGGGCCTCCCTGTATATTAACGAGTACCCAAGCTCTATGACTGTAACGAATTGATTGTGATTTTGTAATAAACATGATTGCGAGATAGTATTGTTTGTATGTTTGTTCGTTTTTTATTGAAAAATGTCCTTGGCCTCGACCACGGTTAACGGTTTTTTTGTTATTATTAGAATTTTGATATAATGTTTATGTATATTAAGTAGTGGTAGTCACGGTGGTAGAATTTTCAAAAATGGAAAATGTCGAATCTACCTTTTTTTTATTATTCGATGCATTCCACGTGCCGAAAAATCAAAATAAACACATGAATTATTGTTGCATACAGATACATAAAATGAGCGAGAAAATGAGTGAAAAAATTGAAACACATTTATCTTGTAATAAACAGAAACACAGAGAACTACCTAATATACCTGAGCAACCGAATTTGCACAGAAACCATCGAAAGCATTCATTTAATTTTAAATTCAAGTTTTTCAATAAAATCTCATGTGAAGAATATTTCATTTTTATTATTGTTGTTGTGTTGAATACTTCTGCCTACCCACCAACTATTCATTGTCATAATCTTTTGATTCTGATGACATAATAATATACTGAAATAATAACTCTTATCGGGATATTGGGGATATTTGATATGTGGTTTGTCATTTCGATTGGGTATGTATGGCGCCTATTTATCTTATTATTTTTTACTGTATTGTTACCCCCCTCCCTAATTACACCAATGATACCTATTGGTATAGGATAACATTGTCATATATATTGGTTGGCATTGGAGGAATAACCATTACCTACTCAAAATAGGCGAAAAAATTTGCATGAACAAAAATACCGCAGACGTAGGTAATTAAAAATCCATAAGCGCTTATCAGTTTCATTAATGGATGCACGAGTGGATGCACTTGCACTAAAATGAATAAAGTTGTTCAAAAACTGAAAGGAAATATAGATAGCAACACTAAAAAAAGTGGAAAATAAAATAATTTTTAAATTGTGTTGATAAATACACCACCCAGTACAAAACATAGAAAATACTGATTACGGAAGTGCTTATTTCTATGTTGTGTATCTATTTTTCAACAGACATTATTTATTCTATTTTCTACTTTTCTCTAGTTTGGCATCTACTCGGCTATCTATGAAAGCATGTATTTTTTTTAGTTTTTTCAAACTAATATTTATTTTCTATATTTTATCAGTTCGACAGTTCGGCTAACTAAGTAAGTACGTAAGTTTTTTTTAGTTTTATTCCAATTTTTTCAAATTACCGCCCTGGAGTGAAAGTGGGAAATTTTTTGCGCCTGTTGCCTTCCTTGGATGTTCTAATCGTTTATCATGGTCTGGATGTAAGTATTATCATATCATAAGAGTATACTTGGTGCAGGACACTACCATGTCTGGATGTAAACATCGCTGGTCCTGAAGATCCTGATCAGGATAATGGAACATAACTATCAAATTATGATATTGTCATCGGTCCTTGAAAAGAGTACTTGGTGCAAGACACTGCCATGTATCTGGATATAAAAAGCATTGTAAAAAGTTATTCGAAGGACATTTGAAATTTTGGTGACGGAACATTTGAAATATAGGTGGCGGAACATCATTCGCCATTTTATTCTAGAAGATCCTGATGAGGATAATGGAAAAGTCTGGGAAATTTCAATTCAATTCTACGTTCTCAAGTGGGTCAAAATCACGTGCGAAGATTCCGTTGATACGAACATACAAACATACATACCAAGCTAATAAAAGCGTGGAAAAATTACCGAATTGAATTTTATTTCACTATTTCTTCGGTCTGTTTCTGGTAATATTTGATACATTTTACGTATGTGCGATTTTTTTCTTGGAAGAGATATACAATACAGTGGCTTTAGTCGCCTGACTCATAGTCATTATACTAACTAACAGTCGAGCCCACAATTGATAATTAGCTTTCCGAGAAAAGAGTTTGACCCTTGCTGAATACTAAATGAATCTATGCTAAATGTATACCTTGATGTATACAGAAATATTAAACATTGTGTGTATCGTAGATGGTATGTTTGACGACAATAAGAGAATGTAATATACCTAGAATGAATAATGTGCAAATATGAGCGCTGATATACAGGGTGATTTGATGAAGAGTTAGATCTTGAGTGATTAGCTTTAGAAATACATAGTGTTGGCACAGTTTAAGGAATGGGTATTTCCTTAAACTGTGGCGTTGGAGATGAAATATTGAAATAGGCTTTCAGGACCAATTCGAGAATGGCTGAACATTTCTCAGTCAATTTTGGTTCATGATTTTCTCTTCAAAATGCTCTATTTTTGACGAAGTAACCTCGGTCATTTTATTCAGTCACGCGCCACAATACCCTGTCGTAACTTTTTCTCAAATATTTTCTGAGCCACTGAAGAAAGTTCTGGTTAAGAAAACGAATGACCTTAGACTGAGCTAAAATGAACAGTTTTTGCGAGGGGTAAATCACGGGCCAATTTCGGGTACACGAAAGAATTACCGGAATTCCTGGGACTACCCAAGTAATCCCTGAAACTACCCAACAAATTCCCGGACTCCCTAAAGAATACTCGGAATTCACAATAAAGACTACCTGGATTACCCAAGGAATTCCTGGACTTCCTAAAGAAGTACGGGACTTTAAAGGAATTGCCGGACTTCCCAAAGAATTCCAGGACTTCCCAAAGAATTCCAGGACTTCCCAAAGACTACCTGGACTATCCAAAGAATTTCCGGACTTCCCAAGAAATTCCCGGACTTCCAAAGAACACCCGGACTACCATTGACAATGTAGTTCGTCTTCTTCTTCTCTTCTTGTATTTTTGGGAACTCTAGGCATTACGCTGCTGCCAGTGCCACAAAATCATTTGGGTTTGAATAAAATCTCGATCAGGAAGACTAGGATATTTTCATTGGTACTGAAGTATCTGGCAAGTATATAAGTATTCAATAAGTGATTCTTGAGGACCAGGTCGAACTATTGTCTTCTGTGAATGTGAATACTGTTGTCATTGGTCATGAATCTCATAAGGTGATTACTAGTTACAAATCTGGCAGTGTCGAAATATGTGATCATATACTTTTAATGCGAGAACAAGAATTCACATAACGATGACTCGGTTCGATTCATGACGTCATCGAAACTGGCATTTTCGAGGGTGCCGAATTGCATCAAATACTATTTATACACTGAAAGATCAATATGAAATAGCTTTGTGGCGTAAATTCGACCATTATGAGTGAAAAAACAGTAGTCAGGTATTCATGTCCGAACCTATTCAATTTGATTATTGACAAAGGACGAATAACATTATCAGAGTTTTATAATGTTTTATTTCATTCTTTCCGTCAGCAATCTCGGAATATTGAAGCGCTACTCGGAAGTAGGTGTCCTTGTGGTTTTTTTTATCATCGCTTTCTCATTCCCTGTCTACGGATTGTGGTTTTATAATCGAAGCAAATACGAGGATGAGTCATTCGGATAAACGCCTATTTGCAACATGCAACATGCAAAGCAAGCCGAGTTAATCTCATGAATAATCTCTCCTAGACCTTGTTCAAGATTGATTTTTCCTCGAATTTTTCTTTTCTTCTTTTAAATAATTCATGAAGAACCGTATGCCACAAGAAATTACTAGACAAACTGAAAGTTCATGGAGTTGTGGGGAATACTTATATGATCGGAGAAGTTATCTGTATAAAAAATCAATAGCAGAAAGTTTATATTGCAGGTGAGCGAGCTAGGGAGGGTTGTATAACATGCGGAGTTCCACAAGGAACAGGGTTAGGTCCATTTCTGTTCACAATCTATATCAGTAGTCTACCTACTCACTTTGAATATGAAATTCTGAGCTTTGCTGTTGCCACGGCTATATGTTATGAACCGAAAGCATGGGAAGTATTGAAAACAAAACACGGTTCGGGTTTGATACACTCACACCCTATTTAAATAAAACAAAATATCTACTATTTTCTACATACTCTAGTGGATTCCTTAATCTAGGATCTTGAGTTATTGGACCAATTCGAATATTCCCAAAACTGTTTGATTCAGTACCTAGTGGACCGTAGTAAAAAAATTGAGAAGTATGCTTTTCAGATTCAAATCTTCTTGATATTAAGCGTCTCAATATATTATACTATGCGTTTGTTCAATTACATTCAAGTCAAAGAATCACGGGATGATGACTCATCTTGAGAACCTGAACGTTTGTCTAAATATGGATTCGGTTCTGCGAATAATCCTTCGGAAGCCAATGATATTCTGCAATAATCGTTTGGCCATCATGACGTGAATTTTTTTGTATTTCAATGCTTATAGTACTAGTCAGCGTCTGGTATAACCGGAAGTGCCGTCGTCTTGAAAATGTTTTCATTGAACTTGACCCAATGGATTACCCGTGAATACAAATTTTCAGGTTAGTTTCATTTTTAGAACTACAAATAGGGACGTCTAATGTGCGATTTAGACGGAACAGCCTGTACCTAACATAGCATCCAACATCAACCTGCAATCACGTACAAGCGACATATGTTTTGATTGTCGATCATGAAGCTTTTGTGATATCTTCCGTTTATTTACTTCTCATATTACTTCCTACTCCCTGCATGAAAATAGCACTTTTCTGGCCTAGTCCAGGAAGTATGTGTACTACGTCGTCGTACATAATACATATTAACCAAATAATGCCAAATAATGGTTTGAATTATGAAAATCTATAGTTGGCTTTTTCTTCTTCAGAAGTTTACAATAGTTTATCTACTCACTACATCGAAAGTAAGCCCTTTGCTCCCTCATTGAAGGACACAAACCTGTCAATTTACTCTCACGAGCGAGAAACAATTACCTTCCGTGGGAGGTAAACTAAATTGGCTTCAGCTTGATTCTTTGGTAGAGATATACGTATAAGATCTGTGCTACTCAAGTACCTAATCAGTGACTCCATCACAAGTCCAGTATTTTTCTGACTTTTTACGTTACTTCTATTTCCGTAGAATCATGAAATACCTATATGAACTGATGAAATATTTATATTTGAAACTCGATTTGAAATTCTACTAATTAACTTATTCTTCGTAGACATTGTCTAAATATGGAAAACACAACATTCGTTTGAATATCTGTTATTAAACGAAATAATATTATGTGGCATATCAAATAAACAAGATAACGACGATCTGTTGCTGTATCATTGACTCTGTATTCATCTCATCCGATATCCTTATCAAGGGGACACGAACAGTCGGAAACGCCCGGTATATTGTTTACCATTATCAAATAGTGGGCGTTATTTAGATAAGGACGTGTTACCAATCGAATTTCGAAACATTTCAGATTTTAAACATATCTTTAGCTACTATTCAACTATTTCTGAATTGATGAAAATTTGTCCACTGGATTTGGTACCTATACACAGTACTTACCGAGGTACTTACCGAAGATGCTTGAAAACTTATGATACTCGATACTCGTGACCATTTGAACGATTCGAAAATATATCGGTTATCTCTGAATGAATGAATAGCAAATTGACATTGAACTCATAAAAAATTCACAATGTAATATATACTCGGAAATATCTTATTGGAATAAATGGAAATTATAATATCAATATATCCTCGTCAATATCTAACTGACTTTTCCAAAATAAATATTCTAAAAGTAGGTAGATACTCTGTATAATCAATAAATGTCAGAACTATTCTACTATTTACATTTACCTACCAGGAAGCATTCGGAAATTTCATTTTTATGTCTCTGGATTTAAATTTAGAACTAGCATCATGAAACTGTCTGTTTGAAACCGTTTGAGACGCTATAAAGACAGATACCTATTTCAAAATTCCTGTGGAATATGATTGATACTATGGCAACCGTTTTGAAGTAATACATGAAATTCATTTGTTAAATTCCAACTTTCAAGGTCAATAACTCCGTAACGAAGCGCGATAGCCTTATTCTTTATATAAAGTACTAACATTTACTTTGACTCACTCACTCACATCACCCTGTATTGTACCTATTCGGAAAAATTCGGTAAAACCTGGTAAACCAAAGCAGGCGCGTAGGTATGTTTTTTTTCTAGGGGGGGGAGTACTCAGTAACGGAAATTAAATTATGATTTGGGGGTTGCCTAGTAGTACAACACGTTTCAGTGTATAATAAATCAACACAAAATGGTGGTTTATTACCTTCAACTTTTATCAAAGCTGCTTTTATATCTCAGAATATTCATGATTACCAAAATAACAATTATCAGTCATTCAAATGAACAAATCAAGATAAATATTCTCGATGAAAACATATTTTATATGCGTATTATATGAACTAGATGAAAAAAAAAAGAATTAATCTCTCAATTTCACCATTAGATAATAAAGTAGGTAGGTAACTTATCATTCAAAACTCTTGATTAAATCTAATTAACAAAATATCAGGTACCCCCGTGACTAGATTATATAACGAAGTCTTTTACATTGCTTTGAAAACCTCTAGGAAACCTATCGATAACAGCATCTATATATTTTTCAATATATCTATGAATAATTAATATAAAGTTAATCCGACTAGCCTGACCCATTGTACACCTCAACCATGATTTCAGTGTCTTACCTAAGTGTATAGAAAATGATCTTTCAGCACTCGCCACACTCATCGGCATAACAGATTTTATCTGCAGGAGTGTATAAATAGTGGGAAATATTTCGATACTGTAATGCTCTAAAGTATCTAAGAATCTAAGGCTGTTTCTTTGGGTAAATTATTATAGGTTTATTTTTGGTTTCTTCCCATTCATTTTTCCAAAGATCTGACTAACTCTTACTGTTTTACTATTTTTGTGCTTTCAGGGGGGGGAACTGCCCCCCAGTACCTCCCCTTATCTACGCTGGTGGACCAAAGGGAAAATGTTTTTGCATTGCCCATTATGAAATCATCCTGTTGATTATTCGTTATTCCTCAGCGACCCACTTTATTGATTAATAATTTTGTCTTTTTTTTTTCAGATTTAGTCCACTGTACAAATGAACCCAACGTGTCCATTCCACAGCTAGCAAATTTGTTGATTGAAAGATCTCAGAATACGAATTGGGTTGTTGTATATAAAGCGTTAGTTACAGTTCACCACATGATGTGTTATGGAAATGAAGTAAGTTTATAGCGAGGTTATTGGTATAATTTTAAACTTAAACCAATAATATAAAACTATGAAATGTGATCTAGGTGCTCATGCAAGAAACTAAAAAATTTAAACTAAGAAAGATGGCCAACATTCAACTGAGAAATTAATTTCTTCCATAATTCCCCACAGCGCATGCGTCAAATAATAACTAGCCGCGCTGGAAAAAGAATAAACAACTGATCAAAGGTTATTGCATGAACAACCATATATTTTTAATTTGAAATTCGTTTAAATCTTAAATTCATCATAATTTAGTTGATGTTGCATAGATCCACCTTTATAACTGAAGTTGATAGCAAATATATATACTACAATTACCTTTAACATCCTACCAGTTCCAGTAGGTGAAGGATATGAATCCTGATCATAATAAATTACACGTCAAATTAAGACGATATTTGCTTTATTATAATAATTACTAATTATATGTACTCTTTCAAACATTTCGAAGCTTCTTGGTGTCTCACGTTCTATGATTGCAATTTACGAAAATTATATTTTTAAGGGATAATATTGAAGTGCGTTTTTGATTTTAAACACTGAATATAAGTCACATTCGACTGCTTCCCACGAATATTCCGAAGAATTTATCCTATCCTATAAGGATAAATTATGTATCTATTTTGTTCAACAAGAAACAAACTCACTTATCAACTATGAAAAAACCAAAATAATCAACGTGGAATGAAATGATAACAAAGAGGAAAAAACTCAGTCATTAGTAGCAAGTGGTTCTTTCCTTAATGCCTAGTTGTGCTTAAATTCTCAATTGTTCAGGACCGCTTGACTACCTACAGACCGGTTTCGAGCTTATGTATCTCATCAGTGCAGGCTCGAGTGCAGGGGTGTCCCCAAATGACCGCCATCTGGTGCGAACCTGTTCGGTCGGGTTCCATGTGAGTGGGGCGAATGCCGTCCTCCCACTGCGAGCCCCAATAGACCCATCTGGGGTCGCAGTGGAGGGGAGGTGTTCGCCCCACTCACATGGAACCTAACCCCCCACTGCGACCCCAGATAAGTCGAACCTGACCCAACGTTAATACCTCCCATCATTTAATACCCACGAGGCGTTCGACCACTGCGAAATGGATACAACGCCGTCTAGGGCAAAAGGAAAGAAACACTCCAAGCCTGAAATTCCCATTTCGGATGAAATGGGAGTGGCTGACTGTCCGACTGGCGATTTTTCAACTAGGAAAAAGCCAAACTACTCAAAGTGGAATGAAATGGTAACGAAGAGGAGAATGCTGAGAGGTGTTTATGTTGCGTCAGGTTCGCACCAGATGGCGGTCATGAATGACGTAGTTTTGGGAATGTCCAATTCGGAAGTGGGCTTTGGTTAGGCGGCCGTTGCTATAGGTAACGGCTGTGAAGTTGTACTTCGCGCACTGGGTAGAGATAACGAAGTTTTCTGTTCGCGTACGATTGTTCGAAAAAAAAAAAGAATCGAAACTGCCCCACATTTGAAGTGAGACAAGCAAAAATTGCTTTCATTTTCGATCCGTCATTACTCTGGATTGGATTAACCAATTTTCAATATATTTCAAGATTGTAATAGCTCATTTATTCGAGTACAACTTCAGTACTTGTTATTCCATTTTTCCGGCATGATGACCTTCAGAGTGATATCTGAATATGTGATAATATTCAATGGAATGAGCTATCAGAATCTTGAAAGAAATTGGAAATTGCGAGGGAAATTGGTTGATCCAATCCAAAGTTATGGCGGTTCGAAAATGATGGAAATTTTTGCTTAAATCACTTCAAATGTGTGGCAGTTTACTTGAATTCCAAAATTATAAAATTACATTTTTTCGTTTTCAGAGATTTACACAATTCCTAGCTTCCAGCAATAGTACATTTCAACTCAGCAACTTCTTGGATAAAGGCGGAGTTCAAGGTAAAACCAGTATTGATTTTCTCAATTTAACTAACTAGATAAATTACGTTACGCTCGCAACACATATTTGCGCCACTAATTTCATTATACAGGATGTATCTATTTATCTAAATAACACCGGTGTTATTCAGATACACCCTGTATAGTTAGTGGCAAGGAAACCGGAAACTATTATATCGCTGCAAAACATTCTCACTTTGAAATATTTCGAAATGACAGGAAGAATGCCATTCTTTTTGTCAAATGACTCGGTCGTTACTTGATGGAAATCCATAGTAAACGTAAAAAATTCTCAATCACACGACGATGTTTCGCTAACACAGTAGCTTCTTCAGGTGAAATATATTGTACAGGGTGCGCCTCTAAAAATCGAACCCCCTATTAACTTTTTCGTTTTTAGAGATATGAAAAAATGTCAAATGGAAAAGTTGTTTCAAACGAATCAGAATTCTGAATCTGTATCTGTTCCGATTAAATATCAGTAAATAGTGAATCAAAAGTTCAGATAGGGACATGTGAGTCGTTTTGACCGATAATGAATAGTTTCGACACAAAAAAAAATCCGGAAGTTGAAAATCCCTATATCTCTGTAATCATTTTCGATAGACTCCAAGTGTGATGTATCGATGAAATCAGCTCTTCAGGGAGAATCTAAAAATGCGATAAAATACAGGATGTTCCATTTGAAATATCAAATTTGTTACTACTTTCTAGTAGAAGCGGCAACACTGCATTGTCGAAAAGCGTACCATGTATACCAGTATTTCACCTGAAGATGCTTCGTCAATACAGCAATTTGATGCTGTAAAAAATTCAAAAAGTACTAGCTCCAATGAAAATCCGGATTCAATTTCTGGTTTTGGAATCCCTCTCGTTTTTTCTTCAGTATCTTCGTCTTCAATAAACATTATTTTCATTTAACACTACTCCATCGATTTATTATTTCTAATACTCATGATACTCAGCATTATGTAAGTTGAGAATGGATTCGATTTAGTTATAGAAGTGATCATACAAATTTTTCTTCTAACTGTTCTTTCTTTCCTATTTACTTCACCAGGGATTCTAAGTGCTAGGACTGGTAAGTATTATAAATGTAGTGCCAGTACCAAGTATGCACGCACAAATATAAGTTAGTTGTTTTGAGTTAAACAACACTTATCAACTTATTTTAGTGCAGTGCAGCTGCTTCATTGAAAGTATGGCTTTTGAAATTTGTGAATTGTTATTGATAGATACTTTCAAAAGCCTTCAAATCATGTAATGGGATGCTAAATATTATTCCATGATGATGTAGATAACATGATTGTGTTCTGCGTTAATGAACAAGGATGTTGATGTTATTCAAGTTGAGCTTAAAATCTATTCATATTATGAATATACCGGGTGTACCACTAAGAAAGGACGCCGGCTGTATCTTGGAAACTATTTGCCGTACAGGTTTCGAAAAAAAATATTCATGATAAAAGTGGCCAAGAAAAAACTCTGGAAATTATTTTCAAGTTTCCAGGACAGCCGCTAGAGGGCATAATTGCATCGATGATCTCGAACATCTGAAAATATCTCGATCATTAATCGCCCTCATTAATACACTAGTTGGTTAAATAACTATTAAACAACTGATATACCTGGATACACATAATATAATACCTCGTATTCATTGTTTTGTACCGGGGATAGTAATTAATTTAAATCAATTATATCATAAATGTGACCTGAATTTGTCTCTTTAAGGTTATGACATGTCACCTTTCATTAGACGCTACGCAAGATATCTCAATGAAAAAGCAATATCCTATCGAACTGTGGCCTTCGATTTCTGCAAAGTGAAAAGAGGGTAAGTGTTCACGATATATTTTGGCATCATTTCCTTGTCAGTTTTCATTTGCATAAACCCAACCGAATGAAATAATGAGAAAAAAATATATCAAGATATTATCAGTGATTATATCGTATTCAGATAAGAATAGAAGGAACTCTTTTTTTATTTCAGGAATTTTACAAAATTATGCTCGTCATTTTCTATGAATGGTTCTAGTAGTAATATTCTAAATTATGTAGTACCTTTGAGTATTCACAGTAAAAACCAGTCGACATATTGCTATTTGCGCTCAGAACGCAAAAAATATTAACTGTGAAATTTGAAATGGATATAATTGATACTTTACCATCTACTCAGGGGCGGCCTGGACATTTGAATCAGCCCGGGCGAATTAAACCTTACCGGCCCACCTACGAAAAAAATTTCAAAGCTATATTATAGCAATTCATATAATTTCATTTTGGTAACATATAGAAACAAACGCGAAAAAATACTTATTTTTGTATCTAGAGCGCGAAATGCTACTTTGGTGATCGAGATCTGATTTTTTGAACGAGGCGTAGCCGAGTTGAAAAAATAGTCGAGATGACCAAAGTATTTCGCGCTCGAGTTGCAAACAAAATTTTTTCTACAAACGTCAAAAAATATAGTTCTTAAGTAAAAATATGCTTAGCTTGATATAAAAAATAGTGTTGAACTGGCTTGAAAGACCTCCCCCTACCCTCCCTAGGTACGCACGATGGTCCACGAACATAATAGGAATTTCCTTTCGTGCGCTCCAAGAGATGAAACAAAGTAATTGTTGAACATTCAGGAATAAATAATTTCGTGGATGTTTGCTCGATTGAGGACCATAAAGTTGAAATATAAATATCTCATATATTTTACATAACAATGCGCGAAGTAGGTACTTCGCGCACTGTTTTACTTCGCGCATTGTTTTGTTCAAGGTATCATGGTAACGTAGGAAACTGAAAAAAATTGCCACTTCGCAATTTGTTATCAATGCGCGAACCTTGTCATTTTTTGACGTTTGTAGAAAAAAATTATTACAAATAGTTTGCATTATAATAAAACTCAAACAAAAAAATTGTCGTTAAAACATCAAATATACTAAAGAAAAATGAAATAAATAACATGAATAACATTTCATAAATGAAAAATAAAAATAAATAATATGAACGATATTTCTATGGAGATGAACATAAAGCACCTTGGTGAATATAATATTAAAGCTACAAAAATACAAGGAAATTTATTTATCCAAAACAAAAAATAAAACATTACCCACATTAGAAATTGAAATTAAAAAACGAAAAGGTGAATCTCTTATGGATCCATCACATTTTTCAACGAGTTGAAAATGATATCGTCGCTTCCTATTGATATAAAATGTCTTTTTCACACTTCATGGTCATGAAAGCCTCTAAATTTTCTTGGCATAGAGAATTTATATTATAGCCTATTCAAAATGAAATTTTATTTTGAGAAAGCTATTTCACACGATACCTGTGACACTGAAGGAGTAAGGATATATATTTATGAATTTTCTTTGAATTTGGATAGGCCTCGACGTATAATTTATATTTGTGCGAAACATGGTAGCAACAAAATTAACATTTTTTGCAGAACTTGTGTTTTGATGAAATCAATTCCTCTTCTTCATCGAAGACATAACTTCCACCATCCATCATATCTTCTGATAAAGTACTCGACGGTCTTTCCCACTTCGAGACAAAATCTATCAGTTCCATCTGCAAACTGTCAAGGCAGCATCAGCAGAATAATAATTTTTGACCTTTTCATAATCCTTCCTAATTGAGTTTTCAGTTACTATTATTTAATCATCAGTAAATCCTGACGAATGAATCGTGCTTCTCTTTGCATCGTACAGAACGTTTGATGTAGCTTTCTTTGCAGTATCTATGTATATATTTTTTTATTCATTCAACATTTCTACCGGCCCCAAAGGGCACCGGCCCATCGGGCGATCGCCCGACCGCCCGGCCCCCAGTCCGCCTCTGCATATACTGATTAGTCCCTGTTGCTATTTTATGATTTGATCGATTTAACATTTTTAGATTTGTTTTTTGTTTTTGACACCTTATGTTATTTTTATTATTATTGTTTGTAATCAACTTCTTCATACCAGAATTTTATTTCTGACTGGAAGCTATTTTCTCAATAAACAATAATATATGACAACTTTTATCATCCAGTAATGTACATACCTTGAATTAATTTCAATCATCTAGACATCGATCCCGAATTCCCGGGGTTGAAATTTTGGTTCGGGATTGCAGATTTGCAACCCCTAGTTTGTTCTGAGGTCTCGATTAATAGCTCTCATAGCATGCAAGATGAGAATAGTGTAAATAATTATCCCTTTATTTAGGAAAGATGATGGAATTTTGAGGACAATGCACGCCGATAAGTTATTGAAAACTGTTCCTGTATTGCAAAATCAACTCGACGCTCTCTTGGAATTCGATTGCTCAGCCAATGACTTGACTAATGGCGTCATCAACATGTCTTTCATGCTGTTATTCAGGGATTTGATAAGACTTTTTGCTTGTTATAATGATGGAATCATAAATTTATTAGGTAGGTCATAGTGACATAATGTTTGAGAATGAGACGCCAATGTGTGTGTTTTTTTTCCAGAAAAATTCTTTGATATGAACAAGAAGCAATGTCGGGAAGCTTTGGATATTTACAAAAAATTCCTGATCAGGATGGATAAAGTGGCGGAATTTCTGAAAGTGGCTGAGGTTAGTGTGTGAAAATGTAGGCATTTGAAATTGTTTCATTTTATTGATTTTCAGAATGTTGGTATTGATAAAGGAGATATTCCAGACTTGAGGAAAGCGCCGAGTAGTCTTCTAGATGCACTAGAGCAACATCTGAATCAGTTGGAAGGAAAAAAAACATCTTCTCTGTCCTCGCAATCGTCAAAGTGAGTCTTATCATTTCGACGGTCATCTCACGTAGTGACGTATCTCAGTTTTCTTAATTTTACAGCAGAGCAGTTCAAAGATTTTCAACATCTTGATACGCTTATATCTCAGAGGTTAGTTCGTGAAAGATCATTCTTTTTTCATTCATTAGTGGAAGAACTAGAACTTGTTGTTATATGATATGGTGAGATTTCCAAAAACCATCGCTCGAAGAGGAAAAAAAAAGTTTCGTTAGATACGTCACTACGTGAGATCATGTTTGTTATTGTGGTCTTAGATACGCCCATGAATATGAAGTTGAATCAAATGAATAACAGATCCAAACATTCATTTTTATTGATAAAAACACTAAAATTCATTCGACTTGTACAATACCTTACAATACTCCTTTCAGTACCTTGAGACGTCTCCCGAGATATTTTAAATTCCTCCGTAAACCCGATGTGAGATACGTCACTGTTGAAATTTTCAACAAATAATAAAAATATATCTCACGTAATGACGTAACTCCTATAGTTAGGTCACTTCGTGAGATTTGGTAGTTCAATAATTTGAGATAGGCTGAGTGTTCGATATTTAAACAGACGAAAACCATTGAATATTGAGTTACGCCACTTTGTGCGATCATAGAGTACAAGAATATGAGTCACTTGACGGAGTATCTCAAATTCTGATTTTTATGAGATACGTCATTACGTGAGATGACCCACGATTTGATGAAAAAACAGTTGTACAAGTTATTCTGTTTGGTTGAGATAATATCTCGACTATTCAACTAGTCATCATCAGTCTTGAAACCATAGTTGACAGTTTTTCAACCATGCAATCATTATCAGTTTTTAGACCGTAATTTTTGTTCCCAGAATTCCTTTTGCTCTTCTTTTTGTTAGGGTTAAAGGACTTCTTCTCAATAACCCTTTGGATAATGTGTTCTGGTTCAATGAAATACTATCATTTTATTTTCTCTTCGATACAATGATTGAATGATATTTAGTTGTTCAATTATTCAATTTATTTGCTGATATCACCCTTATCTGAAAAATACTAATAACTATTTCTTATACATTGTCATCGGTCTTTATCTTGGTTATGTAACATCTTATTCATGATGCTTGTTATAAATACCAACGCCCATTGCATTAGTCATAGACTAGCACTGTTCCATATTCTAAACCTGATACTGAGTGATGAACATTACGGTTGTCCACAGAGAATTATAATTATATTCAAAATAAGTTATGGGCATTATCAGGCACAAATTCAAGATGTAATAATGTACCTCTTCAGTACCTGTATAATGAATAATTTCATATCAAATATTACGAGAACAGCTGAAGACAGGTTAGGTTAAGGTCAATTCGGAAATATCAATGACCAGCCCGGTAATTCAACAATACATTTGAAATTGAAAAAAATCCAGAAATGCCAAATTATCATGATGTTTAGCAGTCACCGTCTTGGTAAATCTAATTCAGTTTTTTTTTTTCATGTTTTCGTCTGGTATGGGCTTTCTCCAGATTACTGGATTGATTATTAAGCGACACCCATAAAACAAAGTCAGGAATAATAATATCGTGTTTTTCCTTCTCGTCTATGTTTCTGTCAATTACTATTCAACAAAAATGTAGAAAAAATCAATTCACATGATACCAGTTAAAAGTTGACAGTTATCAGACAGGTTGAAATTTAAAATTCATTGGAACGATTTTGTTCCATATTTTTTTATTGAACCGGTCAAAGTGTGCCCTGTAAATTGAAGAGCAGTTCTCATAGAATTTCGTCTGATCTTTCTGAATCTGATGGAATTTTTCGAGATAAGTGGTCACAAAGTGAACTTTTTTGACATAACAATGAAACATAAATTTTTCCCAAGTCCGGGCCTGGATATTCTTTTTCATAATATGTTATCTTGAATCGTTTCAGTAGAGATACGTCGCTGCCAAATTTCAGCAGATTACGACGAATCATTTCTGTAATATCGACCATCAAAGTTATATAGCAATTTCACATAATGGAGGGTCAAAAAATGTTTTCTTATATATACATCAACTCGTCTTGATTTCCCCTATTAACCATTTGGCTATGTGAGTCTTCTCATGAAACACCCTGTATATTATAAATAGATTAGAGTAGTTTATTCAACCATGTTACTTTGTACAGATAAGCTTATGGCAGGTTAGAGAAGTACAGTAGCGATTAATTTTAAAACATGTTAAAATATCAACACTCAAATGAAATGTTTATAATAAGGCATTTTCATAAATGTGTTTTGTTTTATCTTGACCAGGCTACCCCTTTGAGCACCCCTGCTCTGAACGGTTGAACAAAAAAAAGTTGACATAACATTTTTGGAACCAGTATTGCCTTTAACAAGTCATTTATGCAACAGCCTATGTTCACAGGTTTGACGAACCACCCGGTATATCAGTAATGGTTGGATTATACACTATTATGACTAAGTATCCATTAGGAATGAAGCATTGTTCTATAAAAAAAATGATGAGAATTTATTTGTTTTTTTTATTTCATTACGCATTGGATTGTGTTTAGTGACCGAGTAGTATCATGACCTAGATTCAATGCAAACTTTTGCAAGGAATTTAATTTTAGATTCATCCATTCATGAATTTACAGCTTGGGAATAGCACCAATGTATTTTATTATTTATTGCATAATACTTGTTGTGGATTACTGTTGTGTAGCCATGCAGCGGAAATACTCTTTCTTTCATACTTTTACTTTTACGAATCACCTCGAAATTGGAACTATTGATTTCTTCAGTATCGAATTAGGACCGTCATTCTATTAATTAGATTTGTATTATAGAGGCTGTTTCACGGAATATGAAACATTAGACGTTTCAGGTGATCCGGACATCAGATCACCTTGAAAATTTCAAGTAGATCATAATCGGACATTCTCTACCCAAATAAAATATTTTCGAGATTGCAGTGTTGCCACTTCTATTAGAAAGTAGTGGCATTTTTTATATTTCAAATGGAAAACCCCATTTTCAGATTCTTCCTGAAGAGCGGATTTCATCCCGCTAAGGTTCTACAAATGTCCCACTGTTTCAGACTTAGGTACGATATCCCAGCGATGTTTCTCACAGCCGGCTAATTTCATCGATAAATAATCGAAATATTCATACTGAATATTTACAGTCGCATTAAAAAAAAGCGTACAAGTGTATTACAGAGAGAAATTAACGTCATCCTATTCTGCATAAAACGGGCTATCAGGAATGATTGTTGAAAAAAGAGAAAAGTGAAACTGATGGCATTTTTCCTTAGGAATTTCGAAAAAAACATTGATGATGGCTAAAAATAGTTCGAAACACATTCAAACCACCTTGTATAATACATGGTTGAATTCAGAATAAAAAAAACTTTCAGAATCTGTGAAAGAATTATCAGGGCCGTATTTAAAAAACAAAAGTTGATGATGGTTCTACGAATACGAAACGTCGCATAGAAAAATTGGTATCACCACGTTAAACGTCATCAAAAGTTGCTATAAAAAAGTATTTTCAGTTTTCCTGTATCTCTAATAATAACGGAGAAAAAAATAAAATAGAGATTCCAAAAATTCACTTTTTTCGATATAACTGAAAAACTAAAAAAAATTTTGAAAATTTTCGAAGGCTGTTGGTATGAGCCTCCGAATGCGCAACTTTTTCCCCATTTAACCGACTTCGTATCTCCTACCGTTTTCGAGATCCCCATGCTGTGCAACCTTATCTTTGACAGACTGTAGATGTTTCTACGACGTCTTACGAATGTTATTCTCTGTTATTAGGGCTTGGGGTCTAGCGGTAATGATTACAGGATATAGGGTGTTCAAAATCAAGATTTTCCAACTTTGGGATTTTTTATGTCGAAACTATTCATTATGGGTCAAAACAACTTTCATGTCCTCTAAAATTGCAATGAAATACAGGGTGTTCCATTTGAAGTATCGAAGTTGATACAACTTTCTGATACAAGTGGCAACACTGCATTGTCGAACATATTTTAACTGGGTAGAGAATGTTCGATTATGCTCTCCATCAATTTTTCAAAATGATCCGGTGTCTTAATGTGCCATCCACAACTTTACATACATCTATTTATTTGTTTGGGGGCGATATGTAATGAATAATCGGCATTTTCACTAATAAACAACGAGAACGATAATAATTGATTTCATTTTGAAATTGATATCAACTAATATATTATTTCTTGGATTTTTCGATATCATGTATCAGAATTTCAAATATCGGAAATAGAATTAATTCAATGCTTGACGTGGTGTATTAGCTAGATCGTGGAGTTGATTCATATACAGGGTCATTCGTTTTTCCAGAAAGGGCATCAACTTTAATTTTTTCAATGGAACACCCTAGATGAATTTACGACATTTCAATATAGCCTTTCTTTCTGATTTCAAAAATAAACATGAGTTGCATATTTGGATGAAAAATAGTCGAGTTATTGATGAACAAAATTTACCGAAATACCGCATTATGAACCTTCACTTCATATCATCTATGGTAAGTTGAATATAGTGTGCTTTGAAATAACGTTTTTATATTGTTCAAGCTCCATGGAAATGCCATAGCATTGTTTATTATTAAATTGAAATCGTTCAATCTCAATACAAAAAAATATGAATAGACAGTTTGAATGGAAGATTCGGTATTTTGGTAAACTGTGATAATCAATAACTCAATCAATTTTTATCCAAATATCCAACTCATATATATTTTTTAATCAGAAAAAAGGGCTCTATCGACATGTCAGATAATATATAGGGTGCTCCATTGAAAAAATCAAAGTTAATGTCCTTCCCGGAAAAACGAATGACAAACAACTTTCAAATTCAACATTTTATCACATCTCTGAACTGAAAGAGTTAAGGGGGGGTTCCATTTTAAATGGCGCACCCTGTACAGTTGTGTGCATAAAAACTAGCCGTACACCAGTTATAGGCTATTGTGAGTCAGGCTTGTCAATTTTGATCAATCTTCTTAGCGACTTTGACAAGTAATGTCAAAATTCAAACTATTCTGGTCAGTAACGCGCAAATGTGTACGTGTTCTACTTATTAATGGAATCTGAAGCATCATAGGCAGGTTTACACCATACAAACCTTGACCAACTTGTGTATGCACACAACTGTACTTGAAAACTTTGGTGACCAAAGTTCACCAATCCATAAGTGCGTTAGAGCCAAAAGACTCGTCTTTTGTTTCTATTTGACTAACAGTAATTGATTTGACACGTTGAAATTTCAAATCGAACATTGATAATTTATTTTTTGCCTCTTATTATTTTTCAGTAGTAGCAATCAGAAGAACGTCAAATCTGGAGTGACAGCTCTGTCATCCACTAGTAATGCATTCGGAAATGTCGTTGCCAATGGCCGTTTCGATTCACCGCCCAATGGCATCGATGAAAGCTTGAAACTTCAAATTTTGGCTGAAGAGGAAGCTGCCATGAATCAATTCAAGGTATTACATACAGTGTCTTTCATAAGTTTGGCATCATTTGGGGAAAACTTTCAACAATAATCTATTCTGATTCTTCTGTCAAAATTGAGAAATTCAAGATGGTGGATCCAATATACGAACTTGTTTTGTAATTATGATCCGATTCTATTCAAAATTGGTATCTATCTATGGTTTTCGAAGTCAAAAACCCCAGATACATATTTTGAATGGTATCGGATCATAAAATTTGTATCTGGGGGTTTTTGGGGTCGGAGATTGATTATTCTCCCATCAAAATTGGGAAATTCGAGATGGCGGATCCAATATGGCGAACGAGCTTTATAATGAATAGTAGTTTGAAAAACTATAATCAAACTGCCAATCTCGATGCCAAACTGAAAAGAAGTAAAAAAATAAGGATAATACAGTTTAAAAACTGAAGAGATAGATGGTCGAACTAAAAAGAAGTAGAAAATAAATAGTAATTTGAAAAACTGTAGAAACACGTTTTTATGCTTTATTGATAGCCAAACTAACAAGAAGTAGAAAACAAAATTATAAAAGTGTGCTGTGTTAAGAATTTAACTAATGGTATTTGAATTTCATTGTATTTCTGCAATTTTTTATATTATCTGGTTATTTGTTATATGAAAAGAGCAGCATGGGTGAATCTTTTTTGGCCTATAGAAGAATTAGCGATATCAAGATGAAATAAACCATGTTGTCTAGTTTGGTAATCATGAATTTCATTGTTTCTTGTTGAAATAAAATTGGATTTCAATCTTTCATTTATGATATTGTATGTAATTTTCATATTTCTTCTAATGAGAATGATTCAGTTGTTTTATATAATTGATTTGTTGGTGAATCATATGGTAAACAATACAGTACTTTCAATGTTTTTTTATATAATGCAGATATTTTATTATCATTGTTTTTTTAACAGTATCCCTAAACATTTATCAAATAGTTGATACGACTGAGTATATGAGAATATACAGGGTGTTTCAAAAAAACCCAACCCCCTTGCTAGGGTAGGTAGAACACTGCAAAATAAGTTGGGTTTGCTCAGTAAAAAAATTTCGTAATCTCCCCCTCCGCCATCTATGAGTGTCAGATATAAAAACAAATTCATGCGCTGTTTCAGCTTTCAGAACACATCCATACAAAATTTCATCACAATGTTGCCAGTCGACATAATCGTAAAAAATGAAAACGGATGCCGTCACGACATTTTTTACAGAGCAAACCAAACTTATTTTGCAATGTTCTACCCACCCTAGCAAGGAGGTTCGGTAGAATTATATTTGCAACTTTTTTATAAACATCTCAGCTGGAGTCCCTCTATCTCTTCCGTTTTCCAGTCGAAAGTGTCCCCGTCCGCCGTCAACAACCCCTTCTTGACCGCCTCCTCCTCCTCATCGTCGACGATGACGTCATCGCCGCCAGCGACCGCCCCCCACATGGATCTCTTCGCCCCGGTGGCGGCGGCGGCGGTGGCGCAGACGCGAGCCTCCGACGACCTGCTGCAGCTGTCGAATCCGTTCGCGGAGGCGTTCGCGCAGCCGCCGGCGCCCAGTGCGTCCGCCTTCATGACGCAGCAAAGCGTCTGGATGGCCAACGGAAATGGTGAGTTTCTTTTTTCTTTTTTTTTATGTTCTGGTTCCCACGAGAAGGGATATCCTGTAATGTTCAGAGAACATCGTGAGAACCAAGAGAAATAAGGTAGGAAATGGTGTTCTTCTTCAATGTGTTCCAAAGCCTCGCTGTTGTTGGGTGAACGAGTATTTGAAAAGAGATGTTCTGCAGGTCTCCAAAGTGACCACGAAGGGGTGCAAAGCCTCAACTCGACGGGTTAATCTCGCGGGGACTGCCAAGGGAGGAACAATTGTTGATATTTCAGAAGAGCATCGTCAATGGAAATAACTATAAAATAGAACCAGGTCGCCAACTTTTCTACGGTGTTCCAGAGAAGTGAGTGAGTTTGTGAGCGAGGCATCACCCACGAGACGAATTGCCCTTTTTTGGACAGAATCCAACAGTTTCGGGGCATGTTTGGGTGCTGCACTCCAAATATGGGAACAGTATTCCAGGACACGTCGGATCTGTGCCTTATAGATCATGAGCAGCTGACTGTAAGTGAAATAGCTCCTGGCCCGGAACAGAAAACCCAGTTTTCGGGATGCACTTTTAACAACTGATCTCACGTGATTTTCCCAAGAAAGGTTATTGCCGATAGTAATACCAAGCATCAAAATGGATGTCTTCAAAGGTATGGTTACTCCTGACAACTTATGTTGGGCACAGTGAGATCGGCTTTTCTAGAGAAAAATGAAGCTTGTGTTTTGTTTGCTTTGAAATCTACCAAGTTATTGGATTCCCTTTCAAGAATTGTTGCCAAGTCCATATTTCTGTTGTCAACATTTTTTCCTCGTTCGTTTCTGATTTGCCTGGCTGGTATTGGAGCCCTGGAAGAGAAGGCGGAATGGAGGGTACTATCATCCGCAAAGCTGGACATGAAGTTACTTCCAATACATCTTTTATATGGAGTAGAAATAGTGTTGGTCCTAGAATTGATCCTTGCGGAACACCAGCGTTTATGATAAGAGAGTCAGATGAGTGCGCAGGAAACAAATTCATGTAACGCATTAACATTACATAATTTCGTTGATCAGTTAGGTTCAAAATTCATGAGTAAACTGTGCATAATGTCCCCATCACGTTACATCATATGTTAAATAACTTCTATGTAATACTAGTTTATTTATTTTTATTTTATTCTTAACTTGAGACGAGAGTGACGATCCAGACCCCTTCGACCGAGTCGTATTATCTATCGTTTTTGCTAGTTCGTGAAAACTCGAGAAATACTGCAATTAGATTGGTCGTTGTCACGACGGTTGTTGAAGCTAAATTTGTTGTGAATGAATTTATATGATATTGACATACTTCCCTAGATATTGTATGAACATAATCATAGTTACGAAGATGTTATATGATTAATATGTGTGTAAAAAATATATCTCTGTTATATGAAACATCGTTGTAAATCCAAGGAAAATAAAATGATGTAAGTTTTGTATCTACAATTTACAGCACCTTATTTATTTCAACCCTATAAGTTCGACACCATACTTGAAAATTGTTAACGTGAGTTTGCCTCATCAGTCAATCTGGAAATTCAGATTTTTGAAAGACCTACAATTTCAAAACATATAACCTAGAATAATTATGTTAATTCGAATAGCTTTTCTACCATCTCCCAAATTTGGGAATGATCATTCAATTTATTTAATCAATATACAAGTTTCATAAGACATATTGTCGCACTATTTTTTTGAAGCAACTCCTCGCACCGCTAGTCTCACTCCAAACAACGCGTGCGAAAAAATAGTGTCTTATAAAAATTGTATAATAATATTCTATTTTCTAATAGTAAGAATAACAAATAGGGGGAGTGGGGCTTACTGTGGTGTTTTTTGGACAGAGACTACTGGTACTTGTTTCGGATATCTTGGGCGCCAGATATTCGTTAAAGGTAATTTACTTCACCTACTCCTACAAACTGAGTTTATTAGGAGGCCTGGGTAGCAAAAGTGGGGAAAGGCACAGGAGGCCTACCTTGGTGTCTACAGTAAACCAGGGATCAATGCTATCAAATCGACTTGGAATCAAGGTGCCAAGAGAGTGTAGGCTTTAATTACAAACCCTTGGTGACGCTTGGATTACTGGTAAAGATTTGTACTCGGATTTGTACTAGCTGCATACACGTAATTGATCAATCAAATGAAGGAAATTTTGTATTTCGTGTAAAATTTTATTATAAATTCGCAGAGAGTCTTCGGCTTATAAGCCACCAGTGCTATATCTGCAAGTCATTTTTGTGAAATGTTGAAGAGAAAAAGAAAGTGTAGATTACTTACTTCTCAAGTATTTACAAAAAGGTCTAAAATTCAATCGACGATATCATTGTGGGACAAATGGTGGTCGGAACAGACATACATTTAACAAATAAGTACCCCAATGGGTTATTATAAAATGATTTCAAAAATACATACCTATACAATTTTTCGTTCAGGTCCAAAGGGGATCATGAGGGACCTTAACCTTAATAATTACTCTGACGGATACTTGACATAATTGACCATAACAGAGACTAAGTCAATGCCCATTAATGAATTGACATGAATATAAAGTAGGCAATTCTTGCCGTATGGCAGTATGTCATTTGTCAGAATATCTGATATTGTTCACAGCAAGGTTGACACATGACTTGTTGAAGTGTTCCGAAAAGTTGAATTTATCAGATTCCAGGAACATCAAATTGATAGCGAGTTTTCCAAACATTTTTTGATCATACTCACATGGAATAATACATTATTTTTATTCCCGAAAAGGTCTATCTTTCCGTAACACCCATTCGTAAATGAGTTCAAATGTCACGTTTTTTTACAGGTTTTGGAGCAGTGAGTCCTACATCCAACTCTGTGATAACAAATGGAACATTCGTTTCTGAAAATAATTTTGCTTCTGTATTTGGCAATGCAGATGGAAAAGGTTAGTTTCATCATTACTTCTGAGCCTACCTCACGACAAAATATTCTCATACTAACCCTCTTTGTATCATTCATTATTTGTCATAGATCTAAACACACTCCTTTACTGTTGAATCATGCTTATCTACCTAAATTTTGGCATGTTAGTGTTGCACAAATATTTTGGTGGCACACACTTTACATTGCTTCAGTTTAAATTGTTTAGGCTAAAATATTCAAATCGTTTCATATTCTTGCCCAATTATTAATTTTTTTCCGAAGTTGGAAATTATTTCCCATCCTTTTTTTCTGAATTCACATTTTATGACAAATCTTCCATACATAACCTCATTTTTTTGTATATATCGCTACTTCCAAGTTAAAAACCAACTCACCAAGAAAACAAAACCACAGAATGCAGTAGATCAACTGGTAAAATTTTGTCGAATTAGAGCAAAACTATTATAATTTTTTTACTCTACAGTACGCGAATTAAATAATTATCTGCTACCGATTTCTTAATTATTGTTCATTTCAATATGGATTCTCATCATGATACGAATTTTGGCAAATGAAAAACGTACTCTACGTTATGATACGGAATTTTGTGCCTATAGAAAAACGAACTTGGGTATAATCAAGTGGGCCTTTGTTTCATTTACTCGAGTTGTTTGACATTCAATTTCAATTGACATTCAATCAAAAGTACAGGCAATTTTATTATTTATTGGTCATAAAAAAATAGTGTATGCAACGATCTATTGGCTATTAATACATGATCGTTGCATGAAATACTATTATATTCAACCATGTAAAAATAAATTTAAATGCTCGGATTTCCTTCAATGGAACTGAGTTTGCAATTTGAAGTAATTCGCTAAAAATATATTGTCTCCAAAATTTTTATAATTTCCAATTTTATTGTGCTACACAGACAAATGGGTTGTGAATTTCATTTATATAGAGCGAGAATGTTTTATATTATTGCCTATGGTATACAGGCAAAAATACTAATAGTGTTTTCTCTTATTTTTTCACAAGCTGCGGACGAAACCATTTCTTTCAATCCCTTCCTCGTGGAAGACACAACCCCCTCCCTGCTAGACTTGGAATCCCCAACCAAATCCACTGACACGCCAGTCTTGCGAGTCATAGATTTCTTTCAAAAACAAAGCATATCCACAGATATCAAATCCATCGACGTTTGATTGTCTTCGATCGTCGTCGTGTCTCTTCGTCTATCTTGTATCATCACTCATGACAATAATTTTTCACGTAGCCATTTGAGTGTTGAGTTAACAATTGATTCCGTCACTGGTGGATTGTCTATGGTTACGAGTGTGAATGGTATCTATAAGCAATTATCAGGTGAATTGATTATCTTTTTAGTGTGTGTCTTTCTTGTATCTACTCTTTTTCCAGTTAATAGTCAATTGTATTTGAGGAGGTATCTAATGTATTTCAGAATATTCAAATGAATTTCAGAAATGGATTGCTCAATATGAAAAAATAAAGTACACGAAGCTCTCGGGAGAAATGTACTTTGATAGAATTCTTTATAATTTTGAAATACAAAATACAAATGACGCTTTCTTAAAAACAAATGGCAAATTCTGGAATTCAATTGACTATTCTGAAATATAATTGATGCTTTATGAATTCAATTTGACGCTTTTTAAATTCAACTGGAAAAGGTGTTGTCATTTAGTTTTTTCTTTTTGTATTGCACCCTTGCTTGGTTGCTTTGTAATGCAGTATGACAATTTACAAACTTACAATGGCCTGTATCTGATGTCAAAAATTATACAGGGTGATTCACCTACAATTGTGAATAAAAAAATGGTGTATTATTAGTCAACGGGACAGGACCCCTTTTCGAATATGATTACCACATCTCTATAACTCCGTTGAACAGTTGGGCTGAAGGACTTCATAATTTAAATTCGTATCCTAAAAACTGTTTTGAGCCATCTTCAATGGCAGTCCATTGTACTTTTAAATTGTCATCAGGTAGGTATATATTGCTTCATCATGCCTTACTTTTGAGTCGAAGGTAAGAACAATAATTAGGAAAAACCTTGTAGGAAAATTACAAAGAAATTCGCCTGTCAAAATCGCTTACGTAGATTCATTTTCCTGTGATCACTTGTTGCTGAATGCATGTTAATAGCTTCCATAGATTTCGTTGACCTCGTATAGTATACTTCCTTTATCAACTTCAATGTGACTGTTAATTGGCTTAACATTTACTTTATTTACTGTGGTCTTTTCATTGTCATCTATATACATAGGTTTCATTTCAGTAAAACTAATCAAGGGGCAAAGATTGGATTTTTGTGACCTGATACATTTTTGGAAGAATTACTATCTACAGTGTTTTGTAATAAATATTCAGATACCCGATCTGGTCTTCTTCAAAAAAATAAATGTTAGTCACACGAAATGTAATGGATTCTTAGTTATTTATTGTGATGGTTCCGGGTTGAATCATGAATATTCATTAAGATTGGGCAATCTCTGAGCTACTGATAGTTAATACCAAAATATGAAGATTTAGCCTAACATGACTATTAGAAATGTTGCTGGTTTAGGAGATACAAGATGTTCGAGAAGATTTCATTTCAAAATTACTTAATAACTTTGTAAGTTTTAACAGCATGAACATGAAATTTGGTAGTTTCAGATTTTCTTGCATGAGAAATACGAATTTGTAACTTATTTTGTTATTGCTCATAGAGGGCGCTAGTGGCACTCAGGCCCGGATTAGCAGCTATTGGTGCCCTAGGCCAAAGTTTTTGCGTTATTGAGGTTTCTGTGTCACTTTTGTATTGATTTAAATTATGAAATTAGCAAAGTGACAGTGAAAAAAAAGGCAGTAATCAATTATGAAAATCACAAACATCGCCAACAACAAACAGAATTTCAAAGCAAATGCTCCACCAAAGTTATGGAGACATTTAAAATACAATTTTCCCCTATATCTCTATCTCGCAAAAGAAGACTTCTACGACTTTTGTTTATTTTCTTGAGACGCTCTATATCGAAGTGTGTCTCACATATTACGAAACACCCTGTATATTGAGATGTATTTTAGTGAATTTCAATATCCCTTTCATCGGTCAAGATTTGAATAGCGATAAAACGTGTAGATCTTTCTGACGTTATGTATTTTTCTCTCATAAATTATTAACATATATTATGATGGTTCTGAATATTTGAGTTCATTTAGTAATATGATTTGCAAAGTTTCGACTATTTTTTGTCAATTTCTGATTATTTCTCCAATCAAATTTCTGCTTCTGATATCCTCAATAATAAATGACAAATGTTTCTCATCTGAAATGGATCACTAACTTATCCGTAGTCATTCTGCTGATCTTCATTATCTTGATGTACCCATTGGGACCTTCAACTTTCCACTTATCGCTTATTCCCCTTTTTAGCCAGCAATTTCGATGCCTTAGGCGGTGTCCTTCAACCGGTCAACGCGAACGGGCAGAGACACAACATATCCAACAACACGAGCGAAAACAACGTGAACAACAATCAGCCGAACAACGCCAGCGCTCTTCTGACCGGCGATTTGGAATCCAGTTTGGCGTCGCTCGCCGAAAACCTCACCATCCATGGCAGAACGGCTCCCATAAAGTGAGTCTATGTTTTCACGAATGTAATAGTGTCATATTCCGCGTAGCAGTCTAGATTATTTACTATAACAAAATGATCCACATCCATGTATGCGTAATTAGTGGGGTTCCACAAGGATCAGTCCTTGGGCCAATTTTATTCTCGCTATATATCAATGATCTCGCCCGTATTGATATAGCTGCATTAAAATTGCAGGAATCGATCAATCAGGACATTATGAAGATAAAAGTCTGGTGCGATGCTAACCTTTTATCATTCAATATTTCAAAAACTAGTCTCATTACCTTTAATAAGGGTTGCAGGCTGGAAATCCTCTTGGGTAATGAGCTGATCAAAAATAATATTTCAACAAAATTTGTAGGCTTACATATTGAAAACAGCCTGCAATTTACTGAACATGTAAATAGCATTTGTAAGAAAGTTTCGTCAGGTTGCTTTGCCGTGAGAGTATCAGCAAATGAACTAGGAACAGATGCTGCCAAAAGTGTGTATTTTGCACTAATAGATTCTCACTTACGATATGGTATCTGTTTTTGGGGAACATGCTGCCAATATTCATTTGATATGGTGTTTGTTTTACAGAAAAGAGCGGTTAGATAATATGTGTAAGGCTAAATTTAGGGATTCTTGCAGACCGTTATTCGTTAAGTACAATATTTTGACATTGCCTTGCATTTTTATTCTAGAGACGGTATGTTTTATGCAAAAAATATACGAATGAAATTTTCACTACGTCCCAAAACATTACAAGAAACATACTCAACATATGTTTACCAATTCCAGTATCTTCAAAAGTCAAAAGTTCCTTCATTTACAATGGTAGGAAAATATTTAATCATCTGCCAAATGAGATTTAATGTATTACAAAAACAAAAATTTAAAAAAAATTGTGAGAAGGCTCCCGTTATCAAAAGCATATTACTCCGTGGACGAAGATAGAAATGTTGACAATGGACTGCATAATGTTTTATTCAACTCGTAAAATTCTGTTTTATACTTACAATGTGACTGTGCATATCATATATTTATATATCTGCTCGATGTTATTTATTTTTCTTGTTTTTATCCTATTTTGTGTCACGTTATTTTACAAATTGACTGTGTTTATTCAATATTTATTCACTTTACCACATATAAACTTTGTCAATGAGAGTATATCTTCAGACAATAAAGTATATATTTATTTATTCATTTATATTTATATAAAATGTTAAAGGCGACAGAGACTAAGATCGTTGCGCCAGAACGGTAGAAATTGGAACTACTGTATGGCCATTACCAGTTTGTTTACATCGTTTGAAAGCATTGATAAATGATTATTTCATTTCATCTTCAGTTATCAAAGTGTTAAGTTGATTCTGCATTATTTTTCTATTCTTTTTCCTGTCATTGTGTAATTTGTGTATAATGTGGTATAACTTAATAGTGTTTGAATATTGTACCGATTTGGATATTATAATTGCTAAAAGTAGAACTTCAAGTTGAAAAGGAAGACTTTGATTGTTAGCAGGAGGTGCAAACTAAAATCGACCGATCTGAGCATTTTTTCGTATCTACGCTATTATCACCCAAAATCTCCCTGTCAAGTTGAAAATGGGCCATCCTGTATGATGAAAAGGTTATTAAATAATCAATATGAATACGTGACCAAAATATCAACATGAAGGAGGAAGAAACCTGCAGAACACAATAACTCTGATATCTTGGACAATGGATGATATGGAGGGACTCCGAAAGAATTTTTTCAGATATCTCGTAAACCAAGCAAAATTTAGAAAGAAATGTGGTGAGAAAAAAGATAGATAATTGATTTTGTTATTCAAGTAGTTCTATGGATTTTCTCCAATCAGAATGCTAAATTTGTATCTCCCTGTATATCGATTGCACTGATGACAAATTTCAGATCATTACCTCTCAAGGATTTTGAAATATTCAATAAAATCGAAAAAAAAAAAATTTCATTCATCGCCCTCTCACGGCCCAACAGTGCATTTTCTAAAGAGGTAAATTGGTCCCAATCGACCTATTTTGAACTCTAGTTCACCCTGTTGAATTTAATGTACTTTGTTCTGGGACACCCTGTATAGGTAATTTCACTGAGATTACCCAATGGGTGGGGGAGTTGTTCAGACGCTATCAGTGGTGGGAGTTGTGTTTTGTGAAGGGAAATAAAATTAAAAAACAAAAACCTCCTTCTCGTTTAAGATATCGAACGGCTAGTGCCTTACCTGAGAAGCTAGGGCGATGCCCAAAACACATATTTATTCTGATTATTATTGTAGTATGATGGGTGTATTTCTGTGTGTGACTATACTCTACCACAGTCTTCAAAACTTCACATAGTGGATGCTACCTGTTACATTCTTTCACATTTATCTATTATCTATTTTCAGGGGTGTTCAATGGAACTCGCCGAAGAACAATTCGAAAACGGGTAACAGCTGGACCCCCCAACCCATGTCGGATACGACGGGCGCCGGATACAAGCCCATGAACCAAGCGATGCAAACTTCGCCGTTCAGTAGTATGACTGCCACCTCTCCGCAGCCTCAGATTTATCCACAGATGTTGGTGAGTCCGAAATTCATATATTGGATTTATTTATTTATTTTATTTCATTTATTGAACAAATAACTTCCAGACAGAATAGGCTCTGGTAATAATAATATAATAATAATACTATCAGTTTATTATGATCGACAATAAATTTTGTGTACAATTCGTCAAGGTTATAGAAAAAATAAATACAATACAATAATGCAATCTCAAATACTCTCAAATAATATGAGTTTTACAAACATTTGGATAAAATTCATCACATTTACATAAAAAAAAAATTAAAATCAGTTTATGAAACAGTCCAAGAACTCACTAAGTGAGTAAAACATATGTTCAGTGAGGAGAGCTTTTAGGCTATTCCTTAATTTGAGGTGAGTGGTACAATCTCTAACACTTCCTGGCAAATTGTTGAAAATTTTGATACCCATTTTTGTAGGACCAGTGTAGGTTAGTTGTAAGGTGTTTTTAGGTGGGTAAAGTAGGTTGTTATTCCTTGTTGAATAGGAGTGTATATCAGAGTGTGCAATTAGATTATTTCTATTGAGGTATATACCGGGTGGCTACGGAAGTATTGCCTACGGAATATCTCAGTTGTTGTATGAAGTAGGTTTGTGAAATTTGGAGCGTCGATATAAT